>JARHVA010001181.1:797500-2132500 GCA_037957365.1 Torreya grandis
AAATCTCTTGAATAGACTAATTAGAAAACCTCAAGCTTGTATAATCTCCATCATATTTTAGCTATCATATTGCATCCATAATCCTTGTTTACATCCATAACCATAATCTCTTGCATCTGCCAAAGCCTTGAAACCATTTTGTCTTGAAATCCAACATAATATAATCAAATTGTCTTGGAGAAGTATCTATGATACTGGAGGGAATACTCAAGGAGGAAAAATTATGGTAAGAGTATTCTAATTACAAGTTGATTGCTTCCTCATTCTCTCTTTTTGATGTTTTGTAAATTTTGAGTTTGATTTATAGATTATTATGTAAAAGTTCAAATCCATTGCTCAAAATTATCATCTTACATAAATGTATCACAATGGTTGGCCTAAGTAATTTAATGCAATTTATCTATAAAAGGATTAATATAAATACAATATTAACCCTCCTTCATTCCTCACCTAGCAATCAAACTAAAAGATTACTTAAGAAGCACTCAATTTACTAAAAGCTTTCCTATTATGCCCTATTATGATATCATTCAAAGGAATAACCTAGATATAGGTTTGAAGTGCTAAAGGAGTAGTCATAAGGTCATATTTTCCAAGTTATAAGCTAGGTCATTGTTATACTTGATTTACAAACATGACATGATTCACACACAAGCTAACACATAGGAGAGAACTACATGATTTTGAGGCCCTCTTTTGAAGTATAAGATATATAGGCATCACCCTTTGACATTAGGGTCATTGTGGGTCAACTTGACACCATGTGCCTACTAACCCATTTTTCCCAAAGGTCACATTGAAGATGTAAAGCTAGGGTTTTTCCATTTCACCAAGAGTGACTATCCATGACCCAAATCTAAATGAAATATAACAAAGTCAAAGCCCAACCCAAAATCATCCAAGTGGTCACATCTTGTTTGAACACATATTCTATATAGGACACTAGCATTGAGCTTAGACACTAGCATGGATGTAATTATCTTAGGATGATGTAAATGTTTAGAGAGATAGAGGCACTAGATCCAAAATTTGATGATTGATCTAGAACTATCTTCCTACCTAATTTATACCTATACCATATCCATCACTATGTTAACATCAAAAATAACTAAGTACATCACTTATTTGTCATTTATATATCTAACATAGTTGTACTTTATATTTATATCTTATCTCAATTTTTATAAATTCAACATATGGTACATCTAAGTTTAAAAAATTAATTAGCTTGGTGTAGATCCGATATTCACCCTTGTGCCCTATTATTTATATATCCTTAACCCTTTTACCCAAGTAGGGTATCCTTTTATCTAATATGGAGTTTAAAAATGACAAATCCATTGAATGTCACTAGACTCAAACATACATCACCTATACAAATTTGAGTCACACCATTGTAGATGATTATATATTTTAAATTGCATGATTGAAAGGGAATGAAGGATATTCATGCCCTGTTATGATCACATTTCTCATATAATTTTCTTTGAATTTAAATACTTTGAAAATTTTAAACTTTTAATAATTATGATAATCAATGTGTATCATGCTCCCTTTGAATATTTTCCAATGAAATAGAATAATATGCATCTATATACTCAATTGTAATTGTATTTACAACCTGTAAGTTTATTATTATAATTGTTTTGCACATGCCCATGCATGTGTGTTCAAGTGTGCATGATTATGTGTCTTGAGTATTTGAAAAGTGAGGGATATGCATGTCACATGTCCCCATAATATGTATTAATCTACCAATTTATGTCATGTGCTTTATTTTTGAATCATTTTAAATATTTAAAAATATGTACTCTATTTGTAGAATCTAATTTTTACAATAATTTGAATTTTTAAAACTTGTACTCTATATTTTTTTAGCCTATATTTTATCCCAAGTCTAATCGCAAAGATTTGTATCTCTAAGGCAAGCCCACTATGCTGCTTCCTTTTAAGATGAGATATGTATCCTATAAGTCACTCATCTAAAATAATAGTTAACCATATCATGTGATAAAGGTATAGTCATATAGTATTATGTCAACATGTTGGATAAGTATGTTACCATATAATCAAAATTATCATTGAAGCATATATCTAATATATTGAATACATGGCTTACAAAGTGTCATGTCTAGATATATTTATCAATGAAGTATGTAGTAAAGTAATCCTCTTTGAAGTATACTATGCCATAGGAGTGCATGATAGAAATCATGACACAACTAATCAAACTTAACAAACACACAAGCATGACACACATTCATGTCATGTAATGTCTTACAATAAGGCCAAAGGCTATAGATAAGGGAAATGTTTAAATGTTGTGTAAATAAATATTTTGCACACTAAAACCAAGGGCTACAAGAAATGGACATGTTTGAATGTCACACATACCAAACAATGATCTCATGGAGATGCTCAAGTAATTTCCACACAAGGACCAATGGCCATACACAATAAGCAAGAAATATATAGAATATCATATAAGAAAGAAAACAACATTGAAGGAGAATAAAACTAATGAAAATTAGTCTATTCCATCGACATGTATCAATGTCATATTTGTTATCAAAGTATCATTTCAATGTAGCATCGTGTAAAATATGAGTGATTTAATAAGTCACTTATAAGATATGTAGGTAAACATTACATTTGATATAATACATGGACCACATGGTACTTCCTCATTTAGTCAAGATCTCCCATGCTCTAACATCTTTGATAGGCCCAAGAGACTAATAATTTTGATATATAGGTCATATGGTGCTTCCTCATCTGGTCAGGCTCTCTTAGGATATAACATTTGTGATAGATCTAGGAGACTAACACTTTTGATATCTGAGCCACATGGATCTTCTTCATTTGATTGGGCTCTCTTGGGTTCTAACATCTCTGACAGGTTTGGGAGACTAACACTTATGATAGTTGGGTTGCATGGCACTTCCTCCTTCAATCATGGTCTCCTATGATATTTCATGAAAAGTGACTAAGTTAAAATAAATCTACATAATTAGTTAACATTTCACCTATCTACGACCAAATCTTTATGAAATGTTGAATAGGATTTTAGGTGACTGATATTTTGGGAAAACCAATATGAATATAAATATGTGAAAAACATAATTAGCATAATAAAATATTCCAAGTATGAAAACCCTTTGTTATTTTATAATGCATCAAGGAATTGACTATATTTAAACTTAGAAGACTATAAGGCCCTTTAATAAATACTATATTATCATTACAAACATTTTAAACACTTGGTAAACTAAGGTAAAATAGAGGTCTGAGGATTTCCTCAAATTCTAAGCCCACTTTGAGTTGAGTATTTTAAGAGGGGTCCCCCACTTCTTAAAATGAGGGTGTGTGTTGGACACAATAGAATTATCATTTCACTATGAATATGATGGCATCTCATATTCATTATAGTCTTAGAGTTTAACATAAGTCAGTCAGATTATTTTATGTGCTCAGTCAAGGTTTTGATATGATATTTTTATTGTTTTTTCTCAAGGCTTACTTAACAGATAAAATATTTGTTGTATAAAAGGAGAAAATTAGTATTCAAAACAAGGGTATGTTAATGACTAAATAGGTCTAAAAATAATAAATGAAGTTATAATATTTGTTGACATAAACTAAGCAATAATATTATTATCCTATAGTTTGGTAACTAGAGATGATATTATGCATAGAAGGATATATTCACTTGAATTAAATATTACACATAGATTTATCTTAAAATATCTTCATTATATATATATTTGAATCTCAATACAATGTTTTTTCTCCATTCATATTTATCTTGATTATTATGATATGTTATGATAATATGATGCAATATTCATTATCTTCCATGTCATTACATCATTATATACTCTTTAAAATAAAAAGGTTACATTTCTTCACTCATAATTACTTTTGGTAACCATTGGTTTACACTTATTTACTTTCTCTACCAATTAAAGGATATTTACATATATACCATGGTATATATGAATTTTATTAATGTAAACTATATTATATTATTCCTTATTATCATTGTGGTATGTTTACAGCTTCCACGATATATTATAATTCTCATATAACATTGATGAACAACCCTGCCAACATTATCCCCAAACTTAAATATTTATCTCATCCTCGAGACAAGTTCAATGAATAACCTTGCTACTATGGATTTTATACTATGGTTATTATTTTTCATCCATGGTAAAGTACTCTTCCTCCCCAAAGTCATTATTTTTCTCTATAATATACCTCATTCTTTCCACAACATTATGTATTTTTTCTTTTTGTGGTATTCTTTCCTTATTCTATGGTATATTTTATGGTCACATCATTTTATTTGTTTGCATAATATTATTTTATGTCTACATCATTGTTATCTTCCCCCATAGAATAACATTTTAGTTCCATTATTTTATTTTTTACTTTCATAGTGTCATATCCTTCATCCACAATGTCGTATCCCTCTTCTTTCATAGTTTCATCTTCTTTTAAAAAATTGTAATCTTCATCCTCAGTATTGTATTATTATTCTAAAAAATAATAATTTTATATCATGATATGATTCCTTTATTCTATGATATAATGGCCTTATTTTTTCTTCATGGTATGGTCACTTTATTCTATGACATGTTTTTATTTATTTGTAATATCACCCGAAGAGGATCCCCACACTGATATGATCAAATGGTATACAATCATATTGGAAACATCCCAACATCTAAGATCTTGTTGAGACAAATCTAACACATTTTTAATGGGGTCAGATA
Source organism: Torreya grandis (assembly GCA_037957365.1). NCBI lineage: Eukaryota > Viridiplantae > Streptophyta > Pinopsida > Cupressales > Taxaceae > Torreya > Torreya grandis. Next base: position 802,279 of record JARHVA010001181.1, read on the forward strand.
TACTTCATATGCAAAAGTTATGACCTATTGAAGTAAGTAGGGTACAATGATGATGTTAGCATGGCGACTGAACATGTATCGGTGGCCCAACAGGGATTGACATGTATACGAATGGTAGTTTGACACATGAAACATATAAAAACAAGTTCCCAATATATGTTACATATTTTCAACAAATATTGGTTTTAATACCAATTCATGTGGTTTTGAAACTTTTATTAAAACATTATTATTAAATAACCCTCTTAATATGGGATTAAATCCTACCTAAAATGCATGAAAGCTTTATCCAAGCCTAAAAATAAGGTAATGGAAGGAATCCCAATGTATTGGATAAATAGATAAGACTTCAACCCATGAAACATGGGACTTGGGAGCATTATCAAAGGCTCATTATTGTATTTGAAAAATATATACATTGAGAGGAGAAAACTTGTTTTTTAGCTTTTGAAGGAAAGCAAGTAAACACGTTTCTTTTTATGTAGGAATAACAATGCGCATATAGGATATTATTGAAAAGTATTCCTAAAGATAGAGAAAAAGTTATTTTTATAGACCAAAGTCATATTTTGGTGTAAAAAATATACACAAAGTGTATTTTTCACTATTTAATAGATCGATTAAAGTATTTTTTAGACCCAGAGATGTATCCCTTAAAAGGGTGAACTTAGTTTATATTCATTTAATTTATGTTTTTAATTATTATTAAAATTGGTTTTAATCAAAAAATCAGATTTTGTTTTAAAAATTAAATGTCATAAATTGTCAAATTAAGGATTCTCTTGGGTTGAAGTATTGAACTTGAAAACAGAGCATCGGACTGATGTGCGAAGGTTTGGCAGACGCCCCCTGGGAGGATCGGCCCTTGCCTGAGGGAAATGCATAGAAAGGAGAGATGACTTACTTTAGTGAGAAGTCTAAGCTCAAGAAGGTGATTGGATGCCTGCCACAGAGTCAGGATCGACCTATTCTGACTATTTCCCTAGAGGTAGTAAAAGAAGAAGTGGATTACTTGGCCTCCCATGCTCTGATCTACAAATTCTTGGGCATTAGAATTTCCTTATCAGCCTTGGAAGTCTGGATACACTAGACATGGTAGATTAAAGGGGACTTTGATATTATGCTAGCTAGAAATAGCTATTTTATGGTGGATTTTTCCTCAGTATCTGATTGGAATCAAATTTTTGAGGGAGGCCCATACTTCTATGAGTGCAATGGTCTTTTTCTCAAACCCTGGCACCTGAGTTTCAACTCAGCTGAAGACCTTCTAGCTTGCATCCCTATCTGGGTTCAGCTGCCAAGACTCCCATTAGAATTCTGGTGAGAGGATATCCTGTGCCAGATAGCTGCTATGCTTGGAATACCAATGGCTATTACACACCAAACAATAGACAAAAAGGTAATCTCTTATGCCCGTATTTGTGTTGATATTAATCTAAATAATCCCTTGCCAAATTCCTTGGAAAGTTGCCTGGGTACCTCCTCTTAGATACAACAAATAGATTATGAGTCTATTCCCTTCTGATGTCATATCTGCCATGTGTATGGCCACCTACATCGGCAATGCCCCATGGCTGCTAGAGGTAAAGGATCATCTGAGGATCCCTCTAGACCCCAGGTGTCTAATGAAGGCAAAATAAATGGTCAGTTGAGCTACAATGAGATGACTCATGCCCCTCCTAATAGTGCCATAAAAGGAAAAGTGCAGTTTAACCCCACAAGTATAGATCATGGTATAGCAGGCTACATGGGTCCTGAAAAGGATGGATTCATCCCAGTCCAATGTCATGCTAAAGGCTAAGGGCAAAAGCACTTGAACTATGACAGGCAGGCATATATGGGCTTTAATCGATTTGAAGCTCTGGATAACATGGCTATTGAAGATGGCATTCCAAAAGCACTTCAGGGAGAGGATACTAAGGCAATAGTTCACCTATCCTTATGTAATGACTCACAAGACATGGTGGTATAGCCGACCCCAAAATTCTCCTTGGGGATGTAGGAAGGTACCATTATAAGGCCGCCTGCCCTAGGTGACAAAGATGTTCACTGGGCAGACTTGGTTAAAGACGTGGAAGCTTCCAGGAAAAAAAAGGATCTTCATCAACTCTTGGCTTAATGCAAAGACCCTTCAAGAAAGTTACAGTCACCAATACTTCAAGAGCTGGTCGTAGGAAAGATCAGGATAAAATAAAACTCACAGGAGATTTACTGGTAGAGTCAGGGGCTATTAAGACCCTGGATGAGCATGTCCCCCACTCTACTTCATGATTATTCTTTCATGGAATGTAAGGGGATTACATAGCTTCCCCAGACAAAAAGCTATGCAAAATTTGGTAATTGATCATTCTCCTAATATCCTTTGTATCCAGGAGACAAAACTCTCTATCAATTCTTGCTTTTCTTTTATGTTCAAGATATGGGCTTCTAGTCAAAGCCAGTGTGTAGGAGCCTTGGGGAGCTTGGGGGAGCTAGCTATGCCTTAGAATCCCAATAAAATAAGGCCACTTCACTGGCTGTCTATCAGCTTGGCCCTTTCCATGATTGCCTCCTCCATGGAATCTGGTGAACAAATTTTGGTTACCAATGTCTATGCACCTGTGGACCTCCCTAGATAGCTTAAGCTCTAGGACCATATCTGGTACGTGAGAAGCTACCACCCCTTTTTGCCTTGGATAATGATAGGAGATTTCAATGTAGTTATTAGCTTAGAAGAGAAGAGAGGAGGGCTACCGCATCTAGGACCATCTTCGAATATCTTTCGGCAACATATTGACATCCTGCACCTCTTAGATGTTAAGCCCTTCAATGGGCTTTACACTTGGAGTAATAGAAGGATAGGCAATGCTGGGATCTCTGAGTGCCTGGATAGATTCCTTATTTCTTGGTTTTGGTAGTCTAGTTCTACCTCCCTTGCTTCAAAAATTATCGACTAGAGAGGCTCTGACCACTGGCCGATTAAGCTCTCTACCAGCCCTATTATTGCTCCTAAGAAACCTCCTTTTAAATTTTAGCTTATGTGGCTTTGTGAGGCCTCCCTCCATGATCTCATGGCATAGTGGTGGAGACAGGGAGGACCCAACTATGGAACCACTATGTTCTCCTTTGCTAAAAAACTTTAGTTTGTTAAGAGGAAGCTAAAATTTTGGAATACAAACAGCTTTGGCAATCTCCACACTATGAGGAAGAAGGCTCAAGCCTAGCTGGATGTGGTAACTAGACATATTAGAGACTTTGGCTTATCAGAGGAGCTGAGCAGGGTTGAATCCCAAGCTTTCAATGTCTTAGCTGAATGGGAACTCCACGAAGAAATCTTCTAGAAATAAAAGGCTCGTATAGATTGGTTGTAGGAGGGGGACAAGAACATGGCTTTCTTCCATAAGTTAGTTTAGGCAAAGTGCAATAGGAACTTCATTTCCTCCCTTGTCTCCCCAAATGGATCACATTTGACTTCATCCCAAGCAATATCCAGAGAAGCTATCTGCTTTTATTTTGCTCTTTTTTTAGAGGAATTGCCTCCAACTGAACTGGCAGAAAACATAGTCTTAGCATGCATTCCCCCTGTGGTGACGCTAGGAATGAATGATTCTCTTCTATGGCCTATTGGCATGGCTGAGGTGGAGGTAGTGGTGTTCAATATGAAAGGAGGTAAAGCTATGGGGCCTGATGGCTTCCCTATTGAATTCTTCAAGGACTTATGGAATATTATCAACCAAGATCTCTTGGACATGGTGCAGGAATCCTTCTCTAACAAAGAAATGCTCAAGGCCTTGAATAAAACCTTCCTAGTCTTGATTCTGAAGAAAGAGCAAGTGAACCAGTTGGATTGTTTTAGGCCTATTGCACTTTGTAATGTTGTCTATAAAATCATCACCAAGCTTATCATAGAGTGGCTTAAGGACTGCCTCCCCATGATCATATCAGAGGAATAAGGGGGATTTGTTGCTGGCAAACAAATCTTAGATGAGGTGGTTATTACCTCAAAAACTATTCACTCTATGAGCACTTCTCAGGAGCGAGCCATGTTTATTAAGCTTGATCTTGTGAAGGCCTATGATAGAGTCAATTGGAGGTTCTTGCAAAAAGTTCTGTTGGCCTTTGGTTTTAATCAAGACTGGGTGCATTGGGTGCTCAGTTGTGTTACCACACCCTACTACTTAGTTCTTATTAATGGACAACCCTTTAAGCTTTTTGGGGCATCTAGAGGTCTCTGTCAAGGGGACCCGCTATCACCTTACTTGTTTATCATTTTGGCTGAGGGGCTGGGGTGGCTTATCAAGGTCAGAGTATCTCAGAGCATTGTGCAAGGATGACAGTGGAAGAATGGATTAACCATGTCCCACCTCCAGTTCATGGATGATACTATCTTGGTAGGGAGAGCATGGGTTAGAGAAGCAAAAGAATTTTAAGGCACCCTGGATGATTATCTGGCAGCTTTTGGACAAAAAATTAATGATCACAAATCCTCTATTTTTTCTTCAACACCCCTATGCCTATATAATAGAGGATAGCTACTATTCTGAGATTTCAAATTCATGCTCTTTTGGTGACATATTTGGGGATTCCTATTGTTTTGGGAAGGTAGCCAAGACTTTTCTGGCAAAATGTGCTTGACAAACTCAGCCAAAGAGTCAATCATTGGACACACAAATGGCTCTCTACAGCTGGGAGGGTTACTCTCCTCCAATTGGTGATTTAGGCTCTCCCCATCTACCACTATATGATTCATGCTGCTCTTATGCACTTTCTTAAGGAGTTTGATGCTCTCTCACACAAATTCCTTTGGAATGGCAATTTACAACATTCAAGATGGAGTCTTATTAATTGGGAGACTGTGTGCTGGCTAAAGAAGGAAGGAGGCCTTGGCTTACACTCTGCTATTCTAGCTATCCAAGCTCTATTGGTGGTGGTGCTCTAATCAATCCCACCTCTGGGTCCGCATCCTATCTTTCAAGTACTTTCTTGGTGTGGAACCAATGGATATCCCTAGGCTGCCTCTTGAGGGAAATGGCTCCATGGTGTGGCATACCCTTAAGCTGGGAGCACAGTTGGTGAAATGCAACCTCTTTTGGATTTATAACAGTGGCATGGAGGCCATCTTCTGGGGTGACTCTTGGGATGGCTCCCCATCGATCCTATATTCTCATCCTCATTTGCAACCGCTGTGTGATGCTCTTCAAGCTATGGGATGGAATATTGTTGCCCACTATAAGGAAGGCTTTAGTCTGGGCATGACTATGGGATATAGGTGGAAGAAATATTTTGATTGGCCACCTAGTGGCTCTTTGGAAGAGCGGATGGAGCTTTCTCAGATCCTTGCCTCTAGAAGATGCAACTCCATACAAGGGTAGGATGTTCTAGCGTGGGGAGGTGACCCCACTGGGTAGTATTTAGTTTTTGCTAGATATCTTGCCTTGACTAAGCAAACTCTTGGAGAAGTAGACTTCTTGTGGGGAAAGAAAATATGGAACCATTTTACTTGGCCCAAATGCAATTTTTTTCTCTGGACTTTAGTATACAATAGATGTCTCACCTGGGACAACCTGTGTAAGCATGGATTTTAGGGGCCATCCAAATGTGTGTTATGCTATAGTGGGGAGGAGAATGGATTGCACCTCTTCTTCTAGTGTCCCTTTGCTAAGCAAATCTAACACCTTTGGTGGGAGGCATGGGGCTGTCTTTGTTGGCACACATCCTTGCTTTCTGACTTCTAGAGTAGGTTAGGCCATCCTCCATCTTTAGCCTTGCTATTATAGATTGCATGGGTGATTGGTCCCTCTTTCATTTTGTGGAACATCTGGCTGGAGAGGAATAGATGGATTTTTAGGGAGACGCAGCTGGAGCTCAATGTCCTCTAGAATAAAATTATTAGCTCCCTATAGGAAACTCTCTTGGTGAAAAGTAACAAGCCTGAAAACCTCAATCCAACAGATGCTAGTATTTATTCCCGTATTTCTTGTGCACCTACTGCTACCCCCTGCATTGCACCCCCCACTCAACCTGCGAATGGAGCTAGATAGCATTTGCATCCAGTTAGTCAGCTGGTAAGGTGGACTCCCCCTACACCTGGTATTATTAAAATCAACATGGACAGCTCATTGAGGGGAAACCCAAGAGATGCTGGGATAGGTGGTGTGGGGCGTGACAGCTCCAGAGATATCCAATTTATTTTTTCTATTTATAAAGGCCGGTATACTAATAACCTCATGGAAGCTTTGGCTATCCTACAGGTGGTACAATTATATTTCCAATATCACTGGTTTAGAATTATTTGTGAATTGGATTCCTAGGTTGTGGTTAACCTATTAAATAGTTGTCAGTTTGTTAATGTGGATTGGCAGCTAGCTGTTGTTACTCAACAGATTCTCTAGCTTTGCACTTCCTTGGATTCGATGGATTTCAAGCATATTCCCCAAGAATGGAATAGGGTTGATGATTGTCTGGCCAAATGGGCCTCTGAGCAAGGGCCACGATGGAACATCTTAGAGCATAGGAGTTTGCCTTTAGAGTTTTCTTAGAAGCTAGTTCAACTTGTTGACCAGGATAAAGCTTTGTAGCTTCGCTTGTCTCTTTTATTTTTGAATAAAAGTTTTACCCCTTTTTAGTTTAAAAAAATTGATTTTAATCAAATAAGCCAATTTAATGTAAAATGATGGAAATTAATAAAATTTTATGAGTATCTAAAAGTGAAAAATAGTGAGCATTTTACATTAACTAACAATTCAGATCATATTTGGTATCAGAGCTACTGATCAAGGATATTTTGATGTGGTTTTTAGATTTGAAAATTTTCATTTTACATGTTAACTAGGTATAAGAACAAGCATGGTGAAATATCATTTGAATAATATAAGCCTAAAATTGGTGTAAAATATGCAAGTCAAGCCATGGACTCTCCTAGAGGAGAGTCAAAATCATAAGCAACCTTCTATCAAGCCTTTATTGAGATGAATAACATAATGGAAGAGATGTAACATGAAAGGAAGAAAAAGATAGAAGGTGAAAGTAAAGGTAAAAAATATGAATAACCCTCAACCAATGGTAAGGGTAAAGGAGAATAATCTCTTATATCTCTTCCATCTAAACCTTCTCCTTCTTTCCCTGATGATAAGAAAAATAAAGTTTCTATTTTATTTGTCTAAAGATTAAGTTAGATGTTATGTTTGATGTGCTAATATATAATGGAGAGCTTAGTGTATAAATATTAGATCATTGGATCAAGCATATGGAATTATACTACAAGGTTCACAAGATTAATGATGAGGAAGAAAAAATTCAGCTAACTACTCTTTGGTTGGGTGGTAAAACACTCATTTGGTGGGAGAGTAAGACACAAGAGGATCTCATTAAGCATGGTAAAGTTATTTATTCTTGGGATAATTTTTTTTTTGCACTAAAAAATCAATCTATCCATTAGGCTATATACAATAAGCTACTATGGATTGGTAAAATTTAAGGCAAAGTAAGGATTAAAGTGTACAAGATTATACTAAAGAGTTTAGAAAGAGGGATTTGGTGTTAGGTATTAGTATTTTCACTCAAGAGACCCTTTTGAAATATATTGGTGGGTTGCATTGTTATTTAAGGCATATAATCCTTATGTTTAATCTCACTAATCTTGATGAAGTTTATGTCCAAGCTACCCATATTGAATCAAGGGGTAAAGTGACCAAGGATAGGGAATACTTCATAGAGAAGCCAAGTAAACCACTTGAAAGAAAAGGTAAAGGAAAGGTTAAGATGAAACATACCTCCATGGTTAAGAAAGAGGATGGGAAACATTTTTACTCTCATCAAGATATAAGGCCATGAAGATTCTAATTGTTGGAAACTCCATCCAAAACGTAGGCCAAAATGGCTTAAGAATGAGAAAAGTAAGAAGACTAATATAGTAGTACAATAAGATCTTAGCTATAATTATAGTGATGAGATCAAGATCACTACCATGATCATTTAAGGTTCATTTTATTAATCTTCTATTACTAAATCTCTTAATTTTCATTCTTCTTTGAATTCTAAATCTATGCATGATGACAAAAGAAATGAGTTGTTCCACTGAGAGTGATTTATAATCATACTAAGATAGATAATTTTTTGATAGTGGATCTCAAGATAATATCATTTATGAATAAGTTTTGAACAAATTAGGACTTCAAACTAAACCATATCATAAGCCTTCCCATTTAGGATGGGTATGTGATGATGCTAAATTATAAGTCATGAAAACACGTAGATTAAGATTTAAAATCACCTCTAAGTTCATTGATGAGGTATAGTTAGATGTGGTTCCACTTGATATTTGTGGTATTGTACTTAGAAATACTTATTTGTATGATAGAAAATAAATCTTCTATAGGGAAGAGAATAAATATTTTCTTGTAAAATATGGGGTTGAATACATTGTTAGAGCCCATCGGATAAAAACAAACTTATCTATGTATATGCTGGACAAATGAAAAGGATTTTCAATGAAACTAATAAATTTGTACTCATAGTTGTAAAAGATAAGGATGATGATAAATCCAATGCTCTATAAGGTTTTGATCCTAAACATAAAAATGAAATAGTTAAGAATATGTCTAACTATAATATTGTTTTTCAGGATCCACAAGATTTACCTCCTAAAAGACATATTCAACATAAGATACAACTATAACATGATGCATCTCTTCCTAATATTAACATGTATAGGTTGTCTATGGTATAAAATGAATAAATAAATAAATAAGCAAGTTCAAGAGTTTTTAGAGAGAGGGGTAATATGGTCAATCACTTATCCATGTGGTTCACCAATTATTTTGGTGTCAAATAAAGATGGCACTTGGTATATGTATATAGATTTTTGAGAATTGAACAAGATTATGGTAAAAACTAAAACCCTCTTCCTCATATTTATTATATTTTATATCAATTAAAAAATATTTTTATTTAACTAAGTTATACTTAAGAAGTGGTTATCACCAAGTTAGAATTAGTGAAGGTGGTATTTGGAAAAATGCTTTCAAAACTAATTAAGGTCTCTTTTAGTGGCTTGTTATGATTTTTATGCTTTGTAATATTCTTGCCACTTTCATGTAGGTTATGAATTATGTATTTAGGCCATTCATAGATGATTTTGTAATAATATAATTAGATGATATTTTGATCTTTAGTAAAAATTAGGAAGATCATATATAACATATTAAGAAAGTCTTATAAACTTTACAAAGGGAGAAATTGTATCTAACGATGTCTAAATGTGAATTTGGAAAAACATCTTTAGTATATTTAGGCCATGTTATAGGGAATGGTAAACTAAAAATTAATACCTCTAAAGTTGAATCCATAATGAAATGGCCAAATTCTAATGATGTAACTATAGTTAAAATCTTCCTAGGGGCATTCCAATATTGGAGAAAGTTTATTGATAACATTTTATTGATTGCATCTCCTTTGCATGCTTTGAAAAATACTAAACATGTATTTTAGTGGGGAGTCAAGCATAAAAAATTCTTTTAACTTGCTCAAATAAAATATAATAACATCCCTAGTGTTAGTACTTATAGATTTATAATATCCATTCAATATTGAAATAAATACAAGTGATTATGTGATGGGTGTAATTTTGATGTAGAAACAAAAGCCTATTTGTTACCATTATAAAAACTTAACAAGTGTAGTAAAGGGATATACTAACTATGATAAAGAGTTGTAAGTTTTGGTTTGAAGTGTGAAAAAATGGAAGCATTAATTAATGAGCAAAGAGGAAATCATTCATATGGATCATCAATCTTTACAATATCTCTAATCATAGTCAAAGCTATAACAATCAAGGTACTTTCATTGGATGGGACTTTTGCAACAATTCCATGTGGTAATAAGATATAAGAAAGGTACACAAAACAAGTTAATTAATATGATTTAAATACCTCCTATTATTGTATCTATTTTTTTATAACATAGTTATTTGATGCATGAAATTTATAAGGAACAATATGTTAGAGATGTTGATTCTAAGGATGTATTTGAAGATCTAACCCATGAAAAATAGGTAGAAGAATTAGAATATCACATGCATGATGGATTATTGTATCATCTTGATAAGTTATGCATTCTATAAGATGAAATATTCCATGTGATTAGGGAAGCACATACTTCTCTTGTTTCAGGTCACTTTGGCATTGGGAAAATAGTTGCACAGTTGCAAATATTTTGTCATTAGCCTTGGATGTGTGTTTTTTTTAAAAATATTGTAAAGGTTATATTTTTTTTGCCACTAACAAGCCTAATAATAGGAATTTGGGATTGTATACCCCACTTCATGTACCAAACCATCCATGGGAGAGTGTTTCTATGGACTTTGTAGGTGGTTTGCCTATGTTTTAAAATAATAATAATTTTTTGTATGTGGTTGTGGATAGATTTCACAAAATGTGTTTTAGTGCCCTTTAATAAAACTATCATGGGAAAGGAGACTGCACACTTATTCTTCAACAATGTTTGGGTTCATTTTCATTTTTCCACATCCATACTTTATGATAATGATTCTTAGTTCATTGGGAACTTTTGGTTAATTTTGTAGGACTTGATGGACATGAAAATCAAGAAGAGCACTGTATTTCATCCACAAACCAATGGTTAAATATAAGTAGTCAATAACATAGTAGTTCATTTGCTCTAATAATATTGTAACAAGCATCCCAGCCTTTGGGATGAACAATTGATTTATGGGAAACATGCTTATACTCATGTCAATACATTATTCTATAGGTAAATCTCTTTTTGAGACTTTATTTGGTTATGATTTAACTTTTAGGGTTGTACACATGTAATTCCTATGTTTGGTTAAAGGGGTGAGATGTCTAAATTAGTTAAATAAATACATAATAATTAAGTACTGATTTGTTGTGATTTTGACCTTGTTTGAATTTATATAAATAAAACAAATAGGGATAAATAGAGACTTATCTAAAAAAATATTGTCATGGATGATCTGGGTTTTGAAACTTGAGATCTGGGTAGTAGTTTGTATCATCAATAGGATTATGGCATTTATTTATTCACTAGATAGTAACACCCAATTTGGACGATAGCATCACATGTGTGTAGTGTCCTCAATGTGGCACTAATGTCCACTTTGTAGGATTATTCTTATTTTTAGGGACCACTTATACATGTGTTTGTATGTTTTGTTCCTATATGACCAAAAATTATAGCTCTATATTATACATAGAAAATGTGATTCGATGTTCAAACCCTAGTCTCCTTGAAAGTATGGCATAAGCAATAATTTTTTGTGTGTTATTAGGATGGTTTAGACATCATCAACACCTTAATGTGTAGAAAGTTTCCTACATACCAATACTCTAAGGATGGATTAAGTTTGATGCAGTTCTCCCACCTAGTGCTTAATATATGTGCAAGTGAGTGTTATAATGACAGTGACCTTGGATGCCTTAAATGTGATTTAGATTTGAAATGCTTGAAAACTAGACTTAAGGATTTTATAGATGGTAGTATGTAGAAAGTAGGGTAGAATAGGGATCAAATACCTTAGTTTTACACAACTTTATATTTAGTTTGAATAGCTATTGCATCTATTTTTCCATCTAGTGAATAGAGGTGGATTAGACTTGTATTTATAGGGTTCTATTGCTTGCATAGATAAGAAAATGAGCTTAGGCTAACCTTAGGAGGGGCACACATTTGAAAAATTATCTATTAGGAAGAGCTAAATCTAGGGACAATAATGCCTAGTTTGGGACACTAGCACCATGTTGCTGTAGTGTCCCAAATGTGGAGTTAATGTCATTTTGGTATACTACTAATAAGGTTGGATTGGGATCTAAGATGACAGTTCTAGGGTTGTGTCTTGAATGGATGTAGGTGATTTTAGTCTACTGAATGATTGGAAATATAAGTCTAATGCTCAAAGATAGGCCTATGCCTAGTCTAGAGATAGGTTAACTCAAGTGACACTCTTAGCATCTAATTATCACTTTTAGGTGATTACTTCCCCCCCCCCCCCCATTTATGCTAGTAATGTAACAAAGTGAAATGATTAGCATAAAGGAAAAAAGGTAGCTTACCTAGACTTACCTTGAAAGTGAATCATGTGTAGCTAAGTTTGAGTATGTGAATCTGAGTCTATGTTATATGGAACATGATCCAAAGCAATGTCTTAAAATGAAACATGAAAAAGTCAATCTTTACTAAATAGATGATCAAAAGCAAAAGGCTATGCTGAAATGAAATAAATGAGTAAAGCTGAGTAAAAAGAGAAGAAAATAATGAATACACCTCATTGGTTACGTGAACCAATACATAAACTTGGTGACAACCTATGTTTGAATGTGTATAGTGATCATATCATTAAATATATTGAATAGAGTTGATGGCTTACTCAATCTTCATATGGGTGGCTTAAAAACTCAATCTGGTTTTGACTCCATTAGTGCCCACCCCTGCTTGGTGAATCTTAATCTCTATGAATATGTTGGATAAGACTGTAAGTGTGTAAAACCCTCTTATATAGGTGTCTCAAAAACTCAAGTAGGTCATGAATCCATCATTTCCCCTTATGTGAAGTAGATGCATTTGTAACTCTTCCATGTAAAGTGATGAAAGTATCTAGCTAAGTAATCTAACTATGTAGTTAGCTCTACAACCATTCAGGTATAGTAGGTGAATCTAGGCCACTTAAGAATACTAACCACTTTAAATGGAGTAAGGCATGAGTCTAGTGACAACTTATAATGTGATAGAAAGTGTATAAAACATAAATAATGACATAAAGTTTGCCATTCCATCTAGTCAACTTGTTTGAAGCTGAGTATATGGAAATTATGTGTCATGCACATGACCCCAACCTAGTATATAAGTATATTGAATCTAAATTAGGTATGTAGTAGCTGAATATGTGTAACTAATATGAATGTATGAGTACATTCATGATGCCCCCAAATTTGAGCAATTGGTATAAATTTTAACTGAAATGAATGAATCTAAGATAAATCTAAACATAACTACCAAAGCTATGATTTTATTTGTGCAAATTTATACTATACTTGGTGTACTAGTCTAAATGATCTAGACTATCATAAAGCTAGGGCTACTAGATAATAGTGCCCTATAGTGTACATTAGTGCCCTGTGGTGTTAGTGTCCCAATATGGGTGCCAATGACTACCTGGTCTAATTTTTGTATAATCTAAACTGACTGCTAATTCTCTATTATGTTTTGTGTTTGAATTAAGTGTGATATATAAAACTAAGCCTATGTGCTAAAATATATTTGTGAAAAACAATGTAAGATCTTGATATCTATGACAACCCCCTATGAATTCCTAGTCTTTTGAGGGTAGTTATGAAATATATGGAAGAACTACCCTCTAAAGAAGTAACTCTATAAAATGTGTTAGCTAGAGCATGTGCATGATATTATAATATAATGTAAAACATAACATGAGACTATAAATGTATTTGTGTATAAGTAGGAAATGTAAGATGCATGTTGTAATCTAGAATTTCGAAAGGGTGTTAAGATATATATAATCAATGTATAACAACAAAATATGAGTAACTACCTAGGGGATGGGGCATGATGTCCACTAGGCTCCCAAGTAGGAAGGGTAGATGTATGATATCTGTCATGACATAAAAAATTGGTGTATGTATAGCAAGAAAATACAGTTATCATGGTGTAGAAGCATATAAGGAAGAAAACATACAAGCACATGAGGCATGCAAAAGGTAGGCCACAGGGCCATAATACAAGGGGCATGGGCACATGTAACTAAATTTGAGAATGAATAAATACAAGGACATGTTCAAATGTACACATAAGTAAACAAAAAACAATTTAGCATAGAGCCACAAAGAAAGACACGTTCAAATGTATGTATATAAAATCTTGAAAAAGCACACATAAGGGACATGGGAACATATCCAAGGCATAAAAATAGAGAAGTGTCATAGAAACCAAAGAACAATGGCATATTCAAATTCCTTCAAAATGAAATAAGCATAGGAAACATAATCAAGTATATTCTAAGAACTAGAAATGAAATCATGTATAATTGTGTAATATAAATCTATATAGATGCTAGGGTGCATATATATTGAATCTAATTATTTATAGTAAAAAAAAAATATGAGCAATGAATAGCAATGATCAATATCAAGATAAGTCTATATAAACTAGAATGTATAGTATGTAAGATAAAATCTAGTTGCAACAACTATGTATGAGATGCCCTCAAGTGGGTAGATGTATCAATGTATAAACTTGGATTAGTGTAAATGCCCCCAGTGGGAAAATGATAGCTGGTCTAGATTAGTGTAGTGAACTAAAATCCTATTTAGAATCTGTAAGCACTTAACAAGAACAAGTGAAGCATATGTGTATTATAAAACTAACTATATACTAGGATATCTAGCAATATGCAATATATGGCAAGTAGTAGAATTGTAAACATAGTAATTCATACAATCTATACAAATTTTTATTTTTAAAATATTTGAATGTTTTTGTATTTATATATATTATATATTTTTTGTTTTATAAGTATAATCTATGTAAAAGCATATGAAAATAAACTATGTACAAGGAGCGAGAGAGAGAAGTACAAGATTAGAAACTATACTAACCAATGATTCTCATGGGAGACTCACCATCATCATGACCTATGTTGAAGAAGGGAATTGTGATTGTGTATGCAGTGTGAAAGGGTAACTGTGAGCCCATGATTTGGTGTGATATATATTCTAAACCTAAAGCTACCTGAGTAGTGATGCTATGATGTTGTGGCACTGATTGTGATACCCTATGAATTGTAGGGGTGTTAGGGACCCATCTAGTATCTGTATAACCTATAGGTGCCCTATGATAATAACCCCTAGACCCTAATATAATTGATCTCAACATAAAATGATTAGAGGATGGTCCTCTGGAATCTATGATGTATCTCTGATGTAATGGTATCTCTAGTAATGGTCTTCAAAGGAGAATATGCATGTCTGTAGACACTATCTACATAGATTTGGCCTACTTTTAGGACTCTAATGAACACTATGATATATGCATAGGAATTGTACTATCTACTATAACTGATAATCATGTAATATATGGTAGTGGAACTAGAATTGTAACTGGTGTCGGTGTTGTAAGTGTGACTAGAATTTATGTAGGACTACCTATGGGATGGGAAGAGGATACTCATGGGACACCCTCAATCTTAACCACCTAGTTATCATGTATATACATAAAACATTGATGTACTATAGATGGGATGGCTTAGATATACTATAACCATGGCCTATGAAATAATATGTTGAATATGATTGTACTAGGTACTACTAAGAATTGAGTGGCTATGTGTGCTAGTCCAACCTATAATAAAAGCATAATTTACCTGATGGAGTTCTAAATGTGGCCATTGAAACCACTAATGACTATATCAGTAGGGAATATATCCTACTCTATGTAGCCCAAGTACTATAAAAGTGTCATGGTTCACATGCTTATGTTGGAATCATTATTAACCATAACACTATGAATAGGATGGTGGTATATATATGCTCATATGAAGAGTTCATGTATTTTTGTGTCATCATCCACAATATATTATTCTAAAAATGTGATAAGTGGTATAGATGGCACTATAGTGTGATGCATGCCAATACTGGTATGAAATGGATGTGTCTCCTCTATAACTATGTGATAGGAAGTTATGGTGGATAAACTTGGTATGTATAATGAACATCTAATGTTCCCCTTGCCTTATTAACTATATGCTTTGGGAAAGGATCTAAAAATATCTTAAGTGACTTTGCCTCTATTTTCTATTTTAGTGCCTCTGTGGGTGTGCCCATATCAATAATATTAGATTCAATGAGATCTTGTATCTTGTGCTTCAGGATAATGTATTTGTTTATTATGTGGCCTAGTGCCTTGTGATAGTCAAAGAATGCTTTTGAATCATAAATCTTTGTAAGAGGCCATGTCATATCAACATATTAATGTTAAGGAGAGATATTACATTAAATTCTAATATTTTTTGTAGAAATTATGCTGTGACTCTGGTAGATTAGTGAAGACTTTACGCTGAGGAGATAACAAAACCAATCCAAGAAAAGGCTCTAAAGCTACGTTAACTATGGTATTTTAAATAATTTTGTTTTATATGGCCTTGAACTTGTATGGAGGCTTGTTTTTACTCATAATATTTGAATTTGATCCATTTGTGTACTTGATTTTACCCACTGCTAAGAGCTTAACCTCTCTTTCCTTAACTATATGGCCCATATCACTAAATGTGGGAAACTTATTAAAGAAGATATATTCATGAAGTGTTAGTAATATAATTTATATAAATATATCTTGAATCTCTCTATCTACCATGGGGTTAGTCAATTTTGATAAGATTATCTTTTATTATAAGACATAATTAGATATGGGCTCATTTGACTTTTACTTTAACTATGCCACTTGTGTATATGATATCTTATCATTTATGTTGATAGAGAAGTATGATAGGAACATATATGTTAAAGGATTGAATGCCATGATATAATGGTTAAGCAAATCATAGAACCACTATAGGGAATAATCCTTGAGACTACATGGAAATAGCTTTATAATAAGCCAATTGTTGGAAACATGGTCCAAGCATGCTACATAAAAGGCTAAGAGGTGATGTTCTAGGTTACCTTTGGAATCATATGATGTGATCTTGGGTGATATGAAACTAGATGGAAATGGAGTTGACACTATGTGATGTGACAAAGGTGTATGTAAGAGAATGTTAGAATCCAAGGCATGTGATGGCTTAGTTGTTCCCTGATCAAGATGTAACACTTTAGATTATACAAAAAAACCTATTACATAAGGTATTATATATATCAAGGAGAATAACTAGCCATAGGTGGTGTAGATATCATTTATGGTAAAATAATAAGCTTAGGTTGCGCTAGCTGAGTTGGTTGAGTAGGCCCCACTAGAGATGTAACAACATCATTAACTAGAGGGGTTAAAGATTGAACATTGTTGTTCTTATTCTTGATTTATAATATAGCCTATAAAATATATGCATGATCATGGGGCTATTCCTAAATTATATATATGAATACCTATAATACCTCATCCTTGTTCACAACTATATCATCATCATTAAGTGGAGGTAGTGTGTCTTGATCCACAATATGAACCTGATCTTGTTATTAGTTACATTATTCATCCTTAGATGCATTGTCATTAAATTACACATAATAAATACGTGAAGGATTAATATCTAGAGTTGTAATAGGTTTCTTATCCTTGTTATAGGTTTGGATAGTTGAAATTTGAATATGCTCTATAGGATTACCACCTAGTCTAGCACTTCTGCTTACGGGAAGAGAGATAGCTTTTTTAAATGGCATATAACAAATAAATTAAAATATAGATACTAAAGTAAAATCTATGAATTTTGAATTAGCTAATGAAAAAAAGAGAAAAAAGGATATAAACCCTAAGAGCATCTAGGTTTAGGGTTTTAGAATCTAGGGTTTTTTTGCAATAATTTAAATTAGATGTAAACTAAATTAAAACCCTAATGTAAAATTGATTTTAATTTAGCTAGGTTATCTAAAAAAATCAAAAGTATTTATTCCTAAATTTATTTCACAAAAATAGGAATTAATTCAAGTTAGGGTTTTGATGGGTTCACCAAATGATTTAACCTTTTAGGGTTTAACACATGTAATTCCTATGTTTGGTTAAAGGGTTGAGATGTCTAAATCAATTAAATAAATATGTAATAACTAAGCTATTATAGATGGTAGTATGCATAAATTAGGGTAGAATAGGGATAAAATACCTTAATTTTTCATAACATTATCTTTAGTTTGAATATATTTAACATTTATTTTCCCATCTAGTGAATAGAGGTGTATTAGAAATCTATGTATAGGGTTATGTTATTTGTATAAATAAGAAAATGAGGTTAGATTGAACTTAGGAGGGGCACAAATTTAAAAAATTATCTATTGGAAAGAGCTAGGGCTAAAGACAATAGTGACCAATTGGGGAAACTAGCACCATATGGCTATAGTGTCCCAAATGTGGTGCTAATGTCTTTTTAGTAGACTGTTGAGAAATTTGGATTGGGATCTAGGATGTTAGTTCTAGGACTATGTCTTGAATAGATGTAGGTGACTTGGTCTATTAAATGACTAGAAATGTAAGTCTAATTCTCAAATATTGATCTATGGATAGCCTAGAGATAGGTTAAACTAAGTGACACTCTTAGCATCTAATTACCACTTTTAGGTTATTATAGGTTATTTACCTAAGTCACCTTTAGACTTCTATTTTGGGCAAAATTTCATGCTAGATGGAAAAAAGGATGTAGATAAGTCAAATAAATTAATCCAAAAGATCCAAATGGTTCATCAAGTTAATAATAATTAGAGAAGAGCCAATCCAAGAACAAGGCTAAGCATGATAAGCATTGGGTTGATCATCACTTCTTCTCTCTCTCTCTCTCTCTCTCTCTCTCTCTCTCATTTCACTCATTTTATTTTTTCCTATATATGTTAGTAACTTAGAATTTCACTCCTTTTATTTTTGCTTATATTTGATCTATCCTTAAGCCACCATTTGCTTTTTTCTTTCATTAAGCAGCTTCATTTGTTTTAATATTTAGCTTCTTCTTTTCTTTATTTTGTGGCTCCTTATTTTCTTGCTTCTTATTCCCTCTCTCTCTCTCTCTCTCTCTCTCTCTCTCTCTCTCTCTCTCTCTCTCTCTCTCTCTCTCTCTCTCTCTCTCTCTCTCTCTCTCTCTCTCTCTCTCTCTCTCTCCTTTTATTTTTGCCTATATATGTTAGTAACTTAGAATTTCACTCCTTTTATTTTTGCTTATATTTGATCTATCCTTAAGCCGCCATTTACTTTTTTCTTTCATTAAGCAGCTTCATTTTTTTTAATCTTTAGCTTCTTCTTTTCTTTATTTTGTGGCTCCTTATTTTCTTGTTTCTTATTCCCTTTACTCCCACTAATCTCTCTCTCTCTCTCTCTCTCTCTCTCTCTCTCTCTCTCTCTCTCTCTCTCTCTCTCTCTCTCTCTCTCTCTCTCTCTCTCTCTCTCTCTCTCTCTCTCTCTCTCTCTCTCTCTCTCTCTCTCTCTCACACACACACACACACACACACACACACACACACACATTTCATCTATTTTATTCCATGATTTTATTTGATGATTTTATTTTATTTTTCTCTCTTTGTCTCTCTTTTTTAAAAATTTGCATAGAGGATGGCATTTGGTTTAAGGGGTTAATTTACTTTAAAAAATATTTCAGATAAGGGGATGCATCTTCTTGTATCTCATGTTTATCTTCCTCTTCATCTTTTTCTTATGTATAATTTTCAACTAATCTCTCCTCATTATCTTCTTCTCTACTTTCTAATTCTCTTGTTTCACTATATCCTCTCCTAATCATGTTTCTCACTTATTTTTTATTATTAATTATTATCTTATCTTTAAATTCTCTAAATCTACTTCTGTCTTTAATATTTCTTCCTTCACTTTTCACTATTTCCTCCATCTCTTTCATATCACTACTCTTTTCTTCACTACTTTGTATACTTTCTCCTCTCTCTCCTTTTATCAAACTCAATCTTGTTATATTTAGAAAGCATCCTCTTTGGCCTTATGCTTCCAAATATTCTCCCTTGTGTCTTTTTCTAACATATTTATTATATATTCTAATGATTTTAATGACACAATTATTTATTTTGTTAAGTTTATCTGTTTAGTATGTACTTCTTACATCCATTTTTATCTATTATTCAAAATTTCTCCTCTCTTTTATGTGGCAACTCCACTTGATGCTGCCTTAGACCTATTTTCCTTTGAACTAAATTATATCATCCTCCTATATCTTTCTTATCTTTGTTTTTCCATATTTTCTTCTAATTATTAATTTTTTGTTTTTATCCTTACTTATTCATCTACTTTTCCTATTTTAATTCTTCTACTTCCTAATTTCCATTTTATTTTTCTTTAGTACTAGTCTTTTCTTTACTCTCTTATCTTTAATGTTATTCTCTCTCCATTGTCTTCTTTCTTTGTGACACTATTTATTTCATTCTTTATTTCCATTTCTCTCTACTTTCTTTTATCTCATCTAATTTGTTTATTATTAATAATCCTTGTTCTAATATTTTGTTAATTTTATCCATTATTATTTCTTCCAGTAATTCCCCCAAACCATAACATCTTATTTTTCAATAGTCACCTATCTTTGGATCCCATTTTTCCTCCCACCATCGCTTAGGTGCCTAAACCCCTTTAGCAGAGGGGGACACAAACTTTCAAGTTAATCTTCTTCCCATAAAACATATGCCTATTTTAAAAAATCTTATGTTCTTATCTCCCACAAATATTCTAATCTCATTTTTCCCACTACCCCCTCTAGATATTAGTTAGTCAAGACTTGGGTTCAAACACCAAATTTTGACATAAACTAAGTAACATGATTGCTAGTCTATAGTTAGAAAGTATTAACTAGAGTTGATATTATGTAGAGAAGGATATATTCACTTGAATTAAATATTACACAAACATATCTTAAACTATATTCATTTCATATATTTTGAATTTCAATACAATGATTTTGTTCTATTCATATTGGTTTAATTTTTAAGGGTTTATGGAGTTTAAGCCTTAGGTTGTTAAAGGGTATGAGTATAGTAAATCAAAGTATAAAGCATGAAATAAATAAAACCACTGATTTGTGAAAGAACTAATCTAATTTGATATTTATAATAATAGTAATGAATGACACAAATGAATACTTTGCTAGAAACTACATGAGACAAAGGATATGGAAGCTAAAAACTAGTATAGAAGCTAGTTTGAGTGTCACAAATATGGTCCAAGTGTCAAAAACCCTCATGGACAATAACACTCTACCTTGGATAGTAGTATTGTGATACTAGTGTCCACTTTTGAAATTAATGTCCACTATGTAAGAAATGATCTCTACTTCTATGAGTACCTATGTTTGAGTCTATTAAGCCTGTTCATATGTGGATAAACCCTACTTCATTATTTGTGACTTATTTTGATTGATTTTATAAAAAACCTTAAACTTCCATGTGATTAGGGAATTTGATTGACATAAGTAGAAAAAGTGTGGTGTCAATTGGGTAAGATGAACATCGTCAATACCCTGTTATGATGAGAGTTACCTACATACTAGTACTATGAGGAGGGATCAAGCTTGATGTAGTTATACCCACATAAGTGCTAGTGCAAATGAAAGTGAAGCTAGTATAAATGTTAGTTTGAGTAGTTTTAGTGAGGCTTAAGAATAGAAATTTGTGTATTCTGAGCTTAAGAGGGATGTAGATGATTGTATGTAGAAGTAGGGAAAAATAAGGATCGATAACCTTGAATGTGCATAACTTGTTTTGAGCTTGTTTGTGTGTATTTGATTCTAATTTCCATCTAGTGAATAAAGGATAAAATTCATGTATATATACTAATTTGATGCTTGTGCAAGGTTTGAAATTAGTCTAGGCCAACCCTAAGTGTCTTTTTAATTGAAAATATATCTATTGGGGATAAAAAGAGGGAAAAGGATAATAATGCCAAACTGGGACACTATCATTGTGGTGCTAGTGTCTAGTTATGGTGATAATGTCTAGGTGGAAAAACTTGATGCACTAAGGACCTAAATGCCTAAGGAAGGGTCTAAGACTAATTTTGAGATGTCTAGGGATTCATGTGGCCCACATAAAAAGTAGATAAGTGTTTAAATAGGCCCTAAGATAAGTAACACTCTTTTCACTCAAGTGACATTTTAGATTACTACATTCCCCCCCACTTTATTCTAAAAATACATCAAAGTGAAATGACTAGGATAAAGTAAATAATGTACCTAGAGTCACCTAAGAAGAAAATCCCATGAATTTGGATATGAGTATGTGAAGTGTGCTCTATTGCATGTCTTATAAATGAAACATGCATAGATTAGTCCTTACTTAAGAGACATCAAAATCAAATAAAAAACTAAGTAAAGAGATAAGATAGAGGAAAGGAACAAATACACCTCACTCAGTATGTGAACCAATGCATAAATATGGTGACATCCTATGTGTGTGTAGACAGTGATCAATTAGTGAATAACTTGGACTGAGATGAATGGTTTGCTTAATCTCCATGTGTGGATGGATAAAAAAATAAAGATGGCATTGAATCCATCATTTCCTTCCCATACTTAATGGATCATGAATTGTGAATAACTTAGATTGGATTGAATGCTTGTCTAACCCTCATATGTAAGTGTCTCAAGATCTCAAGTATACTATGAATTCATCATTTCCTAATGATGTGTAGTATATACATATGTAACTAAATTATGTAATGTAACTAAAACTATATGATTTTAACTAAAACTTTATATGATAACTTTGCGACCACTTGGGTACTCTAAAATGAAAATTAGCCTAGGGGCTCTTGGGTAGTCAGGTATGTAGCTCAAGGACTATACAATAATACCAATCACTAAAAATAGAGTAAGACATAAATATAGTGCATAACTATAACATGGTAGCTGGTGTGTATATTATAGATAATGATATGGAGTTTACAATTCTATATGATTAATTGGTGCATAAGTGAGCATATAAACATAATGTGTCATACATATGCCCCTAAATATGATATCTGAGCATGTGGATTTTAGATTGAGTTGTAATAATATATATTTAAGTATATAAAACTATAATGGGAGTGATCATACCATGCATAATACCCCAAATCTGATAAAACTAGTATAATTTAGTGTAAAATTGAGTAAAAACTAAGCAAAACTTGATAATCTATAACTAAATCTATGTAAACTTGGACTGTAATTATTATGCCTTTCTATAAATTCTATATTTTTTTGCTTCTAAGGTTACTGGATAGTAGCACCATACCTTGGACAATAGTGTCATGAAGTTAGTGTCCACTTTTAGTGCTAGTGTTCAATTGTGTTATTTTTTGCCAAACTAACTATGATCTTTATCTGATTGTTTTTCCACTATGTTTTTCCTAAAATTAAGCTTTGTATTCTATGCTTACTTGCTAGAAATTGTACTCTAAGTAGACTTGGATGGTATGATCTCAGTGATAAACCTCTATGAATGCTCCTTATTTTGAGGGGAGTTGTTGAACCTATGTAAGAATTATTGTCAAAATAAAAATATTTGCATGATATATGTTAGCGTAAGCATATATTATATCTACATAATAAACCAATATAAGGTGTAAACATTACATTGGAATGTAAGATAATTTAAGCATAAGTTGGTAATATATAATGTACGTTAGATATAACATTCACAAAGATGTCAAGATAGATATAATTATTGACTAATTCAACCCCTTGGTCAAATAATTCAACCCCCCTATAAATTTAAAACTTCCATAGGGTATCTTAGGTCATAAATGTCCACCATAAATCATAACTAAGATCATAAAATATGTCTTAATCTTAGTCACATTTGCCTAAGTTCATCTTATGTAATTTTATGTCCTTTTTGGCCACTTTAATGAAGTTGTATGGTTTAATTAAGGGGACAAGCGTGTCAAATTGTAAATGAACATTCCACATGTTACAAAGGTGTTAGTTGTCAGTTTTGAAACTAAATTGTGCAAGTTCAAATATTGGAAGCAATAAAATTAGTTTAAAAAGTGGGAATTTTAGTTGTTGTATAGAATGTAAAATAGTTATGGCATATGTGGAATATTTATTAGTGTCCATTAAAATACATACAAGTAATATCCATTCTCATATTGATTTGATAGACCCATTTTTTTAAAAAACTACTCTATCTCTCTTTTCATTCCCTTTGGTAGGTCAAACAAGCTAATCGATTCATAACTGGTATGGACAAGTGGGGTAGAGTTGAGTTGAAAGCCTTTATTGGATGAAATTAGTATTCATGGAATTACATTCCATGGAAATGGTTTTCACATTGGTGGAATTTGATTAATGAATAAATGATAATAATGCTAGTGCCTCAAAACTACCTTTACATTTCCAACACCTTCAGGTTTTCTCATCTTTTACATTGATCTAATGTTTATAAGTGATGTGTGTGTTTTGGTAGAGCATGATATTAATATCCATGCTGTATTAAATTTTGTTTTTATGTGTGGTCATGGAAGGTGGGAAATAACATCTTATTTTGATGGAAATGAATGTCACAATGGTCTATAGAGCATGTTTACATGGTTATAGAGTTTTGTCTTCTATGAAATGGCTTAAAGAGCAAGGTAATGTACTTGTGTTTCACCTTCAAAAACATCAAATTTAGTTTCTTCATGATGTGTTTTAATTGGGGGAATTCAAGGTTGATTGAGACAGTCTTCTCAATTAAGTGAGGAAAGACTGTTAGAGTCCTAGTGTTCACAATCATCTACAGTACTTATAGGCATGTACGGAACATGGAAGACCATCCAAAACCCCAAGAGATAAGTTGAATTCAATTAAATGAATTTAATGGATCTCTCAATGCACTTAGGGTTCAATAACAAAACCTATAACACCTTAAATCATAACTTGCAGTCTTATAATTGAAGATCTTGCTTATGGGAATAATTGCCTTAAATTCTCTGAATGAGGTTTTGTTCATATAATGTTCCATCTTATGGTGAAGTGTTTTGGATTATAGACAAGTCTAATGGTGTCTCACTTGTATCATAGAACTATATTATACATATTGACCTAAAAATAAGGTTTATAGATTAAGAGAAGGTGATGGTTTAGTGGTTTTAACCTAGTCAATTTTCTACTGAAAACACTCAGTGGAACCTACAGTGCTTTGAGCCTAGAATCTGAAATACAACTAGTGCACTACAATACATTGATGAGAGAATGATTATAAGGAATGATATGGGATAAAAAAGTGTCAAATTATCCTTATTTATCTCATATAAACTAAGAAATGGGAGAAAAAATGCTCATACATAGTGACACCTATAGCAAACTTCCAGACTTCTTCCTAATTGCACCTACAGGTTGACACAGTCATACTCTAGTTCAAGATAGTGGGAGATTTCAGTTTGGTTGGAAAATAGTGTTTAGAGTTAGATCATCATATTTAATAAACCCTTAGAGTTAATTATATCATAACTACATAATATCCTTAGAGGATAAATAGAGCAAGGACTAGGTTTTGAATCCCAATTTATAGTCAACCTTGTACACAATCACTATCATAAAAACTAGTTTTAAGGCATTTGTAATGTATAAGGGCATTGGAACATGTTAAAACCTTGGAAATTGATATATAAAACTATCATTATCTAATATATCTTCTCAGGGTCTCCTTCAAGTCATATTGATAGGGGAGATGCTCTTTGTTCTATCTCAGATAAAGAGCACTCTTTGAGCAACATAGTCTACAAGTTTAGAACATGAAGGGTAAATGGATGAATGATATAGTTTTATATCCAAGTTTGAGATATTGGATAGGGTTTATATGAATATGAAATAATTTTTATAAAACCCCATATTCATTAAAAAGCTCAAGAGGGTCAAAAACTCATAATGCACAACTTAGACTTATTAGGCCTAGAACTAAGTCTAAAACCTAAAAGGGCATAAACTCATCCATATGAATAAAATAAACTCTAAAAAAAATTATAACCTTAATTTTATAATATAAGATAAATTTGGATCACTAGTTTGTAGATAAAGTCATTAAAATGGTCAATTTTGCCTAAAACTATATCATATGTACTTAGAATGCATAGAAGAGCTCGAGAGACCAACTTTATGTGACCACATATATACGGACCATGTGCATGAGACCTAATGTATTTTTCAATATTTTAAGGGTTCCTTGGATTGTCCTTAGAGCAATTTTTTTGGAGTTTTAGCATTAGGTTTTTATAAATAATTGTTAATAATCCAAACCACCAAAAACCCTCCTAATCCCTTATTCAAAATCGATAGAGAATAAATGAAAAGATATGAATATTGGAGGAATAATTTAGACTTGAAAATGTTTTTAACATTTATATAAATCTACCAATATCCTTTATACTCATTTTATCTATACTATATTCTGTATAGATAGACCTAATATGGTGTTTTTTGTAGGATTTGACCGATTCTATATGTGAAGAAGGGAATGAGAAAATGAAAGTCATTGAAGGAAGTATTTAGAGAATTTTACCAAATCATAAGACTAATTTATAACCTTTATCATGCATGAAATTTCTATTTTTGAGTTCATCACTACAAGCAGTCATTGGATAGACAATGAGAAGAAGTGATTGTATAAGTGTGAAGATGAAAAGAGTGATGTTGAATCATCTTAAAGTATATGATAGACTATAGTAAAAAGAGGCTTTCAAAATGTGTCTTAACATCTCTAAAATGGATTTAATTGAATAGGTGTAGGCTACCTAAGTGACAAGTGTAGGCTTTGAGGAATAGAAATATAATGAGTGGCTGTTAGATAGTGAATAACAAGTGGTGTAGGAGAGACTATCAATTGAAGGGCATATGAAGGATGTTAAAATATTATTTCCACCTTATCATGATAGTGAAAGTGTGTAAAATATACCTATGGTAGTTTTAAACAATCAAATGGACTCCTCATCATCAAGATAGTTTCAAGAAGAACTATGGAGTGCCTTTACACCAACCTAAAAGATGTGTCATGTTTGTGATGGACACCTATATAGTAAGACTTCCTAACCCCTTTTACAATTCATTATCTTAATTTATAACTAGTTCTCATAGTTTGACACTTAGATTTGTGACCATTTCACTTCTCTTCTCTTTCCTCTCCTATTCTCCATTTATGCAAGCCATTTTTATAATTGTATCTAGTACACTTATGAGAAACACTTATGCTAGAAGCTCATAGAGTTGAGGTCAATTTTCATAGTTTTCCTTCTTAGTGTAGATGAAAGTGTGTTTTGTGGACTTATCCTTGGTGTATCACCTCATTATCATAGGTTAATTTATATTATCTTATTCCCTATTCACCCCTAAGTGTTTAGTCTAGTGTAGTGTGTGAGATTAAGAGATAAATTAAGGGAGCTATCCCTTTAACCTAGAGGTTTACCTTTGCTATAGGCAACCCATAGACTTAGAGGTAATCCCATGTTGTCAAAATATGGGATAATATTGAACACCCTATCTTAGGGTGTAATATTTAGATACAACATTTATGGCATGCTTGGTGGGACCAAGGTTTAAAGAGTAGAAGGATTGTTGGTGTGATCTTTCTAATATTAGCTTTTAGAAGCATTCAAGAAAATACCAATGGTGAATCTAAAAGTAATCATTTGGTGATAAGTATCCTAGGTAATTAGTGAAAATATTTTGATCAATTCTTGTGTTTCATTTGACTAACAAGGTTGATATGGATAGATATGTTGAGAAATCTTACTACACATAACTTTATCAAAGTTTTTATCCACCATATGGTCAACCTCTTCCTCCTCCATATAGTCATATAGTGGTTGAATAGGCCTATGAATAAGGATGTCAAGGAGATAAGTTTAAATATTTTGAAGAAGGGATCCAATCTCTTAAGATGCATGTTTTTAAGGAAGAAATCAAAGATCTTAAGAGGTAGATTATTGAAAGCAGTCTTCCCCAACACCCTTGTCCATCCTATCAAGTTCCTATATAACCTTCTAAAGATCAATATAAAAATTCCTATCCTTTTCCTAACTTAATACCAAATCAAGATAAGTCCTTTTTGGCACTTATGCCTAAGATGTTAAAATTAGAGATGTTGATGAAGAAATGGGATAAAGAGCTTAATGTGATCCCTATCTATTTCATATAAAAAATGAGAAAATCTATTCAATTTTTGTTGAATAGGTGGAGGTTGGTTGAGGAAGAAGAAAATTATGTCATCATTGAATATTTTCATGAAATTAAATAATATATATAATGGTGGGTTGATAGGATTGCAAGATGGGAAAATTAAGAAGTTGAGAGGAAACTTGCAGTTGTTGAGAGGCTTCAAGAAAATAATGAGGAAGGTGAAAATATCTCTCTCCCCCCCCATCGAGTGTCTTCCTATATTTCACATTAGTATTTTCATGACTCTTATCCTCATGAAAAGCCTATTAAATCTCCAAAAGAGCTTAGTAACCTCAAAGTTCCAACTTGGAACAAAGGATGTGATGATAAGAATAAAAAAATTGTCAAATCACATTGCCCTCTATTAAAAAACCTACAATCTATCCATCTTATATGTCCATAAAAGAGGAGTTAAATAATGAAAATTAATCCTTCATTAAAAATATGGAGGTTGAAGTTGTAATTATGGAAGGGTTTTAAGAAGATAATGAAAATCATGAGGTATTTACTGAAGAAAGGGACATGTCCATAGCCTAGCAGAACCTTCTCTCCCTCTAAGAGTTATTACAAGTGTCTTATTCCATTCCCATGCCCATTTATGATCTCTCCATCATAGATATTTCAAGTGAACCATGAACCAATACACCACCCTACCACTTCATCCCTTCTTGAAGGAGAACCCATATTATGGGAGGAAAGTAAGGAAGAATAAGATTAATGTGCATCCAATCAAAAGGATATTTCAAGTGACTATGAATAAGAGTTCATCATAGGGACTCCACTTGGTGAGGATAAGAACAAATCATCTTTCTTATGTCAAAAAAGATAAGATATAGATGAAGTTATAACTATTTACCTGGAGCTTGATCAAGGTATGTGGCAGATCTACTTGAATATATTCAATGAGTATGAAGGTATTAAGAATCTAGTTCTTGAAGGAGATAAAAATGAGATTGTGGAGGAAGAATTCAAAGTTCATATAGAACAACCATGTCTTGAGGAACATCATAAAACAATCTATGATGACTATGGAATTCATGAACATAGCCAAGAGGATGAACTTGAATAAGTTGTGTTTCTTGAAGAGAAGGAGAGTAAAGATGATTTGATGTATCAAATTGAGATTTTTGAAGAACTTGAAGAGATTTTAAATGTTTAAGGCCAAGTGCATAAGAAGATAGATCAAGATGTCCTCATGTAGGACAATGACCAAGATTAGATTGAATACACAAAACTCCTTGAAGATCTTGAAGAAATAGTAGCTGATAAGAAATTTGATATTAATGAAGATACCATGGAAGTCAAGGAAACATGATTTGTTGAAGCATCATTGGAAGTTGTAGCTAAGGAGTCTCATGAGAAGATTTAGGTTGTTTAAATGCAAGAGGAACTCACCTTCATAGGAAACATATTTGGGGTTGTTATGGTTGTATTGAATATCATGCCAAAGAGATTGTCAAACATCAAAAAGATAAAGACATCAAAGCCAATGCTCAAATGGAATATTACCTCATGCACTCCTATATCTCATGGAGAAATATATGGTACCAATTTTGCCTTTGATCTAGGAGGAAAAACTTGCTTCATGTTAGTTTTTACATAACTTAGTTTTCTTAAGTGTTGTGTGTGTTTTCCCTAAGTGTTCTTGGAAACACAAGTGTGTTTGATTTATTGTCTTGTCTTGTGTTTGTTTCTTTTTTTTTTGGTCTAGTTTTGTGTATTTTCAAAGGATTTTCAGTATCAAATGTGGTATATAGGTGACTCCATTGCCTAATGGATATGAGAAAGAAATTGGTCATTAGCATAACAAACATGCTACCCTTAGGAAATTACCAAAAAATTGGCTAATTCAACCCCCTGGTCAAATAAGTCAACCCCCTATAAAAGTATCTTAGGTCATAAATGTCCACCATAGTCATAACTAAGGTCATAAAATATGTCTTAATCTTAGTCACATTTGACTAGGTTAATCTTATATCATTTTATGTCCTTTTTGGCCACTTTAATTAAGTTGTATAGTTTCCTCAAGGGGACAAGTGTTTCAAAGTGTAAGTGAATTTCACACATGTCATAAAGGTGTCACTTTTCAGTTTTGAAACTGAATTTTGTAGGTTCAAACATTGAAAATAAGAAAATCAATTAAAAAGATGGGAGTTTCAATTGGATTATAAACTGTACAATAGTTATGGCACATATGGAAGCTTGAGTAGTGTCCATTAAAATCCATACAAATACAAGTCATCTCAATGCTCAAATTTATTTTATAGTATTAAAATTGGTGAAAACCATTCTATCTCTCTATTCGCTTCCTTTGGTAGGTCAAACAAGCTAACTAATTTATAACTGGTACAAACATGAGGGGCAAAGTTGAGTTGAATGACTTTTGTGGATGAAATAAATATTCATAGAATTCCATTTCATGGAAAAGGTTTTTATAATTTGTGGATTATGCTTCATTAATAAATGCTAAGAATTTTAGTGCCTCAAAACTACCTTCACATTCCCAACACCTTCAGGTTTTCTCATATATTACATTGATTTGATATTTTAAGTGATGTGTGTGTTTTGGAAGATCATTTTATTCATTTTCATGTTATATTCAGTTGGTTTTCATGTGTGGTAATGTAATGTGGGTAATAATATCTCATTTTGATGGAAATTAATGTCACAATGGTCTATAGAGCATGTTTACATAGTTATAGAGTTTTATCTTCTATGAAATTGCTTAAAGAGTATGGTAATGTACCTTTGTTTCACCTCCCAAAACATGGAAGTTAGTTTATCCATGATATGTTTTCATTGGATGACTTTAAGGTTGATTTATATAGGCTTCTCAAGATATTGAACAATGACTATCAGAGTCTCAGTGTTCACAATCATCTATAGTACTTGTAGGCATGTACGTAACATGGAAAATCATCCAAAACCCCAAGAGATAGGATGCATTAAATTTAATGAATTGAATGTATCTCTCAAGTCACTCAGGGTTCACTAACATAGCCTATAAAAAATTCATGCATAACATGTAATCTTAGAATTGAATATCTTGCTTATGGGAACAATTACCTTAAATTCTTCGAATGATATTCTGTTCATATAATGTTCCATCTTATGGTAAAGTGTCTTGAATTATAGATAAGTCTAATGGTGTCTCACTTGTATCCTAAACTCATATGTTACATATTGACCTAAAAATAAGGCTGATATATTAAGAGAAGGTGATGGTTGAGTGGTTTCAGCTTAGTCGATTCTCCACTAAAAACACTCAGTGGAACCTATAGTGCTTTGAGACTAGAATGTGAAATACAACTAGTGCACTACAATACATTGATGAGAGTATGATTATAAGTCATGAGATGGGATCAAAAAGTGTTAAATTATCCTTATTTATATCATATAAACCAATAAATGTGAGAAACAATGCTTAGACATAGTGACACCTATAGGAAACTTCTAGACTTCTTTATAATTGCACCTATAAATTGACACAGTCATACTCTAGTTCAAGATAGTGGGAGATTACAGTTTGGTTGGTAAAAAATGATGAGATTTAGATCATAGTTTTGAATAAATACTCAAATTTTATGATAACATAATTACATAATATCCTCAAAGGATAAATAGAGAAAGGACTAGGTTTTAAACCCTAACTTACAGTTAACCATGCATATAGTCACTATCACAAAAATTAGTTTTAAGGATTTTATAGTATAGAAAGACATTGGATCATGATAAAACCTTGGAAATAATTAAAAATAAATATCATGACCTAAAATATTTCCTCATTTATCCTTAAATTCATATGGATATGGGAGATTCTCTTTGTTTTATCTTAGATAGAGAACACTCTTTGAGCAACACAGTCTATAGGTTTAGAATATGAAGGGAAAATGGATGAATGAGATAGTTGTATATACATGGAGAGATATTGGATATGAATATGAAATAAGTTTTATAATACCCCATAGTCACTATAAAACTTAGGAGGGTCAAAAACTCAAAATGCATAGTCTAGACTTGTTAGGCCTAGAACTAAGTCTAAACCCTACAAGGGCCTAAACTCATCCAAATGAATAAATGAAACTAAAAAAAACTTTTATAATCTTTATGGGAGAATATAATATGAATTGGGATCACTAATTTACATACAAAATCACAAGAATGGTTAATTTTGCCTAAAATTGTATCAAACCTACTCAGAATGCAAAGAAGAGCTCGAGAGACCAACTTTATGTGCTCACATCTATACAGACCATGTGAATGAGACCCCAAGGAGTTATAAATATTTTAAATGGGTCATTTTATTATACTTATAGGAATGTATTCATATTTTTATCATCTATTTTTTATGAACCATTGTTAATAGTCCAAACCACCAAAAACCCTCCTCAAACCCTTATTCAGACCCGATGGAGAAAAAATGAAAAGATATGCATCCTAGAGGAATTATTTGGTATTTAAAGTATTTGGAACATGTATATCACTAAAATATCATTGATACTCTTTTGATCCATATATTCTCATGTACAAATAGACCTAATATGGTGTTTCTTACAGGATTTCACTAGTTCTACAAGTGCAAAAGGGAATGAGTAGACGAAAGTCATTGAGGCAAGTCCTTAGAGATTTTTACAAACTCCTAAGAATAATTTATAAAAAAATTTATGCATGAAATTTAATCTATTAATTTTATCACTGTAGGTAGTCATTGGACAAACAATGAGAAGGAAAAGTGATTGTCTAAGTATGAAGATGATAAGAGTGATGTTGAATCCTCTTTAAGTATATGATAGACTAGGGGATAAAGAGGTTTTAAAACGGTGTCATAACACCTCTAAAATGGATTTTTTTTAACAATTATAGGTCACCTAAGTGACAAGTGTAGGTTTTAAGGCCTAAAAAGCTAACGAGTGGCTACTAGATAGTGAATAACAAGTGGTGTAGGAGAGATTATTAGTTGAAGGGTGTATGAGGAATATTACAACATTCTTTCCAACTTATCATGATATTGAAAGTGTGTCAAATATACCTTGGTATTTTTAGGTAGGTAAATTAACTTCTCATCATCAAGACAATTTCAAGAACCATGGAGTGCCTCTATGCCAACCTAAAAGATGTGTCATGTTTATGATGGAAACCTATCTATTAAGACTTATTGACCCCTTTTACACCTCATTATCTTGATTTTTAATTGGTTTTCATAGTTTTAAACTTGGATTTGTGGCCCTTCCACTTCTCTTCTTCTCTTTCCTCATCTATGCTTTATTTATGCAAGCCATTTTGATAATTATATCTAGATTATATCTAGTACACACCTAATATGGTGAAGCCTTACTGGTTTGACACCTTGTTTTTCCCTTTTAATAAATTTATGAAGTTGATTTATTATTTGCAAATCTTGCCTAAGTATCTCAAGTTGTGTATTCAAATGACAAGTGATGAAGATTATTTCTCTTTACTTTCATTTTGCCCTTATATGCATTGTGTGAGTGGCATATCTTCTAATAGGTCTCACAGAGTATATTATTTATTAAGGTGTACTTGAAGTGTGAGAGAGATTAGTAGTGTTTATTATTAGACCTTATTTTCACCCACCTCTAGTTATGCATTACAATTTACCTCTATGAGAAACACTTATGCTATAAGGTCATAGAGTTGAGGTTAGTTTTGGTATTTTTTCTTCTTAGTGAAGATGAAAGTGTGTTGTGTGGACTTATACTTGTTGTATCACCTCATTATCATAGGTTAATTTATGTTACCTTCTTCCATTTTCACCCCTAAGTGATTAGTGTAGTGTAGTGTGTGAGCTTAAGAGATAAATCAAGGGAGCTAGGCATTTAACTTAGAGGTAATCCCATATTGTCCAAATATGGGAGAGTCTTAAACACCCTCTCCTAGGTGTAATATTTTGATACAAAAATAAAATTGTAATCATGTGTATTAACAATAAATATTATTAATAAATTAAGTAACTACCTAGGGGAATGGGGCATGATGTCCATCAAGGCACCCAAAGAGGAAGGGGAGATGCATGAGGTCCCTCAAGCATATAAAATTGGAGTGTGAAACAAGTAAGAGATAAGTGTCATGGCCATGATGCATACATGAAAACATAAATACAACACATATGAAGCACAAAAATTTGGCTAAGGGGCCATAATCTAAGGGACATGGGCACATGTCACTAAATTTTAAAAATAAAGACATACAAGGACATGTTCAAATGTCCATAATCACAAACAAAAAGTAAGTTGGCATAGAGCCATAGGGAAGGACATGTTTAAATGCCTACATACATAATCAAGAAGGCACAGACAAAGATATGGACACATGTCCAAAGCATACATATAGTGAAAGGAAGTGGCATAGAGTCATAGAACAATGCCATATATAAATGCCCTCAAGTAGATGTATAAGCATAGAGGCACAATCAAATCTAAATTAGTAAATCTAAAAATGAAAGTATGTAAGAACATTTGGTACAATTTTATATAAGAGTAAAAACATACATAAACTAAGTCTAAAATAGTAGTAGCCAACAAAAAAAATTGTGTAGTGTAGGATGATCAATATCAATATATAAACAATGTTAGATATGTGATATAGAGTTCAAAAAGATGTAACCTAGTAATCAAAACTATGTATAGTATGCCCTTAAATGGGATAATGTGTAAAATGAGGAATCCATGTATGTGCCACAGTGGGTATATAATATCAAATTTAGATCTATGTGGTGGACCTCAGTCTTGTAGGAATATGCAAACACTCAAAAAGAACAAGTGGAGCATGTATGTATGATAAAAATAACTACACTAACAAAGATAACATTTGTAGTACCTATAATTTATAATAAATGTAAACATGGAAATGCATATAATCTATAATTTGTATTTTTTGAGCAAATATTTGAATGTTTTTATATTTTTGATATATTATATTATTTTTATATTTTCTAGATATAAGCTACGTACAAGAAACATGAAAATGAAAATATATACAAGGAGAAAGAATGAATGAAACTATGTATAAGTAGGGAAGAACATACTAACCAATGAGTCTCAAAAGAGACTCAATATCAATGTGTCTTATATCAAAAAAAGGAATATGATCATGCATGTTATGTGAAAAAGTATTTGTGGTCTAGGAAATGTCTACACTGGGTGATTTGTATCTGACACTACCTATGGAGTAGGGTTAGGAATTTGAGAAGCTGACTAAATTGGGCTATGAAATATAATACTCTAAATCTATGAAGTGATTTGAACTAGCTTATGAATTATTGGGTTCTTAAGGACCCATCTGGTAGAATGTGTTGTAGCTGACATGGATGCTTTATGTTGAGAATCTTGAGAATTCAATAACAATGATCTCAGAATGAAAGGGGTAGAGAGAGGCTCTCTAGAATCTATAACATGTCTCTAATGTAGGGGTATCTCTAATAAGAGTCTTCATGGGAGAGTATGTGTACATGGTAACACTGTATAAATAAACCTCACCTACACTAGTGGCTCAACTGAAATCTATGGTGTACTAATAGAAAATGTACTCATAACTATAATTGGTGGATGTTGTGTAATTGCATATGGGATAGGTAAAGGATACTCATATGAAAGTCCATCAAATATAACCACTTGATTAGCATGTATATATTTGAGTCATCTATGTATGGTGGATGGAATGGATTAAATTTGATGTATCCATGGCCTACCCAATAACATGTCAAATATGCCTACACTAGGTATGATTAAGAACCTAGTAGCCATATATGCTATCCCAACATGTAATGATAATACTATCTCCTTGATAGAGCTCTGAACATGGCCACTGAAACCATGAATAACTATACCTATCTAAGAAATGTCCTACTCTAAATAACCCAAGTGTTTTAGAAGTGTGATAGTACACACATTTACACTTGATTCATTGTCAACCATGACACTCTGAATATGATGATGATCAATGTAGGCTTATACAAAAAATTCATATAAATCTTAATCATCATCAACAATCTCCTTCTTTAAGAAAGTGATGAGATGTCTAGTTGGCATTGTAGTATGATATACACCAATGATATTATGCTAGGGGTGTGTGTCCTCTATAGTAGTATGATAAGATGTCATTGGTGAATGTGCATGATATGTATAGTGAACACCTGAAGTATCTCCTACCTCATAATATGTACATTTTGGAAATGAATCCCAAAATATTTCAATGCCTTAGTTTTTATTGATTGAGCTTTAGGTGCCTTTAATCTGTGCCCACATCAATGATATTGGCCTCTATTAAATCTTGTATCTTATGTCTCAAACTAATGCATTTATTTGTAGTATGGCTTGGTGCCCTGTGATAGTTGTAGAATACATTGGAATCATAATTCTTAAGAAGAGGTTGCTAGTGTATGTTTTCACTATACATGTAATTCATATTGATTATGTGGTTAATAGGTCTTTATTATGTCATTATGACATCATGATGATGTCATAATACACTTGTGACTACATGGGGTCACACAGTGAGTGGATGGGGTCATCCATCCCACTTGGTCCCTCGAGTGCCTAGTCCACTTAGGTCACTTTTCCATTGTATTCCCTTAGTTCTCTCTCAACCCATAGTGGAGGAACCCACCCACTCACCTTATGTAGCTGAGTCATCATGCACTCAAATAGAATATTTATGGATCTCTCCTCTAAGGCATCTATGGTGGATTATGTGGAGTATTATAATATAGCAGTTTATCAAGTGTAGAGTTAGTAGGTTGTTTATCTTGTAGGACATCTATTATTATACCAAAGAGCTTGTTAAGCCTTTGATCTTGGGCATGTTCTAAAAGGATTTTTGTAATCTTTGTATAGTAAACTTCTTCACTAATACATGTTATTTCAGTTTCTACTCTCATTGTGATTTTGTATAGCAAAAAAGTTGTGTTTTTGATCTTATAGTATTATATTTTAGATGTCTCATATGTAGATGATTCTCACATGGTATCAAAGCTCCAATGCTAGTAAATGACCATCATTATTATTTTTTGTTGTTATTTATGAAATATTGAGTAGTTTCTATTTGTATTCTCCATCATTGGTTTGAGGTAAATCCTTAGATCTATGATTTATCCTCCTCTAATTTACATTGGAATTTTCATATGTTTTTTTGGTCTTACAAAAAGACATTTACATTTGTTTTTTTATTCATTGAATTTGATCATTATTATGTGTGATCTGTATAAATGTTTTATCTCTTTTAAATTATTATTTTCTTGAGGCCACATTTTTGCTTGTAAAGATTTAGTTAATGAGAAAACTTGCCTAAACCCATCCTCCTTGTTTTTTTACGTATTTATTGTTGGTGTAAAGTTATTCCAAGTGTCATACAATTATTGAACATGTCATATAATCCATTGACCTACATCATGGAAACTATGGATTAAAATAGGTGACACCATAATTGGTTATGAGGTTGTGATCTACCCACATTCACTCCTATCTCCCTCATCATTCTAGCTACTTTTGATGGTGCTTACAAACCATCATCTAGTTTCTCATTGTATACTTTTTGGGTCACTGATCATTGTGTCAGTTGCCTCACCATCCATATAAACCATAGATAATCTGTAATTAACCTCTAAAATTTCCCATGTCATTGTTTTCACCTTCAAGAGATCACCCAATAACTAACCACCTATCCATGGTTGCCACACTTCTCTGATTTTAGTCGTAATACATTTATGTGTTTGATATTTTAGTATTTGATATTGGATATTTAATACATAGATAATTATTATATATTCCTAGTCATTTCAACCTATTTTATGGGAGGGATAGATATGACATCGCATTCCAAGAGATACTATAAAACACGTGTCGATGATTATGGAATATTTATGAAAATTCTCTATGGAGGAGCTGATAAAAATAAGTAAGGAGGTGGAGATGAAGCTTCATTAACTATTGTTTTTAAATCATTCTTGTTCTCATTAGGTTTTGCCTTTTATGAAGGTTTATTAAAACTCTTATTAGTTGAATTTGATTTAGTTATGTATTTTAATTTTCTCATAGAGATAATATTGACTTGCCTTTCTTTTATAGTGTGGCATAGAACTATGAATGTTGGAAACTTCTTAAATAATATATCCTCATGTAGTGATAGTAGTCTAATTTATTTGAATATGTCTTGGATTTATCTATCTACCATGGGGATAGTCATATTTTCTAATATAGTTTTATATCACAAGACATATTCAGCTATACTCATTGGATTTTTGTTGAAGTTGAGCCACTTGAGCATATGAAACCTTATCATTACTGTTGATTGAAAAGTGTTCAAAAAACATATCTACCAATGGGTTGAATGTAATGATAGACTAATTTTGAATATCATAGAACCAATGTAACGCATAGTCCTTTAAACCACATGGGAAAAACTTATTAAGGATCTAATCATTAGACACATAGTCCAAACATTTTGTATGGAAAGCTCATATATGGTGCTTAGGGTCACCCTTAACATCATACAAATTAATCTTAGGTGCCATAAATCTAGATTTAAAAGGAGTTGATGCTATGTGTTATGCCTAAGGTGTATGTTAAAGAACATGGGATGGCCTAGTAGTACCCTGCTAAAGATGTAACACCTTGGCCTATAGATCATGGATATTATGCATAAAGGATTGTACATGTGGATAAGAGTAAATAATTATAGGAGGTATTTCCTTTGCTTAAGGTTGACAAGTTAAAATAGGTTGTTGTGAAATCTGATTTTCCCCCAAAATAGGTGTAACAATATTGACATATGGGGGGGGTGGAAGATTGACCATTATGAGATTTGTTATTTGTTTCCATTATGACTTGAAAAATATATGCATGATCATGGAGTTGTTCTCGAAGTCTATATTTAAAACTCTATAAAATATTATCCTTATTGACTATAATATTTTCATTGTTAAGTGGAAGAGGGTGTCCTAATTCTCATCTTGTGTATCATTTTGATTTTGATTGTATTGCTCATCTTCAGATGTATTATCATTGAAATCCACATAATTTAGGTGTGAAGGATCAATGATGGGGGTTGTTACTAATCATTTTTCCATGGTATAATATTGAATGGAAGGAATATGAATATGCTCAATATGATTTCAACAAAGCCTAGCACTTCTTAAAGGAAGAGATATAAATTTTTGAGATGGCTTATAACAAATAAAATGAAATAGTGATACTAAAGTAAAATATATAAAATATAAAAAGCCTAACACAACAAGGGGAAACATGAAAAATAATGTTACAAACCCTAATATCATCTAGGTCTAAGATGTGAATAGTGTTCAAAGTAAGTTAGGTTCACCAAATGATTTAAATTTTAAGGGTTTATGGAGTTTAAGCCCTAGGTTGTTAAAGCGTCTAAGTACAATAAATCAGGGTATAAAATATGCAATAAATATAACCACTAATTTGTGAAAGAATTGAGATAATATGGTATTTTTAATAATAGTAATGAATGCCATAAATGAATACATAGCTGGAAAGTGCATGAGATGAAGGATCCAAAAACTAAAAACTAGTAAAAGAGTTGGTTGAGTGTCATAAATAGTATCCAAGTTTTGAAAACCCTCTTGGATAATATCACCCTACTTAGATAGTATAATTTTTGCACTAGTGTCCACTTTTTTTACTAATACTCTTTGTGTAGGAATTGAGCTATACTTCTAAGAGTACTTTTGTCTGAGTCTGCCAAGCATGTTCCTATGTGGATAAACATTGCTTTGTTGTCTGTGATCTATTTTGACTAATTTTATATGCAAACCTTATACCTCTATGTGATTAGGGAATTTTATTAGAACACTTATAAAAAGTGTAGTGTTAATTAGGTAGGTTGGACATCCTCAACACACTGTTGTGATGAGAGTTACCTACATACTAATACTCTGAGGAGGGATAAAGCTCGATGTAGTTCTCCCCACCTAAGTATTAGTGAAAGTGTAAGTGAAGCTAGTATGAATGTTATTTTGAATGCTTTGAGTGAGTCTTGATACTATAAATATGTGTATTCTGAGCTTAGGAGGGTTATAGATGAATGCATGCAAAATTAAGGCATAATAAAGATTAATAACCTTGATTGTGCACAACTTGTTTTGAGCTTGTTTGTGTGTATTTGCACCTGATTTCTATCTGGTGAATAAAGGAATAAAAGTCATGTATATATAATGATATAGTGCTTGTTTAGGGTCTTAAATAGGTCTAAGCTAACCCTATGTGTCTTTTGAATTGAAAAGATATTTGTTAGGGTTTAAAAGAGGGAAAAGGACAATAACACCAAATTAGGGTTAAAGATGTCATTTATTGACATCTAATTTTATAAAATCATACAAGATTATTTTTGTTAAATATTTTATAACTAAAAATAGATAAAAGACCGATCCTATAAATATATTAATTTAAAAATAGGTCAAAAAATTATATTAGGACATTAAAAGATCTATATGTTTTTTTACTTAACACACCAAAGTTTTATCATTTTATGTGTGGAGGCTTATGGGTTAGATGTGAATGTCACTTTCCACATAGATCATACTTTGTTGTGTGTACAAAGTCCCCCATAATCCATTTTTAGTAAGTGTATTACTTTAGGTATTATTAAATGTAATTATATTATTTATTAGTAAATGTATTGCACTTTAATGTAAATCCAATTTCCCTTTAAAATACCATGGATGAATCATACATAAAATCCTACAAAAATCCTTTCTCTATATAATATGATGTTATGCTCTCTTATTAGAGATTGCTCCAAAACTTGTTAGTAATACCAAAGTAACTCAAACAAAATTCTAAATATTCATCAAGTAGAATATTTGTGTGCCTATAGTGATAATGGAAAATTAGATAATCACACAAATTATGAAAATAAACTATTTTTTGAGGTGTGTATATTATGATATTGAGACACTTAAGTCTAATGATAACTCATGCCCCTCTTCATGGACACCACACACATGAAATAAATGTATGATCAACCTTCATGTTATGTAAAAATGTGATCATTATTATCCACTTAACATTACCCTTCCTACACTAATATGCCTCAAATTAGTAAAAGGAAAATAAAATACACCATGTATGTTTATTATAATCCTTTATAATTTACGACAGACTACCTAAAATTTCATCTTATGTCACATAAGTATACCTAAATCATACAAATAAAAATTGAATATATTTTACCCAAAAAAAATTGGTCATGCCCTTGGCCCCACATATGGTCATATCCAAATTTTCCATTCATCAATAATTTTATAACTAAACCACAAATTTAAATCAATAAAAGCACCACTACATGCCTATTTCTCAAATTTCATGACACAATATGAACAAACAACTTGTATTGTATAATGAGGGAGAGGGAGTGTGGGGGAGCTTGGGTAGGGCAATGTGTCAAATCAAAATCAAAGAAATATATATGCATCACCAAACTAGTATAAATTTTTCAATTTCAATTTTAATACTGCATAGAATACATCAACAAACCTTGTTGTAGATGCCACAAATTCAACTCATTTTTCTAAAGAGGATAGTGTCAATGTTGATTCTTATATAGTTAGTTCATGAAACAATCAACACATATAATTAATGATTAATTATAACAAATAAATATCACTTGAGCATTATTTGAATTTATGGATATTATTTAGTTTAACTTTTGTTTGATGAAACCAATAAGCAAATCTATTTGTTCAATCTAATTTGCATTAACAATGTTAAGTAAATATATATGCTAAAATGAATTTGAATCAATAATGTCAGGCATGGCTGAGTCAAGTGTGGATGAAGATTAACTTGCAGGAAAAATAACATTCATGATAGTTTCCCATGGCCTCAGTGGACCTAGAAATTGATTTCTAACTTTTGATAAAAATAAAACAATTTCACTTTGAGATAAAATAATTTTGCATTATCATGATAAGGTGTGTTTAAACCTCAAATTTTAAGGTAACAAATATGAACCATAGATATTTTTAATAAGAATCATAATGGTCCCACATAAACAAGTAAATGATAAATGTCACACCATAAACATTTTTTGGGTTGTATAGATGATAGCTATTGGGGTGTTGACAATTTCACCAATTGTAGGAAATGAAAGGCAAGGAAAGTAATAAATAAGATGACTAGTAGTAGAATATAATGCAAAACCCCAAACCTACCTCCTCTTCTTACAAATAATTGATAATATGTGTTTAAACAAAAAAAATGGCAGTGGTCTACTAATGAAGATCATGTATATGGGTGTTTAAATCATATATATGGGTGTGTAGGGATTATATATTAATTATGGAAAATAATATCACATATAAAATAATAATTTACTATAACACAAGTAGAGCTACTTAGGGTGATTTTTCAACATTCTAATATTGTATCTCTAGTTTCATTACACATAACTCATCTCTCCCACTCAAAGTGACCAACGCAATAACAATAACACTGCATCTCATATGGAGGAATATTACTCAGAAGAAATGGATCCCTCTCTTCTATATGAACCAAAATCTCCATAAATTACAAGTGAGGACGTGAGCCATGTATGGTCTAATAAAAGGAGAAAGTCTATTATTTTAAAAATAATTTTACCCATGTTGTTAAATGGTTGACACCACCTAAACCCAAAGAGACCATCTTGGGTGAGTTTAAGACCCTAATAAATGTTCATTCATTAAGTGAATGTGTTTAGATTGTGTTATACACTAATCCATGTTTAGGTGAAAAAGTGTTTGGGATCTACCCAAGAAAAGTCCTCTGATATAACAAAGGCCTCTGATATAAAAAATTCCTCTGATATAATAATTATGTAATTCATAACAAAAAACTAAAGACCAATGTTTGAAATCTAACTTTGATGCAGGTAAGTGCATGAAGTTGGGGAAATTTTATGGACATCTTTCATAACATGTATGTGTTATTGCAGTAACACATGTGTTATAAAAATAACTCATACACATTATTCAAAGTCAAGATTGATAAATATTGAGTCATAAAGTGTACCATTTTTCAATCTATAAAATGTATATGCATTATATTTACTAAACATAAAAAATAGCAAACCCATGTCCAAATTAAAAAAAATCACTTTGCCCTCAAGCATTTCTTCTCTATCCACAAGCATGGAAAAACCTTCACATTTTTTTACCAAGAGGAGAGAACACACCATGATTTATAGTTAGCTTGATAAATCAATAATGTCATCACTGAGGGGATGTAAACAAGCAAAATTCATACTTATTAACTCAAAGTTTTTGTAATGATTTTTTATTTGCATTATATTTTTGTTAAAACCATTTTTTTTAACAACCCATTCAAGTATAAGGCAAGACCCTCATAACCCTCATAAATCTCATCCTAACCCTCCTAATGCAAAGCATCATGAAGAACTGCCATGTCCCATTTCCAAAAAAATTAAAGGGTAGCCAAATTCCTCCATTCCCATAATTTTGGAGAACTAATTAAACAATTAAAAAAATAATTATTTAATATTGTGTGGTCCACCATAATTCATATTTTTTAAAAATGGGCCATTAAATATTAAATATGAGTAATATTCTCCCGGTGGGGCATGTGGCATGTTTAGAGGCACAATTTATGGAGAGGTTATGATGTCATTGATGAGGAGCTTCTACGGAAATTTACCAAATGGGGCATGGCTTTCTAGGAGAG
Source organism: Torreya grandis (assembly GCA_037957365.1). NCBI lineage: Eukaryota > Viridiplantae > Streptophyta > Pinopsida > Cupressales > Taxaceae > Torreya > Torreya grandis. The sequence continues at coordinate 845,821 of JARHVA010001181.1, forward strand.
AATATTGATGGGGTTCCAAGGAAACTTTATATTTTATAAGTGGGACAAATTTGGGAATGTTTGGTAATAAAAATCAAAGAGATAAAAAATGGGGCTAAGTGACTTATAGAAAGTGGAAAATATGGAAACTAGTGATTTTTCCAACTCACATGTCCCCAAAGCAAGAAGTGGGAATTTTGGCATCCCTCTTTGGCCTCTTGAGTATTAATATGTGATGATGTCATTATGGGATATCTTTTACCATTATAACCAATTTTTATAGATTGTTGCACTTGTGATTTAACAATAAGTTTCAAGGATGAAACCCCTTGGGTTCTTATTGATCAATGGATGGAAACCCATTGGTTACAAAAAGAGACATTGAAAACCCTTTGGTTCATGAGGGCGATCTCATTTAGAGGTTACATCAGAGATTTAGAAGTTATAGATTCAACTATTTCAGCTTTATGTGTGTTTGGCCATATTTTCTTTAGTGTAGTTTGTTGTCATCATAACAATTACTCAGTGTGTGTGTGAGAGAGAGTTTCATATTTCATGTAATATATGTATTTTTATAAAATATTGACTTGATCCAGTATTTGAATTTAATTTCTATGAGTAAATTTAATAAATTAGTTGGTAGTGTTCTTTGCATGCAAGTCCATTTTAAGAGTTTCCAAGATCTAGTTATTCCAAATCTATGCTATGCACTATTCTAATTGAAATAAAAATGTGCACGTTATATAAAATGGGTGCATGTGCCATGCATGTGTTGTATTGGGTAAAATTATTTCACATTTTCTTTCATTTTCAAATAAAATTTTAATCAGGGTTATTATAGTCATATCAAAGCTTACATCTTGCCAACCTATTGGGAGATTTCACATCTTGATGTAATATCAAATGCATGAAAGTGGTATTAGTGAAAGAGAATCAAGATACATCTAAAATTAAAAAATAAAATTTTAGCTACTAGAGATTGAAGAAGAAATCATGGGTAATGGAGAGAAGGGAATTCTTTCTAATGAAATCAGTTATCTATATGAGACAAGCAATAGAGGTCAAAAGGATCTAGAGAAAACAATCTAAAAAACCTTAAAAGAATCCATGTCAGAACTAATATAATCTATCCAAGGTATTAAACCAAATGAATCAAATGAGGGAGAATTAATATCATCAACAAATGAGTGGGTTTCAATCACCCCACCTTCAAAAACATTTTAGGCTAAATTCCTGCAAAGGGAGGAAGAAACACCTAATGAAAAATAATTTATGCAGAGGCATCTAAGTAATGATTATGCATCCCTACATGAAATGTATGGAGAGATAAATTATGAAGTGAAAAAATCCCTCTCTTTCAAGGAATTTTATGACTTGGAAAGGAAAAATAAAGTCCTATGGGAGGTAGAGGCAATCAACATGATCAACCACGTAGGGATGATTTGCATGTGAGGGAGGAGAGCATCCAAGAAGAGTTAAAATTTTACATTATGGGAGTGGAAAATGAGGTGGTGCATGTAAGTTCACATAAGGATATCTAAGATAAAATACCCAAGAATGCATTACTAAAGAAAGAATAAAACCCAAAACTAGAGCTACAAAAAGGAGAACTGACTAGTGAGCAAGAACATAAAAAATCCACCATGCAAGTTGAAGGTGAAGAGCAATCAATAGAAAAAGGTATGAAAATTCATAACATAAGGAATTATAAGGGTATTGATTATAAAATTAATCATCTTAATGAAGTTAAGGATGAAATACCACTTGTTGAATACATGAGTGAACAAGTGACTCTTGTTCAGACCTCACCCATCAATCTTTAAAAGATTGAATCCATGCCACATAAGGATGATTTGCATAATATGGATACATTGGAAGATGAGAAAAATACTTTGGGTCATCATGTTGATGATTTTATGGAATCAAAAATGTCAATAAAATAAGATATGTATTTAAATCATTTTGATGGAGATGAAATGAAGGTCTTAAATCAAGTAGTTTATGAGGAGGAGTCTCCTAATGACCTTATGGGGAGATATACACAGGAGAGAAGTGCCTCATGGGATACTAATGTGGGTTTTTCTCTTCCTAAAATTTGTATATCTTCAACTAATGGTAAACAAGTTGATTATTTTCATGATGAGCTTATGGCATAAAAGTGATAATACTAGGAGAGATGTGATGCTTGACACTATATTAGTGAAAATTTGTTGGCATTGTGAAAAATGTCATAGAAAATATGAAAAAGTTTAAATACATTTAAAATTATGGGACCCAGGTTCTTTTTTGAGACACTTCTAAAGTTTGAAATAGATCCTATGGTTGAAAGAACACTCACCACATTACAAAAAGTTGAAAAGGTAAAAGGGAGAAGACTTGAGGTAGATGAGTTTGAAGGCCCCAAGGTCATTGTTTCAAAGAGACTCACCATTCCATGTACCAAAATAATCTAGCATCTTAACATAACCATGGGTGATCATGAGGTATGTGATTATTCATTTATTTTAGGATTAGGAGAAAATAAAATGGTTTCTAGTATACATTTGTTGCACATCAATGATTATTTATCACATAATTCCATGGAGATCAATTTTAAATCTAAAGGGAAAGATGTGGTGCTTAGAGGGTTTCCTCATGGATAACCACAAATGGTTATAATAATGGAGAGCTCTTCTTTCAATAAACAAGTTATTTAGGTATCAATTTGATTAATGAAGGAGAGCATGCAAATCATTTTATCTTTTAGAACACGTGAATAATATCCTTTTAGAGTTTATGGAGAGCATGTTAGATAAAAAATGATCTCATTTATTTTTAGTGGGGCTACCCATAATTGTATTAGTGAAGGAAGAAGGAGTCTTGAAGTAGAAGAGTTTGAAGGTTGGTAGTGGATGTATTCTTCAGGGTCATTTATAGGACTCATAGTCAGATATGATGGGAAGGAGTTAGTTATAAAAGGAAAAACCAATGGAGCTCTGCAAGTCGATACAATAAGGGGGATGAAAAGGATTTTTTAGAAAAGCCAAGTTTCATGGGTAGAAAGTTATTTGGTGATGCTTAGTAGTTCATCCATGGATACGAAATGTATTCATAACTTTTTTAATCATCATATCATGGTGTTTAATTAGTTGAATCTAGGATTACCACCTGATGGAAGACTCAAGAACATCATATAATGGGGACTAGGCTCTAATACTATCATGGCCATGCCTTACTACCAGCTAAGGAGTTATAAAGAGGAAATAATGAAAACCATCAAATATATATACCCCATTCCCAGGATTGATGAGCTCATTAATTATATGTATGGGGTAGAGCATTGTTTAAATATTTATTAGAGGTTATACTACCAACATATTTGTGAAAGGAATGAAGAGTGCCTCAGACAACATTTAGTTTCCACTAGGAACATTTTGAGTTCTTGGTCATGCCCTTTGGTTTGGAAAATGCACCTGTTACTTTCCAATCATGTATGGTCCATGTATTTGGAAATCATTTGATAAGATTTGTTTTAATTTTATTTGATGACATTTTGGTCTATAGTTTGACTTGGGAATACCATTTAGAGCATTTATATGTAGTCCTTTGAGCTCTATAGCAATAGTCTCTCCTTGTAAAATAATTTGCTTGTGTATTTGAGGTGACAAACATGTTGTACTTAGGCCATGTGATTAGTGCTCAGGGTATTTAGATGGATCATCAGAAGATATGAGATATCTTGGATTGGCCTCCTCCCAAAACCCTAACATAGTTGAAAGGACTATATGGCCTTTGAAAAATATTTACTAAGGGATCTTTAAATCTAGCATCACCCTTGACTGATGTGACAAAGAAGGGAAATTTTGCATGGACACAAATTGGGCAAGAATCTTTTGATAAGATTAAGGAGGTAATGATTGTGTCATATACTTGTTATTTTTGATTTGTCACATCCAATTATTGTAGAATGTGATGCTTCAGGAGCAGGACTTAGAGCATTTGAAGGGTGGAAGTTAGAATAATTAGGCAAATAAATGTTGGCCATCATGTATGATTTGACCAAGTTATGGCAATACGTAATTCATGGAAGAATTGGGGTGGAACACATCTCATAATAGTCTAAAGTTCTAGGTGAGTAATCTCCAAGATTATGAGTTTGATATAGAGTAAATTAATTAGAAATGGAATGAAGTAGTTGATATTCTTTCTAGGATGCCTATTCTATATTCTTATTTTGTTATTTCTACCAATTGGAAGGGAGGAGGATTATGTTCAAAACACATTTACTATTAAACTCCTTGATGGGAATGTGAGAGACAACATATTTATAGTAATGAATGACACCATACTTAATAAAAATAGAATCTTCCTAATTTTTTATTCCAAAGTGAAGAAGAATATTTTGAGATGCTTACATGATGCACCACTATGGGGACATCTAGGATTATTCACAACCTAAAAAGAGATATTCTCATGGAAGGTCTCAAAGAAAAGGTTCTTGTGCATATCATAGTAGTGAAATAGATACATGGTGAAGAGTTTTTGAGATTTTTTTGGGATCCTAGTAACATTAAAAGGAGAGGAGCTAGCACCAGTACATTCTCATTTCTTGATCCAAGTCAAAGAGGTAAAAGTATATTTAGGCATTACATCATGGATCTTATAATTTTTTTCATTTATGATGTTGAGAGTGATACACATTTATTTTATATTTATTATCATGGGGTCAAGTTAATTTTTATAATGGTGATCAATTTACATGGGTTGAAAAAGGATGTTTTGGACAATGTATCTTGTAGTTCTCTTTGGTAGGAGTTATCTCACTTGATAGGTATAGAATCTAGATTATATTAGCATTACAGTTTCATTCATCACTTTGACATGATGATTCTAGAACATTTAGATTTTTAATTTCTTGAGGGAAAACAATTTAGAGAAGGGGGGATTTGTCATGTCCCATTTCTAAAAAATATAAAGGGTGGCCAAATTGCTACATTCCATAATTCTAGAGAACTAATTAAATAATTAGGAAATAATTATTTAATATTATGTGGTCTATTTTAATTCATATTTTTGAAAAATGGTCCATTAAATATTAAATATGACTAATATTATCCCAGTGTGGTGTGGGGCATGTGGCATGTTTGAAGGCACAATTTGTGGAGAGGTTATGACATCATTGATGAGGAGTTTCTAAGGAAAATTACCAAATGGGATGTGGATTTCTAAGAGAGAATATTGATGGGATTCCAAGGAAACTTTCTATTTTATAAGTGGGTCAAATTTGGGAATGTTTGAGAATAGATATCAAAGAAAGAAAAAATGGGGATGAGTGACTTATGGAAAGTGGAAACGATGGAAACTAGTGATTTTTCAAACTCATGTGTCCCCAAAGCAAGGTGTGGGAATTGTGGCACCCTCTTTGGCCTCTTGAGAATTAATATGTGATGATCTCATTATGGGATATATTTTTCCATTAAAACCAATTTTTATAGATTATGGAACTTGTGCTTTAACAACAAGATTCAAAGATGAAACCCCTTGTGTTCTTGGTGATTAGTGGACAAAAATCCATTGGTTGAAAAATCAGAGGATGAAAACCCTTTGGTACATGAGGGTGATCTCATTTAGAGGTTACATCAGAGCTTTAGAAGTCATAGATTCAACTATTTCAGCTTTGTGTGTGTTTTAGGATTTTCTTCAGTGTGGTTTGTTGCCATTCATAGTGTATATAAATAACATTTTCAAAATTTATCAATTACTGACGCTTTCTATCTTGTAATAACCCATCGAGTCTTAATATCTCTGAGTGCACTCCTTAAGGGGTGCACTAAGAAAGGGGTGGGCAGACCATTAGTGCTTCATAGGATTGTTGTCCCTTTTACCACTTGTTATCTACACACTTATCTCCTAAAAACCATTCCCCTAAGCTTTGCCTCCTATTTTGCACCCTCATCTAGTCATATGCCACCTTTATTATCCCTTTCCCTAACCTAAACTTATTTTTGACAATTTACATGACTATGTTGGCCACATCAACCTTGTATTCTTATTAAAAAACTTATTAGGGTCTAGGTTGGCCCTTGGCCAACCTAGTTCATGACCTAGATAGTTTTTGTCAATTATGATACTAGGTCAACTGAGGCAACCTTGTCAACCAAAACTTTTAAAAGGGTTTACAGTTAGATTTTCCTATATAAACACTTTCATTTCCATCATTTATAAAAAAAGAGAAGTAAGATATATTGTGCATCTACTTATCCACCATTCTACTTGAGGAGTAATCTTATGGTTTCACACTTTCTTTGGAGATACCAATATTGTCTTGTGCATAAGTATTTTGTATGTATTGATAAGTTGTGTAGCCTAGAGCTGATTTATCCTTGTCATTATTACATACCACAACAACCTGTTGTGAATCACCTTATCTAAGGGAGATATTGAGGCTCAGTGGGTTCATCTTCAAAGGTAAGTATTCCTAGCTTTATTCCTCCTTTATAAAAGTCAGTAGATATGCATTTGTACATATATTCCATGCATTAAGATTCTGTGTACATTGATGTGAGTATATGTACTCTATGCATGTTTACTTTTAATGTTTATTACCCCCACTTTATGCCATAATCTTTGGTGAGCTCTAGATTAGATTTTTATTTACTTGTTACTAATTTAGTGAATATGAAAACATAGGACCTAGTTAGGGTTATTGCATAGTTTTGCTTGATTGGAGGCTTTATAACCCTCCCTAGTGATATTATTGTGATAAGAGATCCATTGGATAGGTCTAGAAAATCCATATTAGTCATGACCTTGATTATCTAATGTATCCCTAATCAAAAGTGTAAGTAGGATCTATCTTCTTTGATCTAGAATTTATTTATAGATCTGATGCATTTCTCATTGCATACATTCTAGTGAACCTGATGTGAATCTAACCCTTGTAGGTTTTATTTCACACTTTTCATTTCTATCATTTTATTATTTTTTTATATTTTCAATATTAGGTTAATTAGTTTGATATAATTCTAACTTATGTCCATAGGTTTAACACACAATCACATCAAAAAAACTTTATTCTTTCTATGTAGGTATTCATTAGATACAAGTTATTAGATCGAGTAGGTTGACATAGTATTTTTATTTAGTTCTAGATAACAAACTAAGTAAACCAGGTTGACTTAGCCTTCCATTCAACATCCAAACCAAAAAAATAAGTTGACATGGTCGATTTAGTCATCTTAATAGGCTCTAGTAAATAGGTTTTCACAGAATTAGGTCAACCCATTCGACTTAGCATAACTTGAAAGTAACATTTAAGACACTTCAATTGAAAAATTTCAATTCTCAACATCTTCCAACCACTAAGATTCATTTCTTTCTCTCTCTTTCAATTTAACACTTCATTATAGTTTTGTTTTATGCAAGTTTGTAGTCTTCAAAATTGTAACCCTACAATAAACTAAGTCAACTTGGTTTACTTAGTTATGTATCCTATATTTTGTCTAAAAGACTAAGTTGACCTGGTCAACTTAGTTCTTAATGAATATTTATTTTATAGAATAGTAGTGACCTAGTCAACTCATTTCTATAATGTTTGCATACAGCTTCATATGAACTAACTTTGTACCGTTCTTAATTTTGGAATTAACAACTATATGATATTAACTAATTCACATTTTCATTTTTAGTTTTTTGTATGCTTAGAGTAGCTCACATATTCTAATTAGGTGGTTTTTTAAAATATTGTTTAGTTTCACTATTTTGCTCTTTTTTCACATAGTACCAAATCACATAATACTCAAAATTCATTTAACATTTGTCTTCCCAAGAACTAACTACTTCGATTTCATCACCAAGGGGGAAGCCAACTTGGTTTTTTGGCCAAGTATAAACATGTGTTTAATGGTACATATTAACAAAGCACCTGACACCCTTATCACTATCAATTTGTTAAGTGAGGGGGTAAGCCCCAACACCAAGCCAATACTATTTCCAACATAGATCCCTTTCAGCCTTAACATCATAAAACCATCCATAGATTGCTTTCTAATTCCCTATTTTTAACCAACTTCCCTATCACACATAAAATAACATTTTCATAATAGTCTAACAACACTCATGATGATCATTTAGTTAGCATTTACTTTTTAGTTGACTACTTGATCTCTGATCATTGTATGTTGTATTGTAAAAACTTGCTTTGCCTAGCATTGGTATAAGGTTTTGTGTTGTGTGCCAATTGGATCATTCTCATTGATCTAATTATTTGTGTGTTTTCTTCCATTTATTGATTCAAATTACATTTACAAAATCTTTCCCTATTTCTATCACCCTGTCATTCTGGTCAACTTTGTATCCTTATCAAATTATCATTTTCCATGACTATAATACTAAGTGGACATGGTCAGCCTAGTAATCATTTCTATCAATCAAGTTATAGTATTAAGTTGACCTGGTCAACTTTGTATCCTTATCAAGCTATATTTTTATTTGTCCATAGTATAAAGTCATCTTGGTCAATTGTGTATTCTTTTTTGTTATCTGGGTTATAGTACTAAGTTGACCTAGTCAACCTAATACTCCTTTATGGCTCAGTCTCATACCCTGTTTACAGTGCTTAATCAACCTAGTCAACTTTATACTCTTATCTATCTTTTACATCTCTTTATTTTTGCATCAACTTTATCTTCCCTAATCTTTCTCCTTCATCATGAACTTCCTATTTGAATACAACACTTAGTTATTTTCAACACATATGATGATTTTTACCAACCCCAATAGGTTCTCCCATAAGTATCTTGTGGCTCCTACACTAGATAAAAGTAATGTGCATGTAGCCACTTGCACTATAAACTATGGGACCCTTCCTCATTCCTATTCACTTTGCAATCCTCTCTTCTCATTTCAAGATCAACCTAAATTAGAGTATACCCCAAAAATGCTTTTATTCATCAATGAGTTTCCTCAACATCGAGGAAAATATCCTTCTACTATTTACCATCTCATGATAAGCGATCAAGTTAAGGAGTCCCCATTCACTTTCTCCCACATTATCACATAGATTTGGAGAAACTAACTTCTTTGCCAATCAACCTCTTCCCTCTATTTTGACCCCTTCTCATACCATGACATATTTATCTTTCATTTCTTCCACCTCCATGACTACTATCTCTACTAGCATGGTAGGTTCTACATCTAGTGGGCCTCTTCCAAGACTTGCTCTTCTCAATTATTCCATTAGCTCATTGTTTAATACCCATGGTAATCATGCCTCTAGTGTTGTTACTTCTTGTTCCTCTACTCATAAATCTTTTGTCACATAAGCAAGTCATGCTACTAGTTCCTCAATTACCAAAAATTATTGTCAAGCTACTACTAACACCCATATGGTACCCAAGCCACTACTACCAATTCTAATGATTCACATAATACCAATAATACCAATCAAACCCATAAAATTCTATTATAAACTCTTAATCAAATGAATGCTTTTCGAGATAAAAATACAAGCCAAATGATGTAAATGAAAAATCATCTTATCCATATTCAAACCCACCCTCAACAAGTTCCATGCAGCACACATAAACAAAATGCTCCCCCACCTCCTCTTCAAGATTCCCATAGTAATATTATCCCTCAACCTCCCTTTGTTTACAAAACAATTAAGCACCTTAAAAATGAGCCTCTTACATCTCAAGTTGATAACATCAATATAGGAGGTATCTCCTCTACCATTACTTATAATGGGTTAACTGATCTTACTCTTCACTTAAAAACATTTATAAATCTATATAAAGACTAGGTCAAGTTAAATATCTTTGCCGCTACCAAGCTATTATAAAAGAATCTCACAGGGGATTCTTTAGATTGGTACAACCAACTCAAATCTCATTCCATCACTAGTTTAGAAGATTTAATTAATGATCTAGTCCAAGAGTTTCAAACTAGTGATCTCCTTGAGAATACCTTGGCCCATTTTATTAATTGTAAGTACCTTAAAACCAAAACTACACAAGCCTTAGTCAAATGATGGAAGACCTTGTCTAAAAAATGTGAACATAATATGGCATATGACAACCTATTTCATCTATTTACCAATGCTCTTTTTCCCAAGTTACAATATCAGGTCTAGACACTCTCTTCATGTACTTTGGAAGAGTCCATTGACCATGCCAAGCTTCAAGATTTCCTTATGCATCAATTCGATCTAGCCCAACCTTCTATGGGTACTCATATGCTAATAAAAAATAAGAATTGTCATGCTATGAATGGTGGTGTCATTGATAATTATGATACCATTCATACTATTGAAGTTGTTGTTCCCAACCAAACTCTAAAACAAGCTTCCCCTCCCAACCACATCACTAATCCTCATTTACCTTCTTCAAATAACATAAATGTTCATAAAAATTTATCCTTAGTATAATTACAAAAGTTTCTACCCAAGGCCTTTTCCATGAGTCATCCCATAAAATCTTGGTATGATCCCAATAAAATTTGTTAGTTTTATGCTAATTGGGGTCATTCTCATGAAACTTATAGGAAACTTCATAATTTGTCTATGGATTTCCTTCTTGGTCCTAATTTTGATCATGATTCTATCATTCATAAATGCTAACAAGCCTATGACATTACCTTCAAATCCCATGAAACATAAAATAAATATCAAGCTTTAAACTAAGATAATGCTCATTTGGTGATCTATAAAGATCCTCTTCCAAATCACCAAGATAACCTAGACAAACCTACTCCTACCAATAATATTGATAGTCTTATTAAACCCACTCCTAAATATAATGTGGTAAATATGAATAATATGTGAAGGGTGGTTCCCCTCATTGATCCTCATCCCATCCATACTCCTCAATTGCCTCACACATTTCCTATTATCTAAGACTCTTCTCTAACTCACTTAATAAAGTTAGGGCAAGAAGACCTTATATATTTTGATGAAACAATTCCACCACCTCTCTTGGATAACACTTCTTATACCATTTCTACCATTCCTCCAACCTCTTTAACCATTACCAATTATAATCAAATTTCTACCAACACTTCTTCTCAAACCAAACCTACATCAACTAACCCATCTTCTCAAAACAATAAACAAACTTATCCTCTAATTAAACTTCCCACATCTTATCAACATGAATTTACATGCGATTTGGATCCTCCTTCCAAGGACCTCCTTCTACACTATGCACCTCTTTCCAATAGTCCCCTTATGGATTATGATGAGTGGGATCTTATTACAGAGTTTATTAATCTTCCATCTCAAATCCCATTTATCAAAATTATGAGAACTTCGCCATGTCATCATAATCATCTTATGTATCTCTTATTTGAAATAAACATCCCTCATCTTCCCCTAGCAGGATGTGAAGCCACCTTATCTAGATTAGAAAATAGCATTTTACAATAGTGTGAAGAGATGTTGATACATGTTGATGAAACAATGGATACTTCTCTTTCCCTCAAATTCCCCATTTCTTGTATGATCCCCAATTAGATTTTACTTTATGTGGATGATCATCCTCTTTTTATTAGTGTCCAAATCAGTGATATCCAAGTCAAGCGTGCCTTTATTGATGAGGGGTCCAACACTTATGTTGCCTCTCTTGAGTTTATCAAAACCCTTGGATATTCTAAATATAATCTTAAGTCTACACATATCACATGTTAAGGATATGAATGAAGGCAAATGCCTCTTTTAGGTTGTGTGTGGATCTCCACTACCATCCCACCTATCACCATTCAAGTGAAGGTGATGATCTTCAACTTTCCTTTATCTTATAAATTTTTTATTGGTAGGCTATGGACTCATCGCATTATAGTAGTTGATTATTTTGCTTGCCAATGTGTTAGATTTCCTCTTAATGGAGCCATCTATAGGATTCAAGGTGACAGTAATCCTTGGAATTTTGAACAATTCCTAGATTGTGGTGTATTCAAGATTCATACCTTTGAACCCTTTCCAAGTGTTCCATTTCATGAATTTCAATGGTTTAATTTTCTTGTCAATTCCACCCAAGGTTATAATGGTCACCCTAAACTCATCAAAATTATATCCCCAAACCTCCAAGATTCCAATGATGATGATCCTGAAGAGATCAATCTCAAGATTAAACCTTGAATCTCTCACCTCATCTCATTTCTCAATTTCCCCCTTCTTTGTAACCTCATTCTCATCAAACACCTCATGATGATATACCCATTGTCTTAACTTAGAATCAACATTCCATTCATCACACCATATTGGATGACTAGGTCATCCTGACCTATATCATTGATCTTTATACACTTGATTATGATGATGAATTTACCTTAAATGATCTATTCTTAGGAGGTTTTGTTCAGGCCTAAGATGCTGAAATTATTTATTATCATTCCTCATTACTTTAGTCTTTTAGTATTTATTCTAACATTCTATCCTCTATAATTCCTAATTTTAGAATTTTTCCTCTTGATTTCAAGATAGAGATGGTGCACACACCCCTAGTTTTTGAATAACCTCATAGGATTATGTTTATGGATCATTCTATGATTAGTACCTATTGATTTACTAGATACTAAGACCCCTCTAATTGACTTATCCTTGAGATTCTTTTAACTATCCCTCAACCTTCTGTACATCTTGTCCCTCCCTCAGTAGAGCCCAGTTTGGATCCTATTCCTACTCCTCTAGCTGAATCTCTTCCTATTTATGATCCTATTTCTCCTTTAGTCAAGCCTTGCCTAGTCTCTCCACCAACCTCATATTATTTTGGTGATGGTTTTATACCTTTACCATAGCTTACCCTTTTATATACTACATGGGATGATAAACCATATTGTGATATTCATAAAGTTTTTGATCACTAGACTAGAGATTATTCATTATAATAATATTCCTCAGCTTCCATTTCCAATCCTCCTATTAGTACACCCACCAAGTATACTCATAGGCATCTTTGTTGCTTCCATAGCATAGATAATCATTCATCTACACATTTTTATAAGTTATGACAATATATTGACACCTTGCATACCACCAATCCTCATCTCATAGATGAGGCTATACCTCCCCCAAAAGTATTAACTAAATATTTTACCAAATATGGATAGGTATATTAACTATAGGACTGATGTGGTACACATCACATTCATCATTGTAATATCCTTCAAAAACATATCAAGGATCACCTCATAACCATTCTTATGCCTACTACCCTTCCTCCCATAGGTCACTCTCACAAGAAGGATCCCCTTTATTCACCTATGGCTCCACAACCTATGGTCCCTTCTCCACCTACTATTTCTCTACCCATGAGTCCCTCACCCATGGATCCTCCTTCCCTAGTGGCACCTTCTCTATTGGTAACCCCTTCATCTCCCATAGATTCCACTCCAATTCCTTATTTTAAGAATTCCATGCATGATATCCCTCATTAAAAAGATCCTTTAGGCATTCCTACATTTTATATCAAATATATTCAATGCAAATTATTTTCTCAACTTTCCTTGAAGATCAATAAGACTTTGGCTACAGTCTGAGTTCAGCTTCATAAAGGCTCATCAGATGTTATGGATAATGTGTGTAGACAAATATATTAGTACTTATAAACATAAACATGGTGTTATTTCATTTATTTCTCAATTTGGATTGGATGTGTGCTCCAACTTTACATTTATTTATTTTTTATCACTTGACATTTTATCAAATTCTTATCTTATTACATGGAAATTTTTATTTTGCACTATATATTTCTTATCATTATTCTTATTATGTTCTCTTATGGATTCCTTTTCATAATTACATATGTATTCTTATTGAGTTCCTTTTTTATGGTTACATTTTTATTTTTCATGATTTTTTACTATCTTATCTCTATACAAACCTTGATATTTTTAGTCATTACTCATTTACCATGTGATCAATTAAAAAATAATTCATATCATTATAATCTCCTTTTACCAGTCCACTTTGGATCTCCCCTTATTTCCCTTTATTCCCTTTCACAAACTAAGCATACACATGGTTGAGACTTGAGATAATATGTTGGTTCATAATTAATCCTAAGTGTTCTAGTCAGTAATATCTTTAGATACTTAGATTCCTTTAGCCTAAGCCTAAAGCTCATTCATGTGTATCACTTTATCTCTCATGATTGGTCATTCCAAGACCATATGGAGGAGGAATATTAAAAGCCATAAAATATTCAAAATCCAAATCATTTAACAAGAAGTAATGATATAAAAAGGCAAAATTTAAAATTTTCAAAAGTAAAATCACATTAAAATATAAGATTTTAATAAGATATCTTCTTTCTAATTGAATCTCAAACTCCACAGTTGGCCTCACGATAGAGCTAAGGTCTATTAGGGTGTGATAGGTCAGTAGATTAGAAAAGGAGAATCAAAAAATCTTTTAGTGCTACCTAATTTCTCATGAAAGTACCCAATATTTGTAGTAGATTGACAACTTTGTAAGGGGTCTTGAGGAATGGGTGATGCAGAGCATGTACATGTAAAACATTCTTGATCTTGTTTTTAATCCAACTCCCTTTGACAATGGTTTTTTTAATTCACTCTTCATGTAATGGTTTACAAATTTCACTTTGTTTATTAACCTTTAAAATGCTTTAATCTTGATTTCAAAGAGGTGTCATTACCCTCATTTTCCTTATCTCAACTCACTGACACTTCCAACTATTTTATTAAGTTCAATTCCTTTTCATAACCAACCTTGCACTTAGTCTATACCCTCCTTGTAGCCCTTCTTTCCTCTAAATCCTTTTTATATAGACAAGTACAAATGTACTCTAACAAAATAATGACTATTCCATATACCCTTTATTATATTCTATTCCTTTACCAAGTTTAGACCTTCAACTCTTAGCTTAAACCACCTTTCAAACTCTCATTTAGCCCCTATTTTCCCTAATTAGGTCTTTTAGGTCTATTTAGGACACTGTCTACACTCAGTACCCTAAAAATGTATATATATGTATGATAAAACTCAAAAAACCAAAAAATATATTATAATACCTCATAATCCATATTTTCACCAAGTTTCAAAGAAAATGACTTGTGGAATCTTTTAATATATTCAAAACCCTAGTTTAGGGTTTTTAAGAACACAATCTCAGCTGAGAGGCTACAAAAATACAATGTATGAATTATGATGCATTTAAAATTTTAAAACTTATTTTTATGAGTCTGTCAAGACCCTCTCCTTATTTCTCAATCCTTTTATTTTCCAATCTAATCCATTGTTATGCTTTTTATAGCAAAAACCATTTGACTGTGCACACACAATAACTTTCCATAGGATTGTATCTAGGTTTTACATTTTTCTACCACATTATAAAACAAAAAAAAGGTTCAAGTCACATTCATGGGATTTAATTACACTTTTAAAAACATTTTACAACATTTTTCCACTTAATGTTTTAATGAATCTTGTATTTTCAATAAATCAACATATAGTTCTATTAGCACCAACCTACTACAAGAAAATATAACATGTTTGATTCTTTACCTGAGAATTGGGAAACTTATTTATAATCCTCAATTATCATGGATTCAAACAACCTTTCTCAAAGTCTAAATCAAGAATGACAATCCTTTTCCATTGTTCCTTTTCCTAATATAAAATTATAGTCTGCAAACTAAAAGAAGTAACACCCTAAGTAGGGGTCTTAGTACATTATGTGTGAATACCAATGTATTTTTTATATTAATTTAAATTTTAGTCTCTAAAAACAAATATTTAACCTTAAAATAACATATACAATCATCACCAAATGTCATTAGATCTTATATCCTACAAGATACCAGTTTGCAACATCTACAGTCTATTTATGAATAGGGGTTTTATGTGTTCTTACCTTTTCAACATTAATTATTACTAACATAAATGAAAATAAATCCATAATACACACTTGGAAATAAAATATCTTTCTCATTCCTTCGTGAACATTACATATGCATTCATCAAGTCACCTCAACAGGGTATGTTTCTCTCTTATACAACAGAGTTATCAAAAACATCACCTTGTCTTTATTACCAATATTTCAATACATTTTACATCCTATATATTCAAATGGATTCCTATACTAATATCCAAAACTAAATCCTTGTATACCTATAACATTTTCATAACTAAATCTTCCAACTTTACCATGTTGGAGCTATTGACCTTACATTATTTTTTCTCATGTTTTATCAATATTTACACTTTATGACCATGATTATAGAATATAGAAGACATTTAGGACATTTAAATAGTGTTAATAACTATTATACACCTCTTGGACATGGTACTACCCATTTCCACTTTTAAACAATGCATGGAAGCCCTTCACAAGACTTAAGAAAATTCAAATTTTCAAATAGTGTCAATTTGGAGGGAAATGTCCAAATTCAAATTTTATGAAATAATAAACACTCTAGACTCCTCCAATGGACTAACCATGACCTTTAAAACCTATAAAAACACCTAATAGGCCAAACTAAGACAAAAATTAAAACTTCTTGGGATGCTCAAGGGATGCCCCTGCATCATACTACCAAGTTGAGGAATCTTTGCCACATGTATGGAATGATGCACTTGGTATATGTTGCTTCCTACATGAATTGAACTCCTATTAAATTTGTCTACCTCGAATTTCATCTCATATAGGTTACATGATATTGTGCCCCATATTTTGGCATTCTCTTCTTCACCTTCATACCTATACATGAAATAACATTGTTAAACAAAACATGTCTACTGCCAACTTTCTCTTGCCATGAAGGTGTACTCCAATCTTCCTCTTCTTTAATCTAATCCACATTATTCTTTAATCCATTATCTACCAATAATGAAAATATTCATTCCTCTTCCTTTACTAATACTCCTTGTGCTTCCCATTTTATCTCATGCATTTCTTGTGCTTATCCTTGGCTTACCTCATACTCATATACATGCTTAGTTTTCTGCTACACCTCTTCAACATCTTGACTGATATCTAACTCCTACATCTCCATGGGCTACATATTATCTTGAATTATCTCATCTCTTTTATTTTCCTTATAATCCGAATACCTAAGGCTCAATTCTTTGACTTCCTCTTCTTGTTCAAGTCTCTTTGAAAATGTTTGTGTTCATTCACTATCTCTTCTTTGGCTGCCTACATTATGCCTATATTTAGTTTATAAAAAATCTCATTATCAATGCAATTTTGAGCCTTTATGGCTCCCACATTAGTTTCCTCATTCTTAGACAATTCATCCTCCATCTTCTTCTCTTGTTTGGTGTCATATCCAAACCATCTCCTTTCCATCTTAGCTTCTATGTGAAACTCTATTATGTTGTCCTGTCTTTTATGGACTTGGCTGCCATGCTTGTATTCTTGTGTCATCTCACCCTTCACTTTCTTTTCTGGTACCTTGACCGATCCTAAATCTTCATAGCTTGATTCCAACACTACATCATCATCATGAGTCTTTAATATTTTTTTCCATCTTCACCTTTTAAGGGTAATAATACATATATCTCACCATCTTACTCAACAATGTATGTATTTACCTTCCCATCATGTATGGCATGTCTATCATATTGTCATGGCCTTCCTAGAAACACATGACACACATCTATAGGCATAATATCACATAATACACTATCTCTATATCCACCTATCTAAAACTCAACCCAACTCTGTTCACTTACCAATAAATGGTGTCCTCTCTAAACCCATGCAATTGTGTATGGCTTTGGATGTGGAATTCTCTTCAACCTCAACTTATACACCATATCTAATGAAACTATGTTGTTATTACTACCAACATCAATAACCAAATTGCATACCTTACCATGTGCCTTACGTTTTCTTTTGAAAAACCTCCTCCTTTAGATTGGTTCCATGATTTGGTCCTACTACATTGAGACTCTCATCATGAGAAATGAATCATTCTTGTCATGTCCTCTCTCCTCATTCATCTCTCTCACTATTTGTTATTGCATATTATTGTTCATACCTCTTGGACACTTTACTACCCTATGTCCATCTCTATGAAAACTCCAACATCCATTGAAATCTTTGTCTTGGTCCTTACCTCATTGGACCTTTATCTCTCCTTAATCTCTCATCTTCAAATGTTCTAAATTGCCTTGCATGGTGTTGCCCCATGCCATATTGTATTGTTTCATGCACTTGTGGTATTTCTTGTACCACCTCTTCATTTCTTCTCTCTTTCATTCTTGCTTAAAAAGGTTCACCTTATTGCCTATCATCACCTCTTTATTCTCTCCTTTTAAGAGCATCCTCTATATCCTCCATTTTCATCATTAATGGAGTAATCAGTTGGTTCACTTGGTCTACCATTTGCTTGACCAAATCATTTTTTCTACTTGCTCTCTCCATAGAGCATTATCTTTGATCACCTATCGTGCAATGTACTTCACAAAATATTTTTAATACTTTACACATTCCAAAAAATATTTACCTAAGCTCTTATACCAAAATTATGTAGAGCATGTACATGGAAAACATTCTTGATCTTGTTTTTAATCCAACTCCTTTTGACAATGGTTTTTTTTTAATTCACTCTTCATGCAATGGTTTACAAATTTCACTTTGTTTCTTAACCTTTAAAATTCTGTAATATTGATTTAAAAGAGGTGTCATTACCCTCATTATCCTTGTCTCAAATCACTATTACTTCCAACTCTTTTATTAAGTTCAATTCCTTTTCATAACCAACCTTGCACTTAGTCTATACCCTCCTTGTACTCCTTCTTTGATCTAAATCCTTTTTGTACAAAAAATATAGGTGTACTCTAACAAATTGATGACTATTAAAAATACCCTTTATTGTATTCTATTCCTTTACCAAGTTTATACCTTCAACTCTTAGCTTAAACCACTTTTCAAACTCTCTTTTAGCCCTTATTTTCCCCAATTAGTTCTTTTAGGTCTATTTAGGACCTTGTCTACACTTAGTACCCTATAAACATATGGATATGTATGCTAAAACTTAAAAAACCAAAAAATATGTTATAATACCTCACAATCCATATTTTCACCAAGTTTTAAATAAAATGACTGGTGGAATCTTCTAATATCTTCAAAACCCTAGTCTAGGGTTTTTGAGAACACAGTCTCAGTTGAGAGGCTACAAAAATACACTGTATGAATTATGATGCATTTAGAAGTTTCAAACTTGTTTTGATAAGTCTATCAAGACCCTCTCCTTATTTTCAAATCCTTGAATTTTCCAAACTAATCCACTGTTATGATTTTTATAGAAAAAACCATTTAACTGTGCATGCATAGTAAGTTTCTATAAGATTGTATCTAAGTTTTACATTCTTATACCACATTATAAAACAAAAAAAAGGTTCAATTCACATTCATGGGATTAAATTTATTTTTTTTAAACATTCTACAACATTTTTCCACTTAATTTTTTAATGAATATTGTCTTTTCAAGAAATCAACATATAATTTTATTAGCACCAACCTGCTACAGGAAAATATAGCCTGTTTGATTCTTTACTTGGGAATGGGGAAACTTTTTGATAATCCTTAATTATCATAGATTCAAAAAACCTTTCTCGAAGTCTTAAAAAATAATGACAATCCTTTTCCATTTTTCCTTTTCCTAATAAAAAATTATAGTCTACAAACCAAAAGAAGTAACACCCTAAACAGGGGTCTGAGTACATTATGTGTGAATACCATTATCTTTGTTAATATTAATTGTAATTTTAATCTCTAAAAACAAATATTTAAACTTAAAATAAAATATATAATCATCACCATATGTCATTAGATCTTATATCCTTCAAGATACCATTCTGCAACATCCACAATCTATTTATGAATAGGGTCTATTTTGTGATCACATTCAACAAGGGTTTTATGTGTTCTTACCTCTTCAAGGTTCATTATTACTAACATAAATTAAAATAAATCCATAATACACAATTAGAAACAAAATATCTTTCTCATTCCTTCATGAACATTACACATGCATTCATCAAGTGACCTCAATAGGGTCTATTTCTCCCTTCTACAACAGAGTTATCAAAAATATCAACATATATTTATTACTAGTATTTCAATACATTTTACATCATATATATTCAAATAGATTAATCTACTACTATAAAAATATATCTCCTTATATAACTATAAAATTTGCATAACTAAATCTTGCAACTTTCCCACATTGGAGATATTGACCTTACATTACTTTTTCTCATGTTTTATCTATATTTGCACTTTATGACCATGATTATAGACTATATAAGACATTTAGGACCTTTAAATAGTGATAATAACTCTTAGACACCTCTTTGACATGGTCTTACCCCTTGACACCTTCAAATAATGCATGGAAGCCCTTCATAAGACTTAATAAAATTCAAATTTTCAAATAGTGTCATTTTGGAGGGAAATGTCCAAATTTAAATTCTATGCAACATTAGACACTATAGACTCATTCAATGGAATAACTATGACCTTTAACTCCTAATAGGCCAAACGAAGACAAAAATTAATTTTTTTGGGATCCTCAAGGGATGCCCCTACATCAATGGGGAATGCATTATGGGAAGGTAGGTCCATTTTAATTTTTTTGTTCAGAACTATCAACATGAGTTGATCTTAGTACCACACTTATTTTAATACATAGATTTGTGCCTCTAGTGAATAGTTATCCTTTTTATATTGATGGTCACTAGTCACTTAGTGTCTTTTTCATGTCCTTATTGTGCCTCCTGTCTCTTAAGGTCTTCTCATAATATTCCTATGTTATGCTTCTTACATTCCCTTATTCACTCCCTAAAATCCTAATATTTCCCCCTTGAGAAATATTGTTTTGTTCACTGATCACTCACACTAAGGATTACATTTGTGATTTGTAGTGTAAGACCTTGGAAAGGACTAGGCCTTCCTCACAAATTACCAAAATTTTCACACTACCCTTCTAAACATATAATTTTACCATATTTTTACATTATTTTCACCTCATTGTTGTTCTCTATATGAGTTGCAGCGTAAGACCATGGATAAGACCTAGCCTTCCTCACAAATTTTTTTGATACCCAAGTCATAATGAAA
This sequence comes from Torreya grandis, assembly GCA_037957365.1. Lineage (NCBI taxonomy): Eukaryota > Viridiplantae > Streptophyta > Pinopsida > Cupressales > Taxaceae > Torreya > Torreya grandis. Next base: position 866,869 of record JARHVA010001181.1, read on the forward strand.
TTACATGTGTCAAATATGAGATAAAATTTGAATGATTATGAGTTACACATTGACATATTTCTCATCTTGATTTAGTTTATTCAATAATATTTCACTTTTATCTTCTTATTTTCTAATTACATGTAAGAATCCAACCACTTTTCTCAAGTTTTTCATACTTCCCAACTTTAATTAGTGTGATTAATTTAAGACCATTTTTTTTCCAATTTTGTTTCTCTTTTATACTTACCAACATGATTTAGTATGATTGACTGATTTAATTGATTTATTTTTCTACCATTGGTCTTTCATGTGCTTTCCATTTTATTACATTATTTTCATACTTCCCAACGTGATTTAGTGAGATTTTACTTGTTTTAATTTGGTGCCAATATTTTTCATGGTTTAAAAACATTTTGCCCTCTTGTCTACCACTTTTTGGTTTATTATATTTAGTCATATTTTATTATTACACATTTCCCAATGTGAAATAGTGTGTAGTGTATTTATTTTTTATTAATTATACTTTTCCAAGTATTTTCACATGTTTCTTGTTAACCATACATATGTACTACATAATGCTAGAAAGAAATATATCTATGCATACACAACCATAATAAAAAAATAACCCATAAGATCAACATCCAACTATCAAAATAAAATATATCTATACATATCATGTGTTTTAATACAAATAGTATAAAAATACATCACTCCAGCTCTATGTTTGGGCTCCATCATGTCTATCTCATGGCCTTACCATGTTACCCATAGATACCTTAAATTGTCCCTTATGAATAATGCACTATAATGAGGTTGTTTGAGATTTTAACCCTAATACCTATCCCTAGAGGATATCCACTTGGGCCTGAACCTATCCCAACTAGATCATGGTAGTCATATGCATGGCTCTCTCTTGATTCAAGGCCTACCAAGCCTATACCTCTACTACTACCACCCTTAATAGTGGTTGTAATATATCCATGTATACCTATAGTTACCTTGTAGCCTCCCTGACTAGTCTAAACCAACCTACCTAAGCTAGGGTAGATGGTACCATAGGATCATCTAACATGGTGGGGTTATATGGTGCCATCACCTCATCCAAAATATCATGGTGTGCTACCATAAATAGGGATCCCCATATGATCTCATCAACTATAAGATCTACAAAATTCAAACTAGATAGATATTAGATCACATATATATCCCAAAAATACAACTATTATTTTATCCCAAAAATTAAAAATAATAAACGTTTCTTACTTGTCCCATTGTTATCAATCATTGTCTCCTTGTTTGCTCATCCACTGAATAGGGTCTCTCCATCAGTCCATCCCTAAAACACCTCATATGTGGTATGCCTCCTAATAAAACCAAAACCTAGAGTCACCACCTATACACATATCAAGCCTCTCCTCAATGGTGCCTCTATTGATTAGTTCTACCTTGGGCCAATTGATGGGTCATTCTAGATAACCACTCTCTGTGCTTGATCCTATTTCTAGCATCTCCATTGGTGGTATGACTGAGGTGGTTGTTACTCCTCTTACTATGGTGTTGGCTATGGTACCTAATATAACCTTGTGTCCACATCCATGACATCTCCTCCATCTTATAACTATCATGCTCGACCAGTCCATGGTCTCACATGCCATAGTTTGATCTCCAGTCTCTTGACTAGCACTCTTCCTCCTCTCCCCCTCATCTCTCTCACATGTCATGCACAAAATGTGGGAACTATTATAGGAACCACCAATTGTGGGAGTCTAAACTATCCTAGAAAGCATGACACCAGATGTGGCTCTGCCCACTAGGTATAATGGTTTGTGATCCATACTCATGCTAACCCTAACACCATAGTTTCCCAACTAGGTCAAAAAGTCATAATATGTGCATAGGGATACCACATGATCTCTCTTTGTGTGATTGTCTATAGTTTTGATACATGGGGAATAACCTATGATACCTGATCTTATCTTCACCTCACAATTCAAGGTAACCAATCATAGACCACATGGGGTAACCCAATTGGATGATACATTAGGAACCTCTTATTAATCTATGTACTTAGTAATACCACTAGTCCTAAGGTCTTCTACCCTCTGGACAACATCCCATACATATCATGAATAAGCTACACCTAAATGATAGAACCTAAATCATAGAGTGCCCCTTGATTTAAAATGGATTGAAACAAGGTTATCACATATAATGGTACCTTATCATCCAACTTATGACAAAACACTTGTGTTGTCACAAGTCTTATCACAACCTTTTGGATATCTATAATTTGTGTAATATACACATCAAACAATCTCACCCTCAGTCTTAGGTAGATCCTATCTAAGCATGTCACCCATTAGGATAATGCTCACCTCTCTTATAGATCATCTGGTATCTTTATGATCATTGATGTCACCCTTATCGATAGTCCAAGTATATATGGACATCTTCCAATGTGATACCTACCTCTATGGGAGCCCCATCCACCACCCATTTAAATGTGTTAGTCAAATGATCCCATGCTATGAGGAACATAACAATGAGATTATGACTCAGTAGGATGCATCTCATCTCCATGATGCCTCGAAATCCCAACATAACCAATCTAGCTCTGTACACATCCATCAAACACTCTAGTAAATTAGGTAGCCATGAAGCACCAACCAATCACTAAAATCTTTGGCATTTTTGCAAAATATCAAATAACAAAAGATGTATTAGATCTCCATATCACTCATAATCAAAAGATATTATTTTAAATTTCATAAAAATAAATTGATTTAATTTAATTTATTCATTTTATACTAAGTTGACCTATTCCAAACTACATCCTTTTCAGTACTAAGTCAGCCACCATATGGCTTAACAGTACTATATCACCCCCCTTTTCTTTCTTATAGTACTATATTGGCCACTTTAGAAATAACTAAGTCAGCCAAATACTATTGAGTTGGCCACCCTTTGACTTATAATACTACGTCAACATTCTTTCTACCCTACAGTGTTATATCGACCACTTACTTAAAAACTAAGTTGGCCTCGTAGTACTTTTTAACTAATTTCTATAAATGCCTTAGGCATTTATTATTTTGACTCCTTTTTACCCAGTACCTCGTTTGACCCCTAGTGTCCCCAAAAATTTTCTAGTGTTCATTCTGATATCTAGATTTTTCCTAATTATCAAATTTATATAAAATACTCAATTTTTTAAAAAAAATGCTTAAAATTTTTAGTTGCTTACATGTGCTACACTCATTATGGTTGTTATGCATCCTCCCTGTCTCAGTTGTCATCTCCTCACCATCTTAACTTTCTAGGCTCTTGCTAGGTCTTTCAAAGATATATTTTTATTATAATAGTAAATAATTTCAAATGAAACCTTTTTCACCCTATTTATATTTACTATTCAAAATTATTTACCCTTTAAAAATTTACCATCAGATTCCTTATTTTGATCATATCTTTATCTCTACTAACTCTTTTTCCAAACCGTAAAATGTAATGGAATCTTGATGTTATAGAGAATATTCATAAATATTATATGATGTTGTAAATTTTTTTATTTTTCACTCTTTTTCACTAATCTCTATAGGTTCATGTAATGTTCTTCACATTGGACACCTTCACATTTCCCACCTCTCCTTCTTTATCTATAACACTAAGGTAAGTAAAAGTATGTGTTTTTAAATTATGTCCTTAAATTTATTTTATTTACTCCTTACTACACTTTTTTTATCATCAGTTTTATGTGTCATCATGTTCTCTTCCTAAAGCACCATCCCTTGTTGCACCTATGTGACACATGATGAGATTTGAGTGGGGCATACGTATACACATAATATTTTAAATTTTTATCAATTATTGATACCTTATATATTTTTAGAACCCATCGAGTCTTAACATCTCTAAGTACATGCCTTAAGGGGTGCATCAAAAAAGGGGTGGGTAGACCATTGGTTCTTTATAGGATTGTTGTCCCTTTTACCACTTGTTATCTGCACACTTATCTCCTGAAAACCATTCCCCTAAACTTTGTCTCCTATTTTACACCTTCCTCTAGTCATTTTCCACCTTAATTATCCCTTTACCTAACCTAAACCCCTTTTTGATAGTTTATATGACTAAGTCGACCACATTGACCTTATATTCTTATTGAAAAATCTTATTAAGGTCTAGGTCAGCCCTTGGCCGACCTAGTTCGTGACCTAGTTAGTTTTTGTCAATTATGATACTAAGTCAACCAGGTTGACCTTATTGGACAAAACTTTTGGAAGGGTTTAGAATTAGATTAACCTATATAAACACATTCATTTCCATTATTTATAAAAAAAGAGAAGAATAAGTAAGATATATTGTGCATCTACTTATCCACCATTTTACTTGAGGAACAAACTTAGGGTTTCATACTTTATTTGGAGATATGAATCTTGTCTTGTGGATAAGTATTTTATATGAATTGAGAGGTTATATATTATAGAGATAATTTATCCTTGCCATCCTTACATAACACAACAACATCTTGTTAAGCACCTTGGCCAAGGGAGATATTAAGGCTTGATAGTTTCATTTTCAAAGGTGAATATTCCTAACTTCATTCTTCCTTTGTAAGAGTAGATAGATATGCATTTTTAATTCTCTTTCATGTATTAGAATTTCATATACATTGATGTGAGTATATGTATTATATGCATATTTAGTTTTAATGCTTATTACCCCCACTTTGTAACACAAGATTTGGTGAGCATTAGATTAGATTTTACTTTACTTGTTATTAGTTTAGTGAATATGAAAACATAAGACCTAGTTAGAGTTATTGCATAATTTTACTTGACTGAAAGCTTTGGAACCCTCCCTAGTGATATAATTGTGATAAGAGATCCCTTGGATAGGTCTAGTGGATCCATATTGGTAATGACCCTAATTATCTAATGTATCCCCAATTAGAAGTGTAAGTAGGATCTTTCTTCTCCAAGCTAGGATTGATTTGTAGATCTGATACATTTCCCATTACATACACATAGTAGTTGCTCAATATGTGTGTGAGAAAGAGTTTTTGATTTCATGTAATAGATGTATTTCCATAAAATCTTGATTTTCTCTATGATTTGAATGTACCTTCCATGATTAAATTTAATATATCAGTTGGTAGTGTTTATTGCATGTAAGTTTGTTTTGATAGTTTCCATGATACAATTGTTATAAATCTATATTATGTACTTTTCTATTTGAAATAACAATGTGTATGTTATATAAAGTAGATTCATTTTCCATGAATGTGTGTTAGTGGTAAAATCAGTTCATATTTTTCTTTATTTTTAGATAAAATTTTAATCAAGGTTATTACAAGAACAAAGTAGATAATAATGATGTAGAGGTTTATTTTGACCATTTTGGTCTTGTGTAGATGTTAAGGGATCTAATAGGATAATTAAGGGTGTGTTTGAGTCATAGTGTATGAGGAGAGTGAGTGTGTTTTATGGGTTATAAGGGAGGAGAGATTTGAATCAGAGGAAAAGGAAAGAAAGATAAATATTTGAGTATCAACACTCTGTCCTACTAGAGGTGATAAATTATGCATTGTATATTCAAGGAATGAATTTGAAACTAATGTTTGTCAAATATATCATGAATCAAATTAATATTGATACATGTGAGTGAATTAATGGTCACTAATTAATAACATTTGGTTATATTCTCAGTGCAAAGTAAATACAAGATACCTTATGTCTCAGTCATATAAGAAGACTTTGTATATGTAGTCTAAAAATAGAGATAATAATGTCTTATAGGGATTGTTATGTTTAATGTGAGATTTTATGTAGTGTTTATAGTGGTGAGTCACATATATTTATGTAAAAATAGGCTTTAGACACTTCCAATGGAGTGGATGGATCTTTAGACTTCATCCAATTACATAGTCCAGTCCAAAATAAAGACTGTGTTTATATAGTCCCAAGAAGATGACCATTAATGATTTTATAAGGTTGATAAATTATTATTGAGTTGGTTTAGGGTGTATTTAAAATTTTTGGAGACTCGAGCATCCTATAAAGTGAAAATCTCAATTGAAAAAGCTTCATAAAGTCATCTTAAAACACCCTATTGGTACAGTTAACAAAAGAAGACAATAAAGAGTTTTTATGAGTTAGTTTAAAGATTGGGGTTGTTAATATAGTATTGGAGTCCTTGTATAAGGTTTATGATCCTTTTTTAATTATCATAATAGGCTCAAGGTTCAATAATGAGTGCTCAGTACTAAATCAATTGACATCATCCTAATGTATTTCTATAATTCTATAATCTTGTCTTTTAGAGACATTTAGGGATTGTTTGAGACTAAAGAACGTTTGGAGAAGGTTATGATAGATTATAAAGACCATATTAAATTTGTATAAGTGATAAAATTTGATTATAAACCATTTTAGCTCTTTTTAGAGCCTCTTAGCCTTTGCATAGGCCTGTCTAACCCTATCCTAGTGTTTAGAGATTGAAATGTGAATAACTACTGTTTAATCTGGTAAAAATCATTATAACTATAGAATATAATGTATTTTGTCATGATTTATAATATTATTATTTAATTAAGTTTATAAAATAATATATTTTATGAAACTCCTGAAGTATCATTGAGCCTAACCTAAGGAGGCCTAATTGGCAGAAGAAAAGGTTGAGTTAGGAGGTCTTCTTTGAGAGTTAGGACCTAAAGTTTCTTGTGAATTTATATGAGCCTAATGGGTATTCAAATAAATCTCAATTTTTTTATTATCATGTGTATATTTATCAATACTAGGAGGTTTGTGTATTTGCAAGGCTACAAGGAAGAGTAGTCTTATTGCAAACCATTAGTGTTTATGAGATACTAATGATTGAATGAAGTCTTCAAATTATTTGAATAAAAGTTGATTATGATCAATAGATACCTTGTTTTTTTTGTGGATGTGAATATTTAAGTTCTAATGAAAACTTGTGATTTTGGAGCTTTTGAGGTTATAGATAGACTTATGGTTTATATGAACAAAAGAGTGAAAGCTTGTAGGTAAAGAAGGAAAGTGATGGCATGATATTGATTGATTCAATTCAGAGAAGGGTAAAGAAGGCTAGATAAATTATGTTAAAAGCTATAATAAACACTTAAATTATTGTTATACCTAGAACTAAGATATAGTTAAGAGTCATAAGCAAGATAACTTTGAGAAACTTGATTAAAGAAAGAATATGTGGGTCAAGTACTGAGTGAAGTTGTAGATTGGAGGTTAGTTAAGAAACTTTCAAGAAGATTCTTGTGTTGAAACACAAGATTCAAATAAAATATTTATTCAAGTATTAATAAAGGCTATAAATTAGGCTTAGAATGAGGTGTGTGAACTAAAGAGTAGATTTGGGTTTAGATCTTATAATTTAGGATTAGAATGAGGTGTTTGAACTAAAGAGTAGAGTTGGGTTTAGATATTATGAAGAGAGGAATTAAGAAGATAGAGGTTGTTAGATTCTTTACATCACCTCCTAACCATCTTCCTAGCTCTCCTAGCCCTCCTATAATTCCATGAGACCCCCTAGGTAGTCAAGAGGATTTGGATGCACATATAATCAAAAATAAAATATAAATTGAAGAGATAATTAAGATAAAAATGGATCCATGTTAGACCAATACCCATTTTGCATATTTGGTTGATACCTTAGAGTTATTAGTAGGCCAAGTTATCTTGATAACAAGTAAAATTGATAGATGGGCATATTATTGAGAGAGATGTGGTACTTACTATGATGAAAAATTATCAACACATGATGTAAAGGATAAGGAAATAACTAAATACCAAATTTTTGTATTATTCATTGATCCATCAACCAATACACCTTTTCCATTATCAACAAAATGGTTACCAATCCACCGATATTGGATTAATTTGACAATAAATAGTTCTTAGGACTGATGGTGGATGGTATTTGATTACCCACTTTGTAACAACCATGAGGTCCCATTATATTTTTTGAGGAACCTTTATTATGAATTTACACTCAATAATATTCCCAATTATTTTGACTACTTAGAGTTTCAGGCGTAAAGAAAAAGATTTTTTAGGATAGATTAGGTGCATGTTGTGCACCTAATTAGTTTACAAAATTCCCTATCCAAAATCCACTTGGGCCTGAGATACCCTTTGCAATGAAGGAGAATGTTGATATTGAAACTTTACATATGCTTCATGTACTTACTAACATATGTGTTCTACATACAAGTAAGCTTTATGAGACTAATTCTATATAGGGTGGACTTAAAGATACACCACCTAATGTGTATGCTCAACTTCACCCTTTCAAATCTTGTGGTGTTATATGAATTGGACCTTGAAATGATGATGGTGGTGATTATGAGGGTCTAAATTATATCATTTTGATTGATGAGTGTTTTGTCACATACATTTTATGTGCAGACATCAACTACACATATGCAAATATATTATACATTTGACATGTTAAATTTTATATTTAAAAGGTAACAATTAATTTACATATAAATTCAATAATATATATGTAATTTTTTATGTTTTGGGAAGAGATGGTACCATCATCTTTATAGCAAGTTTGTGGACAATGATGTCATGTAGGTGTCTAAGTGAGTGGATGAAGTTCCTTGATAGTCTAAGTGACAATGACAAAATGTGCAATGTGTTTGTCCTAGTATGCTTGAAGGAAGCTTGGTGGATCTTTAGTTTTGGCATGGTTAGAGATGTTTATGGATGAATATGGTGATTTGAGAGTGTGTAAGGGATCCTATAAAAATTCAAAAATGATTTTAATGCTTATATGCATGAGTGTATTTCATCTAGTTGATCATTATTTTCATCTAGACATTTTGGGTCTAGTGGTAGAAAATCTGAGTAGGCAGTTTGTTGACATCACCATTACCACATGTGGATGAGTCAAGGCGAGTTGGTCATATGGTTGTGATCACATTTATGACTAGTTTATATATGCTAAATTTTAGGGCTTGTAATGAAGCATAATATATGATATCCTAGTGTAAAGTTGGGATTCCAAGTAGTTTGATAGTGTTTTCCCATACTTAGCCAAATTTACAATAAGGCAAGAAGAGTTAAGTAAGTATATTGATATATTCATATTTCACACATGTGGAAGTTTCAAGAGAAGTTGATCATATGGGTTTGTTTAGTTTTGTGCCTAGCTATTTTTCACTAAATTTTAGGTTAGGAAATAAAGAAAAATAAAATATATACATGTTCAAAGTTGGCCTTTCTAGATAATTCTTGACATAGTTGGCTCTATAAGATAAAAATCTAAGTGAGTATTTTAATGTCATTATATCTCACATGTGTGAGGGTTATAGGATAAAATCGACACATGGTTATATTATACTATGTGAGGAGATCATATGTTCTAAATTTTAGAACATGCACTTGAGTGAAGCAAAAGATATAGAAGTGTAAAGTTGACTGTACAAACAGATTGCAATGGTCCCCATACTTAGTCTATTTTACATGATGTTAAATATCAAAAATAGATGGAGATATAATGGCTCATGAGAAATTTTACAATGAATATATATGGTGCAATAAATTCAAAGAGTTTAAAGTGTTTTTTGGTTAACAAAGATAAATATCAAGCTTCTTCTAAGATCTAACAATGAGTAGATGTTTGTATAAGATTGATCTAATGATGCATATACAACGAGATGATAAGAAGTGCATGATGTTTAATAGTATAAGTGATCATAAGGCATATAAGGTTGCCAAGTTTCATGATCATGTGGGTTTTTAGCAAGATAAAATGGTGAGCACTATAAGAAAGACACCTGACTAATCTGTAGAGATCGACGGTGCATGATGAGTCAATATTACAAGATTACATGAGATGAGGTCAACTGTTTGAGGTTTAACATTGGGAATTGATGAAGTATGAGTTAAAGGTCAAGAGTAATATAATAATATTGATGATGCATGTTTAATTTTAACATCAAGAACATGAGATGATATCATGGTGTTTTAGGTTTAAGTATGGCCATTTGAATTTAAATATTTAAATTTAACAAAGGAAATATCAGTGTCTGGTTTTGAACTATATCTTTTGATATATGCAAAATTTGACCATGAAGTAAGAATAAAATTTATATAGGACTCCAAGTTACATCTAAAAATATTATTTAAATATATTAAAGTGTTTACAATAAAATATATTGAGGTTCAAATTTGATTATGTGTTCGATTGTGTTCTACAAGTGACCCGAGAAGGATGTTTGAGCTTGTTTTGTTATTGTTTCAATATATATTGATGACTTAGAAATTTAGGAGTGTTTTATACTCCATGAGTATTATTTGTGTGCATTATTAAGGTTTTATAAATCATATACAATATAAATTAAGGTTTAAAATTTGACTATGTATTCGTTCATGGTGACTATGTGCACATAATATTATTTGAGTAAATTATGCTTAAGCAAAAGGGCACTGTGATGGATATAGAAACTTAAGGGGAATTATAGATCATGTTAATTATCCCATTCATTTATATGTGTTTTTATGTTCTTATTTTTCTCTAATAAGTGTCAAATAGGTGAATGGGTCATCATAGGACATAAAGGTGACTTAGGCCTATTTGAAAGAGTGTTGTGCTTAAGTTTGACCCATGTAAGATGCTTTAAGTGTGAATTAATATGTTTTGGCCAATATTAAATATTGTGATCTTGATAAATCATTATATATCTATAAATTTTGATCCAAATGTGTTGGTTTCTATACTTTTTAGAAGACTTGTGCAAGGTATATGTGATGAGTTGTGGAGCGAAGGAGAGGTAGAGTGCCCAGTAGATGAGTTGATGATCAGAGTACATTATTGAATATGTGTATGAACCTTAGGAAATATTTATTATGTTATAATAGTGTTATTTTAGTTTGAGGTTATGCAAAGGAGTTTGAGTGTGTATATGAGGATAGTTTAAGTCAAGGAGAGAGATTATGACATGCCTTTGTGAGAAGCTTATATGAGATAGAGAGGGTATTTATGCAGGGGTTAGATAATCAAAGATACATCATTAGGTGTTGAATACATTAGTTATAATTTGGAGGTGTTCAAATGAGGGTCTAAAGGACTTGATTTTCCTTAGGATTAATTTTTCCTTGTGAAATAGGTGTTTCACTAAAGGCCTTTGGTCAGGGGGATTTGATCAAGGTTTCTGGTCTAAAGGACTTGACCAATATCTTGTTTGTAATTTATTATATGACAAGTATTCCATGTTTTGTAGGCTTAAGAGTGTATTTTATTCCCCATCAGGGTTTCCCATAGGAACTATGTGTCGTGTGTTTGATCTTATGTATACATTGAATTAATGAGCTCTCTTATTAATTTTACTTGATCAAGTTGATATATACTGATTGATTAATAGTTTGAAAGGATTGGAATTGAAATTAAAATATACAAGCTCACTAATTCACCCCCCCAATGGATTGTACCTCTAAAAATTGGTATTAGAGTGGGTCCTTTGGTAAAGGCATGATAGTTTGAAGGAAATCCAAGGTACAATATGGGTAATCATCAAGGAGGTTTCTCTACTAAGAAAACACTGATGTTTAATGGATATAATTATGCTTTTTGGAGTGTAAGGATGAGGAAATACATCATGTCCCTGGTGTTTGAAATTTGGCAATCTATTGTGGATATTTATTCTACACCTATTATTTCTCCATCTAGTGTTGTAGATAAGAAGTTGTTTGAGAAAAATTCCAAGGCAATGAATGTTATCACTTGTGGTCTTTTATAGACTAAATAAACCAAGGTAATCCATTATAAATCTATTAAATAGACATGGGACAAAATGTAGATCATTTATGAAGGAGATTCAAAGGTCAAGCTTGCTAAGTTGTAGACTCACAAAAGGTAGTTTGAAAGTCTCAAGATGAAGGAAAAATATTAAATGGCATCCTTTATACATAGAGTTGATGAGATTATGAACATCATCAGAGATATTGGAGAGAACCTTGAATAAGCTATGGTAGCTCATAAAGTACTAAGGCACTATCCCTCAAGTTTGATCCTAAAATATTTGTTATAGAATAAAGTCACAATCTTAATCAACTAAAGTTGGATGAACTACATGGCATCCTTACTTCCTATGAGATGAGGAAGAATGATAATATACCACCAAAGAAGGAAGTAACATTCAAGACAAAAATGAATCCAAAGAATAAATACCAAGGTAAGAAACCTAAAGAGGATGACATTTATAATATATATGAGGATGAACTAATTGCTTTGATTTTAAGGAAATTGAGAACAGGTTCAGGCAAATATAAAGGTAAAATACCCCTCAAATGCTTCAATTGTCATGAGATAGGACATTTTGATAATAAGTGACCTCATAAGTATAATAAGGATGATGCTAAAGAGGAATTTAGTGTGTATAACAAAAGAATGAATGAAGACACCAAGGAGCATGAAGATATAGTCAAGCATCTCAGTTGTCAAATGGCAATCCTATCTACAAGCCTAAAAGCTAAATAAGATGAATGTTAAAGGTATGTAATTGAAAATGAGTCATTGAGATATGATTTAGAGAAGAAATATTGTAAGGTAAAGTAATTTTTGAGATTTGAAGAGAGCTCAAGTGATCTAGACAATATTTTGAGTGGTTAAAAGCATTCAAGTGATAAGAATGGTCTTGGATACAAAGAAGAACTAAGGATTGCAACTCAAGATAATATGAAGACTAATGTAAACAAAGACAATCTAAATTTTAAGACAATTCATCAGATAAGGAATGAAGGTGCTGGTAGAATGAAGATAGATCATATCAGACAACCAAATGCGATGAGGTATACAAATTTCAATAGCTACTACTATACTTGTAATCAATTTAGGCATAGATATATAAAATTTCAATAGCAAAGACCTATTAGAAATGAATTTTCATGGGTATATGATGGGGTTCATCAGTCAAAAGGTATGAGCAAGGTTGAGTGCTTCAACTATCATGATGTGGGACACTTTGCAAAACATTGTCCATTTAAGATAAGGCAAGTTGAGTTTTCTTCAAGAAATATTAAGTGCTACAATTGTTATGAACTAGGACACATTGTAATATTTTATCCAAATTTGGTAAGATAGAATGAGATTCTTTCAAAAGGTATGATGTGCTTCAACTATCAAAAGAGAGGTCACATTGCTAGATTCTAAAAGTAGAGGCCTACAAGTTATAATAGGTTCAATTAGGCTCCTAGAGTGCAAGGAAGAAGGCAAGTTAACTCATGGAGACCAAAGGTGGTAAGTATGAGTCATGATGAGATTATAGGTCCAAGTAGTATGTTTAATATGGTGGATAATGCTTTAGAAGTTGAAGAGTGCCAAGGTCTCTTATTTTATGCTCATGTTGTGAGCGAAGAAACCAAGCTCAAGGAGAAAAGCAAGGTATTAGTTGAGGATAGTTATGAGATGTATATGGATCCAGGTGAACATCCTTCCATTACTAAGCATTTATCATATAAATAACATCAATTGTTAGTGCTTAGTGATGAGGTTCCTAACTGTAAGGTGGATTCTTCAAATGAAAAGGTATTTCAAGATTCTATAGTTTTTCCATGTGTTGTCAATTCTATCTTAGAAGATAAGGAGAGTGATATAAAAAAGGAACCAATTGTCATAGTTTAGACTAAGAAGAAGAAGAATAAAATAAGTAATTCTTATATCTATAAGAGGATTCTAGTGGTTACTTAGGAGATGTGGGCCACTCCTACCTTTACTTTATTTTAAGAAAATTATGCTATAGAGGATGTCTCTGTCTATGCTTCTTAAGAAACTCATTTCAATAGAGAAGCAAGTGTTGTTGTGGTGTTATTTAAATGGTCTTAGAAGGATAGATATGAGTGTTTTCAATTAGAGTAGGTATGTCTAGGTGGAAGATATGTTGTGATGATGTTTGAGTGATGTCATAGCTATATATGATCAATCTTCAGGGTGAGATTAAAGGTTTTCAAGTGGAAAAAGAGGATTTATGATTTTTCAAGATGATATTTATGCATAAAAAGGTATTTTGACCTTATTCTAGCATGATCTAAGTGTTTTGTGGTTTGAAGGTATGTTGAAGTCAAATTGGAGATTTTTGTTTGCTCTCAAGTTTTCAAGTTTGTGCTTAAGAGTATACAGGTCCTAAAATGGGTTATAGTATATATGAGTTCCTAAAGGTGTGGAAGCTCAAATATTGGTCCAGAAGTGTGTGATGGGTGTCTCTAAGTTTACAATAAGTTTTAGAGGTAGATGTTAACCAAAAGGAGTTTTGTTGACTCTATTTGTTTTAAGTTTCTAGGGTTTTGGGTTATGCTAAAAAAGTGGTCTACCTTATGAGTTGAGGTCTAAGGAGTCTTAATAGACTAAATAGTCCAAATGGGATATCAAATCAAGCTTCATAAATATTTGAGGGTTTGTGGTTTTTAAATTATTCATTATTTTATCAAGATGGAGGCCTAATTAACAAGTTGGTTTGTGAAGGAAGTATGTTACAGATGTTGATCTAGGTGTTGAAAATTAGTGTACTATAAGGGGTATATGAGAGTGTTCCATTAATGAAGTTTCAAGTATTGATGGTGTGTCTATTGGAAGTTATGGGCTCTACAAGTTCTAGGTAGGACTACAAGGAGTCTATACAGGTCTAAAAAGAAGAAGAGTGACTTTTGTTTATCTTCTCCAAAATATCAAGGCATGAGTATTTCAAGGTGAGTTATTAGGTTGGTTTAGTACATGTTTCATATTTGGTGAGTGGCATGATGTTTTGTTGGTGGTTATAGAGATAGCTTAAGATAGAAGGCTAGCAACCCTGTATGGTGGTTCTTCATGGTATATAGAGATCTAAAAATTCTCAAGAGATTAAATGACTCAAAAATCTTAGGGTAAGTCCCTCTTACATGTTTATTGGTGAGTTCCATCAAATTTTAGTGTTTTTTTATGTTCTTTCTTCATTAGTTACAGTGCTTGGTTGAAGAGAGTGTTGGCATGGAGAAAGAGGAAGGTGTCAAGGTAAGAAGAGGTAGGATCAAGGTAAGGGGGAGTTTGTATCATATTTATAAGATATTCTTATCCTTTTGGTGGTATTTTCAAGTCCTTAGGATCAGTTAGTTCCCACTTTTTCATTGTGTCAAAGGGGGAGAGAGTTCCTATTGTGGAGTGCTTGAAGAGAGAGAAGGAAAGTGAGCTTTATTTTTATATATGATGGTTGTTGACATCAATGAAAAAGGGGGAGATTATTAGAGAGTTGTTAATTATGTCATGAAGGTTTCCAAGTGAGTGTATAAAGTGCCTTTATAGTCTAAGTGACAATGACAAAGTGTGCAATATGCTTGT
Organism: Torreya grandis; assembly: GCA_037957365.1. Classification (NCBI taxonomy): domain Eukaryota; kingdom Viridiplantae; phylum Streptophyta; class Pinopsida; order Cupressales; family Taxaceae; genus Torreya; species Torreya grandis. The sequence goes on from JARHVA010001181.1 coordinate 882,196, forward strand.
CCTAGTATGCTTGAAGGAGGCTTGGTTGATCTTCAATTTTGGCATGGTTAGAGATGGTCAAGGATGATTATGGTGATTTGAGAATGTGTAAGGGTTCATATTAGAAGTAAAGAATTATTTATTTCTTATGTGCATGAGTGTATTTAATCTAGTTGATCATTATTATCATCTAGACATTTTGGGTCTAGTGAAAAAAACTCTAAGTAGGTAGTTTACTGACATCACCATTTCCATGTGTAGATGAGTCAAGGGGATCTGGTCATATGGTTTTGATAAATTTTTTTCCTAGTTTATATACACTAAATTTTAGGTCATGCAATGAAGCATAATATAATATATCCTAGTGCAAAGTTGGTCTCCCAGGCAGTTTGACAATGTTTTCCCATAACCAATTTTTCAATGTGGCAAGAAGAACCAAGTAAGGATATTGATATAGTAATATTTCACATGTGTGGAAGTCTTAGGAGAAGTTAATCATATGGATTTGTTAAATTTTATGCCTAGTTAGTTTACTCTAAATTTTAGGTCAGGTGATGAAGTGCACCAAAAGATATGCATGTTCAAAGTTGGCCTTTTTAGATAATTCTTGACATAGTTGGCTCTGTGAGAAAAACATATAAGTGAGAATTTTAATGTCATTATATCTCACACATGTTAGGGTTCTAGGAGAATATTGACACATGGCTGGATTATCCTATGTGAGGAATCATATGGTCTAAGTTTTAGAACATACACTTGAGCGAAGCAAAAGATATGGAGATGCAAAGTTTACCTTATAGACATATTGCAATGGTACCCATACTTAGTCTCTTTTTTGTAATTTATTATAGGACAAGTAGTCCATTTGTTTTAGGCTTGAGAGTGGGTTTTATTCCCCATGAGGGTTTCCCATAGGAACTATGTGTTGTGTGTTTGATCTTATATATGAATTGAATGAATGAACTCTCTTGTTAATGTTGCTTGATCAAGTTAATATATGATGATTGATTAATAGTTTGAAAGGATTGGAATCAAAATTAAAACATCTGGACTCATTGATTCATCCCCCTCTTAGTGTATTGTACCTTTAACATATGTTATTTATCCAATGTATACATATACATAGGTAATTTTTCATTAATATTATATTTCATGTACATTTATTTATTTATATAAATATGTTCAACCAATAATCGTTTATTGTTTATTCAATAAGAGAATAAAATAGAGACTCTTCCATCTATATAGGTAGAAATAGACATAGGCATTATTTCTACAATTTCATATGTGCAACCACTCATTGAGGTATGTTAACTTATAATTTTGAATTATAACTATAGATTTGTTTTAATAATTTGAAGGTATACTTTGGAAAATATAACTTGTGTGAATGTATTTTATAAGTAAGGTTCTCTAATGACATCTGATAGTCCCACTTAGATGATTAGAAAGAAACCTGATCATGTTGTTTATCCCTCTCACACTCTTGTGCATGTATCTCGACCTATCATAAACCCTACTGAGTGTTAATGACAAATTGAGTATGATCATGAGATTTTAGTAATTTCATGTTTAAAATTAAAAAATTATCATTTTAAATTTTATTTCTGAACTTGGTTTCATGTTTAGTATATTAAGTTTCTAATAATATTTGTATATGAATAGGTTTAGTTACAGGAGATCTATGAGCATAAAATGACTTGAAGTTGAATCTTGGATGAATACAAGGCATTTGAGGGATCTCCATCTACAAACAAGGCATATGAGGGAGATTATTCTTTGAGGAAGGCAAAGAGAGGGAGGATTTTTTATGATTATGATATGTCTTAGATGGTGTACATTTTTATATGCCTATATGGAAATGTACATTTTTTTTGCATTGTATGCCTATATTACATTCACCCAACATTATATTATATTATTATTTTGTATGCCTTTATGTATTTTATGGATACATGTGTGTGTGTGTGTACACACATGTGCGTGCATACATGCATGCATATGTGCACATGTGTGCATGTGTGTGTGTGTGTGTGTGTGTGTGTGTGTGTGTGTGTGTGTGTGTGTGTGTGTGTGTGTGTGTGTGTGTGTGTGTGTGTGTGTGTGTGTGTGTGTGTGTCTGTGTGTGTGTGTGTGTGTGTGTGTGTGTGTGTGTGTGTGTGTGTGTGTGTGTGTGCGTGCGTGCGTGCATGCATGCGTGCATGTGAATGTATGTGTTCAATTTTAATGGTGATTATTTTATTTATGATCCTAAATTGTAATGAGGTACTATCCTTGGCTATTTGTGGATAGTCTTGTCATATTTATTAGATTTGATTATCACATTTCATTCTTGGGTTGGTTTTTGGATGGATATGAGGTTTTGAAATCATGTGCTAATATTTCTATCTATATTTACATTATTTGATAATTTATGGGCTAAAATATTTGATATGGCATCATTTTATTGATTTGTGGAGATAATGAATAGATGCCATCCTTGAATAGATGACATCCTTGATTTCATTAAGAATGGTCCAAATGTTTGATATGGTGTTGTCAATATTCTAATGTCCATACCCTTGCTACACTAGTTTAATATCATTTAGCCTTTGCACATGACATTTGGAGATACCATCCTTGGATGTTATTTAGATGGTTTGAATGGTTTAAAGTATATGAAACTTGGAGACGCCCTACGAGGGATTAGTTTTGGATGATATTTGATGCATTGGAGATGATCAATTTAGAATGCTATACAACTACAATCAACTCTTCATGATCATACACTTTCTTTGAGTCATTTGTTATGGGACTAACTTGAGATGGTCATGATGAGTGTTTTTTATGGAATCACTATTATTTGATAGGATCATATGATAATACACTTATATGCATAAATATTGATATTAGGATCAAAATATACAATATAACTAGATGTTATTTACAACAAAATTGGGGCGAGAAGATATGCATGGCCTAAAGGCTAGGTGAATTTTGATTCTTAAATCTATCAAATAATAAATATTTCATACATGTGCATTCCATTTTAATCCTCTCCAATTTTAATGTGTATTCTATCTTATCATCTACTCCATCCTCTACTACTCTTGCTGAACTCATTGGGTAAATTCTCAATACTTGAGAGGATGCATCAGATTTCAATCTATATCAACTAGTCCACAATATTGACAATGCTATTTCCCATTATAATAATAAGGTAGAAAACATGTCCATATTTTAATGAGTCTTATGTTTCCTCAAGTCAAGGATTTTTTTTGAATAATAAGGTTGATGATAAAATAGGATTTTGGAAAAAACTATGTAAATTTTATTGATCCAAGTTTTGGATCACATTCTATGATCTATGATCTATCATCATCATATGATTTTCCTGATGATGGATCAAGGGATGTGATCTAAAACATATATTGATAAAATTTACACATGGGTTTTTTCAAAAATCCTATTTTCTCATAATATGAACTTCAAAATCCTTTTATCTTTAATAAGGTTTATTATCATTTGGCCTTTGTAGATGACATTTGGAGATACCATCTTTGGATGTTTTACAAATTTTTTGGATGGTTTATATTAGATGACACTTTGAGATGCCATATGAGGGATTAGTGTTGGATGAAATTTGATACATCGTAGATGATCAATTTAGAATTTTATACAACCACAATCAAATCTTCATGATCATACACTTTCTTTGAGTCATTTGTTGTGGGACTCACATGAGATGGTCATGACAATGATTTTTTTGGAAGCATTATTATTTGATAGGCTCTATGATCATATACTTATATGCATCAATATTGATATTTGGATAAAAATATAGGTTATATCTATATGCTATTAACAACAAAATACAGTCAGGAAGATATGCATGGAACAAAGTCTAGGTGAATTAGGATTTTTAAACCTATCAAATAATAAATATTTCATGTTTGTGCCTTCCATTTTCATCCTTTCCAATTTTAATATGTCTTCCAATGGATTAGTTTCTTCATCCTTTACTACTCTTTTTGATCTCATTGGTTAAATTCTCAATACTCATGAAGATGCACCAGATTTAATCTAGATCAAACAGTCCACAATATTGACAGTGTTATTTCCCATTATAACAATAAGGTAGAAAAAATGTCCAAATTTTAAGTATTCCTATGTTTCTTCAAGCCAAGGAAAGTTTTTTAACAATAAGATTAATGATAAAACAGGATCTTGGAAAAAAAATTGTAAATTTTATTGATCCAAGTTTGGGATCACATTATATGATATATCATTATCATATGAATTTCATAATGATAGATCATGTATGTGATCTTGTTGACGTAGTGGATTGCACCCTTGCTAGGAGGATGAGCTCCTGCCTTCCACACGCAATAATGGAACCTCCCCTCTTTCCTGTGGGCCTGGCAAAATTGGGGGGAGAGTCTCTAGATAAGGGCTAACTCCTTTTGATGTATGTTTTAGGAACTGCATTTCCTATTGTTAATAAATAAATGAAAAAAGGGGGGGTTAAAAAGGGAGAAGGATGCTGAAAATAGAACCTAAACCTAAACTAAAAGGTGATACACCAAAAAAGTTTATATGCTTAGCTCAAACATATGCTTTTCACCAAGGAGAAACTGGCATACACTTCATTTGATATGGAAAACTCTTCTGCATCAATGAGCTAGGAGTCCTCTAGAGATATAGGGAGGAAGAACTATCAAAGGTGTTCTGAGACACACTATGGTAGCCTGTTCACATGCACCTATATTCCTATTGGAGACACTTCTGGCAGACCTGTAGAAGAAGAAACTTCACAATGCACTAGACATGCTAGAATCATTCTATGAAAGCATAAAATAAAATGACTTAACACAAAAATAAAACATAGACATATGCATGAGTGCAAGTTCAAATGGAGGTAAAAATTGCTAAGTCTTGATTCAATGTAAAATCTAGTAGAGTTCTGCCTTACAAACCCAGGGATTTTTGGATAGAGCTTTACCTTACAGGCTAAGAGATCTCCCTTCTCAAATGAGAAGTTTACAATATATATATAAAGAGAAGAAGACTTTGGCTCTTTCTAGAAAAGACTTTTGGTGCCCCTTTTTACAAGTAGCCCATGTGCATTCTTAGCATTGGGAAGAGGGAGCCACTTGATAGATAATCTTGTGTTGGCTCCTGATTTGACTTTAGGCATTTAAAAACATAGGCTGCACCATTTGTCCACAAACAAGACCACTCCTTGAAGGCATTCACGCGGTTTGTCTGCTCATAAATGCAAAATGGGGAAAAATGGGTCACACCGTTCATTGTTTACATCCCTTGATGACCACTTGGTAGGAACTATTCCAACCACTGGAGTAATTCCTTGAGTCAATGCCTTCCTTTGCCACTTGGACTATTTTTTCTATTTCTACACTTAGTTTGTTTGTCTCTTCTTGGCTTTATCTTTTATGTCTCCTTCGGCCCTTAAGGGCTATCTTTTGCTACTTCTTTGGCTCTTTGGCCTCTTTTATGGTTGGTGCTCAAGTATTTAAAGATCAAATGGCTATTTCCTTACTATAAAATTGATGTTCGCAGGCCCATCATCTTATTTAGCAATTCTTTCATGTCTTTCCTGCTTGCTTTGGCCACTTTCCACTGATCTTAACAAGTGACACATGGTGTGTTCCACTGTGAAACAAGCAAGGACATGTGGCAACATTTTCTTAACTTATAGAAGCTTTAGATACCTTTTGAGAGTCCTATAGAAGATGACACATGGCAGCTTCTGTTGAGCTTTAGAAACAATATAGAAACATTTGGGACTCATTTAGATTCACACAGACTATGACACTTGGCACGCTCTGCTTTAGCAATTCATTTGGGGCCCACCATAGTCTTTACTCAATAATGGAATGAAAGGAAGAAACTATGGATGTTAACACTTATCAGCTTCCACCAAGCTTTACAAGGGACATGTGGCATGTTTCGCTATTTTTAGAAAAACATATCAAAACCTTTTGCAGTTGCCACTTGGCACCCTCTATAGAACTTTGAGGGAAGCTTATTGAAAGAAGCTTTGAAACTCAAATGCAAACACTTGTCACACTCTGATAAGTTTTACAAGGGACACGTAGCATGTTCCACTACTTTTAGAGACAAATTATAATGTGTCTTGGTAGATGACACTTGGCAGCTTCCACTCTCAGGGTTTTTCCTTGTCATTTTTCCTGTGAACAAAATATCCACAAGAATTGTCTTGCTCACTTCCTTTCCTTCAAAGATTTTTCTCAAGTTTTTTCCCATGACTTCTCTCGAAATTCTTCAAACTTTTTTTCTGAAGGAATTCCTTCAAACAAAAGTCTGAAAGAAATCTTTTTCTGTCTATATCTTTGCCTTAGTCTTTTTACTTGTTTTCAATTCACGAGATTTTCTTTTGAAGAAATTCTTTGAACAAAAGGTCTGAAGGAATTCCTTCAAAAAATTTGTCTAAATAAATTCTCATCCTTTGCCTTGAGCAAACTTCTGAAGAAAACTTACTTTTTCAGCCTTGTTCACTTTTTTGGTCTTTTCAAGTGTTCCCTGCCCTCCGCAAGGACATTTGTCCTTCAGGAGAGTCTCTTAAACCTTCCCATTGAACTATTCCTTTAAACCATTCCTTTAAACCAAATGTTGAACCAACTCATTGAACTGACTGTTGAACTAAGGCTTGAACTAAATGAACTGAACCAACTCATTGAACCAATAATGGTTCAAAGTTCAAGTTCAAATCTCTTTGAAAACTCAAACCATTGGGAACCAACGTCAAACCAATGAACTAAGTCCTCCTTTTGCTGAAAGACTTATGCACAAAATAAAAAATTGAACTGGCTCAGAACATCAAGGTAGAAAGAGATCGATTTTGGTCTGCTAAACCAAAAATGGTCAACAAATTGGTGACTGCCAGGGGAAGTATGCCTGTTATGCTTAGAAACTAGTTGCCTTAAATTCCATTGGGCACGGAGTCAGAATGTAAATTGAAAAGAGTTAGCAACAACCTTGATGGATCTAAGAATCAATCATGAAGCTTTTACCCCACACACAAAGGGAAACACACAAAAAGATAAAAACATTACTTGTGTAAACAACACTTAGGGAAAATAGGAAAGAAAATTGAAAATAAACTACTATATATAGCTAACCAGGTATATTTGCCTCCCTCCTAGATCAAAGGGAAAACTTCTTAAGTATACTTCATGGTAAAAAAACTTATGGTGCTAGACAAGTGGCTGAATGGAATGGAGATTTGGTGACCTGCTCCTCTTGCCTGTCACCTTGATCAGCTTGTCTCCAAATGAATCGGGGGCAAACATGCTTCCAACACATATGTATCCTTCTTGTTATTGGAATCTTGCTTCCTACTAGTTCTTCATGCTGGTGCATTTCACCAAGAAATAGATGGTTTTTGGCTTATCACCATAAGCCCTTTGATGTGCATAGTCCCTTTGTAGTGCATCATGGTTTGACCCATTCTGTTCTACTTCAACGAAGATCCTGTCAAACTCATCCTCTACTCCTTCATGGCTTTCTTGAAGAAGAGTGACTATTTTGATGTTTGAAATGGAATCAAAAACTGATTGCTCATCCCATAAAACATCACCTTCTTACTCAAGGCTTTCTTCTTCAAAGCTATTCTCAAGATGAACTAGCCTCTCCTCTTACTCAAAGATTGGAGTCTCTAGTTGTTCAAAGATATTCATCTGATACTCCTCTAACTCAAGCTACATGGCATAGTCATCCTCCTCATCAAAGCAATAAGTAAGTTCATCAAACAAGGGAGGAGAGAGGTCACCATGCTTACTTTCCTCTTTGTATTGCTAAAACATTTACATGTATGCATGACCCGCATCTTCTCCATTGCTGATGATGTCTTTCTAAGGAGCCTCCATGATGATTTAATCTTCTTTGACATCCATGATAGCCTATCAGGAAACTACAAATTAGATATTTTTCTCTTTACTCGCCTCTTGCCAAATAGGTTCTTCTTTAAGAAGGGATGAAGTGGAAGGCTGATGATTAAAACCATGTGGAAGAGGAGGTAGTCCTTGAGCTAGAATCGAATGATTCTCCTCTTTCCATTTAGCCAACACTTCATGCCTAATAGTTCTCTTAGAGGTGTGTAAATGGGGTGTGTTTAGACATGGAATCTACAGTATCCATCACACATTGGCTGAGGAATCTCGCTCTGGACTCCAATTTTGCAATTCTCCTAGCTATGTCTTCTTGGAAGAGCCTTTCTTGGAGGTCACAATTATCATCATGACGAGTAGGAACAACTTCATCTTCTTTGAGGTTTTACCCCAAGATTCCACTATTTGCTTCCAACTCATGACCTTAAGATTGGAATTTTCCCTTATTAAATAGGGAACAACTTTGTTTTCTTCAAGGTCCTGAATTGGTTCATGATTTTCCCTCTTCCAACTTGGAATCTAGAGATAATACTGAGAGACCTGAGGAAGTTGAGGAAGGTTAGGAAGGGTCTACTGACGTACAGGAAGAGCTACTTCAAGAGAGATGAGTTGGTTCATGGTGTTCCCTTCAAAGGAGGATTCACAATCTAAGGAATTGAGAAGGTTCATCTCCATGGGGGGTTACTCTAGTTCCTTTTGATGTTTGAAGGCTAGGTGCATGGGGTCAAGAGCAAGATTGATTGATGCATTAGATGAGCTAGAATGAGCAAGTGTTATCAGATAGAAAGGATTTGGTACACAAGAGGGGGATTTCTTTAAAAAAGGAGGGGGCACACAAGGCTGACTGCCTTGAATGAATGGACTCTTCCATTTTTCTACCTCTTCCTCTATGGATTGTAAGGCTTGAGCTTACCTAAATAAACACTCCTCTTTGTACATCAGCTCTTGCTGATATCTATACCACTCATCTAATCTATCTATTTCCACCACCTGCTTCTCAAACTCTAGTGTTACTTCCCTTATTGTTGAAGGGAAACTAGGAGAGATGCTTGAGGTGATTGCATGAAAAACTTGAGCTTGATTAAATCCATATGAAGGAATACAAGGCCCATGATTTTGTGTAAAGGGATTATACATATAAAAATGTGATTTCTTGATGGCAGTAGGACTGCTTAGCTAGCTGATTCAACTCAGAGTCACCATTGGTGTTGATAAAAAAGCCTCTAAAGGCTGGTTGGTTAAAGAACACACCAAAAATTCTTCAACTCTTTAGATAAAACTTGTCCTAATTGGTCCCATCAGGCATGCCAAAAACTATTGATGTAGTGGATTGCACCCTCGATAGGAGGTTGAGCTCCTGCCTTCCACATGCAATAATGGAAACTCCCCTCTTTCCTGTGGGCCTAGAAAAATTGGGGGGAGAGTCTCTAGATAAGGGCTAGCTCCTTTTGATGTATGTTTTAGGAACTATATTTCCTATTGCTAATAAATAAATGAAAAAAGGGGGGGTTAAAAAGGGAGAAGGATGCTAAAAATAGAACCAAACCTAAACTAAAAGGTGATACACCAAAAAAGTTTATTTGCTTAGCTCAAACATATGCTTTTCACCAAAAAGAAGCTGGTATACACTTCATTTGATATGGGAAACTCTTCTGCATCAGTGAGTTAGGGGTCCTCTGGAGATATAGGGAGGAAGAACTATCAAAGGTGTTCTGAGACACACTATGATAGCCTATTCACATGTGCCTATATTCCTGCTATAGACACTTTTGATAGAACTACTAAAGAAGAAACTTCACAATGCACTAGACATGATGGAATCATTTAATGAAAGCATAAAAAAAGATGACTTAACACAAAAAGAAAACATAGACATATGCGTGAGTGCAAGTTTAAATGGAGGTAAAAATTGCTAAGTCTTGATTCAAGGTAAAATCTGGCAGAGTTCTACCTTACAAACCCAGGGATTTTTTATTAGAGCTTTGCCTTATAGGCTAAGCGATATCTCTTCTCAAATGAGAAGTTTACAATATATATATATATATATATATATATATAAAGAGAAGAAGACTTTTACACTTTTTGGAAAAGACTTTTGGCACCCCTTTTTACAAGTGGCCCAAGTGCATTTTGAGCCTTGGGAAGAGGGAGCCTCTTGATAGATAATGCTACACAGCTCATAACACACATGAGCCACTTGTAAAAAGGGTGCTAAAAGTCTTTTCTAAAAAGTGCCAAAGTCTTCTTCTCTCTATATATATTGTAAACTTCTCATTTGAGAGGGGAGATCTCTTAGCCTGTAAGGCAAAGATCTACCCAAAAATCCTTGGGTTTTAAGGCAGAACTCTGCCAGATTTTACCTTGAATCAAGACTTAGTAATTTTTACCTCCATTTAAATTTACACTCATGCATATGTCTATGTTTTATTTTTGTGTTAAGTCATTTTCTTATATTATTTCACAAAATAATTCCAGCATGTCTAGTGCATTGTGAAGTTTATTCTTCTATAGATCTGCCAAAAGTGTCTATAGTAGGAATATAGGTGCATGTGAATAGGCTACCATAGTTTGTCTCAGAACACCTTTGATAGTTCTTCCTCCCTATATCTCTAGAGGACCCCTAGCTCACTGATGTAGAAGATTTTTCCATATCAAATGAAGTGTATGCCAGCTTCTCCTTGGTGAAAAGCATATGTTTGAGCTAAGCAGATCAACTTTTTTGGTGTATCACCTTTTAGTTTAGGTTTAGGTTCTATTTTCAGCATTCTTCTCCCTTTTCAACCCTCCCTTTTTTCATTTATTTGTTAGTAGTAGGAAATTCAGGACCTAAAAGATACATCAAAGGAAGCTAGCCCTTATCTAGAGAGACTTTCCCTAGTTTTTCCAGGCCCATAGGTAAGAGGGGAGTTTCCATTATTGCATGTGGAAGGTAGGAGCTCAGCCTCCTATCAAGGGTGCAATGCATTGCGTCAATAGTTTTTGGCATGCCTGGTGGGACCAACTAGGACATGTTTTATCCAAAGAGTTAAAGAATTTTTGGTGTGTTTTTCAACCAACCAACCTTTGGAGGCTTTTTTATCAATACCAATGGTGACTCTGAGTTGAATCAACTAGTTAAGTAGTCCTAGTGTCATCAATAAATCACATTTTTATATGTATAATCCCTTTACACAAAATCATGGGCCTTATATTCCTTCATATGGATTTAATCAAGCTTAAGTTTTTCATGCAATCACCTCAAGTAGATCTCCTAGTTGTCCTTCAACAATAAGGGAAGTAGCATTAGAGTTTGAGAAGTAGGTGGTGGAAATAGATAGATTAGATGAGTGGTATAGACATCAACAAGAGCTGATGTACAAAGAGAAGTGTTTGTTCAGTCAAGCTCAAGCCTTGCAATCCATGGAGGAAGAGGTAGAAAAATGGAAGAATCCATTCATTCAAGGTAGTTATCCTTGTGTGCCCCCTCCTTTTCTAAAGAAAGCCCCCTCTTATGCACCAAATCCTTTTTATCAGATAACACTTGCTCATTCTAGCTCATCTAATGAATCAATCAATCTTGCTCTTAACCCCATGTTCTTAGCCTTCAAACATCAAAGGGAACTAGAGCAACCCCCCTGGAGATGAACCTTCTCAATTCCTTAGATTATGAATCCTCCTTTGAAGGGAACACCATGAACCAGCTCATCTCTCTTGAAGCAGCACTTCGTGTACATTAGTAAACCCTTCTTAACCTTCCCCAACTTCCTCAGGTCTCTCAGTATGATCTCCAAATTCCAAGTTAGAAGAGGGAAAATCATGAACCAGTTCAGGACCTTGAAGAAAACAAAGTTGTTCCCTATTCAATAAGGGAAAATTTTAATCTTTAGGTCATGAGTTGGTAGTAAATAGTGGAATCTTGGGGCAAGAAGGAGGAGGAGAAAGGTTTTGCTCAAAACCTCAAAGAAGATGAAGCTACTCCTACTCATTGTGATGATGATTGTGACCTCCAAGAAAGGCTCTTCCAAGAAGATATATCCAAGAGAATTATAGAATTGGAGTCCAGAGTGAGATTCCTCAACCAATGTGTGATGGATGTAGTAGATTCTATGTCTGAACACACCCCATCTACACACCTCCAAGAAAGCTATCAGGCCACACCTGATATAGATGAAGTGTTGGCCAAATGGAAAGAGGAGAATCATTCAATTCTCACTTAAGGACTGCCTCTTCTTCCACATGATTTTAATCATCAGCCTTCCACTTCATCCCTTCTCAACGAGGAACCTATTTTGTAGGAGGTGAGTGAAGAGTAGAAGATCCAATTTACAGTTTCCCAAGAGGCTATCATGGATGTCAAAGAAGATGAAATCATCATGGAGGCTCTTTTGGAAGACATCATCAACAATGGAGAAGATGTGGGTCATGCATACATGCAAATATTCCAGTAATACAAAGAGGAAAGTAAACATGGTAACCTCCTCCCTTATTTGATGAAATTCCTTATTGCTTTGATGAGGAGGATGACTATGCCATGGAGCCTGAGTTGGAGGAGGATCAAATGAATATCTTTGAAAAACTAGAGACTCTAATCTTTGAGCAAGAGAAGGAGAGGCTGATTCATCTTGAGAACATATTTGAAGAAGAGAGCCTTGAGTAAGAAGGTGATGTTCTGAGGGATGAACAATCAGTTTGTGAATCCATTTCAGACATCACAACAATCACCCTTCTTCAAGAAAGCCATGAAGGAGTAAAAGATGAGTTTGATAGGATCTTCATTAAAGTAGAAGGGAATGGGTCAAACTATGATGCACTATAAAAACACTATGCACATCAAAGGGCTTATGGTGATGAGCCAATAACCATCCATTTCTTAGTGAAATGCACCAACATGAAAAACCAATAAGAGGCAAGCTTTCAAGAATAAGAAGGATACATATGTGTTGGAATCATGTTTTCCTCTGATTCATTTTGAGATGAGCCGATCAAGATGACAGGAAAGAGGAGTAGGTCACCAAATCTCCATTCCTTTTAGCCACTTGTCTGGCACCATAATTTTCCTTGCCATGAAGGAGACTTAATAAGTTTTCCCTTTGATCCAGGAGGGAGGCAAATATACCTAGTTAGCTATATATAGTAGTTTGTTTTCAATTTTCTTTCCTATTTTCCCTAAGTGTTGTTTGCACAAGTAGTGTTTTTAGCTTTGTGTGTGTTTCCCTTTGTGTGTGGGGTAAAAGTTTCATGATTGATTCTTGGATCCATTGGGGCTATTGCTAACTCTTTTCAAGTTTCATTCTAACTTTGTACCCAATGGACTTTAAGGCAACTAGTTTCTAAGCATAGCAGACATGCTTCCCCTAGGAGTTGCCAATTTGTTGACCATTTTTGGTTTGACAAACTAAAATTGGTCTCCTTCTGCCTTGTTGTTCTGAGCCAGTTCAATTTTTGATTTTGTGCACAAGTCTTTTAGTAAAAGGAGGACTTAGTTCACTGGTTCGACATCGGTGCCCAATGGCTTGAGTTTTCAAAGATCTTTGAACTTGATCTTTGAACCATTATTGGTTCAATGAGTTGGTTCAGTTCATTCAATTCAAGCCTTGGTTCAATAGTTAGTTTAATGAGCTGGTTCAACATTTGGTTCAAAGGAATGGTTTAAAGGAATGATTCAATGGGAAGGTTCAAGAGAGTCTCCCAAAGGACAAATGCCCTTGCGGAGGGCAGGGAACACTTGAAAAGATTAAAAAAGTGAACAAGGTTGAAAAAGTAAGTTTTATTTAGAAGTTTGTTTAAGGCAAAGGATGAGAATTTCTTCAGACAAAATGTTCAAAGGAATTCCTTTGGACCTTTTGTCCAAAGAATTTCTTCAGAATAAAATCCTATGAATTGAAAACAAGTAAAAAGACTAAGGCAAAGACAGAGACCAAAAAAGATTTCTTTCAGACTTTTGTTTGAAGGAATTCCTTTGGATAAAAAGTCTAAAGAAATTTGAGAGAAGCTGCAAGAAAAAACCTAAGAAAAAGTTTCAAAGGAAAGGAAGTGAGCAATACAATTCTTGCAGACATTTTATCCATGGGAAAAATGATAAGGAAAAATCCTAAGAGTGGAAGCTACCAAGTGTCATCTACTGGGACACATTATAATTTGTCTCTAAAAGTAGCAAAATGTGTCACATGTACCTTGTAAAACTCATCAGAGCATGAAAAGTGTCTGCATCTGAGTTTTAAAGCTTCTTTCAATAAGCTTCCCTCAGAGTTCCATGGGGGGCACCAAGTGGCAATTGCAGAAGGTTTTGATATGTTTTTCTAAAAATAGCAGAACATGCCACATGTCCCTTTTAAAGCTCGATGGAAGCTGACAAGTGTCAACATCCATGATTTCTTCCTTTCATTCTATTATTAAGTAAGGATTGTGGTGGGCCTCTAATGAATTGCTAAAGTAAGCAGAGCATGCCAAGTGTCATAGTTCATGTGAATCCAAATGAGTCCTAAATGTTTCTATATTGTTTCTAAAGCTTAGCAAAAGATACCATGTGTCATCTTCCATAGGACTCTCAAAATGTATCTAAAGCTTCTATAAGTTAAGTGGATGCTGCCACGTGTCCTTGCTTGTTTCACAATGGAACACGCCACGTGTCACTTGTTGAGATCAATAAAAAGCAGACAAAGAAAGTAGGAAAGACATGAAATAATTGATAAGGAAGATGATGGGCCCATGAACATCAATTTTATAGCAAGGAAAGAGCCATTTGATCTTTAAATACTTGAGCACCAACCAGAAAAGAGCCCAAAGAGCCAAAGAAGTAGCAAAAGATAGCCCTTGAGGGCCGAAGGAGACATAAAAGACAAAGCCAAGAAGAGATAAAAGAGCCAAATGCATAAATGGACAAAATAGTCCAAGTGGAAAAGGAAGGCATCAACTCAAGGAGTTATTCCAATGGTTGGAACAGTGCCTACCAAGTGGTCATCAAGGGATGCAAATAGTGAATGGCGTGACCCATTTTTCCCCATTTTGTATTTATGAGCAGACAAACTACGTGAATGCCTTTAAGGAGTGGTCTTATTTGTGGACAAATGGTGTGGCCTATGTTTTTAAATGCCTGAGGTCAAACTAGTAGCTGACACAACATTATCTATCAAGCAGCTCCCTCTTTCCAAGGCTCAGAACACACATGGGCCACTTATAAAAAGGGGCACCAAACGTTTTTTCTAGAAAGTTTTAAATTCTTCTTCTCTCTATATATATTATAAACTTCTCATTTGAGAAGGGAGATCTCTTAACCTGTAAGGCAAAGCTCTGCCCAAAAATCTCTTGGGCTTGTAAGGTAGAAATCTACTAGATTTTACCTTGAATCAAGACATAGCAGTTTTTACCTCCATTCTAAGTTTACACTTTTGTATGTGTCTATGCCTTTGTTATATGCTAAGTCATTTTCCTTTATGCTTTCATAGGACGATTTCAGCATGTCTAGTGCATTACAAGGTTTCTTCTTTTGCAAGTTAGCGAGAAGTGTCTACAGCAGGAATATAGGTGCATGTGAACAGGCTGCCATAGTGTGTCTTAGAACACCTTTGATAGTTCTTCCTCCCTATATCTCTACAGACCCCTGACTCACTGATACAGAAGTTTCCCATATTAGATGAAGTGTATGACAGCTTCTTCTTGGTGAAAAGTGTATGTTTGAGCTAAGCAGATTAACTTTTTTGGTGTACCACCTTTTAGTTTAGGTTTAGGTTCTATTTTCAACATCCTTCTCCCTTTTCAACCCCTCCTCCTTTTTTTCATTTATTTTTTAGTAGCAGGAAATCTATGACCTAAAAGATACATCAAAGGGAGCTAGCCCTTATCTAGAGACTCTCCCCCCAGTTTTGCTAGGCCCACAGGGAAGAGGGGAGTTTCCATTGTTGCATGTGGAAGGTAGGAGCTCAACCTCCTGTCAAGGGTGAAATCCACTGCATCAATAGATCTAAAACATAGATTAATAAAATTTTCACACAATTTAATCCAAAATCCTATTTTCTCATAATATTGACTTTGAAAGCCTTATATATTTAATAAGGTTGACTTTTATTATAGGGAAAAATAATTCCATCTCATTGGAGTCTGGATTCTATTACATCTAGTCTTTCTTATGCAAGAGATATATCTAATTTCTTTAAAGGTGTGTCAAATAATGTCAAAATAATTTATAGCTAGGTAACAATCACCTCTATCCTCCATATTTAGTTTAAGTCATATTTTTATTATTGACGATTGGATTTGCACCCTTGAGGAGATGCTTAGCTCTCCTCATCCAAGTGGTAAAATAGAATCATCTCTTTTACTGTGGGTGACAATTCTATTGAGATGAATCTCTAGATTAGGGGCTAGCTCCCCTTGATGCACCTTTAAAGTGCTTCTAAACTACAAATTGTGTATAAAAAGGGAGAAATAAAACAACTAAGAAAACAAGTGGTGATGCACCAATATTTGATATCCTCTCACTTGACTAAAATCACTACTTAAAGACTAACAAAGTTTCTTCACACAAAACTCACAAATTTTGTGTATTATCACATCAGTGTTTCACATGTTAGATTCAAGAAGGTATTTGACATTCAGGAGAGTAACAGACAATTCTAAGAAATAATATAGTCTTAAACCTCTTCTAAAATGTTTATACACTTATGAAAGAATACTAAAAAGGACCTATAACAATACTTTTTATGCACATTTGGTAGGCAATCAAGGATAACAAGTTAGGAAAGATAACTTTTATTAAATAAGAACAACATGATTTGGACCAATACACAACAATGCAACATGTGAGTGGCAAATAACTTGTATTATTTCTTCAAGAGTTTTTCAAGTATAAATTTGGCCAGAGTTTCACCATATCCAGTGAAGGCTCCCAAAATGATCCAAGAGAATGCATATATATAGCCTTTGAGAGAGAGAGTTCGAGCCAAGGGAGTTCACAGGTTACTTGGACATGTGTCACCCTGAGAAAAAAATAGTTACATTACATTGTGTAAGATGCTTTTCCCATAGTTACATAAATGGAATCAAGATATTCTAAACTACATTTTGTTATAGATGAATCAATCTATTGGAATTCTATTTCGATGTTAGCTTCTCTTTATTAGCTCATCAAGCTATGTAATAGTATAACAAATTAAACCATCAACCTACCTATTTATGATTATTGTACACTAGATGCTCAAGATCTTTGTCATTTGTCACCTTTATCTTTACCTTCTAGTTCCAATCGAGACTTTCTTTTAAACTTCAATGACTAGTTTCTATAGTCTAAAATTGATGTTATATGGGTCATCACCTTTTGAGTATTTCTTCAGAATTTATTTCCTTAGACTTCTTGTCTCGACACTTTCCTTAAAAGAATTTATTCAAGTCTTTTGTTTCCTTTATTCTTTTCCTTCGGCTTGGTTTTTCATACCTTAAATAATTTTTGTGAACAAAATGTCTAAAGGAAATGGACTTTGGCACCTTTTCAAGTTTTTTTAAAGAATTCTTCAGATAATTTTTCTAAAATAATTCCTTTAATATTTCTATTTGGTCATTTTTGGTTCTTTGGAATGACCCTTTGGGAAAGTGAAAGAGACTCTTTTTGAAATGAAACATACCCTTCAACTTCTTGCAAGTAACCCTTTGAAATAATTGAAAGTGTCCTTTGGTTGTTTGAAATGATCTTCCAAAAGGGAAAGATACCCTTCAGATTTTCTGAAATGGTCCACTTTCTTGAAAAAGTCCTTTAGAAAATTTGTCACCTACCCTTTGACAAAGTTATTTCAGACAAAATGTCTGAAACAATTCTTTCCTTTGTATTTTGTAAAAATATCCCTTTAGAAAGGCAAGTTTCCTTCGGAAGAAATGAAAATGTCCACTTAGCCTAAAAAATCCCTTTGGAGAATTGAAAGTGTCCCTTCAAAAAAATGAAAGTACCCTTCAAAAAAATGAAAGTGCCCTTCGACTTTTTTGCAAATGACCCTTCCAAAAAGAAAAAATACCCTTCAAGGACTTTGAATTGAGCCAAAGTGCCTTCAAAAAAAATATAAGTGTCCTTTAGCTTGAAAAAAATCCTTTGAAAAAGTTGCAACATACCCTTCAGAAAAGTTGTCTTGGAAAATTTTCCTAAAGAAATTCCACCGAATGAAAGCCTAAAAGAAATACACTTAAGGGAAAAAAGACTCAAACAAAAAGTTTGAAATAATTTAGCAAAGGCTTAGAACAAAAACCCAAAAGAATTCATTACAAAGGAATTAGCCAAAAGACTAAATAACAAAGCTTTCAAAAGGAAAACACTTGGGTTTTTTATATGTAAAAGACTTCAACTTTGTATAAGAACACCTATTTCAAATGAAAACTGCATACTAGACTTGGGCAAAGGTATAGACTCAGATGTTTTTTTTCAAAAAGGGGTGCCCAATTTTGACCTGAAGGGCCAAAATTTGGTCAACAAATTAGTGAATTGTAGGGGTAGTATGCCTACTATACTATCCAAACCAGTAGCCTTATCCAACTTAGGGGTAATGGAGTTAATGAATTCTTGAAGATGACTAACAAGGATTATTCCAAAACAAAACACAAGGAAACACACCACACAACAACAACAAGATCAAATAAAGACAACACAAAATAAGACCAAGACAAAATCACACATGTCCATCAACACTTATGGAACATAAGGAAAATAAGAAACTATGTACAAAAGAAAAAGGAAACTTAGTAATAATGCGTTAGATATATCCCATTGACTAGGATATGCAGCTCCTCTCCATCTAACTTTGAGAGCTGGAAAGCATTATTTTATTTGCACTATGTGATCACATATGGGCCACTCCACAAAGCATAAAATTTTGTGTGCTTTCTAGGTTTGGCCTTATCTTCAGCCCATTTTAGGACAATGTCTCCTTTTCTTAAACTCCTTCACATAGACTTCTTGTCAAAATACTTCTGTATTTGCTCTTGGTGAGTTGTCATGGTCTGCATAGCTTGATCTCTTATCTCCTCAAGATCCATCAACTCACATAACCTCACTTCTATGCTCTCATTCTCCATTAGTTTCAGCTAATAGGTGAGTTCTAAAGCTAGTAACTCCAATGAGATAGGAATCCTAGCCTCCCTTCCATACACAAGTGTGTATGGTGAGTTCCCAATTGCTCTTTTTAGGGTGATCTTATCATCCCAAAGGGTTGTCTTAACTTGGTATGATAAGTCATTTGATTCTCCTCCATAGTCTTCTTTATGATCCTAATTAAGTTCTTGTTTGTGGACTCAACTAGTCCATTCCCTTGGGGATAGTAGTTGGAGGAGGTGCTAAGATAGATGCCATGCTTCAAATCCCATTCACTTGTCTTTGTTCCTAAAAAGGCTAGTGCATTGTCTAAATTGATTGTTAAAGAAGCTTCAAACCTAGTTACTATACCTTCATATAAGTCTAGGACTAAGTTTTTATTTACCTCCTTAAGAGATACAGCTTCCACCCATCTTGTAAAATAATCAATGGCTATTAACACCCACTTGTGAACAATACTAGAAGGAAGATTGATTAGACCTATGGAATCCAAAACCCATTACATAAAGGGTTGTTCAACCTAGATTAGATGAAGAGACAAGGTAGATAGTTTTTTTTTGCCATAAAAATAACACACTTTTGGCATTTCCTTACTCAAGCATGGGTGTCTTTAAACAAGCTAGGCCAAAAGTATCCAGCTCTCATAACCTTAGCAATTATAGTTTTTGGAGTAAAATGGCCACTAGCTAGCCCATTATGGAACTCATGTAATACTTTGTCAATCTGATCTAAATCAATGCACCTCAAAATCACACCTAAAAATTCCTTTCTAAAAATCACTCCATCAACAAGTACATAAGGAATGGATTGTATCCTAAAATACCTTCTTCTAGCTCTGTCAAGACCTTATGGACACTCACCAGTTTGAAGGAAATAAATCATGTCTTATGTCTATTTCCTTGCAGCTATAGGTATAGCTATTTTAGGATCATCATGAAGTGATAAAATAACCTCCCTTTATTCTTAAAAATCTGAAACAAGATGCTCACATAGTCCTTTTCCTTTCGCTAACTTGGTTATTTTGATCTCCACATCATATTCCATCACTTTAGTGATCCAACCTACCCTTTTCTCATTCAAATATCTACTCAAAATAAAGTCTTTTATAGTAATATGAGGCAAAAAAATGTGAATATTTTTTTCTAGATAATATATGTCTAAACTTCTTCAAACTCTTTATGACTGAAATCACTTGTTTCTTAACATATGTGTATCTTGTCTCATAGCCTTCCAAACCTTGATTGAAAAAGACAACAGGTTGATCCAGATTTTCATCATTAGCTTAAGCAATCATTGCATATATTACCTCTTCATTCCCAAAATTATATAGGTTTAATTCCTTAGAAAAGTTAGGACTTGCAAGAGTAGGGGCCTAGGCAATGGCTTGCTTGATCTCTTCAAAACTTTCTTTTCTCCTTCCTTTCCAAGTGAATATCTCATTCTTCCTTACCATAGATGTCAAGGGATTGAACATGTTATAAAAATTAGGAATGAACCTCCTAATGAAATTTATCTTACCAAATAAGCTTTGCAAACCCTTTTTATTCTTAGGCAAAGATAATGCCAAGATGGCACTTACCCTTTCTAGATCAATGGACAGACCTTTCTTGGAAACAATGTGGCCTAAGAGTTTTCCTTCATGAAAAACAAACACACACTTATTTAGGTTTAGATATATCCCAAACTCTCTACACCTCTCAAAAATCTACCTTAGGTGCTTCAAATGATCATTTTCATCCTTGGAGAAAATTATCACATCATCAAGATAAACCAATACAATGTCATTGATTAGTCCTTAGAAATCCATATCCATTGCACATTGGAAATTCACTCTAGAATTTAAAAATCCAAATTAAATATTCCTAAAGGCATATGTTTCCCATTTGGTGGTGAAGGTTATTTTGTACTAGTCACTTTCTTTCACCAAAATTTGATTGTACCTAGAATAACCGTCTAGGAGGGAAAACCTCTCACTACCTACTACCACTTTCATAATTTTCTCCATGGAAGGGAGGGGATAATGGTACTTAAAAAACACTTTATTAAAGTCTCTAAAGTCTACACACAACCTAATATCTCCATTTTTCTTCCTAACAGGGATTAAATTGGCCAACTAAGAAGAATGCTTGACAGGAAAAATGATTCTAGATTCAATCAATTTAGTGAGCTCTTTCCTCATGAGAGGCTCAATCTTGGGATTGATTGGCCTTTGTATTTGATTTATGGGTTTATCATTTTAATCTAGCTCTATGGTATGTTGAGCTAAGTTTGGATCAAAAATATTTAAATCACTATACTCCCATGCAAAAATATCACTAAACTCATTGCATAGTTTAATGAAATCATGCCTCTCTTGACTAGTGCATACCTTTCCAAGTGCAAGTAGCTTATATTTAATTATTTATACCCTTTCATAGTTCTCTTTCTTGGTTTACATGCTTACCTTCTCATTTTTGAACTGGTTATCTTCATTAAATATGCTTTCAAGAGTCACTAGGCCTTTAGGAAGCTTATTGGATTTCAATTCGACAATCTGTCGTCCATATTATCGCTACAGCTTAGACTGATTCTTGGAATAAAAATCAGCCTCTTATTGTATAAAAAGTTCTATTTTATGGTCACTATCAAAGACCTACCAATTGGTGACATTATCTGGTATGGATGGTCTCACAATCACTTTTAGATGGGGCTGATTTTTGTCCTCCTTTATCCCTTTTGAAACATCAAATTGAGCACCAATAGATGCAAACTTATCAATATTATTATTATCTTCCCTTTAAATATAATTAATATTTAATACTATGAATTCTTCTACAAGTTCACAAACTCTTTACTTGTAATACTTGAGCAGGGAGTTCTTGGTCAAATTTTACCCTCTAACTTGATTGACAATGAGCTCGCTATCACCAAACACTTGCAATTCTTTGACACCTCTTTTCTTTGCCCACTAAAGGCCATGAATGAAGGCCTCATATTATAATACATTACAATAACAAGAGAACTAAAATATTAAATCTGAAAAATATCTTTCCTTTGAAGGTGAAACCAACATAGCTCCACCACCTATTGCAATCTTGATTTTAGACCCATCAAAGAAGAGCTCCCACAAGCCATTCACATCCTCACTTGATTTCATAAAATTTGGCATTAAATATTCCTTATAATTCATATAATATACTCCAAGACTAGATTCCTTAATAAACTTGTAAGGATCATGCACATAGTTGTCATCTCCCCACTCATCTAAGAACAAATCAGAAACTCCTTCAAGGGAAGATGATGGGGATTGATCAATGTGAAACTCCTCTTCATCAATGATAGCATAGTTAACATTTTATAACTTAGGTGAATATGGTTCCAAGTGATCTATATGAATAGGTTTTGACTCAATCTTCACTTTAGTGCCATATTTTGTTCTCAACACCGTGTAGGACCAATTAGCTACCAAGTATCCACCTATCTTAGATGTAAAGTCTCTTGACAAGTAAAGAGAAAAATAGGGATTTAAACCTACTACTACCACATCATGAGGAATTTATAAGGTAGGAAAATCATGAAGGATCAAGTTCAAACCTTTCACAACCCTCAAAGTCTTGGATGGTGATCCATCCAATTACAAAACTCCTTTAGTCATTGGCTCATATTTGATGACTAGATTATCTTCTATGCATTTGGGTATAAATGATGTGCTTGATCTAATATTTATGATGAAATTATGAACCAATAAATCACCAATAATTAAATATATGTAGAAATGAGGAGTTTTCTCATCTTTCTTCACTTGACCATCTATAGATTGAGTTCCATTGACCAAAACCACATTGTCACTTCTAGATGGGCTAGCTTGTATACCCAACCCATACAATTCCTTTTTAAGTATATATTTATACCTTGGTAATGATATATAATCCCATAATGAGATGTTCATATGAATATTCTTCATCTAGTCCACAACATTAATGGAAAGATTACTTACCTTGGGGTTCTCTTTATGAACATTTTCACCTTGTGATGCATCTTGTGGAGGTAGGTTTTTCGTAGCTATCATAAAATTTATAATATTATAATTTTATTGTGATTTAGGGGATAAATTAGGCCCTCCTACCATTTTATCTAATGTAGGAGTCAAAATAGGTCCTTGATTGGTTCCTTAAACTTCTTCAACGACCCTTTTTTTATCTAATGTTGGCAGCCACACTAGCATTCTGATTGCTTATATTCCCCACATAATTAATGGCACAAAACTCACCCTCCAAATGATTCATGAGAGTGGAATTATATTTAACCTATCTACTCTCCATATTTAATTTTTTTGGCATTCAAAATTTGAAAATTGAGATATTTGGTCACCTTGTGTAGTCATGCCTTGATTTTGCATTTCATTGCCATAAGCAACCTGTTCTTGACCTTACTCAAAATAAGGGTAGTTGGGTTGTTACTAGACAAAATTATTTTGATTTGGAGCAAGGGATTTTGAGGATTAGGGATCATTAGGATTTTAACTTTGATAAGGCTTGACATGGGTGATTTGGCCTTATCCCTAATTATTACCCTGAAAAGGAGGTCTATTTATTTTTCCAAACTAGTTGTACTATTGATAAGGCCTATAGCTTTGGGATTATTTCCTTTTGAGAGAAAAAAATTCATATTAACACTTTAAATTAGTATTTTTATTTCATTCATTTCATTTATAAGGGCAATGATAGATTTTTCTTGACCAAACAAAGAAGCTAAAGTGGGAAATGCACTTTGACTAGGAGAATGCAAATTAGAGAATAGTAGAATTAGAGGTATAGGAGCTATATTTCCAAATTAAAAGATAATTCTCACCATTTATGGTTATTTCATGTGCAATAGGCAATGTGTTTCCACCTATAGATTGAATCATCATGGCAATAACACTATTCAATGCTTTCAAGTAGTATAAAAATGCATAGTTTAGGGTAGGTCTCACAAGGGCTAGGATTCTATCCCATGTATTTTAGAACCTAGTATTAAAATCCTACATGAATTCATGAGGTAACCTCTTGATTGTGGTCAATAACTTAGCAAGAGATAGGTGATCACTTTTTTCCCCAAACCTATTAGTCAATAAATCCCCCAACTCATCCCATGAGCGAATAGAATTTATAGGTAGGGTCCTATGCCAGTCCAAGACTTTTCCTTTGAAATACAAGACCAATAGCCTAATAGCTACATTTTCTTGGGTAATATTATGGATATTACAAAAGTTTTATATATTCTTGATATGTTCAATGGCAGTAATTAAACCATCTCCACTAAAAGATGGGACACTTTTGAGGGCAGCTCCTGGAATCTGATCATATTGGGCAAGAAGCAAGGGAGATGCCCTGATGAAAGGCACAAAATGTTATCTTTTGGACATTTTTAATGATTAATATGGGTTTTAGGGATGGAATGTAACATAAAGTTGGAAGTTTTGAACACAAAACCTCTTTTGTAAGGATGAGTATTGACAAACCTGAACCTTTGGTGGAATATGGAGGTAATTCCACAAACTCAAAGGGTAAACCTTTATAAACAAACCTATAAGTCACCTATGGCATGGAAAGAATGATTTATCATCAATCAAAGACTTAAATTCTTCATTAGAGTCACTAGGTACTAAATGTAGATACTTCTTTTTCTTCAACAATGTCAAGACTAACACCAATCTTGAACAATCTTGGAGGACTTAGAGGTCCCACCAGGTGTGTTAAAAACTATTGATGCTTGGATTTTCACCCTTGAGGAGATGCTCAACTCTCCTTATCCAAGTGGTAAAATGGAATCATCTCTCTTTCTATGGGTGACAATTTTGTTGAGATGAATCTCTAGATTAGGGGTTAGCTCCCCTTGATGCATCTTTGAAGCTCTTCTAAACTAAACATTGTGTATGAAAAGGGAAAAATAAAAAAACTAAGAAAACAAGTGGTGATGCACTAATCTTTGATATCCTCTCACTTGAATGAAATCACTACTTAAAGACTAATAAAGTTTCTTCACACAAAACTCATAAATTTTGTGTATTATCACATTAGTGTTTCACATGTTAGATTCAAGAAGGTATTTGACATTCAGGGGAGTAACAGACAATTATAAGAAATAATATAGTCTTAAACCACTTCTAAAATATCTATACACTTATGAAATAATACTAACAAGGTCCTATAACAATACTCTGTTTGCATATTTGGTAGGCAATTGAGGATAACAGGTTAGGAAAGATAACTTTCACTAAACAAGAACAACATGATTTGGACTAATACATAACAATGTAACATGTGAGTGTCAAATAACTTGTATTATTTCTTCAAGAGTTTTACAAGTAATAATCTAGCTAGAGTTTCACCATAACCAGTGGAGGCTCCCAAAATGAGTTAAGAGAATGCATATACATAGTCTTTGAGCGAGAGGTCGAGCCAAGGGAGTTCATGGGTCA
Organism: Torreya grandis; assembly: GCA_037957365.1. Lineage (NCBI taxonomy): Eukaryota > Viridiplantae > Streptophyta > Pinopsida > Cupressales > Taxaceae > Torreya > Torreya grandis. The sequence goes on from JARHVA010001181.1 coordinate 907,574, forward strand.
CTTGGACATGTGTCACCCCAAGAAAAAAATAGTTACATAACATTCTATAAGATTCTTTCCCCATGGTTACATCAATGAAATCAAGATATTTTGAACTACATTTTGCTATAGATGAGTCCATCTGTTGGAATTCTATTTTGATGCTAGATGCTATTTACTGGCTCATCAAGCTATATAATGATGCAATAACTTTAACTAATGACCTGCTTATTTATGCCTATTATACACTATATGTTTAGGATCTTTTCCATTTTTCACCTTTATCTTTGCCTTCTAGTTCCAATCGAGCCTTTCTTTTAAACTTCAACGTCTAGTTTCTGTAGTCTAAAATTGACGTTCTATGGGCCATCACCTTTAGAGTATTTATTTGGACTTTATTTCCTTAGACTTCTTGTCTTGACACTTTCCCTAAAAGAATTTATTCAAGTCTTTGCCTTCTAGTTCCAATCGAGCCTTTCTTTTAAACTTCAACGTCTAGTTTCTGTAGTCTAAAATTGACGTTCTATGGGCCATCACCTTTAAAGTATTTATTTGGACTTTATTTCCTTAGACTTCTTGTCTTGACACTTTCCCTAAAAGAATTTATTCAAGTCTTTTATTTCCTTTGTTCTTTTCCTTTGGCTTGGTCTTTCATGCCTTAAACAACCAATTTCCATAGACAAAATGTTCTAAGGAAATGGACTTTGGCACTTTTTCAAGTTTTTTGAAAGAATTCTTCAGACAATTTCTTTGAAAGATTCATTCGATCTTTCTTTTTGGCCCTTTTTTGGTTCTTTAGAATGACCCTTCAGGAAAGTGAAAATGACCCTTTTTGAAAGGAAACATACCCTTCAACTTCTTGCAAGTGACCCTTTGAAAGAATTGAAAGTGTCCTTCGAATATTTGAAATGATCTTCCAAAAGGGAAAGATAACCTTTAGATTTTTTGAAATGGTCCACTTTCTTTAAAAAGTCTTTCAAAAAAGTTGTCACCTACCCTTCAAAAAAAAATTTTCAGATAAAATGTCTGAAACAATTCTTTCCTTTAGATTTTTTGAAAATATCCCTTCAAAAAAGCAAGTGTCCTTCAGAATATATGCAAGTGTCCACTTAGCCTCAAAAAGCCCTTTGGAGAATTGAAAGTGTCCCTTCATAAAAATGAAATTTCCCTTTGGCTTTTTTCCAAATGACCCTTCCTAAAATAAAAAATACCCTTCAAGAACTTTGAACCAAGCCAAAGTGCCCTTCATAAAAAATGTAAGTGTCTTTTAGATTGAAAAAAATCCTTCAGAAAAGTTTCAACATACCCTTCATAAAAGTTATCTCGAATAATTTTCCTGAATAAATTCCACCAAATGAAAGCTTGAAAGAAATACACTTAAGGGAAAAAATCTTTAGACAAAAAGTTTGAAATAATTTGGCATAGGCTTAGAACAAAAACCCAAAAAAAATCATTACAAAGGAATTAACCAAAAGACTAAAGAACAAAGGTTTCAAAAGGAAAACACTTGGGTTTTTTATATGTAAAAGACTTCAGCTTTATATAAGAAAACCTCTTCCAAATGAAAAATTCATACTAGACTTGGGCAAAGTAATAGACTCGGACATTTTTTTGTAAAAAGGGGTGCCCAATTTTGACTTGAAGGGCCAAAATTTGGTCAATAATTCCTATAATAGCTTGTGCCAAATTTTATAGAATAATTATTTTAGTGATTAGAGCTATGAATTGGATCTTTATTTGAAATATGCATCAATATTACTATTACAATCGAAATAGAGGTTATATCTAGATGTTATTTATAACAAAATCAAGGATGGAAGATAGGTATGGCCTAAAGGCTAGGTGAATTATGATTCTTAAACCTAAAAAATAAATATTTCATACTTGTGCCTTCCACCAATTGTTTATGCTTCTTAACATATAATAAATTTTAATCAATTTCATTAATGAAACAAATAATTGACATTTTTGACTATCAAATTCTAATTTTTCAAATAAATTATCCCAAATTCTTTTAGCTATTCTTCATGCATAGATTCATCATCAACAAAATTAAAAACTTCATACTTTGAATGTGGACTTGCATATTAATAATGAATTTTAGGTAAACATTCATCATCATTATTTAATTCATCATTATCCATTTCATCATTATCTATGACATTGGGTTCATTAGGGATAGTATTTCTACCTTGTCTTGAGCAAAATGTTTGCATTTGTACCCTTTATTTTTCTCTCAACACTTGTAATTACTTTTGTGTTTTGTGATTTATCCTTTTATTATTGTTTGAATGATATCAATCACCAGATAAACTTGATATATTTTTATGGTGGATTCCAAAAAAACAACTTGATACCTTTTGTCTTTGACTGTGCAGGGCATAAAATTATGTAAAGAATGTAGGTAGGGACTAAATTCTTGAAAGAGGTTAAAAATAAATGTTGGAGAAATATTTTTTATATTGTGCAATTAATTCATATGTATTATAACACATTATATTTTTTAATATTAAAGTGCATATGCATCATATCTATATATTTATATATTCATCATGCAATAAATCAGTTTTTTCAACAATAACCTTCAACCTAAAGTAAGTAAATATTTATTGAATGATATTTGTTTTCATATTTTTTTACTTTGTGATAATTTTATTTGTCTTCAAGCGATTGAGCATTCGACATGGTATGGTCTATAATATCTTTATTCCCCAAGTATGTGACACTTGTGATTCAACATCGAAATAAAATTATAATATCTGAAGATGAATCTTAGTAGAGGCCTTCACAATGAAAATGGAAACATAATGAAAGAGAGGAAAATGCATATATAATCATAAAATAAAGTAACAAAGTCTAAACACATGTGTGAAGGTGTTGGCAATAAGTTAGTTGTTTTAATAATATCCTTCAACCTAAAGTAAATAAATATTAATCAATGAAATAAACAATTGACATTTTTGACTATCAAATTCTATTTTTTCAAAGAAATTATCCTAAATTATTTTATTTATTATTCATGCATAAATTCACCATCAATAAAATTAGAAACTTCATACTTTAAAATTTAACTTGAAACATATTTATGACTTTTAGGTAAACATTGATCTCATTATTCAATTCATAATTATCCATTTCATCATTATCTACGACACTGGGTTTATTAGGGATAGTATTTGTACCTTATCTTGAGAAAAATGTTTGCATTTGTACCCTTTATTTTTCTCTCAACACTTGTAATCACTTTGGTGTTTTGTGCTTTAACTTTTTATTCTTATTTTAATGATATCAATCACCCATGACTAGACAAACTTGATATATTTTGATGGTGGAGTCCAAAAAAATAACTCGATGTCTTTTGTATTTAACTATGCAGGGCATAAAATGATGTACAGAATGTAGGTAGGGACAAAATTCTTAAAAGAGGTTAAAAATAAATGTTGGAGGAATATTTTTTCTATTGTGCAAGTGATTCATATATGTTATAATATGTAATTATTATATTTCATAATAGTTATAACATGTATGCATTATATATATATATATATATATATATTCATCATGCAATAAATTAGTCTTTTCAACAATATCCTTCAACCTAAAACAAGTAAATATTTCTTGAACAATCTTTGTCTTCATATTTTTTTCCTTTGTGAAAATTTTATTTGTCTTGAATTGATTGAGAAGTTCATATGGTATGGTATATAATATCTTTGTTCCCCAAGTATGTGACAATTGTGATTCATCACCAGATCAGAATTATAATATGTGGAGATGAATCTTAGTAGAGGCCTTCACAATGAAAACTCCAACATAATAAAAGAGAGTAAAATGTATATAAAATCATAAAATAAAGTAACAAAGTCTAAACACGTGTGAGAGTGTTGGCAAGAAATCAATTATTTCAAAAATATCCTTCAACCTAAATTAAATAAATCTTAATCAATGAAATAAACAATTGGCATTTTTGACTATCAAATTCTAATTTTTCAAAGAAATTATCCAAAATTCTTTAATTTGTTCTTCAGGCATAGATTAATCATTAAAAAAATTAAAAACTTCATACTTTGAATGTTGATTTACAACATAATTATGACTTTTAGGTAAACAATTATCTCATTATTCAATTCATCATTATCTACAACATCGAGTTCATTAGGGATGGTATTTGTACCTTATCTTGAGCAAAATGTTTGCATTTATACCCTTTATTTTTCTCTCAACACTTGTAATTGATATATTATTTTGTGATTTAAATTTATCCTCTTCTTTGAATGAGATTTGTCACCCATGCTTAGACAAACTTGATAGCTTTTGCTGGTAGACTACAAAAAAATAACTTGATACCTTTTGTCTTTAACTCTTTAGGGCACAAAATAATGTAGAGAATGTAAGTGAGGACAAAATTCTTGAAAGGGGTTAAAAATAAACATTGGAGGAAGAAATTTTCTATTGTGAAATTGACATGTACATGTTATAATATTTAAGCATTAAAGTGTGTAAGCAATATAACACATACACATTATATTGATATAGTTATATATGATATAATTATTTTATTAGAATATTATGTGATGTAATTGGGGTTGATTGGTGTCCAAATCACATCATATATAGCTAAAATTAGGTTCACACATGGTTTAATTAGCTCCAAATAACATCCTATACTCACAATTAGGTTCAAGGGGTTTAGATTAACGCCAATTGCCTCTATGATTACATTTGTGATAAAATTAGGGTCGACTGAGCCTTGAATCACATTTTATAGTTTTAATTAGGTTTAAGGTGCTCAAATTGGCCTAAATTTACTTCATGATTGAATTGGTGGACTATTTGGTTTAGGGTATCATGACATTGGGGTTGATTGACCCCCAAATTACATCCTATATAGTTAAAATTAGGTTCACAAGGTTTAATTTCATACAAATTACATCACTGATTATGTTTAACTCTAATTTTGATAAGGATCCTACTTGGGTAGATAGGGTTAATAATATAGAAATTATAAGGTGCAAGGGTGAATATCATATCTATAATAGGCCAATTAAATGTTAAACTCAGATGTACCATCTATTAAATTTATTAAACTGATATAAGCTATTAACAAAAAGTACAACTATGTTAGATATAGAAAATGATAAAGAAGTGATGTACTTTACTTGTTTTGATGCTAATACAAATTTGAATCTAGAATAGGCTTAAATTAGGAAGGAATATATTTCTAGAATGGTTGTTAGATTATGGATTTGGTACCTCTTCCTCTCTAGACAGTTGTGTTAGCCATGGATAATTGCATCGACCCTACTATATGTATTAGATGCTAGTGTTCTATGCAGAATATCTAGTGAAATAAGATGAGACTACTTGTATGCTTCTTAGTTTATCTTCAACTTCACTCTAGTGCATTCATAGCTAGGTCATGAATTGTCACTCCTTATGAAATGGCAAAACCTAGCTTTCCATATTCAATGTGACCTTAAGAAAAAATGGATTAGAGGAAACATGTTGTATAACTAACCTACAATAACCCTAATATCAAAAGGCACTACTTTCATAGCCTATACTCTAGAAGAGGGCCTTAGACTCATGTAGTTCTTCCCTACATGTTGGATTATGTGTGAATCATGTAATGTTTGTAAATCAAGTATAATATTGACCTATATTGTAACTTGGAAAATAAGAAATTATAACTACTCTTCTAGGACTTCAAACCTATCTATGTGTTGTACCTATGATTGGTGTGAAAACACAAAATATTTGATCAATTAAATGCTTGATAGAGTTCTTTTGATAAGTGCCTTGGTCTCTTTGGTCTGATTTCTAAGTGAAAAATGAAGGAGGGTTGATATTGTATTTATACCAATCTTATCAAGAGATAACTTGCATTAAATCACTTAGGTTGACCATTGGAATATGTTTAATTTACAAATTGGATGACTTTAAGGTAATGAACACTTGCATTAGGGTAGGATAGTAATGTCAATGCTAGTGTCTGTCCTAGACATTAGCGTTCAAGGAGTAGTAAAATAGGGATAGAATTAGAACTTGCAGAGGTGTAAGATAAGTACATTTTGAGAATTCTAGGTAAGATAAGATTTTTCTATCATCAATATAAGATTAGTGAGACTAAGAAATAGGCCAATGGTCACAAGATAGAGTATATACAAATCTTAAAAAAGTAAGGAATGTTTAGGACTATGGGAAACAACCAAGGTTTGAGTTTCCCAAGTGTATAAGACTAAGGTACTATATAATCTCAAAATATCATCTACATTTTCCCCTATTTAATCTAGTAATGAAATTTATAGTTTAAAGGAAATGAATAAGTACCTAGGTGTGTATGCACAACTTGTCTTTACTTGAGTTGAATTTGAGTGTTTTTTTGGTGATTGAACTACAACCAAGAGCACGTCATAATGTAAAATTAGTGTATATAATATAGGTTAAAATTACTTGAAATTGAAAGAACAAGATTTAGGAGTACACTTATGTGTCAATATAACTACCTTACCTATTTTTGAGTTGTTTTACAAAAGATGTATCATTGTAAGGATATTAAACTAAGACTAGGATAAATATAGATAAATCTTTAAAGTTCATATATCTAATGAGATAGAGATAGAGAGAGATTGGAATACACATGCCCCCATTTTAGATAAAAAGTGAGTTGCCACTTGGAATTTAAGATTAACTCAATTGTGTAACCTAATGATACTTATAATCTAGTGAGGTTGGATGATATAATTAGATCCAACCTAAAAACTTGGTAAGATTGAGTTATTTATTCACCTCAACCATATAAAAATGTGAACCAAATATTGTAGTATATTAGTTCAATAAAGTCCATAAATAGTTGTGGGGTATCAATACATGCAATGGTTTTTAAACCTAAAATTGATTTGGATTTTGCAATATTAGGCACATGTTGCATAACATACACACCTTAGATATGTCTCATGTTGAAATTATGTATAAAAATGATACCAATGTATAGAATTATGTCACACTATGAATCTATAGCATACAACTGTGTTTTGGCCAATTTGGATAACTGTGTAAGTGTGAAGGACATGCTTCCAAAGCATACTCCCACTATATATGTATAAATATTAAAACTAATATAAGTACCAATGAAGAGGATATATTTTCAAAACATACCCCCCACTATAAATTGGACATGTTAGATAATTAATAGGTGTTGAGAATATGCTTCCAAAGCATGCCCCCACTGATTATGGAAACTACGAATGTGTGGAAGCCATGTCCATATGACATGACCCCACTAAATATTAAAAATTGTTAAAGTACCATATATTTAATGAGTATGGATAACATGATTCCAAAGCATTCCCCCATTATAATCTAAAAAATATGAATGTGTGCAAGCCATGTCCATATGACATGCCCCGATTGAATCTATAAACTAGTATAAGTACCAAATAGTGCATGAGTATGGAGAACATGCTTCCAAATCATGCCCCCACTCAATCTAAAAACTATGTAAAGTGTGGATAACATGATTCTAAATCATGGCCCCACTAATCTTCCCTGCTTTGAGGTGAGGGGAAAATAGTACTTGGTATTTACCTCACCTCAAATGAATAAGATAACCATATAGTTATATAATATGTTACTGAACCATATTGTATATAGAAAAATGTACACAAGTAAATGTATCATTGAAGCACATAAAACCAATGTGATCACATGTGGGCCTAAGATGCATGATAAAGATAATGACAAATTCTAGATAGCAATAGTATAAACTCAAGAAAATAAGCACATACACAAGAGCACTCAAAAACAAGTCAAAAGGCAATGGTCTAAAGAGACCACAAACAAGGGGCATGTTCAAACTCTAAATAATCAAATGGACATGACTTAGTCACGTGTCCAAAAATAAAGGAATGACATATTTGAATGTCCATATAAAAATAAATGGCATATTAAAATTTCTAAGAAGGTAAACATAGAAATAAGGGCCACACAATGTAACATATTGAAATGCTTGAACAAGTAGGATAATAGCAAGGCAAAACACTCAAAGAAGTATATAAATGAAAATAATAAGAAACCAACATAAACATATCATATTATCTCATGGATCAAATGTGTTAGTAAAAAACATCAAGTCCATAGCATATAAAGTATCATGTGCAAGATATAAGCATAAACAACAGATGTGTAAGTACATATATAAGCTCAAACATGATAGTGTGATGTGACCATAGAATGATATAACTTGTAAGTATTAAGATCATAGAATATGGATTCCCCCAACATCCTAGTGATGTGATTAAAGTGAAATATCAACACCCATAAGTGCATATAATCATGTATTTGTGTAGGCTTATATATTATATGTATATGTAAGAGTAAATGATATGTTATCCCTCAAGATGTAACTAACACATGGATGCCAAGGAACCAATAGAATGTGTAGGTGCCAAAAAAATGTTTTTATATTTTTGAATGTTTTGATTTTTGTGGTATTTTTGTAAAATGGAAATATTATCCATATTCTCAATTTAAATGTAAAAAACTAACCATTTACCCAATTAGAATGCAAAGGACTATCTGGTAATTCATTTTTTTATTCTTATGGAAATGTTTCTTATGATTTATCATGGCACATGTTGCTATGCATTATGGTAAATGTATTCCATCTATTGTTATCAAGATTTATCATTGCACCCATCAAATGGCACATGTATTTTTCTATCTTGAAATTGAAATGTAATACACATGTATTTCATATCAAGCTTTGTTTCCATATCGGCTAACTAAGACCAACCTAGATGTAAAGTGAAATTTGGTTTTTGATTTGTTACTCATATCATAGAATAAACAATCTTTGGTCCACATATTATAGGTAGAAGTATGTATCCAAGGGAGTCTATATTTAATGGAGAATATATGAGTTCATTTGTAGTATGTACCAATTGTTTGAGGAATGCATTTCTATAAGTTGTATCCCACTTGTTCTTATCAAACTAGATATGGTGGAAATATACCCCATCAATATTAGTAGTAATAGTCAAATATTCATGTTTTGGTTTTTTTGAACGATAGTTCTCATTCAAAAGATAGGAAGTTTTTTTCCTTTTGGTAGGTTGTGAATCTTTTGGAGAAGACTCCACATTGTTCACATGGTATATTTGCATTTGACCTTTGCAAGGTTGGCTCAATGTTTTTAACCAAGAGGGATAAATTGAGTAACAAACATTTACATGCTCATCTACTATGGTTGTGTTCCCCTTATCTAGATTTAGTGTCATTTCTTCTGCAAGTGGATTGATCTTATATTTATTAGGATCTATGGGTTTAAATAATTTATGCAAAAGGTGATCAATTGGATCAAATTTTAGTGCTCATATTTTCTCATTTGTCATATCATGAGTTGTATTATCATCACTATCATAGTAATTGAAAACATGCCCATATTTCTACTCAAGGTCAACCAATAAAAGAAACTCAAATGAAAGAGGTTCTTGTGGTTATAATGGCTCTTTGATAATAGTTGTTTCTATTGATGTGCATCTATATAAACCTCAATATGTGGTACCTTATTTTCATCTTAAATTGGGGGAGCCATTATACTTGACTCACCTATTTCATAGGTGTGTATATGCTCAAGAGGAATGCATTATTTGGGTAGTACCACTGTAGGAAATCCCTTAGTTTTATATTGTGTCATTTTGAAAATTTTTAAAGGTTCATCACCAATAGGAATTGTTAATAAAGTTCCATCATGTATGAATTTTATACATCTATGAAGTGTAGATGGGATAACTTACATTGAATGTATCAATGTCTACCCAAAAGTAAATTATAGTGCAATGATTGAGACATTACTAAAAAGTAGTTAAAGTTAGTTTTGGTCCTAATGTCACATCCAATGTAGTTTGACCAACTAGATTACTATGTGAATTATCAAACCCTTTGATATGCATAATCAAATTTTCAAGCAAATTGGTATTAATGCCCATGGTGGTAAAAAAATCCATACTACAAATGTTTAGGCCCAATCCATTATCAACGAGTACCCTTTTATTTCCATTATTTTGTATTTTCACTTGTATGAAAAAAGGTAACTCTTGATCAATAATATATTTGGATAGTAAGTCAATTGGATCAAAAGTAATAAATTTAGCATTGTTCTTGAAATCTTTCATGATATTTACAAAATAAGTAGGCTTAATATCATTAGGAACTTAAGTTTTTTTCAATATCTCATATAGTATATCCTTATAAACATTAAATTACTTTAACATCTCAAGTATTGACATTTTATAATGTGTATTACTCAATTGGTCAACAAGGTCATATCCATTAGATTTTATCACAAGTTTAGGCTTAGGAGGCACCTATTGTATATTAACAAGTGGTGGAATAGGTTGAACAACCTTGTCTCTTCAAGTAGTAAAAACATGGACCAAAAAATCAAAAATAATCCCTGGGTGAATAATGGGTGCAAGATGGTAACTGTCACTCAAATAAGGTTTGGGTAGAACAAATGGTAGTGAGCATGCACATTGGTGTCTAGAAACTAGATTATAACATTATAAGAGGAATTATGAAGAGATATCAAATGTTGTCTTTGTTTTAAAACTCTCTCATTATGCTCATTAATTATATTAACAATTTTTATAGGAGAATTCATGTAGAAAATCATTTCAAATATCACAAATTATAATATAAAATGGGTGATGGATGCATCCATGGTGCACATATTGTATGAAAATTAGAGTGTGATATGATAAATTTGAGCAATGGATTAGGGATATGAAAATTAATATTAAAATCACCCATATTATAAATTTACCATTAAAATTTAGAGCCAATTAGTATTACAATGCAAATACAAATAAAACATTCATACCAACATTACGTCCTAAAAGCTAAGCACTTTAAATCAAGATCAAAACAACAAAAAGACTAAGTGATTATGGATTTCTTAAAAATAGACTCAAAATTTAAGCATGATATTAGCTTGATCAAAAGAATTGGATAACATGGATTCATAGATTTATTGGGCTTATTGGACTATGGAGATTTATGAGATTTGTGATTGATTTTGCTCATTGGAGGGCTGGATGATTTGAATAGATGAAGGAGGGAGAATTAAAATAAATTAAAAATTCCTTGGAAACCTCTAGATTTAGAGGTTTCTAGAGAAAGGAGGTCAAAATGGAGGAGGATTCTAGAATTAGATAATTCTAGAATCCATGTTAGTTGTTAATAATGATTATAGGGGATTTAGGTTGTGATTAGTGACTAAGACTGTAGGAAATCCTAGTAGTAGGTAGATAGTGGGGGTAGGTAAGGATTGGAATTTTAAAATCCAATATAATGGATAAGTGGGGTTAGGTGATATTCAAGATAGATTAGAATAATTAATGAAGACATGGGAAGGGGTAAGGTTCGTATGATGAAGGATAATGAAGGGGTGTGTTAAATAAATTAAAAGCATGATTAGTAAGATAAATTAAATGAATTTAGATAGGATTAGTGTCAAAATTAACAAGTTAGAGAAGATGATAAAATTTAGATGCATGCATAGGGATCAACAACAGGAAAAGAAATTAAAAAAACCTAGTTGACCTAGGGTTTTTTGTTCAAAGATTAGGTTCACCAAATGTTTAACCCTAATCTGATGTGGATTTGAATTTTTTAGATAGGGTTAAGAATATATAAATTATAGGGCACAAGGGTGAATATCATATCTATAGTATACCAATTAAATACTAAATATAGATGTGTCATATATTAAATTTATTAAATTGAGATAAACTATTAATGGAAAGTACAACTATGCTAGATATAGAAAATAAAAAAGAAGTGATGTACTTAGCTTGTTTTGATGCTAATGTAGATATGGATCTATAAAATGCTAAAATTAGGTATAAAAATAGTTTTAGAATAGTTTTCAGATTCTAGATCCAGTGCCTCTAGCTCTCTGAATAGTTGCGTCAGCCCTAGACAATTGTGTTGACACTATTATATGTGTTTGATGCTAGTGTATTGTATATAATATCTAGTGAAATAAGATGTAACCACATAGATGCTTATGGATTTAGATTCACCTTCACTCTAGTGCATTCATATTTGGGTCATGGATTATCATTCCTTGTGAAATGGCAAAACCCTACCTTTCCATCTTAAATATGACCTTGGGGGAAAATGGGTTAGTGGGTACATGGTGTTGAGTTGATCCATAATGAACCCACTATCAAAGGGTACTACCTACATATCCAATACTCTAGAAGAGGGAATCAGACTCATGTAGTTCTCCCCTACATGTTGGCTTATGTGCTAATCATACAATGTGTGTAAAACAAGTACAATAATGACCTAGCTTATAACTTGGAAAATAAGACCTTATGACTATTCCTTTATTACTTTAGACCTATTGATATTTTTTACCTATGACTAGTGTAGAAATATGGAATATTTTATCAATTTAATGTTTGATATGTGCCTTATTCTCTTTGGTCAAATTTTTAGGTGAGTAACGAATGAGGGTTGATATTGTATTTATACCAATCCTATCAAGAGATAACTCACATCAACGCACTTAGGTTGACTATTAGAGTATGTTTCATTTACAAATTGGATGATTTTAGGGAACTTAACACTTACGTTAGGGCATGACATCAACATCAACATAATTATCTATCTCAGGCATTAGTGTCTAGGGGGTATTAAAACATGTATAGGATCAAAACTTGTAGAGTTATAAGATAAGTACATTTTAAGCATTTTAGGAAAGATAGGATGTCTGTGTCATCAATATAAGACTAGTCTAACTAAGATATAGGATAATGTTCAAAAGATAAAGCACATGTGAGGCCTTCAAAATCAAGGCATGTGTAAGACTAAGAGAAATAACCAAGGTCTAATTTTGCCAAGTGTATAATATTGAAGTGTTATATAATCACAAAATATCATATATAGATTGTAGCAATTAAGTAATTGGCTCAATATGTCAAGAAATATGAGATAATTTATCTCCAAGTCACATCCTATAGTCATAGTTAGGTTCAAGGGGTTTACACTGACCCTACGTACTTATGTATTTATATTTATGATAAAATTAGGGTTGATTAAACCATTATTTGCATCATATACAATCAATTGAACCATAAATTCAGTTCACAAGACTCAATTTGGTCAAATTCATGTCTCTAATTATACTAATTAACTAATTATATCAATTTATGATGTAATCAAAGCTCATTCAGCCCTAAATGACATCACCTCTATCATACATATGTAGTTTAAGTCATATTGTTCATGTAATAACACATCCTAGATTTTATAGATTAATTATTTTGTGATCAGAGCTATAAATTAGATCTTTATTGGAAATAGGCATCAATATTACTATTACGATCAAAACTTAGGTTATATCTAGATGTTATTTACAATAAAACTAAGGCTGTAAGATAGGTATAGACTAAACGATTTGTGAATTTTGATTCTTAAACATATCAAATATTAAATATTTCATACATGTTCTTTCCACCAATTTTTTTTGTTTCTCAACACATAATAAATATTAATCAATTTCATCAATGAAACAAACAATTGAAAATTTTGACTATAAATTCTATTTTTTTAAAGAAATTATACCATCTTATTTCAACATCATCAAAACTTCATACTAACCAAGTACTAGTCACATTTATCATGCATATGCAGTTATAACATGTACACATTATATTTATATAGTTATACAACATAAGCATTATAATGCATAAACTATATATTTATTTAGTTATATATGATAGAATTATGTTATTAGTATATTATGTGATGCAATTGGGAATGATTGATGTCCATAACTAGAATTGGCAAGAAATCACCTATTTGAACAAGATTATTTAACCTAAAGCAATTAAATATTTTTGAACAATATTTGTCTTCATATTTTTTCCTTTGCCAGCATTTTATTTGTCTTGAAGTGATTAAGCATCTAACATGGTATGGTCTACAACCAACATGGTATGGTATACAATATCTTGTTCCCCAATTATGTGACAATTGTGATTCAACATCGATCAAAATTAGAATATGTGAAGAGAAATCTTAATAGATGCATTCACAATGAAAATTCCAATATAATAAAAGAGAGGAAAATGCATATAGAATCATAAAATAAAGTAATAAAGTCTTCACCATTAGGAAAACTTAGGTGTACCTAAGGATATACCTCAAAAATGTTAATACCTCTTACTACAGTAATTTCACATGTCAATTACACAATAACTCTAACACAATGTAATTAAAAAACCAATGAGAAAAAATATTATCATTGGTAGTGGTGTAGTCATATAAAATGTCACTTTAGTGCAATGAGTGTCATTTGAGACCACCTTATCCTTAGCTTAGCCCTAGACCTATCTTATGGCCTATTTTGATCATTTTCTAACTTTCTTGTGGGTCCATCCCACTCCCAGACATACCAAGAGAAACACTAAGCCATCCCCTAAGAATTTAGACCCCTAGTTCACCAACATCTTCTACCTAGACACCACTATAGTCCTTTAGACACTAACACACTATGCTAATGTCCTAAGCACCATGATCATGTCTCTTAGATCCTTACTCCTCCAATATATATCTTTTCATTCCTCGATGTAATATAGGGTTGGTCTAGACCTATTTCACATCTTGAAAAGAAATATAATGTTATACATACACCACTTTCATTCACTTATCCACTAGAGGGAAGTTAGATGCAAATACTCTCAAATAAACTTATAAATAGTTGTGTAAATAAAGGTCATTGATCCCTATTCTATCTTAATTCCACATACACCCATCTACAACATCATATATCTTCATTTACTCAAATTTCTAGTCTCAATTTACACTTAAAGCACTCAATCTAGCACTCATACTAGCATTCACTTGCACTTGCATCAGTACTTAGATTAGGAAAACTACATTGGGCTTGATCCCCTTTTGAGTTATTGGTATGTAGACAATGATTAGTGTATGGGGTGTTGAGGTCACATCTAACTTACTTTGATAATGCCACTTTTTTCTATTTGTACTCCTTAAATACCCTATTAAACATGACTTTTATCTACTCAGGCACAAGTGTCTTACAACTTGTCAAAGGTGTACCTAGAAGATCATAGTCCCTATTAAATATGCCTAGGGTTTTGAATAAAATTAGTCAAAATATGGAGCAAATAGTGAATTGACTTTCATCTACTCAAGCACAAATGTCTTACAACTTGGCAAAGGTGTACCCAAAAGATCATAGTCCCTACCATAGAAGGACATTATCATGCCCCTGAGGACATTAGCATGATGTTTTATAATCCATATGACTACACTATTATCTAGGAGGTTTTTTTACTCATGTTTCTTATTCATGACACCTGACATAGTTCTTACACTAGTTTGTAGCCTACCATTCATTTGTCTTAGTTAATTTTAATATAAGTACATCTTATTCTAGTTCATTTCTATTTATAGAGTAATCAAATAGGTCAATTGTTTTATAAATTAGTGGTTTTACTTATTGCTATATTTATTCCTTGATTTAATATTCCAACACTTTATCATTTTAGGGTTTTGCATTCCATAATCCTTAAAAAATTAAATCATTTAGTGAACCCAACTAACTTCAAATAGTGCCCAAGACCCTAACCCTAGATTCTCATAGTTTTTATATCCTTATGTTTCTTATTCTCAAAAATTAGTTTCAAAATATCAATTCTAATTCATTATTTTATTTTTATAATCTTTCATAAATTAAAATTCTTAAAAGGTTAAAAATATAACACTTTTTGCTTTCCTACTTCCCAACTTGCAATGGTAGAATTCAATAACCAATTTAATGAAATTGATAAGAGACAATTTCAAAGATTTGTTTATAAACATTCAAATATGAAAGAAGGCATTATTTATATTGTTTGAGAAGATATTCAAAATTCAACCAATGGTTAATCCTCTAACTACCCAGATGTTAATATTATTACACCTATTATTGGGGTAAATCAAATTCTACAATAACTAATTATAACTAGGGAGCCCTCTCTAGTGGCAAAAATACCTATGGCTAGTATGCATTCTTCCTTTCATAATTTACAATCCATTATGCATGAGATCCATTCTCTATAGGCCAAGGTGTTACATCTTGAACAGGGTGCCACTAGGCCATCACATGCCTTAGACTCTCATGTTCTCCTACATACACCATTGACACAACACATATTAGCAACTCCTTTTCCATCTAGATTTATGGCACCCAAGCTTACTTTGTATGATGATAAGGGTGACCCAAATCATCATCTACATGTTTTTCATGCAGCGTGTTTCGGCTATGTGTCCAATGATTATCCCTTAACTAAGTTATTCCCTTATAATTTAAAGGACTATGCATTATAATGGTTCTATAATCTTCCCAATTAGTCCATCACAAGATTTAATCCACTAGAAGATATTTTTTCACATGTTTTAATAAACATCAGTCACAAGGTTTCATATGCTCAAGTTACACAACTCAAGCAAAAATTCAATGAGCTAATAACTGAATATGTCTTGTGATATAAAATTATATTAGAAAACATGACTAGCCTCATGACAGATATATTCAAATAGAATTTATTATTGACATTACATGAAACTATATTATTCAATAATTTTCCATCATTCAAATATATATGCCATCCATTGATAGAAAGGGAAGTCAAGATTCTCTCCATCGGAAAATTAAAGTACAAGACTGGGTCAGATTCAAATAATAAGAGTTTCAATAATCCTAAATATAAGGTAATGCCCAATGAAAACAAGAATGATTCAAAGATAATAGTTAATACAGCTTCAAAGCTATCTCCTCACATGGTTTTATTAGCTCTTCCAAAGAGACATTTCATGAATCTTTTGGAATCACCGCCATGTGTTCATTAACTCTTGGAATGCAATGTCATATCTCTCTCTCCCATCAAATAGGTTGATATGACTAGACCTATTCCTACAAATTATGATGTCAATGCATTTTATTCTCATCACAAGGCACTGGGCCATGCTACAAATAGAGGCATCAACTTACAACATAAGATACAGTATTTTATAGATGCCAATATCATTGATGTGAGCACTCTTATAGAAAAAATAAAAGTACAACCAACTAAATGAAAAGAAATGAAAATATTCTTAGGTCTATCTCCAAAACATACAACTAATGAGACAATAGGAACTTCAGGTGTTCACTATAGTTATCCAGTGTATCCACTAATAACATCTTATCATACTCATATACATGACACACACCATTTAAATAATAGTATTGGTATGTATCATACAATAGTGCCAAATTAACCTCTCATCACTTTCTCAAAGTAGGAGATCATTGATGATGACTCAAATTTATATGCACTCTTTATATGAGCTTACATTAATCAACATTCTATTTAAAGTGTCATGGTTGATAATGGGTCAAACATTAATATGTCTACTATTACACTTTTACATCACTTGGGTTATTCAAAGTAGGATATTTCTTAGATAGATATAGTTATTTATGGCTGCAATGGCCATGTTCAAAGCTCCATTAGTGAGATCATGCTTCCAATATAAAGCATGCACATGTGGCCATTAGATTATTATTTATCCCTAGTGCTAGCACATTTGATATGTTATTAGGTAGGCCTTGGATATAGTAACTTTGATCCATTCCATGTGCCCTATATAAATTTCTTAAGTATATGCATGATAATCAAGTGATTATAGTTAATATTCTTCCATATGAGTACCCTTTACATATTACACAATAGTCACTAGTTCTATATCCACATACAACTCTTATAATCACACCTCAAATATTAGTTGAGCCACCATTGCTCACAAGGTCTACTCCTATAGCATTACCATGTACATGCTCAGCCATGGAGACTCTTATTAGATATACCCCTATGTTAGAGGCATATTGTAGATTAAAGAGAGCCTTTATCTACCCCATTATCATCTAGAATAGTGTTACAATATAGAACATCCATGTTAGTCACAACTTATTTTACCAGATGGGTCCTCAAGAGCCCCATAGTTCATAGGCATATTTAGTCATCTCCATAGATTTATAGCTCCACTCCATAGGAAGTTTTATCTATAGATTACTTGGTATGTTTAGTTTATAGATCTCATATACCTCCTTAAATAGCATGTGTAGTCACTCTCCTTTTATTTAATATAGAACATCTTGATAGTGAGTCTCTTACAAGACTCATCAGTTAATATGTTCTCTACTTGTACATATTTTCTCTTACCTTTATCCTTTTATATAGTTTCATTTTCATGATTGTTTGTGCATAGATTATACTTAGAAAATAAAAAAACAATATAATATGTTCATCAACACAAAAAAAAAAAAAAAAAAAAAATTATATTGTATACATTTCCATGTTTACATTCCTTCTATTTTACAAGTACTACATATGTTATCTATGTTAGTGTAGTCAATTTTATCATACATACATGATTCACTTGTTCCTTTCAAGTGTTGGTAGATAAATACATGAATTAGGTCCTCTACACAAATATATATTTGTTATTATCTACCCATTAAGGCACATACATAGATACACAGATTTAGCATTAATACATTCACCTATTGGGGACATCATACTACATAGTTTTCAGTTTGCCAAGTTTTATCTTTCTATACTCCATCTCACAGATTTAGCATTGATTATATATTAATATTTATCATCCTATATTACTCATTTTTTTTGTTTACTACCACTACTATAGACTCAACTTATGTACATATTTGCTCTTATATTGATTTGTACCACATGTTCATACATTACTTTCATTTCTAGTTTTCCTAGTTTAGATTTGAATGTACCTCTTTACTTTTACATCTATTTGAGGGATTTTGAATATTCCATTATTATGTGGATATAAACAAATCCCTTTCATTTGTGTGTATGCTTTGGATATGTGCCCATTTCCTTGTGTGCCTTCTTGATTGTGTATATGGACATTTGAAAATGTCCTTCTCGGTGGATCTAAGCCAAACTTGCTTGTTATATGTGTATGTGGACATTTAAACATGTCCTTTATGTTTGCCACTTTCTTAAACTTAGTGACATGTGTCGATGTCCCTTGTATTATGGCCCCTTAGCCTATTTCGCATGCCTCATGTGTTTTTATATATGCGGTATGGCCATGGCACTTATCTCTTGTTTTTTACATTCACATCTAGTTTACAATACCATGAGGGACTTCATGCATCTCCCCTTCCTCCCTAGTTGATTTGATAGACATCATGCCCCATCCTCTTATGTAGTTACTCATATCATACTTAGATTTTTTGTTCATATACATTCTTACATTGTTTTATATATCTTGACAACCTTGTGAATGTTAAATTTAACATAAATCATATATTACCAACTTATGCTCAGATTATTTTACATTTTTATGTCATGTATATACATCATATTAGTTTATCACATATATATCATATGTTTTCAAATTAACACACATGATTTATATATTTTATATTTAGGATAATTATTAAATAGCTTTAATAATTCCCATTCAAATAAGGGGCACTCACAAGGGTTTGTTATAGAGATTAGACCATTTGCGTGCACTCATAACATAGTTTTCAACATGTAGACATAGATTTTAAAGCCCAAACTCAAGAAAACACAATGAAAAATATTAATACATAGACTATTTTTTTATTTTGCATAGAAATAGTAAATTTAGATGCTACACATATGACACTATCATGATGCACTACTATCTAATAAATCTCACTATTGTCTAATAGCCTAGGCATAAAAAAATTGAGAATTGCCAAAAAAGTACAATAGGTATAGTTTAGTTTTACATAGTGTCAATCACATATTATCGTATATGCTTAGTTTATGCTTAGTTATATACAAAATTACATACATTTGGTCATATTAGGGCAATCATGCATGACATGATTAATCCCATTTTAGATACTCAGACCCAAATTATTATGACTTAGTTCAAAATCCATATGCACATATATTAAAGTTAGGGGCATGTGTATTGCATATTATTCCCACATGTTTAGTTTAACAAGAATACTCTTAGATGGAATGGTAGATCCATGAAATTCTTCACATTGTTAATCTAGACACCATTTTCAGCAAGTTCACACCAAATTGATGACTTATTCTATCTACAACATTTGGCATTACTAAGTAGTACCTAAGCTAAATTCTCAAGTGGTCGAGTGACCCCTAAGCTATTTTTCATTTTATATTTTCCAAATGGACCTAGATCCATCCTATATAATTTTATTTACATCACACAACTTCAATTACATTATAAAAATTTAGTTTCATATGCATCTACTACACATGAGTAGGCAATGATGGAGTCAAGGCCAATTTGAATTCTTGAGCCATATACATAAGAGGGTTGGACAAGCCATTAGTCTAATACAAGTTATTCATAGATTATGATCCATTAAGTAGGGGTGGGCAATGATGGAGTCAAATAAATATTGAGATATAAATCCACCAAGATATGGGGATTGATCAAGCCATAATATCAGTCCAAGTTATTCACCATTTGTTCACTAGCTACACATAGGATGTCACTAGGTTCTTGCATTGGTTCATGTACTAATGAGGTGTATTCTTTCCTTTCCTATTTCTCTTATCTCTTTACTCAATTTTGTCTTTGTTTTTGATATTTATTAAGGATTGATTCATTCATGTTTCATTTGTAGGACACAAAATGGAACATGTTTTGCATACTCAGACCTAGATCCATGGGCTTTGCCTCTTAGGTTAGTCTAGGTACGCTTCTTTTCCTTTATCCTAGTCATTTCACTTTGCTAAATTTCTAGAATAAAGTGGGGCAAATATAGTCATATAAAATGTCACTTTAGTGTAATGAGTGTCACTTGAGACCACTTTATCCTTAGCTTAGTCTTAGACCTATCTTAGGGCCTCTTCTTATCCTTTTATAGCTTTTATGGAAATCCAACCCATTCTTAGACATATCAAGAGTAGAACTAAGCCATCCCCTAAGCATACAAGCCCTTATTTCACCATTTTTTGCCACCTAGACACTATCATGACCCTTTAGACACTATCATACTATGTTAATGTCCTAGGGACCACATTAGTGTCCCTTAGCTCCTTACTCCAAAGAATATCTTTCCATTATTGAATGCAATCTAGGGCCAACCTATACCTATTTCACATCTTGAAAAGCAAAAAAACACTATATATACACCACTTTCATTCACTTATCCACTAGAGGGAAATTAAACTCAAAATTCTCAAAAAAACTCAAAAATAATTGTACAAATCAAGGTCATTAATCCCTATTATGCCTTACTTATGCATACACCCATCTACAATAGCCCAAATCTCTAATTAATTAGATTTTTAGTCTCAAGTAACACTCAATCTAACACTTATACTAACATTTAGGTTCATTTGCATCAACACTTATATTGAGAGAATTACATTGAGCTTGTTCCCATTTCAAGGTATTGGTATGCAGGAAATACTCAACACATGGGGTGTTGAGGTCATATCCAACCTACCCTACCACTCTTTTATACTTTTGCTCCTCAAATACCCTAATAAACATAAAGTCTTAGGTTTTGGTATAAAATCAATCAAAATAAGGAGTAAACAATGAATTATCTTTCATTTACTTAGGCATAGGCATCTCAAGACTAAGTGAAGGTGTACCCAGAAGATCATAATACTTGTCATAAAAGGACACAACCATGCTCCAGAGGGCACTAGCATGGTGTGTTACTATCTATAGGACTGTGCTACTATCCATGTAGATTTTTTACTCCTATTTCCTATTCAAGACACCTAACATAGTTATTACACTAATTTTTAGACTACCATTCATCCATCTTAGTCAATTTCTAGCTAAGTACATCCCATTCTAGTTCATTACTACTCATAGAATAATCAGATAGGTCAATTGTTTTACAAATCAATGGTTGTACTTATTACTATATTTATTCCCTAATTTAATATTCCATCACTTTAACAATTTATGGTTTTGCATTCCATAATCCCTAAAATTTTAAATTAAGTAACAATTGAAGGTCTTAATTGTTTTTAAAATAAATATGAAAGGTAGGCAAATATGGTAAACTAACTAGTAGTTTCACCTAAATTTGCAATGGATGCACCAAATGAACATGAAAAAAACCAAAAAATAGAAATATGTGTGAAATAGAGTAGAGAAATCAAAATAAAAAAATGTGTGGAAGGACATTATTGTGACCAACACATCTTATTTTTTCAAAAGAAACAGGGATCCTCTTTCATATTAAATGGATATATAAATTTCATTGTCATTATGCATTTTAGGCCTAAGGTCACAAAGGTCGTGGAGTGTGAAATTCACTTTTGGCATTCATTTTATATATTCATGGATCCTATAGATACATTGGATTATTAATCTAACTTTACATAGGATCTTTTCTTTGATCTCTATAGCATTCTTCAATTTTATGTAACATCATGAAACCCACACAAAACTGATAAAATAAATGATAACATACATCATTTTAATCTTGATGATATGTACTTATTCACCACAAATGAAATAATTATTGTTAATGCTCAAAAATATTATGAAGAACTTGTAAACCAAATACAACATCACACCAAATGCAGTCAATCTATAGTTTAGAGAAAAAAAGAGCTACTCTAAGATTAAAATAAAAATCCCCATGTCATTAAAAACCACGTCAACATATTCATTAATGACAAAAGCCTCAAAACTTACATGCTAGCCTATAATTATTTTACTTAAAATTAGATTAATGTGACACTAACCCTTTAATTAGATATAACAAATATAATATGATTTAAGCTTTGTATTATAGTAAACAATCATAAAAGATAGTTTTGACAAGTATGTTTTGTGACAACAAGTTCAATAAATGCAGTGATAAATACAAAGGGATAAAGAAAGACTTATCTTATTTGTCACACTTCCTTGATATGTTATAGGTTTACTGATTGATTAAAGGTTATGTGTAATGATTGTAATTTTTTTATTATAGATTATGATGACTATTTTGGGCTCATGAGAAGATCAATAGGCTCTAGATAGGGATGAAAGTTAATTTTATCCAAGTTGGTTGATTATGTCCTTTGGTAGTAAAGCTTTAAAACTTGACCAAAAGGTGCAGATGCTTCATTAATATTTTTCTTAATTTCACAATCTCTTTTTCACACGTGCAGACACCAAAAATATCAAACCCTAGTTTCCTACATAAAGTTGTAATATCAAATGGGGGTAAATTAGGCAAAAGGGATTGAGTTGGATGGACCTTGGTAAACCCCAATTGAAAGACCAAAAATTATACTACATTTTCAATGCCTTGAAGAGGGAACAAACTCAAATTTAGTTTTTCCACCTATATATGTGTGTGAAATGGTGATATGCATATCTAATTTTACCACAAGCATGAAAATGTAACAATACTTCAGAATATAGCTCTAGTAATTTAATATAAGTAATGTAAAACTTTGAATAGCTCTTTAAATTTGAAAGTGATTATCCTAGATGCCTTATAATAGTTCTATATATATAGATATTTATTACAATTTGAATTAAAAACCTAGTTTTGAACACAAGCAACCAAAAAGAACTTAAAGGAGACTCAAAATAACATAAAGGGGACTCAAAAGTAAGGGCTGTAAAAAATGTTTAGAGATATCTATTTTGGATGTATTTTAAGCCATTGGATAGAAAAAATGGTTATAAATTCATAGAAAATCATAAATTAAAAGGTAAAAATATAATAAAAATGAACCACTAAGTGTTTGATTCCTAGCTAAGACCTATATAAACAAAGTGATAAAAAATACTTTATAAAACAAGTGTTGTGTCAAATTTGGATGTTTACAGTTTCCCCCCTTTAATCTAACATTTTATTGAAACTAAAAATAATGGATGAAAGGGAAAAAGAAAATACAAACCTCATATAAATAACTATGTAGATTTATCATGTGCCATGATGATCCAAAGTGATCCTAAAAAATTAGATGTAATTATTATTCAAGTAAAATAAAATATATAACCATAAATGAAATATTTCAAATATTATTCAAGGAATGACTACACCTATATGTGTGCCATGAAAAAGTAGGAATTTCATGGAGAAGAAAATGGGACTTATAGAATCTATTCATTTCCTAGCTAGGGAAATGGATAACCTTTCAAGTGGTCAATGTGACAGATAGAAATATTGAGGGAAACATAAACCTCAATGTGTTAACTATAGTAATTTTTATTTGGAGAAATTTTTTCTTGTGTTGAAAACTAGATAATCAGGGGTGATCAAACCCTAATTTAAATTATACCTATATAAAATAAATAACACCCATTGAGAGAGGTAAATACCTAAATTTAACTCAATTTATCTCTATAACCCCAAGATGTGAAATAGGTTAGAATCCAAAATAAATTCACAAGATTTAATGTTGGAAAGTGTAGAATGTTTAATTCATGAACTATGAACTTTAATTGAATTGGCCATTACATATGGCTTATGATTCAATTGTCACTTTATTCTTGAATGCATGGCCAAAATATAATGGATGTCACCTATGCCTCTACCATGTCCATATGTAGAATATAAAGTAAATTATATGCCACAAGATTGTAGTATGATCTTTTAATTTCAAAATAATATAGTTTATACAAATCTATATCATTCAACCATCGATAAATGTGAAATTTTTAAATGTATGTAGATATAGATTTTCAAATTATATTTGAAACTCCTACACAAATTTGTATCATGCACTCAAAACTATAATAATTTATAATTCAGTCCTCAAATGTGAGTGCATATGCATGGTGTAGTCATAGAAAATGTCATTTGAGTTCCAAGAGTGCTACTTGAGACTGCCTATCTATAACTTATCCCCATACTTATCTTAGGGCCTATTTAGACACATATCCACCTTTGAATTGGCCACATGCATCCCTAAACACCCCTAAAGCAATATCATACCCTCACTCTAGCATCCTGGCCCCTAGTGCCATAACTTGGATAGTAGTGCAATGACACTACTGTCCTAGTTTGGGCACTATTGTCCTTTTCCCACCCTTTGTCACCAATGGATATCTTTTTAAATCAACAACCACCTAGGGTCATCCTAGACCTATTTCAAGACTTGCACAAACACTGGAATAATATATATATATATATATATACATGAATTTTATCCTTTTATTCACTATATGGAAATCAAATGCAAATAACACAAACTAACTCAGAACAAGTTATGCAAAATCAAGGTTATTAATCCCTATTATGCCCTATTTCTACATATAGTCATCTACAACCATCCTAGACTTAGAATACATAGATTTCTAGTCTCTAGCATCACTCAAATCACTAAAACTAACATTCATACTAGATTTACTTGTACTTGCACCAACACTTAGGTAGGGAGAACTACATTGGACTTGATCCCTCCTTAGATATTGGTATGTAGGCAAATCTCATCATAGTGGGGTGTTGAATATATTTGACCTACCCCACTAACATCATACTTTGCTACTTGTACCAATCAGATGCCCTAACAACATAGAGGTCTAGGGTTTATTTTCAAAATTAGTCAAAATAGGTCACTAACAAGGAATCAAAACTTGTGCATATAAGAATAGGCTTGGAAAACTCTAGCACAAGTACACCTAGAATCTCAGAGCAATTCTACATGGAGGACACTAGTGCTAAAAGGAGGACATTAGTGCCATTGGTTCTAATATCTAGTTAGGGTGCTACTATCCATGATGGGTTTTGACACTTAGATCTTATTTATGATAATTTGATTATCTCCTATCCCCATTTGTAGCCTTCATATCATTTGTCTCAGTTTGTTTCTAGATAAGTACTTGTTAACATCATTTATTGCTATTTTTAGAAAGGTCAAACTAGGTCAATTCTATTAAAATTTAGTGGCTATATTTATTACATACTTTATACCCTGATTTATTGTATTCATCTCCTTTACAAACCTAGGGCTTACACTCCTTAACCCTAAAAAGTTAAATTATTTTTTGAACTCAACTTAATTCAAATATTTCACAAACCCTAACCCTAGACTACCTTTAGGGTTTCTATTTTCTATCCTTTTATGGCCCATACTTAGATTTTAGATCCATAATATCTTCTAATTTATTTTGCATTATGATAATAATGATAGAATAAGTTTATCACTTTTTGATGCAAATTTTAATACTTTCATTTGCATGTTTATTTCCTTTCATTTGAAATAAACTTAAAGATCACATAAACACATGTATTCAAGATGCTTTATATCAGTTAAATTGTATGTCATGTTTCATTATCTCTCTCTCATGTTATTTTTCACTCATGTGGAATAAAATTAAGAAGCAAATATTTAAGCACATAGAGGATATATTACATAAGATAACAAACATATTACCTAAAATTAACAAGTCTATTTTAGATGCTTTTTGATCTTTGGTTCACTTTGGTCCCTTCCCTATCATCACTAGACACAAGAGAACATCATTGGTTTCACTTATCCCTCCTACTTCTCAACCCTACACATCTAGATACTATTACATTCCTACTACCAAATTTATGCTCTTGATAGACTTGGTAGTCCATGTTATGATGTCCACAAGTAGCATCAAAGCATGAGAGGTTATCCAAACCTAGGGCTATAGTTTTGTTGACTATATTAGTGTTCCTTCCACCATAGTTTCCATTTTATAGCTCCTAAAACATTTAGAAACCTATAAATATATTTTATATGCCACACTCTATGATACTAGGGTGCCTCACACAATAGAGTCAACTTATGTAGCTTTTATTATCAATACTATGAAATGGATTGAAGAGCATATCTCATTCCACATATTAGAGAGCAACATTTACCTCTTTAAATTAAATTATGATTTAATGAGGTAGGTGTCAAATGGGTGCTAATTGATAATGAAACTAGGTTAAATATTTGTAATGTCTCTTTTCTCTATATTCTTAACATAAAAGCTATAAATTTGGATCCTTTTGATATGAACATCTGAGGGTTTGATAATATTCCATGTAAAAATCTAGGTCAAATCACACTGCACCTTGCATTGGGACCTAGAACACTCCTTATAACATGTCAAGTCATGCCTAGTGATCTTAATTATAATATTTTTCTTAGAAAACCTTGGATTCATGCTATGCACATAGTTCTATCAACTTTACATGGATGTTAAAAATTTAGCTACAATGGTCATATATATACATGGCCCATGGATTGGGAACCATTTAAATATTTATAGCATACAAAACCTTCATATAATTATATTCCTCAAATGGGTTTTCCTACAACACCTCCATAGTCTAATTTATAGAGTTCACATATAAATCCCTCAGACACTACTAGAGTACATGTTAATAGATTTACTTCTCCATTTGCATCAAGATATTTCTAAAAAATAGGGAATACATGATAGGGCCTTAGAAAACATGAACAAGTAATTCATAATCCTATTGAGGCATATGATAACATGGCAGGCAGGGATTTGGATATAAGCATAACACATATAATGCTAAGCCTTCTCACCATGCTTCTCCACACATAGTATTTTATCCACCCATTCCATGGATAGATAATATATTGAATCATGTCTCCACACTTTCAGTTGTTCACCTAGATCTTATTGATGACACAATTTCTCTAGATTCACCTACATCTTATCATCTGTGTCATCAATATCTTATTGATGACACTATACCTTCCATATCTTACATTGTTGATCGATCTACATTGATAAATGAAGAGATAGTTGAATTTAATTATGTCACAAACACTGATCCTCACATCATATTATTGGTTGTCACTTTGTGTAAAGAATAAGATACTGACATTAAAAATAAAATAAAGGATTTTCTTAAAACTTTTGCTTGGGCTTATTCTGATATACTTGGCATATATCCTTACATACTAGTACACAGTATTACAATCTATCTATATGTAATGATAATTAAACAAAAACCTTGAAATATGCATCCTAAGATATCCCTTCTAGTTAAAGATGATATCCAATAGCTTCTTGATGTCAATTACATTTGACTAGTTGATCACCCAAAATGGCTTGATAACATCATACTAGTTGCTAATTCTAAAGACAAAATCTGATGTTATGATTTTATATACTTAAAAAAATCATGTCCTAAGGATGACTTTCCCCTACCCAACATAGATATCATATTGGATTCCATAGCATGATATGAGATGTTATCTTTCATGAACATTTTTGTCAATTATAATCAAATCAAGATAGCTGAGGAAGACTAAGAAAAAACTTCATATACCACACCATAAGGCACTTTATGCTATATAATCATGTCTTTTGGATTAAATAATGTAGAGGAAACATACCAACAAATAATGCCCATATTTTTTATGATCTCATTCATAATATAATTGAAGACTATGCTAATGACTTACTGGTAAAATCAAAAGAGCAACAACACCATGCAATAGATTTATGATAGACTGTTAAAATGTTGAGACAATAAAATGTATGACTAGATCCCAAGATATGCATATTGGGGTTTCATATGGTAAAATTTTAGGATTTATTATATACCAACAAGGCATCTAGGTTGATCCAAATAAATTCAAAGGTATAATGGACATGCCTCCTCCTATAAACTTAAAGTAGTTATGATGTTTATAGGGAAAAATCCAAGTAATATGTTGCTTTGTTGCATAGCTAGTAGATAAGACTCAGTAATTCATCAGGTTACTTAATAAAGACACAACATCTGAGTGGGATAATACATGCTATAAAATCTTTGA
Organism: Torreya grandis; assembly: GCA_037957365.1. NCBI lineage: Eukaryota > Viridiplantae > Streptophyta > Pinopsida > Cupressales > Taxaceae > Torreya > Torreya grandis. The sequence goes on from JARHVA010001181.1 coordinate 936,394, forward strand.
TACACTCAAATAATACTTATTGAACCCACCCGTATTGATACCACCAACACCTGATAAACCACTTCTCTTCTAGCTTTCAATGATAGATCATGCACTTGGTGTACTCTTGGCACAACATAATGATCAGTATAATGAGTGAGTTATTTAGTATATTAGTCATACACTTGTTTATTATGAACAAAAATATCTATAAATCAAAAAAAAATTCTTAGCCTTGTATTCACTACTCAAAAGATTTAGAACTATATGATTAGCAATGAAACACAAGTTATTACAAAGGCCAATCCTTTAAAGTTCCTTATGTCAAAACCACATCTCTTTGGTCATATCATAAAATGGGTCATGATACTCATAAAATTTGACCTAATTATTATGTTATAAAATTCACCAAAGGGCCAACTAATCATAGATCAATTAGCAAAAACACCACTATTAGATACTAATCCTATCAACGATATTTTTTGAGATGATTTCATAGCTTACAATACCACCTCTGACACATGGAAAATTTACTTTAATGGATCTAGATGTGCATTAGGTGCCATAGTGGGGATTCTTTTTATTGACTCAATTGACAAATAGTACCAATTTCCTATTGATTGAGTTTTTCATGTATAAATAATATATTAGAATATGAGGCTCTCATCTTTGGACTTCAAGTAGATCAAGCTCTCAAAATCAAATCTATTAAGGTCCATTGGGACTCACAATTGGTGGTTAATTAGGTCACAAATATATAATAAATAAATTAATAATGTTTAATCCCCTATAAAAATATGGCTCAATGTCTACAAGCCCAATTCAAATATTTTTCCATTGAAAACATTCCTCACAAAGACAATCATCACATTGACACCATGGCTAGTGCAACATCATTGATCCCTATTGATATCAATGATGACCAAGATATCTTCAATATAAAAAAATTATGATATCCATTTATATCTCATGCCAACCTCATAGCTCTAATGGTTTTAGTCACCACATGAAGTACGACAACATTCAAATGGTTTTTAGATATATATAATTTTATACAAAAATTTATTACACCAGACACTTTCACAAGGAATGATAAGTGTAAATTATAGATAAATTCCCTCCTATATGTCATTTTCAATGAGTACTTATTCAAATTATGTTTTTAAGGACACTTACTCTAATGTCTAATAGATAAGGAGGCTAAGTTGGCCATTAACTAGGTAGATGATAGTGAATGTGGTGGTCATTTCAATGGTGAAGCAATGTCACACAAATTGCCTTGACAAGGTTACTATTGGCCAACTATGGAACAAGAATGTTAAGAATATGTTAAGTTATGATATAAATTCAACATCATGGTAACCTACACCATGTCCCCTGACAATAGTTATAACCCATTGTATCCCCATGGTCATTCATGTTATGAGGCTTTGATCTCACTGGTAAGATAAATCCATAATCTATAGGAGCTCACAAATTCATTATTATAGCTACAGAATACTTTATAAAATGGGTGGAAGCCATTCCATTGCAATCCATAAAAGGAGAATATATATGTTGTTTTCTAATGACCAACATTATTTCCCATTTTATCCTCCCATCAGCTATCATTACAGATAATGGAAATTCTTTTAAGAACAAAATAGTGAATTTTTTTGGTGTTAAGTATAAGATCTAGTACACATTATCCAATCTATACTACCCACAAGGTAATGGTCAATTATAATATATAAACAAGATAATTAATAGTATCCTCAGTAAATAGTTTCTAAATTTGGTAATGATTGGGACAATCAGCTAATCTATACACTATGGGCCTACCACACCAATATTCACACACCAACGGGAGCTACTCCTTATTCACTAGTATATGACACATAATAAAATATCCCACTAGAACTAAAAATCCCATCTTTATGGGTATCCATAAAATTTCTTATTATAGATGATCAATATGGAGAAAGACATCTCCATGAATTAGAATAGTTAGATCACACACACATTTAAGTCATAGAACATCTCAGAGCATATAAAAAAATAATCTTGCAGGCCTATGATAGCCATGTTCACAATAGATAATTTGAATTCCATGATTTTATTTTCAAAGAAAATATTAGAAATGTTAATGCCAAAGAACATACAAAAGGAAAATTCAAACCAAATTGGCTTGGCCCATACTTAGTCACAAAAAAACTTAGCCCCAAGATATACTGTCTAGCCTCACTTGATGAGAAGGCAATCAAGAACCCATTAAACATCATGCATATAAGGATATTTCATATATTAAACATTTATAAATTACTTGTACATAGTTTCATTAATTCTTGCTCCTTGTATATAGTTTAATTTTCATGTTGCTTGTACATAGATTATATCCATAAAATACAAAAATGATATAATATGTCAAAACACAAAAATATTCAAATATTTACTCAAAAAATATAAATTATAAATTTTATGTGTTTCCATGTTTAAATTTATTATATTTTCCAAGCACTACATATGCTAGATATGTTAGTATAGTTAGTTTTTATCATACATACATGCTTCGCTTATTCTTATCGAGTGTTTAAATATTTCTATAGGACTCAAGTCCATCATATAGATCCAAAATTGCTACTATCTACCCATTGGGGGCACATACATAGGTTCCTAATTTGACACATTCGCCCATTTGGGGGCATCTTATATGTAGTTTTGATTACCATGTTATATTATTCTACACTAAACTATTTTTTTGTCGACTACTACTACTTTAGACTTAGTTTATGTACATATTTGCTCTTATGTAGACTTGCAAAACAAGTTTATGCATATTTTTATTTCTAGCTTTCCTAGTTTATACTTGATTATGACTCTATGCTTCTTCTATTTTAGGGCATTTGCATGTGCCATTGTTCTACATCTGTGCACCACTTCCTTTTATTGTATTTATGATTTGGACACATGCCCATGTCCTTGTGTGTGCCTTCTTGATTGTGTATGAAAAAATTTAAACATGTACTTCCATGTGGATCTACACCAACCTAATTTTTTTGCTTATGTGGAAATTTGAGCATGTCCTTGTATGTCTTGTTTTATCAAATTTAGTGACATGTGCCATTGTCTCTTGTATTATGGCCTCTTGACCTATTTTGTGTGCCTTGTGTGTTTTGTATGTAGGCATCATGACCATGACACATATATTACTTATTTCACACTCTAGTTTTAGATGCCATTAGGGACCTCATGCATCTATCCTTCTTCCTTAGGTGCCTTGATGGACATCATGCCCCATCCCCCTAGGTAGTTACTCAGTTTATTTCTTAGATTTATTGTTCATATGCATTTTTATAATGTTATATCTATCTTGAAAGCCTTATGAATGCTATATCTAACATATATCTTACATTACAAACTAATGATCAAATTATCTTACATTTTTATGTCATGTATGCACATTATATTAATTATTAAGAAGATATCATGTATGCTCTAGATAAAACACATATTGTAGAGCTTTTTATTTTGAGGACAATTTTTGCACAAGTTTGAACCTCCACTCAAAAGAGTGTGCATTCACAGAGGTTTGTCATAGAGATCAGGATATATAAATGTACCCAAAGTATAATTTTCAATACATAGACATAGAATGTAGAAATCAATTTTAGGAAAACATAGTGGGAAACAATCACACAAAGGCTAGTTTCAATTACATAGAAATCAATATAACTGGACATTAGCACCCAAAGTGGGACACTAGCACCACTAATTCTAATGTCTAGATATGGTGATACTTTCCAATATCTTTTATTTTAGGAAATTTTATATTGACCAAAAAAGTAAAGTAGGTACAATCTAGGTTTACATATTTGTAGTTATAAATTAATAATTTTTGCTCAATTTAACATAGATTCATACTAGTTTTCTCATATTGGGGGTAGCATGTGTGGCATGATCACTCCCATTTCAATTTTAGATACTTAGATACATATTATTATAACTCAATCTAGAATCCATATGTACAAATATTAGATTTGGGCATGTGCACAACACATTATTTCCATATGTTCACTTTTACTCTATTGATTAGATGGAATTTAAAAATTCATGTCATACTTTATGTTCTTAATCCAAACACCATTTTCAATATCACAATCTAGACACCATTACACTAGCATAATCCATATTTGATGCCTTTCTCGATTTGTAGTGGTTGACATTACCAAGTAGTCTCTGAGCTACATACTCGAGTGGCTCCTAAGATAATTTTCATTCTAGAGTTCTTGAGTGGCCACAAAACTAACATATATAGTTCCAATTATATTTACACATCTTCAATTACATTATGCAATCTAGTTATAGATGCATCTACTACACATGGGTAGGTAATGATGGAGTCATAATCTACTTGAGTTCTTGAGCCACCTATATGAGAGGGTTAAACACACCATCAATCTAATCCAAGATATTCATAGGTTATTATCTATAGAACAAGGGTGGGAAATTACGGCATTAAGTCCAACTTGAGTTCTTGAACCACTCACACATGGGTATTAAGTAATCCATTCAACTCAGTCTAAGTTATTTATTGATCGATCACTAGCTACATGCACACACGATTTCACGAAGTTTTTACATTAGTTCACGCACCTAATAAGGTTTATTCATTCATTTCATATCTCTTATATCTTTTCTCATTTTTTTCATTTTATTTTGCTATATCTTAAGTAAGGACTGATCTATACAAGTTTCATTTTTAGGACACGTGATGGAGCACACTTCACACACTCAAATCTATATTTATGGGATTTACCTATTAGGTAAGTCAAGGTACATTTATTTTCCTTTATCATAGTATTTTAATTTTTTTTCATTTATATAATAAATGGTAGGGGGGAATGTAATCATCTAAAAGGTCACTTAAGTTCCAAGAGTGCTACTTGAGACTACTTATCCATAACTTAGCCCCAAACCTATTATAGGGCATATTTAGACACTTTTACATCCATTGTGCAAGCCACACGTGTACCTAAACATCCCTAAATCAATCATAAATCCTCACTTTAGCATTATGGCCCCTAGTGCCTCAGGTTTTTCCATATAGTCACTATCACCATAACTTGGACAATAATGCTAATGAAACTAGTGTCCTAGTTTGGGTGTTATTATCATTTTACTACATTTTATCATAAATGAATATATTTTCAAATTAAAAACCACCTAGGTTTATCCTAGACCTCTTTCAAGACCCATATATACATGAATTGTATCCCTTTATTCACTAGATGGAAATTAGATACAAATAACACAAATTATCTCAGAACAAGTCTACACAATCAAGGTTATCAATCTCTATTCTACCCTAATTCTACATATAATCATCTACAACCCTCCTAGGCTCATAATACATAGATTTTTATTCTCTATCATAACTCAAATCACTCAAACTAGCATTCATACTAGCTTCATTTACACTTGCACTAACACATAAGCGGGGAGAACTACATCTAGCTTGATCCTTCCTCAGAGGATTGGTATGTAGGCAAATCTCATCATAATGAAGTGTTGAGGATGTCTAAAATACACAAATAACATCACACTTTCCTACTTGTGCTAATCAAATTCCCTAAAAACATTGAGGTTTAGGGTTTACATGCAAAATCAATAATATACTAGTGCAATTCTTAGATCAATTTTAGTGTTGAGGATGTCCTCTATATGGGTTTACATGGAGGTATTAGAGCAATTCTACATAAAGGACACTAACACAAAAAGAAGACACTAGTTTCATAAGCACTAATGTCTAGTTTAGGCACTATTGTCTATGAGGGGTTTTAAAACTTGGATCTTATTTACAACACCCTGATTAGCTCCTATCCCATTTTGTAGGCTTCAGATCATTTGTCTCAGTCAAATTCTAGCTAAAAAGGTCAAACTAGGCCATATGTTACAAATCAATGGTTTTATTTATTACATATTTTATACCTAATTTATTGGTCTCAACCCCTTTAACAACCTAGGGCTTACACTCCATAACCCTAAAAAGTTAATTCACATAGCATATGCCTCCATACTTTGTGCCCATGATTATTTTAAAACTTTTAGTAATGTGTAGTATTTTAGAATCTATAATCTATGATTTTTAATTTAAATGTATGTGTATGTCATAGGCCATCAATATTATAACAATATACGAACCTTTGATGTCACAATGCAACATGATAACTGGTCGAATATCAATTTTGTAATAAATTTGTAGCTTTGTACCCCATGTTTGCCCCCTTTCGAGATGAGGGATGAGAGTAGTGAATTGATTGGATCAAAATATATAGAAATTTAGATAAATTAAATCAATTATATTGGTCAAAATGTTGTGTATAAAGTTTTGAAATTTAATGTTATATTAGTTGTAGTAAAGTATAAATTATAGAATAGTAAATAGTCATATTTGGTTATGAAGTATGATTGCCAAAGGAAATGGTGCTTGTGTCATAAAGTAAAAAATTAAATTGCTTGAAAATTTGGTGTCAATAATCAAATAACATTATGATGTATAATAAATTGTCACACATGTCCTAATGTAATTTTCAAAACATGTTTTTTATGAATAGAACTCTAGATAACCCTTGTAAAATTTTGGAGTTGTTAATTGAATTAAGTGCACACTAAACATAGTAATTTATATTTCCAAAAAGTAAACTCAAAATAGATAATAGGGTGAAAATTAGTTATGTAATTTTCACTTTTACCATTGTGTTGTGAGATTTGAGCTTTGGTTTTGCAAAATTCCTAGTTGATGACTTATGTTACCACTACAATTTGAGCACTTTCAAACTCTACTATAGAGACAGATTATTGGTGATCTGATATATATCAAAATTTCAAAAAAAATTAGTAAGTGGGTTTTGCATCTATTTAATCAATTTTGGAAAAAATTTGAAATTTTGTATTGTTTTTAGCATGATATATACATTTTATTTTATACATTTTTATCATGCATTTTTTAATGTTGTATTTGTATATTTTGACTAATTTTTCTCATACTTTGTATTTCTACACTATATTTATCTAGATTGGAATTTGATTAGACTTTATGTTTTTTATTTTCATAGCATGACTTACATTCTGATAAGTTTTCTTATGGGAGACACATGAGTAATTTATTCAATTTGGGTTTGTATGATGTATATTGGAAAATATTGGAGGAGTTATATCTAGCACATGTTGGTTGATTGGACTAAATTCCATTTAATATGCATCTAATGATTGCACTAGTATAATGATCGAATATTAACACACATACTTTTTGGCTCTTGATGGGTGAGATTACCATCACTTTGAATAAAGTGTGGTTCATCTTTAAGCTTCTTATTGTTTGAGAGAATCCCATAGTGATGGATGTGATGGGTTTATGGTATATGTTGTAGGCACAAAGATGCATGATAGGTAGACCTGAGAGTGTTGATCAGGGTGATACTATGTTATTAGAGCAAAATGTTTGAGTTGATGTTACATGATTATATAATTTATATGTTGCATATTGCATTAGTCATAGCATTAGTTAATAGAGTTATAACTATTTCCTATCATATATATCATATAGTTTGAACCATTAAGGAGAGTCATACTAGATACTTGAGGTGGCATAGTATGTTATCCCATGTGTATCAAGAGTTATACATATTCACCTTGGATGTTACATCCCGATTTCACCCTTAGTATTATAACCTTTGAATACATGGAATATTATGGTTATCATTTGATTTTTATTGCTTTGATTTAGCATTATGACATATATTGGTTATGAGAGAGTTATATGTTGATTAGTTTATATGATGGATTAATTATATGATAGTTGTACTTTTTTATTCTATACATTATGGATGTATATTTGATAATTATTAATCATTGTTTGATATATATGATGATTCAAACTAAATACCTACTTGTCACAAGGTGGATTCAAGATTGATTCTTTCCTCAGACCATGATGGAAGGAGATCATCATTAGAGAGGGTGGTGTAGATGGTATGATTAGGGGATGACAGAGGAATTGTTAGTAACCCAACACACACCATGGTAGAATAACTTGTTTAACTCTCTACTTGATTTAGATAGTTTGTTTTTAAGGGCTAATATGCTTATACTATGACCATGTTCTGGTTGATGCTTGTGATTATCTAAACTATGCGATCAAATGTATGATTTTAGTGCATAAATTTACTCATATAATGTTGTTTGATGATCATGTTATCAATGTTTACTCTAGTGTAGATTGTCTAACACAGTAACTAGTTTAAATGATATTTGATAAATATCACTATCTTGATTTATTGTCTTTATGTATAAGTAATAGTCAAGGCATTAGTATAAATCTATGATTTTATATATATATATATATATATATATATATATATATATATATATATATATATACTGGTATTTAATTAAATTAGTTATCTTGTAATAATTGGTTTGATTTATCTTTTAAAGAGATAATTATATTTTTACATTTAAGTTAAGGAAATTTAATTATCCTAATAATGCTAAATTAAGAGTTATCCCAATGCATGGATTACTTGAGAATTAAAGGTATAAAATTATCATTTAAAGAATAAATTAAGTGAACTTAAATTAGTAATTAACACAACCTTGACAGCAAAGATTAAAACATGCATGATTTATGAAATAAATAAATTAATTAAAGTTAAGTCATTGGTATTGGATTTTAAACTAAACATAAAAGTGACAGTCTTTACATGTAAAATGAAGTCTAAAGGATGAGATTATATTAAGGAGAGTATATGGTGATGTGTAGAGGGTTGAGGGAGAATGATGGTGAGAGTAAGGTGAGAGGAGAGCAAAAAAGATTATGACAATAGAGTGAGGTGAGAGAGAGTAGTAAGAAGGTGAAGAATCTAGTTCGATTTAAGTATTGAAAGGTTGGTTTGGCATTTTGTTGTATAGAATGCTAGAACTAAATCAATCTAGATAGTTTATAAAATTATTTTGTTTTAGAATTAGAAAATACATGCTTAGATAAATTTACAAATTATTTTTGAGGTAAACAAACTTGAAACTATAGTTGTACCTTACCGTAGCTAGATACATCATGTGTGAATTCATAAATAACTAAATAAAGTGTAATACACAAGTATATTGTATAGTTTTAAAGTCTGAATGAAAATAAAAACCATAGAATAAATTTGAAAAAGGGTTAAGAACAAAAAACTATGGGTTAATTGGTTAATTTAGAAAGTCAATTTTAATTTTGGTTACATACAAGAGACATCAATATAATCAAATTGGGTATTTAGAATAGTTTAGTAAATCATCAAAATTTGTATTATTTGAAGACTCTTCATACCAAAATAGGTATGAATGATTTTATATGGTCTGAGATTATAAAATGGATTATGAATTTATACTATGCATACTAAAATATATTTCCTGTATACATATTTGAGTAAGGATTTGCTTACACTTATGTGTTAATTCCTATGTATGTTGAAATGTAAGATAAAAATATATTTACCAAGTCCAATTTGGAAGGCGTATATTCAATAAAGGTTATATAAATATAAATTTAATATAGATTTAGTTATTATACACATAAGGGAACCATCCAGTTTAGATAAGGGCACAAGACTTAAATATTTCAAGCATACACATAGTAATCTATTATACTCTTACCCTAAGGACTAGAGGACAAACCGTAGCTAAGTATTTTTCTAAATATAGAGCAAGGTATTCATGTTCTACATAAAGCGTATATAGAAAGACCATAGATAAGTGTAGATTAATCAAAAATCTAAATTAATACTTTATATATATGCATATTAACATTATAAATTGATGAAGGAAGTAAGACCTGAAATAGATGATTTTATCTAGACGACTGGGTCAAACTAGTGTAAATATATGTGTTACGTTTCTAAGGTAAAGATTATAAAATGGATATGCACACGTATATCTTATCCAATGATTAAGTATTATAACTATGTTTTATTTAGTATTCATTGTGATAGGTTGTGAATGAGTTATCCACTTGTAAATGAGTCGTGAACTTTTAGTTGAGTTAACTAATTATTAAATGAATTTTAGCAATTGACTAAGAATAATATACCTATTGTTATATGATTATTTTAAACCAAGTGATTGAACATTAAAAAATAGTATACATTGATGATTTTTCATATATAAACTTTTAAAGGGATTCATTAAAGTACATGAGATACAATATATAAGGAATGATAAACCATGTTACAAATCTGAAAACTAGTATACTATGTATAGTTGTATACAACTTGTAAGTTGAACATTACGTATATGGATTGGTTATAGGGATGCATGTATTATTGTATAAAGTTAGCTATGATATATATGCTTGTGATTAATAATTCAATTATTTTTTGTGATGTTTATGTAATAATGAACTTGATATGATTCATTCTCATATGGTATGATTCTTGAATAAAAATGGGATATATTCATTATATTTGAAATATCTTTGTGTATGAAATTTATTTAATGCATTTGATAGAAGAAATGCATAGCTATGATTATTTCTCATAGCTCTTTACATATCTATTGTTAGGAATAATATGTTTTAATCATTAATTTATAAACTATGTTATATTTAATTGGTCTTGAATTGATAATGTCAAACAAGTAGCGAGACAAACTTCACTAACTTAGTTGAAATTATGAATGCAAGATGAAGGTAGTCTAATCAAGTGGTGTGTATGAAATTGATATATCCTAGAGATCACATGTTATTTTAAAACTTTGGCCAAAGTAATGTTAGACAGACATTATCATTTCATATGTTTGATTTATGTGTATATGTGATATCATGTTAGAACATATTCTATTTATGGTACACATCATGTAGTATAAATCTTACATCACATGGGAACTAACATGTCTCGGTGTATTTCTGCCCCATCACTATATACCTATCCATTAAGATAGGGCCATTCCCTAATGGGGGATTGTGCAGGGTATAGATGGTCTATGGTTGGTGTGGAAAAGCACTTGGATGATGCTCTTCCTCCCCATTATAGTACTTATTTGGAGACTACACTTGAGATTATCAAAGATACATGAGTTAGTTTGACTCAAGCTCCATGGAACATAGTGTCTATTTATTGTATCAAGGATAAATGCCTAATGGAAATGTAATTATATTATTTATTTATACTTCAATAGCATTAGATGTATTATTGTACTAATCATGGCTAGATTATAATGTGATTAATTTCATTACAATTATGTTATGTTGCATAAAATGCTAGTGATTGAAAATGTTATTGTTGTAAATTTACATTAGCCTAATACTCTATATTAGAATGTTAAAAATCACTATTTATATTCTCGTGTGAATCTAATGAAATAATAAATCTTGAGTAGATAAAAAAATGAAAAGAAAATTTTATTGCATTATTCTAGTAAACCCTTGAGGGGTTGTTACATGTGGTATTAGATCCAAGGCTCAAACTCAAGGACTTAATGAGTCTGCTAACATTTTTGTATTCTTATATTCAGAGAGAAATAATAATGGTGCAAATAATAGCATTAGGTGAGGTTCTTTCAAATGTCAATGACTATAACCCTCCAATTGATCCTAACCAATTTGCCACTAAATAATCAATAAAGTTGGATCAAATTCTCACAACCATGAATGATACCAAGTATCATATCACAACCCTAGAGAAAAAATTTAATGTCCATGGAGAGGAAGAACATCAGGAAGAACCTGTTGAGCATCTTTCTAGGCAATAAAACTAGTAGGATATGAGAGTTCAGGTAGTTGTAGAGTTGTCTAGGGATATGAAAAATATGATTCCACCCAAGTTCAATGGAACTATCTTAGGCGATGGTGTTGAAGTGTGGATGATAGAGATCGAGAAGTATTTCAATATTAAAAATTAATTTAAGGTCACCAAAGTAGTTTAGGGGGCATACCAATTAGCTAGTGAGGTAGCTACATGGTGGGCCAATAAGAAGTTTTAAATAAATGTTAATTCAACCACTATTATGTGGGATCAATTTGTGACATTTTTCAAGTCATAGTGGTTTTCACATATTTATTTTGATCAAAATCTCATAAATTTACAAAATTTAAAGTAGGGAGATTTATCGATTTATGAGTACTATGAGCAATTTACCAAACTTTTAAAGTACATACCTCAATACCAAGTAGATGAGAGGTTCAAGATTAAGAAGTGTATTATGGGATTAAAACTCTAGATCAGTGGTAAGGTAGATGTTCATGGACCTTCTACCATGGACTAGGTTTTGAGAAGGTAGTGAAGCAGGAGCAAAATTTGAAGTCTCTTACACAAGCCAGGGATAAGTTTAAGAAAAAGTTTAGGAGTTCTAAGACAACTTTTAAGAATAAGAACTGTAAATAGAGGAGTGGAGAATCTGAGGGTTATTTCCAAAATTAGAATGCCAAATTCAATATCAAATCCATCAACAAGACACCAGGTAATGGATTAAAAGGTGGTTTTAAGGGAAACCCATAGAATAATAGGAAAGGACCACCTAGAGGCTATTTCATTTCTAAAGGAGACCATTACACTCATGAATGCACTTAATACAAGTCAAATAAAAAAGGTCCTAATTCTTAGTAGGACAATTTTCAATAGTGTATTCATGCAATAATCAATAATTGACAAGCCAAATTTCAAGCATCACCCATAGAATTATCAAGTATTTTGTTTGAACATCCAATTTCTATTTTAATAGATATAGGGGCTACTTAATGTTTTATATCTCCTAGAATGCTTAGTAACTTTCCTAAAAGAGATAGGTTTATGGAAAATGCATGGTCCATACAGTATGGGAATGACTAAAAAGTCATGGTTAACAAGTGTCTAGTTGAAGCATAGATTAGGTTGCCTAAATTCACAATAGTAGTGGATCTATTTTTAGCACCACTAGGGTAATATGATGTAATCCTAGGATTCAATTGGATTGGAAAACACAAGACCAAGGTTGAATGCTACTTGAATAATGTTGAGTGCCTAGATGATTTTAGAAACTAGACATAAATTTGAGGTGATAAAAGAGATTTGATGGTTAGGAAGATTTATATAATACAACTTAGGAGGGCTTAGGGAAAAGGATGCCAAGCATTTATCATCAAGATAAATGAAATAGAGGAACCTAAAGAACCATCTCTTGAATATTACCCATTTCTTAGAGATTTTCATGATGTGTTTTTAGAATAATTACCAAAATTACCTCCTAAACATGAGTTTGATTTCTCTATTGATATCATACTAGATCAAAACCATAGTCTAAGGCACCATACAAGATGACAACCATTGAGTTGGTTAAACTAAATGCTCAACTCTAAAAATTGTTGTCAAAGGGGTTGATTAGGCCTAGTGTGTCACCTTGGGCTATACTAGTTGTCTTTGTCAAGAAGAAGGATGGTACTCTTTGACTTTGCATTAATTATAAGATGTTTAACAAGGCAACTATTAAAAATAGGTATCTAATACCTTGTATATATGATATTTTTGATCAAATGTAGGGAGCAAAGGTTTTTTCTAAGATTTATCTTAGAGCACGATATCATTAGTTGAGGATTTAGGACGAATATATTTTGAAGACAACTTTCAAAACTCATTATGGGCATTATGAGTTCACAGTGTTACCCTTTGAGTTGACTAATGCATCAAAACCATTCATGAATCTCATGAATAGTGTGTTAAGAGATTATCTAGATCACTTTGCTTTGGTATTTATGGATGACATTCTTATATATTATAAGAAAGAAGAGGATGTCCTTCAACATCTAAAACTGGTTATGCAGTGGTTATGGAAGCACAAGCTATATGGAAAGTTATATAAGTCCATATTTTTCTAAGAGAGTTAAATATCTAGGATATATTATTTCTACAGATGATAGTTCTATAGATCTAGTTAAGATAAGAGCCATTATGGAATGGATAGTGCTAAGGAATGTGTATGAGGTAAGAAGTTTCATGGGGTTGGCTAGATATTATAGGAAGGTCATTCCAAATTTTCTAAAATAACTAATCCAATTACCTCCTTGTAATGAAATAACCAAAGATTTATCTAGTCAAAAAAGTGTGAAGTAGATTTTTAGGAATTGAAAAGAATACTTACTTCAGCACTAGTGTTGAGATTTTTTGATCCCAATGGTCAATTTTCAGTGATCACATATGTGTTAAGAGAGAGAGATTAGGAGGATTATTTATGTATGATAGTGTAGTAGTGGCCTATGAATCTATGAAGTTGAAAACTTATGAGGTGAATTATGCCCCTCATGATCTTAAACTTGTAGTAATTGTTCATGTTTTACAAGTTTGGTGACATTATTTATTAGTAAAACCATTTGAGCTCAAGATTGATAACTTGGGACTCAAATACATTTTCACCCAACCAAATTTGAATGCTTATCAAAAATGCTAGTTAGAGTTTCTATCTAACTATGACTTTGATATAAATTACATCAAAGATAAAGAGAATAGATTAGTTGATGCCTTGAGTTGTAAAAGGTACATAGTAATCATGGCTACTATCAAGAATACTTTCAAGGATCATGTGATTGAGTCAAGTCAAAAAAGTATTATCTAAAAATGCTCAAAATCCAAGGTATAAAGGATTTAATTTTGTGAGTGGTGGTCTTTTGCATTATAATGGAAGGATGTATGTGTTAGATCAAGAGAATCTATGGAGCATAATGATAAAAGAAGTACACAATGACCCATATTCAAAATATCTAGGTGTAACCAAGCTCATGGTATAACTTAGACCTCTATATTTATAGAAGGGAATCATGGAAGATGTGGTAGACTATGTGTCATATTGTTTGAAATGTTAGTGGGTGAAAGTTGAGATGTGCACCTAGCTAGATTGTTATATCTACATGATATACCAAAGTAGAAGTGGCAGGTGATTAGCATAGACTTTGTCCAAGGTTTACCAATGTCATAGATTAGGCATGATGTGATCTTGGTAGTTATTGATAAAATAATCAAGGTAGCTCATTTTATACCAAGTAACTTGATAGATAATACACCTATGCTTATGAAGAGGTTCATGAAGGAAGCGTATAGGTATCATGAATTTTAGGTTTTGGGTAACTTTAAACTCATTTTTGGGTACATAACTAAATTTTAGCATTACGTATCACCCAAAGATTGATGGTAAGATTGAGAAAATTAATCAAGTGTTAGAGGATACTCTTCATATGTATTGAATAGATCATAAATATAAATGGGAATATTATATTCCATTGGTTGATTTTTCATAAAATAACTCATACCAATCAGCTTTGAAGATGGCACCATTTGAGGCACTATATAGAAGAAGGTGCAGGATACCAATCAGTTGGGATAGGTTAGAGGATAGGGTAGTTTTGGGCTTGAGATGCTTTCAAAAATGGAAGAACAAGTCAGATTAATTAAGTAGATATTGGTCAAGGCCAATGATAGATAAAATATTTATGAATATCTAAATAGGTTAGATAGGTGGTTTTCTATTGGTGATAAAGTGTTATTATAGGTTAAGATGTAAAAAAGATTGATTAAATTTGGGAAGTTAGTGAAACTATCACCAAGATATGTGGGACCCTTCGAGGTGTTAGAATTGGTCAATCCTATAGCATATAGGCTTGAATTGTCACCATTCCTAGCTCTATTACATAATATTTTCCATGTATCTTATCTTAAAAAGTACATATTTGATCCTTCACATATTTTATATTAGAATGCTTTGTAGGTTCTAGATCTCGGGGTGGTCATGATAGAAACAATTAGAGTAATTGACACTCATAAACTTCATTTCCATAATAAAGAATTGTCATAGTGAAAAGTATTTTGGGACCAATAATCTACGGATAGTGCTTATTGGGAGGAATATGATGATTTCTACATGTTATTTCTATATTTGTTTGCATGATTTGATACTAGATACTATGTTTTTATTTTGTTACACTTTGTTTATTATTCAGAACTCTTATTTGAATAAGTGTCATCAAGATAATGATCAGTTTTAAGGGGGGGTGATGTTACATCCTGATTTCACCCTAAGAATTATAACCTTTTGATCTATGGATTATTGTGGTTATCATTTGATTTTTATTGTTGTTATTGAGCATTATGACATATACTAGTTATGGGATAGTTATATGTTGATTAGTTTACATGTTAGATTAATTATGTGATAGATGTATTTTTTTATTTTGTACATTATGTATGTATATTTATTAGTTATGCATCATTAGTTTGATATATATGATGACTTAGACTAACTACCTACTTGTCATGAGGTGGATGTAGGATTGATTCTTCCTTCAGACCATGACAGAGGGAGAGAATCATTAGAGAGGGTGGAGTAGATGGGATGATTGGAGGATAATAGAGAAATTGATAGTAACCCAACACACACCATAGTAGAATAACTTGTTTAACTCTATTTGATTTAGATAGTTTATTTTTTAGTGTTAATATACTTATACTATGACCATGTTTCGGTTAATGCTTATGATGATCTAAATTATGTGATCTAATGTATGATTGTAGTGCATAGATTTAATCATACAATGTTGTTTGATGATCATGTTATTGATGTTTACACTAATTTGGATTGTCTAACATAGTGACTAGTTTAAATGATATTTATTAAATATCATTGTCTTGATTTAATGTCTTTATGTATAAGTAATAGTCAAGGCATTAGTATAAACCTATGATTAAAAAATGATAGATAGATATATAATTTATATACATTGGTATTTAATTAAAATAATTATCTTATGATAATTGGATTATTAATTGGTTTGATTTATCTTTTAAAGAGATAATTATCTTTTTATGTTTAAGTGAAGGAAATTTAACTATCCTAATAATGCTAACTTAAGAGCTAGTCCAATGCATGGATTACTTGAGAATTAAAGGTCTAAAATTATCATTTAAAAAACAACTTAAGTGAACTTAAATTAGTAATTAACATGACTTCAAAATCAAAGATTAAAACATGTATGATTTATGAAATAAATAAATCTCAAAGTTAAGTCATTGGTATATGATTTTAAACTAAATAGAAAAACAGTGGTCTTTGCATGTAAAATGAAATATAAAATATGAGATTATATTAAGGAGAGTATATAGAGACATATGGAGGATTGAGGGAGGAGGATGATGAGAGTAAGGAGAGAGGAGATCAGAAGAGAGTACGGTGATAGAGCGAGGTGAGAGAGAGTAGTAAGAAGGTGAAGAATCTAATTCGATTTAAGTGTTAAAAGGTTTGTTTGGCATTTTGTTGTATAGAATGTTAGAAAAGAATCAATCTAGACAATTTATGAAATTATTTTGTTTTATAATTATAAAATAAAATCTTAGATAAATTTACAAATTATTTTTGAGGTAAACAAACTTGAAACTATAATTTTACCTTACCATAGCTGGATGCATCATGTGTGAATTCATAAATATTTAAATAAAGTGTAATACATAGGTATATTATATAGGTTTAAAGTTTGAATGAAAACAAAAACCATAGAATCAATTTGAAAAATGGCCAAGAAAAAAAAATTGTGGGTCAATTGGTTAATTTAGACAAGTCGATTTTAATTCTAGTTACATACAAGAGACAATAAAATATGGGTATTTAGAATAGTTTAGCAAATCAATAGAATTCATATTATTTGAAGACTCTTCATACCAAAATAGGTATGCATGATTTTAGATGGTCTGAGATTATAAAATGGATTACATATTTATACTATGTGTACTGAAAAGGATTTCAAGTATACATATTTGAGCAAGGATCTACTTACACTTATGTGTTAATACCTATGTATTTTGAAATGTAAGATAAAAATATATTTACCAAGTCAAATTTGGAAGGTGTATATTCAATATAGGTTGTATAAATTTAAAATTAAATACATATTTAGTTATTATACACAAAAGGAAACCATGGAGTTTATAAAAGGGTGAAAGACTTAAATATTTTAGGTGTACGTATAGTAATCTATTATACTTTCAACCTGAGGACTAGTAGAAAAATCGTAGCTAAGTATTTTTCTAAATATAGAGTAGAGTATTTATGTTTTACATAAAGCATATAAAGAAAGATTGTAGTTGAGCATAGAGTACTCAAAACTCTAAATTAATACTTGATATATATGAGTGTCAATGTTATAAATTGATGAAAGAAGCAAGACCTGAAATAGTCAATTTTATCTAGATGACTAGGTCAAACTAGTGTTAATATATGTGTTATGTTTTTGAGGTAAACATTGTAGAATGGATATGCATGCATATGTCTTATCCAATGATTAATTATGCAAAGTTTATTTGATTTAGTATTCATTATGATAGGTTGTGCATGAGTTATCCACTTGTAAATGAGTCATGAACTTTTAGTTGAGTTAACTAATTATTAAGTGAATTTTAGCAATTCACTGAGAATAATATATCTATTGTTATATGATTTTTTTAAACCAAGTGATTGAACATTAAATCATAGTATACATTGATGAGTTTTCATATATAAACTTGTAAAGGGATTAATTAATGTACATGAGATGTGTATATATGGAATGATAAAAGTTGTGAAAATTTTAGAAACTCGTATATTATGTATAGTTGTATACAACTTATTGTAAGTTGAAAATTGCCTATATGGATTGGTTATAGGGATGCATGTATTATTGCATAAAGTTAGCTATGGATATATATATATATATATATATATATATATATATATATATATGTATGTATGTATGTATGTATGTATGTATGTATGTATATATATGTATGTATGTATGTATGTATGTATGTATATATGTATATATGTATGTATGTATATATATATATATATATATGTATGTATATATATATATATGTATGTATGTATATATATATATATATGTATGTATATATATAAATATATATATGTATGTATATATATATGTATGTATATATATATGTATGTATATATATATGTGTGTATATATATATATATGTATGTATGTATATATACATATGTATATATATATGTGTGTGTATATATATATATGTATATATGTATATATATATATATACATATACATATAGATATATATATATATATACATATATATGTATATATGTTTATATATATATGTATATATGTGTATATATATATATATATGTATATATCTATCTATATATATGTGTGTGTGTGTATGTATATATATATATATATATATATATATATACATATACATATATATATATATATGTATACATATACACATATATATGTGTATATATATACACATATATACATATACATACACACACACATATATATATACATATATACATACATACATATATCTATATATATATATATATATATATATATGATCTTGTGATTAAGAATTCAATGATTTCTCATGATGTTTATGCAATAATGAACTTGATAGTAGTCATGATCAGATGGTATGATTCTTGAATAGAAATTGGATATATTCATAATAATTAAAATATCTTTGTGTATGAAATTCATTTAATGCATTTTATAGATTAAATGCATAGTTATGATTATTTACCATACTTATCATGTTTATATATATGTTAATAGGAAAATTCTATTTTTAATCATTATTTTATGTACTATGTTATATTTAATTAATCTTGCATTGATAATGCCAAACAAGTAGTGAGACAGACTTCACTAACTTAGTTGACATCATGAATTCAAGATGAAGGTAATCCGATCAAGTGGTTGTATGAAATTGACATATCCTAGAGATCATATGTTATTTGAAAACTTTAGCCAAATTAATGTTAGATAGAGATTGTCATTTCATATGTTTTATTTACATGTTTATGCGATATCATATTAGAACATATTTTATTTATGGTACACATCATGTGGTATAAATATTATAGCACACGGGTATTGGAATATTTCTCTAAATTATCACACCATATCTATCTACCTATCTATGAAGGGAGGGCCATTCCCTAATGGAAGATTATGCAAGGTATTGATGGTCTGTGGTTTGTGCGGAGAAGTGCTCAGATGATGTTCTTCTTCCCCACTGTAGTACTTACTTGGAGACAACACTTGAGATTATCAAAAAAACATGAGTTAGTTTGATTCAAGCTCCATGGATCATAATATCTATTTAACATATCAAGGCTAAATTCCTAATGGAAATATAATTATATAATTTTTTTATACTTCAACAGTAGTAGTTTTATTAATGTACCAACCATGGCTAGATTTTAATGTGATTACTTTCATTGTAGTTATGTTGCAAAAAATTATAGTGATTAAAATTGTCATTATTGTAAGTTTGCATTAATCTAATATTATTTATTATAATGTTAAAAATCACTATTTATATTCTCATGTGAATCTAATGAAAGAATAAATGTTGATTAAAAAAATACTACATTATTCTAGTAAACCCTTGAGGGGTTGTTACATTGGATTTACATGCAGGTGGTTGTGTGACTAAAACTTTATTACATATATGGGATTATGATCACATTATTATTTTTTTTATGTTTGGTGGACCTCATTAGGATTATACTCATATTGATATATTTTTAACTTGATGGGTGCTACCACAATGGAGATTGTTGAGTAACATCGAGTATAGAATACTCTTGGATAGGATAACACCTACTATCACTTAGGGGTGACCTTATATGAGATATAAGACATGAGCTAAGGATGCTCTAGAGTTGTGACATGTGAGAGATAGTGTGTGGATACATGATCAGTTTGATGATGTATAGAGAGGTTTTGATATGAGTGAGTGACTCGCTAATTTAGATTGACTTGAGATGTGTTATTAGTGCCTTATCCATGGATGTGGAGTGATAGGGAGGCTATTAGAGCAAGTTTTATGTTAGGGCCTATAGGTGAATACTTGGCTCCTTGTTTAGTGATAGAGTGAGATCCTATGGTTCTATTAACATAGGGTAATGATAAATGGTGTACAATAGACTATACATATTAGTGGCTAATGCCTTATTTCATTATTTCACATTATATCAGATGATCATGTCATTTTTCCCTTTCCACATAGTGGAGGAGATGGAGATGGAATAGGTGTGCCACTTATACCTCAACCTACAACACAGGCTATCAGTGGAGATGCCAGGTTGTGACAACCATAACTAAGCATGAGTATTTGTAAATTATTTAATTTTTGTATTGTTTGATATTCATTTAGAGTGTGTTACTAAAGTATTCACATAAGGTGATATTTTAGGTGATGCTTATTGGTTTATAATTATAGATGTGACCATAAATACTTTGATGTATAATGTGCCATATGATGTATTAGGTAGTAGGTTGGTTGAGAGAGTTGACTAGATTGTTGGAGAGCATGAATATTTGTTTGATCTATGTGTGATCACAACTATGACATATATTGTGGTATCTAAAGAGCATGATGAATTATAGGCAGAGATTAATATATGGCCTAAACTAAGTCAAAATTTTGATTTATCCAGATATTTTCTCACTTAATTCAGTGCTTTGTAATCTAAGAATACATGTGTCATGGTTTAGAATAAGATAATTAAGAGGTAGATTATATGATGTAGGTCATGATCATGATCATATGGTGTGATTGACTAAGGTGAGGCCTCAGCTTCTTAGGTAGTGGAATTAGTTAAGAGTGACAACTCAGATGTGGGGATACCCCCATCATTGATTGATATTCATACTATAAAATTATATATATATATATATATATATATATATATATGAGATCATTTCTCATATGTTAGTGTTATTCATTTATATGCATTGAGTATTTTACATTTATATGTATATGTTAGTGTTAGTTAATATAAATATCACAGAATTATGAAAGTATAAGTGTTGGATGTTTATTATTTTGTAATTATTAATATCAAGTATGTGATAGTGTCACTCAAAAATAGTTTCTAAAAATGTTTGGAAAGAGAAATTCACTATAACTTGGCTGAAAAAAATTCTATAAAACAATTTGAAATGGTTCCACTTCTGAATATTACACTACTATGTTGACTTTATTGGTTGTTCCATAGATATTTAATTCTTGTTTTCATTCCATATTTTCTTAGAAGAATATATAGACATAGTGGTAACATAAAATTTTGGAGCATTGGAAATTATAATTATTTTAGTATCATCTTTATCGAGAGATCAAATGACCATTGGTTTCTAAAAAGGAATATTTTGGGAGAATGTGAACTAGGAGGACTTCTTTTATTGGTTTTCTTATACAAAGGTAGATACACCATTTGTTTCATGGTAGGAATGTCATGGAATTTTTCAATTTGCTTAGAATAAATACTAGAATAAGTGGGAGAAGAATACCCTTTGTATTATTCTCAAATATAGTAACTCCTCTACCAAAAAGTTATGTAATATTTTGTCACAAAACATAACAATCATTGTCACAATTCCCATTAATACCATGATAAGTTTAAAATGGATGACCTTTTATCTTCTCAAATATCTATGGTGGATGATAGTAGTTTAGAGGAAGAGCAATCAACTAATTATCTAATAATGTATGTAATATATCATGTTGTTGATCTCTAAGGTGGTTAAATTAAATTGGTTATCTTAGTAGAGGTAGATGATTTTAATATATTAACTATATTTTAAGCTTATTCTTTTCCTTTATATAAGACCTTTACTATTTTTCATTGCCATCATGTTGGCACTTTTCTTGAGACCTGGGCACTAGTGTGCCAACTTATGTGCCCAGTGATAATTTTCCCTATGTCGGCATATGATAAGGAAGAATATTCCATATGCTCATCCAAGGCATAGAGTAGAGTATCTAAGTTTGTTCAGGATTAGTTTTCAATTATGTTATCAACATAAGGTGAAATAAATTAAACTATATTATTAATATCACTTCTACCTAACCTAGGTTCCTGGTTGATCCTATCAATAGATGCCTATAATTAAACTAGGGAAGGTAAGTTATCTCAAAAAACATTAATTCCCACATAAAAATCATAACTGAAGATAGAACAAGAATACCATACTACTTCGCTAGAGTAGAATCATGTTTGTATTAATAATCAAGTAAAGGAGATTTACACTAGGGTAGGGTACATAAAAACTTATACAATCCTAATTCAATTAGTATGTTGATATTATTATTATTATTATCTTCACTTTGATAGTGACACCAATAATAACTAACCTATTTTATTGATCTTCTAACTGACTAACCAACTACTATCCTATCAAAAGCCTCTTATCCTTACTATGGGATGGTAATTTATAGAGCTTAGGTGAAGCAGGAATACATCTAGCATTAACCATTTTTCAAAATTTGAATACTCCCTCCTCATTCTATCATTTATCTTTGCATTATCATGGAAAAAAGATCAATTCCATCTCCTCTGCTACCTATATTTATTTATTATGTTGTTTCCTATCTAGTGTCTTCTTTTAAATCTCTCACTACAATCATGGTGTAGTTGGGATATGACCTACCTAAATCTCATAGCTTGTCCACATGTACTATGAGATAGAAATTTTTTAGTGGCATTTAAATCTCATTCCCTACACCCATTACTTTTGGATGATGTGGCTATCATCAATTGTAAATCCCTTTACTCGGGGTCCACATCTACCCCACACTAACTTGGTTAGCCATCCTCAGATAACTAACCCTTACTTTTGGGGTTATAATATTTAGTAGGGGACATAAAGGTAAAAGAATTTCCTCATGTAGATATATCTACAACTCATCTTATTGGCACATGGTAAGTTGAATAGTTTTCTTGTGTTGTATTTGACTCAGTGCTTATTCTTTAGAAGTCAATGACCATAGCATAGAGGGGTTCAACATGTTACTTTATCTTGCCAAGCCTCTCCAACATATCCTTTAGGACTTCTTCTAGAGGGATTTCTTCATCCAAGGTTCTTCCTTGAAGCTTCAAAAATTATATCTCTAATTCCCTCCTTAAAGTACCTATTTATTGGATCAGTGCATCTGCCTCTTTTAGTAAGGAGGATCACTCCTCATTATTATTCAGGTAGACCAGTGAAGCCAAATATTTCTAATCATCTTCTTAGGAGGATATTCATGATTAAATTATTCTAGATTGCTTATAAAAATTCCCAAATAAGCATTTTGTATTGACTACATAATCAACAAGGGTTTTTATTGCATCCTTATAATATTTCAATCACTCAATACATTTGAGTTGGGCTTCCTCTAACTTATCATAGGGGCTTGTAGAGTTTTTTCCCCTTTTAATGAGAACATCATCTAGAACCTCTAAATTCCTCATCAAATCAACATGCATAGAATGAATCATGTCAATACGCTGAGTTGGGTTCTTAAAATCTTGTCACATAGGTATAATACTCTAACCTTAATTTCCTTAATTTCATATTTATCCCTTTCCTACTCTACTCACTCCTCATTTAATATATGTTTTACCTTATCCTACTCTTTCATGTCTTATTCAAGGGAATTATTGATAGTTAGGTGCTTTCTTTCTTCTTAATCAAGGGTATAGACCATATCTCTTGTAATTTTTTGTTGTTTCCAACAAGTCTTTGTGTTCACCAAATTTTATCAAGTTATTTTAGTAACCAGCTTTAGGAGAGCATTTCTTGCCTATACCCTAACAAAAGTCTTAGGGTCTATGAGGAATATTCTTGATCCAAAATGGCTTGTTATGGTGTATGAGACCTCATATTCATTGGGAACCTCATGAATAGGCTCCTCCCTAAAATATTCCAAATCAAAGAAAAACTATAATCAGGTTGTTAAAGAGGCTTGGTCCATCACCAAGGCATCCCAAACATATATATATTCATCATGCACCTCATTATGTAGTGCTCTCAAATAGATTTTTATATTTTCCCCTAGTTTTTTATGTGATCTATTGGGGGGTTGTCTCCTACAAGGATGTTCTCATCTCCCTCTGACCCTCCTTATTCTCCTTTTCTTCTTAAGTCAGACCATAACTACTACCTCTCTTCATTTTATAGCTACCCATCTACAAATTTATATGGGATAATAATTTCCTCCTTTAGGGTATCAACCACATTCCCTAAAAGTTCCTCTAATATATATTCATCATTTTGGTCAAACAAGGCTCTTTCTATGGCATCCTCAATCTAGGTACTGTGCCTAGTATGACCTTCTTAAAATATGTATGCCTCTTCCTATTA
Source organism: Torreya grandis (assembly GCA_037957365.1). Lineage (NCBI taxonomy): Eukaryota > Viridiplantae > Streptophyta > Pinopsida > Cupressales > Taxaceae > Torreya > Torreya grandis. The sequence continues at coordinate 961,552 of JARHVA010001181.1, forward strand.
GCTAGATGACCCTTATGTTATGTTTGCATTCATTATACCCCTTCTTTTTTCTTCCCTAGTTGGTGGGGATGACACCCTTCCCTTTGGTTTTGGTTTCAATCATCATTTAGCTTCATGATGGGGTGATCAAGGTACTTCCTCCCACTTTGTTCTTATTTTTTTAATATTCAAATATTGATTACAAAATATATGCATCAAAGTTTCAAAAATGGTTATCAAAGTCTCAAAAAAACCATATATTACTAATAAAGGAAGCATTCCCCCATATGTTTAGATATACCCATCGATAAATCAATCTAAAAACCATCCCCAAATAGGTAGCCTAGCAAGAAAAAACACAATAACAAAGAACCAACACCTAACAAAATACCACCCAAAAAAGAGGTGGTACTATTATTCATCAGCTACATAGATTTATCTTTAGGTGCCCTCCAATAATTAGTGCACTCCATTTCATTGTCCTCATCTAAAACTAGGCAAACAAGTCCCTCAATAGAGCTTATCTTCAACTTAGATCCCAGCTAATCCAGTCTTGTAGTCTTTGGAGTGTATATGTCAACCTTATTAAGTAGAGATTTCATATTATTAGTTTTGACATATTCAATCACCTCATCTACTTTTTCATAACCTCCCTTCTCAATGAGCTTCTCTAATTTCTCAGTAAATACATTAACATTATCTTTAATTAATTTCCAAAGTTCCCTTTGCTCATTAGCATCATATACCATGGGAGTGAAATTTAGGGGGGGAAACATTTACTTAGCATCCTTATCATTAGAGAACAGGTCAAGATCTAGGTCAAGAGGATCCATAGATTCCTTAGCTTCCTTAATTACACTACTATCAATACCATCATTTTATATATCCCTCATCATATCATTATAGGCCATCATCCAACTATTTGCACCATTCTTGTCAGATTTTGAAGAGTTAATCCAATCTTGGACTGGGTTATCTACTTGATTAAAGTAGGAATCCTTTATGCACTCCCATTTATGCTCAATAATTTTAACATCTACAGTCAACCCATGACAAACTTCCTAATCTAAGTGTGGACTCAACTTAGGATAACTACTTGAATCAATCTGATAGTCTAATGTGATCTTAAGCATTTTAGACCTCAAAAAAAATTCTAGTTATACTTGAGGCACCTTCAATTGAATAAAGATATGTAACGAAGCAATATGAAGGATGACTTCAATAGTGAAGTTAGTAAGCACCCTAGCCTTAGATTGAAAAACCTCTAAGTTTCTTTATTTCCCTAAAAACCATAAAATCTTAGTTGAAAAAATAAGCCAAAATTTATGAAAGAAAGGATGGACTTTGATTTTAAGACAAATATACCCAAAATCAATGTTTAGCCATCTAATTTCACAATAAAAATCAATACTCCAACCTTTAAGACAACATTTCCAAATATTAGAAGCATAAGGACATATAAAATATGATGTTCAATAGTTTTAGCATCACTACAAAAGGAATAAAAGGGTTGACCAAAGCCACTTTTAACCAAAATAGAACTGATAGCAAGTTTATTATAAATCAAGAGCCAATGAAATTAGAACTTTTTAGGCTCAAGATAAGAATCCCACATAACTTCAAACCTAAAGGACTAAGAATGAAGAGGATCACACATAGCTCAAATATGATTAAGAGTAAAATAGAGGATTTTGGAAAAAGAGAGTTTATTATATAACATCTGAGTAGATAACTTGAATAGGGGAGGGCCCTTTAACCACTTAACACTTTCCTAGAAATCACCATCTTCATCCATAAAGGAGACATTATTATTCCTCTATAGTGCTTTTAGAACAAGAGTATAAGTTTTACACTGAATAGTAGGGATTTGAAATCTGACTCTAATTTTTGACCAGGTGGCCCATTCAAATTATGAGAAAATATCTTAAAAACCCTCAATCCTTTTGTGAACCATTCAAAAGTAGAGCATCCCATGGTGAGAGAAAGCAACCTTTTGTTTGCATATATATTCCACCAGATAGATCTATAATGCTGGAAACATGTCTTAAACCAATTGAAGATATGTTTGGTAGTAATAAAAGGTTTAATAAAATCCCAAGTAGACCAGATAGAAGTAAAAATTAGTGAACTAATAACTTTAACAAAAAAGGGACCTATAAGAAGATTCATTATATTGAGCCCTTGCCAATGTGGTTTACCTTTAGGAAAGCCTTTTATGATATTATTTTTGACTAAGATTTTCTAAGTTCATCCCCTTTGAATTCTCTAATTATCCATTTAACCACAAGGGTGATGCCTTGGATCCTTAGATCTTTTAGGTTAAGACCCCCAATATGTTTGGGCTTTGAACAAAATTTTCATGAGATAGCATGTCTTTTCCTCCCTCCTTTTCCATTAGACCACAACAAATCCCTTATAGTTCTATCTAACAAATTTATATGTGTCTTACTAAAGATCTAATAAGAAGCATAGTATATATTGTATGAGGAAATAATTTTTTGGAAGACTTGAATCCTTCCAGGTAAGGAAAGCAATTGTCCCTACTATTTTTTAATTTTCTTATTAATTTTGATAAAAATTCACTTCCACATGAGCTTTAATGAAGGGGTAAGTGAAAAAGGAATACCCAATATCTAACCAACTCATCTGACACTTTCCATGCCTAGCCAAACTATGCAAGCCAATTAGGAGGGGTGTTCTTCCACCCCAACATACATGATTTATGCATAACGACCTTGAAACTAGAAGTAGAGAAATATATATATCTAACCTTGTGGAAACCTGATTCAAGTTACTTTACTCTAGTTTGATAAATAGAGTAATGTCATCAACAAATAAAACATCAATCAAAACATCATATTTGGGTAGAGAGATGCCTCTAACAAGAGGTCCAACATTAGAGATTCTAATTATATAGTGAACTGCTTCAATAGCCAACACAAACAATGAAGGGGAAAGAGGACATCCTTGTTTGATGAAATGTTGAAGCTCACATGAGTTAGGCAATTCTCGATTGACTTTGAAAATAGTATATGCATCTTTAAATAGGACCTTAACCATTCTACAAAACTTATCTTTAAAACCAAAGGCTCTTAGAACTCTTTCAATAAAGGGCCATTCTATTTTCTCATATGCTTTCTCTAAGTCAAGAAGAATTATGCCTACATCTTGATTATAATCTCAAGCCTAATACATCCCTTCCCATCTAGTTATCAGGTTATCCATAATGTATCTTCCTTCAAAAAAACTAGTTTAAGTCTCAAAAATAATATAGGGAAGCTAAGAAGAGAGTCTCGTGGCCAAGATTTTTTCTAAAAATTTTTAGGAGATATTGAGGGTAATCGGCCTTCATTTTTTGACTAAAGATAAGTCTCCTTCCTTAGGGATGAGATTAATAACACCTATGTTAATATCAAGGCCTAAATAACCAGCATTTGTAGCTTCTTTATAAACCTTCAAACATTTGTAACAACCTAGTCCTTATTGAATTTTCTAAATTTAATAGGGAAGCCATCAATACCAAGTTCTTTATTATTTTTTAGAGAGTCAGTGGTAACTTTAATTTCATCTATCATGATATCCTTGTCAATGTATTTTTCTTGTATTCATGACACTTTTTTTTAATACAGATATCATAAATTGCCCTATTTTTCTCAATGAGATCATTAGAACCATTAGACAGAAACAAGCTAGAGTAGAATTCATATAAAGATTCTTTGATCATGTAGGAGTCATGAAAAATATTACACTTAAACTCAATGCCATTAATTTTGGTCCTTTGTTTTTTATTTTTCAATAATCAAAATAAAAACTTAGATCCTTTATCCCTAAAAATAAGCCAATTCAGTCTTGAGTGAATATTCACTCCCCTGACAAGGTAGTATTTTTATTGTCTGACTTGATGCTTTAGAGAGTTAAGTTAATTCACTAGTCTACCATTAGATGGATCAAGTTGAAGATAAATTTTATCTTGAATTAGGTTTTTTGGGGTGACCTTGGCAATTTTTTGGCATATTTTAGACTTTATCAGACCATATGTTCTTGCAAAGGTCTTTGAAAATTCCATACAAGAATTCCACTGATCAATACTAGAGCCATAATTAAAAGATAGTTCCCAATATTCCAATAAGAACAAATACTTTTGATATATATTTTATCAAAAATGTGAGACACATTAAACTTAGAAAGTCCTTTGAAAGATGAGGAAGTTTTGTCTACCTCTGAATTCAAAGAAAATCTCAATTCTATGGGGTGGTGGTCAAAGATTATTTAAGGCAAAACATTCACCACATTACCATTACTATTTGTGGTCACTATAAAGGAATCTCTATTCAAGTAGAACATATCAAGTCTAGAATAGTGTCTTTTATTATTATTCTACTTATTACACTAGGCAAACTAGATTCCTTTACTTTTATCTTTACCTTACTGTAATGGATCAATAAGTCTATGCATTTTCTTGAATTTAAACCAAAATTAAAGCTCATTGCCTTTCCAAGACTAATGACCACCACCAATTTTATCTTCTTTTTCCTTGACCATGTTAAAGTCACCACTAAAGATCCAATGGACATTTTTAGGTTATAGCTATCCAATTTCATAGATCATATCTTTCTCTATAATTATTTGGAGCATAGGGGGAGATACCATGGTTGATAATGCATTCCTTCAAATCAAGGTTAACCAAGATGGAGGCCCCTCCTTTACCTCTTTGGTGATTAGAGGAAAAATGAGTTGCATTAGGCCAAATTATGTTGAGGACTGAGGACAATTGGGATCCCATAGCCTTAACTTTTTGAAGATGCAAAAAATCTAGTTTGTCTCTCAAGTGCCTAAATTATCTCATAATGGGTTTTTTTATTAGGGGATTTCAAGCCCCTAACATTATAACTTACAATCCACATAGAATGTTAAAGTAGTGGGTTCAATTAGATTGACTTTGGCATTTGCCCTCGTTATTATAACATGTTTTGAAATAGTATAGAACTTTGTTTTCTTCGGCCTTCTTAAAATCTAGATCAAGACCACTAGGAGGGATATCTTTATATTTTTTTCTATCTTTAACCAAAGAATGATCCAACATTATGGACATAGAGTCCATTTTGAGTCTTTTGCCAACCCATTTAGACTTATAATTCTTAGAAACATTATGGTCATTAAGGAAAAAGGGTGCACTCACTGATGAATCCATTTTAGAATTGAAATTAACTTTTTCTTGTTTCTCCATAGAAATAACCATGGGGGAGGAATCACCTCCATTTTCACTGAGACTAGAAAATGGCATGCTACTAGGGTTAGAAGGATAATCAATAGGAGGATCTACTAAAAAAACATATATTTTTATGAAAGAGAATCTAATTGAGCTATTTTCTCAATAAAAATATCATCCAAATTATTTGGTATATAATTAAACATATCAAATGGATAATTAATAAGTGGTGGTGGGGACCTAGAAGACTAGGAAGTGTAGTGAGTCATAACTTTTCCAATCTCATCTGTAGGCTTTAGTGCATTTCCCCCTAAAGCCTCCTTAGGTGAGGCATTATATTTGAGTGGTTCACTATTATACATAGGGTTCTTAAAGACTTGTAAATCATCCAACATAGAATCTTCCTTCTATGTGACTTGACCTTTTTATTTATTGTGGAGGTCTTCCTTGTTAACCAACATTAGGCAATTTCTCTTGAGGTGTCCATATTTTTTACAAAAAAATAAGTATTAAATCCACCCAACCCTCTAATATCACAAATATGAGATATCCCTTTCATTTTTAATTTAATGGATTCATAAAAAAAATCCAAGGGTCATAAGGAAATTAAAACCCTAGGATTCATATGACCTAACGACCTCCTAGTGTCCTCAATTTTAAGGACTTTCCAAAGGGGATTAAAATATTTTGGTAGAAATTTCCATAGTTAGATAGGAAATATTTTAGGCTCAATTTTCACCCTTTGAGATATTTTTCAAGCTCCCTCCAATTGAGCTACACAATGGGAACAACCACAGGCTGTGGGTATCATGTGGTAAGGTTAAACCTTTGGAGAAGGATAACTTCCTCTTAATGCTCACCTAAAATAATTCTGAAATAATAATTCACAAGTAAAAGGGTTAGAAAGAGGATAAGGGCTCCTAAGAAGGCTAAAAGGGTGATGCACCAAAATTAAATGGACACTCATATAAGGTTGAACACACACTAGATCCACAAAAGACAACTATGGCTTACTCAATCTCACTAGTTTCATAAATGTTTCATAGAAGAGGTTACAATTATAACACTAATCTAGACCTATAAGTTAGATTGAAAATGCCTTCAAAGAGGTAACCATAAGGATAGTAAACTAGTAAGAATCTCCTTCAAAAATTCACCATACATAAGCATACTAAGCACTGATTAAAGACAAGAAATAGGTAAAGATTTGATCTTATTACTTCAAAAGGTAGTTCTTAGAATATTTTGATAGGGTTAACCATATAGAATGAGCAAAATTTTACAAGAGTCTCAATGAGTATCCTTGTCCCAAAAAAGAATGATAAATTCTAAGAACTGAGAACCCCTTCAATGGGAATGAGACCAGGATATATAGGAGAAGAGAGAGAGAAATAATGTGGGAGCACACCATCAAAGAGGGAGCACACCATCTTGGGTCATTAATTTAACCTGAACTACTACCACCTTTTTTACCCAATCAAAGCCTTGTCACCTTTTTAATCAATCAGGATGCTACACATGGCTTACCAAGTTGAAAATCCCCCATAAGGCCCCAAGAATGCATTAAATGTTCCTAGCTATAGTTCCCAACACTAGACCTTTTATTTGATCCTTCACACCATCTCTCACTTGAGGATAAAACATCATGTTCATGGGTCTGATAAAATCATGGCTTTGTGCATTTTAGGTGGTTACTTGTTGAAAATATGGCCATGCTGAAGGATAAGGAGCCTTTGCATTAATCACATACCTGCTTTATCTCCATGTTTGGATCATAGGTCCATCCTATAGATGGAAAAATAATATAATATTATTGGTTTTCTTATATTATCCATATTAATATAGACCTATAGACTATAGACCCCCTTTTTTGGGATTATAATAGGTCTAAATAGACCCATTCTATCTCTACAAGAACCAAGAGTTCATTATATATGTGGGTCCTCCTTTAATATTGGAAAATACAGTCATAGACAAACCTTGCAAGCTATAAAATATTGAACAAGAGATCCATATTAAGCTCCATTTGTGGTCCCTTTATGTTCTTTATACTTTACTATATGACTATGGCCTTTTAATGGTGTTCAATCGAGCTTCAATGGTGGTAGGATGACCCTGCAATACCTATGTTTTCTTCCATAAAAAATTGGCCTTAGATTATTGACCTTTATTTTTATTGGTCAATGATACTAACTCAAATCATTGACCCATATTGCACCATTGATCTTACTTGGTAAGAATGATCGTGAGTCATTGATTTACCTTTGACTTGTCAATCTCTCTCTAAGTTACCACTTAATAGTCCTATGTTTGATTTCAAGTTTTGCTATTAGTCTATCAACTTAAGTATTATGACACATGTCAATCTCTTGATCTTCTTGATTGTTTGACTCATCCCTCACCATTGGATCAAGATGTACAATACAACACAGATCATTAGATCTGCTAGGACCCACTGTTTGAAAACCAATAGCTATTTCATGAGCTTAAAATTAATGTTTGTACTCCCATAAAATGATGTTCATGCAATCATAATTGACATTCACATGACCATCAAATTTAATCTCAAAAGGTTTAGTTTTGCTCAAGATTTATTTTGATGTTTGTGTGAACATCCCATTTTATAGGTTTAACTTGGAATGCTCATAACTTGAGATAAAAATCTCACATGAACATGAAAGTTTTAGAGCATGTTCCTGGCATGAAGAACTCCATAGTGCTACAATATCTTGATTGGCAATGCTTTCTGAGTGGACTTATAAAATAGATAAGTGCACTGGTCCATTTATTCTTGCATGATGTCTAAGTGATGGTCTAGCTCACTTAGGCTTATGTTTGACCTTTTGCATTAATTTATAAGGCTTGAATGAGCTCTTGGGGCTTGTGTAAAACCTACTTCATGCTCTTGAACTTTATGACCACCATAGAGACCTATTTCCATAAATTTAGATGAACTACACTTTAAGTGAACTTAAAGTGTTTCAAAATCTTTACAATCTGCATGATCTCTTTGGTCCACTCATTCCATCCATAACATCTATTCATATATTCATCCATTAGCAACCTAATCCATCTAGGCACAAGTTTTGTATGTGGGCCAAAAAATGGCCAGCATCTTTGGTGACTCGTAAGGAAGCATGCTTTATATGCTTGAGAACCTAGTCTTTTTTGCCTTGATTAGTCCATTGGGCATATTAAGTCCCAAGTCTTCTCCCAACTAATCATGACGATAACACAAGGCTATCCCTATCTAGAACCTTTATTGAAGCAATAAGATCAAAATAAATAGAACAAAAAAGTGCTCAAGGCACTCATTGAAAAGGAAACACATAATAGAAAATAAATGTGCACAAATCACTTAGAGGAAATCATAAAAGCTACTCTAACATGTACAATATGTTACAAAGGAAGCAAATCCATTCAATAATAGGGATTTAAATTAATGTCATTAATTGGGATATGTAATACCTCTTCATCTAGTTGGGCAAGTTGAAAATCATTATGTTCCTTTCATCCATAGATCAAATAAGGACCACTCCATAGGCTATCGAATTTGGTATAGTTGCCTAGATTAGCTTTATTTGAGTCCTATTTGAGGACTAGCACCCCCCTTAAAACTCCTTATTATAGATCTCTTGTCAAAGTATTTTTTTACCTAGTCTTGATGTGACTCAAGTGTTTTCATAGCAAGCTCACTAGTTTCTTCTAGGTCCATGAGATCTACCATCCTCACATTCATGGGTTTATCCTCCATTAACTCAAGTTGGTGGGCCAATTCCAATGCAAGAAGCTTGGGAGAGATAGGAAATTTGGCTTCCCTTCCATACACAAGAACTTATGGATAATTTCCAATGGTGGTTTTAGGAGTCACTCAATCTATAAGGTTGTCTTTAGCTTGATGTGCCATGTTCTCTGATTCTCTTCCATGGCCCTATTGATGATCCTTAAAAAAAAATTATTTATAGACTCTGCCAATCCATCTCCTTAAGTATAGTAATTGGAAGAGGTGTTGAGGTAGATGCCCAGTTTGAGATCCCACTCACTTGTCTTCATACCAAGGAATGCTAATGCATTATCTAAAATTATGGTGGCTAGAACACCAAATCTAGTCACAAGGTTATCATAGAAATCCAAAACTACACCTTCACTAGCCTCCTTCAAAGCAATGGCTTCCACCTACCTAGTAAAGTAGTTAGTTGTAGTGAGCACCCATTTATGCCCTGTACTTGATGTTGGATTGATCATCCCTATGATTTCTAACCCCCATTACATTATAGGTTTCTCCACTTGAATAGGATTGAGTGGAAGGGCTACTAGTTTCTTTTTTCCTACAAAGAGGGCACACTTCTAGAATTTTCTAACCCATGCATGAGCATCTTTTAAAATATTGGGCCAGTAATAACTAGCCCTCATAACCTTTATTGTGGTGGTTTTAGGTGAAAAATGACCTCTTATAAGTCCATCATAGAATTGATCCAAGAACTTGGTCACTTGGTCAACATCTATGCACCTAAGGAGTACCCCATTGAGGTCCTTTCTGAAAATAACACCATCAACTAATGCATAAGGTATAGATTAAAGCCTAAAATACCTTATTTTAGCTCTATCCAAACCTTGGGGGAATTATCCTATTATCAATAATTGAGTAATATCTTGAAGTTAGCTCTTTTGAAGTGGAGATGTACCTACTTGTGAATTATCTTGGGTCACCAAAACAACTTCCTTGTCTACCTAGAGGTCATTTACCATTTTTTCACATAATCCATTGCCTCTAAATATATTTATGGCTTTGATCTCCACTTCATACTTCATGACCTTTGTGATCCAAATGCTCTCTTCTCATTCAAATACTTGTTAAGGAGGAAGTCCCTAACTCTAGGATGAGACACCATAAGATGGATCCTGTTGTTGGAGAGCATGGGCCTAAACATCTTGAGGCTTATCAAGGCCATAATAAATTGCTTCTTAATGAAAGTGTATCTCACCTCATATCCTTCCAACCCTTGACTAAAAAAGGTAATTGGCCACACTATTCCTTCACCATTATTCTACATCAGCATAGCTAATATGTTGTCAACATTGGCAAAGGTGTAAAATATGAAGTCCTTGGAGAAATAAAAAGTTATGAGTGAGGGGGCCTACACAATGGCATGCTTGATGCCCCCAAAATCTGCCTTGCCTTCATTGGACCAAGTAAACACTTGGATTTCCTTTAGCATGGTGGTGATAGGTTTGACTAGGTTTGCAAAACTAGGTATGAACCTTCTCATAAAGTTAATATTTCCAAGGAAGATCTGGATCCCCTTCTTATGCTTTGGTAAGGATAAGGTTAAAATATCGCTTACTCTATCAAGGTCATTAGATAATCCTTATTTTTAGACAATGTGACCCAATAGCTTACCTTCATGCATAAAGAACACACATTTCTTATGATTTAAAGAGATCCCATACTCTCTGCATCTCTGGAATATCAACCTCAAATGGTCCATGTGCTCACTAGCTTTCTTGGAGAAGACTGTGATGTCATCCAAGTAGATCAGTACCATTCAAGTTATCAACCTTTGGAAGGCCATGGTCATTTCTCTTTACAAGGTTACCCTGGCATTGAAAACTCCCAAAGCCATTTTCTAATAAGCAAATGTGTCCCACTTAGTGGTGAAGGTAGTCTTGTATTAGTCTTCCTCTCTCACTAGCACTTGGTTATAACCTAAATACCCATCTAAGAGAGAGAAGCATTTTGAACTAGTAACTACTTAAAGGAGTTGCTCCATAGATGGTAGAGGGTAATGATCCTTCAAAGAGACCCTATTAAGATCCATAAAGTCACACACAACCTGATCTCCCCATTCTTCTTCTTGATAGGTACTAGATTAGCTACCCATAAGGAGTGCTTAATTGGGAAGATGATCCTAGATTCAATAAGCTTGGTCAATTATTTTCTCATGAGCTCTTAAATGTTAGGGTTTATGGGCCTTTGCTTCTGCCTAACAAGCTTGGCATTAGCCTCTAGCTCTATAGTGTGTTGGGCCAATTTAGGATCAAATCCCCTTAGGTCACTATATTTACAAGCAAAGATGTCTACATATTCCTTCTAAAGCTCTATGAAATCATGCCTTTCAGCTTTAGTTCTTACCTTTCCAAGATTGAGGAGCTTGTTTTTAAAGATAAAAACTCTCTCATAGTTTTCTTCATTAGTTGACATCACTACTTTATCCTTCTTCATATGCTCCCCTTTATGAAAGAGACCTTTCAGGGTGACTATCCCTTTAGGAAGCTTATTGGACCTTAATTAAACAATTTTCTCCCCATACGGATGCTACAATTTTCCTTGGTTGATGGAGAGAACTCTAATTCTTACTATAAAAAACATGCAATCTGTTTGTCATTTTTAAAGACCTGCTAATGAGCTTCATTATCTAGGACTAATGGTCTTATTACCACTTTGACATGTGGTTACACCTTGGTCTTTCTCAATTCATTGGGGATGTCAAAATTAGCCCCCAAAGCTTCTAGTCTATCAGCATTTTGATTTTGGCCTTTTGGCACTGATTGGATGTTAAACACCTCAAAGTCCTCAATTAGGTCCCATAATTTATGTTTTTAGGACTTCACTAAGGGGTTCTTAGTGGCATTCTAGCCTTTAACTTGGTGTACAACCAATTCACTATCACCATAGACTTGTAACTACGTGATCCTTCTCTTATTAGCCCATTGAAGGCCATGAATGAGACTCTCATATTCTACTACATTACAAGAGTAACTCAATTGGAACCTATATGAATAAAAGTACTTATCATTTGAAGGGGATATTATCATAACACTTTCACCCACTCTATGCTTGTTCCTTGAGCCATCAAAGAACAAATTCCATAGACCACTAAGATCTTCTTAAGGCTTCATGAGGGATGGCATAGTTTGGTTTTCTTCATGTAAATAGTAGACACCTAAGTCCCTTTCTTTAACACCCTCTAAGGGATATACCAACTAGATTTCATTCCATAGTTCATCTAAGAACATGTCTAGTACCTCTTCTAGATGAGTGTTTAGCTCCTACCCCATTGCAAATTCATCCTCATCAATGATGTTGCAATTGATGTTGACATTATCTAGTCCATAGTGCTCTATGTGGAATTGTGCAATGGGCTTAATTTTGATTGAAACTTTGGCCCCATACCTTATCTTGAATTCCATATAGGACCAATCTTCTGCAAGGTAACCTCTTATCTTTGCTATGAACTCTCTAGATAAACATAGTGAAAAATGAGGAGGCACATCCAAGATCAATACATCTTGAGCCACTAAGACATTAGGAGAAGCATGCAAGTCATATTGAGGTCTCTAATTATTCCAAATGACTTGGTAGAAGAACTATCAAGGTGTATCGGTATTTTAGACTTGGGCTCATATTTTAGACCTAATTGATCAACTATGTACTTTGTCATTACTGAGGAACTAGTCCCATTATCCACTAAGCAATTGTGCACCAGAGAGTTACCAATGATCCCCAAGATATAGAACGGAGGAGGCTTCACCACCTTTACCTTTCATTAGGCCTTTTGGTTTCATTGGTGATAACTTCATTCACCTTGCTTGGTGGCTTATCTATAATTATTGTAACATTAATCTTGGACAAACCTTCCTAAAGATTGTCCACTTGACCAGGCATGGAGAACATATCCCACATTAGCACACTCACATTAGATTTCTTCATTTGTTCAACAATGTTGATGGGTGAACCACCAACATTTTATTGTGGTTTGGGAGCCACCACTATTATTTGTTGAATTTGTGAGCCTTGGGGCACAAAAATATTCCCTTGTTCTAATTATTTAGAGGTGATATAACCTTTGGAGTGATAACAGGTTAATTTGGCTTTGTTAGTGAAGGAGTAATGATAGGAACCTCTTTGGTTTCTTCCCAATTACCATCCATGTTCCTCTATTGACCAAGTATTTCAGGGCCTCATGATTTATCAAGAACATAGATGGGGTGGTTATCATACACTATCAGAACTTTTAAAAAGTATAGATCATAACCAACACTTCTCATTTAGTGGTTGCATTATTGTGTTCTAAAGAAATTAAGCATTTAAATAGTAAATTATATTAGATTATTAGTCTTGATCTCCCCATTTTAGGATAAAATAGTACTAATATCCATCCTAGAAGCATCAACATAGACGTGGAATGGGGTGTTCTAGTTTGGGAAATACAAGATAGGAACACTGGACAACTTTTGTTTTAGTGTTTTAAAGGCTTTTTCTTATGCTCTTCCTCATACAAATGTTCTATAATTATGTAAAATTTCTCTAAGGGTGTGGTTATCTTTTCATAGTGTCATATGAACTTTTAGTAATACCTGATGTGTCCCAAGAATGTGCATACTTCATGTTGATTGGTAGGGACCTCAATTTAAAGGATGACTACTATATTTATGGCATACATAAAGAGTCTATCCTTATAAATGGCATGGATCAACAAGGTGTTGAATGGCATGGTGAATACAAACTTATTTAGGTTAATATAAAACTACAATTATCACCACCACTCGAACATGAGTCTCAGATTATCATGGTGGTCCTTCATGAGTAAATATATTACCAATCATCCAAGTATAATTGGAGAAACTAATGGAAAATATATTTTAAAACCATGATCATAATGTGCAAATATACAAAGGGAGCATTTTTATCCCAAAAGTCATGACATTATATGTAAATGCACCCCACTTAGTATCAAATGCAATCTTAGGATTATCCTCCTATTCAATATCAACTTAGGGATATCCTGAGAAGCCATCCATGAAAATATATATCTCAAAACCTACCACACCTTCAAGAATTTTCTTGATTAATGGAGTGGGAAATGGATTAATGATGTAGGCTACATTTAGGAGATGATATTTAGTGTAAATCAAAATGCACCCATCATTCTTAGTTTTACATTTGAACTCTACTATAGGTTATATGACACCTACATCTAGTATATTATCAATTTATATTTTTACTTTATCCCATAGGTTGGGGTTCATTATGTAGAGTTGCTTCTTGATATGTTGCACATGCTTGACCAATGTGATTTTCATCTTTCCTAACAAAGAGTGCACCCTTTTCATCTCCATGAATCTTCTAAGAAATAAGTCATGGAATTTTTGAAGTAATTCCATAATACAAGCAAGTTCTGCATTAGATTAGTAGTCCGCAATGGTGGTAATTTTGGGTTACCCCTCTATACTGATGTTTACTTTAATGGTCTTCAGAGTCTCTTTGTAACACTAGTGTTATTTTTAGGGTGTGTCTACTAATTGTTGCTCACCTTGAGTGGTCTCAATATGCAGATGACTTGGCTCACCTTCATTGAGTTCTTCTTCAACTTTATTTACTATTTTCTCTTTTTCATTTTTTGTACCACCAATTATTGTCTTTCATTATTTATCCATCTTCTTCACAATGTTAAGACAAAGATTTTTAAAGTGGGAAATTGAACGTATCAGATAAAAAATCATGTAATCTTATAAGAAGGCTTATCACCAAAAATTTATACAATTATAATTTTAGAATTAAGATGAATTAGAGAATAAGAGAGAGAGATTAAATTTTTTTTTAGTGAAAAAATAAAGAGATGAATGATCTTTTATATAGCAAGAAGAAAATAATGAGAATTATAAAGAATCTCATGATTACCTTACAAGCCTCTTTTATGGGTACCACTTGTGGTCTATTCCCCTAAAGAGAATGTATGAAAGTATGTCAAGTGGGCGAGTGAGTTATTTGTAAGAGTAACTCCCAAAACCTAAAACAAAATAAAGAGTTGAGTGACATCTTATGGAATCCAGACTTATATGAATTTATAATTCACATAAACAAAAAATTTGCATACATAAAAGAAACTTATGATAAATAAATTATCTTAAATAAAAGGTAATACTAACAAAACTATAAGAATAACCCAAATAAGGTTAATTATCCAACACTTCCCATTAAACTTAATTTGAGATTACAAAAGTGGAGAAAAAAATTTACAAACAAAGAAGGGAGTTGAAATCATATAATACTCTCCCTTAATAGAATCTTTCTTCAAGAGAAAATACAAAATTTTAGAAAATAAATAAGAGAAAATGCCACTAAAAGTTACAATAAATAAAGTGTGTTTACCAAGAATCTCCAAGAATCCTCTTCAAATAATGTGGTCGATATGCAATGAAACAAAGACTAATAAAAGGAAAAATTATTCATAAACCTGCAAAATAAGTAAGCTAACACCAATCTTTCAAGTTAAGTAGCTTTTATGTCAAAAATACAATCTACATACATAATATAATAAAAATAGATGTATAAAAAAGTATTTAGAGTAAAGATAACTTCCATCATAAAGTATGATATCATGTACGAAAAAAAGTTAGTCAACATAATCAAAGCATATAACCTATGTAATAAAAATCATGGAATGTAAAAAGAGATTCATTTAATCAAAATAGAGATTAGAAAGATGTGTTACTTGTAAAAGATATTTTACATGAAATATTAGAAGAATTATCACAAGAAGACATATCAAAGTTTCTAGAAGATTCATTTTTTGTATCACATTTATCAAGCCCACTACCTGGATAGCTCATATTTTACATGATTTTTACGTTAGAGTTGGTAGAAATGTTTACATAATTTTGAGTTTGTTTAGAAATATAAGGAGATCTATTATCATTAAAGATATTATCATTAACAAAATACTCAAATTTAGCATTTAACACATCAATGGAAGATTGCATTGTATGTATTTGCTCAAGAAAAGAGGTTTGTAAAATATATAGTCTCATTTTGACTTAAATTTTGTTTTTCAAGAGTAACAATTTCATCATGTTTAATAGTTTGTATAGTTTTCAAAAAAATTAATAAAATAGTCATTTTAAGAGCCATAAGAGCAACACATACAAATTTTGTGATCATTAAAAAAAATCACTTAGTATAAATAGTGATTATTACAAAGAACATTTTAAAATATTCATTTTAATCAAATAAAGATTAAAAATACTCGTGATAAAAAAAAATGTGAATAATAAAGTTGTGACCTAAATTGATTTGTTTATCATAAATCTTAGATCAATTAACTTGTAAATGTAAATATATACTAAAACATCAAGTTAATTTTGAAATAAATATTTGATTTCTTAAATAAAATAAACTTAAAATTTTTAACTTTCTTTACATAAAAAATGTTGGGAGAAAATTTTAAATATCAAAGTTTAAGTGAAAGACTTTATAAATGGAAAGTGAGATATTATGCTTTAAAAACTTCACAAATAAAAACCTTTTTGATTTGTATAAATAAAATATTTACTTTTGGTTGATTAAAATTTTAAACCAAAAAAGAAGATTGGTTTTTTTTTAATGCACATAATAAAATGAGTGAATTTCACTTGAGAAGAAAAAATATTTTTTATTGAATAAAAGATTTGTCTCTTTTGAATTATATGAGTTTTAATTCATAACCAAAAGAAAATTAAAAAACTCTTAAATTTGAAAGATGTCTGCCATGTGGGAAAGAGGGAGCCAAAGATTGTAATTTAAAATATAAAATATTCTTTTTTGATTGATTTTTTTTTTCTAATTAAAAAATTTTAATCACATTTTTTTAACCCAGCAGTGATGTTTTTAGTAATTTTTAAAAAATTGTAATATGGGTTTTTATAAAATTTTAATAGCATATTCTTAGATGATATTTAAATAAAACCCATAAATGTTTTAGAAAAAATAAATTCTAATAAAAATATATGGTCTCTTTTTAGATATATTTTTAGGTAAAAACAACTCTATATTTTAAAAAAATCAAAAAAAAATTCAGGAACATTCTGCAAGATGAGGTTAGCAAGAGGTAAAAAAATTCAATCAAATATTAATTTCACAAAAATTAAAATTAGTTAGATAAATGTAAATAGTAAAAAAAAATAAAAATCTTGAATAAAAAATCCTCCTCTTTTACCTTCAAATCTACACATGCTCAAAAGATTCAAATATTAATTAAATTGTGACTCTGGTACCATAATAAAAATGTTGCCAAAGATCGATTTAAATATTAAAATAAATGATTAAATAAATTAAAAAATAAAATTAACTTAAAGATATCAAGCCACAATATTGAGACAAAAGATTTTTAAAATGGGAAACCAAATGTATCGGAGAAAAATCCACATAATTTTATAAGAAAGCTTATCACCAAAAACCTCTACAATTACAACTTTAGAATCAAGATGAATTAGAGAATAAAAGAGAGAGCTTTAAGTTTTTTTAATAAGAAAATGAGAAGAGGGAGGCTCTTTTATAAAATAAAAATAAAAGAATAGGAATTACAAAGAATCCCATAATTACCTTATAAGTCTCTTTTATGTGTTCCCCTTGTAACCTATTCCCTTAAAGAGTGTAGAGAAGTGTGTACCAAGTAACAAAAAGAATTACTTGTAAGAGTAACTCTAACAAATTAAAAGGGAATAAAGAGGTGAGTGACACCTCATAGAATCCAAATTTTTATGAATTTATAATTCATATAAATAAAAATTCTACACATATAAAAGAAATTTAAGATAAATAAATTATTTTAAATAAAAGGTAATACTAACAAAACTATAAGAAAGACCCAAATAAGGTTAATTCTCTAACATGACCTATTTCTTTTTAAATTATTATTTTTCTCACAAAAATGTTCTAATTGCTAAAAAACTACTTGAGCATCTGTATGGACAAACATAAATCCAAAATTTCATGTGTTTATTTAAGGGACAAAAATATCCAATAAGGATAATAGTGGGAGGTGTTCTTATTCATATGAGATGTTTCAATCTTTAGCCATCTAACAATTATTTTTAAAGTTTAATCCTCTCTTATCTTTCATGTTTTTAGATTTTCTAACATGTGGTTTTATCTTTTGAATTTTTATGAAGGCACACTCAAGTCACTTATTCTTTCACTTGGTATTTTTAATATAAAAGCATATTTACACTATTACATATTAAGTAAATGTTTCTTATTCTTTTTAATTTTGATTATGATCACTATAATCAATCCTCATCTAAGTCAAAAGCTTGTTTTATCTATCTCTAAATAAATCATGATTAAGTATTCAAGCCATCATGAGATAAATTAATACAGTCAAAGTAGTACAAAGACACAAAACACTCTAAGTGGGAGAACTACGTAGGCTTGATTTCTCTTAGATTATTGAATACATAAGTAGTGTTTAGTCATCATGGGGTGATTAGGATCAACTTATCCCAATTACAATCCACCTTTTTATATTTTTAGGTTTTAAATCATCTATCCCTATTAGGGTTTCAACATTAGATAAGTCTTTTTTAGGGCTTCCACACACTTGTAAATGTCAAATTTGTGTATACAAATCCAAATTTAGTTGTCACAAGTGATCATGCCCTAAATTCATATTTTTTAGTAAAGTATAGGATTGACCAAATAGTATAATAGTGGGAGTTGATCATATCCTCGGTCTACTAAACTTTTCCTTAAATAGCTTCAACTCCCACTTTTGGGCACTTATAGATACAATTATTGATTACTTGTTTCAATCATCTATAAGTAAACACAATCCATAATCAAGTAGAAATAATTGAGTTTCTTATTTTTTTACATTTATCCTTCTTTCAATTATTGTCATCTTGTCAATTTTAGTTATTTACTTTCATTTTACTTTCGAAAGTACATTTCTAGTATTCTAATTTATTCTATTTGATTTATCTTAATTAATATTAATTAACCTTTTATCCAAATTTTGGTTAAATATATTGGTAAACCCAAGTTAATCATGCAATTTTATTTAGTGGGTATTTTTAAACCCTTAGTTTCCCTTAAGGTTCGAATTTTCTAAGGATTCATAAAAAGTTCTTAGTGTTTAGATAAATTCCTAAATGTTCAACATTAAAATAATTTCCTTCTAAACTTGGATCTAAATATGTTACTAAAATCATTTAATTTTAACCTTGGATATAATTAGTAACATTAAATTACTTTATTTTAACTTCAAAATTGATATCTAACACTAAAAGTATCTTCTTTTGACCTTGGGTTTCATAAGAATTTATTAATTTCTATACACACAAAAAAATTCTTTTTAGGATTTTACATTTTTATTTTTTAATTTTTTAAGAATATATGGTTATAGTCAATGAATATTTATTTTTTTCATTTATTTAAAAATCACATGATAATATGTAATACCATTAATACATAGTTTTTCAAATCAAGTATAACATAGGAACAAGAGCATTCATGTATTTCAAATGTTATATTGTTTACTTCACACCCTCTTGATGGAACTATTATGACCATAGAATGTGATAAGACTCGTGCATCTACTAAAACTAATTTAAACCTTATTGATGCAAAATAATTTGGTGAATACCTTAACACCCATCCTAATGACATTGACTCTTTGTCATTTATAACCTAACAAGAATAAAAGAAACATGACCATGATAGTACATATAAAGAACTAAATAATTTTGTTAAACAACCTCTTGTTAACACTATGATGAAGGAGCATTTAGGTAACAATTTAAATATGCTTAGTCATGAGTGTTTGAATGTGGAGTGAGTTTAAGGGATGTCTTAGAGTCTCCCTAGAAGATGATTGAATCATAAGAATTGTCTTTAGGAGTGTTTTGATGGTCTATTGGCATTTTGCTGCCAAAAAGAGCTATTTGAATATTTGAATTGTAATAGTGTGTTTGAGGGCATCTTGAATAAGAAACATGTAATGTAAAGTTGATAAGAGGATGGTATGAGGTCATACATAGGTCTAAGAATGTGTTAGAAGTTGTTCAACATGCAAGTTGATGGAGAAAAAGAATGTAAGCCATGTGACTTAAGTGTAACTATCATCTCAAGGTGAGTGGGAAAGAAAACCTTACATGTAGTGGTGGTGAATGAACCATTGTATGGAGATGGATATAAGAGAAGAGAGTAGAGTAATTTAAGCTATACAAAGTGGAGAGGTATGAAGGAGGGTAGAGAGAATAAAATAGAATGAAGAAGATATGCATTGTCCATGAAGGACAATGGAGGGATAAGGACTGTATGTATATTATGATGAGGAAATCAACAAAGATAAATGTTGTTTTGGTGTGATTTATTTTGGGTGAATGTCTTAAAACTATATTTTGAATATTTTTCTTTATCTTGAATCTCTTTATACAATGGGAAGGGATTTGATTATTTTTGTAGGGTTGTAACCCCAATACTGTGTGTTGACAATCAAATAGAAGGTGAATACATGGTTAGTATTGAAGGTTTTTCATGTATAAATGACCATTGAAACTGAGGGTATTTATAATCCCATGCAATTTTTAAATTATCATTGAAGTGTTGGAGAATTTAGAACATGAGAAATTTTGTGTATGAGCATAGTCTAGAATATAAATAACTTGATAAATACCTAGTTAGTTTTAGAATCTTTAGATTTTTTTATATTTTATCAATATCTCTATTATTATTCTCCTCTGCATAAGTGAAGTGTTTATCTAACCTACAGGTGGATACTCTAAGATATAAAGGTCAAAAACTATGTTGTCTAATTCATGAAAGAGTAGAATAGGGATTCTTAAAGTTACACTCAAAAGTAAATAAATTTTAAATGTAGTAAAAAGATTATGCAAGGTTTGGAAATCCATGTGATAGATTCCAAGAACCATTTGGAAGAGAAAGGTTAAAGATAAATATTTACACACACATAGTCTTGGAGAATATACACATAATTTTTTATTCTACCCTTTGAGGATAATACCATGATGGTCCTCATCAATACAACTATTGGAAAAGGTATGGTAAGATAATACACAAACCTATATAGTCTTATTTTATTGAATAATGCAATATTTATGTTTCCATCTTTAACTTCATTAATACAGTCCTCCAATAAGAACTAGAAACTCTATTAAATAACAAGTTTGGGTCATTGCATGCTTGTTCAAAGGAAGATAACATTTGGAAGAGTTGTATTATTTATGGAAAGACTGTTGATAGGTCTTAAAAGTCATTGAAGTGTCATAAATTTCATTCTAGGTCCTTTTTGTGCACTCTCAGCCACCTATAGGCTTTGTACAAATCTAGACTAGGGTTTTGAAGAAAGAAACTTCTATATCTCAAGTTTCGACCATATAATATTATTGAAATTAGGTGATTAGATGTAATTCATGGAGAGTAAGAAGATATATAGGTTTTTGAAGTGGTACAACACTATACATTATAGTCTTTTATGTTGTGGAAGTGAATAGGCCTAAAGAAGGGCTAATTGGAGAGAAGAAGAGTAAAGAAAGTGAATGACCAAAAGGATTTAGGTTATGTAACTATTTGTGAGATAGGATAAAGATAAAGTGTGTCTAAAAATGGGATTGGTTGTTTTGGGAGGTTAATATCCTAGTTAGACCTACTAGGTTTGTGTGTAAATAGGGCTATAAGCTATTAAGGCCTTGGAGAAGGAAGAATAGTAAGTTAAGGATCCTAATCATTGAAGTTGTGTTATTTATTTGGTCATATAAGGGAGAAGCAAAAGAACAAGTTCATGTCCATGTGAGTCATAATGAGGAGGCAAGAATCAGGTAACCAATAAAGGATTAGTGCATATGAAGTTGAGATAGTTTAGAATCAAGAATGAAGATATGAAAGTTATGGATAATAGGTCAGTTTTGATAGAATTAAAATATAGGATTATGGTGATATGGCATAGATATTTAAGAATAATAAGGAACTAGGTGCATGTATCCAAGGCAGAGAGCCTAGTGAGTAAAGTATTAGTAAAGAGTGATAAAGAGGAGAAAGAACCAATAGATTCAAGAGTGAATTCAAAGGTCATTGAGACCACTATAGGAGGACAAGAGTCAAATAGATAATAAGAAAGGGTTGTAGGCCTAGGTTCTACATCACACTACCATAGGTGTTTCCACTATTGCTATTGATATTTTTATCACATCTACACCTCTATCATTAGGTAATAATAAGGTATACAACATATTGACTCATTTAGGATGTCTAATAGTTATGCATACTACATCACATACCTTACCTCCCACATAGTCCCTTGAGCAAACTATTACATTTTTACATGCTAATATGTTTTAGTTAGAACAAGGTATACCAAAAGCTATTCAATCACTGGATTCCCAAACTTTACTTCATAACCCATTAGAACTCAACATTACATCATATACTTTACCTATAGGATTTATATCTCCTAAGCTTCTACTATATGAGGTAAAAGGAGATCCAAAACAACATCTCATATATTTATATATAGCATATTTGGATTACATTTTTAATAAAAAAAATTATTAACCAAGTTATTTTCAAGAAGCTTAAAATATTATGCCTTGCATTGGTTTCATGATATACCTATTTAATCAATCAAAGCATTTTATCCATTATCAGATCAATGTTTTGCTATTAACATTAATGAAATTCTTTCTTATGTGTAAATTATTAAGCTTAAATAAGGAACTAATGTGTTAGAGGTACAACATGACTAAGAGGGGGGTGAATCAGTCAACCAATCTTTCATTTTATTATCACTTATCATTCATTCATTAGCATTCTTGAATCAACACAACAATCATATGTAACTAGATTACCATCAAATCAAGGAGACGACATACAAAGCATGAATAAGAGAAGCTCGTCATAACACAACATATAATGTGGGAAACCCTCATGGGGAATAAACCCAACTCTCAATCCTATAAACACATGGACTATTTATCCTATAATATATTATAAACATGAGACTTTATTGGAACACCCATTCCATAAGGATAACTTACCTCTAAGATGGTCAAGTCCTTCTGAACTAGATTTAATGAAACACCTACTTCACAAGGATCACCTACCCCTAAGATGGTTAAGTCCTTCTAAACTAGATTTAGTAAAACACCTACTTCACAAGGAACACCTGCCCCTAGGATGGTCAAGTCCTTTTGACCTAGATGTTGATCACCCTCACAACACCTATGATATGAACATCTCCTAAATATTGATTGCCTACCAATTAGATGGAGATACAATGTATATCAATCCCCTTCACTTCTTCACATAGACACAAACATATAAAACCACCTTTTAGATCACTCTACCCTTTTCAGCAACAAATTTGTCAAAACCTCAAAAACATAACCAAATGGTCATACACACAGCCCACACTCTGATCTGCCTCTCAAATCAACCACCAAGATTACACATACATCATCTATCCTTCACTCACATTCAAGGCATCCAAAACATCTTTTTGGATCACTATAGACATCTTCACTCATCCTCAATCTTCAAACATATAAGAGAACTATTTATGACATTATAAATATGACCTATAGGTCATACACATAATCATCAATCTACTCTACTCTATAACCCATCCACCAGGCACACTCCCTTTCTTCTATCCTTCACTCCATAACACTCACACATGCCTATCTTTCACAAGTCTTAAAATTTAAAAGATCACTATTTCTGACATTAGAAATATGACCTATAGGTATTACACACAATCATCAACCTACTCTATTCTTCAATCCATCCACTAGGCATCCTTACTCTTCTTCACCTCTCAACTCTATACACTTCCTCTACTTAGAGACACTTATCACAAGTCTAGAAATCATCACCTTTGATTTCACCTTTTATATAGCCTTCATGATTATTATCTTCTAGGTTAGCCACAATACTTTCCTTAATACATCTTACATATCTCAATACCATTCCCATAGGTTGGCCATAACATCCATGGGTCACCCTTAAGCAACTACACCTTTTAATTAGGCCTCATTAGCCCTTATAGGTCTCATGGAGACCCATTCATCTCTTTGAAACTTATCTAAGAAAATTAAGAACAAAATAACACTTTCACATACATAGTCCCATGACACATAACCTATATGTCCTCCTTAAGTGACAACATCCATCACAACACCCTTCTACTACAACAAAATTAGCCCAAACATCATTTTGTACATATGATCACCAATAATGAACACACAATCAACTTCCAAGCCTTTGATCATACAAAATATATTTTGGTCAAACCTCCATAATCCACATATATGGTCTTCATGAAGTATACAACATGTTCTAATACTTATTTCATCTTAAAACATTGAAATACCATCAAGAACAACTCAATTACCCTTCTCGAGTTACTTGCAGAGCAAGAACACATACATAGTCAAATTTGGAGATCCATATCTTTGAATATAAAAATAATTATAAATTCTAACTAGGTTCTCTAGATGTACCATTAAGTACTCTAAAACTTTGTCTTTTACACTATGATCAAATTCTATATAAATTAAAAGTTATAGCACAAAAACTAAGAACTAGTTTTTCTCATGCAAATTTGAATATTTGAATTCCAACGGTTACTGAGTAAATGTTAAACTTTGAACATATTGACCTCATCTCATGCACCCATGAAATATTGACCAAATACAAACTTTAGATCTCCTTGGATCAGCCAAGTTTTTTATATTGCAATGCTCACCATTAGATCTTGATAAAAACTCCCATAATTATGACACTTGGTACCCTTGCATGCCTTCTAAACACTTTCCTACCAGTCCATGTGATTGTGCCACTTGGCAATCCCGCATGATTTGTTAACTCTTTGACTTGTCCTACACCATTTATCTTTATAAGTATGAACCACTACTCATCGTTGATCTTCTATCAAATTAGAGAGCTTGTGACACTTGTCACTAACATGTGTAACCTTTGACATGTTGACTTCATATGCACCATTAATCTCAATATGTATGCTTAATCACTCATCATTAGATATTCTATAATAATGACCTCAGACTTTAACATGATTAAACTTGATGCTCTCTATCCCATCATAATCTGCTAGAGCAACTTTGAAGCTTTATAATTTGAGCTTGAAAACACTTCAAGACTCCAAATTTCTAGGGTAGCTTCTTAGCACTATAGAAAACATCTCTATGTAAACCTTTGACTATTATTGATTTTATTCATACCTAAATTAAATTCAAAAACTTTTTGATTCATTCATATCTGCATGATGTGTAGTCATGGTCTAGCTAAGTATAGAAACTTAGTGAACTTCTATCTATGAGGCCAACTTTGCACTCGCATATCTTTAGATATGCTCAACCTCATGACCTGAAATTTGAAACATAGAAACTTGGGACTAATTTGATCACACCCATATGACCAAATCCCCCTGACTAATCTATACATGGAAATGGTGATGTCAGTAAACTATTTACTTAAATCTTTTTGTCACAGAACCAACTATGCCAAGATGAACATAATGAAGAATCGGATAAACATCATGCATTATCATAAGCATTTTAAGAACTCTTGACACCCCATATGACCTTAGATAATATGCATCAAAATCTTTCCTTGCACAAATTCAGTCTCAAACTCATCATCATCATGACATCACCACTTTTTCATTACCTTTGAAAACAATCATTGACATCAATGATAATAGTTTCCAACAATCTCCCCCTTTGTCATTGATGGAAACCTCTTCTTTTCCTTCTCCCCCTTTGCCATAAATGAAAAATTGGATTAAATAGCCACCAAACTCCTCTTAACATCATGAATGTATTCAAATATACTTCTAAGTGCTCATGTTACTTACATACCTCATATGAAATAATTGTTCCCCCTTTGACATGCATCAATCTGAACTTGGACTTCTCTTATCCTTAGACTTGACAAATTACACATAGAGATTACAAATCTCCCCCTAACATCATGATTCAACTCATGTCATCTATTCATTGACATACATCAATCTAAACCTGGGTTATTCTTATCCTTGGACCTATTTACCTACATAACTCACAAGCTCCCTTTGTTTATGCATGAAGATTCAACATATTTTCATAATTATGACTAGGTTTGATCAAGTCATCATATATACTTTCTTGAACTATCATGTTTAGTAGATATCACCACATATTTAGTATGACTGAAGCATCTCACATATTATTCCCCTCACATCATTCATAGCTCCTCAAGCCACTCAAGCTATCTAAGTTAACTCCCCCTAACTCTGTGCATACCACCTTGTACTTCTCAACCATGCACCATGAATATATAATTATTTGATCATATTATACTATATGAATATAAAGACACAAAAAATCACTAAAATATGATGTAACTCACCAAAAAACATCCGATAGGGACTCCCCCTAAGATATCTAAGCCATTACACCTCTTGAGCATCTTCAGATCTCTACACACCATGAAGAATCGCCACACAAGCTTACTAGCCTTCTCTCAATCCACTTTAAGGAAAATGGATATAACTTCATGCCATTAAACCTATATCAATCTCCTCTACTCTAATCCTTCTTGATCCATGGACCTAACAAATTGAATAATTAAGCTCCCCCTTTGATCATGCAAACTTCTCAAGCCATCTGAGTTATCTCCCTTTAACTCCATGCTCCTCCTTATGCCAACCTAAAATAATCCCCCTTGATCTTCATAACCAAATATCACCTATATAAATTTTTATAACACCTTCATGGCCTCAACAACATGAAAATATCAAACTCAGAACACTAAAATAATTTGGGTCTTCAAATAACACCATTCTGCTTTCATACTCTCACTTGCAAGCCACATCCAAGAATACCAATAGATCTTCGAGCCACACACTGAATAGGAAAGATGTTATAAATAATCCATATAACTAACATTGAAACACTCATACCATTCTCTTTTGAATAAATTTATTAAAAATCACTCTTCTTCACACTAGGCCTGTCTAGTCTCTTTGTAGCCCTACCTGGTACTTAAAAAGACCACAACTTTCAATAAACACACCTTCAAGACCTAAAACTTCATATAAATATCACTCTCATAGTTCCCCTTAACCACACCAATTTTAATCACCTATATCATCCTATACAACATACTTCTTTCACAAACCTCCTAGCCAATTATGCCTCCATCTTGACAAAAAATTGAATAATTTGAAAACCATAAACCTTCAAATCTATGTGAAGCTTGATTTGAAAACCCATTTGGCCCATTCAACCTATAATAATCTTTACACTTCAACTCACAATTCAAACCACTTTTCTAGCATAGCTCAAAACTCTAGAATCTCAAAATAAACATGGTCAACAAACCTCCTTTTGGTTAATGCCCATATCTAAAAATTCTTACACACCTGGAGACAACCATCACACATTTATAGACCAATATTTGAGCCTCCACACCTTTGGGAACATTGAATTGATATAGCATGGCTTTGACCTACAATAAGAAAGATAAACCTAAGAGCACACAAAAACCTCCAAAAGGCATAAACAAGATCATCAAGACATAAAACCACCTGGAACACATCATAAATAAGTGCACAGACATTTTTGAGCACCAAACTCTTTTTTACATTCCATAAATCTCATTATGCCACTTGTAAACACCCATTCTAACCCTATATACATAATAAGCACTAGACCAAAATGGCAAAAGCACCTTATGACATCACTCTAACCTCATCAAAGCACATCTTCCACCTAGACATACCTACTCCAACTGAAAACACACTTATAAGACCACATTTTTCTTCAAATTAAGAAATGTCTTAATGAAGCACAACAAATACATCTCTACTTCACAAGGACCTAGAATAGAGGAGCATACCAGTCCTCATCATAGGACTAGAGAACCTTCTTCTTCTTCCTTTTCTTGACTAAAATAACTTCTTTGGCATCCATCTCTTCTTTGACTTCCTTGATAATGCATGATAAAAACATACATTCTTGGCATGTCTCTTTAACTAACCCCTTCTCCTCTTTAAAATTAGACAACAAGAACTCTTGGCAATCAAGAAACTCTTTCTTACCTAAAAATTCATTAACTATAACAAATAAACCATCAAATTGAGATCCTTCTTTCCAATTCTCCTTGGCCTTGAATGGTATAACTAACTTGATTCTTGGATCATCCACTTTCTTATCCATTTGGACTGATATAAAGCTTCCTTAGCACTCTTGAGATGTCTCCAAAACTGATTCCTTTTCTACAGTATCAGAAGTTTGATCCTTGAACTCAACATGACTAGCCTTCATAACCTTAGCTATTCATATCATGTTTTGAATTTTGATATGATTTTTAGGAGTCTCTTCCTTCTTTAAATTACTTGAGGGCTTATCAAATTTACTAAGACAAAGTCTAAAAATATTTCCTTTCTTATCACAAATGAAATAAATAACATCATTTGTACTTTCTGATAGATTTGAGTTATGATCAATCTTTGGCCAAAAAATCCTTCTATCATAGCTCCATAAATGTCCATACTTGACTGACTTCCTTTTATAGTCCTTAGCTCTAAGACAATACTTATTACATGTATAACAATGACCATGGAATAAACTATCATACCTTGAATCATTTGGTTGTCTAACAAAGACCTTCTTGCTTTGCTTTCAAATCCTACATTCTTCTTATCTTACTCAAGCTTTATATATTCTTTTTTCAACTTATCCAACTTTTCTATGATTTTTTCATGATTTACTCTCAAGGAATCAAGATTAGTCTTTAACTCATCATGTTCATCTTGATTTAACCTCACCTTGGTATTGGTTTCTTCTAACTAAGTCTTGAGATAGCTACACTATTCTTCTCTTGATTTTAGGCTACCATTTGAAACCCCTAAGTGACCTTTGAGATATTTGATGACCTCTTTATCCTCCTTGGCTTATTTATCCATGTCATCCTTTAATCTACATGTTTTATCTTCAAGAAAATTGATCATCTCTTGATACTTCTTCTCATCTCTCTTTGTCTTTCTTAACAAACTTCCCTCAAGATAACTAACTTGTGCTTCAAGACCTTTAATCACATACCTCATCTTGTGATTCCTCTTTATGATCTCAACTCTTATATCTACTTCTTCTTCCTCACTATCATAGAACACTTCTCCACTATCATGGAAAACTTCTTCATCATACATGATATCATGTTCTTTTGAACAACTTTCCTCTTTTGAACTCAAACTTGCCTTGGCATCTTCTAGTTAAACCTTGATATCATTGATAACTTTCTCATCTTCTTTAGAATCTTTATTCAAATTACATATTTGATCTTCAAGTGCCTTGATCATAGCCTTCCACTATTGATTATCTTTCTTCAACTGCTTAGCCATCTTATGCTACTTAGGATCTCCTTTAAGATGTTAAGCTTCCTCCAAAGGACCTACTCTGATACCAATTATTAGAGGTACAAGATGATTGAGAGGGGGGCTAAATCAATTAACCAATATTTCATTTTTTGATCACTTATCATTCATTCATTGGCATTCATGAATCAACACAACAATCATATGTAACTATATTACCATCAAAGTAAGGAGACTACATATAAAGCATGAATAAGAGAAACTCATCATAATACAACATCTAATGTGGGAAACCCTCATGGGGAATAAAATAAACTCTCAATCCTACAAATACATGGGTCACTTGTGTTATAATATATTACAAACATGAAACTTTATTGGAACACCCATTCCATAAGGAGCACCTACCCCTAATAAGGTCAAGGCCTTCTGACCTAGATTTAGTGAAACACCTACTTCAGAAGGAGCACCTACCTCAAGGATGCTCAATTCATTCTGACCTAGATTTAGTGAAACACTTATTTCATAAAGAGAACCTACCCTTAGTATGGTCAAGTCCTTTTAACATATATGTTGATCACCCTCACAACACTTATGATATGAACATCTCTTGAACATTGATTGCCTACCAATCTGATGAAGATATAATGTATATCAACCCCCTTCACTTCTTCACATAGCCATAAACATCCAAAACCACATTTTGGATCACTCTACACTTCTCAATAATAGCTTTTTCATAACCTTAAAAACATGATAGTCCACACTCTGATATACCTCTAAAATCAACCACCAATATTACACACACATCATCTATTCTTCACTCATGCTCAAGGCATCTAAAACATCCTTTTGGATCACTCTAGACCTCTTCACTCATCTTCAATATTCAAACTTATAAGAGTAGTATTTTTGACATCATAAATATGACCTATAGGTCATACACACAATCATCAACCTGCTCTACTCTATAACACATCCATTGGGCACACTCCCTTTCTTTTATCCTTTGCTCCCTAACACTCACACTTGTCTCTCTTTCACAAGTCTTCAAACCTATAAGAGCACTATTATGACATTAAAAATATGACCTATAGGTCATACACATAGTCATCAACCTATTTTATTCTTCAATCCATCCATTAGGCACCCTTACTCTCCTTCACCTCTCAACCCTATACTCTTCCTTTACTTAGAGTCACTTCTCACAAGTCTAGAAATCATCGCCTTTGATTTCACCTTTTATAGAGCCTTCATGATTATTATCTCCTAGGTCAGCCATAATACTTGCCTTAACCCTTAATACATCTTACATATCTCAATACCATTTCCATAGGTTGGCCATAGCATCCATGGGTCACCTTTAAGCAACTACACCTTTTAATTAGGCCCTATTAGCCCTTATAAAACTCATGGAGACCCATCCATCTCTTTGACACTTATTCAAAAAAATTAATAAAAAAATAACACTTTCACATGCATAAACCCATGCCACATAACCTATATGTCCTCCTTAAGTGACAACATCCATCACAACACTATTCTGCTATAACATAATTAACCCAAACATCATTCTATATATATGATCACCAAAAATGAACACACAGTCAACTTCTAAGCCTTTGATCATATAGAATATAGATTGTTCAAACCTCCATAATCCACATAGATGGTCTTCATGAAGTCTACAACATGCTCAAACACTTATTTCATCTTAAAACATCAAAATACCATCAATAAAAACTCAATTATCCTTCTCAAGTTACTTGTAGAGTATGAACACATATACAATAAACTTTGGAAATCCATATATTTGATTGTAAAAACAATTATACCTTATAAATAGGTTTTATAGGTTCCATAAAGTCCTCTACAACTTTGCCTTTTACACCATGATCAAATTTTGTATAAATTAAAATTTATAGCACAAAACTAAGCACTAATTTTTCCAAATGTGAATATTTGAATTCCAACAATTATTGAGCAAATATTAAACTTAGAACATGTTGACCTCATCTTGTGCACCCTTTCAATATTAACCAAATATACACCATATATCTCCTTAGATCAGCCAAGTCTTTATCTTACAATTCTCATTGTTAGATCTTGATTAAAACTCTCATGATTACAACACTTAACAACCTCGCATGCCTTCTAAACACTTTATTGTTAGTCTATGTGCTTGTGACACTTGGTAGTCCCATGTGCTTTTTTGACTCTTTGACTTGTCCCACACCTTTTATCTTCATACATATGAACTACCGCTAACCATTGATCTTTTGTCAGATTAGTGAGCTTGTGATACTTGTCACTAACATGTGCAACCTTTGACATGTTCACTTCATACAAACCATTGATCTCAATATGTATGATTAATCACCCACTAATGGATCTTCTAGACCAATGATCTCATAATTCAATATGATTAAACTTGGTGGTCTCTAGCCTATCATAGTCTAGTAGATCAACTTTGAAGCTTTATAACTTGAGCTAAAAAACACTTCAAGACTCCAAATTTTTAGGGTAGCTTCTTGGCACTATAGACAACATCTCTATATAAAAATTTAACCATTATTGAAATTTGTGTACCTAAATTAATTTCATAAAAATTTTGGTTCATTCATATTTGCATGACATACACTGATGATTTGGCTAAGTATAGAATGTTAATGAACATCTATTTGAGAGGCTAACTTTGCACCTACATATCTTTAGCTATGCTCAATCTCATGACATAAAATTTGAAACATAGAAAATTGGGACTAATATTATCACACCCATATGACCAACTCCCCCTAACTCATCCATAAATGGAAATGGTGATGTCAACAAACTACCTACTCAATTTTTTTTGTCACAGAACCAACTATGCCAAGATGAACATAATGAACCATCAAATGAATTTCATGCATTTCCATAAGCATTTTAAGCACTCTTGATACCCCATAGGACCTATGCAACATTATATCATCATTTATAACATTCATTAACTTCATATCCAAGTGTATATTGAATATCTAAGCTTACATAATAGGCTACTTGGCCTATGCCAACACACTGTTCACATGTTTGTCTTCTCTCCTTAACCTAAAACCACATCAACATGCTAGATACAATATGATAACCCTCAAACAATACTTAACTTAGCTCATATGCATTCAAATCCTGCTTTGCACAACTTCAGGATCAAACTCATCATCATCATGACATCACCACTTTATCATTACCTTTGACATCAATACACATATGACATCAATATTTGACATCAATGACAACACTTGCCAACATAATGAACCTATCAGTGATTATGTACATTGTTATAAGGTTGTGATTCTTAAAATGACCAACACCTTAGAAGATAATGAATTACAAGATATTTTCAAATAATTCTTGCTTGCTTATTTACATGAATCAATAATTTTCAAGGCATTTAGATCATTTCAAGAGATTTTTAATTCAATAAGAGAAAGATAAGTCAAACTTATTACTTTGAATGAAATCAAGTATGAAACTACATCTACCTCAACTTACACAATGAATTTTCAAATAAAACCATCTTACAAAGGTGAGACAAAAAAACTAAAATAGATGCAAATATCATATTTAATTATATTTTTGAATTTCTCTAACAAGATTGTATTATTAGATCAACTAAGAATACAATTCTCTAGATTACCAGAACAACCTTATAAATTACTCTATAATTTCCTTGGATAAAATCTCATTACTTTGCCTCTGCTATTTTAAAATTACATGAGAAAATATAAAGATAAATATTTTAATAACATGAAAATTGTGATTACGATAGATGCAATGATCATTCTATCAATAAATTCTTTAGGCTCAAGCACCTTTTTCAATATCTTATTGACAATAATGTTATTGAGCTAGGCACTCTTATAGAAAAAACCAAGTTGTAAGAGAATGAAAATTCTAAATTAGATTTTTTCAGTGAACCATTTCCTAATCATGATACTAATAAGGATAATTTAGAAGTACATCATACTCATAATGATTATCCAACTCCTGAGTCATATGATCATAAATTAGATGGAATTATTGGTACAATTGTTCAAAATACATAATTACATTTTATGATTACTTTTGATGATAGTGAGATAGTGTAAAATGATTCTAATTTCCATACCTTATGTATATGATCCTTTATCAATCAACAACCTATTCATAGTGTGATAGTTGATAATGTATCGAGTGAGAATGCATGCATAATGGTATTATTTTATTCATTTGGTACACACAACATGATATATATAAAAACTTATAAAAGTGTCAAAACATTTAATGGTTGAAAAAAAACCATTTTGGGATGCATTATGTTGCTTATTCAAGTGGGACATGCTATAATATATACTTATTTTCTAGTTATACCAAAAAATGGGGTATTTGATATCTACCACCATAGTTTATTGATATATATATATATATATATATATATATATATATATATATATATAATCAAATCACATTTTCATTTGTTGCACCTATGTAAAATATTTCTATCCAAATAATTCATAAAAATGTGCTAGGGGATCAAAAGTAAATAGTATAAAAGCAAGTTTATCGGATTTTTTTATAATTCTCAACAATAACAATCACATACAACACCATCCAAATTTATGATTTATATAAATCAACATGATACTCAAAAGGCACAAATTATAGCATAATCTCTTATCGGTCCTTCTTAGATTTTACATCATTCTACATCTCCTAAAACTACTTATAATACATAGGATTACACAAGTAGTGATCTACATTATTTCCTTTATGTACATGATACATTTTATAATTCTAATGCATGCACATATAACACATTTCAATCAAAAAAAGTGATACATTTACCACATATCATAGATTGTTATGATTCTCATCATTAATGGGATTATTGGTTAGCTTCTTGGATTTTAAAATGTTCAAAAACATTAAAATAATTTCAAAAAGTAAAAATTTGATTGTACATAGCTTTTTGACTATTACATTCATGTTCTTATATTTTTTTATATATGTGATTGATTGATAAATTATTTTAATCCATTGGCTCTTGTTTACTTATTGGCCACTTGGCTCTTCTTTTTTCATTTTCCAAATTTTAACAATTCAAAACAGTGACCAATATTTCCATAATCCACCATTTATGTCTCTATTTCACAATCTACATTGATAAATTGTCATTTTATATTAAATATAGAATTGACCGATTATGGACAATAATGACTTCTACTATTGTCCTAGTTGGTCAATCTTATCATGTGATAGTTTTCACCTATAAATCATATTTTGAGCACACAAAGCTTTAATACTTTGAATTTTCAAATATTTGATTCAATTTTAGTATGCAAATAATTGTTTTTAATGAAAAATGTTACTTTTATTGATCTATATTTTTCATACATGCTATATACTTAAAAAAGTGTACATTCAATGAAAATATGGTGTACAATCATTCATATGCATACTAATTTTCTCACACATTATTTTCAAAGCATAATTAATATATAGTGGGGGCATCTTAATCATATATGGTCATACTATCACTTATAGTACATATTTCACATTGACACATGTTGAAAATTATTCATATCTCTATTCTCTTATTATACTTTCGACACCTTGTTTATCACTAGATTATATGGTTTCTAGTTGTAAAAAGTTCAAAAAATGCAAAAAACTAATATATTGTAAAAATACAAAAACATTTAAAATATTTTAAAAAATCCAAAATCAGGACCTAAGAGATTAGACATCTAGTTTACATCTTTACAATATATTATTTATTTCATGATTGGTAGATATCATATTTTTTTCTATCATACATGCATTTCATTGGTATTTTAGAGTGTTATGCATGACATACAAATTTCACAAGATATATATATATATATATATATATATATATATATATATATATATATATATATATATATATATATATATATATATATAAGTGAAATATCCTTGTTAAACTAGGGGAACCTTATTCACAGGTGATAATATATACAAGTGTTATCATTCCATGACTCCTAGATTTTTGAGCTCATTACTATTTACAAGTGTCTTCCTAACATATATATCTTAGTACATGACTATGGTATTTACTAGGATATGATCACATTACATATGCATAGTTAAACTACATTTCTAGTTCTATGTTCCACTTATGTTATTACTTATACATATTGGATTAGATATTTCTTGTCTATTATGTGTGGCCCTTGGCCCTTGTGTGTAAACTTATTTGAACATCTCTATGACATATTGTGTGGTATATGTGACATTTGAACACATCCATTTATTTTTGGCCCTTAGCCCTAAATTGTGTGTAACATTAGAACATGTCCCTTATTTATGACATTATTAATGTCCTTTTTATGTGGCCCTTGGTCTTGTGCTTGTGGTCTTTCATTTGATGACATTTGAACATGTCCCTTATATGTGGCTCTAGGATTTCTTATTTGAATTCGTAGTTTTTATGTGGTGTGATTGTTGAGATAATTAAGTTTGATAAGTACCATGATTTATATCATGCATTACTAACTTATAATATAGTAATTCTACATTATATTACTATGAACTTTAATGACACATTTCTATATGCTTTGCCTCATATGTTATGTACACAATTCAAATGATGCAAATCTTACCATGCTAACATATTTTTCACATATGCTATATTTTTTAATGATTACATATTATTGTGCATGTAGCAGT
Source organism: Torreya grandis (assembly GCA_037957365.1). Lineage (NCBI taxonomy): Eukaryota > Viridiplantae > Streptophyta > Pinopsida > Cupressales > Taxaceae > Torreya > Torreya grandis. The sequence continues at coordinate 997,618 of JARHVA010001181.1, forward strand.
TAACTTCTCTTTTGAGATGATCTACTTTCAAAATAAATTCCCTCAACACAAAAGGAAGGAATTTCAATGGGATTTTCATACATTATCCTTTCCAAGAAAAAAATTAGTTTTGAAATAAAATATAGTTTCAAAAGGTTCAAAAATTGGTTATTGGTAAATAATACAATTTCAAATGTTTCAAACTAGTTTAAAATTCAATCATTAACACAAATTATTAGGAAATATTCCACACATATGCACTCATATTTCAGGATCAAAGTAAACATTCACACAATTTTGAATTCATGATATAGGTTCATGACCGAGTTTCAAATAAAATTTATAATTGGAATCTACATATAGTTAAAGATTCTACAATTATAATCGGGGAATGATATAGATTCATGCACTCAATTTTATTTTTCAAATTTTCAAATACTATTTGCTAAGTTACAGATATTTTAGGAACATGGATTACTACATTTTATTTTGATTATGTATTTACAAAAAAGAATTAATTGAATCTACAATCCATATGTAGTGGTTGATTCAATTTAAGTGCATAATGCATAACTTATAGGTTTAGTTCCATCTAGCATTATGTTTATGGATCCCTTTCATATTTCACATCTTGGAGTTATAACAACTAGCTAAGTTAAATTGAGGTTTTTGCATCTTTCAGAGGGAGTTATTTCTTTGATACAAATAAAAATTTAATTTGGTTTTTGATCACCTTCAAACTATTCATTGGTTTAGCTAAGGAGCCATTTTCTTCAAGAGCTTTATAGGAAGCACTTACTTTCCAATGCTTCGAGGAAGCATCATCTCTAAGAAAAATCATAAAATCAACATTCATTTCACACATACATGGTGTATTTCTACCTTGCGCTCATTTTCAAATTCAAGCATTTTTTAAATTTTAAGATTTAAGCAACTTTAATTTCAATATTTTTTAAATTTTAGTTTTTAAAAGAACAAAGTAACTACTTCATGTGTTTTGTAGGGTTTGCAAAATACTACAGTGTCTTGCACTATTGGATTACCAGCTCAAAGATGAAGTGTTCTTTACACACTAAGGTATATATTTCCTTAATCTAACAATTTCATTTCTATATTAAATGGGGGGTAATTGTAAACACCTAAATCTAGTCATAATACTTGATCATGTTAGTTTTGGCCCTTTTTAACTTTAATAAAATTGTGAACTTAATCATTAACTATTTTTCCACTTTCCCCTATCTTAAGCACCTATGAGGACCTATTTCTTTTCCAAATTACTATTTATTTCCTATAAAAGTGTTTTGATTACTAAAAATACCCTTAAGAACTTATATGTACAAACCTAAATTCAAAATACCACAAGTTTTCGTAAGGGACAAAAATGTCTAATAGGGACAATAGTTGGAGGCATTCTTGTCCCTACGATGTATTCTTGTATTTAGTCCTCTAATGGTCAAATTTTTAAATTAAATTCTCCTTATCTTGTTTTCCATTATTTTAGGTTGTCTAGCATGTGGTTTTCCATTTTGGATTTCTATAAACACAATCAAGTACCTTGGAAATTTCAATATAGAGGCATATTTACACTATTGCACATTGGGAGAAAGTTCCCTATTCTTCTTAATTATAATTCACATCACTATAATTAGTCCTCAGCCAAGTCAAAAGCCTATTTTATTTAGCCCTAAATAAATCATGATCAAGTATTCAAGCCATCCATAAATGCATCCATATATTCAAATGAGCACAATTGCATAAGGAACTTTAAGTGTGAGAACTATGTGTGATTGATTTACCTCCTTGAAATATTAGATACATAGGTAACATTCAATCATTATGGGGTTGACTAGGTCAACTTAGCCTAATTACACTCCACTTTTTTATATTTGTATGTTTTCATTATTGCTAGCCTATTATGGTTTCAACATTGGAATAACTATTTGCAAGTCTTATACACACTTCTAAAGGTCAAATATATGCATACATATATAACTTAAGTTTTTTCAAGTGATTATGCCCTAAATTATTATGTTTTAATAAAATATAGGATCGACCAAGTAGGACAGTAGTAGGATTTGATCATGTCCTTAGTCTACCAATCTTGTCTTTTAACAACTTCAATTATAGCTTCTAAGCACTTGTAAATATAGTTCTTAATTTCTTATTTCAGTTAACACAGTATAAAATCAATAAAAAAATAATAAGTTTCTAATTTATTTTCATATTTATCCTTCTTTCAATCATTCGCATCTTGTTAATTTTAGTTATTTACATCCATTTTACTTATCAAATGTACATTTCTAATATTTTCATTTATTCCATTCAATTTACCTTAATTAGGGTTAATTCACCTTTTAATCTAAATTTAGAGAAAATCATTGGCTCAATCTACAAGATCCATAAAAATTAATGGTGATGTATCCTTAAATAATCTTGATAGAATAAGGCTTGAGAGACTCAAATAATAAGAAGCTTGTATTTGAATCCTATATTATTAAATGACTAAGGGTACCTTTATATAATTATACTCTATAATACACACTTATAGATGGGTTACCCTTAAAATATAGGATAAACATGACACTCTAAGCATATGAAACCCATAAGTTGGGGAAATAGTTCATATGAACCAACTAAAACATAAGAAACTACACTGAAATAGTAATTTTTAACACTTTGGGAGTATTTGAATTCATATTAAATCAAATGAATAGTCAATATATATGTTTTTAAACATTTGGCATCGTATGGATAGTTATATTTGGCTAAAAATGAACATAAATTTAAGATATGAGGAAGACATATGTCAAGGGATGATGATACTATGCCTAACATAAGGGGAAGATGTAAAAACATTAAACAAATGTGTACACATGTATCAAGTGTGATAAAATAGATAAAAGACTATGGAAAAGGATATTGTATCAAAATTAGATGTTTGCATAATGCCCCTACTTTGATATGCATACGTAAATGAATGTATGTGTGTGTCAAAGTATATAAATATAAATAATTAAAATGTATACCTTTACTTACTGATGAACTCAAAATATAAAATAATTCAAGGTATTAGTAAGGTAAAACTTATTGATCTATATATATATAAAGATCGAAATCCCCCCAAGACTAACTTATAGATCTACCATCATAAACCTTACTATAGATAGCTTCAGACACTGGCCCTAGTTTGATATACATCATCTAAAAGATTGATTACATGAAGAGTTAAATGACACTCATCATTTTTGGTGCTATTGTCAGGGATTGAACCTGGGTCACTTGCATGATAGGTAGGAATACTTACCACTATACTACAACAAAATTAGTGAAATCATAGAAATCCTAGACATAGGAATAAAAGTAATAGGGAGAGTTATATTCATTGATCTTATTTCTCAATTCAATGGCAATAAAAGAACTAGAACTACATGTTTATTTAACTCAAAATGAAAGGCTAAAGGTATCTATATAGATTCACTTCCAGAGCCGTGGCAGTCTGTAGCATTTTGGATCATCAAATACATAACCTATGAGGGGAAATGTAACCTTTTGGGTGGAGAAGCTATGAAAATCTTAATACATATGGAACATGGGAGACAAAACCCCCAGTTTATAACTAACCTCCCATATTAACTATATGGTGGTCTTCAAGTTATGACAACCACTCCTAATGTTACTCTCAAGCATTATGGTCTTATTCACCTTATTATTCAACGTCATTTATTGCAACAAGGGAAAGAAGTTTGGGAAGCTTGGGAAAATAGAGTTATTCAAAAAAGTATAGCCCTACCTATAAAAGAAGCTGGGACTTCAAGTTTAACTTAGTCATAAAGACCATCAAATATAGTTACTCCATCCACTAAGAAAATAAAGCACAAGCAAAAAATAGCCTATGAATTGAAAAGAAACTCCTCCTTCTTCTTCAAGAAGGATGACCAGATCTCAAGATGATCAAACCTCCATTATTTTAGAGGCCCCACAAGAACCTTCAATCACCTATTAAATAATAAATTCCTTTGCTGAAAACAAAGAGATTAAAAAGAAGGGCTTCCACTCCTACAGAGCATGAGAAGGCCAAAGATTTAACTGTTACAGTAAATGAGCCATCAAGTGTAGCTAAAAGAATCAAAAGAAGAAGAAAATTCATCTTGAATAGAGATGAACAAGATGCAGTAGATACTTTGGATAGTATTAGATAGCTATCCCAACCTTCAAATTAGCAAAACATTGAAGAACAAGGAACTTCTAAAATAACTCCTATGGAAAAACATGTTGCCAGTCTTGTTATTCAACCACTTCATGACTCAAGAGGTCCTCCAGTCAACATAATAGAAATCAAAGCTAAAAAGGATAATATTATAGAAAAATAAAATGTTCAAATTGAAGTTTCAATGGACAAAGGAAAAGCTCCATGCACATTTGAAGAAGGAGAACTATCCAGTCTAAAGGACCCTATGATGCAACTAACAATGGAAATTTCCAAGGCTCAAGCACTGATCCAACAACAAGCAACAAATATTGCTGATCTAATTATAAAACTTCATAGTAAAGATCAAGTTAATTCCATGTTAGTGCAAAAATTATAATTAATATCTTTGGATCATGATTTAGAAGTTAATAAACTAAAAAAAATCATGGAATAAAAAGAAGAAGAGATTGAACAATGGATATCTGTAAAGAGTCTTAAGAAAAAGAACAAAATATTATAGAAATAATTGAAATTTCCTAAGACCTTTCCTACTTCTTCTCCTCAAAAGGTTAGTCAATCCACTTCCACCTCTAAAACATTTATGAATCAAGGGAGTCAAACAAGCCATCCATTCGTTCCTCCATTAGATAAGTTGTATCAAGCATAGGAAGAATATCAGATAATCAAATAGAAGAATAAGGATTTAGTTGTTGTGAATGAGAAATTGCAAAATGAGAAACAAAAATTAGATTCCAAAACCCAAACTCTAGAAGAATATTTTTAGAATGCTTGCAAATTAGCTGAAGCTCTTTTAGCTTACATAAGTCCTTCTCTTGCATATAGCTTATTTCTCTTTGAGTAGTTCTATAGTTGGCAACTCCTTAGAATATCTTGTCAGCTTTCGTACAAAATTTTAGATCCTTCTACATTTTTGAAAATCTTTTATAGTGATGGCCCTGATAATCAAGATCTCCTTTATGAATTCTATTTACATGACTTAATAATAGGAGACCATGATCACAACAAATTTCTAATTAATATTCATGTGGGAAAAGTTCAATTACGAGCACTCCATTATAATTTTAAAAATTAGTTAGCATGGAAAATGAAATTTGAAGATTATTCAATACATGCTAAGACAATAGGGTTATGCATAAGACCAAGCTTTTCCATTCCCAGTTTGATAAAATAGAAATTCAAGGATGTTTACCGAAATGTTGATGTCAAAAATCATTATTTAGAAGCCTTATATAATTGCACCATCTCATTTGATCTTTTCATAAGGAAAAATTTTGATTCAGTTGTTGTAGCAAGTGTTAAGTGATGGGATTTATTAATATCCTCTCTCAAGAGATATGAAGTTATATCTCCTAACAATGTAAGATGGAGAAGAAGAAGAAGAGCTAAAGCAGTTCTTGAGGAAATTATGGAAGTACTAAATTACAATGGAGATAAGATATGGATTGGAATGAGATACAAACCCCCTTTGTTAGTTATACCAATTCCAGGATGGAAAAACTAGGCACCATAATCTGATGAACAATTTAATGTCTAAAAATATTTGACTTTGACCCATAGAGGATTCACCAGTAATGAAGATTGTCATATAAAAGATGAATTTGGTATAGAAGATAGAAATAGAGATTATGGAGGTAGATGAAGTTTTGAAAAAGGGACTTGCAAAAGGTAAAGCCTGGGGGAGATGAAGAGCTCAAAATATGGCTCAATATTTACATAGTATTTCCTTTATTTCATCTCTCCAAAGATATAATCATATGTAAATCGTAAACCTTTAGTTGATTGTAGCATGGAAAATAGATACTATATCTCATTTATGTCAAACTAAATATTGAGTTACTACCTTATCATTTATGCCTAACAAATAACATGTTTTAGTGTTTTGGTTTTGAAGAATGTACAAAAAAGATGGCAAATGTAGCATGATAAAGAAGCTTTAGTTTTGATTCTAGTTTTGCTAAGCTACAGACCTACTTAGCTGATATCTACAAACTCAACCAATCTTTATCTATGGACCTTATAGAATTCCATCCTTGGGTAATACTAAAAAATTGATATCTACGGACTCTATAGATCTATTCTTATAGACTCTATAGAGCCATTCCTATGAACTCTGTAGGTCTGACTCCTAAGATGTTGGAGATTTTGTAGGTAGATCAGTAGTGAAGGATAATCATTCCAGCTGGAATCACATCAACAAAATATTTTCTCCTATTTTTAAGGATTCAATCTTGATATATTTTGACCTTAAAACTATTATAGCGATAGTATAACTATTTTGTGATATTAGTTGGATTCTTCAGGATTATAATCAATCTGAATCTCCTATCTTTGGGAGGCAATAAATTTATTAGTAATTCTATTTTTTAGTATACTATCTTTAGTTCAAGGAATGAGTATAAATATGTATGTTTTCATCTAGATTAAATGATAATGAAGATAGATATATTTTAAACTCCAAGAATATTGTAAATTTTCCAGCATTCATGAATTAATGCAGAATCATTCTAGTTTTTAGTACTGAGTAAACTTCATTCCTGACTCTAAGAAGAGCAAGGGCCCACTCTCTTTGGAACCAAGAATTTTTGTATGGTATTTATATTTATTTTAAATCATTTTTTCATTATTAGATAATCATAGTATCTTCAATCATTACATATCTTAAGTCATTCATAAAATATTAAATTCTGAGTTTACATTTTAACAGTATTTCATTTTTCCAGCAAGTGTGAATGAAGAGTTAAATAAAAATTTGTAATAAAAGTGTGAATTATATTTACAATTAAAGTTTCTATCAAAGTGTGAATTAGATTTACATTTACAGTTTCATCAAGCATGAATTAGATTTAGAATTTACAATTTAAAGCAAGTGTGAAAGTGTGCTTTAATTTCAAGTAAAGGATTGAATTAACCAGTAGTCTCTTCTTTCAGTAAGTGTGTGAAGTAATTAGTTTAGAATAATTATTTCATTGGTAAAAGTTAGATTAGAATCATAAAAATCCCCCCAAGACCAACTTATAGATCTACCATCATAAACCTTACTGCAGATAACTTTAGACACCGGCCCTAGTTTGATAGACATCAATCTAAAAGATTGATTAAATGAAGAGTTAAATGATAGTCATCACTTACCTAGGGAATCATGGATGGATTTAATTATTCTTGAGATGGACTTCATTTACACTTTATTTATTTTATGATGAACTACCTAAAAATAATGGTTAATTACAAAAAGTAGTCAATGTTATATCTTGCTTATGGAAAATATTGGTAAAAATTAAATTTCAATTTAGAAATGGAGAATATAAATGAATACCCATGTTTTTTATTTTCCAAAAATTTCAGAAAAAAATTAAAATAATGCTCTTATTCTGATCATTCCAAATAAAAATATATATGACAAGTGTTGAATCATAGCCAACACTTCCCTGGGATTTTTGAAAACCCAATACTCTTCTCGATCAAGAGAGTAGAACAAAATCTCTTTACATAGCCCTAAATGTTTCTTAAAAACCTCCACATTGTGTCAAACTAAAAATTCTTTTGCCTAAATTTCTCTTAGGAGGAAATTACTTCGAAAATTTGCTCGAGTAAACTTTTGCTCAATACCTTTTTTTTTAAATGCCTTGATATATGTCCCATTTTTGAGGTGATGGATTAAATAACATGTGCTTAAAATCACTCATCTCAACAAAAATAAATTACAATAAATATGTGTAATAAAATATAAAATAGTTTATATGGATTTAATTTTTTACATAAACACATGCAACTATTACAATGTATTTCATATAAAGTCATATAATATCCTAGATGTAGGTAAATAGTCATGCCCCAAGTGTCATATAACAATAAATAAATGTCATATATAGATCAATGTCCACTATATAATTATAAGTGATAAAAATTCCATAAATAAATGTCATATGTTGTAGGTAGTTAACGTCATACAAGGCTTAATGTAAGGGTACAATTTCCCTGTTGAATACTAGACTTGCACCCTTGTGAAGATAGTTTTAGGCCTTCAAAAGCTAAAGTAACATGGAGATAATTATATTTTGTGGGTGGAATGATATATGGATTTAATATATATTTTTTAAGGGATGTCTCCCTTTGATGTATTAGTTACAATCCCTACTTTACACTACCAACTTGCAAGGGAAAAGAGAAGAAGGTAAACTGAAAGGAAAACCTATCTAACTGGGGTGATATACCAAAATGTGTCCTCAAATTGTGTAGTATGAAATAATAAGTTTGAAAAATAACATGAACCTAATTACACTTCTCAAATTAAATCCTCCAAAAATTAATATTTCACACAGAGGCTCAGGTTTGATGCATAATCTAAGGTAACTAGTCAATAGGTCTATCAAGGACACTAAAGAGAGCTCACACTTTCCAAACATACAAGATGATTGAATAAAATTATGCAACATATAAGGATGAGATAAAAACTATAAATAGGTAAAAATTAAAGTACAATATGAGATGAATCATGTACTACACCATCATTTATCAACTAACCATTAACATACACTAAACACAAGCTTTGAGGAGGCATGAATTTAGTCTTATTCATTAAAAATAGGTAAGTACAAGTTTTTTTTTAGAATGGACTTGCCAAAAATAAGTTTAATTATTTTTTTAAATGCAAAACATTAGCTTACATATAGTAAAAATTAGAAAAAGAGAGAGAAAGACAAGGTAAAGCCTTAAAACTAAGAGATGAAACCTTCACTTGGTCCTTCTCCAAACTTAACATAGCATTCCTTGAATATCTCTCATCCACAATTGGAAAAATGGTGTAGAAGTTAATTTTATACATTTTTTGGAATTTTGAGAGAGTCTTAGGCATTCATCTTTGGTCTTTGACCCATACAACCTCCTAGATTTTTTCTTGCATACTCCTATATCCTTGGTCAAGAAGTCATTTCCTTGAAAATAGGCCTTAAAGACTTAGTCAAGTCTTCATTAATATCTAATTTGAAACCTTATCCTATTATTTATGAGGTCCCTCCAATTATTTAAGGTTTTTATGATTCTTTGATGCAACTATGACTTTATCTCTTTGCTAGCCATTGGAACAAAGGCAACTCTTATTAGGAGTCTTTGAGACCATTTAAAACCTTAAATCCTTCTCCAAAAAACTTATAGACTTGATATTTTATTAAAATTGGTGTATAAGGTGAGGAGTAAACTTGAAAATTTTATTGAATAGCTCTTATTCATAAATTTAGGTGTTTTGACTACTTGGTTCCTTGACATGAGCAAAAGGCATAGGAGAGAGAAATAAGAGTTTTGATTTGAACTAAAAAAATTAAATTAATATAAGTATTCTCAACATTAATTCATACCTATAACAAAGCATTTATAACCATAAATAATCCCAAAGGATTCAATTTTGCTCATTTTATTAACTAAAACACCCATTCCTTATATCCCTAAAGACGTGTAAATCTCTATGTCCAAAATATCGTACGATTCAACATGGAAACTTGGGAGAAATTTAAAGTACCCTCTATTTATTTATATCTCCACACAAAATTTAATGATCATAATCTAAGCGAAATTACTCTTTTTCCTTCATTTTCTTCTCTAATTAGGCCTAATTAGCCCTCATAGGCCTAGAAAGTAAAAGTTTGATTTAGGAAGATCCCACACATGTGAAATCACCCAAAATAATTTGATTCACATGCCATAGTATATCATAAACCTACATTTAAATTTTGGGGTCTTAAGATGCTATAGAACTATGCAAACCAAGAAACCACTTTACCACCTAGCCTTATTTTGAACCTATTTGGGACTACCTTGGAAAACAAACCTGGTTTGATCACTTATAAAATTATTGAGAATTTTTTTAGTATTTTATAGTTATTATACATCCAAAATTACTTCATTTAATGATTATTAAGTGCTCCCCTTCTCAGAACACCTAAAAACACCAAAAATAGAGCATTTGTGGAAATCCATACAAGTGATGTCAGCATAAAAGTACATGTTCAAAACCTCCTTGGAGTCCTAAATAAAATAAAATATGTTTTAGGATAAAAATATGTCATTATATATGCATTTTACTTTTTTTTCCCATGACTAGTCACTATTAGGGTTTAAGAGAGGTTTCAGACCTATTTGGGGTCTTAATGATTGTTCATAAAGAAAAAAACATTAATTGACCTAATTATAATTGTAAAACATTCTTATCTGACCTCATCACCTATCCTAAATGGCTCATCTTACCATTAAAATTATGAGAGATGGTACGAGTATGTAAATTTATTCATTGGGTGGCATGCTTTGTGTTTCTTAAGTGCGAGATAGGTCAACTTTGAGTTTTAGGTCTCAAAACTTCCTATAGATGATGAAAGACATTATAAACCTATAAAAAAAAACCCACATTATTCTACATGATTTGGTAGTCATTTTTAACCTATTGTATGCTGATGGTGTATTGGTTAGGGTACTTGGCATTTAGGCTTGTCTCCTCTTGATAGCCCTCAAGGGCATTTAAGTTGAAACCTAAGGTTGGGTGTCACCTAAGAGTTTCTTAAGACCATTTTCATGACTATTCACTACCTCCAAGACTATTTATTAATTTTATATTCTTGTTTCATGCTCTAAGTTTATAAAGGCCCGTTAGTCTCATGACTTCCCCTTGCTAAAGGAGTGGGCCAAGTCTGAGACAAAATAATGACCACTACTTATGTGACCTTTAAATGATCATTAATTTATTAATCCACTCATGAACATATTTTTTACCAATTTTCAAATCTTGATCACACCTATAGAGGCCTCAACACCTCAATTCCTTTCAAGACTGGACTGTAGCCTATGTGTGTCCTAGCATTAGGTCTAAACTATTTTTTTACCTTTTCTCCTTCATTATTAGGTTTGAAGACTTGATAAAAATCATATTACATTATAAAAGTTTTCATTAAGGAGTCTCCATCATTTAATACTTCTCATAGTCCTTTACTTTCTCTACCAATCAAGCAAGCCCCTCCTAAGAGCAAGCAAAATTGTAGGTTACCCTTTTTTACTGTGTATGGGGTTTGAAACTCAAATTGATCAAATTTTTATGTTTCCTTTGGTTTCATATCCTATGACTTCTTATCATTATTTTAAATAGGCCTCAGAACTCTTTCACCATGTTATCAAGTCTTTCTCAAGACCAAGACCAGCTTCTCTTCATGCAGCCACCTATAGATGCCTATTAGAGTGATTGACTATACTAGGTGTTTCAATATCTCTCAGTTATATCCTCAATTATCTTTAACTTTTTTGAGCTTAAATTAGGTTCATCATTCATCTTTATAGCACCTCTACTCTTGACTTTAAGATTAAGATTAGTTTGCCATCCAACCACCTATAGGTGTCCTTTTAGATCTTTTGAGCATTGTGTCTTCTAACTCTTTGGGTTTAAGATCTCACTATCACACAAATAGATATTTTCAACATTATTAATCTTGTATTTATCTCTTATTTAGGTTTAAAACTCTTTATCATTGTATTTTATCCTCTTTCTTTACCTAAATTAATACCCACTATCATATTGAAGCTTGAAAGTGATTTTTTTAGGGTCACCTTGCCTACATTATTTGTTTTATAGGACCTCATCTTCATATCCATGATTTCCTCAATAGTAAATGAAATTTTTGAATTTTTAAAATAGGTTATAACACTTTCAAACATTCTTTTCCTCTTTGCTTGGGTCTACTAGGTAGTGAATGACATTAGTAACCTAGAGGTGGCATGTAGTTGATAGTTAGAGTGATTGACGAAGTTTAGTGTATTTATATCTTTATCTTCAAATTGAAATTAATATATTCAAACCTACTCTTAAATTTTGTGAAATTTATTTCTAACACTCTCCCATTACCCTTGATATCTTTAGACTTATTCTTATCTCCACTCTTCCCTTTGATCGATTGTTATCATTAGATGATTGTAGGTGGGATTTTAGGGTAGTTGACTATGTGTTGGGTTTAATCCCTCTCTTTAAACTTATTATACTGAAATATACTTGTATTTTATAGAGATATTAATTAGTTTTCAAATACCCATATACACCTAGGCTTGAAACTGTGTTGACCTTTCAATAGCCCTATAGCTGCTCTTTTAGGGTCAAGAGTGTGTATTGGATTTAATAAACTCATCTACTACATTTATAACTTTGGCTCATGAACCTAGATAAAGTTATAATTGAGTTAAAACACATTTCATATACCTACTCTATCCTTTCTCTTGAATTTAAATGGAAATGGTGCCTCAAATAGGACTATAGATGGCCTTTCAAGATATTGATTGTGTTAGGTGTTTAGATCCTAAGGTCTTTATCTTTCCATTATGTTAGGATATATCCAACTCAAAGGTAACTCATTCCATTGAATATGAAAATTGGATTATCTCCTTTCGAAATTATCAAGCCACTTTTCTCTAGCCTTTTTATAGAGGGTAGTGTACATAGTCCTATAGATGATGTTAAGAAACTTGTCAACTTAGTTTCTTGACTTTGTCAACAACTTTGTAAGTGACCTAGAACATCTTTTCTATGGCTCATATTATATTTGCATCTAAATTTTAGTTGAATCCCCATGTGTGAGAATATTTTGAGTTGGTTTCAAGTTTAGATAAGATGTCCAAATGAGGACCTACAGGCTTGGGAACCTATAGGTCTCTACTTGAATACTTAGGGTGACCAAAGAGCCATTCATTAAGTTCCTGAACCTCTCAACTTTGTCAAATCACTATATACTCTCATTATTAGTAATCAATGGTCCACAAAGCTTGTGAATAGCATTAAGTCACCCTCAACTCACCTTACAATCCTATATAGACTACATACATGTTGGATGGTGTAGCCTGATCTTATTTTAATGCCCAGTTCTTGATAGGGGGTGTGGGGGGGCAACACCCCCCCAATATGGGTGGATCGATTTATCTTATCTAACCCTTTCATGAGATATTTTAATAAAGGTGAAGTATAAATAAAAAATAAATACCATTGATAATTATCAAACACATATGTAATAAATACAAATTGAACACCTATTTGAGCTCATTCAATAAATTGCACAACCAAGTTTTATTGACATATTATTCCCTATTTATATATCAATAATAGGAGAAGTCATACTATAGGTCTAAAGCATTCAAATAATAACCCATGAATGATATTTGTCAAGTCATAAGCTAGATCATTATATGCCCTTGCATATAGCATATTGTAACCTTGTGTACACACACATGACCACACCTAAAAAAGAACTACATATTTTTTAGGCCCTCATTGGATTTTTGGATATGTAGGTATTTTTGGATGGTAGATCCTGATCTTATTTTATTTTCTCGCTCCTAATAGGGGGTGTGGGGGGGAAACACCCCCCACTAGGGTCACCATGGGGGTCCAAGGGGACAACTCCCCCTGAAGCAAAATTTAATTATAAATGTACTATAAAATAGTGTAATTTCATAGTAAATATGGATTTTTCACTATTAGGTTGAATATCTAATTGTAGAAATTATGTTTCTGCATTTTTGCCCTATATGTAACCCTCCTTTTGATATGAGGGCATGGTAATTACAGTGGCATGTTGTAGGTGAGTGAAGAGGATATTACAGTGGTTGTATTATAGGTTTTTCCCTTCATTTGTTAGATTAAATAATGAGGATTGGTTATTTATATATGGCCATAGCCCATATTGGGTGAATCATGTTAAATATGTGTCTCTATTGTGGTGTTTTTTTCATTGTATTTCCATCTTAAATTCATTAATATTACTTTATGTTTTATATTCCTAACAATACAGTCATCTTATGCATAAGCCCTATGCGTAGAGAATTGGAGATTCTAGTCAGTTGGAAGTAACTTGGTGGTGGTAGTGAGATGTTTATAGATAAATTCATACATGAATATATATAGTATGCCTCTTTATGACTCCTGAACATCTTCCATATATTCTTATAATCTGTACAACATATAATTGAAGGAAAAAATTATGATGCTTATTGAAAGTGTGCATTTGGAATCCTTTCTTCACTTTTATCACTTTAAATGGTGCAATAAGATCTCATAAATGTACACCATGATTTATTACTAGTACTTTATCCCATATTGATAATCAAACATATAGTGGATTATGCAAACCTAGACCATGTTCCCAAAAGCAAGCACACTTGAGGAACATGAACCAAAACCACATCTCAGACAAAAAAATTTAAATACATGAAAATTAATGAGCTCCCATGAGTGAAAAATATCTATGAACCTCTGAGAATTACCACCATGAAAAAGAAATAGGAACTTGCAGCAAGATTATCTGAAATACCTTTTACACCAAGACATTCTTATTCCAAATTAAATCACTTCATATAAATTATTTGGATGATGAAACCACCATTAAAATTATATACATTACCTCTAAAAATCACCATAAAAACCATTCCTCTCCATATATTTATAAATTTTTAAAATAGGTGCAATAACAGACCCCTCTCAGATGAATAGGCCATAGTGACATGTTGTCATTCTTAGTGATTGTTCATAAATAATAAGCCATTAATATGAAAACCAATGCCACTAATTTCAATATTACTAAGACCTATAATAATGTCCAAAGTTTTATCTCCTAACTCTCACTCTCTCCTAGTTGTACTGAGCAAAGATTGATGGCCTTTCTAGAGCTTTCAAGGAGGTTGATATGAGAGATAAATTGGTTTTCTTCATTTTGAGACATAAAACCTCTTAAAAAATCATTTGTTTGACATTTTCATGGATAAATAAGGTCCTAAATATGCTTTAAGATCAATTTTATCTTGAAGAACTGTACAAATGGCCTCAAAATAGGCTTTTTGGCACTAAAACTACTAGAATCACTTGAGCAACCTGATGAAACTGATGTAAAATGTATCATTGGATATTTTCATTTTTGGAAAATCACACCATGTCCTAATAAGAAAATTTTCAAGTGGTAGGGGTGATAACTTGACCTATGAGGTCAAAATTTTCAACATTTTGATGACTCAATTGGGAAGTATGTATGCTATACTTGAAAACCAGACCATTGACATCTATTTAAAGCTCATAAGTTCACTCTTACACTCTAAAACAATCATGATTAGACTTTTACCAATGACCACAACTCTTGACTCAAGATAGTATAGCTTCTTGCTCCTCAAAGATAGGAAAATAAACGACAACAAAGCAAAAAAACTAGATTAACAAAGCACTTGTCATAGCAAAACACTTATTGAAATAAAATAAAAGTAAACTAATGTGTTTGACATCATTTGGAGGAAAGATAAACTAACTACAACTAGCCTTCAAATAATCTTCCTTTAGGATCAAAACGAAAGTTTTTTGGATCACTTACTTTATGAGGAATGTAATGACACATGAAATCACATTTGATTGACTTCATACTTGGTTGAGCCTTCTTATTAAATGAAAACACATTTTATATGTATTTTAATAGGTCTACATTGTCAAAAAGATCTCTAATGAACACATACTAGTTTTATTCATTATCTAACTTCTATAGTTGTTCTTCTTTGGCAATGGTCTCCAAGATGTCTAGATATTAGTTTGTAAGACTTGTTGCATCATGAACCTCATATGACTGATTAAAGTAAAATATTTGGTCCTTAGTATTATCTTGAAGTCTTTTAAATTGTCTATAAATGTCTCCAAATCTGAGAGTTTATTATTTCTTGATAAATTATGGCCAAAAGCGATCCTTATTATCTAAGAGTGCATCAAGGTTTGTAAATGAGGTGAGAGGATGATAACCCATGTTGAGTATCTCAAACAAATCACCATCTAGTGAGGTTACCTCTTAAAAGGTAAACTTTCAATACTATCACTCTCTATCTTGTTGATTGGTTTGCCAAAACTACCTCCTATTACCTTACTCAACTCACAATCACCTAGGAGGAGTGAGTAACCTGATTCCAAAGATTCAAACAAATCTTCACTATGTTCTTAAGTGGTATAAAATAGGTCAAATCAAGGATTTACCATCTCTTTTTCATGATCAATCACATCAAAACGAAGATATTAAAACAATTCAACATCTCCTTCATCTTTTGTTGCAACCTCTTCATTTAATTTGAATGATAAAATGCCTTTACTCTCACCAAGGGGAGTACCAATAGATATTTCTTCTACATGCACACTTTCCTCATCTTCACCACACTCTCCTTGAAATAACTTGTAGTTGTAACTTCTTCCTTTATCCTCCATGTAATATGATCCTTTTTTATAATGGAGATGGTGGGAGGGCAATGAATAAGCTCTCGAGTTTGCTTGGGGATCAAGGAGGTACTTTTGAAATTTGAGGTCTTAGAAATGGAAAATTCTTGTAGGAATGATTGGAGAGAGAGTAAGTTGAGTTGTCTTATGAGTGTTTGGTTTTATACCTCACCATTTCTTTCCTAACCCTCATTATTCACTTCATCAATTTCTAATATAACATGAATTTTGTCCTCTTCAACACTCAGTTCTTCCCTAATTTATATGTTTACTTAAATTAATTTCCATAAGGTAAAAACTATAGTCACAAGGTCTTATTTGGGCTCAAACTCTATAACACTCACCTCCTCTTATTTCTCCCAAGACTTAACTATTTGGTTCTAAGGTAAGACTTTGAAATTAGTAGATTCACTTGGAGGTTAAATTGACTCTCTTGGAGGCTCCATCGAAGAATATTCAATGACTTCATGAGGAAAAGGAGCATAAGAGGGCTGATAAGATAAACATGAGGGTTCTTGAAGAGTTATGAGTGGAGTTTCATCCATAAGACTTGGCATGGAAAAACCAAGAGTCATATCCCAAGAAGTCCTCCAAGATGGAATAAGCTTTTTTATTGAGAAAGGGTTGATGTATCTAGAAGGTAACTTAGAATATAATATGTTTAACTAGGAGTAGGAAGAGATGGCTAAGGTTTTTTGGGTTGGAGCTCTTGAATCTCCCACCTCACCAATAAATCTACCCACCATTGTATCATGGTTCTCATTTCACATAATTCATAATTCATGACATAATGATTTTCTTCTCCAACTACTACCCACCTACTTGTCAACATTTGCACCATCTTTCTCATCTTCTCTATGAGGTGAAAAGGAATCACATTCAACTCTCTATCTCACATTATCATCACCCCTTTAGACTTTAGTATGTTTGGCTTGAATGCTAATAGGTATATGGTAGGGGAAACATGATTTTGAGTTGGAGATAAGGGAAGAGGAGGTGAGTATGATTGTTAAAAGTCTTGATAAGGTTGTTGAGCGATATAGTCAAGGTCATAGTGAGGCTAATAAGGGTCACTATAAAGCTGATATGAGCTATCATACCTTCGACAAGATTGATCATAGGGATGATAATACTCTTGACTGATTAGGATCATAACAAGATTCACATGGATCACGATAAGGATCATATGTATCATGACTAGGTTGGTATAACTAATTATAAGGTTTATAAGGAATTATGGTATAGGAATTTTCCTCATACACAACCATAAAAATAACATCAAGATAGTGCAATGAAAATATAATTAATTGGAAACTATGCTTGGAATTTTATAAGTAATTACTTGATCTTGGAGTCACCAAATATTTCATGAATAATGATGATACAACTACAATTTCACCAAGATCAACACCAATCTAGTCCCACTAGGCATGTTAAAAACTATTGATTACTAGACTTGCACCCTTGTGAAGGTAGTTTTAGGCCTTCATAGTTTGAAGTACACATGGAGACAATCTTAGGCTATGGGAGTCCTAATATATTTATTAAATCTCTAGATTTTAAGGGCTAGTTCCCCTTGATGTATCAATTAGGATCCTTACTTTACACTACCAGTTTGTAAGGGAAAAGAGAAGAAGCTAAATTGAAAAGAAAACCTATCTAACTGGGGTGATATACCAAAATGTGTCCTCAACTTGTGTATTATGCACTAAGAAGGTTGAATAAGAACATAAACTAGATTACACTTCTCAAATGAAAGCCTCTAAACATTAATGTTTCACATATAGGCTTAGGATTGATGCATGATATAAGGTAACTAGTCAATAGGTCTATCAAAGACATTAAAAAGAGCTCAAAATTACCAAATATACAAGACGATTGAAGCACATTATGAAACCTATAATGATGATCTAACACCTACAAATAGGTAAAAAGGAAAGGACAAGATGAGAGGAAGCATGTAATATCATTTTCATTCATCAACTAACTATTAACATACACTAAACACAATCCTTAAGGAGACATGAATTCAATCTTATTCATTTAAAATAGGAAAGTACAAATGATTTTCTAATCATGTCCTTGCCAAAACTTGGGTTAAAGACTGTTTTGAATGCCAAACATTGGCTTACATATAGTGAGAATGAGAAAAGGAGAGAAAAAGACAAAGTAAAGCCTTAGAACTAGGAGATGAAGCCTTCACTTAGTCCTTCTCCAAAACCAACGTAGCATTCCTTGAATATCTCTCATCCAAATTTGGAAAAATTGTGTAGAGGTTAAGGTGAGACATGTTTGGTAAGTTTGAAAGAGTCTTGAGCATTTATATCTGGTCTTTGACCCATACAACCTCTTAGATTTTTGCTTGCATACTCATATATCCTTGTTCAAGAAGTCATTTCCTTGAGAATGGACCTTAAAGGCTTAGTAAAATATTCATTAATATCTCCTTTCAAACCTTCTCCCATGATATATGAGGTCCCTCCAATTATTTTAGGTTGTTATGACTCTTTGATGCAACTTTGACTTTTGTCTCTTTGTTAGGCATTAGAAGGCAACTCTTGTTAGGAGTCTTTGAGACCATTTAAAACCTTGAATCCTTCTCCCATAAAATTCAAGACTTGTTCTTGTCTTCAAATTATATTTTAAGGTGAGGAGGAACTTGAAAATATTGTTGAATAGATCTTATGCATCAATTTGGGTGTTTTGACTACTTAGCTCCTTCACATGAGCAAAAGGCATAGGAGATAGAAAGAAGAGTTTTGATTTGAAACAAATAAATTCCATACATTGAAGGCTTATAAAAATTAATTTATACCTATAAAAAATAATTTGTAACCATAAATTATCCCAAAGGATTCAATTTTGCTCATTTTGCTTATTAAAGCACCCATTCCTTGTAACCATAAAAACTCATAAAGCTCCTTATATAGAATATTATACAGATCAAATTAAAAACTTTGGAACATTTTTTAGTACCCTTTATTACCTTACATCTCCAAAAAAAAATTCATGAACAGACTCTAAGTGTAAGTACTCCTTTTCCTTCATTTTCTTCTTCAATTAAGCCTAATTAGCCCTCGTATGTCTAGAAAGTGAAATCTTACTCCGAAAAGCTCCCACACATTTTAAATCACCAAAAATCATGTGATTAAATTTATATATTATATCACAAACCTCCATGTTAATTTTGGAGTCCTGAGACCCTATGGAAGTAAGAAAACCAAGTAACCACCTTACTACCTAGTCTTATTTTGAGCATGTTTGGGA
Organism: Torreya grandis; assembly: GCA_037957365.1. Classification (NCBI taxonomy): domain Eukaryota; kingdom Viridiplantae; phylum Streptophyta; class Pinopsida; order Cupressales; family Taxaceae; genus Torreya; species Torreya grandis. The sequence goes on from JARHVA010001181.1 coordinate 1,017,321, forward strand.
CTGCCTTGGAAAATGGGCTTGGTTTGATCACTTAAAAAATATCCTATGAAAATTTTAGGATTGGATAGTTATTATACATCTAAAATTACATAATCCAATTATTGGTAAGTGTTCCCCTTCTCAGAACACCTTAAAAACACCAAAAATATAAAAAATAGGGCATTTATGGAAATATGTACAAGTGACTTTAACATCAAAGTAAATTTTAAGAACTTTATTATACTCCTAAACAACATAAAATATATTTTATGTGAAATTTTTGTCATTATATATGTATTTTAGGTCTTTTTTCCATGACTAATCACTATCAGGGTTTAAGAGAGGTTGTAGACTTATTTGGGGTCTTAACGATTGTTCATAAAGATCAAATCATTAATTAACCTCCTTACACTTGGAAAAAATTCTTAAATAACCTTCTCACCTATCCCAAATATATAATATTCCCATGAAAAATGTTAGATATGGTATAAGTATGTAAATTTGCTCTTCGGGTGGCATGCTTAGTGTTTCTTAAGCGAAAGATAGGTCAAATTTGAGTTCTAGGTCTCAAAAACTCATCTAGATTATGAAAGAGTTTAGACACCTCTAAAATATCCCATTGAATAATTATACATGCTTTTTTATTCCTTTTTACCCCACTGTATGCTCTTGGTGTACTGGTCAAGCTACTTGGGATTTACGCTTATCTCCTCTTGATAACCCTCATGGACATTTTAGTTGAAACCTAAGGTTGGGTGTCACCTAAGAGTGTCTTGAGAAAAAATTTATGACTATTCACTACTTCTATGACTCTTAATTAATTTTTATATGCTTTTTTATGCTCCAAGTTCATAAAGGCCCCTTAGTCTCATGAATTTCCCTTACCAAAGGAGTGGGCCAAGTTTGAGACAAACCAATAGATATGCCCACTACTTATGTGAAATTTAAAATATAATTAATGTCTTAATAAACTCATTAAAATTTTATTTACCAATTTTTAAATCTTGATCATGCTTATAGAGGCCTCAACACCTCAGTTCCCCTCAAGACTGAACTATAGCATTGTGTGTCCTAGCATTAGGTCTAAACTAATTTTTTACCTTTTCTCCTTCATTATCAGGTCTAAGGACTAAATAATATGTTTATTTTATTATAAATCCATTCACCAATTAGTATTAATAATTTAAGACTTCTCATAATCCTTTACTTTCTCCACCAATCAAGCAAAACCCTCCTAAGAGCAAGCAAAATTATAGGTTACCCTTTTTTACTGTGTATGGGATTTAGAACTCAAATTGATCAAATTTTTATGTTTCCTTTGGTTACATATCCTATTACTTCCTATAAATCTTGTAAATAGGCCTCATAACTCTTTCACCAAGATATCAATTCTTTCTAAGGCTCAAGACCAACTTCTCTTCATGTAGCCCCCTGTAGGTGCCTATTAGAGTGATTGATTGCACTAAGTGTTTCAAAATATCTTAGTGATATCCTAAATGGTCTTTAACTTATTTGAGATTTAATTAGGTTCATCAGGAATCTTTCCAACGCCTTTGCTCATTACTTTAAGATTAAGATCAGTTTACCCTCCAACCACTTATAGGTGTCCTTTTAGGGCATTTGAGCATTATGTCTTCTATACTCTTTAGTTTTAGGATCTCAATATCACAAAAATATCCCTTTTCAACAATATTAATATTATCTTTCTCTCTCATTTATCTTTCAAACTCTTTCTCATTCTACTCTATCATCTTTCTTTACTGGGCTTAAGAACCATTAACTTCTTGCAGCTTATAAATGTTTTTCTTAGAGTCACCTTACTTGCATTATTTATTTTCTAGGAACTAATCTTCATATCTCTAATTTCCTCAATAGGACATGAAATTTTTGAATTTTTAAAATAGTTTATGACACTTTCAAACATGCTCTTCCTCTTTGCCTAGGTCTACTAGGTAGTGTTTGACACTAGTAACTTTTAGGTGGCATGTAGATACTAGTTAGAGTGATTGACTGAGTTTAGTGTATTTAGAGCTTCATATTAAAATGGAAATGAATATATTAAACCTACTCTTAAAGTTTATTAAATTTATTTCTAACATTCTCCCATTACACTTAATCTCTTCAAACTTGTCCATATCTTCACTCTTCCCTTTGGCTGACTCTTGTCATTAGATGACTGTAGGTGGGCTTTTAGGGTAGTTAACTATGTGTTAGGTTTAATCCCTCTCCTTAAACTTATGATACATAAATGGACTTGTATTTTATATAAATATTACTTATATTTTAAAAACCTTTGCCAATGCCTAGGCTTGAAATTGTGTTGACCCTTCAAATAGCCCTGTAGGTGCTCTTTTAGGGTCAAGACTATGTATTGGGTTTAAGAACCTCATCTATTATACTATTAACCTAAATTTGGCTCATTAACCTAGATGGATTTATAATTGAGTTCAAATACGTTTTCCTTTCTCTTGACTTGAATATGGAAATGGTGCCTCAAATAGGCATGTAGATGGCCTTTGAGGATGTTAACTATGTTAGGTGTTCATACCTTGAGTTCTCTCTCTTACCATTATGTTAGGAGATATCAACCTCAAATGGAAATAATTCCATTGAATATGCAGAGTGGATGATCTCCTTTTGACATTTTCAAGTCACTTTTTTCTTGCCTTTCCATAGAGGGTAATGTACACAGTCTTGTAGATAATGTTAAGAAACTTGTCAACTCAATATCTTAACTTTGTCAATAACTTTTTAAGTGACCTAGAACATATTTTCAAGGGATAGCATTTGGTTTACATCTTAATTTTATTTGAATCCCCATGTTTGAGACTCTTTTGATTTGGTTTGAGGTTTAGATAGGATGCCCAAATGAGTACCTATAGGTTTGGGGGCCTGTAGGTCTCTACTTGACTGTGTAGGGATACCAAGAGCCATTATTTGAGTTAATAAACCTATCAACCTTGTAAAATCACTATATAATCTCATTATCATTCCTCAATGGTCCATAAATCTTGTGACTATTTTTAAATCACCCTCAACTCACCTTACAGTCATGTACGGACTGCATACAATCATCTTGTGCATAAGCCCTATGAGTAGAGAATTAGAGATTATAGTCAGTTAGAAGTAACTTGGTGGTGGCAGTGAGATGTTTATATATAATTTCATACATGAAGATATATATCAAGCCTCTTCATGACTACTAAACATCTTCCATCTATTCTTACAATTTGTACAACATGTAATTGAAGGAAACAACTGTGATTTTTATTAAAAGTGTGCATTTAGACTCCTTTCTTCAATTTTATCACTTATAATGGTGAAATAATTTCTCAAAAACTTCCATCATGATTTATTACTATTACTTGAGCCCATACTAATAATCAAACATACATTGGATTATGCAAACCTAGACCATGTTCCCAAAATCAATCATGCTTGAAGAGTATGAACCAAAAACACATCTCAAATAAAAATAACTTGAACTACATGAAACTAAGTGAGATCCCTTGAGTGACAAATCACTATAAATATATGATAATTACCACCATGAAAATGAAATAGTAACTTGTAGCATGATTGTTTGAAATACCTTATACACTAAGACATCCTTCTTCCAAATGAAATCACTTCATAGAAATGAGTTATCTGATGAAACCACCATGAAAATGAGATTCATGACCTCTAAAAACCACCCTAAAAACCATTCCTCTTGACCAATTTATAAATTAGATAAACAAGTGTAATAATATAACCCTCTCAAATGAATAGGCCATAATAACCTATTGTCACGCTTGGTGATTATGCATAAATAATAAAACATCAATATACAAACCAATGCCAATAATTTTAATCTTAATATAACCCCTAACAATGGTCAAAGTTTTAGCTCATAATTCTCTCTCTCCTATCCATACTAAGCAAAGATTGATGGCCCTTCTAGATCTACTAAGGAGGTCGATATGAGAGATAAATTAGTTTTATTCATTTTGAGACCTAAAACCTCTTTAGAATTATTTTTTGACCTTTTCATGGACAAATAAGGTCTTAGTGATGCCTAAAGATAAATTTTACTTTAATTAATTATATAACTAGCCTCAAAATAGGCCTTTTGGCATTAAAACTACTAAAGTCACTTGAGCAACCTGATGAAACTCATGTAAAATGTATCCATTGGATCTTTTCATGCCTAAACAAGTATTCTATGTACTAAAAAGGAAATTTTCAAGTGGTAGGGGTGACAATTTGACCTATGAGGTCAAACTTGTCAATAAACCCCTATGAAAAAGTAATATAGGGACATCCAACATGACCAAATATATCAAATATGCACCTAGTAGGGATAGATATAGAAATTTTAAAAACACAAAAGTAGTGTGATCTCATAGATACATGGTATATACCATGATAATGTATGCACAAAATTAGTATAACATAATATATGTGCATGATAAACATCATGGAAACAAGCATAGGATATAACAACTAATGTCATGTAGGCTAGTACCACACAAATTAGATATCACACATAAGTTAGTGAGACAAAATTTAAGGACGAGACTCACAAGACATAAAAATATGAGGATGCTTTATGTACATAGATGCACAAACATACATAAGCTTACGCATGAAATCATAAGAAAGGACTTTCACACAATACTCAGTGTAACCAATCATAATAGAACCAATTGATGTGCATGTCTATATAGCACATAAGATCTTTGTACTCCATTTTAATATGTTGTATGAAGAATATTCTAGCATAAACATGCCATTAATATGATCATGCCCTCTAGGGTGTTGTCCATATAGGCACATGACATATATATAATCTATAATCATGTATGACCTACATATCTTCATAGCACCTACTCAAAGATATACCATGAAAATCACATGCATAAAGTATGGATATGAAAGACTCAAGTATAAGAAAATATGTAACCAATGATAAAGTCATTTTTTTGGTTTTTTGAATTTTATAATGTTCTTATCTCACTCTTGTAAAAAAATTCCCTTGGTGATAAATGTACGAGTCATGTATATAAGAATTATGATTATCCTAATTTTTAAATATGTAAAAGATGCAAAGGATCAAAGCTGTTTACTAGCGTAATAATGCAAGATACATAGGTAATGTGGCTCAAAAAGGTGATATATTATCAATTATGATTAAGTATAGGTAATTTAAAACATGATCCCATGGGCATGAAGGTATGTGATGTTTCTCTACAAAACCTAGGTATATCAATGAGTCACATTTATAGTAGTAAAATCATGGATGATATGGTACGAAGGTGTATTATTATGCAAGCATCGATCACAAAGTATGTAGTATAATATTATAACATCTAATCATATATATGATGTGTACCATGTAAAATGTGGGTAAAGATATGCACCATATGTATCATGTTAAATAAAGTTTCCTAAGACATGTGGTGACCAAACAAGAAAAATCAAGAATAATCGTGTGAAAACAAAGCCAAAATAGACAAGTAAGATGTTAAAAGGAAATAGTCAGAGCAAAGTGGCAAAAAATCATGCAATGTTGTAGAGATAACAAGATTAATCAATCAATCATGTATAATACAAATCAATGTGAGATGTAAAATCAATGCCACCATAATTTTCTTAGATTCAGTTGTGAAGTGTTTTTAATCATAGGTATATAAGATTGATTCATGACATAAAAAGTTAAATCCCTTATTATACTACAATAGTACTATCCAATGATATATTTTATCTCATGTTCCTCATATGGTTGGATATATATATATATATATATATATATATATATATATATATGCTATGGTGCATATCTAACATGAGTAATGGGTGGTATATGCATATCAAACATGACATCATCATCAACATTAACTAATAGACATATGTCATTATAATCAAAATTGTCATCTTCATTTGTAGGAGTTGTAATACTAGAATATGATTAACTAAATTGAGTTATCCTTGGAAATGTATTAGGAGATGACTTCCCTTTATTAACTTACTCCTTTTTTTACACTTATTTTTTTATCCCGTTGGTTTTACGTTTTTGAATTTGGTGATAGTTTTTTGAAATGAATAGGTGGGGGACAGCTAATGGCATTGGTTGAGTATCATGAAAGTAAATGGTTTCCATCAGTTTCTCTTCTTCATTTTTAGTTGTTCCATCTTGAGACATGGAAATAGGATTACCTTGGAAATCAAATGTAATTATCATGAGACTCATCAAGTGTTGCATCCATTGATTGTAACCAAGGGGTTATTAATATAACATTATACTTAATAAAAGTGTGGTCAGCATGAAATGTATCATAAAAAACCCTAGGACCAAGAGCCATAAACAATTGAATACATCCTGTTATGGCATGCCCCTATAAATCACTCTTAGTCAAGTTTTAAATGTCATATACAAGAGATATAATAAAATTAATGCTACATATATTAAACTAATTAGTGTTATAAAAAACAATATCCTTGTAGAGTTTCCATTCTATATAAGCTTTGATAACCAAAGGTTCCACAATTGAAAGAGAAGTCTCATTTGACACATTAGACACCTTATTTGTGACCTTAATCTTTTTAATTATGTATTTTTTGGTATCTTCCTTCTTAGGCACCTCTTTCTTGGAAAAATATTATGTAAGTAACTCTTCTATATTCATTAGGATATGGATCAAAAATTTGATTAAGTTGCCCAATATTGAAAGGTTTACTTAAATTTGTTGTTTATTAATATATGTATCTAATGTAAGTTTCAAAGGACAACTTTCCATTACATGAGCATAGATTATATGATATTTTTAATGAAATTTACATGGTACATAAACCCATTCATATTGCTTTATGGAAGGAAAATTAATTGTATTTGTATCAAGTCACTTATTAAATGTTGTACTCTAACTTTCCTTAACTTGTGAAATTGGCATGATATATTAAGGGAGGATGTAGGACTAGTTGTGGGTGCCATTTGTTTATTAATCTATGTTTAATATGTATTCTATTGGAACATATGGCTTTTAGTTGGAGAGATATAAATATGAATGTTATTAGTATGATAGATCTTTTGGATATATAGACAAGCTCCTTTTCTAGTGAAATAGTCTCAAATCAAAGATATTGGAAATATTCACAAGTATGATAAAGGAATTTATCTTTAAAAGTAAGGATGAGACCCTTAAAAAATGTACTTATCTATGTTAGCTATTCAATATATCAAATTGTGCATGCAATACTTAAATTGTAATATATAATCATTGAAATTTTTATATTCTCCTTGGTGAGGAGAGGTAAGATGATCATATGTAACCTATGATACCTTATTGTTGATGAATTATGATAAAAACTCCTTCCAAATCAAAGTATACAATATAATACCCACTAGAAATATGATGAAACCAATCTAAAAAGTTGACCTATTAAACTTATATGGAATGTTTAACATATGTTTTTATTGTTGGTTTTATATTTCCCAATAGAAGTAATAAAATACTTAAGATACAAATAAGGATCAACACACTTGTCAAATAATGAAAATGTAGGCATGTTAAAATCAAGAGGTTATTGTTAAGGACATTATGCACTATGGGATTACCATGTATAGAATTATAGTCAACCCAAGAATTATATGCAATATTTTTTAAGGATAGATCATGTAATTTCCTTTGTAAGGTGCCTATTACATGCATTAGGGCTAAGAATTATTATGAAGTCATACTAATATCCTCAAGGGGTTCATTTAAATGTTGAGTCTTACCATTGACAGTAGTGATAATAACATTATTTCTCATGGGTTTTGAAGCCAAACACTCATCACAAAACATATAAGATGCAAGAACACAATCACAAGCTCTATGGGAATCAATATTTGAATTCTTTACATATTTATGTATATATTTATCCATAAGACCAGGATTATTAATAAAATGTGATTTTAAATATTAATATGTCCATTGATTAATTATTTCACCAATTAAAACATTTGCATTTTTGAATTTATGATCCAACATAGATAAAGCATTTACTTCCATCTCACTAATATTAACCATCATTACAACTAATCAAGGTGGCATATGAAGCCAATAAATTTTAAGGGTTAGAAGGGGAAATAAAACCCTAAAATTAGAATCTAAAATGGATAAAAAAACAAACCCTAAGGGGTAGTAGGTTTTTTATCAAAAATTAGGAAAAAGAGATATTAAATCCTAATTATGAAAACTATATCTAAAAGGGTAAATTACAAAAGAAGAATCACTTAGCTAGAAAATCATATATGTAAAACTTAGCTATAAAATCATATATGCAAGATAGGTAGAAAATTAGATATGTAAGATTATGAGTGCGACTATAAATCTGATTATATGATTATTTGAGATCACTATGAATCATGAAAAAGTATTTACATCTATTTGGGACAAGTTCATGCTATTTAAAAAAGGTTGGATTGTGTTGGTATCTATAGGGCATGTTGATGTTCAATAGAGTATTATCTTTTTGTGTAAAAATAGATTGGTGTGCCTTCACTTGTAGGTCTTGCATGCATAATCGGTGTCACTTGAGTCATTGTGGAAGTTGATGTGTGCCTTCTTAATCACTTTAATAGACCATGAGGAATAAAATGGAATAAATGGGAGAAATGGATTAGTGGTCAAAGTTGTTCATTACTTCAACACCCCCTATGTTGAGTGTTGCTTACATACCAATACTATGAAGAGGGATCAAACTCCATGTAGTTCTCATATACAATAGTGGTGTGTGTGAAATACTAGTGCAATTTTATATGTTGGTGAAATCTTCATCTGATTAAGTGTTTCAACAATGATTTGTGACCTTGGAAGTGTATTTAGACTTACTTTAGGGTTATTTGGGTTGTGTGGACTCTTAATTGGGAAGAATATGTGATTTTGTCTCAATGTGCACTTAGATATCATGGTGATTTTCAATCACATGATCCTATAGTGATCAAAATGTTAGAAAATGTAGATTTATAGTGATATTTTTGTAATGAATTCAAATGGGTATTTTTAAACATGTGAGATGATTTTTTATGTGAATTTAAATTTGAGAAACTAGCCATTATTTGGAAGGAGGATGAAACTAATGGATTCATACACTACCACTGAGTGGTATTGTCTTAAAAGAGTGGCCTTATCTAAGGAAAAAATATAGCTAAGTTGTAAGTGTGGATTAGTCCAAGGATGAGCTTAGGCATTTTGGAATGAGGAATATAAACATTTATTAATCATTAGCTACTTAGAGGAATATGTCATTGTGCATAGAAGTAAAGGAATGATGGTCAAGTAATATTAAACGAGGCATGAGATATGTGTGTATAAAGAGTTCTCATAAGTGCAATTTTTTTAGATATATATGTTAATTTATGTATCTACATTTCCTTCCTTTTATTCTAGTAATGTAATAAAGTGAAAATACTAGATTATATTAAAAATAGTTTTACCTAAACTTACCTATGAAGAACAGTTTTGAATGTAGGCCACACATTGAAATATGCTTCATGCAAACCTGTAATGAAACATGTATAAATTAGTCCTTAATTATGATAAAAATATGAAAGTAAAGACACTAAACTTATATATCAAATAAAAAATAACTAATATACTTGTTTGGATATGTGAACCATTGTGTTTTTTGGTGCAAAACTATTGATTGTAAAGGGTATGAACCTTGGATATTTTCATTCCATTGAATCAATTGGATTGGACTATGCATGACCCAATCCTCATTATGAGGAGAGTGTGCTTAAAAACTTATGTGATTGATCCATCATTGCATACCTAGGTAGTAGAGTAACTTGGAATCCTTGTATCAATTTTAATAGATCATTCTAGTGTAAAATTCATGCAAAAAGGTGAATTAATGATTGTATATGGAATAAGATTAATTTATGGTGAAAAATTGGTAAAAAAATAGTATGATCTGAGTATGGTGTATAAAACATAGAGAATGACAAGAATTTTCATTCTTTCTATGAAACTGGTGCAATACTAAGCAAGAAAAGTGGTCATGTGCCATGCACATGCCCCCAATATGATATCTGAGTATATTGATTATGAAACTAAGAAATTTCAAGTGAATTTTTTGAGCTAAAACCTATGTAATAATATGGAACACATGTTCTACATGATTCCCCAAATTTGAGAAAAAACTTGTGATAAGTTTGAGTATTCATTTGAAATAATTTTATATACCTATTTCAAATTGTCTTATAATTGAATGTAATTATGATAAATTTTATAAATTTTTGTTTTTTTACTATTGGGAGAAATCTCACTACCATGGACATGGCTAGTTTTTACCCTTATCTAAATAAATCAATGTTATCTTAAAGTACTTTCTGAGTAAAATTTGAGTATGAACTATGAACAACTAAGAATAATTGATAATTTCTTGTTTATGCAATGTAGTGTTTCAAATTATTCTCTAAGACAAGCCACTATGTATTCTCCATCTTTTGAGTTGAGTTGTGAAGCCTAAACAATAACTTAATTCAAAATAAGAAATTTATGCAAATTATGTTATATAAAAGGTTGAAATCTAGAAGTAATAATGATAACATTGGATATCATGGAATAATCATAGATAAATTGAACAATAAAGTAACATAGGATGCATGCAAAACCAATCATGCATAGTTTCATGTCACAATAGATGTTAGAAATTAAGCACATAGTGAAGAGTGATAATATATTAAGCATTTGAAACTGATGTAGGTAACTAGAGGAGGATGCATTAGATTCATCATGGCAGTAAAAATTTGTGGAGATGCATGATGTCCATATTGGCATCAAAAAACTGAGCACACAAGAGTCATGGCTATGACACAGACACACACACAAAAGTACACATAGAATCACACAAAGTATGTAAGAAGGCCAAGGAGCCACATATAAGGACATGTTCAAATGTCACTCACACCAACATAGAAGAACATAATAAGGCTTAGAGCCAGAATCAAGGACATATTCATATGCCCACAATCCAAACAAGTTTAATACACACAAAACATGAATCAAGAAAGCAAACACAAAAAACATGCTTGCATAAGTGAAATCGATCCACAATCAACTTGTAACATTAATAAATTCAAAAAAATAGGTATCCAATAATATATAAATGTTATCATAAGTAAGCCAATAATGATATATTCTGTGCATAAGTAAGCCAATAATGATATATTCTGTGTAATATATTGAACTTGAGTATGAACAATAGGAACGGTCACAACATGATAAAACTTGTGAAAAAGGATGCCCCCAATGGACTTTTTGTGATGTAAACAAGTTGTATAAGGCTTGAGACTAGTTTAAATCTAAAAAATTAGAGCTTGTGTTCACTAGGAAAACTTTGGTAGAATCAAACAAGAGCACAGTGTGTGACTATCTAGATTAGAGAAGTTTTATTTGTGTAAAATTTTTAAGTTTGAGACAGAATCACCACCTATAATTATATTTGGAAGTGACAACCTGTATGTTCTGCAAATCACTAAAGTACACTTATGAAACATATTTGATATAAAATTGGATAAAAAGAAGTAATGCATATATTGATTCACAAATCAACTGATGTAAACAAACTACACATATCATGCATAGGTCCTAGTTTTTAGAATTTTTTATATATTCCACTTATTTGTATTTTTTCATGTATGAAAAATAAAAAAAGGAACATACTAACTAATGACTCTTGCAAGATCCTCACAATCAGTATGCCTTGTATCTAATATAGGTAGTGTTGGATTATTTGTGATCCAAAGTTAATTATTATAATAATTTGTTAGTTTTTGCTTTGTTAGTAAATAAGTTGGTTTCTGGCAAAATTTAGTTTCCCCACAACCACCTTGTGAAGCTTTATAAGCTTTCACATGCTTTGTAAAAATTATCTTAAAATAATATGATATAATTTTGGTGTGAATATTTGTTTAACATGTAAATTTTTAAGTTTTTTCCTATTTGAGTGGGCCAATAGTGGTTTCAAAGCCATAATAATAAATTATAAAAGGAATAAATTCTCAATGCATATGTAGAGTGTTTAGTGCCTATATTGAACAATTAGATAAACCAACTCTTTTGGATCCTCTTTTATCCATTTGATAACAATTGTGTTCACACACATAAAGTGTTTGGTTTATATATATTTGTATGGTTCTTTTTATAGCATAAATAAAGTCAAAAATAGTGCAATAAATCAAAATAGCACAATAATCAAAGTGGAGGGTAGATTCAAGACAAGTATCACACAATAAAATGGTATTTATTGTGTTCATAATTTTTACATTAAATACCTCCCATATATTTTATTCAAGTAAAATAATAATAATAATGTGATCAACCAAAAAACACACAATGATATGTCATTCACTAGTATGACATGGATATTAGCACTGGATGTATCTTGTTTAGATTTGATAATAAATTAAAAAAAATAGAGTAATAACCGCAAGGGTTTTTTTCACATTACACAAAACTAAAAGACTAGGCTATAATTTTCATACAAAATCTATGATTTTCAATCATAGTACAATGATTCTTATAGCATTGAAGTTCTATCAGTTAGTTTTTTTGTTATTCATTCAAGACATATTGTACAGTGATCTCATCTATGGCATGTAGATAAAAAAAACATTTCAAATGAAAAATCTCCTTTAAATAATGGTGCATCATGGAATACGACAACAAAAAATTGAATTAAAGCCAGAGTTTTTCTGTATGGTGACCTCACAGTAAGAAGGAGAATGATTTTGTATGGCATCCTTGGTGTGGTATAGTACAATCCTAAAAACTTATTATTTTCATAAAATCTATTTTTTTATATAGTTTTAAAAAATTAGCATTTATCAGGTCCCACAAGGAACAATAAAACAATGGAATAGTTGATTTTTCCTTGCAAATAAAAAAATGAATGCATTTTATTTAACATTAAAATTTTACATGCAAATATTTTTTTATATTTTCAAACTCAACAAAATAAGGGATAACTAGAAATGTTTACCTTTATAAATCCAATTTGATTAAAGATAAGTTGGTTAACATGAATTTTTAAAGGAACTCTCAAATTATAAGTTGGTTAATATTTTCACTAGGTTAGACTACATAAATATTTGTAGCGGTTGGTCCACTATATTACCCAGACTCAGACTACACAAGTTTGTGTGAGATAAAGGACAAACATTGGTTTTTGGCCTCTGAGCATTTATTAGTTATAGTTTAGATATTTAGAGTGGGGTCATGATAGATTTTAATATTCACAATATAAATATTTTATACACACATTCTAGATTACATGAGTTTATATGGCATAGAGGACAAACATTGATTTTGGGCCTCCAAGCATTTCTCATCTTCAATCAGATTCAACATAGGGGGAAAGCATTACCCTCCTTCTTCACGTTACATAGATTTCACTTTTAGATTCAATACAAGGGGCATCCATTTCAAGGATTCCTTCTTTCTCCAGACACTCTTCAGATCTCCATCCACTTCCCTAGCCAAGAAGTGAGTTGGACCCTTTGTATCACATTTATCTCCACATAGTTAAGTTTAGGTATGCATTTTCTTTTCTTTATTTTACTATAGTAATTCATTTAATTACATCACTAAAATATAAGTGGGGTAAATGTATACACCTAAATTGGTCAAGAAACCACATATATCATGTATTTTCATAGTCCTTTTATAGGAGACTTTGACTGGAGATTATGAGCCTTGTTCACATTTAGCCATGTCTTTTATTTTACTTATCTTAGATTCCTAAGATAAATATTCAATTCTTCATGAGCATTCCTCAATTTAGTTTCATAGTCCTCCTTGTCTTCTTAATTATCTGTATCACTCCAAGTAGACTCTTTTTGATATGAGTGAATTCCTTTAAAATTCTAGAAGTCTCTAAACTAAATGCAACCTTAATTATAATAGATCCCTAGTTTTAGAGATTTCTTAATTATTTTCTTAATTAGTTTGTTCCTGTCATAATCACTATCATATGTTCTTGTGTCACTTACCTGAGATGCATTATTATCTTAAAGTATGCCCCTATTTTGATGTCAAAAGACTTTTTACTTGTTATAATCTCCATATTGACTCTTATTATTCAATATATTTCCATAAATTTATGGTTCAAATATTTAAGTATGAAATAATTTAGAGGTTCTTATTTGGTGATGTAAGGGAGTCCCAATTGTTATCAAAAGGTGGCTCAATAATCCATCAAAAGAACCAAATCCCAAATAACCAAATCACCCTCTATCACTTTAACCAAAAACCTTGATGTCTTACCTACCTAAATCCTTAATCACCCATCCTTAAAACTAGATCTCACCTCACTAGACCCATCAACCAAGAACTAAACCAATTCAACTAAGGAGGTAAAATCAACAAAAGGTACATACTTCATAAATTTGGTTAACTATTCTCAGTACTCATTCATTAATAACTCCCCTTTCTTTATATTATGAGAATCTGTCAGCTTCTGATCAAAGTAAAGTTGTGGTAACTACTATGACTTAAAAAATATCATTAATTACTCTCAATTTGTGGTGTTTAATTTAAGGTTAATCTCAATCTTCTTATTAACCCACCAAGTAGCTACCTCACTAGCCAACTAGTAAGCTTCTCAAATTGTTTCAGTGATTTCAGAGTAGTTGGTAATGATGGTTTGTCTATCTATATATTTCTCCCATATGTGACAGATAGATAGACAAACAGATAGACAGACAAATAGATAGATAGATAGATAGATAGATAGATAGATAGATAGATAGATAGATAGATAGATAGATAGATAGATAGATAGATAGATAGATAGATAGATAGATAGATAGATAGATATACAGATAGATAGATAGATAGATAGATAGATAGATAGATAGATAGATAGATAGATAGATAGATAGATAGATAGATAGATAGATAGATAGATAGATAGATAGATAGATAAATAGATAGATAGATAGATAAATAGTTAGATAGATAGATAGATAGATAGATAGATGGATAGATAGATAGATAGATAGATAGATAGATAGATAGATAGATAGATAGATAGATAGATAGATAGATAGATAGATAGATAGACAAATAAACAAATAGACAGATAGACAAATAGAAAGACAGACAGATAGATAGATAGATAGATAGATAGATGGATAGTTAGATAGACAAACGGACAGAGAGATAGACAGAACATGGAGTCTAGTCTAGAAGTTATATCAACTATCATGTCTAAAACTAGAAGTGAGAGCCATCATGCCACGTATGATTCTCCCTATATCTAGATTTTCTAAGCAAAAGTGTACTAAAAACTACTAATTTTGAACTAGTTTGACTATGCAAAACTACCATTGAACCTATTTTTCTACCTGCTTATAGAAAGTCTATTTTTTGCTATGAACACTAGTGGTACTAACATTGTAGTCCAAGTTGGGTGATATTGTTTTTGGGATTTTTATTGAAGCCAAAGGGCCTTCAATATAACAACTATGTGTTATTTATTTTATGATAGATACATTATTATTTGGCTCAGTTTAGTTGTTTTATTATGGATATGTATATTTTGGTGACTACATTTAAATGTAAAAGCCTTATAGTTTAAGGTTATATTGTGTTATTTATTTTGATGGTTGTATTTCAAAATAAAAAACCATGTGACTTAGGTGATTGTTTATTTATTTTTCATGGTTCAATTTTGTTATTATTATGTTGGTCATTTATTTTAAAGAAGCCATATAGCTTGACTAGATGAGATAGCATATATGAGATCCTAAAAGTCATTCAAGTAAAACTTCTATGATTTTATCTTTTAATGTGACTTGAATGTTTAATTTTATTTAAAGTATAATTTTCTTGTGTATATTTTTTATTTTATCTTCCTATGATATCCATATAA
The DNA here is from genome assembly GCA_037957365.1 of Torreya grandis. Lineage (NCBI taxonomy): Eukaryota > Viridiplantae > Streptophyta > Pinopsida > Cupressales > Taxaceae > Torreya > Torreya grandis. The sequence goes on from JARHVA010001181.1 coordinate 1,033,203, forward strand.
TTGAAGTATTTTCTATTTGAAAAACAAATTTCTAATCCTTCACACAAAGTCTAAAACAAAGAAGTTCTTAATCAAGAAATTCTAATAATGTGAATAGGTTATATCAAAGGTGTTGGGGAAAATGAGATAGCATATATGAGATCCTAAAAGTCATTCAAGTAAAACTTCTATGATTTTATCTTTTAATGTGACTTGAATGTTTAATTTTATTCAAGTAAAACTTCTATGATTTTATCTTTTAATGTGACTTGAATGTTTAATTTTATTTAAAGTATAATTTTCTTGTGTATATTTTTTATTTTATCTTCCTATGATATCCATATAATTGAAGTATTTTCTATTTGAAAAACAAATTTCTAATCCTTCACACAAAGTCTAAAACAAAGAAGTTCTTAATCAAGAAATTCTAATAATGTGAATAGGTTATATCAAAGGTGTTGGGGAAAATGAGATAGCATATATGAGATCCTAAAAGTCATTCAAGTAAAACTTCTATGATTTTATCTTTTAATGTGACTTGAATGTTTAATTTTCTTTAAAGTATAATTTTCTTGTGTATATTTTTTATTTTATCTTCCTATGATATCCATATAATTGAAGTATTTTCTATTTGAAAAACAAATTTCTAATCCTTCACACAAAGTCTAAAACAAAGAAGTTCTTAATCATCCTTCAAAATTCAAACTTCCAAAATAAAATTTTTCTCAAATTTCCTTTGGTCATGCAATCGACATTATTAATATTGTATTGGGATGCTTTTTTGACCCATCATTATTTTATGCAAAGGTGGTCATGTGACTAGTCAAAATATAGGTTTTGTAATGTTTTAGACATAATGAAATAGTTTATTTTGTATTTTGAAGTTTCTATATATGAATTTTTTGACAAAACTATTCAATGATGTATAAAGGTACATTATAGATGGAAACCGACACCTTCAAAATGAAAAATTTTGTGACACTTGATGCTTGTGATTTTAGAGACAATACCATCCATTACATGTCTTAGGATCCTTTTGATTGACACCATCTAAGTGGTAACTAGAGGTTGGAGGATCTTTTTGAGGCTGGAGGACTATTCCCTTGTCTAGTTAGCTATTCTCTCAGAGTTTGGGTTCATGCTTGAATTAAGAAATTGGCTTGCGTTCTTGATTTTAGTTCTATTTTTGGCTTTCTCTATCTGATATTCATGACATGGAGAAGAAAAAGTTAGTTATTTTGTTTATATTGATGCACAACTTCTCACCTCTCACCCAATGGGGAAAAATATTTATCATTGGTTGGTCTTCAATCAGTCATCAATGATAATATGAGTTGATAGGGGTTGATATCACTAACAGTGTTGATCAAAGGCCATCAGTGTTGTTAGGCATTAAAAATATGCACCATATAGAGTATAGGTTTATCACTTAGACAGGTTCCTATATGGGACCTTATGTGTGTCTATGTAGCTGGATATGATTTAACATGTTCTACTTTAGTATGGTATGATGATCACTAGGGATGAAAAGGCCTTGATCATGTTCATCATCCATTTTTTATCATACCTCATAGGGGAAAACTTCTTTATGGAGCAATGTCAATTTTTGGTCAGTGCTATAGGTACAATGTAGTAATTATAGTTACGATAGAGATCCTTTGATAATTTCATAGTCATTTCTCTAGTTCATTCATTTGTTATACCCCTTTGGATAAAGGGGGAGTTTGTTGGATTATTTATGATCCAAAGTTAATTATTTTAATAATTTGTTAGTTTACTTTGTTATTAAATAAGTTGGTTTAAGGTAAAAGTTAGTTTCCCCATAACCACCCTTTGAAGCTTTATAAGTTTCCATATGCTTTGTAAAAATCATCTTAAAATAATATGATATATTTTTGATGTGAAATACTTGTTCGAGATGTAAATTTTTGAGTTTCTTCCTATTGAAGGGGCCAATAGGTAGGATGACCTCTCATGAATGGAAAGTTTCATGCCACTATGAAGGAACTGATCTCAACTCAAATTTTGAAAAATTATTCAATTTTGAAACATAATTACCACTATCATGATGATAATTTTTATCATGTTGCATATATTGTTTAGCATTTTAAACTCTAGGACTCTTTGGAAACCATCATGGAGTGTACTAACTCTATTTTGGTGTCCTTTATGTAACACTCTTAGTGTCTTTTAATATAAATATAGGATGTGTTGGTGTAGCGAATGCCCCTCTAGAATATGTAAAAAATTTGTGATTGAGTGTATTTTCATGGATAGGTCTCCTTGGAAATCTGACCATTTGATTTTGAATGTTTTGAGTAGATTGAAATTTTTAGGTTGTTTAATTATAATATATTATGTAAGAACAATAACCTTTAGTTGTAGGGGGTATAAATATGGAATACCATGAATTATAATAACATCATTAGAAAAAATATATTTCAAACATCTTTTTACTATAAAATTAACTTCACAAAGTTTTTGAATCCATATACATCCAAATAACATATCACAAACTCCTACACTAGGTACTATTATGAACTTGGTGGCCACACATGCTAGACTAACCTATAGTGGTAATGTTATCTCACCAATAGAGCTCTGAACATGACAATTGAGTACCTTTATTATTATTATTTTAAAGTATATTGTTATCTATGTATCTGAGATGAGAGAGAAGTGTGATAGTACATGTATTTGCACTTGAACCATTATCAACTATGACACTCATATGGGTTGATGATCAATGTAATCTCAAATGAATAAAGAGTGCAAATCAAAAACATCATCAACTATATCATTCTCTATGAATGTGATAAGTGGTCTAAATAGCACTAAAACATGATATGTACTAGTGATTTCATTTAAAGGATGTTGTACATGTATGTGAGGATGATAAGAAGTTGGTGGAGGATGAAATTTATGTATAATTCACTTTAAACTTGTCTATTTTTTCTTAACCTATATGCTTCTAAAAAATATCAATGAATATCTTTATTGTTCTACGCTCACTTAGTTGTTCCTTTGTACCATTGGTATGTGTTCTCACATCAATGATGTTCTTATATATCAATTCCTAAATCTTATGTCTCAAAATGAAGCATATGTTGTTAGTGTGCCTTGGTGATCTATGAAAATAAAAAAGTGCATCCTGATCAAATCCTTTTGGAAAAAGTTTAACACACATCAATCTATTTAATGGGATGGAGTGATATGAGATGAAATTCCAATAACTTTTGTATAACCTTGTATGGAGCCTTTGGTAAGTTTTAAATTATTTCCTTGGAGGAGCTAATAATAAAATATCTGGAGTAGGTTATGAAATTGTATTCACTATTACGTTTTGATCACTTTTATTTTTAAGTAGTCTCACCTTGTATGGTAACTTACTTGGATTCTTTACATGAGAATTATAGTTGGGGTAGTTGAGTACTTGAGTTTATTCATGGCCAATAACTTCACCTCTCTTTCCTTAACAGTGTGACATAAATATGTGAATGATGAAAATTTATTAAACATAATAGATTTTTGTAGAGGTGGAAGAAAAATTTGCTTGAAGATGTCTTGAAATTCCTTATCTACCATATCATTGATCATTTTTTATAACATGATCTTATACCTTAAGACATATTTTATGATAGGCTCATTGGATTCTTGTTTGAGTTGATATATTTGAGCATATGAAATATTTTCACCAATGTTGATTGAGAAATGTCAAAGGAACAAATTTGCCAAAGGATTGAATATATGAACTAATTGATGTGGTAAATAATACAACCATCTAAGTGCATATTTTTTTAAACTCATAGGAAATAACTTGGTCAAAAACCTATTTTTGAATGCATAGTCTAAACATACTACATGAAATTCCATTAAATGTTGTTCAAGGTCACCTTTTCCATCATACAATGTAAGTTTACTTACCTCAAAAATAGTTGGTAAAGAATATATAGAAATATGTTGATCCAATGGAGTTTGAAATAAAGTTTTTGAATCAAGTGATTTATTAGGTTTCGATTCACTTTGTTCCATTTGTAACACCTTAGTTTAAATATCTATAATTATATTCATAAGGTATTGTGCATCAACAATATAGTGTGTGTTAACCAATGGTAGTGTCTCAAATGACTAAGAATTGACATATTGACCTTGTGAAACCCTTGGCTTTCCCCCATAGTATATTGCAGTATAAAATTTATATCAAATGGTTTAGATAAAATTAAAGACCCCATAGCAGTTGAAGTATCAAATGTATTAGCCATGCTTTAACATTTTATGTCCAAAAGAGTTTTCAAAGTTGTATAAAAATACTAAAGTTGTTCAGGAATCAATACTCAAAAGTTATTAATAATTTGTAGTTTATTAATCTTTGGTTGTTAATCACCTATAGGTGGAACAACATATTTTTTTTATTTTTAAGGTTAGTGTTATCCTAATTATATTTTTCATGTTCATAAGTATTATTGGGCACTTCTAGATATTCACTTGTTCATTAGTATTAGAAGGTCCTGATATACCCTTTTTATTATCCATCTTATGTGACTTATCAAAATAAATTTGGGTTTGCTCACCTTGAGTAAACTTAGCCTAGCAATTCTTCTAAGAGAGGTAGAAACAACTTTCTTAGATTGCATAAAATATGAAACAAAATCTTGGAAGATTGTTATTATCAAATAATTTAACAAATCTAAAAATTCTAATACAATGATTAGAAACAAAAAAAAGAAGAAAATAAACCCTAACAACATGAATGGCTAGGGTTTTGTGAGATTCAATCAATAGATGGGTTCACTAATATATTTTATCAAAAATTGGGAAAGAGAGATACTAAATCTTAATTATGACAAACTGTTGAGTAAAATCAAAATGTATAATATATTCAATAAATACATAATATTTATTTTGAACTTGATAAATATAGAAATATGCTAAAAGGGTAAAATATTAAAGAATATTCACTTAGAAAATTAGGTATGAAATACTACAAGCACAACTATAAAATAGATCATATGAATTATGATATCATTCTAAATCAAGAACACAACTTTACATCTACCCAAGACAAGGTTGGTCTACTCAAGCAAGGCCAACCTATGCTGGTGTCTATAGGGTGTGCTAGATTTTGGTAGAGTTTTTAATTTCTATGTAAAAATAGATCGGTGTGACTTTGATTTTAGGTCTTTCATGTATGATTGAGGTTACTTGGATCATTTTAGAAGTCATTGTGTGCCTTCTCATTCAGTTAGAACCTTAGCTAAATAGATTGTGAGGATTAAAATAAAATAAATAGTAAAATGGGCTAGTGGCTGAATTTTTGCTTGACCTCAACACCCATATATCAAGTGATGCTTAAATACCAATACTCTGACGAGGTATCAAAATCCATGAATACATCCCATGTTATAATGGTGTGTGTGAAATACTAGTGTAATTTTATATGCCAGTGCAATCTTGGTGTGATTTACGTGCCTTAACAATGACTTGTGACCTTGGAGGTATAGTAAGACTTAGCTCAAGGTTACTTGGGTTGTGTGGACTATGAATTGGGAAGAATAGGTGTTTTAATCTCAATTTTTTATTAGATATCATGGTTTTTTTCAATCATATGAGCCTCTAATGAATAAATGGTTAGAAAATGTAGCTTTATAGTGATAATTTTAAAATTTCTTCAAATGGGGATTGTGAAATGTGTGGGATGACCCATTATTTAAAATTTAATTTGAAAAATTAGACATGATTTGATAGGAGGAAGAAACCAGTGGATTTAGACACTATTAATTAATGGTATTATCTCAAAAAGTGGCCTTACCTCTGGACTAAAGATATCTATGTTGGAAGTGTGGATTAGGAAAAGATGACCTTAGGATGTTTGAAGTGATGAATATAAACATTTATTAATCATTAGTTTCTCTAAGGAAAGTTAAGTGTGTATAAGGAGTGGTCACAAGTGCATTGTTTTATAAATAAATTTTAATTTAAATGTCTATATTAGAGTGCAAACTTATGTTTAATGCAAGCAGAGTTGGATTTCACCAATTAGGTTTTATAAAAAATTATACTAGTTAAGCACAATCATCTAAAATAATTTCATAAAGGAGATAAATTATATAATAATCTAAAATAGCCCTCAATCTACCATGTGGTTATCAACATTAACTAACAAAAGCAAACACTAAACTAAACTATGATAATCAAGTACAAAAGTGAATGAACAGTCACACCTCAAAGTATTTATAAATTTATGAATGTATATCTAGATTATGGAGGCCTGTAGGAATGTGAGCATAAAATTTAGAGTTCTAACACAATAGGGGAGGTATCACCAACGTGTTGATCATGTCATGGGCAATATTAAAAAATCATGTTAAGAATATAGTTTCTTCTCATACTTTATTTATGTGATGGAGAGAGGAGAGTTTTTTAAATATTCTATGTGAGAAAGAGGTGATGGAGATGGTGAAATGGAGGGTGATAGTGCAATGCCCAAGGGTCCTTTGTAGGCAAGAGAGGACATAAATTTGGATCCTCCCAATCAGGTGTGTTAAATTAAAGGTGACCAAAATAAGTAAAAAGTCTTGAATACCATAAATAATGGCACAATAATCTTCTATGGAGGTCCTAAACAAAAAATCCTTGGGTGGAAAATCTAAAATGTAAAGTATGGGAATATGAAGAAATATGTCCAATTGAGGAGCTAAAAATTTCCAAGCAATCAAGAGGATTTTATATAGATGTGCCAAATTTTCTTAAGGATAAAGCATATTCAATATTAATGCATTCTCTTATGGGCAAGCTTTTTAGATCTCATCCCAATATATATGTATTTAAATAGTGGTCATATAGGAGATGGACTCAAAAGGGAAATTTATAAATCTATGTAATGAGCATTGACTTTTTCCTGATGCAATGTAATAATGAAGAGGATTGTGCTAGTATCATGATGGAAGGGTCCTATTTTTTAGGGAGATTTGGTTTGTTTCTAAGAAAATAGAGGCCAAGATTTGATCTTGAGCAAGAAAATATCAATTTGATTCCAATACAAGTTAAGCTCTCAGGGCTTCCATTAGAGTTTTGGGAAGAGGATCTATTCATGAGTGTTGCAAAGACCATTGGGTATTTGATTGCTTTTGATTCTACTACCACAGTGATAACTCATATGGTTCATGTGAGGTTTTATTTCAATGCCTATATGGATCAAGATATACCTTCTTCTATTATTTTAAACTCTTCTAGTGGGGAGTGGATCCAAAAAAATGAATATGAAAGTGTTGTTTTCAAATGTGATGCCTGTAAGAAATTGGGACACATGACCAGAGAGTATTCATCATTTTTGAAAAAAGGGAATACTTTTATTTTTTTTAAAGATAATAAAATGTGGCTAAGTAAGGATCATGAAGATCCACAACCTTCTAGGGTATATATTCAAAGAGCATAGTTTCAAAAACCAGAAGGTGATCAAGAGGCTATAAATAAAGAAACATAAGAAATGGAAAGTTATGATTGATTTGGTACTAAAATAGAGGTTCATAAAATAATGGAGCAATCTATATCTACTCCAAATATGAAAAACTAAAAAGTGGAGAATAAGTTACTCGAGGGTAACCAACTAAAAGTAAGTTCAATGATAAAGGATCAATATATGCATAAAGGGATAAGGAAAGTTGTTTAGAGGATTTTCCTGAATTGGTAGAGATAACAAGTTTTTAGAATATTATTTCCCTAGTGGTTTTTCAAATTCCACCCATTAATAAAAATAAGTATCAATGTCTAGATTCTATTGCATTAGAGGATGATGAGGAAATAGTATCTTTTACAAGAATGGAAAGTATTGAATTAACAAGATAGGTATGAATTCCATCAACTTAAGAAAGGGTATTAATGATGCTTCTTTAACAAGTTTAGATATTGAGACACTTAAGATAATAGAGAATATTGTATCACCATTGATTTTTAAAAAGGATAAAGATTTGGATAGAGGTATTGTTCCAAAACATGGTAAATCTTATAAACCGTCAAATATGAGTTCTTCAACAAAAAGATGTAAAGTATCAAAATTTGGAGCCAAGATTAAAAATATGGATTTAGAAATAACTTAGGGAACTCATTCAGTTGTTGAATCCAAGATTTACAAACCACCCCTAAGACATTGTAATGAAAGCCATTAGTTGGAGTATTAGAGGGATGAATCATACCAATAAGCATATAATTTTTAGAGATCTAAGGAAAAATAATTTACCTTATATTATACTTATTCAAGAGACTAATATGGAAGTTACTTTGGTATAACACATTAAGAATAATGCTTGGAATGAGGCAAAGGTAGCTAGTGTCAACTCATCTAGTGCTTCTTGAAGGATTGCTACTTTCTACGATGATAAGGTGTTAAAAGGGGAATTTTTGCTTTAAAATACTCAACAGTTGGCTACTATTTTTATTTAATTTTGTATAACACATTAAGAAGAATGCTTGGAATGAGGTAAAGGTAGCTAGTGTCAACTCATCTTGTGCTTCTTGAAGGATTGCTACTTTCTACGATGATAAGGTGTTAAAAGGGGAATTTTTGTTTTAAAATAATCAACATTTGGCTACTATTTTTATTTAAATTTAAGACTAATAGATCAAGTTGGATTATTTTAAATGTTTATGCTCTGAATTTTCAGTCAGCTCATAGAAGATTGTGGGATGAAATAAGAGCTCTCAGGATGACTTGTGGGGATTTCAATTGGATGGTTGTCGGAGACTTGAATACTCCTTTACATCCTTAAGAAAAAATTTGTAACTCAATTATTCTCTAAAATTATGGAAGATTTAGCATCGTTCATCTCTTATAAAGGTTTGTTTGATGTGAAACTTAGAGGTTCTTCTTATACATGTTCAAATAGATGGTTTGGGGATAACCTCATTTAGGTCATATTATATCATGTTCTCATTTTAGTTAATTGGTTGCTTGTTCAAGATTTTTCTCTCTTTTTTACCATGTATTAGTTCGGATCATAATCCTATAATTCTAAATATGGATGATAGATCAAATAAGGAAAAAACTCTTTTTAGGTTTGAACACATGTGGTTCTCCCATCCGGATCTTGATAATAGGATCAAGGATTGGTGGCAATTAGACATTCATGGAAATGTTATTTACAATTTAGCTCAAAAATTTAAAAATGTTAAAGAAAACATTAGAGTTTGGAAATATGAGGTTTTTGGCAATATTTTTCATCGAAAGGATAAAATAGGGGCAGACCTAAAGTTGTTAGATGATTATATAGATGGTATTGGTTTGAGTGAAGAAACCAGGCATGAGGAAAAGATTCTACTTAATGACTAATAACAACTATTAATCATAGGAAATATAATAGGATTACAAAAATTATCTATGAATATGGATAATCTTGTTCTAATCCTATCATTATTAAGGAAGAAGTAATGTTTTAATTTCAGAATATGTTTGCTACTAACACTATTCTCAATAGGACTAAGTCTCTTGTGCTTTTATAAAATGTTCCTTTGATTGTCTCTCCCAAAGATAATGAGGATTTATTTGAGATTCATTACTAAATAAGAAGTAAGTGTTGTAATCTTCTTGTTGAATAAATATAAATCACCTAGACCTGATGGTTTTCTTATTGTTTTTTATCAAAAAAATTGGAAAATTAGTAATCAAGATCTTTTTGAGGTTGTGGATGAATTATTTTCTTCAATAAAAATTCTAAGAGAATTCAACAATACTTTCATTGCCCTTATCCCCAACAATAGTGGAGTTACTAATTTCAAGTATTTTTGCCTGATAAGTCTTTGTAATTATGTGTACAAGATCTTCACTAAAATCCTTGCTATTCATATTTAGATTTTTATGGACAAGTTCATTGCCACCAATCCAAGAGGTTTTGTTCTATGAAGGAAAATTCAGGATGGGGTGACTGTAGTCCATGAGACTATTCATTCAATGGTAAAACGTAAATAAGCATGTATTATTTTCAAGGTGGACATGTCTAAGGCTTATGATAGGGTATATTTGGGTTATTTGGATATGTTTCTAAAAAAATATGGTTTTCACAAGCATATTAGACTTTTAATATCTAGTTGTATTTCTTCAGCTATGTTCTTTGTTTTAGTGAATGGTTACCCTGTTGGTTTTTTGTAACAAGCACAACTTAAGGCAGAGAGACCTTCTATCTCTATTTGTATTTATATTGATGGTATATTCTCTTATTAGAAACATGTTGGAAGCATTGAGGGTTAGGGACTTGAAAGAGTTCAAATTATTAGAGGGTGTCTCCCTGACACTTCATCAATAATTTAAAAAGTATTAAATTAAATTCTTGTTTTTTATAAAATTCTCCCCTACCCTAGATATAGAATCAATAAGAGAAGCTAAAATATTAAATAAAATTTGTGTTTTTTATGAGGAGGTTTCAATGCAAAAAGTGAATTTTTAAAAAATCTCTCTATTTTTTTATGAATATTCCTTTACCTAGACAACACAAGATAGCTTGAATCTTAAGATGTCAAATCTAAAACTTGTTTTATATGTATCTGGGTATACCCATTTTTTTGGAAAGATGACCTTAAAATTATGGAATCATCATCTTGAAAGAATTCAAAATAAACTCTTTAGAAGGAAAGTTAGAATTTTATCTTAGGGCGGAAAACTTATGTTAATAAGAAGTGTGTTATAGAGTCTCCCAGTTTACTTAATGTCTCTTTTCAAAATGGCTAGTGTTATCCAAGATAAATTAAATAGGATTCAAAAAAAATTATTATGGATAGGTGCTAAAGAAAAACAAAAGTTTCCATTGGTTTTATGAAAGAGGGTCAACCTTCCCAAACATTGTGATTGATTGGGCATTAGGAATTTGAAATAGATGAATAAGGTTCTTATTTCTAAGCTCTATTAGAGATTTCTTAATGAATCCAATCTTTGGATTCATATATTTGGGGATAAATAATTTCAAAATAAAACCTCAATTGATTTTATTAATGAAGATATATTTGTTAATGGCTCCTCAATTTAGAATTTATTTATCAAAAATACAGAAATCATAAAAAAGGTTGTAAATGGAAAATTGGCAATGAACTTAAAATCAGATAATGGGAGAATCCATGGATTCTAGAATTCCTTTTAGGTAATATTTATCCTTGGCATCAAATTAAGAATTATATTCAATGTCAATATGGGTTCATGTTTGTTAACTACTTTCAGATTTAGAATGATAGAAAAAATTAAAAATAATTGTAGATGGAAAGTGTTGATGATGAAGTGAATAGGATTTTTTTTGACTAAAATATTTTGCTCCAAGGTATCCACATCCTTAATATAAAAAGAGAATATGTTCTTATTTGGTTTCACTAATCTAATGTTCAATATGAAGTTTAAATAGGAAATAATAAGTTGGTTCCTCAACTTTAAGAGATACTTTTTTGGTCCAAAAATTGGGATAAAGATCTTATTCCCAAAGTCAACATCTTTATTTGGCATTTTTTTATAGAATAGGATTCTTACATTGGATAATTTGGCTAAAAGAGGACTACTTTTGGTTAATATATGTGCTTAATGTGAATTTGATAATGATTCTTTATTGCATCTTCTTCTTCAATGTACCTTTGTTTTCATGGTATGGCATTTTATTTTGGATAAATTTCAAATTAACTGGTCCCACCCTATATACACACAATATTTCCAAACTATATCAATTACTAATGATTTTTCTCTTGCAGGAACCCATCGAGTCTCAATCTCTCTAAGTGCCTTCCTTAAAGGGTGTATCAAGAAAGGGGTGGGCAAACCATTAGTGCTTCACAGGATTATTGTTCCCTATATCACCACTTTCTATCAATCCAACCATTTTCTATACACTTCCTTAAGCTTTAACACCTCTCTGACACACTCCTCCAAGCAATTCACTACCTTAATTAGACCCTTTCTAAGCCTAAAACCCTTTTTAATTATGTATAGTACACTATCAACCTAGGCTAACCCTATATTTAATTTGTTAAAAGCACATTATGGGTCTAGGTCCACCTTGGATAACCTAGACTGGGACCTAACTTGATTTTATCAAATAATGACATAGAGTCGAATTGGGTTGACCCTGTCAGGTAAAATTTCAAAAAGGTTTACTATTAGATACAACTATATATACACATTCACTTTGTCATTTATTAGAGAGAGTATATATATATATATATATATATATATATATATATACATACACACACACACATATATATATGTATATATGTGTGTGTGTGTATATACACACACACACACACATATATATGTGTGTGTGTATATATGTATATGTGTGTGTGTGTGTGTGTGTGTGTGTGTGTGTGTGTGTGTGTGTGTGTGTGTGTGTGTGTGTGTGTGTGTGTGTGTGTATATGTGTGTGTGTGTGTGCATATGTATGTGTGTGTGTGTGTGTGTGTGTGTGTGTGTGTGTGTGTGTGTGTGTACATTCATTTTGTCATTTCTTAGAGAGAGTAGAGTTAATCATTCATTTGCACTTATTTATAATTTTCTCTTCCACCATTCTACTTGAGGAGTCATTACTTAGGGTTTACACTTGGAGAATAATCTTGTCTTGTGAAAAAGTCTTGGATGCTTAGGCCTTTCTTAGTGATCCTTAGAAACCATGACAACCTTTTTTAAATGACCTTTGGATAAGGGGGAGATTGAGTCTTGATGGGTCCATCTTCAAGGTAATTAAATCTAACTTTACTCCTCTATTTTAGTAGATATAAGTAGCATAAGTAATGGATCTTAAATATATTTCTCTCTTAGATTTTTATCTATATATAGATCAATTAGGATTCTCCTATGCATGATTATTATTTATGTTTGTTACCCCCATTTTGTGCCACAAAATTTAGTGAGCACTAGATTAGATTTTAATTTACTTTGTGAATATGAAAACATAGGACCTAACTAAGGTTATTGCATAGTATTGCTTGATTAGAGGTTTTGGAACCCTCTTTAATGATGTTATTGTGGTAATATATCCCTTGGTCAGTCTAGCAGATCCATCTTGGTCATGACCTAAAATATCTAATGTATCAACAATAAGAAGTGTAAGTAAGATTTATCATCTCTGAGCTAGGATTGATTAATAGGTCAACTATATTTTCCTTTGTATGCATTCTAATGAACCTAATGTGAATCAAACCCTTATAGGTTTTCTTTCATGTATTCATTTTATCATCATGTTATATATTTTTATTTTCATATTATTGGGTATAGTTTTAATAGTCTAAGTGTAGGTTTAACACACAATCACCCCAAAATGACTCTATTATGTATGTGTAGGTCTTATCCAGATATAGGTGACTAGATCAATCAAATTGACACAATCTTATTCTTTAGTTATAAGATTACATACATAGTGAAACTAGTTGACTATGTTCATGGTTCTTCTTTTTTAGCATATAGGTTTTCAAACATAGTCGATCCAATCAACTATGATTGCAGATTCTTTTTTAGCACACAAGTTCTGAAAACTCTAGCGAGCTAGTTGATTGTGTTGGTAGAATATTTGAAAAAACATAAAAAATTTCAATCTAAGTATCTTCAAACAAACCAAGGTTCATTCTTAACTTATTTTTCATTTTAGTCTTTTAGTTTCAGCATTATCTTTCACAATTTTTTAGTCTATAAAACTACAACCCTACAACAAACTAAGTTGACCTAGTTAACATAGTTATGTAGCTTGTCTTCTATCTTAGAGACATAGTCGACCTGTTTGATTGTGTTCTTCTAGATCTTACTTCCACAAAATAGTAACAATCATGTCAACTTTGTTTTATATTATTTACATATAATGTCACCTAAAATGACTTTGTAGTCTTCATATTCAATGAAATTAGTTTTATTTTGCTAGTAATTAGTTCACCTTTCATTTCAATTGCTTTCATGCTTAGAGTAATAAACATAGATTAATTAAGTGGTTTCTCAATTTAAAGATTTAGTCACATTGTTTTTCTCTTTTGCACACACTTTCAAATCACTTTACACAAAAAAAATGTTAAACATTTAAATTCTTAAGGCCTACCTACTTGGATTTCATCACTAAAGGGGAAGTCGACTTAGTTTTTTGGCCAAATATAAACACATGGTTGATAGTATATATTGAAAAAGTACCTAACACCCTTATCACTGTGAGATTGTGAAGTGAGGGGTAGGCCCCAATATTAAGCTAGTACCATTGCTAATACAGATCCCTTTCAACCTAAAATTCCTAAAACTATCCATAGATTACTTTATAGTTCCTTATTATAACCAACTTCCCATCACATTAAATTTCAAATTTTATTATAACTTAACAACATTTAGGAATGACCAATTATTTAATATTTACATTCAAGTTACTTCTTGCTCTTTGATTATTGTATTTTGTATTTCAAAACTTATATTAGCTAATGTTAGTGCAAGTTTTATGCTGTGTGTTCCAATTGGATCAATAACATTGATCTAATTACTTGTGTGCTTCATTTAATTTACTTAGACATCATCTTGAAAAAAAAATCTCTATTTTCATAATGCTATCAACCCTATCAACCTAGACTCTTATAGACTATCTATATTTCTTACCTTCAATACATAGTCACCCTATATGACTGTGTATCTTATCATCTTATTTAGTTTCCCCTTTTTACGTACATAGTTGACTTATGCATCCATGTATATTTTTCATCTATTAAGTTTCTTCATATATAATACATAGTCAACCCATACGATTGTGTATCCTTTTAACCTATTCTAGTTTTATCCATTGTAAAACACAGTTGACCAATTCAACTATGTCTTTTGCATTCTATTCTATGGACCTTTCTCATAGACTATGTTGACCCAATGAACTCTATACCTATTAGCCAATATTATTCTATGTGTGGTCATCTTTGTCTCTATTTTTCTTCCTTATTTCTTCATCTCAAATTCTTTTTTCAAGCATCATGAAATCCCCTATCAAAATCTTTTTGGATAACATGAATCCATTTAGATGTTCTATGGGAGGTTCTTTTCTTCCTACCTTCACTTCCCAAGAGGATCCTCACTCTTGGAGCCCCTCATATTTTGATTGTAACATGGTTCAAATCACTCCAACATATGAGATTGGTGTATCAAATACTTTTCATACTTTTCAAGATAATTCCCATATTCAAACATCTTACCATAATGTGATGGGAATTAATACAAGCCTAAAAAATAACCCCATAGGGAATTTTCTACCTAGCAACCCTCCCCCTAATACCAATTTGGGGAATCCTCCTACTAATACCAACCCACCAATTGATATAACTCAAATTCTTGAACAAATAGTGTAACAAATGAACATCATGTAAACATCTGATACCTCTCAAAGGATGCAACAACAACATCATTTGATAAACATGGCTAATCAGCCTCCTATTATTCTTACCTAAACTAATCAAAATTTTATCCCCCCACCTCTAAAAGATGCCACATGAAATTTTATTCCCTAATCTATCATGCATAATAAGGTGCTTCAACAAATTCGAAATGAGCCTTTATCTCCTTTCATTGTTGTTGGGACCAACATACCCCATTTTTTTTGAATTGGGACCCTTGAGAAACCATTGAATAAAACATGAAAATTTCAGCATATCAAGGTCTTTTATAGAATTTGAAGACCATCCACTTTGTTAAGAAACAAGCATATATGGTCTTGATTTGTTTTATCTAGACAAACCTTGCTGATGAAGTTTATTTGACTATAAGTGTAGGTTCCATGGCATGCATCCCTGAGAAACCTGCATTCAAAAACCTTAACAAACCCTTGATTTAAATTTGAATAAAGGTAGGAACCCAAATTAGCAGGAATCATTTTTTTGGACTTAGATATAAAAATTCATGTCTTAGGATTAGTCATATTTCTTAACACAACTTAACCCCCTTCATTATTTCCCCTTTCTTTAAGTTTCTTATGGCCTAACTAAATGTCATTGTGCAAGGCCTTTCATATTCCCCAACTTAGACTAAGATTTTAATACTAAGACCATGATGTATTCATTAATACCATTGTAAACCTTAGTCTTAATGCCTTAAGCCTAAGTTTTTATTACCTCCACGGTCCTAACATTAACTCTATTGTACTTTATAAGATCCTATGGTTATCACTTTATCATGACATTCGATCAGATGGAGTAAAGGTAACCAAGAACTTTAGCTTAAATATCCTACATCTTAGATAATCTAATGATCCATGCTTACTCACAAGGGCTCAATCAGATAGAGTGAAGTGTAGTTGAAAAGTCAAAAGGATACAGAGAGCCTAAAATATAGACACATGACACCATTACATTTGAGGACTAAAAAGAAGAGGGACCCATTTTGACATGATAGCCAATCAAAATCAAGTCTCTGGATTATGAGCAATGGTTATTGATTAATCATGGCATTTGATCTAAAAAAGTGAGTTAACACCAAAACCCTGAGAAGCCCCACAAAATTTCTAAGTGGCATCCTTGCATTTGACCCTAAATATTTTAATGAAATTAAAATTGGAATTCACATAACCATCATTTAAATGTTTGAAAAGACTAATTTGACACCTGTGTGACCATAAACTTTAAGTCCATTAAAATAAAAGTTTTACTGGTTTAAACTTGACATCCATGAAACTGTCAACTAACACCCGTGAAGGTGAGTTTGATGCTCATAAGACCGTCAGTTTTAAACCAATGAAAATTTCTTGTTAAGTGTTCAAATAACATCCCAAACCCTTTTTTTACTCTAAGGTGGCTCACCAAGCTGAGGGAAATGCTCAAAATGGAAGGCCTCAATCTGTAGAACATAAATATATGCAATAAATATACTTAACCTAAGTTTATTCCTTAAGGTTCCATATGTCATTTTGCATAATGGACCTTAAATCATAGACTTATCCTATGTGAAATTAATTTCATGTTGAACCTTTTTTTAGCATGGTTTGTGACATAAGCCATAAATATTTTAACTGTTGTATTTCATTATATTTGCTAAACATAATGCATACATTAACCTATAATGTTTATACCTTGACCCCCTTTCAAATCATAACTTATACTTAAATCCCTTATCTTAAGGTTTGTCCCATACTTAATAAACATGAAGCAAACCGTATTCTAAGGGATCCTAACTTTTAAGAATGTTCTAACTTAATGTTCAGGCATGTTTACAGATCAATGATCAGTGCTTTATCATTAGATTTGATCTGATGGCATGAAGGTCCCTAGAGACTTTTCAACAAAACCTTGACAACTTATGGACCCACTACATGGCTGATGATTATTCGATAAGGGACTAACATAAGATTTGGAACATGGGGAAGATGTGTGAGCATGCCAAGTGTCATGACCATATAGCTCAAGGCCCAAGAACCAATTAAAAAACAAGGACCTAGATTATGATCAATGACTCATGCTAATCCAAGATTTTGATCCTATAGAGTGAAAGGAAGGAGGTATTTTTAAATACCAATAGCTAGTGTTTAAATGGCATTTATGAAAAATGTCACGAAAGATCCAGACCAGTGCCTATAAGCTCTAGACAAGAATAAAAGGAAAAAATTAAAGATATTATGGGCTTGAAAACATAAAGGTATAAATGAAAAGGTCCAAATCAAATCTAGAACATGTATAAGCCAAAGCCTAGATATCTTTTGCCATTAAAGCTCCAAACCCTAAAATCTACATAAAGGTGACCAAAACATATGCAATTTTCTATAATTCAATCAAGAGATAGCTTAATTATGTTTATAAGTATGAGAGAGATTTCACAAAGATCATCTACAATCTAGTGTGAATAATTAGCAAGAAATAGAGACCATGGTAGCTAATAGACAACAGTTGAATGAAGAAGCCAAACTTTATTTGATGATAGATAATGAGGGTTAGATATTCAAGGATATAGAACTGGACCTGGCCACATTAAACATCCACAAAATTAGGAATTGGTCTAAGCTTTTATTTATGATAGAAGAATTGTAGCCCATCTCAAAGGAAGAGTAGAGAAATACCACCACCAATAGACAATATAGTGACCTAGTTACTTTAGAGTAAAAAAACTCTACATTTTTCATTTTTTGAGTCTCAGTTATGCACTCCAAGTTTTGTCCATGCACGCTTTGGTTTGAGACATTGAAGTTTTTGACTCAGAGCGTGAGCTTGAATTTCTTTTCGCCTAAATTTTGTCTAGGTATCAAAGTCAAGCAGAAGCTGGCAAGTCATCGATTAAGGCACATTTCATAATTTCTATAAGTTACTCAAAACATGCCATGTGTCCTATAGTAACTCAATAGAGTGCAACAAGTGCCGGCATCTGTGTCTCATGTTTCTTATACATTTTGAAAGCTTCTTTTCAATAAGCTTTTCTTAGGATCAAGTGGAAGGTGCCAAGTGGCAACTGTGGAAGGTTTCAATATGCTTTTATAAAAGCAATGGAAGATGCCACGTATCCCTAGCTGAAGAAAGTAGAAGCTGCCACATGTCAACATTTGAAATATCTACATTTTGTTTCATCAATAAGTAAAGACTGTGGTGGGTCTTGGGTTTTGTTTTTGAGGCAAGCAGAAGCTACCAATTGTCATTGTTCATATAAATATGAAATGAGCCTCAAATTTTTCTATAGTATAGACAGAGTAATGTGGAGACCAACACGTGTCACCTTCTATAGGATTCTCAAAAGGTATTTAAAAGTAGTGAAGATTGACACATGTCCCTTGTTAAAGATGTGCAAAAAGTGCCACCTGTCCCTATTCCCTTTTGAAGTTGCTCAGGCGAGAAGTGCTATGGGTCCCATTTTTTATAAGTTGTTAAAGTTTTGAAGAAGTGGACTGTGATAGATGTCAAAGATGGAATACTCTGGAGCAAAGACATAGTAAAGAGTATAGGTTATGTGGAAAGTGTCATGTGTCTTCGGTAAGTGCTGTGGAACATTCCAAGTGTCATTTTCTAGTGCTTCCTAAATAATAAGGTTTTCAAGTAGAGTAAGAAAAGCGGCCAAGTGTCCTCACCCATTTCATAGTGGGAAGCATCCTATGTATCTATTTTAGTCAATGAACTGCAAGAAGATGGAACATTTCAGATCTAAGAAATATCTTGTGTTAGACACTTCCAGTTCAGTTAGAGTTCAGTTAGGCTATTGGATTGGAAACATGCATGCAATCTAGAGCTAGCTTGATGCTATAAATAGGGTGCAGAGATCACCAAAAAGGATCATCATCAGAAGATAGAGAGAATTTTTTGCAAAAGATTATTATCAAGAGTTTTAGATTTTTTTAGTTATGATCAGGAATATCATTTGCCTTTGTTCTATTTTCTTGAGTTAGAAAGTTTATGTAATTGTGCATGTTTCTGTGCCTTTTATGTGACTAGAAAATTAATAAGACTGAGTTTTATGCCTTTGTTGATATTTTTCTGTGTCACTACAAAAGTAGTCTAAGTTGTGAGCCTCTATTTCTATTTTTTTCATCTTTTACATTGATCATGCCTTGTTCACTCTTTAATGTAATTAAATCTTACATATAGCTTCACTGTGCTCAGAATTGAGGTCAAATTAAATTTAGGTGCATTGCCATAGTTATATTTTCTTTCATTGCACTTTTGTTTCTATTTAATTCCTACCCCTTTCCCCATTATACACTTGATATAAAGAAGAGCTAGCTTCTTTAAAATTTGGAGGTTGTTTTAGGTTGCAAATCCCACATTCCTGAAACATCCCATTGTTGGTGTTAGAAATATTGCAATTTTAATCATCAACAATTTTTGGCATGCTTGATGGGACACCATCTTGAAGTTTCTTTCAAGACCATATGAACCAGAGAGCTACAAGGAGTTAGAGTTATGGACCAGTAACAAGATCTCAATCTGCTATAAATTTAGGTATTCTTTTTCCACCATTGATAACTAGTCCAAGAAGAAGAGTTAATCAGTTTATATCAATACCAATAGCAAACATGAGAGCACCTATAGCCCCAAGAATTTATGCAAGTTAGAATACTGGCAATCCTTTGATTCTCTCAATACCACCAACCACTTGGGATTCTATCCCAATAAATGCCCTGAAAGCTCTACCCAAATTCAGTGGGCAAGATTTCAAAACCCCTAAAGAGCATCTTCAAGATGTGTCTGATGTTTGTGTTATACATGTGGTCACACAATAGAATGTGGCTATAAGATTATTAGCAGCTTCTTTTAAAGGAAAGGCTCTAAAATGGAACCGATCCTTGACTCCAAATACAATATCTACATGGGATCAACTTGGAGATCTTTTATTTGAAAGATTTGAAGAAAAGGGTGATAAGTCTTCTTTATTACAATAATTGATTACTATCAAAAGGGCACCACAAGAAGTAATGATTAACTTCAATTCAAGATTTCAAAAGACTTGGGAAAGGATTCCTACTACAGCAAGACCATTACCATGTGTGTCTATAGTATTTTAACTTAAAGCTTTAAATTTAGATATATCAGTAATGATTTAGTCACTTGGAAGCCAAACTCTGCCAGAGGCTTATGACTATGCAGTCAGAGCTGAAAATAATTTAATAGATGCTGGAAAGTTGCCCCCAAGGCCTCCCATGCCCATGTTTCCAGAGATTACCTTACCTTTGCCTGAAGAAACTCCTAATTCCATAACCCCATCTATGTTTATGTACACATATCCTCAATAACCTGCTAAAGAACTTGTCCCTACCCAGTCATTCAAGATAGATGATATCAAGAATATCTTAAAGACATTTTATAATGAGTTAATCAACATAAATAGATAGTAGAATACTTATCCTAAACCCCAATATCAAGGCTATCAAGGAAATAGATTTCCACCATAGCCAAACTAGTATCAGGGTTCTCAAAGGCAAAATAACCCTCAGCCAGCAAGCCAATTAGTTGCAGTCCCTACAC
This sequence comes from Torreya grandis, assembly GCA_037957365.1. Taxonomy (NCBI): domain Eukaryota; kingdom Viridiplantae; phylum Streptophyta; class Pinopsida; order Cupressales; family Taxaceae; genus Torreya; species Torreya grandis. Next base: position 1,054,080 of record JARHVA010001181.1, read on the forward strand.
CCTCACAGACTATTCCCCCCAATACAAATAGGGAGATTATTCCAGGGTAGAATAAATATGTAGATGGCACCAACTCCTAGTGTTTCCCTTGTAATAATGCTCATATGCCCAGAGATTTTCCCATGGATAATCTATAACAAAAGGTAGTAGAGCAAAGAAGAATGGATGGACAGTTTGCAAGTACTTCTGATACTCAAGCCTACCAATCCTCTGGTATGCAAAATTTAGTTCTAATGGCTCAAATGCAAGGGATGTCTTTACAACAAGAAGAAGAAATATCCCCTGAACATGCTTTTTTTCATGAGTTGAAGATGAAGAATCAGTATTCTTGATTGAAGATTTTACTTCCAAGAAACTAGTGGTGCAATCAGACTACTATACTAGATCAAAGAGAAGAATGATGGAACAGCCTGAAGTTGCAAACAATGAAGTTATGGAGAATCCTCCATTTTAAGGTCATTAAAATACATCTGCTAGACAAGAAGTGCCTCAGCTAGTATAGAATCAAATAATTTTTGGACAAGTTCAAGAAAAAGCAAGGTACTCTTATTTTCCAAGAACCCAAACATTAGGACCTATGAATGTAGTGGATCAGCTGAAGAGGAATCTAGCACAAGTGTCAATATAGGACATATTAGCCATTTCTGAGCAAAATACACTATTACAAGAAGATCTACAAGCCAAGTAGTGCCCAAATATATTGGTATCAAAGAAGGACCTACTGAAAAAGAAAATTTCAAAGACACGATTCATTTGTAGACAACAGCCCTAATGAACAATGCACCAGAGGTAAGTAAATCCAAACCAGAACCCTTCTATTAAACTTTGATAGTTGGAAAGAAACTATTGCATAATTTAATGATAGATTCAGGGGCTGGTACTATAGTAATGCCTAAGCAAATAGCAGATGCTTTAAAAATAAAGTATGAGCCACTCACTAAAGGAGTCATGCAGCTGGATGGCAAATCAGTGCAAACAATTGGGAGAATTAAACAACTCCCATTGTAATTATATACTTGTCCCAATATAATTGTAAATCAAGATGTAGTAGTCATAGATATACCTCCTATTTTTGGTTTATGTTTATCTAGAGACTTTACAGCCAAGATAGGAGGATATATGTCCCTTGATTGGTCTCACCTCATCTGAAGAACCAAATATGGTTCAAATATGAAAATTTTATCTGAACCACTATCTAAAAATCATATCACCAATGAACCAACCTCAAAACTAGATTCAGCTCATACTATGCTGAATAAAGAAGAGAAGGTTTTTGTTGAAGAGTTGGGTGACTGGACTGAACATGATCAAGAAGAAGAAAATAACCAATTGTTAGCTATGATGCAAAGTGACCCATATGGAAATTATGACCTTACTGGTCTGGGCACTTATGTCATTTTTTATGAAGATCATGAAATCCCAAATGTTTTAAGGGAAGAAATGCCAACTACTCAAGAATCTGAAAAAGATTCAAAAATTTAGACCTTAAATTTTGATGGGGCTAGAAGTAAAAATGGTGTTGGAGCAGGAATTTCTCTTGCTACTCCAAATGGTGAGAAAATATTAAGAGTTGCCCATTTCCAATTTGCTTGTACTAATAATGATGTTGAGTATGAATCCTTAGTACATGGACTCATGTTAGCCAAGAAAAAGGGAATAAAGAATCTAATAGTAAAAGGAGATTGAGAATTAGTAGTGAAGCAAATCAAAGAAAAGGCAATAGCCAAAAATGTAAGAATGAGATCCTATAGACATAGAATTTGGGACTTAATAGAAGATTTTGAAGCTTTCAATATTGAAGTAGTTCCTAAAACCCAAAATTTTGAAGCTGATAGGATGGCACAGATTGGCTCACAGTTTGATGTAGCAACTGGCCTATTAGTTAACAATGAGTCAGTAAAAGTTATAGTAAGGCCAACTATCTCAAACAACGATGAGAATTGGCAAGTTTTTGAAAATGATTCTCAGGTATGCTCATTCTTACAGTAGTCAGAGGAGTTTGTTGATCAACTGCAACCCAAAATTGAAGAGGCATATGGAGAACAAGTTATATAATTAAAGACTAATAAGCTTCCCAAAGGCTTGATCACTTTAAAAAACTTATTTGATCCAGAAGATGTAAGCCTAGAGAAGAAAAGGTTCCAAGTAAATAAAGCAAATTATTCTTAAATAGAGGTGAGTGAAGGGAAAAAATTAAAAATTAGAAATTTTGCAACTCAAGAAGAAAAGGAAAGATCAATTGACTTATGCAAAAGATATGACAAAGTCATAGCCTGGAGCTATGAAGACTTTCATGGATATAATAGAGACATCATTTAGCACACAATAGAATTGGATGAAGGATCTAAGCCTATTAGACAGAAATAGAGGCCAGTAAATCCAAATATTGAACCTCTAATGGTGGATGAGCTATAGAAACTTTTAGATTCTAAAATAATTTTTCTAATAAAACACTCAACCTAAGTATCAAATCTAGTACCAGTCAGGAAAAAGAATGGTGATATAAGACTCTGTGTAGATTTTAGAGACCTAAATAGAGCATCTCTAAAAGATCACTACTCCTTGCCCTCTATGGAACAAATTTTATAGACTGTGGCTAGATTAGAGAGATTTTCCTTGCTAGATGGTTTCTCTGGATACAATTAGATTTGGTTGGCTAATGAAGACCAATACAAGACTGCTTTTACTACCAAATGGGGAACATTTGCATATGTTAAAATGCCATTTGGCCTATCAAATGCTGGAGCCACTTTTCAAAGAGCTATGGATGTAGCATTTGGGGAAATTTTAAATAAAATCATCTTGATTTATCTTGATGATCTCACCATTTTTTCCAAGAATGTTGTTGATCATTTTGATCATCTAGAATCTATTTTTAAAAAATGCCAAGAATTTGGAATATCCCTGAATCCCAAGAAGTGTATCTTTGTTGTACCTCAAGGAAAATTATTGGGACATATATTATCTAAAGAAGGAGTCTCCATAGATCCAAAGAGAGTTGTAGCTATAATGAACTTACCCCTTCTAGTAAATAAGAAAGTAGTTCAATCTTTTTTGGGGAATATTAATTTTGTCAATCGGTTCATATCTGACTTTGTAGGCTTAGTAACACCAATGACACTCTTGTTAAAGAAATACCTGATTTTCAAGTGGACTACAGAAGGAAGGCAAGCCTTTGAAGAGGTCAAGAAAGCTATCTCAACAGCCCCAGTACTTAGAAACCCAAATTTTTCTAAGCCTTTTGTAATGTACGTCTATGGACGAGAGCTCAATATTGTTGTTGTCTTAACACAGAAAGATGATAGGTAGGAGGGAGAGCACCCAATAGCCTTTTTCTCAAGGACTCTTAGGGAGTATGAAATCAGATACAAATTTAAAGAGAAATAAGCATATGTTATGGTAAAAGCCCTCAATAAATTCAGGCATATGGTATTAGGAAGTAAGATTCTAATACTTGTGGCTCACCCAATGTCAGGGAATACATTATGGAGGGTGAAATTATTAAAAAAAGAGCAAATTGGATAACAAATATCCTTGAATATGACATAGAGATCAAACCCACTAATTTAATCAAAGGTAGGGGGTTGTGCCAATACATGACTCAAGAGCTTGAAAAGATGATACCTAAAGAAACAAATTTAGAAATAGAAAAGGAAACTATATTGAGGATACAAGAGGTTGATCAAGACTCTTAGGTCACAAATAGGATTCATTTTATGAAATATGGGATTTACCCAAGAGAACTCCCTCAAGACAAGAGGAGATACTATAGGATGCAAGAGGTCCATTATGTTTTAATTGAACAAGTTCTTTTCAAAAGAAATACTGATGGTAAACTCTTAAGATGCATAGAGAAAAATGAGGCTAAGAAAATACTGCATGAAATGCATCATGGAGTATTAGGTGGACATTTTTCTACAAAGACCACAGCTATAAAGATAAGTGAGGCAAGTTATTTTTGGCCTACTTTATTTATAGACTATTATCAACTAGTTAAAAAGTGTCAATCTTGTCAATATTATGTGGGGATGAGAAGGAATGCAGTAATGCCCCTTAGTCCTATAATTATTGATGAACCCTTTGCTCAATGGGGTCTTGATTTCATTAGAATGATAAATCCAGTGTCAAGTATTCTAACTGCCATAGATTATTTCACCAGATGGACTGAGGCAGTGCCACTCAAAGAAGCAATAGAAAATGTGATCCTAGACTTTCTAGGGAGTATCACTACTCACTTTGGGGCTCCTCACACCATAATTTCAGATAATGCTAAAGCATTTTTAGGGTCTAAAGTATCATACTTTACATTAAAGCATAGAATATATCTGAAAACTTCCTCTAATTATTACCCTCAGGGTAATGGTTTGGCAGAATCAACCAATAAGAACTTGATTAGACTCATCAAGAGAATAGGGGCTGATCATCACAAAGAGTGGCATAAAGTGCTTAATATAGCATTGTGGGCTAATAGAATCATGCCTAAGTAGGTGACCAAAATGTCTCCATATGAATTAGTCTATGGAAAGCCTATTGTAATACCCCTAAGCTTGGAAGTTCAAGAAAAGAGGGATGCAGCACATGATTCATTAATAAAGCATCAAAAATTAATTAAAGACTACTTTGATAAAAGGACTTCAAATCCCTATTTTGAAGTAGGCTTAATTGTTTTGAAATGGGATGCAAGAGCTACCAAGCTAGGTCAACACACTATATTTGAAGCATTGTGGACTGGCCCTTATAAAATTTGTGCATGTAAATAGAAAAATTTGTTTGAGGTAAAAATAATGGAAAGAGAACCTGAAGGATTCCTATGAATGGGATCTACTTGAAACATTTCAGTTAAGTTGTGTCTCTAATGTATTATAGTTAGATAGTTTCACTTTCTTAGTTGCTTTGTTTTCCCATTTTTCTTTCCCACTCTTTCTTTTAAATAAGTGTTAATTAAACACGTAACCATAGCTTAGAGCCTTTTTCAAAAAATTTGAAACTCTTGACACATTAAATATCTCCCAAATCCTTAAATTCCCCCAAGGTACCTTGTGCATCCACTTTCATGATGTGTCTAACTCTCTGTCCCATGAAGATTTAGTAAGATTCACTAACAGTTATCTGGGTTTAATGCCATTTTGAGACTTGATGGGAAAATAAATACCTCATAACAAGAGTTAAAGCTTATAGTGTCTCAAATATTCCTACGTCTGCTAGAAAATTTCTGCTACTTGCAGTTTTAGTTCATAGTAAACCTACTTAAGTGAAAGTGCCTTCTCTATTGCAAAAGCTTCATACCTATTACGATAGTTCACTATTTTCAAGAATAGATATAGAAATGGAGAGAGCATAGTCTTCACAATAAGGGTCTAGGATTTATGAATCCATTGACAAGTTTCTTACAAGTAAAACATATGCTTCAGCCCCTACACAACCATTAAAGACCTACCCACGGATTAGAGTCCCTAAAGTTGGTCATGCAAATGACCCAGGTGAGGTAAAAGATTTTGCAGATGGAATCATGGACTCAATTCTTCAAAGAACTAGTAGCAAGACTCTCAGAGAAGGGGCACATCAAAGGTGTATTCAGAGGGCCAAGGTTGGACAATATGAGACATTTTCAATGAGGATATGGACTTCCCAACTAGCACAATTCATTGTCCCAAGTGTGCATCCATGCCCTAACTTACTTGAAATATACACCAAATTGTTTCATGCACCCTCAAATACCATACAATAGGGTCCATTCATGGTGCAGATTACACCAAAGGCTATCAAAGAAATGTTGGCCATGTATCATGATAAGACAACCACATTTCCCACCATTGCCAAAATGCAAAAAACATGGGCAAATATCAATACTCAATTGAGGTTTTTGAAATCATAATTACAATTAGGTGATGATGATACCACTGTGCCGACACTGCCTGCATCAAGAGCACAATTTGCACAAGCTAGTCAAGATGCACTTTATATGATGGCTTTCATTTTTGGAATGAAAGATGATATAACCATCTATGAAGAACAAATGGCTATCCTCTTTAGATTGAAAACTATTGACAAGACTCAGGAGTATTAACTTGATTTCTCTGAGTAGATTACATATTCAATGGTGGAACAACTTGCCCAGTTCAAATCTAAAAGGATTTTTAGGTACTCCTCTTATCTGTTTCATCTCATATTGTATCAAAATTTTGGCATCTTTTCTCAACACATGCATCTAAATATGTATGACCCAAGCTTTGGTCTACATAAGACTATTCTTATGTCTGCATGGACACATATCTTGTCTAAAACTAGTGACCCATATGAATTATGGGAAATTTTTATTGCCCCTAATTTTTGTCATCTGAGCACAGAACCAGTTGTAAATAGATTGACTCCAAGTGTCTCAGGCCTTATGACCAATTGTGTTATTCTTTGTGATTACTTTTTTGGATCCCATCATACTATTATTAGAGTCCATAGTTCTAGTGGAGAACCAATGTTGCTAGCTAAGATTTTGACCCTTAGGTTAGCATTATTAGAGGCCACCAAGCAAGTGTCTATGGTGGATAATGAATATGGCACTAGGAAGAAAAAGAAGAAAATGTATGATGTTCCATGGGTGACAAACAAGATGGCCCTAGAGGTCAGAGATGTTAAGATTGTGTTGCTAAGATTTAGTAAGATTCACTAAAGATTATCTGGGTTTAATGCCATTTTCAAACTTGATGGGTAAATAAATACCTCGTAACAAGAGTTAAAGCTTACAATGTCTCAAATATTCCTACATCTGCTAGAAAATTTTTGCTACTTGCATTTTTAGTTCATAGTAAACCTACTTAAGTGAAAGTGCCTTCTCTATTGCAAAAGCTTCATACCTATTACCATAGTTCACTATTTTCAAGAATAGATATAGATATGGAGGGAGCATAGTCTTCACAACAAGGGACTAGGATTTATGAATCCATTGATAAGTTTCTTACAAGTAAATCATATGCTTCAACCCCTACACAACCATTAACCTACCCACGGATTAGAGTCCCTAAAGTTGGTCATGAAAATGACCTAGCAAAGGTAAAATATTTTACAGATGGAATCATGGACTCAATTCTTCAAAGAACTAGTAACAAGACTCTCAGAGAAGGGGCACATCAAAGGTTTATTCAGAGGGCCAAGGTTGGACAATATGAGACATTTTCAATGAGGATATGGACTTCCCAACTGACACAATTCATTGTCCCAGGTGTGCATCCATGCCCTGACTTGCTTGAAATATGCACCAAATTGTTTCATGCACTCTCAAATACCATACAATAGGGTCCATTCACGGTGCAGATTACACCAAAGGCTATCAGAGAAATGTTGGCCCTGTATCATGATAAGATAGCCACATTTCCCACCATTGCCAAAATGCAAAAAACATGGGCAAATATCAATACTCAATTGAGGTTTCTGAAATCAAAATTACAATTAGGTGATGATGATACCACTATGCCGACACTACCTGCATCAAGAGCACAATTTGCACAAGCTAGTCAAGATGCACTTTCTATGATGGCTTTCATTTTTAGAATGAAAGATGATATAACCGTCTATGAAGAACAAATGGCTATCCTCTTCAGATTGAAAACTATTGACAAGACTTAGGAGTATCTACTTGATTTCTTTGAGCAAATTGCATATTCAATGGTGGAACAACTTGCCTAGTTCAAATCTAAAAGGATTTTTAGGTATTCCTCTTATCTGTTTCATCTCATATTGTATCAAAATTTTGGCATCTTTTCTCAACACATGCATCTAAATATGTATGACCCAAGCTTTGGTCTACATAAGACTATTCCTATGTCTGCATGGACACATATCTTGTCCAAAACCAGTGACCCATATGAATTATGGGAACTTTTTATTGCCCCTAATTTTTGTCATCTAAGCATAGAAATAGCTGTAAATAGATTGACTCCAAGTGTCTCAAGCCTTATGACCAATTGTGTTATTTTGTGTGATTACTTTTTTGGATCCCATCATACTATTATTAGAGTCCATAGTTCTAGTGGAGAACCAATGTTGTTACCTAATATTTTGACCCTTAGGTTAGCATTCTTAGAGGTCACCAAGCAAGTGTCTGTGGTGGATAATGAATATGGCACTAGGAAGAAAAAGAAGAAAATGTATGATGTTCCATGGGTGACAAACAACATGGCCCTAGAGGTCAGAGATGTTGAGATCATGTTGCTAAGAAAGTTAGTCTTCTTGGGTTTCTCTCTAATTGAAGATAAATAGGTATATGACCCAAATGGTTTCATAACTTCATGGGTCAAGAATAATAAGGTTACTACCAGAATTATGCATGAGGGTCATCCATTTTGTGAAAATAAAAGAAATCTCAGGGAAGATATTCCTAATTTTTATGTTCAATTGATGGATTTGCCCCTTCAAGAGAATAGGCCATGGGAAAAATTTTATGTTAAGCAAAGGGATTTTGATCCTAAAATTAGAATGACTTCTATTTTAAGAAGAACATTAAATAATAAAGACTAGAACACTAAGAAAATAGAAGATTATTGGAAATATAGGCAAGAGATTTGTCAGACAACTCATTCTTTTAGAAATGTGGACTCAGATGAGAAATAAGAGGAACTCTAGGATGAATGTCATCTATCTCCTATCTCTAGCCCTAATATAAGAAATTTGCAAACATAGGGTGGAGAGCCAAAAGTAAGAGCAAAATTTAGTCAAACATCATAGCCCCAGGGCAAACCTCAGCTTCAGTCATTGTAACTATTTGGCCCTAATCTCTCAGTACCATTGAAAAACAAAAGAGTGTGGTATATTCACCACTAAAAGCTTTTCCATCAGCATCAGCCCTTGGGGTTCCCAGTTTTACACAAGCACCACTAAAAATAGTGGTAAATATTGAAGAGAAGGAATCACAACCAGAAGAAGAAACACCAAGGAAACATAAGAGGCTGAGGTTTCAACTTGATTCAGAGGAGAGGGCAAAACCCCCACAACACTAACCACAGAGTACTTTGGTTGCTCCTCAAGTAAGTATTATTTCTCCTTCTTCTTCTCAATCTCTCTCTTCTCCTTTAGAAATGATGATTCCATCTGGCCAAATAACATCCCTGCCACCTTTGCTATGTCTATTTCTCATTTTGCCCCATCTATCCATACTTAGGCCATATCATTGCCTCATTTTTCCCCCTCTATCCCCAAGAAAGTACTTCCTCAATTTTTCCCTAGCCAACATTTGGCTATTCCATATGGCTTACCACAAGGTTATCCTTTTTTGGGTGGGCACATAGCCTCTCCTTCTACCTTCCAAACTCAAGCAGATGTTGCTAGGAAGGCAAGGGAAGCCCGAATTGAGAAAAAGAGGATCAAAGATAATAAATCCCTGGCTACATCACATCTGAAGTCATAATTTGACCTAATCTAGTAGCAACAAATGGTGACCCATCTGTCACCCAATATAGTCAAGCCAAATGAGTAGATGTAGCCCAAAGATTACACAATGAATGTAGTGGATATAGACATGTCCCTTTTCAGACCACAAGATAGGGTCAAGCTGTTAAATGAATCCACTTTTGTAGTAGCTAAGGATTATTTGAAAATATCAAAGAAGCTACAGAAAATGAAGGTTGACCTAGCCTAAGAGAAGGCAAATTATAGCAGTTTGAATATAGAGATCAATACTAAGAATAATGAAATAGAGAGTCTAAATAAATAGTTGTAAGATATTGTTTCTCTTCAGACTCACCAGGCTATTCAGGCCCAAAATGATTCTTTGAAAGTAGGGCTAATGCAGGTGAAAGATATAGTGACAACTTTAAGGTGAGAAAAGGCAACATTTCAAGAAAAATATGAAGAAATCCTACTACAGGTTACTCAACTTCAATAGAAGCTACTGAATGTGCAGAATAATACCACTGCTATATATGCCCAACTTCAAGTAGAGCAAAAAATGATATAACAATTGACACTTGAGTTGACTAATAGGCCAAAGAATGCAGGGGTGTTGAATCTGGTTAAGAAGCTTTATGAATCAATATGGAAAAGAATCTCTGAGGAGATTATTCAGCTCAAACCTTCTCTAACCTTTCTGCTAAATACACAAAAATTGTGTGAAAAGGTGGAGACTTTAGTTAAAGACACTCTGTCTACTATTTTTGGGAGAGTGTTTGACTCTTAAATGTTGTTGCAAAGGTTATATGATGCAACTGATGGAACGTTGTCAGCAGCATGGATTAGTGATAAAATGGTCACTACTAAAAGAGTGAATGAGGTTCTCAATTATAACTCCATAGTAATCAATTACAGAGAGCTTCTATATGTGGTGAAGGAAGGAATCAAAGACATGAAACAACACATTGAAGATCAAGTGCAATGAGGTCTTCCTTCCCCTTTTCCTGATAGCAATATTGTGTTGATGATTGATGAGATTAAACCTTTGTTGTTAGCTGATGTATGTTCTTTCTATCTAACAATGGCCAATTCTATCTCTAATCTTTATCAAGGTTTCCTTCAAGAGATATTAATCATAATCCCTTTTTATCCTTATATTCTAATTCTAAAATGTTAGACTTGAATGGTAATTTCTTCCAGTATTACATTTCCTTGCAAATTGGGGTAATGCTCCTTAACAAACACAACATGATCTGTCACTGAAACATTTCATCAAGAGATAATGAAATACATAGAGAAACCTCTTCCCTTTGAACGGATAAGATCGAGTCTAATACCAATCAATATAAGAAGTACATGTACAGAACAATACATGGTTCCTAGCTTGGACTCAAAGTGAGCTAACCTTAGCACCTCGTATGGGCGTTCCAGGCTTCGCAACATTTGAGGTGCCGAAACCAAACTTTGGTTTTTTTCTCCGCTGGTTTAAGAATCTGGAAAGAGCACATCAGTGTTTCATCCACACTCATCATTGCACCTAATGAGCTTGACAAATGAGATCCAGATCATGCTTCTCAAGGAACTCTAAAACTTTGTCAGGACCAAATGTATATGATACTCCTCTGTCATTCATTCCCCAACCTTGTGTACCTTTGTTAGGATCTGACCAAAGAAGATCACATAACAGTCCTATATTTGGAACATCAGTAGGTTGAGATATATTCTTGATTTGGTCTAAATTAATAAGATCAAGCAAAAAACCCCCATGCATGCATAGTATCTTCTCATCTATGAGAACCACCACTGGGAGGCAGTTAAAATAGTCAGTAAACACTTTCCATAACCTGACATCGAATCTACGCTTGCATTCATCATAGAAGCCATATATACGATTGATTGAGGCAAACTCATGATTGCCCCTTAGAAAGAAAAAGTTTTTAGGGTATTTTATTTTATATGTAAGCTAGATTATTGATTGTATTTTCTTTAAACATATTTCAGATAGGGTTTACACACATTTAGAATAAGCAGATGCCTTCAAAGATCCTAATCAATACTTTCTTACCTCAAATTCCATTGTGATTATTAAAACATATAGAAAATCATTATAATTTCAATATCTCAATCTTCTATTTCTTTCAAACCTGACACCAAATCAGTTCTTGCATGTATGGTATCACCTGTGGAGATCGAGCCACAATCACATGTTGTAGATTTGAATTGGAGAGCTCTATACACATTCTCTTCACTGAGATAGTGATATATGCCTCAGTGATTGTAAATCAGTATATGAATTATATTATTTGAAGAACATTCCCACATTGATTACCATCAAACTAAGCAATTGACTTATATTACCATTTAAAACCTGTGTTTCCCTTTATAAGGCTATCAAGGAATCATTGAACTATCAAAATGCAAAATAATTCAATCCACAGAATTAATTTAATTCATCAAATCAAAATATACATACTTATAATTGTTTCTTGGCCTTTGAAGGCCTTATTTCAGACTTCCACACCACCTTCGCTTTTCTTCCAATCCTTACTTCCCTCTTATCCTCCTCTGCAATCCTTATTGTTGCTTCTTCTTTCACCCTTCTTCTTTTCTACATCCCACTATCCTCTTGAATGAATTTTTCTTTTCTCCTCTTCTCTCATTAATTCATATCCTACTCTTTTGTTTTTAAAGAATCTCCTCCAAACCTCCATGCCCAACTTGGGCTCAAGATAAAACAAAAACAGTTTTTAAATTGCAACAATATACCCAGGTTGAAATATTTTCAACCACTCCTCTTCTATTTCCTCAACAGCCCCAACAATTACTTTTTACCTTTCTTTTTTTACAATTACTCCTCATTAACAGCATATTGGAGGGAAAATACAATAAATTGAATTTGAATTCAATTGTAACCATGTCTTGCCAAGATGTATGTAGATGCTCCTGCATCATACTCTCCCTCTAAAAACAATTTGAACCTTAGTTCAAATGAAATGCTTCCTCCATGCATTAGTCTTCACTATATGCCTGGATCCCAAGGTCTTGTTGTGAATGCCAATGATGGTGTTTGTCTTTGGTGGTCTATGTCTTTCAGCTTCTTGCTTTTCTTCCTTTTTTGGTATGTTCTTCTCCTCATTTCTTTTTCAACTGTTATGTCCCATCTCCATGCTTCATTCTCATACATGTCTTCAAGATCTTCGTGATCTTCTTGGTTTAAAAATTTGTCCATTGAACTATGGACTTCATTCACCTCCACAACTTTAATACCTACATTCAAAACATCAAAGGCAATGTTAGAAGTAAAAACTTGAGACCATAAAGTCTCTTGGCTGCCTCCACTCTTCTGCTCTTTGGCTAAATCTGCCTTTGCCTTTTTAGTGTGCTCGTTTCTTGATTCATTCTTACCAATGGTGTCTTCACTATGGCTTGTATCTTTACATAACTCTCTTGAATGACCAAACAGCTCCTCCAACATTCTCAATTCTTCCTTTAGTGAGCTCTCATCTATTTCCTTATTCTCTTCATCAAACTTGGGTCCTTCATTCTTAAGGATTACTTGTCCTTTACCCCTTATCTCATCTTTTCTTAGCTTGTCATCACATAAACCAACTTATTCATTATACTCATTAAATACAATTGAAGCACCCTTACCTTGTGTCTCCTTACTCTCTTCAATCTCTTTTTGAAGCCATTTTGTTTGTTCTTTGTTTTCAATGAGGCATTATTTTACTGCATACTCTCCCCTTTCCTCATCATCCATCCATTTGGACCTCTCTTCTTGCAGCATATTAGTCCTCATAGACAATTTCCATACTTCATTTTCCCTAAAAAGATCATTAAATGATTCAAAAACTTCATTATCCCATTCATTGCAAGCAATTGACTTACCTTTCACCTTTGTATCCTCATGCTCTATCTCATTATTCTTTGAGAATTTTTTTTTCTCACCTTTAGTCATCCATACCTTCTTCATAGCTTTAGGATGGCACTTGTTCAATTTACCAACAAATTTTTGCTCTTTGACATCTTCATGTTGTCTTGTTTGATAGCTGGTCTTGCTCACTTTGCATTCTACCTCTTCCTTCATGCTTTGTATTTGCTTCTTACTTGAGTCATCATCTTGATTGAGCTTTGTGTCTTTCGTTACTTTTTTTTATCCCTTGAGCCATTTTGGTACCACATAGCCATGGTCTATTGCTGGATTTGAAGGCTTTTTATTGATCTTCTTCATCTCCATCTGTACATCAGTAGTCTTACTCTTATATGCATGTGCAAAATCAGAATTTGAACTTATTTTTACCTTTTCAATGGCTTGATGTTTAGCCATACTTTTCCTCATAGTTTCCTTGCTTGCATTCACTTTCTTTAGGTGTGTTTCCTTCCTTTGTTCTATTGGAATGTTTTTCAAGTCATCATTGTATTCTATACCCTCTTCTTCATTGGCATGATGAAGGACTTCCACTACTTCCTTGTGGAATTTTGCAACCTATTCAACAGTTATTCCATAGTTAAAAGGATGAGAAAAATCAATACTATAATTCACCTTTACCTCCTTGATGGGCTGCTTCATGGTTTTCTTCATTTGCATGGCTTCTTTGATTGTACTATCCTCTTTTGTGCATAGTTTTTCACTTGCTTCTTCAAGGTACTCCATGGCATCATGGAATGCAATTTCCTCCTCCATCTCAACATTTTCTTGCACAAGGTCTCCAACATATTTCTCATGCATTAACCAATGCATCTCTTCTTCTTTATTAACAATAGAAAACTTTTTCTTTTCTCTTACACATTCACTTGTGCACTTGGTGTCTTCTCTTGCACCAATCTCTTCATTCTTCAAGGCCTTTCTCTTGACCTTCATAAGGCTGCTCATACCTGCAATTACCCATGCAAAGACAACATTAGATATAAAAATAAGAGACCACAAGGTCCCTATGAGTGCTCTCTTCACCAACACTCTTATCTTTTCAAGTGCTCTTCTTGGCACTTCATCTTTTCTTTCTTCTCTTCTCTTGTTCTCTTCAATGAGAACCTTCTTCACAATCTCTTCCTCTTTTTGTTGCTCTCTTGGCAACCTACTCATCTTCTTGCCTCTATGGGCTTCTCTCTTCATGGCAAACTTATTTTGCCTTCTTCTCCTCTTCCTTAAGAGATTTATTAGCCACTTCAACCTTTTCCTCATTGGCCATACCCACACTTTCTCATTTGATTGCATCCCAGACTCAAACATGCTTTTAATCTTAGCTAAATCTTTCCACAAACTAGCAATCTCTTTATCAAAGTCAACATTAGTCATACCTTTCTGCTTTGGGGTGCTTGTTTTCTTCTTAGTGCCCTCATGTACCTTGCTACTCTGCTCTTTTCTCAACAATATTTCTATTTCTAAGATCTTCACCCGAGTCTTTTTCACCTTGGTCTCTTGATCCCTATAGGTCCACTTGTCTCACCCAAGCCTTTCTCCTTGACTGGTCTTTTGACAATCTCTTTGATCTCACCTAGGCCTTTTACATCCTAGTCTTTTGATCCTTTTCTCAATCCTATAGCAACTCTTTATACAACACTTCAACAAACAAAAATCACAAATCCAAGTTTACTTTACCTTGGGTCACCATTTATTGAGCTTCCATGAGCTCTTCTCTCTCTTTTCCAATCTTTAATTAGCTTCAAGACTTCCAATTCTGTTCTCAAAAAAAAAATTCAAAACATAGACTTCAAACCGAATATTAAATCTTACTCATACCTTTTCTGCAATAGGGTCTTCTAGTGCTTAATCCCAAGAGCTTCAAGCTCTGATACCAAAATGATGTATGTTCCTTCAATCTAACAATGGCCAATTCTATCTCTAATCTTTATCAAGGTTTCCTTCAAGAGATATTAATCATAATCCCTTTTTATCCCTGTATTCTGATTCTAAAATGTCAGACTTGGATGGTAATTTCTTCCAGTATGACATTTCCTTGCAAATTGGGGTAATGCTCCTTAACATACACAGCATGATCTGTCACTGAAACATTTCATCAAGACATAATGAAATACATAGATAAACCTCTTCCCTTGGAACCGATAAGATCAAGTATAATACCAATCAATATAAGAAGTACATGTACAGAATAATAGATGGTTCCTAGCTTAGACTCAAAGTGAGCTAACCTTAGCACCTCGTATGGTTGTTCCAGGCTTCACAACATTTGAGGTGCCGAAACCAAACTTTGGTTTTTTTCTCCACTAGTTTAAGAATCTGGAAAGAGCACATCAGTGTTTCATCCACACTCATCATTACACCTGATGAGCTTGACAAATGAGATCTAGATCATGCTTCTCAAGGAACTCTGAAACTTTGTCAGGACCAAATGTATATGATACTCCTCTGTCATTCATTCCCCAACCCTGTGTATCTTTGTTAGGATCTGACCAAAGAAGATCACATAACAGTCCTATATCTGGAACATCAGTAGGCTGAGATATATTCTTGATTTGGTCTAAATTAATAATATCAGGCGAAAAAACCCCATGCATGCATAGTATCTTCTCATCTATGAGAGCCGCCACTGGGAGGCAGTTAAAATAGTCAGTAAACACTTTCCATAACCTAACATCAAATCTACACTTGCATTCATCATAGAAGCCATATATACGATTGATTGAGGCACACTCATAATTGCCCCTCAGCAGGAAAAAGTTTTTAGGGTATTTTATTTTATATGTAAGCTAGATTATCGACTATATTTTCTTCAAACAGATTTTAGATAGGGTTTACACACATTTAGAATACGCAGATGCCTTCAAAGATCCTAATCAATACTTTCTTACCTCAAATTCCATTGTGATTATTACAACATATAGAAAATCATTATAATTTCAATATCTCAATCTTCTATTTCTTTCAAACCTGACACCAAATCCGTTCTTGCATGTATGGTATCACCTGTGGAGATCAAGCCACAATCACATGTTGTAGATTTGAATTGGAGAGCTCTGTACATGTTCTCTTCATTGAGATAGTGATATATGCCTCGATGATTGTAAATCAATATATGAACTATATTATTTGAATAACATTCCCACATCGATTACCATCAAACTAAGCAATGGACTTATATTACCATTTAAAACCTGTGTTTCCCTTTATAAGGCTATCAAGGAATCATTGAACTATCAAAATGCAAAATAATTCAATCCATAGACTTAATTAAATTCATCAAATCAAAATATACATACTTATAACTATTTCTTGGCCTTTGAAGGCCTTATTTCAGACTTCCACACCACCTTCGCTTTTCTTCCAATCCTTACTTCCCTCTTATCCTCCTCTGCAATCCTTATTGTTGCTTCTTCTTTCACCCTTCTTCTTTTCTATGTCCCACTATCCTCTTGAATGAATTTTTATTTTCTCCTCTTCTCTCATTAATGCATATCCTACTCTTTTGTTTTTAAAGAATCTCCTCCAAACCTCCACGCCCAACTTGGGCTCAAGATAAAACAAAAATAGTTTTTAAATTGCAACAATATACCCAGGTTGAAATATTCTCAACCACTCCTCTTTTATTTCCTCAACAGCCCCAACAATTACTTTTTACCTTTATTTTTTTACAATTAATCCTCATTAACAGCATATTGGAGGGAAAATACAATAAATTGAATTTGAATTCAATTGTAACCATGTCTTGCCAAGATGTATGTAGATGTTCCTGCATCATTAGCCAGGCAAAATGATCAAGTAGTCTTTTGGGATTTAAGAGATGATTCATCAGTGCATGAAGTGGAAGCTGTTTTGATTCCCTTTTCTCAACTAGAATTTAAATTAAAGGCTATAGTTCATATTTTGAAAAAAAAATCACACAAAGATATCATCAACCTTGATTTAGCCTTCAATGAATTACAAAATAAGTAGGGATTATCTAACGATGAGTGGCCTGCTTATCAAATAACTTTACTAAAGTTGTGATTTTTGTCACATTTGATCAAGTGGGAGATTGTGGGTTTTTCGTTTTGAGTAGGCTCAAAAGTACTCAGGGTTGCCAAGAATTGTAGAGTTAAAAACTCTACATTTTTCATTTTCTAAGTCTCAATTATGCACTCCATGTTTTGTCCCTACATGCTTTGGTTTGAGACAATGAAGTTTTTGACTCAGAGCGTAGGCTCGAATTTATTTTTGCCTAAATTTTGTCTAAGTATCAAATTTGAGTAGAAACTACCAAGTGTCATCGACCAAGGCACATTTCATAATTTCTATAAGTTGCTCAGAACATGCCACGTGTCTTGTAGTAACTCAGTGGAGTGCAACAAGTGTTGGCATCCACGTCTCATGTTTCTTATACATTTTGAAAGCTTCTTTTTAATAAGATTTTCTCAAGATCAAGGGGAAGGCACTAAATGGCAACTGTAGAAGGTTTCAATATGATTTTTTACAAGCAATGGAAGATGCCACATATCCCTAGATGAAGAAAGTAGAAGCTACCATGTGTCAACATCTAAAATATCTACATTTTGTTTCATCAATAAGTAAAGACTGTGGTGGGTCCCAAGTTTTATTTTTGAGGCAAGCAAAAGCTGCCAAGTTTCACCATCTATGTAAGTATGAAATGAGGCATGAATGTTTATATAGTATAGATAGAGAAATGTGGAGACCAACATGTGTCACCTTCTGCAAGATGCTCAAAAGGTAGCTAAAAGTAATGAAGACCGACACATGTCCCTTGTTAAAGATGTGCAGAAAGCACCACCTGTCCTTATTCCCTTTTAAAGTTTCTCAGGTGAGAAGTGCTCTGGGTCCCATTTTCTATAAGTTGTTAAAGTTTTAAATAAGTGGACTGTGACAAATGTCAAAGATGGAATACTCCTAAGCAGAGACACAGTAAAGAGTATAGGTTACACAAAAAGTGCCGTGTGTCTTCGATAAGTGCTACAGAACATGCCAAGTGTCATTTTTTGGTGCTTCTTGAATAATAAGAAGGTTTTCAAGTAGAGTAAGTGAAGTAGCTAGGTGTCCTTGCCCATTTCACAATGGGAAGCATCCTGTGTATCTATTTTAGCCAATGAACTATAGGAAGATAGAACATTTCAGATCTAAAAAATATCTTATGTTAGACACTTCCCATTCAGTTAGAGTTCAATTAGGCCATTGGATTGGGAATGTGTAGGTAATCTAGAGCTACCTTGATGCTATAAATAGGGGTGAAGAGATCACCAAAAAGGATCATCATCAGAAGATAAAGAGAATTTTTTGTAAAAGATTATTGTCAAGAGTTTTAGATTTTCTTAGCTGTGATCAGGAATATCATTTGCCTTTGTTCTATTTTTTTGAGTTAGAAATTTTATGTAACTATGCATGTTTATGTGCCTTTTATGTGACTGGAGAATTAATAAGAAGACTAAGTTTTGTGCCTTTGTTGATATTTTTCTATGTCACTACAAAAGTAGTCTAAGTTGTGAGCCTCTATTTCTATTATTTTTCATCTTTTACATTGATCATGCCTTGTTCGCTCTTTAATGTAATTGAATCTTACATATAGCTTCAGTGTGCTCAGAATTAAGGTCAAATTAAATTTAGGCATATCACCATAGTTAGATTTTATTTCATTGCACTTTTGTTTCTATTTAATTCCTACCCCTTTCCCCATTATACACTTGATATAAAGAAGAGCCAACTTCTTTAAAATCTAGAGGTTGTTTCAGGTTGCAAGTCCCACATTCCTAAAACATCCCATTGTTGGTGTTAAAAAAAACACAATTTTAATCATCAATAGTTACAATCTAAATGGTTGGCCTCCATCATGCCATGATAAAACTAGAGGTATTTCACTAAATTGATGTCCTTAACCCCATTTTTATTGATTGTAGGATTGATGGTGAATGGATTATTAGTGAGGGTAACTCAAAATAGGTAGCATACATTTTGCCTATTCTTTTTGAAAAGTAATATAAGATCCCTCTTCCCCATGTGGACCTTCCCAACATGAGACAATGGACCAATAGCCATGACCTAGACTCCATCCTAAGACTCTAACTCCATCAAGGGCCTCACATCTTTAGAACCCTTGATGGAAAAATACCTATCATCTAATTCAGAGAATGCATTAGGGTGATTATGACCTTGTTGAATAGAGCTTTTGGTGCTCCTTCAACCACTTATGTAAATAAGTTTTGGGTCTCATAGGTGCACTTCCTGGTAGAAGAAAAACTTACCCTTCTAATTGGATATTTGATCAGCATCTTACTAGCCAAGTAATTCATCACCATCAAGAGGAAGACCTTCAAATAATTTGACATGGTGTCTTACCTAATTAATGCCCTTCTCACTTTAGTCACCTTCCTTAGCATTAAGAATTGGTCCCCTAAGGTTAGGACAACCATCTCACACCACTACTCTAAGTTATACATATTCAAGTATAGGAATCACATACAGTTTATCTATGATTGTGTTTTCCTAGTAATAGTTGAAGCCATCATAGGTGTCCCCATGCCTAGGATCCACCCCTTCATCAAAACATGTGTGGAGAAGATTGGGGATGTATGGTAATAACTTTATTACATAGTCATGAGGATAGAAGGAATCATGTCACAAACCTATATACTACCAGTGTATGTCCCAAATAAGCTTGATGAGTAAGAGATTGCCTCCCAACTCATCCTTAGCATTGACAAGGCTTGTAAAGAAAAAGGAAAGGTTTGATTCACCCCTTCCCCTTGGACATTGGGAAAACCCTAATTAAATAATGGAAACAAGTGGATATTATGGTCACACATAGGAATTCATTTGGCTTTTAGTTAGATGAACTCAAAATGTGGGATCCAAGGAACAAGGTGGGGGATCATCTAAAGGACAAGAAGCTCAATCTTGAGTATATACACCAATTAGGTGTCCATAATACCATATAAATTAGAGCCAAGAACTATGGTGAAGTTTTGGCTAGGGTCCAAGGTCATGACATCAAGCTAGAGCATAGATTGGTTACAGATAACAAGCTATCTAGGAAAACATGGAAAATGCACCCCTTGTAGTATTGTTTACTACCTAGGCCATCTGGGATAGCTCATGAGAAACCATAGAAATCCCAACAATAGGTTGAGCTATTTTAGGATGATTAAGGCAAAGGAAAGGAGAAGGTTGGAGAAGTAATATTAGAAGAAAGACCTAGAGAAGGACCCTTACCTTCAACTAGGTAGTAAAGACCACCCTCTCCAATCTAATACATTGACATGATAGCCTTGGAGCTAAAAGAGACACTTGAGGGTGATCTTAGGGAACTTGCAGAGTCCTATGGCTTAGGAAGAGAAAATGACCCTTAAATGGAGCCTAAGGAAGCTGTAGGGAAGGAACTTGTCCTAGTGGCCTCCTATGAAAAGATGAAGACAGAATTGGCCTTGGTCTTGGTGGAACCAAGGAAGAAACCTAGATTGAACTTCACTCATCCCACTAGTGAATTCAATCTCTTCAGTCATGAATTTCCAATCCATGGACCAGTCATTATCGACTAGTTCATCTATGGGAAATTTCAAAATATCTCATCTCTCCCCCACTCATGGGTCATAACAAAGGTTGGTGTGGATGTACATGATGATGTGAATCCCTAGATAAAAGCTATAATGAATGAACAGGAAGAGAGAAGAATCATGGTCTCCCAAGGCTAAAGAAGTAAGAAGATGGATGCTCCAAGAGCATTTACTAGATCAGGAGTGGAGTTTCTAGAACCTCCCCATTTTAAATAACCAATTACCATAGTTCATTTCAATCTTGAGATAGTAGGTTTAGAAAGGATAACAACAAGGATGGCCATGGTTAAAAAACAATAATTCATCTTTAAAAAGGTGTAACCTTTTATAGGTTTGACCCATGTTGTAGGACAATAGCTTGGTGAAGCTGTAAAGCATGAAGAAGATGTGGAAAGCTTGATGGAAGCACATTCACAACAAGCCAAGGATAGAGTCTGGGGTTTAAAACAAAGGATCTAAAATTTGGAAAGGGAGAAGGAGAACTTGCAAACCCAATCAATCATATTGATAATAGATGATATGATTAAGATGTTTGATGAATCATTATATGTCATATTTGAGGAATTAAAGTCAATGAAGATGAGGTAGAGTACAATAAAAGACCAAGATATATTAGCTAAATCCCTTGTCACCCAATGGCAGGCCTCAAAGAAAAATATTACCCAACTCCTCAACATTCAAGCAAATAAGCAAACCCAAACTTTAGAACCATAAGTAGTGGACAACTAGGCACAATCTTATGGATTGTTATTGATAAATTTCAAAGATTGAGTACCTAGCATACCAACGTGATGAGGATTTTAAAAGATGATAAAGGTCTCATTAGCATAATTGAGCAACTTTTTGGGACCATGCTTGTCAATCCTACATAACCTACTTCCCTTGGCCTCATCAGTGATGAAGAGTTCAAGCATAGATCCACTTTGGTGACTCAAGTAATCTAAGGGAAAAGCAAAGGCCAGTGTGGACAAGATAATAGCAAGATCTTGGATATGATATTTAATGTACTTGAGAGGATCAATGAAGCTAGAAGCATCAAGGAGGCCTTGGCTAGAAATGACAAAGAATTTGATGAGATAGTAGACTAAGAGGAGGATTGCATCATGAAGCTTGTTTTGGATCTCTCGCTAGTTGATTAGCAACATGAGAGGGCCATGAGCCTCCTCTAGCAACAAATAGGGGCCCCACCAATAAGTTAGAACAATATTCTATTATAATAAAAATTAGGTGATATTTTATAGTATAATATTCAATTATAAAGGCATATGCTAGTTTTTTAGCATATTTTCCTCTAAGTCAATATGAGTTGGGAAAGCACATGTATTATAGAACTTGTGAGAATAACTACCCTTACTTTTTTACACCTGTATTTTGTAGTTGATCGGTATACTACCTATTCTTCCTATAAAGGCATGTATCACCATTTTAAAAAGGGAGAGATTTATGATCAACTTTGTACACTTGAGGTAATTAATAGAATCAAGGAATTCTACAAGGATTGTCCATTTTTGATGTGTTAATTGCTAATATAGCATTTCTCTAATTGTTAGTAGTCTTGAATTTGAATAGTATCTTTGAATTTTGAATAGCATTCCTTAATCACAAGGTTTTTGATTTGTGATTATGTTAAATTAGTTGAAATATCTTAGGTTTTTATTCATTTCATTTTTATCTGTATTCAAATGTGCAATATCTATTTGATTATAGTATTAAATCCCTGAAGTAGTCATGGTTCTTACTTGTGATTCTTAAACATTTTCCTTTGAAGTTTGCCTGATATATAGTGAGATTTGATTTTATGCTATGTTTCAATATATATTTTTTAAATTCATATTCAATTACCATTAATACTTTGTCATAATGTTTAGGACCAAAATTGGCAATCACTTATTTCTTTTCTACACTACCCTTCTCTTTGCTTTTTTTTACACCATGATCACTCTAGTTTAAGCCACATTATAAATATCCATTTAAATTAGTTTTTAGCTTAAAGTAGGAGTATAATTCACTAAGTATCAACAAGGATTCATGAATAATAGGCTAAGGTGGCTCCCAACCACCAAAATTACACAAATATTGTGGAATAGTTATCTTACTCTACTGCTATTTCACCATAGACAACTAGACTGTCAAAACCTACAACTCATGCTCTGAATTTTGTAAATTCTAAAATAAAAATTGTTATTTGAACACTAAGGGCACTTGTGGTGCATTTTAAAGCATCAACAATTGTATCCATTGATATTGGTAATATATCTCCAACTATGATGGGACTAAATACCTTACATATTTTCTTAAGGCATTCAGTAATCTTTATAAAGAGTGGATCCAAACTAATACCTTTGCCACACCAAAAATTTTAGTTAAAAACTTCATTGGTGATGTATTATAATGGTACAATAAACTTCCCCAACACTATATTTTTCAACTTGAGGATTTAGTCAATCCTTTGGTTAAAGAATTTCAACATAATGATTTTCCCAAAAATTGTCTTAATCATTTCATCAATGTTAAGCAATCTCCTACCAAATCAGCTCATGATTTTATCAAATGATGGAAATATTTGGCTCACAAATACAATCACAACATGACTAATGAAAACTTGTTTAGACTTTTTATAATGGCATTACACCTTCACTCCAATATAAGGTTCAAACTTTCACTCCCTAAATTTTAAATGATGCTCTTAACTAAGTTAAGCGTCAAGATATCCTAATGAAATAGTTTAAACTTAATATTAAAATCATCAATTAATATTTCCAAAATTAAACCAATGAAATAATTGGCAATCTTTCTCAATCCAAACTAGGAGTAAGCCAAAGTGAAAAATCCTCAATCTTCCCATACATCATTAATCATGTAACAAATGAAAGAAATTTTAGCAGCTTCTAAACCATTTATGTATCTTAATAATCCCCGTAAGTGGTATAATTCTAATCAATTTTGTTAGTTTCATGTTGATATATGTCATTCCCATGAAACATGTTGGGGGATTACAAAATTTGTGATTTTTTTAATGCTAGGTGATTCATTCAATCATGATGCCATGACCCAAATCCATCATCAAGATTATGTTAATTCCTCTCAAAACAAACAAGCTTCCAAAATTTATTCCTCTAAAATTCCCAAATATTTATCTACATCTAACCCTCAATAATCAAACAAGGATATTTGTGCAATTTATGTCAATTATGATCAATACTATACCAATTTCTAATACGTAAATGCAGATAAGGTCAATTATCAACATAAACCTACCCACAAAGATCTTATTACCAAACCAAAGAAACCATCATTAGAAGAGAAAATTATCAAATATACTAATACCACTAACTTACCTTTGAAAACAAATGAGGAACCACTTCCTTAATCTAAACCTCCAACCATTTATATTCTTCATAAACATATTTTACCTTCCAAGCCTGGTGTTAGTTCTTCTTCTTCCAAAATGCATTAGAAATTCTTAGAGGAACTCAAATCTATGCCTTCAAAAATTCCTCTCATGGAGTTAGTTTGCACTTATCCCTAGGATCATAAATTCCTAATGTAACAACTCCAAGAAATAAAATAACCATCTTCCTTATAAGAGGAACAACCTTCTCATGATCCTCAACCAACATAAGTTTATACCATTGACTATATTTGTATTTCTTTAAAACCCTCTATAGAGTTCCTTGAAGAAGACATGGTCAATGAGGAAATTATTTTTAGAGTCAATGATCCACCTCTCTTTATCAAAATAGCCATTAATACCACCCTCATTCGTAAAGTATTAGTATATGAAGGGTAAGAAATTAATGTGACATATCTTTGGCTCATCCAATAACTTAGATATAATAAATATCATATCAAGTAAACTCATTTAACATGTCACAGATTCAAAAAGACTAATCAAAAGCTTCTTGGTTGTATTTGGTTCCCTCTTATTATTGGACCCAAAACTATACATACTAAGCTTTTGGTCCTAGATTTACCACTACCTTATAATATATTCCTAGGATGCTTATATACTGATCACATGAGGGCTATTGTCTCTTTTAGAATCCAATGTATCAATTTTATTCATAATTGAAAATGGTATAAACATGAGGTTGATCCTAACCCATGGAGTATTTAGCTTCCCAATCCTAAATCTCAATATCAGATTCCCACTATTCTAGAAATTAATATTATACCTTTACTTGAATTTGTCAATATAAATCCAAATTTACAAATCACTCCTGTCGATTTTGATGATGATGAGTTCAATGATTTTTAAAACATGTTTGACACTACCAAGCTACCTCATTACATTTTAGAGTAGCTTCCTCTTTCCTTGTTACCTCCTGATCGTACCATCCCTCTCATCTATGAGATCACCAATTTCCCTCCTCCATGTAAAGCACACGAAGCATCTTATATTGAGGATGATTTCACTTGTAATGATTATGGAGTGGCCAAGCTATTTCAATACCCTTTAACCATGTCACCTCATAAATTTAGAAATATAGGCATCTCCCCTTTTTAATTTACTTTAGAGACACAAGCATGTCATATCTCTCCCACCTACGATGATAACTACGTTATGGCCCAAGCTCAATCAAGAGACTTGGATGTTCAACAATATCAGCAAACCTTAGCTAAAATACATGCTTTTAATTGTGTTTTTCATACCATCTCCATGGATATTGAGTTAGAAACTGAAGGTCATGTACTTCTAGTTAATTCTCCACTCCTTGATACTTCATGGGTGATTGAATAAATCTTACCTCTCACAAATTCAAAATGTATGTAGCCTTCTATACCTCATATCATACCATTCACTCTACCAAATCCTCTTGCCATCCATAATTCCAAATATATGCATATTATCAATCCAATTGAATCTAATAAACCTTCCTCCATAGTTTTACCTATCCTTGAGATCACTCTCAATGCTAAGGCCACAGATGTATGTCAGATACATTCTAAATATGACCATGGTAAAAAAAATCATTGATCTTAAAGTAGATGTGGAATATTATGGACCTCTACCTATGTTACCTAGCAATGAAGTTATCCTTGAATTACTCCATGCCAAATAACCTCAACTTCTGTGGAAACATCACAAACTTTGTAATTTCAAGTGAAAATACCCTTATTGTAATGGCTTCATTGCTAGCATTGATCCCAAAATCAATCCCATTTCCTCTCTTCCCAATGCACCATATCATTTTTAAGATGTAAATTTTATGCTTATCAAGGAAACTATGAAAATAGAATATGGCACACCCTTGTGTCCTCGACCCATCATTGTTTCAAGCATGATAAATTTAGTCTATTATTTGATAAATATTGTGAGACTTTTTCTTGGTCATATGAAGACATGCTTGACATTGATCTTAGTATTGTGGTGAACAAAGTAGTCACATGCATTGATGCCAAACCCATTCATCAAAAATAGCAAAAATTTCCCCTAAATTTTTCACCCTATGTCATAAAGAAATTATCAAACTATTAGATGCCAAGTTTATCAAACCTATGAACTATTATGAATGGGTGTCAAACATTATTCCCATTCATAAAAAAGTTACCATGGTTATTTGCATTTGCATCAACTTCTAAAATCTCAACCTTGCTTATCTCAAGGATAACTTTACATTACCTTTGATAGATTATATTATAGATTCTACTACTAAATACAGAATGTTGTCCCTCATGGATAGTTTTTTGAGATACAATCAAATTCATATCACCCTCTAAGACAAACCCAAAACAACATTCACTATATAATGGGGCACTTATTACTATGTTAAAATTCCTTTTGACTTTAAAAGCATAAGAGCTTCCTATCAACAAGATATGACCCAAATTTTTCATGACCTTATCCATAAGATTATGGAAACATATGTGGATGATCTCATTACCAATACCAAAATTCATAAATCCCATCTCTCTAATCTTGATCCATAAACAGGTAAATTTCGTACTCTAAAAATTTTACTTATTGGATTCATATAGGTGGATTAGTTTTAATGCCAAAATTCAACTCTAGAAATATAATCAACTAAAAAGAATGTAATGCAAGTAATAATGAACACTACACACATGTTGATAATGGAGTTTAGCAGATGCTTACATCTCTAGGTTCCCTAACTGACAAACTGATTCATTATAAAAATCCATTTTCAAGTAAAAATTTAAAACTTAAAAAACTATAATGAATCCATCATGAAATCAAGTGCCAATCATTCCTACAAAGACCCAGACTAGTCTTGGAAGGCTTTCACAATGTTGCTTATGACCTCTTTGCTTCACACCTTTTTGTTGACTTCTCCTCTGCTACACAACCTTCAAGAGCCTCTACATAGAGCTAAGTCAAAATAGGAATTAGTCATAAACTCTATAAAATTATCCTCCTTTGTGGCCTCTAAGTAGTATTAACTCCTCCAATAGATCTATTATTACAATACTCAGCTTAATAACACCCTGTGAATAATAGATAATCAGAGTTTCTATAGTCTCATATAATGCTCCTAAACCTTGGAATGGAAGAGTTGCAAAGCTTGATTCTTAAATACTTGCAATGTAATTTTAAGCTTGGAGTGCTCTTGGAATCATTTTAAAAATGAAGTTCATGGGTTTATATAGTTTTTTGAAACCCACCAATTATGGATTTCTTCATTATCCATTCTCATGTACAAGCCATTATTTAAGCTTATTAGCCTTATCTCTCAAAATGGGGCATGGTAAGTTGATGAGGGTCAATGGTTCAAACCACCCTTCATATCTTAGTCTTTTTATAAACCTCCCATGCATTTCTATGGGAGATATCCCAATTTATATGGAAAATATCCCACATTTGTGGGGAAAGAGATATTCATGGAGTTAATCCCATTTCTCAAGCCTTAAGAAGTGAGATTTGTCTAAAATATTGGAGAATATTTTGGATCTATTGTGGACACTCCAAATGTGAATATTTCATTGGTATATGTGTCAATAATCTATTATACCATGTGTGTGTCCAGTCATCATACCTGCACATTTTTTCCCTATTGCCTTTAAACTTCAACAGGCCATAACTTCTACATATGGACTTAGAATTGGTCTGTTCAAAATGCATCAGAAAGCTTGTGACAAGTTCTACACCATGAAACTAGTTTTAAAATGTTCCAAGACCATTAATTTTTCCATTTTTACTAGTTTTGATTATCTATTGACCAAACTTTGAACAATGATAACTAAAGCATATGATGTCCATTTTTTGCACTCCAATAGTTACTACAAAGCTCTTGATGATCTCTACATAATGGACCATGTTTAAATAAAACCAAGGAACATCTAAAAATATCTACTAGATCACGCCTCCCCATTGAGAAGGATTTTTTCCACTAAATTTTGAAACATTCATTTTATCAGTACAATATTTGGTTCTTTGCAATGTCTCATCAAGATATCTATAGTGGACTTTGTGGCCTTTGAAACTACTATTTTGATATGGGAAGGCTATACCATTCATTTCTTATGGAAAATCATCAATTCACTATAATTATAGCATCACATAAAATGACCAATTTGAAAAAGACATATCAATGTCAAAGAGATAAGTGTCTAACTGATTCGGTAATCTTCTGGTGAATAATCTATCCTATATAGTATGGGGATAGTAGAATTTATTTGTGTCAATGGTTGCATTCCCAAAATAATGAATTGCATGTAACTATAAAATATCACCCAGTACAACTGTAGATAAAATATTTCCCATGTATGGGTCTTGAACTACATCCTACACATTATATCATCAAATGCAATTTCATAGCAATAGCTACTTCAATTTCAAGTATTAAGTAGGTACACTGAATATATCCCAAATAATTTTCATATACTATTGTCAACTTCACAATGGATTTAATTAAAATGTGAAAAAAGCCAAGCATGATAAACCTATTGCCTATGTATACTATTGTCAACTTCATAATGGAGTTAATTAAAATGTGAGAAAAACCAAGCATGATAAACTTATCATAAGATTTTCCTCATTTGGTTACTCTATAAACATTCAAAGCTAAAGCATTGGCTAATTTCCCTTCCATCAATCATTGGATGTCCCAAATATGCTTTGAAAATTTTTCATGTTAATCTATAATTATATCTATGCAAACCTAAAACTAATAAACTTCTTACCAACCAATTTTATCAAATTATCCCATTTAGGTGGTTTTATTTCCTCAGTAAATACCAAGGTTGACTCATCAACTAGTGGTGGATTAAGAACTTCATTTACTTTTTCAATAGGTCTGTATTCCATCTTTATCTTATTGTTTTGAGATGGATAAATTCTTCAACACTGCTCAATCCAATGCCCATTCACATGACAATGAGCACAAAAGTTCCTCTTAGCCTCCTTCTTGGATGAGGAATCACATTTTCCATTTCTCACATCTGAACAATGAGATTAGTCTTTAGCACCTATCTTATTTTTGACAAAAGGCATCAACTTCTTTAGCAATGACTATCACTTCCAACAACTATCAATAGAATGGTTACTTACCCGATAAAAAGTGCAAGGAAAAGCATGCCATATTTTTTTAATATCATGGACATATTTTTTATATTGAAAGAGAGGATTAGAAGTTTTAGACTTTACACAAATTCCACCTAGTGCCATGTTGAGTGTAAGAATGAGGAGGTGGAATTTAATTACCTCTTTGGGTCATTCATTTACACCTTTCATCATCTTATTGTGACTAATTATTCTTCTGTATGGAATAATTTTTTTGTACTAGTGGCATAAGCACTTGGTTGTTGAAAGCTTGTCTTCCTTCAATGGATTTGGAACTCTCTCTAATTTCCATTCACTCACTAGAGTAACCCAAACCTACAAAATGAGGATGATCCTTGACTTGTATTGGGTTAGTAATACCTTGTCTATTCTAGCCAAGACCTCTTCCATCAAAACCCATTTTAAACAATAGTTTCGATCCAATACCTCTGGTGTGTTTCTCAAAATCACCAAAAACTACATCAAAAACTGACTGGGAGGAAGTGCTACATGGTAAACTTATAGTACAATCGTCCATCATGTTCTCTACATCTGTGGTGAAAGGTAACTCCTTTTATTCGTGACTCTGCAACTATGCTAAGATCTCATCCTTGGTTTACAAATCAACTTTTAAGAATTCAACCTCCTCTTCTAAGGAGTGAAACTTGGATCTCAGGAAAGTATTTTCATCTTGGATCTATTGATTGAATGCTTTGAGCTCTTCAATTCTTTCACACTTCAAGGCTTTGCCCATGGTTTTTTAATCCTATAAGCAACCTATATCTCCAATAACTGCACACTACACTATAATATTAAACAGGTCTAAAATGTTTACAAGTAATTTAAAATGACATCAATAGGCTACGTAAATATAAGCAAATATTGCATTCAAACTACTCTTATTCCAAAATGATCCATAAATAGGTAGATTTCCTACTCTAAAATTTTTACTTATTATATCCTTATAAGTGGAGTAGTTTAATGCCAAAATTCAATTTCAAAAATATAATCAACTAAAAAGAATGCAATGCAATTAATAATGAATACTACACATAAGTTCATAATGGAGTTTGGTAGATGCCACATCTCTGGGTTCTCTAACTGATGAATTGATTTATTATAAAAATACATTTACAAGTAAAATTTTAAAACTTACAAAACTATAATGAATTTGTCATCAACTTAAGTGCTAATCATTCCTGTAGAGACCTAGATTGGTCTTGGAAGGCTTGCACAATGTTCTGGCATGGCCTCCCTACTTCACACCTTCCTATTGACTTCTCCTCTACTACATGGCCTCTAAGAGACTCTACATAGAGCTAAGTCAAAATAGGCATCAGTCTTTGGCTCTATAAAATGATCCTCCTATGTGGCTTCCAAGTAGTGATAACTCTTCTAATAGATCTACTATTACAATAATCTACTTAATAACACCCTATGAATACTACATAATCAAAGCTTCCATAGTCTCATACAATGCTCCACCAATGCTCCAAAACCTTGGACTGGAAGATTTTCAAAGCTTACCCCTAAAATACTTGAAATGTAAGTTTGATCTTGGAGTCCTCTTGAAATGAGTTTACAAATGAGGTTCATAGGTTTATATAGTTTTTCAAAACCCACCAACTATAGATTTCTTCATTATCCATCCCCATGTATAACCCTTTATTTAATATTTTTATCCTTATCTCCCAAAATTGGGCATGATAATTTAATGAGGGTCAATCAGTCAAATCACCCTTCATATCTTGCTCTTTGGATAAACTTCCCAAGCATTTCTATGGGAGATATCTTAATGTTTATGAAAAATATCCCACATTTATGGGGAAAGAGATATTCATGGAGTTAATCCCATTTCTCAATCCTTAAGAAGTGGGATTCATCTAAAATATTTGAGAATATTTTATATCTATTGTTGACACTCCAAATGTGGGGATTTCAATGGTCCATGTGTCAATAATCTATTAGATTAGGTACATGCCCAGTCATTGTACCTACACATTTTTTCCTTATTGCCTAAAAACTTCAATAGGCCATAACTTATGTATACAGACTAAGAATTGATCCATTCAAAACGTTTTGAAAATCTTGTGGCATGTTCTACGCCATGAGACTGGTTCAAAAATGTTGACAAGACCATCAGTTTTTCTAGTTTGACCAGATTTGACTATTTATTAACCAAAATTTGACCAATGATAACTAGAACATATGATGTATATTTTTGCATTCCAATAGTTGTTATAAATCTCTTGATGATCTCCACACAATGAGCATGTTTAAATAAAAATAGGGAACATCTAAAAATATCCTCTAGATCAGATCTAGCCATCATCTTTGATCAACTCATCAAATACAAAGTTAGACTCAACCCTTATAAATGTGTTTTTGGCATTAAATCTAGTAAATTACTAGGGTTCTTAGTCTCTCTTAGCACTATTGATATCAATCCTACAAAAATTAATGTTATAGTCAACATGTCTATTCTCCATTCCATTAGACATTTGTACTTACCTCAAAAAGCTTGGGGCAATCTGGCAATTCATCCTTGAAATAGCTTATCTTATTTCATATGTTAATTCCATTCTTAAGAAAAGTAATGCTGTATAATGGACTAATCCTTGTTAAAAGTTATTTAACAACATGAAAGGATCATTGATCCATCTACCTACCCTTCATCTACCTCTAATGATCATCCCTTAAATTTATACACTTGTTTTACACCTGTATCAGTTGGGACAATGCTTTCCCAACAAGATGATACTGAAAGAGATTATGCTATCTACTATATTAGTTGAGGCCTCATTGATTAAGAAAATTATTATAACAAAGTATAACATGATTGCCTTACCATATATTTTGCAGCTAAAAAGATTGATCACTACATGCTCTATAAAATAACTTATGTCATAGTTCATTCTAACCCACTTCATCACTTTTACCCCAAAACCTTTTTACCTAAAGATAGAATTGACAAGTGGATGGTTCTCTTAATGGGATTTAACCTGCATATCATAACTTAAAAATCTATCAAAGGGTAAGCCATTGCTAACCAACTTACAGTGACACCCATACCCACTATTAATCATCTTCAAAATAATCCCTTGATGATAACATTCTCTATATTGAAGTTCTTAATCAAGCTATCTCTCTTAAAGATTACTTTCATAACTTCATTACTGACTTAGAATCAAGTAATCAATAATATACCTACGTCATTCCCAATACTACTAAATCTAAAGTAGTTATTAAAGAACTTCCCAAAATCAATGTTGATTTGCACAAAGACACTTGGACCCTATATTTTGATGGTGTCAAATGTCTCCAAGGAGCTAGGGTAGGTTATATTATAACTAGTCCCCATGGTAAAACAAACCCTTTAGCATTCAATATCATTTTTGATGTCACTAATAACATGGTAGAATATAAATAATTAATCTTAGGAAGGAGAGTGGCACTTGACTTAGATATTACATATCTGCATGCTTTGGGTGACTCCCACTTATCTACAATCAAGTTAATGGTGATTATCAATATAAAATTAAAAATATTATCACTTATCATCAAATGTCCACTACCCTCATCAAATATTTCACTTATTTTACCATCAAACCCATTTCAAGAGCTAGAACTCTATTGTTGATTCTATTGCTTATTCGGCCTCCTTATTTCATCTAGATCAAGTTCTCAATGATTCTCAATTTCTTATTCAAATAATAAATTCCCTATCTTCTATACAAACCAAGAGTAACTTATTTGTTATATTGAGGTTGTTTTCATTTGACAAATCCCATTTTATAAAGACATTATCTAATTCCTTGAACATCAAACTTATCGTCCGAACATAAATTCTTACAAAAAGACTAGAATTCACAAATAAGCCTTCAAATATATATTTCAATATAACACCTTTTATTATCACAACATCAAAGTTACCTTTCTTTATTTTGTAATGAAATAAAAGGTCCCTCCCCTCCTTGAACAAGCACATGGGGGAATTTGTAGTGCTCATTGTAAAAAACATGTTACAACATGTAAATGCCTACATATGGGATACTTTTGGCCTACTCTCAAAAAGGATGCTATCAATTTTTCTAAAAACCATAGTCCTTTCCATCTCCATGATGATCTAATCCATTCACCCCCATTCAATATCCAAACTATGGAATCTCCATGGCCATTTTCTATGTAAGGATTAGATCTCCTTGGAAAACTACCTAGATCACAAGATGGGCATGTCTTTATCATCACGGCTACTGACTATTTTACCAAATGGGTAGAATCCATGCCTTTTGTTAATGTCATAGGAACTAATATTTCCAATTTTATCCTTGGCCAAATCATTTATCATTTTGGATTTCCCCATACTATCATCTTGGATAATGATGATAATTTTAATAATAAGGACATAAAGTAGTTATGTGTTAAACTCAAAATACCCACAAATCATCCACACCTTATCATCTATAGTGAAATGGCCAAGTTGAGGCCATAAACAAAATTATCAATAAAATACTTTAAAATACCATCCATAAAACATGTACAAATTGGCATCTTCATTTATATCCCATACTTTGGGCCTATCATATTAGCATTTGTACTACCATTAGCGCAACACCATTCTCACTAGCCTATGGTTTTGATTTTGCCTTCCTATTAGAAGTTGAGCTTCTCTCATTACATATATCTCTTCATGGTATCATAACCAATTAGGAATTACATGAAACTTTCCTTCATGATCTTGATATTCTTGGTGAACATTGTTTAGTCATTTTGTAACATAATCTCCAATACAAGGCTCATATCACCAAGTAACATAATAAAAATGTTAAAGTCCTCGATTTCAATGTTGGTGATATCATCCTTAAATTAGACTATACCCATGATAAATAAGGCAAATATGCTCAAAAATGGTGGGGCCCTTATTTGTTTAAATATATTCTTGGTCCTAGAACCTATCATCTCCAAACTAATGAAGGCCATGTTTTCAAGGAACCCATTAATGCATAATTATTGACTAAATATTTTTCTTATATTTTTCCCTTCTCATATTTCTATCTTACTAACCCTTTTTTCAAGATTTATTGATGAGTCTCACCTTCTACAATAGTCTTCTCTTTCCACAAACATTAGTTCATTCTCTTAGTTCTTTGGTTTCTTTTTATCATGAGTTGCATTATAATACCATGGATAGGACATGGTCTTCCTCATGAATTCCTTTTGATTTTATTTGAATTATTATTTTCCAATGCTTTTTTCACCCTCTTGGGTTTTTCTTTTGTGAGTTGTAGTATAAGACCAAGGATAAGATCAGGCCTTCCTCACAAATACCATTTTTCTCATTTTATTTTCACATGCTTTGATTCACTCTCTTGGATTTTTTATTTTATGAGTTATAGTGTAAGACCATGGATAGGACCAAGCTCTCCTCAAACATTCCATTTTGTCCTTTATTTTACCCTCTTGTGTTTTTTCTTAATGAGTTGTAGTGTAAGACCATGGATAGGACTAGGCTCTCCTCATAAAATCATCATTTTATCCAAAAAACACCATTGTTCAACCAAGTGTTCCTTTTATATAATGTTAAGAAATGATTACAAGTTTGTGATCCCATATTCTCAACTTTAGTTTTTATCTCTTTTATAAATAAAACTTACACAACAAATTATGTTAGCATGTGTCCATACACTTCCATGCATTCTTATGATAAGTAATCATACTTACCTATCATTGTACACATTTTCACCCTTGTCACATTTTTTATGATTTGAAGTAATTCAAATTGTTTCATATTTCATTCCCCTTGATTTCCTTTCATTTCATTCCACTATGGATAAAACAATTTCAAAGTCAAGATAGAACTTTTATTGTATATGAATAAACAAGACTCTTAAACACCATGCTCTCTAAATTCTCTTTCTTAGCTAC
The DNA here is from genome assembly GCA_037957365.1 of Torreya grandis. NCBI lineage: Eukaryota > Viridiplantae > Streptophyta > Pinopsida > Cupressales > Taxaceae > Torreya > Torreya grandis. The sequence continues at coordinate 1,089,376 of JARHVA010001181.1, forward strand.
CAAGTCCAAAGTTTTTAAATGATAGTCAATTTTAGCATTCATGTTTGGTTTTTAAAATCCATATGGAGGAGGAATATAAAAATCCATAAAAATTTAAAATCCAAATCATTTAAAACAAAAGGTAATGATCAAAAGGCAACATACAAAGTCAACAATTAAAATCACACCAAAAGACATGATTCATAGCACATCTCTTATCCCCACTCAAAGATCAAACTACATAGTTGACCTCATGATAGAGTCGAGGTCCTTTGGTTTGTTGTAGGCTAGTAGATTGGGATAAGATAATTCAATACTTTTGGTGCTACCTACTTTCTCACATAAGTACCTAATATTTTCAATAGATCAACAGCTCTGTAAGCAATCCAAAATAAGGGGAACACATTATGAGAAGGTATTTCCACTTTAATATTCATGCATATAGCCCTCATGGGAGGATATTCATGTTTCATTTGATGACCCAAAATTTGTGTGGTTAGGAAAAGTTCTTCAGAGTCCTCAATGTTATCAATCCTCTTATTTTAATAAACCTAATTCAAAGTGTCTTGACTTCGATATAGATTTTCACCTACCTTGATTTTTCCTTCATTTCTCCCACCACCCATTTCATTCTCCCCCCCCCCCACTTTACAAGAAATCTTGTTTCTAAACATGTTTCACACTTCTTCCATTTTCCCTCTTCTTCACATCTTAAAACATGCTAGCACTACTTTATTTCAATTTTATCTATCCTTAGAACAAAATGATATGCTTGAGTATGGATTAATTTCTTTACACTATTCTTTTACATCATGGCATTGTTTGAATAATATGATTCTTACATTGGATAATTTGTCTAAAAGAGGATTGATTTTGCTTAATAGATGTGTTTTATGTGAAGATGATAATGAGTCTGTGTTTCATCTTCTTCTTCAATGTCCCTTTGTTTTCAATTTATGGGGTTTTATTTTAGATAAATTTCAGATTAGCTAGTCCCACCCTACCTCCCTAGTTGATTCATATAATGATTAGATTGCTCATTTCTTAAATCAAGAACTTAATAAGTTATGGGTTTTATCTTTCCCTCATATTCTATGGGGAATTTGGAAAGAAAGAAACAAAAGGAAATTCAGGAATTTAAAAAATCCTAGTGAGAGAGTGGTTAATAAGATTATCAATTTCATCTCTGAGAATTTTTAATCTATTAAAAGAGCAAAGAAATAAAAATTTCCCATTTAAGAAGAATCTGTAGTTAAGAATTGGCTCTTATCTATGTAGAATAGACTAATAATGAATCCTAAGATGGAAATCAAAAGTAAAGTGAGATGGTTAGCTCCTTTGAATGGATGGATTAATATAAATTTTTATGGGGCCTCTAAAGGAAATATTAGCATGTCTGGAGGTGGTAGTGCTCTGAGAGATGGAATAGGCCTACTAGTGGGTGCTTAAGAAGGGCATATAGGATTTCAAACAAACTATTTGGCTAAAATTTTATCAGCTCTTTATGGAGTCTAATTATCTAAATATCTTGGTGTTAGTAGGCTTGTGGTTGAGGGAGATTCATTCAACATCATTAATTATCTTAAAATGATCAACAAAGATAGTTATTCCATTGATGATATTATTGAGGAAATCCTTGTCATATTCCAATCTTTTCAAAATTTTCATTTTCATCACATTTTTATAGAAGGCAATCAATTAGCAAATTGATTTGAAAATAGGGGTGTTGTTATGCATGACTTTAGAGTGTGGGACAAGTATGATGTATTTTCTAATAATGTTGGTAGCATCATTTCTAGAGAGATAGCTTCTTCACATGTTTAATCCTTTTTTGGGGTGTTCATTTATTCATCGTCTATTAATGATGATAAATTTCTAACATGTGTCATTATGAAAGAGTCTAATCATCATGCATAGGAGGAGAATCATATGCAGCTTTGGAGAATTTCATTTGATTAATCAAGTTTTCTATTTTGGTGAGTATATGGATATAACACATTTATCCATTGATTGGGCTTATTTTTCCAATTTATTTGGAAACCAATATTCATATATGGGTGTAGGTATTCATAGGGTTGAATAGTTAATGTCTAAGAAAATTAAGAAGGATGAGAGGGTGTAAGAAATCCTTCATTCGGGTGGATTAACTAATTTCATTGAAATAATATATGGATTTGACAAACTCCTATCAAAAAAGTTTATTATGCAATTGAAGGACCATGTTGTGGATATTAACAATGTCTCTATTGAAATTATAGAAGGGGTTATTTCCCAAAATATAGGATTGAAAGTGGAGACAAAATTTGTTAAATCATGCAAGGCTAACAAGAGAAAAAGAGATTTTTTATGGAGAATGAAGTGTTGATTGATTGATAGGGGGTATCTAAGAAAAGACTTTCCCAAGCCTTTTGATGTGGTAGCTGAACAGATTATGAGCTACATCATATTAGATGGTAGGTGTTATAATGTACATTATTTCCATATGCCAAATTTGAATTACTTCTACCATAATATTCCTCTAAGTTTTCCCTTATACATTCTTCATTCACTAGAATATTTGGTGTTAGATGTTAAAAAGGGTAAAAAGAAACTTCCACTTCACTAGTGGTTATATTTCTTATTTATTAATTTTTTAATGCATCTAAGATTTATGTTCAAGTTAATGTGAAGATGTATAATATTAAAATGGTAAATTCCCCAAAAAGAGTCTTAATAACTGCTTCTAAGACTAGTTAGAGGAAGGTTTTAAATGATGTTCAAAACCAAGGTTTGATGTATTGTGGTATTTGGAGTGTGTTTAAAATGAGGATATGGACAGAGTGGATAATACTAGGAATGAGGTGGGGTCTGATTTGGTGGTTGGTATGGATGATGTTGTTAACTTGGAGGATCTGAATAGAAACAAAAAATATGATGTTACTGAGGAATAATGGAAGAGGTTGTAGAAGGTTTATAATTGCTTAAATGAGGAGATTAGAGGAATGAATTTGACCAAAAAGAGACTGCATAAAATGGCAAGGAGGATGTACATTTGTCCAAAGATGTTCATATAAATCCTAAGGAGTTTGAAATGGTTATGAATGAGGTTAAGAAACATGATAGTTTAGACAAAATTATGGATGAAGTGGATCTTCATAAGGCAATTCTTTGTTGGTTCATGAGAGATAATAAAAGACTCAAAGAGGAGGTGAATAAGATGAGACAAAAGGAAGGGATCCTTTGTACCAAGTAGTACATACTAGAGTTGACTAATAAGCTTGTGGAATTAAAATAAAAAGTGGAGAGAATAGAGATAAAAATGTGAATTTAAAGGAAAATCTAGTTGTCCTTATGGATTTCAATCGTATTACTATGAAAAATTATTTATAGAGCATGGAGGGGTTAAAAATTGTTGATTAAGAGAAACAATGATGAATTTGATAATTCAAGGGCTACCAACAAAATTAATGTCATGGTTGGATAGGAAGATGTTCCCCATAATTCTCACCATATGGAAAAACAATTACAAGTTTGACAGATAATTGAGAAAAAACTTATGAAAACTAGAACTGTCTAGGATGTTAGTGTGTTTCTTACTATTTTCATACTAACCTTTGGTTGTTTTTAATCTATTATTGTATTTTTTTTATCTCTTTCTTGTTCTTCATGGACATACTTTCTAATGTATCTAGTTTTCTAACCTAGTATGCTAGTATTTTGTGTTAGGTAGGGTCCCCTTCAAAACCCATTTTTACCTTTAATAAAAAAAATTGGAAACTTTTCAATCATGTCTATTGTAACCTACATTCCCTAATTTTTTTAATAATTGGAGACCCACTTGTTCAAAAACAATTTCCCTTAGTAGACCTTGAGACTAATCACATATTAGTTTGGTTCCCATTTTTAATTCATGATTGTGATCTTTTCATTCCTAAATTTTTTTGTATCCCTTCATGTTAAGAATTTATTTAGATATTTAGAAGTTTTCCACATTTTCTTACAAAGGATTGGGATATTTTAAGATGTGATTTGATTTGTTTTAACTTTCAAGAGTTATCTTTAGTGATATGTATATATTGCTCTACAAAATAATTCCATCATGGGATTAACCTTTATAGACTTTACTCCCACACACTAAACTTTAGAACAAATTTATTGCGTCAAAATCAAATGGATTTCATGACTTTAAATCTTATCTGAATGACCTCACATTTCTATTTTATTTTATTTGTATTTGATTTTACCTTTCTTATGAAAATGGGCTACTTATATTTTTATTTTACGTGCAAGAACTTTCATAAATTATATGACCCTGAGTCAATAGAAAGATGCCACATGTCATGATCTTATTCACCACAGATATCGCATTACTCAAACTTTCTTGCATCAAGCTCCAAAACTCCATGCCTCTACATAAATCAGAGAATTCCACATGGTATTCTTACACAAACTCATAGTTACACTCCCACATAGGTTGTAAATAACTCCATGAAGACTTTTTATATTGTGTGACTTATATTCCATCAAATCATACCACCTATCATAATATGGTTAGTCAAGCAATCACGTACATTCAAAAATAACTTTGTGATTATAAACCAATCAGAACATGACATGCATAACATTCTCCTTTCCCACTCACTACACAAATAACTCTATGAAATTCTAAGTGTCTATGATCACTAGATTAAAATTAAGAAACACGAGAGTGTCATGACCGTGATCTAGTGTTTAAATTTCATGTCCACATAACTATCACTAAATGTCACAAAGAAATAAAATATAAAACAACATGATCCTACATGATCTCACCATGTTGAGGGCCAAGATTCTATGTTATCATGACATTTAAATTGGTGCCCATGACATGAACATCTACCTATCATTAACTCAATAAAGTTCATGAAGTTTTCCAGCATTATGGATGATCACATAGAGGCCATGTGAATACAAAAGGGGAATAAATTAATTTGTGGGGATTTATATATGATCATAAGTGGCCTAAATTTTGGAGTGATATATGGAAATAAACATAGAGACCATTCAAATTAAAATATATACAATGATTGCTCAACATTAATGTAATTTGCAGGCTTACTTGGGATAACTTTTATTATTTTTCTTAGATTTTAGATCATAACATATTTTCATAAAGCTTTGATTTTGATATATAAGATCATAAAGATTTATTTATATGTTGAGACTCCATGAGCTCCAAAGGAAGCCAAAAATTCCATATAGAATGTGCAATAGTTTTAACAAATTTAAAGTCACAAGTGTATGCAAAAAAATATGACACTTTACATGATCTTCTAGAAAGTCTAAAATTAGATAAGGAACAAGTCTAAGAGGCCTCAAAGTAGAAGTTTTATTTTATTTTATCTTTCAAATTAGCATATCTCTCTTTAATTTTAGATTTAAATTTTCAATTCTATTTTTAGCTTCTTTATAATAGATTTACAATAATTTATTTTTAATAAGTGATCACATGCAAGATTTTCAAAAAAGCAAGGTATTGAACATAAGAATATTATAAATACATTGTATTGAAATAATTTTATTTAAAAAGGTTTTTAGGAGTTCAAAAATCCTAAAAAATATTTATATATGTTTAGTGAGTTTGTTATGACTTTCTTATTTCTCACAATGTCATATTAATGTTATGTATTTATTACCTTTAAGTAATTACCATAGAGTTTTATTTTCTTATTATGAGTAGGTTAGAATGTGAAATTGTATTATTATTTTAGATAGATGTGTTGTTGATATTTTCTCAGTGAATCAGATATTTATGAAATTATTATGAATGAGTGTGCAAATTGTTATTTCCCTATTCAGTTATCTTGCAAGGAAAGTTTTTTGAAATTCACTCATAAACAATTAATCCTTAGACACTTGTGTCATGATTATTCAGAATTGATCGAGTTTTATACTTGAATGATGTTGGTTATTTTTTAAAAAATCTTAGAAAGTGTTGCTTAAGTGAATGGATTACTCAACTAAAATCTAAAACCTTTTTTTCTAACTTGTCCTTACCTCCTTTTTTAATTTTTTTTAGATTTGATTATTGTAATATAACATTATTGTAAATATCCATCCTTGGGTGTTTCTTTTCTACTTAAAAAAACTTCCCTTTATGGTTTTTATGTCACATGTTTCTATTCCACCAATACTACATGGGAGAATCACAACCTACACCTCATACCGTGGATAAAATTACCAGCAGTCATAAAATGAGAGGGTGAAAACCCATCACCCATGGTGTGCATGCAACCCACATCAATAGTGTCCTCAAATAACATTCATGTCTTCCTAATATTTTCTATGTCCTTTATAAATTTCAAAATATAAATTCATCTAGGTATGTTCACCTCAAGATGATGTACCTTCTTGTACCTACACTTTTATGATTTGATGAGCACAAATAGATAAATGGTGTCTTCTTCATTTTTGACCACTTTACATAAACTCAAAAAAAAGGGGTTATAAAACCTCCATGGGAGTTACAACTACATATTTTCATGCTATAATCAAACCTCAATATTTCTTTTTAGTGTAAATGGAATCTCAAGCAAGTGTTTTAGACCTACTCTTTCCTAGATGTGAAAATGATAATATATGAATATATTCCTAAGCCCATATTTGGTACAAGTTAGTGGTGGCACAAGACCTATAAAAAATTCAAAACCAATGTTGGATCAATATACAAGATCCATAACAAGTAATGGTGATGTCCTCTTGATAAATCTTGATAGAATAAGGCTTGAGAGACTCGACTTATAAGAGGATTGAATGTGAATTCTAAATTATAAAATGAATAAATGTACCTTTGTATATATAAATTCCTCTAATGCAAATATACACATGGGATGAACCTAACAGATAGGATAAATGTGACACTCTAAGAGGGAACTCACAAGTCAATGAAATATTTCACATGGGCTGACTAAGATATAGGAAATTACATTGTAATAGTAGTTTAGATACTCTAAGAGCATTTAGGGTAGTATGAAGGCACATAAATAGTTGACATGTAACTTTTCAAACATTATTTATCTAATGGATAATTTATATTTGGCTAAATGTGAACAAAAATTAAATATATTAGGAGGACCTATGTTAGAGAATGATGGTGTTGGGCCCAACACATGAGGAAATGTACTAAAAATATCCAAATGTGTACAAATGGATCGAGTGTGATAAAATAAGAAAAAAACAATATGTAAAAGGGTATTTTACCAAAATTAGTAGTCTACAATTGATTAGGATTCTTCTAAAATTCATGTTAATTTAGGGTGGTTGTATTTACTCAAAATATAATCATTAAATGATAATCTTAGACTAACTGATGAGACACATGTCTATAAATCAATTGACATACAAATGAAATCTTTGAGAGGGTCATCCTCACTATAGAGATTCATAATTACATTATTATAATAATTTATAGTAGGTCAATTCCACTCAAGTTTAAAATTGTGATCAATTTATTTATGTAATTTAGGATAGTTTTAAATAATAGATACTTATGTTTTTAATCCACACAAACCTACACTCTTACCTTGAGTGTATAGGTTACTTTCACAAAATTATGTTTTGATAATTTCCATAAAATGCCTTACATCATATGTGTTATGGGAAACACCAATATCTATGCTACATTACTTAGAAGACTACACCATGTAGCTCCTCACATCATGTATACCCTAGTAGTGTTAAGAAGCATGTTACATAGATATCATACTATAATCACCTGTACACATATCCCAACATCATGTGCCATGTGTATAATTTAAATTAAATGTCACATAACTCAAAATACAACATTTCACACTTCATTTGATAGGTATTGAGTACATAAGTGTAAATTGATTAGCCCTTGTAGGGTTGATGAGTGGTGCCTCTTTATACAAGGCAACACCTTGCATCAAAATTTAAAAAATCAAGCTCAATTCCATTTGTTGTATCTTTTAAATTTATTACAACACAACTTTACAACATGTATGCAACACTATATCAGCATGCACCATACACACAACCTATACACAACATTGATAAACTTTAAGGGAACTCCAAATCTATGTAAAACTCTTAGAAAAGATAAATAACTGTGTGGGGATATTGATCCATGATACATAATGACAATTAACACTTCTAGAGCTTAGTACATGATAGAACACTTATCATCAGACTATATATTTGGAGGTCAAGTGGTATAACTATCAGAAGGTAAAAATTCACACATGAAAATTTAAGCATTTAATGAAAATACTTCACTAGTAAAGTAGAATCACAATAGGTAGATCACAGTATGGTTGAAATAAGAGCATAATAATGAAGCATATAACTAATCCATTTTTAGGGGGGAAACCTCCACAAACTTAAAATAAGATTAAATTCATAATTTAAATATCAAATACTAACTAATGCCTCTTATATATACCCTAATTATGTTATATAAATAACTTAGGCCTGTGATCATAGGAATTTGATAAAGAGAGGAGGTTAGATCAAGTTTTAGTTTATAAAATAATGAAAAGAACACACTAACATGCTAACATATCTAAGCCTAGATCTTAAGAGGAACTTAATAAATAAAATGAAATTGAGAACACAATTAAATTGTAAAAGATAAACAAATCTCTTGCCTTCCTTGAATGCTCTAAATGATTTTTTTTATGGCTTGCTTGGTTTGTGCTCAAAGAGTCTTTGGCAATGGACTTTTTTTTTCTCCTTCTCTCCTTAGCACCATGGTTAGCTTGATATGGTTTGTTCTTGTTTGACGGGGCTTGGATCAATATTTTGGCATTATAACATTATGGCTATAAAATCATGCTACAAAACCTGCATTATAACTCTAAAATTTCCAAGCTCTCATTTCATTAGGCAATGGATTTTATTTATAGACTTAGGAACTAACCTCAACTCAAGGTGAGTTAAAGTGTATTTTAAACATGGAATGGGTTCAAACCTAATCTAAGTGAGTCAACATAACCCTAGTAGAGTTAAAAGGTGTCAAATGGTCATGATTTGCAATGAATAGGCATGGGTCTCCAAAAAGATATATTTTGAGATATTTTTCAAAGGCTTAACAGCTCCCAAAGGTCATGATGAAAGGCTAGGATATTTGCATTTTTAAATTTCATTTTTTAGTTATTCATTAATTGTACATGGATAATTCAACTAGGCATTTAATTTTTTTTAGCTTGTTAATTAATTTTGATTAGCTATTTAGCTCTTTAAATATTTGATATTTGTTCATGTGCCCCACTTAATAGGTCCATAGGGCAAATTAACTTTTATGATGCCATAGGATGATTCAAGATGAATCCGTGAGAGATTTTTTTTGTATACGATAAGATACCTCAATTAGGGATGTCTCAATATAATTTTAAGCTTTGATGAATGATGCATACATAAATTTGGGATGTTCAATTATTCTTAGGCTTAATTTATAATGGTTGGTAGGAATCAGTCTAAAGTCCAACCGAAGGCCATTGGTGGCCAATTTTAGGTGTCTATCGTTTGCCCCTATTTGAGAAGGTGTTGCAAGATATAAGCATAGTAACATATTCTCAATGAATAAAAAGGTCATGTATGCTTATGACTTCAATAAAAATAGATGAACTATAGTTTCCCCCTTGAAGGAGTGATTCGAAAAGGGGTCGATAATCAGTCCCTCAAAAATAATAAATGATTGGACCAAAAATATGAAATGGGATGTAAAAGATTGATATGCCCAGAGGTGGTTATAATCATTAGCATAGGTAGTATAAAAAAGGTAATGTTTTGCCCAAAAGTGGTTATAATCATTGAAAAAGGATTAGGGTAACAAGAGAATGATTTTCCCAAAGGTATTTATAATCATGAAAGGGAAAACAATGATTTTCCCATAGGTGCTTATAATCACTGGTTGGATAAAAACATGCCCAGTTGGGCAGAAGAAAGATAATGATTTAGGTGGCCAATTTTAGGTGTCTATAGTTTTCCACTATTTAGGAAGGCATTACAAGATGTAAGCACAGTAACATCTTCTTAAATAATAAAAAGGTCATATATGCTTACAAATTCAATGGTAATAGATGAACTATAGTTTCCCCCTCGAGGGAGCGATTGGCAAAGGGGTTGGTAATCAAACCCTCAAAAGGAATAAATGATTGGACCAAAAAGATGAAATGGGGTGGAAAAGATAGATTTTCCTAGAGGTGAATATAATTAGTGGAATATGGAGTTGCCCCAGTTAGGGCTAACAAATAGGATGATTTGCCTACAGGTGGTTATAATCATCAACATTCAAATGGATGGAAACCCAATGATTTGCCTAAAGGAGGTTAGAATTCTTAGTAATATAAGTGGGATGGTATACAATGATTCACCTAAAGGTGGTTAGAAGAATTTTACCTTGATTATGGAAAGCATGATATGGAATATGATGGCAAATTGGGATAGATGATAAAGATGAAATTGAGCAACCTGTGAGTACGGAGATGCTTTTCTGAACTAACAAGGAATAAAATTCTTTCATTTTTTAATTATTTTGTGTAGGATATGATTTGGTTTAGGTTAAGAATGTTGTTAGTACCAAGGAGATATATAATTATTGCATTGTTATGTAGACTCCTTGAGTTGATTTTTGTTGTAGCATGTGACGTTAGACATCATGATAGAAAACCATGAGAACTTGGCTAAAATATGCATATAGACTGACACATGATCCAATAAATAAGCAAAAATAATACACCAATGATAAAAACCATAATGATAATGTTATCAATGAATATGGATGGATTCAATAATAATGTGTAAGGAATCACCCAATGAATGCACATAGACTGAATCAAGGCACAATAAGAAAGAAAAAAATAGGCAAACAATCAAACAAATAAATAAAACACATAAAAAGGAAAGAAATAAACAAAATAAAGAGAAATAACAAAAAAACAATGGTTAATCATAATGTTAGTACAAACAAGATGACACGCAAGATGATGATCATTTCCCATAGTAATGAAACAAACAAATAGAATAGGCAAATACAAGAAAAGGAAGGGTGTGACCAAGCTGGATCTAGATGTACTAGACAAGTGGACGCTACCTACATAGTTCCATGGATGTAATATCCAACAAAAACTTCAAGCTAAATGTAGTTCTCCCAAAAACTAGGATAGAAGAAAATGATTGAAAAATAAAACATGGTGAATGTGATAGAATAATATGGGAATGATCTTGCAAAATGGAAAGTGCATGGGATATGAGGCCAAAAAGGATGGAGAAATTAAATGATAAGTGGTTTTTGTGAAATAGCTAGGGATCCCAGAATCCTTAAGGCAAAGAAGTGGTCAATGTTTTTTATTTTTGAAAATGGTTTTACAAATGTTTTTGGAATTTTTTATGTATCTCAACTCCATCGAGAATGATGAGACATGAAATGGTCCAAGCTCACAAAATGGAAAAAGCATTCAAACTTAAGAATTGCCCATAAAATGGTGAGAGCATGGCTTAGGTTACTCCCAAAATGGCAAGAGCATGGAAAATGGTGACTGAGCTGACCTCAATGTGAATCAAGCACTACCTACATAGTCCCAAGATGGGACCTCAAGTCATTATAGTTCTACCTTACAGTGGAAGAATATGACTAGTGTAGCATCTAATTCAAACAAAATAGGTAAAGTAGGCAAATGGCACAGTACAACATAGACATGGCAAGGTGGTACTTTAATGCATGTTAAGAAATTATTGCCCCTAATTTGCCCATAAGTAGTTATAATTAGGAAATAATGATAGGGAAATGATACTAATTTTTCCATAGGCTATTATAATTATTAGCATAATGGTGAGACACTGATTTTCCCAAAGGTGGTTGTAATCAAGTACACTTGGTATAGAAAAAAAAAATGAAGGATGTAACTACCAACTACTATCATACTACTCCAAAATGTGACCAATGTCTAAAATATTTGAAACATTTGTTGAAACTTGATCTGAATCTTTGGGCTGAAGTGGTCATGGAACTAATAGAATGGAACCAAGGTCAAAGGTTTTAGTTGGGGGGAATAACTTGGTCGATATAAAAGGTATGGTAGAACAAAACATGGTATAATGGTATGGTACAAGGAAGAATTTTGATATTATAGTACAACTAAAATGGGCCTCATATATAATATACCAAGTCTCTCAAGCAAAGTCGCACTTGAGATGTATAATGTTCATCAGCTCATCAAATTTATCTCCGTCTAGTGATCGAGCCTATATGTTCCAGCACCATAGTTTGAAATAATTAAAAAAAGGGCCTATCTATTTAGGCTTGAACTTTTCTTTGTGTTTCTTCTCAGTCATGATATTCTACTAGTTTTCTTTAAAAACAAGATCACCAGGCTCAAATTCTCTATGTTTAATGTGTCAATTATAGTGTCCATGGAATCGGTTCTAGTATGCTTGAAGGTTATTAATTGTGGCCATGCATTTATCATCAAGTAACTCCAGCTCTTTTAGGTGAGCTACTCAATAATCTTCATCATTCAGGACATGTTTCAAAGAGATGCACAAAGAAGGTAACTTTAACTCAATGGGAAGAATGGCTTCAATACCATAAACAAATAAATACAGAGTAGCTCTTATTGTAGTACGGTGATTGGTATGATATGCCCAAAGGGCACAGAATATTTGGAGGTGCCAATCATGGCTAGCATCATTGATAATATTTTTTAGGATGTTGATAACGGTTTTGTTAGATGCTTCTTCTTGGTTCTTATATTGAGGGTAATATGCCATGGAAATTATTGAGTAATTTTATATTCGACACATAGCGATTTGACATCCTTATTCTTTAATGATATTCATTATCAGATATAATGTTTTAGGGGATACCATAGATTCAAATGAGATGGTTAAAGATGAATTTAGAAATTTAATTTCCAGTCACATACTTGAGGACTATAGCTTCAACCCACTTAGTGAAGTTTTTTATGGTGGTAAGAATATGTTTATGGATGTCAAATGAGGTAGGGTTTATATTCTTAATGAGATCGATGCACCATGTATCAAATGGCCATGGCATAAGCATTGGATTTAGAGTCTTAGTTAGGGCATGAATTAGATTGGCATGTTATTGACATTTATCACACCTTTTAACATACATAACTACATCTTCATCTATCATTGGCCAATAATACCCATTACATAGGAGATTTTTGGATAGGATAGCCCCACTGGTATGGGTTCCACATACTCCTTTGTGAACTTCCTATAACGCTAATGTATATTCTATCAAAGTTAAATAATGAAGCAAAGTTCCATCAAAACTATAGTGGTATAGGGTCAATTTGAGTAAGGTATAATGTGTGAGATGGTGGAAAAAGGTTTTGGATTATTTATAGGATAGGTTTGGTGGAAATATTTGGTCATGAATATAGGTTTATAGGTCTGAATACCATATAGAGTGGGGACCAACAATATCACAAATCCTTATGATAGTTGAAGGTTCATGAGTTGGTGCTAGTAGACTTGTAATGAGAAATTGGTATTCCTTGGTCGTATCTATATGTTGAATTAAAGATCTAATGGTGGCCACGAATCTATTATTCTATTAATATCCCTTGGTATATGTTCAAACTATAAATCAATAATTTATTGCTTGAGATTGTCGACCATTTCCTTGTATGGTCCTAGTTTGTCATCTTTAGTCTGAAAATGGTTTGTAACTTGATTGATGATTAAATGAGAATCACCATAAACCTTGAGATGATGTATGTTCCATTGTACCACCTATCAAAGTCATAAAAGAAGTGCTTCATATTTATCCATGTTATTAGTACAAGGAAAGATGATCTTGAATGACTTAGGGATTATATCCTACTATGGTGTAATGAACAAAAGGCTTGCCTCCGATCTATGTGTTGTGAATGATCTATCAAAATACAGTTTTAAGTGTTACTCCTCAAGATGTTTTTCAGTGATGGTCATAATGGACTCATCTAGGAAATAAAATATTAGGAATTTTGTATCTGCAAGGGGTGCATCATCAAGTTGATCTACAAGAACCAACCCCTTGATGTCTTTCTAGTTGATATATTCTATCTCAAACTTGTTGAGAAGCATGATCCATTTGGATATGTGGCCTTGTAAAGTTAATTTAGATAGTAGATACTTGAGTGGATCTAATTTTTAAATGACCATGGTCTTGTTGTTCAACATGTAATATCATAGTTTTTGAGCTGTGAAGACCATAATTAAACAGGCTTTTTTAAAGGGCGTATAATTATGTTCATATGAGACCAATGTATGGATTAAATAGTAGATGGCATGATCCTCTCCATTATCATCATGTTGAGCTATAAATTCTTGAGCTTTATTTATGGTTGATAGATATAATAAGAATGACTTTCTTGGCATGGGAGGCAATAAAATAGGCAGATTTATAAGATAGTCCTTCAATTATTGTTAAGCTTTTTGGCATGTATCATCCCAATAAAATGTGACATATTTATTCAGTAGATGTGTAAAGAGATGGCACTTTTTGGCCAACTAAGATATGAAACATCTAATAAACTGGATCTTGTCCTAAAAACTATGGAGTTGCTTCAAATTGGTCAGTGGTGGTATTTAAGTTATGGATTATATTTTGGCTAGATTGACTTCAATGCCTCGGCAAGACATAATGAAGCCAAGAAATTTGCCTAAAGTAACTCCAAAAACACACTTTTTAGGATTTATCATAACTTTGTATTCATGCAATCATTCAAATGTCCTCATTTGTGTTACTAAATGATCAGCCTTGGTCTTTGATTTAACTGAGATGTCATCGATGAAGTCTTCAACAATGTCTTGCATCGTATTATGAAATATGATGGTCATGGCTCTTTGGTAAGTGGCCCTAGTGTTTTTGAGACCAAATAGTATAACCTAATAATAAAACATTCCCCATAAAATGGTGAATGTTATTTTATGTTGGTCTTCTGATGCAATTTAAATCTAGTTATAGCTTGAGAATCCATCCATTAATGAAAGCATTTCATAGCATGTTGTGGAATCAACAATCATGTCAATGTTTGGCAGAGGAAAGTTATCCTTTGGTTAGGCCTTGTTTGTGTCTCTATAATTAGTGCATATTATGATCCCTTCTATCTTCTTACTGATTGGTAGAACATTCAAGATCCACTCTAATTAGTCGATTGGTCGAATACATTTCACTTCCAAGAGTTTTTCCAACTCTTTTTTAACTAATAAAAAAATGCAAAGATGCATCTTACATAATTTTTATTTCACAGGCTTGGAATCAGGATGTACCATAAGGTGGTGTACAACCAAGGTAGGGTCTAAACCTAGCATGTCAAAGTAGGCCCATGTAAATATATCAATAAACTCCCTAAAAAGGGCTATAAAGACTTCACGTTCCTCCTCAATGAGGGATGTGCCTAATTTCCATTTCAAGTCATTTGGAGTCTTATTGTAAACTTTTTTAGTATCCTCAATAATAAAATTTAAACCATCTTCTAGAATGGTTGGAAAAGATTGAAATTGGTTTGAAATAGTAGAGTCCTCCATTAGGATTGACTCTTCAAGTTCTCCTAGGCATGAGGAATCAAAATCTCCCTATGGTAAGGATGGCCATGTGACAAATATTGTTGGGAACTCTTGGATGATTTGATCAAAACCCTATTATTATTCAAAGTTGTACTTAGACCCATAGGTAAGTTCATCATTGGTGATCTCTTGAGCTATGTTTGAGTAAGGTTGAACACCCCTATATAATGCCACCTAAAATAGGTTTTCACCACTAGACTGGCCTTTCTCTTTACTATTTCCTAATCCAAAATTTCCTTAAAGAGGTTTTCACTTTGGGACCTCAATGTTTTATTTAGTTGTTTTTGGCTAAGAGTGTTCACTCGTTCTCCAAAATAGGTTGGAAGATCTAGTTTGATTGAGAACCCTTGTTTGTGTCTTCCAATGGAACATTGTCCCTAAGGCCTAGAAAATTGTAGAAGGCCTCATCATTGTAAAAAAATTCAACCAGAACTATTGATTCTTTTTTGTCCCAATCTATCAGTTGAGGATAATATAAAGGAAGTGGATTGTGGTAAATAACTAGTCTAAGGGTACAAATGGCATTAGTGTCAAATAAATTGGTATTGTCCAAGTCATCGAAAAGGCTATGATCAGTCTCTACTTCATTATCATCATTGTCATCACTAATCATTGGCATTGGAACATGAATTAAGTATATGGGGTCACCCCCAGACAGTTTAAATCAAGACCATATGTTCCTTTGTACTGAGTGGAAAAACTTAGCTCAAGTAGACCCTGTTGATTTAGCCCAAGGCCTCCTTCTTTATAGTCATGTCTTTCCATGATTTTGTTTGAAATGGGATACTTGGAATTTAGATAACAGTTGGCTAGGTTGTCATTATACAACCAAGATTCATCATCTATAAGTGGCTCCTATTCTTGGCCAATGGTTGGTATGAAAGTAATAGGTGTTGGACTATGCAATTTGCCTTTACCCTTTCTTTGCCATTCCATACAAGGTGCTTTAGATTTTTTTCTTCCAAAGGACTTGGGGTTTTGTGGATGCTTGGTAATCTAGAATGTATCATGGGTCAAGTATTCTCTTGGGCCATTAGTCGAGATGGTATAATGATTATATATATTAAGAGGTAGCATGTGGGAAAGCGAATCAAAGGTATTTGGGTCAATGCAATTAGCTTTTGGTGAATCAACAAGTATTTATTTTCCCTTGTCCTTCTTAATAACTAGATTGAGACCAAAATGGTAGTTATAACTTTGGTACTTGGCCTCCAAATGCTTGCAATGTTTATATGGATGTAAATCTCCATGAATGGTAACCTCCATACTTGAATGGGAGAACTTGATACACCAGTGCAATGTTGAAGGAATTGCATGAATATCATGTATCCAAGGTCTACCCAAAAGCATATTATATGACAAATCAAGGTCTAACACATGGCATAGTGTATCATGGGTCAAGGGCCCAATGATAATTGGCAAGTTGATGGTGCCCTATGATTCCCATTCTTCATTGTCATAGGCCTTAATTGTGATGGTTTATAGATAGAGATTGGTTATCATGTATCTAAGAAGCTTTATGATCTTTAGACATATAATATTTAGACCCAATCCATTTTCTATGAGGACACACTTCACTTTGTGCCATATTATGACAACTTCAATGTACAATGGATTTTTATGCAGAGGGCTAAGGGATGACATATCACTTTGGTCAAAGGGTAATTATTGTCCTGGGGCTAAATGTCCAACCAAAGCTTGAAATTTTTCTAGAGATGTCATTAGGAACTTTAGATTGGCCAAGGAACTCTATTAAGATGTTCTTATGGATTGTAGACATACGTATTAAATCTAAAATGGATATTTTTGTAGGTGTCTTCTATAATTATTCCATAATATCAAACATCTTATTTGTATAGCGGTAAATGGCTTGTTCCAATTCAGGATGATTAGTTAGATGGGTGAAGTGGAAAATGGCTATGGGCTTGGGTTGGTAATCTTTGACTGTCAAGTTGTGATTACATAATCAGGATTAGATATAGGACCATTGTTATGAGAAAATGATGATGGTGGGGGACTAGATAGGATAAGTCTCGATTGTCAATGCACTTATGCATGGTCATGGGCTAATGATGAGTTATTGGTATAGGGTCTAAAAGTAGTAATCCCTATTTATTGGTATGCATGTATACAGTCCCAGGTCCAAGAAGGATCATTGACATGTTTTGGTTGATTAGAATTAATTAGCAATGATCTTGTTTGATTAGTACTTGGTCTCAGATTAATGGAAATGGTGGAAATGTGACCTCCCATAATATGGCCAAAAACCTTATTGTATTCATGTGCAATCACATGGTAGGTTTGTTGATTGTTGACATTTTTATGGCCTTAGTTCTATCCATTTGGCTAATGTTATTGATTTTACTTTTGGTTTTATTGGTTTTCTTTTGACTATTGATATTGTTGTTATTATCTTGGCCTTTGTTTCTATTACTACTAATTGTTATGTTGTGGAAAGGAATTTTGAGAGATTCCCAAGTTTTGATTGGATGTGTAAGCTCCACGATCCAATGTTATCTCCCCATTTTCCAACATATTCTCAATCAAATGTTTAATTTTCACATAATGGTGCAAATTATGGCCATTAACCCACTGATACTCATAGAATTCATTTTGTTGGTACCAATCAAGATAAAAAAATGCCCTCTTAGGATAATGTTTCATAATAGGCTAGCTAATCAAATTAGCAGTGGTGAGATTGAGAAACATGGATTTAATGGGTTCTATAAGGTCACTAAAAAAATGATGAGTAGGCACATTTCTCCTTAGAGTAGGGGTTTGCAAAGGCAAAGGTTGTTATATTTGTTGTATCGGTCTAGGTTGTTATGTTTGTTAAATAGGTTGTTAGTTAGGAGTAATTTGTATATGTAGTGTAGGCTGAGCAGATGGTGTTGTGACTTAGTTACTCCATTTCCCACAACATTATTTATGTGATGGAATGGTTTAGACTTTTCATAATTGTTAACTTGGGCATGTTGTGATGTTGCACTTGGACTTGGTTTTGATTATATCCATTATTTTTATTTTTATTTTGGTTCTAATTTGACAAAGTAAGTTTAATAATACCTTTATGAATAAGGGTTATCTCTATCAACAAACATTTTTTAATGATTTATTTAAAAGTGTGTGTACATTGTAGCTCCAAATAGTAAGATATCTCACTATGTAAATTCTTGGTAAACATAGTAGCTAGTTGTTTGTCTAGTAGACTATGGGTGAATCTGGTAGTAAGTGCTCTCCATTATTGTAAATAACTTGCAAATATTTCATCAACCTTCTATTTGGCTTGCATAAAATCTGCCAATGATATCTCATGCTCAAGATTGTAGGATAAGTATTGCACAAACTTGTCTAAAAGATCATAAAAATTAAAAACTGAATTCTTGGGTAATTTTAGGAACCACTTCAACAATTGTTTTGATAGATTCCTTAGAAAAACTATTAGGAGGTATATGTCATTTTAGGCCACTGGCTGGTAAGAAATAAATAATTTTGTTAAATGGGCCTTGGGATCTCCTTTCCCCTTGTATTTATCATATTTTGGTGGATTATACCCTGGAGGAAATGTTATCTATAAATAATCCATGTTGAAAGGGTAGTAACACATGTCATCCAACTTAAATTTTTTGGTTTGTTTCCTAGCTAGGATGGTGGCAATTACATCCTTCATTTATTATAGTTCTTGGGCTAGGAAACTAGAGGGAACATTGGTCTGAGGTGGAGGCTGGGTAGTCAAGAGTGGATTACTTTAACCAAGGTATAGTGGAGGCATAGTTTGTTATGTAATGTTGGTTTGGTTAGGTAATTGACTAATAATATGCATACATGGATTAGGATGTGATTGTTGAAATTGCACGTGTTGTAGTGTGATATTCTAGTTAGGATTTGGTATATGGGCTTGGTTTTGGGGAAATTGTGTTTGAGATGGAAGGATATGGATGGGAGTGAAATACAATGCTTGTTGAGGTTGATTAGATGTTATTTATTGACTATTCAAACCTTTTTGATTAAGGGGAACTTGTGAACTAAGGCCCTATCATTGAGTTTGTGGCACACTAGGAACAAAAGGTAATTGTTGCCTAATCATTACTTGTGGAACATTAGAACATCTTGGTTGCATAAATCCTTATTATGAAGTAGATGCATGTTGAAGGTTTGGTATTTTTCACTAGCCAATACTTGTACACTATTGATTAGACATCATTTGTTATTGTATTGGTATGTTAGCCTACAACTGAAGAGGTATGTTCAGCACTACCTGAAGAGGTGGAATATTGATCATCCCTATTGAGGTGTAAATATGTTTTGCCTCTATTGCATGGGTATGTTAGAGGGTGCCTATTATTTTGGAATATTAGTCACCACCTTTTGTTCCCCTGATTGAGTGTTGTAAGGTGGATAAGGATATGTCTCACAAATTATATCATCTCTATAGGGGTCTTAAACAAAGTTTTCTTACACGACCACATTACTATACCCTATATTATACATGAAACCACTACATTTATAGTGAGACATGGCCAAATCAATGGTGAATGCCTTACAACAAAAAGATATTAGATTTCTACAAACTCTAGAAAATAAGGTCTAAAAAGACAAAAGGTTCAAACTCGATCTAACTTGGTCAAAGGGATGGAGTTGTATCTCCAAAATGGTTTGTGCTAAAACTTGATATAAAAAACTCTAACATCAAATGTCTAATGCTAAATATCTCACACAAAAAGGCCAAGTGGATGAATTAAAATCAAAATGCCAAACTCTAGTTTCAAAGTGTTCCAAATAAGTCTAATCTAAGGAAATAAAGGTTGTTAGGTATTTTGGCCAAACATAGGATCAAAATCTAGGCTCAAATAAAAGCATGTGCTAGGAATTTTGGCCAAACTCGGTGTCAAAAGCTAGACTTTAAATAAAAGGATGATTTAATATAATAAACTTGAAACATTTTGGCATAAACTAGGCACTTGATTTTACACATGAACTTTTTCAATTTGGTATGAGGCATTAAAATAAAAGGAATTTGGAGATAGACTATTATATCCCAAATAAAGGCACAAACTAATAGTTTTCAAATTTGGGTAAAGAATTAACCTAAGTTACACAACCCAAAAGATAAATATTTGTGTCTAATCCCAAATTAGACAAGGCATAAACATAAATCAATCAATGTTTGGATTCAAACTTGTCAAGGTTAATTAAAAACTCAAGTTAGGAAAATTAGGCTTTTTGAACAAATAAGCTAGATAATGTTGAAAGGTATAATGGTACTAGACAAAGACCCAAAAGGCACACGTGGATTGGTTTTAATTAGAAACTTGGACATAAGGCAAAATAAGTCTATGAAATAATTTGACTAGTGTAATGATGTTATCACTCTCTAAGGATGTAAATAATGGTCGGTTTCAAGATTTTAAGGAATAAAATTTATTTGATCAGCGTAACATTACCCATTTCAATCAAGTAACACACACAACATTTTTGATAAAAATTTCAAGGCAAAGGTATGGTGTCAAATAGATGGCATAACGCCTCCTCAAACAATGGAGAGATGTGGACACAAAACTCATTTTGACATGGCATAAAAAAAAAATGGTCTTAGACTCAAAGACCAAAAAAGCAAAGGAAAAGACAAAATAAAACTAAGTAAATCGTCTTAAGCCCTAAACTAATAAGGTTACTTCATATTGTCAAAAGCCATCTATATACATGATCTTGGGAGGATTTTAAGTGTTAATCCAAAAATAAAAGTGCATGAATTAGTAGGGTTTTTACACCCCCTTATCCCAAGAGATTGTATGACAACATAGACCTTCAAGCTACTCACCCTGCATCAACAATATATCCACAATAAGTGGGGTTATCTAAAACTTAAATTTTTTATGCATCACGTCAATTGATTTCATATTGATTAACTTAATATGTAAGAGTTTATTGCTTTTCATAGTGATTCCATCCATGAACTACTTAGTGGAATCCCCTGGTTAAACAGACTGGACTCAGGTTTTCATTACAAAAGAGGAGATTAGTCACTCAACCCCCTGGTAATCATAGTATACATGCCCTAATTTATATACCTCATCATGAAGTGGGGTTGAAAAAATGTTAGGAGATGAAAACATAGGTCAAAGCTTCCCTAAATAACTTATGAATAAGCTATGAAATCCCTTTCACAAGCCAAGTTGCATAAAATAAAACTAAGTGAAAAAACTTTAGAGACTACTTTTAGATCACCCAAACCATATGGGTTTTAGGAGATACTAGACAACATTCTTTCCATGTCTTGGATAAAGGCACAAATTTCAAGGAAAAGGCACTTTTGGTTACCCAATTTACCTATAGGGGATGGGGGAGAGCATACACACACTCTTCATTTTGCACAAACAAACAAACAAGTATAAAACAAACACTTTTAAGAATTTGCAATCTAAGTAAGTGTTAATGTTATGCACCAAATGAAATGTTTTGATGAATTTTTTGGCCTCTTGAATTAAATTTGAAAAAAAATTAAGAATTTTCACAAATAAACTTAACAAAAATCACCTAGGCTCCTTTTAAGAACTTAAAACCAAATGTTCAAGACTTAACCATTCCTTTTAGGCACCAAAATGAAGTGTTCAAAACTTAATATTTGAAAATTGATGTTCTTTCCTGCCTTAGTCATGTAAATGTTAGAGAGTTTCCTTCTAATTTGAATCACATTTATAGATGAGCAAATAAGTTTTGTAAAGATAGCTCTCAAGTTTCTCTATATTTTTTACATAGAGACCAATGGCAGTCACCTATGATTGATGTTGGTTATAAGGTGATCAATGCTAGTTGGGAAATGAACTGATACTGATTGATAAAAACTTATGTCAGATACCTATGAACCTAAAGGAAAAATAAAATAGTTCCCAAAAATGTTTTTTAGCTCAAAATATTACAAAAACTCCACAAAACTTGAAACAAGATGATTAGATAGGAAGTATACAAGTCAATGAACCCTAGAAATAGCAACTAGGAGCTTTAAGAAGATTTAAAATCCTAGTTTTTAAGTTGTGTTTTAATGTATACCCTAATTGATCGATGATGATTATCCATAAATGATGATAGTTAGATATAACCAATGTTAGTTAGGCAAAACTGATGTTGGTTATGCCAAATTGATGTCGGTCTCTATGTAAATCTAAGTGAACACAAAAAGTAGAATACAACAAAAATAAAGCTAAAAATCTAATTTTTAAGCTATTCAACATTCATTTTTAAAAAAAATTGAGTTGCTTCTTGGTCTCCTTGGTATGTGGGATGCTTATAAGGTCCCACCAAGTGTACCATTTGTGATCATAGGAATTTGATAAAGAGAGGAGGTTAGATCAAGTGTTAGTTTATAAAATAATGAAAAGAACACACTAACATGCTAACATCTCTAAGCCTAGAACTTAGGGGAGATTAATGAACAAAATGAAATTGAGAACACAACTAAAATTAAAAATACAAACAAATCTCTTACCTTACTTGAATGCTCCAAATGATTCATTGTGTGGCTTGCTTAGTTTGTGCTCAAAGAGTCTTTGGCAATGGAGTTTTCTTCGCTCCTTCTCTCTTTGGCACCATGGTTGGCTTGATATGGATTGTGCTTGCCTGATGGGGTTTGGCTCAATATTTTTTCATCATAACATCATGGATATAAAATCATGCTACAAAACCTACATTATAACTTACAATTTCCAAGTTCTCTTTTTAATAGGCAATGGCTTGTATTTATAGGCTTAGTAACTAACCTCAACAAGGTGAGTTAAAGTGTAGTTTAAATATGGAATGGGTTCAAACCTAACCTAAGTGATTCAACATAACTCTAGTAGAGTTAAAAGGTGTCAAATGGTCATGATTTGCAATGAATAGGCATGGGTCTCCAAAAAGAGATATTTTGAGATATTTTCTAAGGGCTTGACAACTCACAAAGGTCATGATGAAAGGCTAGGATATTTGCATTTTTGTTTCCTTTTTTAGTTATTCATTAATTGTAAATAGATAATTAAATTATGAATTTAATTTGTTTTAACTTGTTAATTAATTTTGATTAGCCATTTAGCTCTTTCAATATTTGATATTTGTTCATGTGCCCCACATAATAGGTCCATATGCCAAATCGACTATTGTGATGTTGTATGATGATTAAAGATGAATTAGTGAGATTTTTTTATTGCATATGATAGGATACCCCAATTAAGGATGTCTCAACTTGATTATGATCTTTGATGAATGATGCACAAGCAAATTTGTGATGTTTAGCAATTCTTAGGCTTAATTTGTAATGGTTGATAGGAATTGGTCTGAAGTCCAATAAAAGGCCATTGGTGGTTAGTTTTAGGTGTCTATAAGGCCAACCCTATTACTAAAATGAAGCTATATAAATGACCGTGTGAATTAATTAAAGGTTATGATATCCACAAATTGACCACTCATCCTAATACATGTTATAAGCTAAATTCTTAGCATGCCTCTCCTCTTAAAACTAATGATGTCCTCACTTTTGATGAATATTGGATGTTTATATAAGAAGGCTTCATCCTCCCTATATCATCTTCACTAGCCAAATTCTTCCACTTGATTATATACTCTATCATTTCCCTTATCTGAAACCTCCTAGTGTGAGTCTAAATTATTCCCTCATGTTTCAAAATGATTCTTTGATCCTCATCAAGTTATGGTAACTCTATTTGGGTTGAAACTCTTTTTTCAATGACTTGCTTCAAGTACAAAACATGGAAGACTGGATGTATTTTTTATGTGAGATAACTCCAATTTTTATGCTTCATTTCCAATCTAATTTAAGACTTGATAAGGTTCATAATACATAGATCAATTTTTTTAATCTTTATTTTATTATTTTTAGGACATTTTCTTATATGGTTGTAAACACATAAAACCCCAACTTTTGACTTTAAAATGTTTTTTACTACAGCGTTAGGCAGCTTGTTACTTCATGTTATTTTGATCCATTGTCAACTTCTATCAAATACTAGAGAGTAAATCTTGTTGGTGTTGAATGTGTTCTTTGACTACTCAAACCTTTGGTTAGACCCTAAAATATGAGGTGATGGAGGGTGGATGGTACCCATATAGTGCTAAAATTGGAGACATTTTGGATGAGGTACAAAAACAAGTGTTATACCACCATTATCCTAGTGTCAACCTTTGAACCCATTTGTGTTATTTGTCTAAAACAAAACAATTAAGATAACCCTCAAATCACATATTGACCACCTCATTTTTCCCTTCAGATTGGGGATGACAAGATGAGCTAAGAGCTAATAGGTTACCAAATTTTGAAAATAAATCAATGTAAAAATTACTCATAAATATAGGATCACGGTCACTTACTATGATCTTTTGGGTCCAAAGGAGCTTCTCAACTATATCCATAAATGATATTTCTAATATATTTGCTAAAAATAGATGTGATAATGCATAAAAATGGGCATTTTTGGTGAGTCTATCTACAATAACAATGATGGAATTTTCCCCTTTAGATTTTGATAGTCTCGTGATGAAATCCATAGAATCCTCCTCCCACATCTAGCTAGGTATAAATAGAGGTTAAAATAGACTCAGGGTCTTGATTGTCTCCCCTTTATTTTGTTAACACACCATACATTCTACCACAAATTTTTAGACTTCCACATTTATCCCTTCCCAAATGAAATCTTGCTAACTCTATGATAATTTTTTAAGAAGATTGATTTCCCACGTTCTTAAGATTCATAAGCACATTAGGCAAAATGGTTGAATTTTTGTATAGGTACAACCTATCCTTGTACTAGAGAGCATCCCCTCTCCATAATTTGCTTTTGATAAAATTAGATATTGTTGGATATTTTGAATAAGAACTTGTGTAACAACATAATTCTCCCACTCTGATCTTACTTCATTCACCCAATCATCTTTTAATATGTACATGGTGCAAAAAAATGCCTTTATGGACTCATCCTTCCTAAATAGTGCATCAGCCTTAAATTACCCTTTCCTTTGTTGTATATAATATCAAATTCATCTTCCAACATCTTAGTGATCCATTTTTATTGTTATTATGATGATAACCTCTATTCTGAGAAGTTTTTAAGACTATCATGATTTGTATTCACTTTAAATTATCTTCCCATCATATATGGTTGCCATTATTTTACTACATGAAGGATGGAAATCATTTCATTTTTATAAATAAGATTTATAAAATTCTTACTTTTGACTTGGAAACTCTCAAATGCAATCGATTGTCCTTCTTGCATGAGTATGGATCCCATGCCATACCTTAAAATATCACATTCCAAGATGAATGTTTTGGAGAAAAGTGGAGTAGCTAGAAATAGGGTGGTGCACATGGCCTCCTTTAGCTTCTCAAGTGCCTAGGTGGTTGCCTCATTCTAATGGAAGGAGTCTTTTTTAAAGAAGGTTATGAATGTTAATATGTTGTAATAATATTTTTCAAAATGATGATGGTAATATGTGATCCCCAAGAGTCCTTAGATATTTGTGAAGGGTTTAGGTAATTTCCATTATACTATAGCCATGATCTTGTGTTAATCTGCTTTCACTCCCTCATGTGAAAAATATGGCCTAAATTCTTGACCTCATTGACTCCAAAAATGTGCGTTTATAAGTCTTGGCATAAAGTTGTGTTATGCAATAATATCTAAAACCTAATTCACATGATGCAAGTGTTCCACCATTTTTTAATTGTATATTAAATATATCATCAAATAACACAAAAAATTTATGAATAAATGGTCAAAAATCTAAGTTCATCAAACTCTGAAATGTAGATGGTGCATTAGTGAGGCCAAAAGGTATTACCAAAAATTCATAATGTCCCTCAAGGGATCTAAAAGTTTTCTTATGAATATCATAATCTCTAATTAAGATTTCATTATACCTTGAACAAATATCAAGTTATGTATAATAAATATAACCATGTATTTCATCTAACATATCATCATTTATAAGAATGGGGAACTTATCTTTAATGGTGTACTTGTTGAGTTCCCTGTAGTCAGGACACATGCACCAAATATCATCCTTTTTACAGACCATCATTAGAGAGGAATAAACACTATGACCATGATGAATAATAATTTATTCCAACATCTCTTGTACCATATTCTTAATCTCACTCTTTTGTACATATGAATACCTAAAATGCCTGATGTTGGGTGGTAGGCACCTTGGCACTAGTTGAATGGCATGATCATATCAATTTTTAGAGGAAGTCCTTTTGGCATTTTACCCAAAATTATTAAATTATCATCAATAATAATTTTTAGATATGGCAGTGTATACTCCTTTGATGGTTGTGCCTCGATTAAAAATAGTTAATCCAAAAACCCATTCACACCATTTTTTTAGAATCTTCTACATTTGATGAGAATTCACCAATTTTAGAGAATTTACATGTAACCCACACATTTCAAATTTCATGCCCCCTCAAAATGGAAAGTCATGAATATATCTAGGAAATTCATCTCAATTATTCCTAAGGTAGTTAGCCATTGGACTCCCAACACAAAATCTACTCGACACATAGGAATGGAATATAGAGGGATCTCTAGTAAATAATCTCACATGGAGAATTTAATATTATGAAATTTCCTAGAATAATTGACTATGCCACCATTAGCAATCATGACTTAAAACTTTAGGGTTGGATAAACAAAAATTCAAGTACATATCCAATTTATTATTGATGAAGTTTTGAGTACAAATCAAATCAATCAATACTATCACCTTCTATTTATTCATAAAACCCACTACCTTGAGGGTTTATGGAGTGTTAATATCAGAGAGTGCATGACAAGAAATAATTGGTTGGGTTTCTTCTGATTCCTCTCTTAGCTCATCATCAACCTCCCATGCTACTTATTAAAATTATTCTTCTTTATTGTCATGTTCAATGTAGAAAAAAATATTTTTCATGCATTTATGTCCTTAACAGTACTTGATATTATAGTTAAAACATAACCCTTTTTCCCTCTTTTCTTTAATTTTTTAAGGAGTCAATTTGGTAGGCTGATGGAATGATTATGTCAGAGTGCTCCTATCTGTTAAACTTATGAATTGTTATGTTTTGGTGACTAGTGCCATCTCCTCTGATTTTTGTGTCATGTTAATAGCCTCAAAGATAGAACTCAAGTTAAACATATGCAACTCATGTTGGATGTGATCTTTGAGACCACAAAGTAACAATTCATTCAATTTTTTAATTTATGATTTGATCCACTTGTAAGGATAGCTTATAGAACTATTAATTAGAATTCTTGATATATCTTGTTTGTCATAGTCTCATTAACTAGCTAAAATAATTCTCAGTCACAATATTGCTTTAGTGTAATTATAATTCATTAGTGAAAATTGACTAGTTGACCCTCATAACCTTCTTCTTTTGAGCATAAATTCATTGATACCAAATGAATTGCTCAACTTCCAAATATGAAGATGCCATTACCACCTTTTATCCACACAAGCTTTGATGTACATATAAACAATTCTATATTTGATTGATCCAGGTGACTGGATCATTCCCATCAAACTTACACATTTGCACTTTTACAATCATGTTTTTCGATGCCAAATGGGAACAATTATAGGCAAAGGTTGAGTTGTATTGAGTCTTTTATTGGGTTAAGCCAAATATCCACACTAGTTAGTTTGAGAAGTATTGAATTACAATTCATTTTATGGATTCATTTGAAAATTCAAAACTTTATTAAGTCTCTATCTGAGCTCATCCAATTGGTGATTGATTTTGGCCACATCAGACTATATGTTTTGCATACTATACTCAAGTTGGCTCACCTTATGACCTATTGAAGAAATCACTAAAATAAAAGAACTACTAAGTCAAATTTTTTACTCCATATCCTTTTTTTTAAGAATTTCTCCTAGAGTTTTAGAACCCTTGTCTCGACCCTAGTTTTCATTCCTATGATACCAAGGCTTGGTCAACCTTATTCAAAGTTTGATTTTCACCTTTGACTAAACTTTGACCAAGCAGTTCTGACCTATGTCAACCTCAAATCAAAATTTCAAAGAATAAACCCCCATTAATTTTTTTTTATTTTCTAAAAATTTAAAGAAAGTAGAAAAAATCCTAAAATTGAGGGTTATAAAGTAAATTTAAGAAAAACCCTAAGATCACAATAACTTTCTCAAAACTGATAACCAAAACTTAAATTTAATAATATAGCTTTCTCAAAAAATTCTCCAACTTTAGTAAAAAAATTGGAAAAAAAAAATACAACGATTTGTGAGATATAGGCATCTCTAAAAATGTAGGGCTTCAACCATAATTTTGCCCAAATCAAATATTTGATGCCATTTGTAATGAAATTAAATCAACAATAAAGTAAAATCACAATGGTAGATCACAATATGATTAAAATAAGTGTAGAATAATGAATCATGTGACTAAGCCACTTCGAGGGGGAAACCTCCACAATATTACAATAAGAATAGAATTCACAATCTAATGATCATATACTGACCACTACCTCTTATGTATACCCCAATTATGCTATGGAAACAACTTACGTCAACCCTAATACTAATATGAATCTATATAAATGATCATTTAACTCAATTAAAGGTTATGATATCCACCATTTAGTCACACATATCCCAATACAAGTTATAGGTTAAGGGCTTAGAAAAATTATTTGACTTCCATAACAATTTTTTATTCTTCATAGCTTTGTAATCTATGTATATATATGTGTAGCATTAGATAACAATAGATAGTATAAAAGTATAAAACCTAAATTTTTAATAAGAGTGTACCATGTACAAAACACACAAATTAATATAGTTTTCTACTCTAGTTTTATTATGTTCTATATTCTTCATTTTATTCAATATTGCTTTTACATATACAAATAACCAATCTAAGCCTTTATATAGAGTGTTGTCTCTAGGACCTCTTAGGATTCAAATCAATTTTAGATTTGTTATTTAAGTTAATATATTAAATGAAAATTTATGTTTAGAGCTAATAAATTTGACTTTGAGAATATTTAAGGTAAATTTTAATCATCTTTATTTTTTAAATAAGTAATTATATCGATAATTATGTCAATAGATGTAACCTATAATGGTTATCAGTGTGGTGGTAGAGTGTAATAGTGTGAGATGTTAAAAAATGGATGACCTTAAATTTGACATCCATTTAACTATCATATTAAAAAAAATTGCTTCCTATTTATAGAAGGTAATTGAAAACTCATAATATAATGGATTTTAAAACCGGTCTTGTTCTTTTTCAAATATTTGTATAAACCTATTGTAATGGTATAGTTAAATTGAAGCCATATTTTACTAGTTAATGAAAAATTAATAAATAAGGTAATGGATGTATTAATCAATGTTGTACATGAAAAATCCAAGATATGCACTTTAAAATTGATATCTCTTAGTGTTTTTCAAATAGATATATTTAAGATATATGTACTAGTATATTAATATGACTCTTTGCTTTGGTATTTTTTAATTGTTATTATATTTTATAGTTCCAATAATAACATTTGCATGTCATAGATACCTATTTTACAACATATTCATTAACCCCAAGGAGTTAAGACATTAATTAGCAACTGTCATTGAGATTTAAATTTGGGTAGGCAACGACAAAATTTACCCATTTTTTTACTTGAGATATTTCTCATTAAAATTATACCTTGGTGTTATATTAAAATAAATGAATCTTTAAATTAATTAAATACCACAATACATATACAATAAAATAATAATACATAAATAATGAAGGGAGCAATAATAAGATAACTATAAAAGCATAGAAATAATATATTTGTATGTACAATGTTATAGAAAACTTATCACTAACAACTAAACCTACAAACACTCAAATGGAGCCAAGATTATTGCAACCCAAAAATTTAAATATGATCAAATATTATTACTTGGACCATACACTTTATTCCTAAAAAAATATGGACCAAAAATTCAACCAAAAAAAAGGTCTAAAACCGAAATCTAATTTCTAAGTTTTGTTTGTATTTGTTTCCCTTTGTTTATTCATTCTTTCATATCTCATGTTATGATTATGATGTACTTATAATACCTATTTTTTTATATCCTAGAATGTTAAGTAAAATAAAGTGGATTTAGGGGCCTATGTTTAATAGGATGTCATTTTTTATTAGGCTTTTGAGTCGAGGAAAAATGTTGAAAAGTAGTATATTGCATATACAAAAATAACTTCAAAATGTGTTTTAAGAGTGCTCTACAACAAAATGTTGGTTAAAATTTTGATGTGTGTCCAAATAGATTACAACACTTGTCTATTTATAGATGACTTTGAATTCAAATTTTGTATCGTTGATGTGTATGTTAATTTATAACAACTAATGTGAAGGCAAGAAAAGGGAAAGCATGCTCAATTAGCCAAAGAGAAGAGGGATAGACATTATTTACCATATAATTAAATAGAGATTGATTATTTGGACAAAATATACACTTAAAACAATAAACAATGGGATAGGGGATGAAAAGGAATAGGGGGTTTCATATTTTAAAAGTTGATAAGAATACTAAGAGTATTTGATTTGGACCAAATTAACTATATGTAGACAACTGTGCAAAAGTAATACTAATAAATATAAAATAAAGGTCATGAAATTATTTTAGTATACTACAAGTATTTAATTTAATCTCAATTATTTGTATGTATATGTGTGTTCTAATTTGTTTCGAAAATTAACATCAAATAAAATTGAAATAAGTCTATAGACTTCATATAAATATTTTTTTTTTTTAAAATTGTTTAGATAATTTATATTTGTAATCAAAATTTTAATCGTATATAATATCATATTTATAATACCATGTATATATTCAAAATTATTTCAAATTTTAAGATTAAATAAAACTGAAATTAGTCTATATATTTCATACAAATATTTTAAAGCAATAATTTTGTTTAAAATTTTAATTTTTATAATTAAAATATATATAAAAGCAATAATTTTGTCTAAAAAAATTTAATATTTGTAATTGAAATTTTAATTGTATATAATACTATGTTTATAATAAAATGTAAAACATTTAAACATCTAACTCACTCTTATTAAGTGTGTATGTTATTCTCTATTTATTATAGAGTTTTTTATTACGTGGAATGTATAAAACAAACGTTTAAAACTATATTTATTCATATTATGTAAATATGATAAGAATTTTGAAAACTATCTACTACTATAATGTCCTCAAATGTTAGTAAGGCTTATTTGGATGGATTTTTATACTACTTTCTATTGATTTATTTAATAACGTATATGGTTGTATATGGGTTGTAAGATATAGATTAAAATAAATGTATTATTAGATAAATATTTATAGTGAAGTTATTAAATTTGATAAATATTGTAACACTAGTTACCATTCGATAAAGTTTAGGTTTTACTTTAACATTTATGTCTTTAAAAAAATGATTTTAGTATAGTTTGGAAGAAGTGAAATGGTTTGTAAGGAATATTAGGATTACTTTCTTTGTAGGTTGAAAAATTCAATAATTCATTTAAATTTATTATAATAATTTTATCTTTGTTAAAATTAAAATATGTAAATATGGATCATTAAATTAAAATATTAAGAATATAATTGTTAATATAAATAAGAACAAATAAAAATATATAACAAATTTAAAAGTTTATATAATTAAATATCTTTTTAATATGATATAGTTTTAATTATTTGAAGAGTTTAGGTTTTTATTATGTTCATTTTGTGTATGTGTGTGTATGTTGATGTGTTTTTTTGTCTTTTGTTTATTTGGTACATTATTTTTTGGAAGTGTCATCATTGTGTATATGTATGTGTGTGTGTGTGTATCGATGTGTTTATTTTTCATCTTTTGTCTATTTGTTTTTAGGAAAAGTGTCATCAATATGTTCATACATTTATTTTGCATAGTTATAACATTTGTTTGAGTATAATTAAGGTTTTAGGTATAAATGTATTCCTAATTTTGCACATGTTATTGTTTGTCAAATGCATGTGGAATAGAGATGTTGATTACAACTTTTAATTTAATTCCAAAAAAACATAAAATATTGTAATCACGTTTTCTATTAATTTATATTCGAAAATGTGGAAATAAACATTTTTATAGATTTTAAAATTTCAATATTTATTTTGTAATATATTATACTTTGAAACAAAAATCTTAATTTTCTAAAATAATAACAAGATTAATTTTCTTAATAAATTTAATTATTTGTCAAACTAAAAAATCTTAAAATAATTGTCTTATTTTTTTAATTCAAATTATATTTTTATATATTAATAAAAAATATTAAAACATAATTTATATGGATCACATTACTTATAAGAATTAGTATATAATTTAAAACTTACTAGTAATGAAATTTATAATTAACCACATACCTATCATTAACTACAATTAATATCCCAACCATATTAAATGCCAAGATTAGAGTTGGCAACAAAGATTTACTTTATATTTTTTTTAAAGCACTAATTGATAAATCCATACCCTTTTATAACCCATCTACCCTTATTATTTTTTCAGCATTTCAAATATGTATATTTCACAATTGTCACTATGTGCCTATATTTATAGTCTTTGTAGGTTTTTAAAATTTAGTTAAAGAGATTTTTTTTGGTTGAAATTAGTCAACATTGGATCCATTTTTCAAAAAGAAGACAGAAATAGTTTGTATTGAAATCTATTATTCTTTTTGTGTAGGTTCTCATTATTGAAAATATTTATTAAAATTTTATTGTTGTCTTGTGAAATTTTTGAAATTTGATGATCGCCAACATTATATTTAGTGAAGTTCATTACAATTGCAATTCTTTTAGTATGTAAGCAATATTTTTGTCTTTATAAAATGTTTCATAGGGTAATGTTCAAAATACACATGGGTTTGTTAAGGTATACGTCTTTTTGAAGTCATAAATTTAATAGAGGCAAGGTGAATTTTTGATCAAAATTAATTTTAAAAAAATAAGTTTACCATTAAAATTAATATATTGTGTTTATGTTGGTTAGTTTTATATTATTATTTATGAACATTCTTATCTTTAGAATCATGATTCAAAACTTTTTTTTTGGTGATATATATTATTTTAGTGTTGTAGTTGTAAATAAAATTATTTATTCTTCTTCTTGACTATTACTAGTATAAGAGATTTCTCTAAATCTAAATGTTTCTCTCTTTTCTGTAATAATGAATTAGAAAGTATAGCTTAGATGATGGTGATATTTTTTTTATTTTTTATTTTCTTTTCAAGTTAAATTTAGTTTTTAATGGAAGATCAAAATAGATATGTTTTGGTTTTCGTAATGTGATTTTGAATCTTGACATATGTTTTTGGCTATTTGAAGCTTTGTGATTTTGATGTTATAATTTTGTTTTTAGATTATGTATGTTTTGATATTTTGAAGCTCAATTTTATTTTGATTAAATTTATATCAGAATGTTAAGAAGAAACTCAAATCATTGTGTCTTTGTTAATCACAACTTTAATAGAAAACAATAGCTTTTGGGTATGTTCCAAATATTGTGATTAATCATGCTTATTAATGGAAATCATAATTTTTAGTTTTTATTGAGTTTTATAATTGTCAGAGACATTCTTGCCAAATAAGATTGAGAAGATTTATTTATAGTCACATAAATACATTGTGTGTGTTTTTATTTTCAGAATCTTGAAAATCTGACTTTTCCAAAAGCTATACAAGGTACACGCTTGCACCTCCTTTTATTTTGAGGTTTCAAGGATTGCACATTTGTGCATTATTGTACTTCTTTAATTAATTTTTGTGTGATTATGGGAATTTACATAAATAATACATTACAAAACATTGTGAATTTTTAAGACATAAATGATGGGGAGAGGGATCTCTTTTTTTTTTATCCCATTTACTTTAGATTGGGTAAACACTGACCATATATTATTTACTGTAAACTATTATCAAACCATGGTGCTTGATTGTAGTTTTTGTATTACGTAAAGTTAGGTTGGATGGAACTTTAAAAAATAAGATGTTATATGATGTTGGGCCCTTGCCACAACCTTACCATTTTTTTATTCAGAATATTTTTCTCATGTTTGGTTTCTCAAAGGGTTGTTTTACCATATCTAAATGGGATGAAGTGAATAAATTTCTTTTAAAAAAAGGTAAAATTTTATCATTATATTTAATAATATGTGTATGTTAAAATAATCCTCAACGTCTCCCATGCATCAGATAAGATAATATGCAAAGATATGTTGATGTTTAGATTAAAATTCATAATATAATTGATATTTGATATCAAAAAATTTATAGAGAAGAAAAAATACTTTAATTCAATCGATACCAATAATTTGATGTAGCATAGTTCATCATAATTATAAAATACATACTTAAAAATTTAGGAAATAATACTTAAACAATATTCTAAAATTAAGTGAAAAGTAGATTCAAATAATTCAATTTCCCTATTACCATAAACACACTCACCTTCTAGTAGCCTATCATTCAATTTTCCTATTACCATAAACACACCCACCTTCTAGTACCCTATCATACATGATAAGTATATGGAGAAATTTTAATATAAATTTATGCACCAATTGGGGGGCGGAATCTATTCCAAATTGTATGTCTATTTTTGGAGTTAGGTTACTTTTGAAGCCATATTTGTTTTTTTGCACTTTGACCATGAAAGTTATATATATATATATATATATATATATATATATATATATATATATATATATATATATATATATATATCACCTTTAAGCCACCACAAAACATAAAGTGATCATTTTGTAATAGGAATTTTGGAAAAAAAAAAAAAAATCAAAATGCTTATTCAATGAGAATTTTGGGAGTTGTACAATTTTTCTACTTTACTTTGTAAGCATGCCACTGTGTTATTGGTAATTTCTTGTTTGGGATTTGTTGAAGTATTTGAAGTAGTATCTTTATAAATATTCAAGAATAATTGTAACGATTATTTCTTTCATGACTCAAGGTAATGTAAGTAGTGAACTTTGTGGTTCGGTTGAGATGGCAAGTAATATCGATTTTGACAAAAATGTGGATTTTAGTAGCAAGACAAGTGGAATGTATTTTTTCAAGTAAAGTGGTATATCATTTTAAAAACATTCCTAACTCTTAGTTTGCCTAATTATATTGGAAAATAACGAGATTATTTTAACTAATTCTAGATTTGGTGATCTAAATAAACCAAATTATGATAATTTTAATTACATAAAATATATCATAAATTATGTATATTTGAATGTAAAAATTTTATTTAAATTAAATTTATTATTTATAGAAATCACAAAAAAACATATTATTTAATTTGTTTTTGTTTTGTTATGATTTTAGTTTGTCTACAGTTTTAGTTCCCCCTCTTTTAGATTAATGTTAACCATAAACAAGATATAAATTATGTATAATTTCATCAACAAAATAGAAATTGTGTATAATTTTGATTAAAATATATGACAATTAAGCATAAATATGAATCTAACAAGTTGTAACTGATTGAATTATTACACTTAATAAATATAAAAAGTTATTGTTATCACCCAAATTTACACCCTTGGAAGATAGTTCAAGCCTTCCAAATTCGGGATAACATGGAGACAATCCTAGGTCATGGGTGGCTTAATATTGAATTGAATCTCTAGGTTAAAAGGTTAGCTCCCCTTGATGTATCACTTAGGCTCATCCACTACTCTACCAATTTGATAGAAAAAGAGAGAGAAACCTACCTTAATGGAGGTGATGCACTAAAATAGTTTAACCACTACCAACTAGCTGCAAGTGCACATCAACCATGTGACTAATCTGAACAAGATACTACTCCAAATCTACTTCTCTACATCAACATTTCATATGAAGGTTGTGAATAATGCTTGGGATAGGGAGACTAGTCAAGAGGTCATATAATGACACTAGTGAATAGACAATGCACTCAACTTTTCACACTTCACTTTGACACTTCACAATACCTACAAAAAGGCTTCCAAATTGAATATGAATGCTAAAAAAGGACAACATACCAAGGAAGCAAAGATAATCACTTGATAAGATCAAACTAGTCATTCACACACATTGAAACCAATCAAAGGAGGAGGTAACATAGAAGTTTATCATTGATCAAAGGCTTGAAAATGGGTAGGGATTCACCAAGGTGGAGGATACATATATATTGTATTAAGGTTGAATTTATAGAGAAATAAGAGAGAAGAAGAGAGAAGGGTGTAGGAGAGAGAGGTGATAAGTGTCTCATGAGAGTTAAATTCAAGAAAAGAGGTATGAAATTATCTCATTAGGTCCTCAATTCCATGTTTTTTTATGTTTAATATGCCTTTTTATCCCAATTGATGTAGGGGTCTTCATCTTGCTTGACATCTTGCACTTATTCTTCAAAATTGCCCTTTGACTTGGCTTGTGATGGATAAATGGCACACTTGATCACTAACTCCTCTTGAACTATCTCTTGATATGCTCTTTGACACGTTACATTAGCTTAGACTCTCTCCATACTAACATCTCAATGATGGTTACACCTCTTAGGTGTCTTGAAGCCCAATTTGTACTACTATGCCAATCTTGCCCAAATGGATCAAAACTTGATTTTACCTTCATAACTGAAATTCTTCTCCATGAAGAGCATCTTCATATCACAAAAGACCTATAAAAACTCATTTCAAAACCTCAATCACTCACCAAGACGATTATTTGCACTAAAAGCTCTCACTTGGCCTCAAATCCTTGTAGCCTTAAAAATGTGAAAACCTCCTTGTGTAGGATAGTGTACAAATGATCCTACCAAAATGAGAATATATTTGAGGACCCAGTATCCTCTTACATCTCCATGTAAAATTTCATAACCTAACTCTGAGTGTAATTGTCATTTTTTAATATCTTCCCCCATTTAGGTCTCCATTAGCCCTCCTAAGCCCAAAAATTGAGTTCTTGCTCTATAGACCTCCCACACATTTGAAACCTCTAGGAAGTGTTTGATTCAATTCAAGTAACTCTTAAACATACTCTATGCCACATTTTAAGGTCTAACACCTTGTATGGACCTTATAAGCAATCTTATAACAATCTTCTTTAGCCCTTTTTCGTACATCTATAACTTGCACATGCTAACCAAGGGCTTGAAATGGTGCTCAAGAAAGTTATAAAAATCACCCATGTCATTATAAATCCATATTAGTCCATTTGGAATCATTGGATCCATTTTCTCTCTCATTAGGTTCTTAAGAGGCTTCTTGGCAGTTTGAGACCATTTTATATTCTTAGTAATGGTTCATAAAGATCAAAGCATTTTTCTCTCTCCTAATGTCACAATAAAAAATTAAATTAGGGTACCTAACTATTCCTAGGATATTTATCTCCCATGCAACTTGTTCATACTGTACTGAGCAAGAAAAGGTAGCCACTTGGGTGGAAAGACTACATTATGTGAGGTCAACAGAGAGATGAGTTTATAAAAGGATTAATAGTGCTTGGTTTGGGTTAGATACACCTCAATGAGGTCTAAACCATATCCTTTAACTTGTTCCAATGGTTTTTTATACCATTATATCTTTGACCTTGATTTATAGTCCATCAATTCATACTAGGGCTTATGAATAAATTAATGTAACTGACCCTAATTGACTGAGTTAAAGCTTTTTCTCACCACTAGAGGGATTATAAACCTATTATAATATGATCTTTAAGTTTTTCAATCTCTTCTCAAGTCCTTTATTCTTCCCTTTTGCTTCCCAGAAACAACTCATCTTCATCTATTATTTTCAACATAGAACTCTTCACCATTTAACACACAAACCTTTATGTGCAGGCTTAGGCCTATTTGATCTAGACAAATATTTCAACCTTGGATCTATCTTAATTGATATTTAATTTAATGTAGAGGTTATAATAACATTATATATTCATCTCATGATTTTCTTCTTCATGTAAACCTCCCTTGTTTCAAAGTAAGCACCTTCACTTAATAAGGCAAGCCTATAGGTTGTGAACTGACTGTGTATGCATAGGTTGAAATGAATATTATTTAGGTCACTTTATTATGATCATATTTTGAGTTTATTTTGATCTTAAATGACCTCATTCACATATTGTCTCACCTAAAAGTTTAATTCCACTATGTGTGTGGCATCTTCTTGATGAAGTTTGAAATCAACTCGAACTGATTAGACAATCCTGTAGGTGATTCTTTAAGGTTTTAATCGTGTGTCTTAAGTTTAGGACTTCCATCCAAAATTCATTGAGTATCTCAATGTTTTTTTAATCACAAATTTGGAGTTTAGTGTCTTTCTTTGAAACTTTTCAACTTTCCCAAAACCGCATAGCTTTACTTGCATACACCTGCTACTTATATCTTTCAAGGCATGGTTATAGGTGGTGATTGGGAATATTTTGAGTGATCTATTATTATATCACTCTTTCAACATTTTTCAAGACCTTATTATTTTTTATGAGTTCCATATATCTTGTTCACTCATTTAGACCCAAAGCTCCCATACAAAACATTACAGCTTCCTTCTTTGTGTTTGAAAACCAACTTAAGGCCTATAGGTCTATGGGTTGAGAGTTCACTTCTCTCATTATACTTAATTATCCAATGAGAGTATTTTGAGGTTAAATTTTAATTAAATAGATCCCTTTTGAATCTATTGATCTAACATGTACACTTCAGATGCATTCCATATTGTCTCAAAGCCTCAAATTATTCAAGAGCTAGTTGTCTACCTATAGGTTGTCATTTGGTGTTTTGGAGATTAGGTCTTGAAAGCACACCTTTCCACTAGTTTTATACCATTCAACCATATAAACATTTCATTTATTTCATGTTAGGTCTTCAAACTCATTAGTTGATGCACATTTCAATACATATATTGATCTGTAAACTAAAAAATACAAGTGTATTACATTCAAAAATCACTTGTTCATGTTTATGAGATCCTTCAAATTTTCAATTTCTTGTGTTTAATTTGCATAAAAAAATTAAAATCAGAATTAAAATGAAGATCAAAATGCAATAATAATCAAAGAAAATCAAAGACAACACCAGCAAATTGATAACAGAGTTTGGCTTCAATAGCCTACATCTCCGAGTCCGCCCAATAGTGAGGACCGTTCTATTAAAATGCTACAACAAATGGCTTCAAAAACCTTTACAAATCTTCAATTTCACTTTCTCTGATCTTTATTTGCCTACAAATATTTCTCTTAGACCTGAAAACAAAAGTTCAAGGCCGTACAAGGCAAAAACAAGGCTCTAATGCTCTTAATTCTCTTTACACAGTCAGAAATCCATGTCAATACAAGTAAATATTACTCCCTTTTATAACATTTTAGCCACTGTGGCTGAAGCAGTCAAGACCTTAGCCTTTTAGGCACCAGGTCTCAAGTTCTAATCTCTCCTCCTCCTTTTTAGGTGCCTAGGGAAGCAGGCAAGGGCATCCTTCCTCCATGGGTGCGCTTTGACCAAGGCTTTTAATCCCACATTTGTTGGGCATGGTTGTTTTCTTTCTTTAAATAGAAAGTTTGTTGAAGATTTCAAATGAGAAAGTTTTGGGCGCCAACTTTGGATGCCACCTAGCCTATTCAAATGCCTAACAATGAGGGATGCACTTAATGTTTTGTGGCATGGAGGTTTGGCGCCTATTTGGATTTGAAAATGTCAAATATCATGTGCATCCAATAAAACACCTAACAATTTTTTTTGCCCACTAATTATTTGCCATGTGTCAAATGGAGATTGGTCCACTTGGCGTTCCTCAATTGTGCCATGTCATTTTTGACATCCCTGTCACATGATTTCTTCAATTGGCTATATCTTGAGCATTCAGACTCCATTTTTCAAACTGTGAAAAGCGCTAGAAATCTCTTGATGAGTACTACAATGTGTAAATGATTTGAACTAAATTTGAAGACTTTAAAAATAGAACGGTACATGGATCCACCTAGATCATTCCTCCCCACTGGGAACTTTTAGACCTCCAAAAGTTGAAATTAATTGGTAATGAGGTGAGGGTATTTTTCCCTCACCTTTTCAACTTCCATCCATCTGGCCTTGCTTGGGTGCATCCCTTTGAGACCAACGCGAATATATTCAACATTACCTCTTCGTGAAGTCTGCATATTCCTATTAAGTATAGTATCTTCTTGCAATTCTATTAGATATTCAGGAGAAAAATCATCAATGAAGGGAATGGATACACTTTCATCATGATCAATGATCATTAGAGGCTCATATAATTTCAAATTTTCCACATTTACAACTGAATAAATCTACATGTAAGATGGTAAATCTAATCAAAAAGCATTTGTGCCAAAATTTTTCATTATCCGAAAAGGACCATACTGGATTGGTTTCAACTTTTACCTTCACCTATCAGTCTTTCCTTTCTAATGTGAAGCCATACCATATCACCTACAACACATTGGTGATCAATACGATGTTTGTCATGCCTAGCTTTGTACTTGGCTTGACTTTTCTCCAATTGAGTTCAAACAGTCTGATGAATGAGTTGTATTTGTTCAATGAACTTCTTGGCTCGAATGGCTTATTTTGGTTCACCAACAACTGTATCATGTCCATAGAAAACATCTAGAGGAGATTTAGGCAAGTATCCATAACAAACTTCAAATGGAGATTTCATAGTAGAAGAATGAAGTGCCCGTTTATATGCATGTTGTATGTAACACAATTGTTCATCCCATAACTTTGGATTTTTATTACTATAACCCCTAAGCAAATGTACCATAGTGCGGTTCACAACCTCTATTTGTCCATCGGTTTGTGGATGAAATGTAGTGCTCTTTTTTAATTTAGTGTCCATTAGTCCCCACAAAGTTGACCAAAACTCCCAAATAAATCGAGAATCCTGATCAAAAATAATTGAAGTAGGCAAACCAAAATGAACCCATAAATGTTTAAAGAACAAATATGTAGTGCCTTCACCAGTAATCTGCTTAGTGCAAGGAATCAAAACACACATTTTTCTAAATCTATCCACAACCACATATAAATAGTCATGTTTTCTTTGTGTCATAGGCAATCCCCCCACAAAATCCATAGAAATACTTTCCCAAGGGCGAGTAGGAATAGGTAGAGGAGTGTAAAGTCCCAATTTCCTATTACTAGGTTTACTTGTGGCACAAAGCGTACATCCCCTTATATATTTAGCAACATTTTCCTACATACGAGGCCAATAACAATACATTTTCAAATGTGCAACCATTTTAGCATCTCCAAAATGACCAAAAATAAGAGAAGTATGTGCTTCTCTAATCATGTGCACCCTCTCATTTTGAAGAATACATAGTTTACCCAAATGATACAAAAGATCATTATGTACATGATAGTCCAATTCTTCTACTTGTCTACTACTCATCAAGTCTTTATAAACATCCTGAAAATCAAGATCATTCACATATTGTTCTTTATAATTTTCATGAGACAAAGAACCATGTTGTAAAAGAATAGATGCAACAACCATAGGAGGCCTAGATAGCATATCTGCAAACCTTATTCTGAATTCCTTTTTTATACTTGATCACAAGATGAAATTGTTGTAAGAAACCCATCCAACGAAAATGTCTAGACTATTGTAGCTTAGTTTGTGATTGGAGATATTGTAAGGGCTAATGATCTGTATGTATTATTGTTTCTTTGCCCATTAAGTAATGTTTCTATTTTTTAACACTTTGAACCAATGCATACAATTCCTTATCATAAGTTGGATATTTTCTTACTGCACTTGTAAAGGTTTCAGAATGATAACAAACTAGTTTCTTACCTTGCATTAAAATAGCTCTCATAGCATACTCACTTGCATCCGTCTCGATCTCAAATGGTTGTTGTATATCAGGAAGTGCCAAGACCAGAGCAGTACTTATCTTTTCTTTCAAAGTATCGAAGGCTTTTTGATGTTTGCCTCCCCACTGAAAGACCTGTTTCACACTTGTCAAAGAATGCAAAGGTGATGCAATATATGAAAATTGAGAAATAAACTTCCTCCAAAATTGTACTGCACCAAGAAAACTCCTAACCTCAGTTGTGTTAGTGGGTGTAGGCCAATTAACAATAATTGCCACTTTTGCAGGATCAATTTTCAATTTACCATGTCTTACAATGTAACCCAAGTATATCAAAGAGGTCTTGCCAAATTCACATTTTGACATTTTTAGATAAAGTTTTTCCCTTCGTAATGCATCCATGACTTTCTTAATGTGGATCACATGCTCTTCCCATGACTTGCTGAAAATCAATATATCATCTAAGTAAACTATAAAAAAATCATCAAGGAACTGTCTAAAAACATCATTCATCAATCTCATGAATATAGTTGGGGCATTACATAACTTGAAAGGCATAACAAGCCATTCAAACAATCCCTATTTTGTCTTAAAGGTAGTTTTCCATACATCACCTTCATTAATTCTTACTTGATGATATCCACTTCTCAAATCCAACTTAGTGAAATAAATAGCATGTTTTAATTGATCCAAAAAATCATCTATACAAGGAAGAGGGTAACGATTCTTAATAGTAATTTAGTTTAAAGCATGAAAATCAACACACATTCGCCAAGTGCCATCTTTATTTGGCACCAAAATAATTGGCAAACCAATAAGAGATGAACTTGGATGAATAACACCTCTATCCAATAGATCCATTACCTGTTTCTTGATTTTCTCATTTTCCACCACTAATAACCTGTACATGCCAATGTTAGGAAGAGGAGAATCCTGCAATAGCTGAATTTCATGTTGAACTCCCCTTTTGGGAGGTAAGCCCTTAGGATCCTGAAATACATCATCATAAGTAGAAATGATTTCAACCAATTCATTCTTGTGTCTAGGATCACATTTTTCCAAAGCTTGAGTATATTCGTTTTCCTTATACTTAATCAACATGAGACAAAAAGTCTTGCTTGAATTAACTAG
Organism: Torreya grandis; assembly: GCA_037957365.1. Classification (NCBI taxonomy): domain Eukaryota; kingdom Viridiplantae; phylum Streptophyta; class Pinopsida; order Cupressales; family Taxaceae; genus Torreya; species Torreya grandis. The sequence continues at coordinate 1,132,907 of JARHVA010001181.1, forward strand.
TCTTTTCATTTGCCCTGTTGTAACCAAGCAAAGACTTGTTCTAATGTGATGTGCTCTAACTATATATTCAATGCCATCCTTAACAAGCAAGTACTTATTTTCTTTTCTATAGAAGATTGTTTTTCTATCATAAAGATATGGGCTTCCCAAAACAATCCCACATATGTCCAATGGAACAACATCCAACTCAACCTCATCTACAAACTTGGATGTGATAGCAAACCTTAGCCTACAAGTTTGTGAGACTTGTAGCTTCGCATTGTCACACACCCAACCTAGTGGATAAGGCTTCGGATGGGGATTGGTTTGTAAGCCTAGCTTATTAACAACCTCTTCAGAAATTAAATGTTCTTGTGAACCATTATCAAATAGAGTGTCAATCTTAGTATGCTTTGAAACAACTCTAATGTGGAACAATTCATTTCTTTTCTTATCAACATGCACAAAATTGTGTCTAGAAGAAGATGCATCATTTGATGACTTAGTGCTAGAAACTGAAAGAGAAAAATTATTATGTAACCCCATAGCTGTGATCTTAGTTTCATCACCTGAATCTGATCCTAAGTCCTGAACCATAGCATTAGCCTTCTTTTCTTTCTTTTAAAACTTTTTAGGCCTTAACTCAGGATGTAGTTTCCAACACTTAGACTCATCATGATTTTTCTTGCAATGATTACAAAATGGTTTTCCTTCTTTTTTTTTAACAATATAAGTGGATTTCTGTTTAACCTTTCCTGATGAGCTTTCCCCTTTGTAATGCTTAACATTAGATTGCTTACTTTTTACTTTAGGAAAAGATTCTTTTGATTGTTTTCCTCTAGCCTCTAAATGAGTGGCTTGAACAGATACTGCATCTAAATTAGTGGGATTGAACATAAGAATCATATGTCTTAAGTAACCATACAACCCAGCTATATATTTTAGTAGTGTTTCCTATGTGTATAGAGGAACATTCAAAAGTAAAGCTTTTTTCCTAAAATCTTGTGTATAATCTTGAACACTTTGGCCTTTTCCTTGTCTGAAACTTTGCCAATCCATCATGGCTTGTTGCATATAGCCTAAAGGATAGAATTGCTTTCTGAGTTCTTCAATAAATTCATTCCAAGTAGAAATTGAGTTACCTTTTTGAAGCTCAGCTTCCTTCAACTTACTCTCCCACTAGATGAGAGTTGTACCTCCCATATGAAGAGTAGCCAAATGAATTTTTGACTCATCCCATGCAATCTTTTGGACCCTGTAATAAACTTCAATCTGCTTGACCCAATTATCCAATTTTTTGGCATTAACTTTGCCATTAAACATTGGTAATTCAAACTTAATATCCAATTTTAGTGAAGGGAGAGATTCCACAATTTTTTTACCATCATTCGATGGAGAAGGTTTTTCGATTTCTTTACCTTTTGATTCTCATGAATTACCTTCTTTTTCATTCTTAGATTTTCTTTATTTGTCATGGTATAGTTCCTCAACCATGCTTCTCATGTCCATGAAAGCTCAGTGGAAAGCTTGTTTAGATTCCATCTCTTCTTCGACCATCCTTGAAGCACGCCTTGAACCAGTCTCTGGATTATACTCAACGAGTTTTCCTTCACCCTTTTGGGATTTTGACCTTGTCAACATACACTAGCAATCACTGTTAAATAATAACCACTCTGATATTAAAAATTTGATCTGTAAATTGAAAAATACAAGTGTATTACATTCAAAAATCACTTGTTCATGTTTATGAGATCCTTCAAATTTTCACTTTCTTGTGTTTAATTTGCATAACAAAATTAAAATGAAGATCATAATGCAATAATAATCAGATAAAATCAAAGATAACACCAGCAAATTGATAACAGAGTTCAGCTTCAATAGCCTACATCTCCAGGTCTGCCCAATAGTGAGGACCATTCTATTAAAATGCTGCAACAAATGGCTTTAAAAACCTTTACAAATATTCAATTTTGCCTTCTCTGATCTTTATTTGCTTGCAAATATTTCTTTTAGACCTGAAAACAAAAGCCCAAGGTAAAAACAAGGCTCTAATCCTCTTAATTCTCTTTACACAGTCAGAAATCCATGTCAATACAAGTAAATATTACTCCCTTTTATAACATTTCAGCCACTGTGGCTGAAGCGGTCAAGACCTTAGCCTTTTAGGTGCCAGGTCTCAAGTCCCAATCTCTCCTCCTCCTTTTTAGGTGCCTAGGGAAGTGGACAAGGGCATCCTCCCTCCATGGGCACGCTTTGACCAAGGCTTTTAGTCCCACATTTGCTAGGCATGGTTGTTTTCTTGCTTTAAATAGAAAGTTTGTTGAATATTTCAAATGAGAAAGTTTTGGGCACCAACTTTGGATGCCACTTAGCCTGTTCAAATGCCTAATAATGAGGGATGCACTTAATGTTTTGTGGCATGGAGATTTGGCACCTATTTGGATTTGAAAATGTTAACTATCATGTGCATCCAATACAACACCTAACAAATTTTTTTTGCCCACTAATTATTTTCCATGTGTCAAATGGAGATTGGTCCACTTGGCATTCCTCAACTGTGCCACGTCATTTTTGACATCCCTGTCACATGATTTCTTCAACTGGCTATATCTTGAGCATTCGGACTCCATTTTTCAAACCGTGAAAACTGCTAGAAAGCTCTCAATGAGTACTACAATGTGCAAATGATTTGAACTAAATTTGAAGACTTTAAAAATAAAACAGTACATGGATCCACCTAGAATATAGACCTACAAGTCTACAGACTTGTAGGTTTGCATTTCTAATGCATATAGCTTTAAAATATCTGGTTGGCATGATCTCTTCAAGCCTAATATATTTTATTCATTTCTTAACTATCTTTATTATGAGGTTAGTACCCCTTCATAACTTTGACTATGTAGTTAAGACCTTTTGAGACCATATTTGCATAGGCAACTTTATAATACAATCATCAAGCATAGAGACATGAGTGATACTTTAAAGAATTGGTACAAAACAACCATTCATATTAAAGGACCTTGATATGGTAATATGATGGAATACATTCAAACATCTCTTATATACACTAAACTCTATATAATCTTTCAATACTTTGGTGTAAACCTGTAATTTCAACCCATGAAGTTCTTTGGTTAATCTCAAGCGCCACACGTGCTAAACTAAGACTTGAATGATCATGGATGAGGATTTTGTAAACCCTATAAGACCTTTTTTATTATTTTTGTGCATCAAACCTATTGAAAACTACCATCTTGAGGAGAAAAAGTGAGCCTATGGGGTCTAACACCTCTTTTAAGCACCTTAGCTCCTTAGCAAGTGTTCATAAAGCTAAGGAGATCAATAAAACAACCAATGCCACTAATTTAGAGTCCATAGGGGTCCTTATCTTTGATTAGTAGCTTGGGATCTAACTCTACATGTACGTCCTATACTATCCACTTGAAATTTACCTTTTTGAGCTTGTGAAGAGGGAAATGGAGTTCCTAACTACTTTTCTACAAATTTAAGACTAAAACTTCATTACAACCATGATTGTAACCTAGACAATGCAAATAAATACTCTAAATGCATTTTAACTTGAAAGTGGGCTCTTGAAGTCCATACAAGTGCCTTAAATTGCTTACTTGGAGTTGAAACTGAAGTAATTGACATATTCTGATATGCAAACTAATACTCTAACTTTTTCGTAACAACATTCACATTACAGCTTCTCTTGAAATACTTATCCTTTGAAAAAATATGTATAACTCCTTAATTTTGGCCTAGAAAATGACTTAAATGACTTTGGAGTGCATTGACAAATGTAAATGAGATTAATGCATGGTTGGATGGCTTCATGAAATGAAAATAACACTTTATAAGGCCACATTTGACTTCAGTTGATCTCTTCACGATTGGATTTATCAACTTATGTAAGAAATAGGCTTTGGGAAAACTCACATTGGCCACAAATGACACCTTAACATTGTCAAAAACCTTAACAAATGTTAAATTACCTTAATTTCTCCAAAGAAGGCTTAAGAATATTAACAAGGCTAAAAATCAAGTTTCAAACTATAGGGGTTGACCCTTTTTATTCTAGGCACAAAAGTTGTTCAATAGTTACAAAGAAGATAAGATACTTAGAGTTAATCTATTATGTGCAAGACTAAGATAGAGTGTAGATGGCAAGAAGGATGGTAAATGTAATGAACTTGATATTCAATGTATGCAGAAATACCACTTGTAATGATCTTGATATTCAATATATGTATAAATACCCTTAAGGTAGGGAAACACCATATAATACTCCTCTAGGAAGGAATAACTCCACAATGTCTCTTCGAGGGAACAACCTCCAATATCCTCTTACAATAGAAGACTCAATGCTTACTTGATATCCTTACCATGATAATCATCTCCTATATATATACATCTATCTAACCCATGGATGGGTAACCTCCTAATCCAATGTAGACCAACCATTACCCAATGTAATACTTCCATAAGTTACTCTATTATCCTATTATAGTGTACCCATATAACTAAGGGGATGTGTGCCACATGTCGGCATCTCCATCAGCCCATATACATCAATATATCATATCCCTAGGTACATAGCATTCCTTCCCTCCTTGACATGTTTCGTCCTCGAAACATAGGAAGAAACCAAATAATGAGTGTGCTTCAAATCATTACACACTTGTCTCCAATCTCGATCATCTAGCCATCCATATGTGATCTTCGCAGGTGATAGCTCTCCAAGCTTATGTCCAAAATTCATTGTGCTCCTCTGATTTCATTTATGATCATAATTATACTGCTTTGGTGTCCAAGCATAATTATTCCTCTTTTTATTCCATGTACCATATTCTGCTACGCTACTCTGATTCCAACCATGACCATAGTAGGTATTCTTCCATGCATAGTCATAGTGATTCCCCCATTCATTCCATGTGCCATAGTGTTTTTTCTTTGGATTCCATGCATATCCGTAATGATTAGAAATTTTATTTCTTGTATAGACAAAATGATTATTATTATGACACTTTCTCACCTGGTTCCATGATTGTTTCCTCTCATGATGATGTGGGTGTCTATATACCTCAACCTTTTCCAATACTTTGACCTTATCCACCTTTTCTTCTACCTCTTCCACCTTTTCCTTCTTTGTCTCTTGAGTAGATGAAGTGCTCATTTGTAGTGTGTCTTTATCTATATCATCTGAATCTCCATCATGTTCTTCATCACCTGTTTCCATCTTATCCTCATGATCTACCTAGATTGTTATTGGTGCCTTTTTCACTATGATATCTTGTAAAGTGATCTTCTTTTTCCTATACCAAAACTTCATGAACTTTTTCTGAACATTGATATTCATTGTTCCCAAAGTCTCTAACCATAGATATCCAAGAACTATATCCATATCATCCATATCCAAAGCATAAAAATCTGAATGCAAAACATATTTTTCCATAATGAGCTTCAGATCTTCAAACATTGAAATATTCTTACCATCTACTTGAACCTCTTTGATATTCTTTGTTTGAACATGTAGATGCTTGGCCATATTCATGTTAATGAAGTTATACTTGCTAGTAGGGTTTATGGACACAACCACCTTCTTCTTTTGAATGCATCCATGAAATTGAAAAATTGACTCGGATTTCTTTGGAGCCAAATTATTTGAACCCTTCTTCTTCTTCTTCTTCTTCTTCTTCTTCTTCTTCTTCTTCTTCTTCTTCTTCTTCTTCTTCTTCTTCTATTGCTTCTTCTACTTCTTCTTCTTCTTCTTGTTCTTCTGATGATTCTTCTATTTCTTCTTCTTCTTTTTCTGATTCTTCTTTTTCTACTTCTTGTTTTCTAGCCCATCAATCTAAAAAAATCTGTTCCAATTCTTGCCATGAAGAAAACCTTTCTGTACAGCTCAACTGATCAAACCAATCTAGTGCAGGCCCAGACAGAAAAGGAGTTAATTGTCTTTGCCTAAAATTTTTTCTAAAATAATTATCCAAAAGGAGCCACCATTCTCTAACATCAATATCATCTTACCCTAAAAATATTTGCAACTCCATGATCCACAAAAAAATTAAGGTTCATGAAACCCTGAAATGTCAAAATTGATCCATAAAATCATAACAAATCACTCAAAACAGCTCCAAAAATTTTAAAATTTTGACTGCACTTCTCTTAAATCTGCTTACATCTCTAGTAAAAATTTCAAATAAAAATTCCCTATATTTAGGAATATATATTGAAATTACTATAAAACCTAAAATAGAAATAACTCCCTCAAAACAGCTCCAAAAATTTTGAAATTTTTACTACGCTTTTCTTATAGTTTCTTACATCTCCAGTAACATTTTTGAATAAAAATGCCCTATATTTTAGAAGATATAGTGAAATTAGGGTTTCGCTCCACACAAATTGCCCAAATCGAAGCTTTGATACCACTTGTAATGATCTTGATATTCAATATATGTAGAAATACCCTTAAGGTAGGGAAACACCATATAATACTCCTTTAGGAAAGAATAACTCCACAATGTCTCTTCGAGAGGACAACCTCCAATATCCTCTTACAATAGAAGACTCAATGCTTACTTGATATATTTACCATGATATTCATCTCCTATATATATACATCTATCTAACCCATGGATGGGTAACCTCCTAATCTAATGTAGGCTGACCATTACCCAATGTAATACTTCCATAAGTTACTCTATTATCCTAATATAGTGTACCCATATAACTAACTAAGGGGATGTGTGCCACATGTCGGCATCTCCATCAACCCATATATCATATCCCTAGGTACATAACAGTAAACTAGATAACATGCTACTTAGATCAGGATATGGAGGTCTATGTGTTCCCAGATAATGTCATTAGCCTCAATTTTTTGTCATTAAATAGTCTATTTTAAATCTAATGGTTCCCTTTATGTATACTTGACTAATTTATTTGATACATGTGGGTGTGTCTTCTTATCTATTAGCTTTGTGTGTGATCTTGAGGTTTGATTATGTCTACAACTCAAAAAATCATTCTCCTTCATTTGAAACCTAAGGTCCACCTACAATGATAGATTTATGCTTTAAAAATTGGAATATAGGTGGGTTGAGTTGACCTTAACCACTCCTTATTAACTGGTTGAGCATTGCCAACATATCCAATACTTTGAAAAGGTAATTTAAATAATATGTAGTTCTCCTAGTTAGGTGTATGTGTGTAGCTCATTGAATGTATGCAACCTATGATATTTCTTTTGATGTTTGATAGTTGATAATCTTGGCTTGGCTCTTTAGTGTTTTAGAGTTCATAAGGACCTACTCTTAGTGATTTATAAGTAAATTGGTAAAAATGGGGAAGTCCTCTTGAATATTTAAGTCTTTAAATAGGCTTGACATGTGTTTGTTATATATGTGCTAGATAAGTAATAGGATTATACCTAGTTTATGTTTATAGGTAAATTTTTGGGTACTTTCTCATGCCACTAATATGTGAAATTTATGGGCCAACCCATAAGAAGGATTTGAATTTGAATTTTGATAATTACTTGGTATGGATGGAATTATTAGACTCGAAAGGTAAGGGTTTGAATTTCAAAAATAGTTGTTGAGGGAATTTCAGACACTGTCGATGAACTTAGATAATACTAGTAACCAATATAACCTAATTATTGTTGTCATTATTTAGGATGAGAAAATGGTGATTTGGAGAATGGTGATGGTTTTCTTAGTATATTATAATAGTTAGGCACATGTTAGTCTATTAAGTGATGTGGAACCTCAACCACACAAACTCATTTAACTAATCTACACTAATCTTCTAGCCCCAAGATAAAAGGTAGGAACCACATATTGTGCTTGCATAGTAATGCTAGGTTTTTTAGTGATGTAAAACCTCAACCACCTTACTCATTTAAACATGAATCAACCATTGCATATGGACTTATGAATTCAAGATTGCTCAATACTAGAAATGTGATTCAAAGAGAGAAATTGTCATAATGTAAATGTGCATGAAACAATTTGCATGCCCCATAATCTAATTTTTTTAGTTAATTTTAGAACTATGTATGCATGAAACAAATTTTATGCCCCATAATTTAAACTTCACGTGGATAATTTGATATGTATTTATATACATCTATATGTTATGTGTGTCTCATTTATGAAAACTCCAAAAATTTATATCTCATAAGTTTTGAAATGAGTGCATATGTCCCCAAATGTATATGAATATATGCATATCTATAAATCCTATAACTCATGTCTTATGAATTGAGTGTGTACAACCTGCATATACCCCTAAATGTAACTAAAATATCTATATATTTATCCTAATTTGATATCTAAACCACTCTAAAATCTCTATAATTTTTATAATTTATTCTCATGTAGGCTTAATTCTCTATAACAAATCCCACTAATATACCTCATTTTTAGGTGAGGGACATATTATATGGATCACTCATCTCAAAATAATGAGTTAACTATACCATGCTATGTAAAAAAAATTAATAATATCTAATCATGTAAACATGTGGAGAGTATGTCATCATAGTATTGAATATGTCATCAAAGCATGTATGAAACATATGTAATGCAAGGTCATATAAGTGTCATGTTTATATCTATATATCAATTAGACACATAGTAAGAATCATCACATATAATTATACTGAATAAGACTATGCAAGATAGGTGCATGATATGTGTCATGGAACTTGCAAACCAATAATTGCAATATGGTCAATAAGAAATGCCACACAATAGAAATATATGTAATAACATACAATTTCACACATAAGGTCAACAAGCCACATACAAGGGACAAATAATTTTCCCACAAATAATACCAAGGGGTCACAATCAAGGGGATTTAAATTCCAAAAACAATAAAGCTAAGGAGCCATAAACAAGAGGCAATAAATACCATATAAACAAGGCTAAGGAACTAAAAATAAGGCCAGAGCCCACCTATAATAGACATAAAATGCCTAGCATGTTATAAAATAAAATATCATTGAAGAAGCATAGAACATACAAAGTAGTCTATATCATCCAAATATGTAAGTTTTATGGCATGGTAAACTAACATATCCATGTAACATTGTATAAAGTATGATAAATATCAAAGCATGTATAAGCAATCAAAGTAACTCAACATGGTAAATGGAAATGTCATAGAAAGATACAAATTATATTAGTGTAACCTAAGAAACAAGACATCCCAAACATTGGCATGACCTTTGGGTATAAGAATGATCCAACATCTATGCATCCATATATCATGTGTAACTCTATACCTTATACATCACTCTTGTACCATGTGAAATGCATTTGTGTTTAGAAAGAATATTTAGTCTACCAAACATGTGATAAATAACATATGTAAATGATGTAAACTAACAAGTATGTCATGCTCAAGTCCCAATTTGAATTTTTTGGAATTTTTTTTTTTTTTTTTTAGGTATTTTTTGAACATGTGCTTAGTGGAGATGCTAACCAATCTATGGGATAGTCATGGGGAGGCCTTTTATCATACATAGTAAGGTTCATCTTGTGAGATCTTGTGGCATGATGTGTAACTAGATATGAATTTTAATTTGAATCTTAAAAGTGATGTCGTGTTATGTTATAACCGTCGTCATCATCATCATCATCATCATCATCATCATCATTCATAGTGTCTAGTATATGATGAGTAGCTAGATTATGCATTGTATCTAGTGAAAACTATTGTATGATAGGAGAATCTTGTACCTATGTTCACTATGGAACATTCATAATTATAACTATCTATACTCTAGGACATGGATTATTGTTGGTAGTAAACATAGGATCATAAAATTGTAGAGTATGTGTGTATGAAAATTGTGTGATGTGTAGTATTTTGTATAATGTATATCATTTGTATGTATTTAGCACATGGATATATATATATAAATTCTATATAATGTGTAAATACTCCTTTGAGGAAGAAATTAAAGGATAGGAATATGAAGCATTAGATCCTTCTTTATTTATAAATATTGTAAAGATGTAAAGGAAAAGAGTTTCAACTGAGACATAATAGAGATAGTTTAATGGTTCTATTGTAATTTTATGTGAATTATTATTTGTTCACTACTTTCTTTGTTTTGCTCAAATTTGCATGATAAATGTGAATGAATATGTATGTTATGTCCTAATAACCTATGTTTCTATGACTATTCACTAAGAATGAATGAAATAGATGACTTTAATGAATCATCTCTCCCTATGCCCCTTTGCATTCTGATCCAATAATTGAATTTTTATAAAACACACCTTAGCATGTTTTGATGAGAATTTATAGGAACCTCTACTAACAATGGTGCAATGAGCATGGAACTTGAAACATAATGAGATGGATACTAGGTCAAATAGATGTGGAATGATGATTGGATGAAAAATTAAGAAATCAACATAAGAAGAGGCGAAAAAAATAAAAATCGTGCCAAATGAAATCATAATCAAGCATATTCATGAAGAAGTGTATGATTTTTTTTAGTGAAAATTACCCAAATTATTAGTTGCTTGGTTATTAAGACTGGAATATTTTTACTTTAGGTAGAGGGAGACAAAACACTTTATCTTAACTAAAGAAAAGTTATAGACACTGCAGTGCTTGGACACTGAGTGGACACATGCAATATACCATTGGCTAAAAACCACTATCAATGAATACATCATTGAGTTTTTGTGTAAGGGTACATTACATTTGAATCTATGTAGGATATATTTCTAATAGGCATCCAAGGTAAATTTTTGCAATGACTACCAAAAATTTGTAAGTATGTTGGTTATGGATAAGGCCATGGTGCCAATACCAACCAAAATGGAATAGTCATCCAAGGCACTACAGGGATGAGAACTGAAGGGAATGAATGATGAGGAATTAAGAGACAAAACTTGAACCTGAACCCAGAAGATGGGGGATGCATAGAATCATAAGGATAAGATAATTTTGGGACTTAAAAGAGAACTATGACATTACAATTAAGGGAAATAAACAAAATGATCCTCATGTAATTGTGAGTAGAGGTAGAATGAAGAGTATGAAGAGTGTGGGAGGAGATAGACAATTAAAGGAAACTAGATAATGCAAAGTGGGGGAATCAGAGCACCTAAAGGATTTAAGTACACCAAATAAATTAAAGGGAACGTGCAAGATGGGGAAAGTGATTTGGAGAAAATGAAAGACATAGAATGTGGAGAGGTTACAGAGAAGCAATTAGATTAGCTAAAGGGTAGTTTTAGGATTTAGTTACAAGGAAGAATATTATTTTGAGAGGAGGAAGGAAAATCTTTTGAATATGTAATGAAAACTAGTAGAGTACAGTCAAATTCAATTTCAATTGAGGAAAGTAATTCAGACATGGATGATTCATTCCAAGGGGATGCATCCCTCATGCCTAATTTTTTAACATGATCTAATAGTGAAAAATTTGAGAGGCATACTAAGTGGTTTGATGGCTTTACTGTTAAATTTGGAAATTTGTTAGGCCCTCAATTGTGTATCTACTTTTCCTAAGTACTTTTTGAAGCATAGTCATGGAAGATACATGGCACAAAAGACCATGGTACAGAAGAGGCAAGTCACATGGAATAAGGAAACATGAAACACAAAGAAATTAAGAATGTAGAACTTAGACATCAGTGAAATACTTGAGAAAGGGCACAAAAAGTGGATATAGTTAGGGAATGGCTCACATGAACATCAGAGAAGAATAGTCAAGTGCAAATCTAGCACTAGTTTACAAGAAAATATGTGCACGGTGATGAAGATCCATCATAGAAAGAGCATATAAGGGCATTTAGGCCTGGGTCCTTAGGAATTTAATGTAATGGCTTCCCACAACTCATTACTATTAATGGTTGTTGGCAATTCATCTTTTTGTAATTAATTTAGTAATTGAATAGTCAAGGAAGAACCATGTATAAAGATCCCCTTGTTTTACTTAATGTTGGTTGGTAATTATAATCTAAAAGGATATGACATATGAATGCATTGAGAGAAAGATTATGTGTTGATGAAATACTTATGTAATGTATTTATGAACATAATGGAATTATTACATTTTGATCTTAGTTTGTGCCCAACTTCTTTTTATATCATTATTTAAGTAATGAATGAATAATTTAAGAGTTATATATGTAACTAAGTATGAATTCAAAACTAAGTGTCTATTCAACCACCATAGCTTAAGAAACTATATGAATACACCGTCACATGATGAAACCAATGGGAACCAATCTTAAGCTATGCACTTTGATTGAGTGCATGAGAACCTTTTCTCACATGATATGCCAGCATGATAGCTCAATGGAACTCTTGTTAGCTTATGTGTGTGATGAGGGAAAGACATGCTAGACTAAAGGAAAAGAGCCCAACATTTTGGTTCCATTTCTGGGGCATGTTGCACTTATTCTCATGATGGTAGGAAAATGCTCAAATAGTTATCTTTGGAAAATGTTAAACATTGGGTTACTACCTTAGAATAGAATTTTTTACTATATTATCTCGAACCAAGAGTTCTTACATGTGCATGAGTATAAAAACACCTTTATGACTCACTCTATGAAGCTTTCTTTGTAGAAGTGCCCATTCACTTGCATGTCTAGATTTTAGCATATGCACAAGACCATTTAAGGAATAACATATAGTTTTCTTGGTCAATAGAGCATTAGTTGACCTTAAAAATATTGGGAGTGCCCTATATGCACACAATATATATTTGGTGGTGAGGAACACTTAATAGATATGTTTTATAATACACAATCTCTACATATTCTTGTCTAGAGGAAGCCTAATTTAACTTCCTCTAGGGGTAGTGTGGAAGGTATCTTAAGTAGTTTTTATTGGAAATTAAAAAGCTTATAGTTGACTCAAGACTTGAAATCTTCCACATGGATGGCTAAACTCTCCCTCATGTGAGTAGTGTAGTCAGTGGGAGAATGAAGGGGTCAATGTTGATATCAAATTATTGGTTCAACGTGACAGTCAATTAGTGGGAGTTGCATAAGTGCAAGTATGATGAGGCTAGGTGAAGGGATATGATTGGAAGAGATCAAAAGAGGGACCGAGAGGACTCTAAAAGTGCTAAAAGGATCCACAAGAAGGAAAAAATGTATGATTAGGACTCCTCAACCATAGGACTACACGTAATGCTGACACAACTATGTGTAAGAGAAACAAATCAAGTATTGGTGACTGTAGAACTAAATCTAGCCTAATTCCCCACCCATAGTGCATAATCATGCCTTTGAGTTGGATGATGTTCTTGTAATAAATTAGGATACAGATAGTTTAGAGTCAGAGTCTAAACCTATAGAAGAAACTTTTGAAGTATAGAATCAAGATAATAGTTTGTCATTATTTTATTTTCTATTATAAATCAACTCTACAACTCACTTTGGAATGCCTGGTGGACCCAATATAGATAGTGGCTAGAGTACAAGCCCTTCAATAATTAATCAACCCACTTATGTGCCCAATGTATCTAGTGTTTCTATGACCATATTAGGTATGAGAGTAAGTACCAATGGTGGTTCATCTAAAGGATCTAGAGGTGGTGTAGGAGGTACTACTGGACCTCCCCCACAAGGTCTAGGAGGGACTGGAGGTGTGTCACAATAGGCTCTACTTACAACACCCAATTCACCTACAATATAGTACAAAATGATGATTCATTTGCTTGAATATCATGGTGTTGAAAATGAAGTAGAACATGTTCACAAGTGTGAACTCATATGATAGGAATGAGGCATTACTTCTATTGGAAGGTAACTCAATTTTCCACTAGCCTTTTAAACCATACACATAAATAGTACTGGAATTTTGATCTACAAAATGCAATGGTTAATTACAAGTAGTTGAAGGTTGATTTTCTCCAATAACTTGGCATTCCAGAGTTTGAAAAATAGATTATTCCTACCCTAAAGGATATTAAACAAGAACTTACTCAGAGTTTGTGTGATATGATACACATTTAAAAATGCTTCTTTCCAAGTTATCATTTGAGATAAATGCAACTCATCATGCCTAAGGGTTTGTAGGAGGCTTGTTACTTCCTTTTCAATATGCATTGTCCCATGATACCTTCACTAACCTATGTGAAGCATTGGAAGTTTCCCTTTATACTAAAGTCATTATAAATATAGATATAGGGATTAGTCCCTTTATGGAAGCTTAGATTACTACTTTGGCATCTCAGTTGGAGAATCTCACTGTGAATAGTACTCAAGATACCCGTAGTAGTTTATGGTGTGTCATCTATGAATCAGAAGGTTAGAATAGAAATAAATGTCCCTAGGAAGAGTATTCACATAGTGGTAAAGTAGTCCTATGAGATATGCCAAGAATACTATGATGTGAGAGATTGCCCCTGCTTCAGTGAGTTACTCAAACTAAAGTATCATCTTACTGTAAAATATGTGATGAATACACACATGATACAAATGATTTATAACTTATCAATTAGATTCATGAGGTACATGTGTGAGGTAATTTTTAGACCTATGTATCGAACAACTAGGATAATTTTTGAGTTCAGTCCTATAGAGGTCACGGCTGTGCATGCGAAGGTGGGTTTTTTTTGCCTATAACATACTATAAGTGCAGATATCTAGAGCATTACCAACATTATTGGTCAGCCTATCTAACCTATGCCTTATGTAAGAATGAGAAACATATAGAATAATTCCTAGACTTGTATGCTTCCATCTCCAAAGAGTAGAATGAGAAAGGTGCTAGGATGATACAAATTGAAAAAAATCCAACTACTAAGTCGAGACCACACCCTACCACTCCAAATGGTCCCAAGGTAAATTTTACTACATGAATTGGTACTCATTCCTAGTCCATTTCAAATCCATCCACTAGCAAATTTCAATAAGAAGATCCTCATGCAAATTGCTACCTAGATGCTTAGCAGTAAAAAGAAGTATTGCAGGACAATGACTTTGGTGTGGGAATTACAAGGTGAAATTTAGTTCCTTAAGAATAAAGATGTTGGTTCGCTAAGACTAGGCATGTAATGAAGTTTGTGAATTATGAGAATGACTTCTTGGCAAAGACATCACTCCCATTTTAAGTAATGCATTGAGTCATCAAGCACAAAATACTAAATATCATCGATTGAACCATGCACGATGATAAGAGGCTATTGTCCAACCTAGTATGGAATGTAATAAATAAATCTAATTAAATGCATCTATTAATGGTTGGATCATTCAGGATATACTAGTAGACACTAGCATGAAGGTAAATGTACTAACAAAGGATGCTTAGAGAAAGATGGTGAGCCCTCCTTTATAACCTTCTCCTCGCATATTATTCATGGCTAATAATACTAGTGCATTTCCCATAGGAGTTCTTAAGGATGCCATCATTGACATTTTGGGTATCACTTTCTAGGCTGACTTTGAAGTGATTGAGTTGGCTGAAGTTAATGATTTTTTGGCTCTTTTAGGTCATCCATGGTGTTATGCAAATAATGTTGACTTAAGCTTCTAAAAATCACTACATGTTTTGAAAATTATGATCAATGCATCATGATTCCCCAATATAATACTCAAGGACCTCATTTTGTTGAACTAATCAACATTAAAGAGGATCTCAATTGTATTTATAATGTCACAACTCGGGGAACTAAGAGTCTTGATCTTAGTCCAGATGGTATATTATATTGGACAGATGCACAATCCATTTATGACACTACCAGTAATGCTTATGAACATTAGGCTAATAGAAAATATGATCTTATTAGATGAATTTGTGGTACTATTGGTAGTAAAGAGGATGTCTTGCATAAACTTCTTAAGCATCATAAGTTTTTTTTTGGCTTATTGGTGAACATTTGATGGCTAGACCACCCCTAAAATTAGATCTAACACTTAGGTTTCATGATCCAATGTAAGTCTAAGAGTATGTGCAGTAGTTGTAAACTTTCTATGTGTTTGAATATGAATGGATGCACTCACTTATTTATGTTCTTCAAGTGACATCTACTTGATGGTGGGCAACTCACTATCCTAATTTTCTCACCTGGGACTGAGTGCATGTTGTCATGCACTATAATTTCCATCACAATAATCATATTGTCATCACTCTAAGTTATGATGGTGTTAAATCTCCATATGCTCATCTTGATGCCTACAAAAGCCTTTGGAATGTTGAAGAGACATCTTTGCCTTATTATTTGTGGTTCATGTATTTTATGGTACTCTACGCACTTGGTCTAGAACATGGTATATTCATCAAGAATGATGCATATACATACATTCCTAGAGTAACATTAGAATTAATATGAATTTATCACTATCTTTCTCATCCCCTCACATGGATTTATGCCTATCCCTACAAATGATCTATCAAGCTATTATAGGTGATCTAGTATCAGTTTAAGACTACATACAACATATAAATGGTGCACCTAAGGATAGATTGTCCATTTTTCAATAACATGATACTCTTGCCTCATGTTCTTTATAGATTGATTCTCAACTAGACCATGCAATGAGGGAATAGATGTGAAAGGACAAGCAGAAGGTTGTGTACCAAGTTGAGGAAGGTATCAATTTTAACCCACAAGATCCATCCATTGATCACTTAGCTTTACATACTGAATATGGAGTGTGAAATGTCAGAAACACCATATAAATTGACTAGTAACTATATTTTGAGCCACTCCAAATGGTTCAATATAATATTGGAATGGAGGACATGCCTAAGATGGCCACTGTGGGGAATTATTTGTCTAATACTAAGATCACCAATATTTTTAAAATCTTAGAGAAATATCAAGATGTTTTCCCCTATAATTACATAGAGATGAAAGGATTGCATCCTTCACTAGGAAAGATGCACGTCAATTTAGTTGAAGGTGCTTGACTATTCAGAAAAATAACTTATCACATGAATCTTAATATGCATGCTAGGGTTAAAGAGGATATTTATAGTATGTTACATGATGGATTTATCACTCTTATTGATGATTCTGAATGGGTGAGCCCCATGGTGATCAGTATCAAGAAGGATGACCACATTCACATTTGTGTAAAATATCAGGTACTCAATGTTGATTGCATAACTAACCCTTTTCCAATTACTTTCACTGAGGGAATTTTAGGAGTTGTTGGGTGTGAGACTTATACCTTCACATATAGTTTTTATATTTATCATCAGGTCTAGATTACAAAAGAAAATAAACCAAAGACCATATTTCTAACTAAATGGGGTTTATTCGCTTACAATGTGATGTCTTTTAGTTTGAATAATGATCTGACCATGTTCTCATGTATTTTGGTAGAATCTTTTAAGGATTTTATTCATAAGTTCCTTAAAGTATACTTGGATGACTGGACCATCTATGGTTTAGTGTGTGATAATTGTGTTAATCTTTGCCTCATGCTTGAGCATTGCCAAAAACTTAAAATTTATTTGAATCTAAAGAAGTGTGTCTTTGATACTCCTTTTGGAATTTATTTGGGTCATATTTTTTTTATGGACTACTGGTAGATCTAGCTAAGATTATAGTCATTATTCACCTTCCAACATCAACCACTTAGCATGAGGTTTACACCTTATTAGGACACATGGGGTACTATTGTAAACTCATTCCAAGATATGCTAAGTTTGAAACACCATTAGAGAAACTAATTAAATATAATGGTCAATTCTTGTGGAAAAATGCTCACCAACAGGCATTCGTAGCACTCAAGGATAAGCTAATCACTATGCCCATTCTCTAGTTTCCATCCTAAACAAAGCTATTTCATGTACATGTTGATGCTTTAAGTATGGTAATGGGTGATATCCTTGCACAACCTAGTGAGGGTATTCTTGATCATCTCATCTACTTTTCCAGTTAGAAACTCACTCCAACTAAATAGAATTACTCAACTATAGAATGTGAAGCCTTATCCATGGTATACGCCCTCCAGAAGTTTCACCAGTATTTTTTGGCCACCCCATTCACTTTATTTACATATCATGAAGAAATTAAATACCTCATGAATAAACAAGTGTTTCACAGACACATTTGTTGATGGTTTATTCTCTTTTAGTAATTTCATTTTTTTGTGATGGTGAAACTGGATAAGACTAATTGTGGACCAGATCATTTTTCATGCATTTAATCTATTGAAATGGTGTATGCCATCAAGGATGAATTACTTGATGTGAATATTTTTAAATTTATACATGTAGAGGAGGAATTAGAAGATAACATAGCTTTTCTTAACATAGGTTCAACACCAACACACTTTAGCACTCAAGAGAAAAAGTAATTAGTTGTTTGTGTTTAATTGGGGGTGACCTTTATAACTTGGGTAGGATGAAGTATTACAATGATGTATGATGTAACATGAACACACTAAATATATTTAGGAGGTTCATGAAGGTGTCACCAGGGGACATTATGGTAGTGATGCTACCATGTAGAAGGTTCTATTATCAAGGTTATGGTGGCCCACTTTATTTAAGGATACCAAAGCTTATGCACACCAATGTGATATATTTCAGCATGTGGGTAAATAAAATCAAAGGGATGCCATGCCCCTTCATCTGATACTTGCTCATGAACCCTTTTATAAATGAGCTAATGATTTTTTTGTGCCCATTACTCCTATGATAAGGTATACTAGTGCACATTATAGCATTACTGCCATTGACTATCTCATTTTTTAGGCTAAAGTAGTGCCCACCCAGGATTGTGCTACTACAACTACTATCATATTTATTTTGGATAATATTATCATAAGGTATGGATTCCTTTAAGTTTGAATAGTGACCATGGAACTCATTTCCTTAACAAGATAATCTGCATCCTTTTGGTTGAGTTCATGATTGCACACCACAAGACTACACCATATCACCCATAGGCTAATAATATAGTTGAATCTTTTAATAAAATCTTGGGTCATACATTGATGAAGATTTACAATATTGGTCAAACTATGGTATTATGGGCATATCAAACCATTTATAAATGATTGAACAAGCTTACTATTTTTAACCTTGTCTTTGGGGCTGAAGCAATTCTCATAGTTGAGTTTCTTGTACCTTCTTTACATATTGCATGTGTTGGTTGGTTGGACAATGAGGGATATCTAAAAGCATGCCTAGATGTTTTATTATAGCTGGATGAAACATGTTTCATTATGTATTTAATTCAAATATTGGAGAAACAAAAATATAATTCTTGGCATAATGTACATCTTAAGAATAAGACTTTTTATCCTAGTATGCATGTGTTTGTCTAGGACTCCAAGTTCAAGTGACATTCAAGAAAACTTCACATCCATTGGGATGGTTTGTTCATCATTCATAGAATTTATCCCATAGGTGTGTGTTAGTTGAATATTTTAGATGGATAATTCCTTTCAGGCCATTTCAATGGTAATCAGCTTAGACCTTACCATTTTGAGTGATATTTCTCTTTTGTTAATAAGGCATATGTTGGTAATTAGTTTAGGATTTTGGTTTATTTTTCAATAAAGTGTGGCATTGCTTGTGTTCTTTTTGCATAGGTTTAGATCATTACTTTGTTCTCTTTTATTTTCTTTGTCATGTCGTGGAGGACCATAAACATATTTTAGTGTGGGGTGGGTGTGAATGAAGTAAATCTAGAGAGTGCAAAGGAAACAATAAAAGGAAATGCATGTGTAAAAAGGTCACATAAGTGAAATCACATAAAGAAAATAAGATATGTAAGATCTTAACCACTATAAAGGAATCAAGATTGAAAAATTAGGTTCCCACCTTGGAAATATAAATTTTTAAATTTTTTTATAGTTGTCATGTACTTTGATAAAAACATAGGATGGGATAGATGCATTAAATGTGATAAAAGTAATGTGTAATGTTAAGTGTGCAAAGTAGACATTATGGAAATACCATTAGAAGCATTAATGAGTGAAATGATGGATGATGTTATGGAGAAGAAAATATGGACTACCCCTCAAAGTTATAAAAGGTTAAGAAGTCTTCATTGTAATACTTTACTATTGTAAACTCATGAATTTATAGAACCAAGCAGAGTGTTTTTAAGCTATCAAAAGGAGAATTTATCAAATTTCAATGACAAATTCATAATTTTTGAAGGATATCATCATGAATAGAGATATTGGTGAAGTAGTGATTAGAGAAACATAATTGAAAGAGTTAAAGCTTATAGATTTTGGTGTGTGTCATTGGAATTCATTAAAGAAAGAAAGTTGAGGGAGTTAGGAATAATAAAAACATATTCTTTTAGGATGATTAGATGGTCTTTCCTTAACATTTGGGCTCTATGAAGGGTGATGCAACCAAAAAAGAAGGCCTAGATAATTGATCCCTTTCTTGTGATCTATGAAGAAGAAGAGTTTGAGGGCAGATAAGCACAACCAGATTTGATAAGAGAGGAAGTGCTTGGTGAGTTAGACATGCAAGAGGAAATTTTGGAATAAAATATAGAGGGAATAAACATTAAATAAAATTATCACTCTTATTGATGAGTCTTAATGGGTGAATCCCATGGTGATCAGTATCAAGAAGGATGGCCACATTCACATTTGTGCTATCAAGTACTCAATATTTCTTGTGTAACTAACCCTTTTCCAATGCCTTTCATTGAATAAATTTTAGGATTTGTTGGCTATGATATTTATACCTTCATTGGTGGTTTTTCTATTTATCATCAGTACTAGTTTGTAGAAGAAGATAAACCAAAGACCACCTTTACAACTGAATGGGGTCTGTTCACTTACAATGTGATGCTTTTTGATTTGAAGAATGCTCTAACCATGTTCTCATGTATTAAAATAGAATATTTTAAGGATTTTATTCACAAGTTTCTTCAAATAAACTTAGATGATTGGACCATCTATAGTTTAGTGCATAATCATTGTGTTAATCTTCACTTCATGCTTGAACATTGTCGATAACTTTAGATTTATTTGAATCTAAAGAAGTGTATATTTTATACTCATTTTCAAATTTATTTGGGTCATATTATTTTTCATGATGGCGTAGACATCCAATTCTTATCATTATTATGCTAAAATTATAAATCTGAATGACAATCTGCAACAATGCATAATTTGGACCAAAACCACTAAAATGATGTAATTCATTCACACATATCATGTGCAAGTGTCGATTCTTATCCATTGATCCTTGATTGGGGAAATGCATTTTACATAATAATTATCTTTTCTAAAATCACTTTGATTCAAATTTTTACCAAACAAAATGACATCATAGACCACTAAAATCCTCTTATTTGTCAGGACACATCACATGCATGTGTCAATTCATGTCTATATTTTACTAATTAGGATAATAGCCTATACACAATCATCACCTTCTACTGATTCAAATATAGTCAAATTACACCCAACTAAATTGACATTTTTGACTATTTTGATTAAATGTGTGACTAATTTACAAGAATTTCAAAATACTAAGTAAACCAAATCAAATTAAGAGCTTAAGTGGAAAATCCATCGAAAGTTATTGAATGTCTATTATTGGAAATTCATAATTCAAAATATCTGGGCCATGACATTACCCATGACATCAACAAAAGGGTGTTAAGCATTAGGCATTAATGGACACAAATATCAAGTTTTAGGCCACCCATGCCTCATTAATGTTCCTTTGTTCCAAAATATTAATGGTTTTATTCCTCTAAAATTGAATTAATCTTTGGCCACACATCTTGATCTCAAAATGGATGATTACGGTTGATTCTCAAAATTTTTGGAAAACTATAAATACATGAGCCACCATAGACCAACCACCAAGATTTTTACTAAAAACAACTTATGTAGAAATATTGCTAGAAAAGCTTCACCAATTCCTCCACATTGACCAATCAAGGAGACAAAGCCATTTGTGTTATAAGAGATGATGAAGGCACTTGTTCAAATGCATTGATAAAGACTTAGAGCACTAAATCTAGGCACAAACATGTTTATGGGCCATTTTTGAAGGAGAGTTACTATGTGAGGGTATTGTTTGTCTTATTTTCCTAATTAGTTTCTTGATTCCATTGATATCACCCCTCAAGGGACTAGGCTTAGCATGTTAGGTTCTTTATGCTTATTATTGGTTTTCTTTACTAACAAATGAACTAACCTGATTTATAATCTTACTCTACATTTTGGCATGCCTGATGGGACCATGTATCTCACGTAGCATTTTATCCTTTTAATTATGCATTCAAACCATATTTTGATGTCATTTTGCTCTTTTTTCTTCTAATTTTCATGTTTTCTATCTTCTAGACAAAATAACAAAATCGCCCTATAAATAGGGAGGTCATCCTAAACATCAGTAAAATAATCCTATGGAATGATGAGGTCACCCTGAAGAATAGCAAGGTTTCACATGCAAATGATGAGATTGACTATTATTTTTATTCACTGTGTATTTTTACATATTAGTGAGATCAACCTATATATTAGTAATATCAACCTGTTGAATGGTAGGGTCATCTAATAGTCAGTGATATCATCTTGGACCAAAATTTTAACAGGATCACTTTGTGGAATGGAAGTATCACTCTATGGAATAATGGGGTCACTTTATGAAATGGTGAGATCACTCTACAGAATGACAAGGTTACCCTATGTCAAAAATCCAGTAAGTTAAAATAGAAAGCTTTAGTTTCCTTTTGATATCCTACACCCTTGTTTGACTATTAACACTTTATTTTATAGTATTAAGACACTTTACTAGTTTAATTTTTATAAAAACAAAGGAAAAAATCATTTCACGCTTCACTTAGTGCTTTAAAATAACCATAAATCTTAAACTAAGTTCTCTTAAGAGCTTTTTTTTATTTTATTATTTATTGTTTATTTTCTTATAAATTAAGCTTAACATGTAGGCTCTTCCCCCATCCCCTTAGGGAACTTAGGTAACCAAAAGTTCTTCTCTTATTACTTTTATCACTTATTCCAAGCATAGAAAGAATGTCACAAATATATTGTCCAATAACTAAGTGACTTGGGTGATCCTAAAATAACCTTTAAATTCCTATTTTTATTTCTTGCATCTAAGCTTGTGGGTGAGAGTTCATTGCCTCCCCATGAATTTTTTAGGAAAGCATTGACCTGAGAATTCATCTCCTAGAATTGTTTCAACCCACTCCATGGTGGAGTATATAAATTGAGGTTGAATTATTGTTATGTTAGTTTGAGTGGTTAAACAAACTCCATTAATGACTAAGGCCCTCAAAATAATGGCCTAATCTAGATATCACACTTTACTAAGCAATATGATGGATGTAGTGCTTGTAAAAAGGACAAGACCTTTTTACAACAAGTTGATTAGTTGGATCTAAATGATGTGTTGTGACCTAGTGTTAATCACACATATGGGACCTTCTAAATCAATTATAACTTATAATTATTAGACAAACCCCATTTATCACAAAGTACTATTAGTGCAAGATGAGTAGCCTAAAGTTACATGTCATCATATGATTTATTAAGAGAAGAAGGGGTCTAAACAACCCTAATTTTCATATGCATATAAATCTATTAGATTAACAACTTATTTACTCTCAAGGAGTATATAGATAGAATCCAATGGTACAATTCAACCTTGTCAGTTTATAGGATAGGATGTATACTTTGGTGTTTTCTTGTTCTTGATTACTTACATAAATTTTGAGTCTAAAACTATTTGTGTGTGTGCCATGTCCAAAACAAGACACTTTTTAGACACCACCTTTTGAACAAGAAGGCTTTATTCTAGTCAAGTTTACTCACAACAAATTACCTTGTTTAAAATGAATCAAACTATTTGTGCTTGTGTCTCCAAAAAGCATCATTATATTGTCAAGTTAGGTCTAAACTCTTCATCACTTAGAGATATAAGGTCCTTTAACTAAATTTTACAATCTAACTTTCTAAGATCTAACCCAAAACGTGATTAGTCTACGTCAAAATCTTGCCTACAACATGGGCTTGGGCAGTTCACCTTTTGTGTTTGGCTTGAGTAACTTGGGTGGATTTTCCTATTTAGTTTGAAAACCTTTATCTAGATGATACTCATTTTATTCTTGTTTTAACTTGGGTTATCTTGAATTCACTCATTCCCTATGTTCTTTAACCATTTGACTTTCTTTTCTATATGGCATCATTGTTGCCCATTTGTTTTTTATTCTAGACTTAGTATTTCATGTGTTAGCATACATCTTAAACTTCTTGGATCACTCAAACCTTCTTTTAATTTTCTGGATTACAGCTTGCCATAGTCATGCTCAATTTTTTATGATACTAACATAATTCTAACTTAGGTTTTCTTATACTAACCTGCACCCTAAGCTCCAAGGTTGTTCTACCTTCCTCTAATTATTGATTTTGACCAACCAAGGTCGAGTATTCTCGGGACTTCTTTTCATAATTATAATTATGAGACATAATGCTTTTCATTTCTAATTATACAACTGAATCCACCTTGTATCTATTTGATTTTGGATTCCAAACACCTCTTGATTTTTTCAAACCAAAATTCTAAAAACTTCAAAAATGTAGAAAATCATTATCAAACATGCAAAGGTATACTCATAGTGGGGTCTCTTACTACCCTAGTTATGAGGAAGAGAATTTTTATGATGGGTTAGAACACTCCATTATGTTTTATGACATCCCAACTATGGTAGGATCCAAACAAGGTTACTATGAACACCAACCTATAGAGGATAAAGATGAATCTCTCCTAAGGTTGATAGAATCAGGAGCTAGACTTTCACCTAATTTCCCAATAGAGAAATTACATACACTTGTTCAAGTAGAAGATCAACCACTAGATAAACCTCTTACTCATATCACAAAACTAAACATTACTTCTGCTAGAAAAGGGAAAGGCCCACTTGTGGACTCCTCCCCAACTGATCAAGATATTACAACCAAAATACAACAAATTAGTAAATAGTATGTTGATCTAAACATTTTAGATTTAACAACTTTTTTGGTTGTAACTTCAATTGATAATACTAATTTTGTGGAGCAAGAAAAACCAATACAACAAGTAAAACAAGACCTAGCCAATTCTACATCTGATGTGGACCATGTGGCTTCTTTTGAACAAAATAAACCCATAGATACTTAGCAGCAAGGCCCACTTGATATGGAACATACTTTATTTAAAAATCAAGAGACTCTTTCCCAGTCACAACATCATGTTGATAAATACTCATCATAGGTTATGGGTATTTTACACAACACTTTACTGAGTTCTTATCAAACACAAGTTCTCATTGAAAACTAGCAATGACAATGCCCTCTGGTAAGCCAACAATAAGTACCACAAAACCAATAGATTTCCTATAATTCACAACAATAAATTCATGGGAATCAACATCAAGTATCTAATAATTGGCAACAAAATTCTTTAAACCAATAGCATCAACTTATTCACATCTAAAGATAAACCAAAATCAAAATTATGGGCAAAGGGTCCATATCCCTAACAAGACCACATAGGGGGGATACATTCCTACCCAAAAAAATTACCTTCCACAAACAAACACACCAAATATGTTCAATGAAAGAGATAGTCATGAGGCTTGAAATAGGTAATCAGATCAAAAAAATACAAGTTTGATGAGATATGTCTTTATTTATTTGACTTGAGCATTCTTCAGGTACCTTTTGCACCTCATTTTGAGCCACCTAAATTTGATAAATACAAATGGAAGGGTGACCCTAGAGAACATATTCAAGCCTTCTTTGTGGTATGCCAGGAGGTAGCTTACAACAATATTTATTTGCTATGATTTTTTTCCATGTAGCTTGGCTAAACAAGCTTTAGATTGGATCCTAAAACTACCCAAAGGATCATTGACAAATTTCAATGATTTATCAAAAAAAATTGTTAATCATTTTTATTATAACATTGAGAATGAGTTGATAGTGGTTGACTTATGTAAATATAGACAAAGAGATGGGGAAAGCTTCTCAACATATCTATAATGATGGAGGGCCATAATTTACTAGATAACCAACTAGTTGACATAT
Organism: Torreya grandis; assembly: GCA_037957365.1. Taxonomy (NCBI): domain Eukaryota; kingdom Viridiplantae; phylum Streptophyta; class Pinopsida; order Cupressales; family Taxaceae; genus Torreya; species Torreya grandis. Next base: position 1,158,916 of record JARHVA010001181.1, read on the forward strand.
TTTCTTAGAACCTGCACCCTAAATTTGATCATAATTTGAGACTTGTTTATGCCAACACATTTGAATATATCATTGAGAAGGGTGTGTAGATCAATAAATCACTTATAACTAAAAGCCTAGTGAAAATCTATTCACAAGCTCAAACATCTAATCAGACTCAAACACATGTTCAAGCTAATAATAAGGACAAACCTAAAGATTTTAATAAGAACAAAAACATGGTGGATAATATATTAATAGAATCATGACATGTGAAAATAGTGCAAAATTTGTCTGCTAAAAATGTTCAACCTAATCTACTAACCAATTTTAAAAGAGCTCCTCCATGCAGAGGATTCAATGAATATAGACCATTTAGCAAGCTAGGAGAACCTATTGAGGTAGTATTCTAGAAGCTGGTTGTAGCCAATTTAATTAGATGGCCTATGCTAATGTAGACACCAATATTATGTCAACCCCCCTTGGTCCCCTTCTAACTCTAACACTCCTAACCCACACTTTATTAATTTAAAATAAATTATTTATTTTAAATTAATCATCCCCTCACCTCGACACCTCACCTAGACACCTCGCCTAGACACCTCACCCTAAGACCACTTCTTACTCTATGAGTCACCCTATGACTAAGTCCTTCATATCCTAACTACCTAAGACCTATTCCAACTCTCTAATTAACTCTTGTGCCTAATAAACCCATCTTTTGATCGTTCTCCAATGGCAAATGCACTTGGCAGATGGATAAATAGACAAAGAGCTAAAAATAGCCCTTTTACCCATTCTCTAGCCGCTAACGTCGATCAACTATCAATTGATTCCAGTAGGATTATCAATGTCAGTTACATAAACTAGGTTCTAACCTTGAGTTCCCCCTGACCTCTTCGCATATCGATGTGCACGCTCTGAGACTAAGCATCAAAATTTGACTATCACTCTCCAGGCTACAAAAACTCTATAAAAATCACTCCAAATATTGGATTGAGAACATTGTACGAGGTCTTCGACATCAGCCACAACAGGAATAAGCATCTTGACACCCTTCGGTCTTCACCAAAAAGCTAAGTATTTTTCTAGTCTCCATTTCAAAGTTCTAGCATAACTTGGTAATTAGTTTCTATTTACTATTTTTGAATACTGTAAAAGAAACCTGACTTCCTCCATGGAAGGGCTGAAAAGCCTTCCTCTGACTCTTACCTTATTCTCACACCTACCCTCTACCTTTTGCCCTTCCTCAGACCCTATTCTCCTTCCCGTAACTCTGCACAAACATCCCAACTCCCAGAGTCCTTTATCCATCACAAGAATACCCTAAAACCCATCCAAAGACTTATTACCCCTACTGACATCAGCAGTATAACTGACATCGGCACTATTTACCTATCGCCATCGGCAGCATAACTGTCATCGGCGACTGTGTAAACCAAAAAATCAATCTAAACAGCCTAAAAGCCCAAAGACCAGACACATCCTCTGACCAGCTTGCTGAGACTCACAGATTACAGGAAATAGGTACACAACATTTTGCCTTTTCATTTCTATAAGTCTTTTATCATTTCATTTTATACAAATCTCTTTGTCTTAAATAGTGGACTATCATCCCTCACATAGCTTTACGCTTCCGAGACTAAGTGTGTAGCTTGGCAGTCCACCTTATCTTATTCTAACATTTTCTTTGTTTAAGTCTTATTCTTATCTACAAGTGTTTTCCTCCACAGCCAAAGAGGAGCTCCTACAATGCTTGGATACGGTGCACAACTTAATCCGGGTAATGTACAAACCCCTAACCTTTAACTTTAGTTTCTTCTTTCTTCTGAATGTAATTAGCAAAAACGTAGAGAAACATTCTAGCACACTCAGTGGGACCTTGGAGTTTTCCTTAGGTTCATTTTTTTTTTTAAAGCAAACTTTCATATAAATGCATTAGGAAAAAATTCTCTTCTTGCATCCTTTTCTTCTATCTCTTTATTTTGAAAAGAAACCATTAGCACAAGTTAAAAAGAACATCTTTCTTTTTCTTCTTGATTTCTTGCCTGCATTTTAAAGTAGTGAAAATTCATACTCTTAACCTTTTATCCACTTGTTTGCATCTGAACAAAACATTTCAATTTGGGTTAAAAAAAACTATTGCATTTCATTCCTGCTTGAATGCATACTTAGCCTTCTCACTTAGTAATTAAAAATGCATTATGAATAAATCATAGTGCACAAATGTTACACAACCAGACCACAAGCACATCAAATTAAACACTTAAACATACTTGAGACAAGGCCCGTCTAGGATTTCATCACCTAGCAAATACCTTACCCTTCCTGGTGATCCTACTTGGACTTCACTACCAAGGGGAGGACCCACTCTGTTCTCTAGTAGAGTATAAACTATAGGCAAAGTATATATTGGCTAAGCAGCCCAGCTCGACTCTGGGTTCGTGAAGTGAAGGGAGCAAGCCCCAGCACTAGGCCACGTACTAAACCTAACACAAATTTTTGAGCACCAAAACATAACCCGAAACTAACCATAGACTTCCTCTTTAGGACCCATTCTAAAATCCCAATTCCCAAACATATTCTTCTAAGGCATAAGCCACCACGACTCTAAAATTTATTCTTAGGAATTTAACATTTAGAGGTTACTTGCCATCATCTATTTTGATTTTTTTATTATTTGATTTTTTTTGAGCTGGTAAGGTCGCATCATTCTGAGGTCTAAAAACAACTCAAAAATTCTCTTTCTTTCAAAAAAAATATCAGTTTTATGTGTTTTTGAAGTTACACAGAAACTGACATTAGTTCTTCCACCGACGTCGGCAACCTAGATTCACTGACATCAGTTATTCCACTAACCTCAGTAACATTTCATAACTGACATCGGTTAGTAAACTGACGTCGATCATTGTCAAAAAAAATTCTTTCCAAATAGCAAGCTTAAAACCTAACCTTTTTACTGTTAAAAACAAATTTTGGGTTTCTAAAACTGAAACACACAATTTTTAAAACCTGAACCCCTTTTGCCTTGGATGGTTTTGACATGCAGTCAAGCCAAATCTCTTGTTGACCACGCAAGGCAACAACCACTCCCACCTTCGCCTTCTATATCAAGTCACCAAATGGAGTATACTTTAGACACTGAGCGTACTCCTATCCAACCAACCCCAAATCAACATCCTATTGTTCCTAAAGGGGATCAAGACTTTGAGAGATTCCTTGACCTCAACATCAAGGCTCTCCAACACTATCTCACAAGAAGCCAAATGTGAGATCCTTTAGGTAATACTATTTTTGGGATGCCAACTTCCTTAGTTGAAATGGCAATCATATCAATAGCCTCCATTACCCAACTGATGGTCACTCAGGCCATTACCTCAACCAGTTACCCAACCATGGCCAATGTTTAAGATTTGGCCTCTCCTTCTATTTCTGAACCTACCTCCATCGGGGTTTCTGTACCCCCTCAACCACAAACAATCCAAACAAGTTTGACACCCTTTCAAAACTTGATTGTCTCTATCCCACCCACTCTTGCACCTATAAATACAAGAGTGACTACCTATCCTCTAACTAGTGTTGCCACCATCCAACCACCTTTGGTAGCATCTAACCAAGTTGTGCCCTCCAACTTCATGGCACAACCTCCCTTGGCCTCAACATCAATCCCTATGATGAACTACCAATATGTTGTGCCTATACAAACACAACCAAGTATGTCATACACCCCTCCCAATGTCTTCCAAGTACCTTACAACCTGGGGGGTGCTCCACCTGCCAATCCATCAGCTGATCTAATCAAGATGCTGATGGATAAGATGTCCAATCTTGAGACATCTGTTTCAAGTTCAAGGAGTGTTCTTTCATATGAACAAATCTGTAATGAACCTATTCACCCTTTGTCCCAATTCAACCATATCCTAGCTAGTGGGAAATCATGAAATTTACTCATTTTTAGAGTAAAAAGGACCCACAACAACATCTATGAGCATTTAGACATGCTTGCTACCTTATAGCACATGATGATGCGTTATTCCTTCGCATATTTTCCATGTCACTTTTTGGTGCCACCCTTGATTGGTATAGTTTTATTACCAGTCACTCTCTCTTTACCTTCACTCAATTAGCTCAATTATTTCTCGACCACTTTTCAATCAACATCACTAAAAAGGTCTCCATCACAGACCTATATTCTATTAGACAATTTGATGATGAATCAATAGCTGACTTCATTACCCGTTAGAGAGGTTTAATCAACCAACTCTCCTTTTCTTTACCTCAACCTAAGCTCATTGAGCTCTCTTTAAGAGCATGTGCCAAGCACATCTCATCCACCTTGCGGGTTCAAACTTTTTGCATATTTGACGAAGTTTTCACCATGGCCCGAAAGCTTTAACTCTGCGCAGTCGAAGAGGATAAGGTCAAACTGCGTAGTAAAAATACCAACTCAAAATCCAATGACCCTTCTTCCAAATCTTCTTCTACCCACTCTAAGTCCAAGGGATTGGCAAATGTTGTGGTACTTAGATCATCATCTTCTACCACAACTAATCAATCTGAACCTTCCACATCTTAGAGCATTATAAGACAATTCCAACAATGATACGTACAGCATCAATACACTCTAATAGGAGAATCATACGCTTCCATGTTGGATAAACTAGTGAAATAGGGAGTCCTTAACCTCCCTCAAATTTGACCACCACCCCAATTTGATCCCTCACGAGCCATCCCTGCATGGTATAGGTAAAATGACTTTTGTAATTACCATCACGTCAAAGGTCATGACACAGACAATTACAAAACCCTCAAGAATGTTATTCAAGATATGTTAGACAAAGGGGATCTTGTTTTGGATAACCCAAGTGCATCGGCTAACCAAAACATAGACATATTTAAGCAACCATTCCCTAACCATCCCCCTAGTTAGAATAACATTCAGACCATAGTTGATGACCTCCAAGAGCGCAATATACGCATGGTCGACATGGTTTCTCTTTTCATTCCTAACCAACCTCTCCCATAGTCTAAAGAGGTTAGCCATCCTATTTCTCTACCATGGGTAGAAGAGCCTTCTTTTCCTAATAGTCCTCCATCGACTCCCCTTTCACACATAGGAGAGTCTACCTTGACCTCTCTTATATTAGAGGATGCTTTGACGATACCAACACCACTAGCCCCGCCCTAATCCTTCCTATTACCAATGGAGGATCATACTTTTCATGCCTCTAGACCACAAGTGGAAGACATGATCATCCCTGTGCTCTACCCTCTCAAAGAGCCACATTCTCCAATCTCTTCTCCATTGAGAGAAGAACTTGTCTCTTCACCCACATCAGCTGAAGAGGACTCGATAATGGCTCTCTCTCACCTTTGGTCAGAGATCATTGCATCTAACATGTTTCTGCTCTCACAACCACCCACATCTTCCAAAAGACCAATTATAAAACCTCATGCAACCTCCTTTAAACCCTTCTCTCGGTTGGCTGAAAACTTAGGATTTCTCCATTCGAGTAACTTAGAACATGAGGCATTATGGGAGCGACTTAAAGCTCCTTATCTTACACATCCTGCTTCATCTCATACTATCGACCTTTTTGCAACAAATTATCCCAAAGTCTCTGATGAGGATCGAGCTTCTACTTCCATATCTTCAGAAGCTCAACCATCCACACTCGAACCCAAATCCTCGCAGCCATCCACCATACCAAAATAGGTTAAATCTCTCGGTGTTCACTTTGTATCAAACCTCACTCACATACAAGTGAAGGTAGATTTGAACCTCACCCTGCATAGTAGTGGTTCTCACACCGTATTAAAGAAGGCTACTAAACCACATCAGAGAACTCTTCCCCCACCATCACCATTGCCCTCTATTTTGGGTCCACACCCTTCTACCTTAATAGGAGTGTTCCCTACTCCAACACCTAATAAAAAAAATTGCCTTCATTACTCCCTTTACCTATCAAAAACATACTTCTTTCAAAAAATCTAACACCTCTCACCAAAGAAAGCGCCATCTGCACATGTGGCCACACCACCAACCAAAAAGGTGGTACAGAAAACTCCCTCAACAACTCCTAAATAGAAGTTGTCAACATCTACTACAACAACAAGCGCAGACCCATTAGCGGGTTCCTATGCTTTGTTGCTACGCCGATTGTTGTAATCTTCTAGTATCACTCTCTCTCCCATTAAACAATTCCAACCTCTCAGATCAAAACCATCTTGGTTCAATGACACTCAAATCTGTCTATATCATCGCACACTTGGGCATGATACTGAGAATTATTGTGCTCTTAAGGTTGTCATTCGCTAATACCTGGAAAAAGACACCCTTCTTGTTGAGGATTCTTTCAAACCACTGACACCATCCCATGTCTCTCAAACCTCCTCACCTTCATCAAAATCCTATCATCAGACTATGATCCCTCTACCACTTTCTCCCCCTTATTCAAGATTAACACCATTAATGTGGCCACCAGGTCACAAACTTTAAAGGATAAAGGAAAAGAGAAGGTTTCTATCCCTTGGACATACCCATTTGTCAAGCCTTCTCATCAACCAAAACCCAAGATTTCTATCTTGGGCACATCCCATCCAATATCTTTGGAGCCAATTCATGATTCTATGGTGAAACAACTTCACCAAACCTCGGTGAAGATGTCTTTGTATGACCTCATTCAAAGCTCTCCACAACATCGCCAAGCTTTAATCAAAGCTTTACAAGCATTGGAGGTCCAACCTGAAGACCCCCAACCACTAGCTACTTTAGTCTAATCATTATCCACTATTGCCTCCATTACCTTTAGTGATTCTGAGATCCCTACCTCTAACCTGGAAGATCAAGATGTTGCCCCTTTTATCATAGCTTATGTCAATCGAACTCATGTTAAGTGGGTTATGATTGATGGAGGTGCTAGCATAAATATCATTTATACCCATGTGTATGACCAATTAGCCCTCCCAAAGAATTGCATGTCAAAAACTGATGCAATTCTTCATTCTTTCAACAATTCCACCACCACTACCATTGGCACTGTCATCTTGCATATTCATGTTAGCCCACGAACAATCCCTGAACTCTTCTATATAATTGAGGGGGAATTCTAATATAACATGCTATTGAAATGACCTTGGATTCATGCCATGACCTGTGTTCCCTCCACATTATATCATTATGTCAAATTTGAACATGAGGGACAGGTTCATGTCTTCCTACTGACCCTTCTCCCTTTAAAACATGCAACATGACTTATCGACCCAATGATGTTCTCATTCCTTTGAAAACATCCACCCAAACACCACCTCTACCCATAGAAGCCTCAACAAGTTTGCAAACATCGGTCACACCTACGCCTACTCCTCAAGTGACCACAAAAGATCTTATGAAAGATACCTTCCAATGCCTTTCACTTGGGGAGTATCATTTGCTTACCCTAGACATGTTCCAAACTCCTCAAGAATATGGACAAATTCATCATCACCCTAATTATGACCATCACATCAGAATGGTCATCCCATATGGTCCTCCCAATCTTCAAACAAATCTCATCTATGGAGGGCTAGATTGAGCTCCTACTGATGGGAATCCTCTCTCATCACCCCAACTATTCACGTCCAATTTCTCCTTTCTTGACAACCCTACCTTTGCTCACACCTATCTTTATAGGTGTGTGTGGAAGGGTTTTGGATTTGGGTGCTATGAACAAGGTTACCACCAGCCCGTTGAGCCTCCAAATGGTAAGGCAATAAAAAATGCCAAAAAATGACATGGCTTGGGTTTCGAAGAACCTACAGAAACTTCTAAAAACCCTCACCATGAAACTATCATAGAACAATCTCCTCCAACCTCGCCTATTCCCTCATCCTCACCTACGAAGTCTATGGTCTCCATTCCTCCTAGTTTTTTTTTTTGCATAAATGCCATTCACTTGGAACCCCTAACCTATCAACTAGGTGCGGCATCAAAGTCTCTTCCTCTCGTTTATCCATACATGATAGATAATGAATCTTCTACCATCAACATTGTCTAATGCATGGACGATGATGCCATACTCACCTACATGGGTGCAGATGACTCCTTCATTCAATGATCACTTCTTTCAAAAACATAGGTTATGTTAAATGAATCAACTATTGACATTAATCTCCCATCCTTCGACATTCCTCACATTTTAAAGATTGGTCAATCTTTAGATACCCAAGAACAAATTGACTATACCAAATTCCTTACAGATCATAGCAAAGCCTTTGCTTGGTCCTATAGTGATATGTTTGGCATTGACCCTGACATTGTCATTCACAAGATCATCACAAACTGTGAAGCTAAGCTTGTTAGGTAAAAGCTTTACAAGATGCATCTTTGCGTCACACTCCTTGTCAAAGAGGAGCTTCAATGTCTTCTCTCCGTATCATTTATCTAACCCATTGATTATCTATAATGGGTGTCAAATATTGTCCCTGTCACAAAAACAACTGAGGGAATTTGAATTTGTACTGACTATCGCGACCTCAACCTAGCTTGCCTAAAGGATGACTTTCCTTTGCCAAACATCGACCAACTTTTTGATCTTACGGCCGATCATGAGATGCTATCACTCATGGATGGGTTTTCAAGATATAATCAAATCTTGATTACACCAAAAGATCAACATAAAACCACCTTCATTACTCCATGGGGGACATTTTGATATAAGATCATGCCTTTTGGCCTCAAAAATGTAGGCACCACATACCAATGCGCCATGACATATCTTTCACGATCTCCTCCATAAAATCATAGAGGACTATGTGGATAACTTACTGGGAAAATCCAAACTTTGCCGTGACCACTTAACCATTCTTAAAACAATATTCACTCACCTCTTACAATATAACATTTGACTCAACCCCAAGAAATGCATCTTTGGGGTTCTCTCAGGGAAGCTTTTGGATTTCATCATTTCTCTTCATGGCATTGAGGTAGATCCAGCTAAGATTTGAGCTATACTCGAGATGCTGCCACCAACTATCCTAAAACAACTTCACAGCCTGTAAGGGAAGCTTTAATCTATTCATCGCTTCATCTCATAGTTATATGACTGATGCCAGCCCTTCCATCACCTCCTCAAGAAGGACGTCTCCTTTAATTGGGATAAGAAATTCCAAAAGGCTTTTAAAGCTCTTAAATGCTATTGTGTCTCTCCACCAGTCCTTATTCCACCTAAAGATGACCAACCCTTCTATCTTTACATTTTAGCAATAAATCATTCTTTAGGTGCTATGATTGTGCATCAAGATGAACAACATCATGAGTAAGCAGTTTATTATATAATCCAAACTCTCATTAACTACAAAACTCAGTATTTTCATACCAAAAAACTTTACTTGGCATTCCAAACTCTGCCATTGTCTCCTCAATCACAAGACTTACGTCATCACCCACACTGACCCTCTCAAATACATGCATACCAAGCCATACCAAAACCAACATATGGCTCGTTGGCTCATGCTTCTTGCTAAGTTTGATTTGGAATTTATTCAACAAAAGCCTATAAAGGGGCAAACAATCACTGACCAACTAGCAAATGCCCCTTTACCTGACAACCAACCCTCTCATTGTGAATTTCTTGATGAATCTATTGCCACACTATCCACCGATGACATCTTCTATCAAATGGCAATGTTCTTTGACGGATCTAAATTTCAACATGGTGGGGGTGTAGGGGTCATTCTCATCCCTCACAAGGGTGAGCCCATGCCTCTATCTTTTAAACTTGACTTTGAAGGCACCAACAACATGGCTGAATATGAAGCCTTAATTTTGGGACTTCAAACTACCCTTTTCTTAGGCATCAAGACAATCAACATCTTTGGCAACTCACAACTAGTTGTTAATCAAATTAACGGTTCATATCTTTGTAAAAACAAAGTTTTGCAAAGGTATAAACACTGTGTTGACACATTGTTAGGATCTTTCGACCATTATCTCTTGCAAACTGTTCCTCGCTCTATGAATAAATTTACTGACACTATGGCCTCTCTTGCCTCACATATACCATCCTCATCTTCTTCTTCGAGAATCTATGTTATGATACACCATTTGGCATTGCCTTCATATATCTCCACTAACATCAACTTTGTCAGCACTATCAACTCTAGTCTACATGATGTTTGGTATAAACAACTTGTGGACTACTTGACTTATTCTATCATTCTTCCTGATCTCTCTAGCAATGCACAGCGGGATTTTATCAAGAGTACTGCTCGATATACCATGCTAAGGGGTCTTCTCTACAAAAAAAGTTTTGATGGCCTCCTTCTTCGATGTTTCACCTCCACTAAAACATCTTATGCCATCAAACAATTCCATGATGGGATTTGTGGAGGACATTTCAGTGGTAACTCGATTGCAAAACGCATCCTTCACCTAGGTTATTATTGGCCCACTCTTCACCAAGCCTACATTGACTATGTTTGGTGTTGTATCAAATGCCAACAACACGCTAACTTACTTCATGTCATTAGCCATGCTTTACAAGTTGCTAAGGATTTTTGACCCTTTTCATAATGGGGCTTAGATCTAATCGATGAGATTAACCCTCATTCATCTCTCTGACATTAGTCTATTATCACCGCGACTGAATACTTCACTAAATGGGTGGAAGTTGTTCCCCTTATCTCCACTAAAGCCGATAAAATTATCAACTTTATCAACCACAATATCATCTATCATTTTGGTGTACCTCACAAAATCATCACCGATAATGGCAAATCTTTCAAAAACAAAATCATCCAAAAACATTGTGACTCTTTTGGCATCAAACTCAGCTTCTCCTCACCTTATTACCCATAAGCCAATGGACAAGCAGAGGCTTCTAAAAAAATCTTAACCAAAATCCTAATGAAGGTGGTCAATGACACTGGAAGGGATTGGCACATTCACATTCCCTTCGCTTTGTGGGCCTATTGCACTAGCATTCGAACCCCTACGGGTGCTACACCTTTCTCTTTAGTGTATGGAATTGAGGCCATCTTGCCTCTTGAAGTACAAATACCTTCTCTATGCATCTCTTTGCATGACATACTTTCTAATGATGACTTTCATCAAGATCAGGTAGCTCAACTTGAGTTACTCGATGAACATCATCTTGCCGCTCTTAACCATCTCCATATCTACCAAAATTGCATCAAACATGCCTATAACAAAAATCTGAGAGAGCGAGATTTCAAAATTAGGGATCTCATTCTTAAAGAAAACCAACACATGACCAATATGGAAAGAAGTAAATGAGGCAAATTTTCTCCTAATTGGCTCAGACCTTATATCATAACATACAAGTATGGGTCAGGGACTTATCGTCTATCTTCTCTCAAAGGCCAGCCAAAATCTGAGCCCCTTAATGCCTTGCATCTGTGACCATTCTACTATTAATCAAGTAATCATTCACTTGATGTTTAACTTGAGCTCATCCCTTGAGCAACCCCTGTCATCCTCATTCCTATTCTTTTTAACCCTTTTTTCCTACAAACATTAGTTAAACCCTTTTGCATTAATGCTTTGTCCTAATAAAAAGGGAAACCCCTAAACCTCTATAGTCTTGTCAATGACTAAAAAGTTCAGTCAAAACAAACAAAACATAAAATTGGGATGCCTAACAGAACATACAAAGGTCATAAACTATAAATGTAGACTGCTCCCTTGAAAGACAGCTGCATTATTGCTGTAATTAATAGACTGCTCCCTTTAAGGATAGCTATTCAATAAACTCAAAGCATACAAAGTAAATTATAGACCATTCTCTTGAAGGATGGCTATGCCCAAATTTTGCTACAAACAACACCCTCTTAGAAGCTTCTTGCATAAATCAGCTTCAAATGACCACAAAACAAAATAACATCCCCAAATAGACTCCCTGCATTGATCAGTCTACAAACTATGAAGTCATGGACTTGCCTATAGTCATTCTCAGGGTCACCTATAAAAAGGGGCAAAGTTATCCTTATTAAAAAGGGTTACACTATCTTAACATATCACCTAATCACACCTATTACCCCAACATACTCAAGGGATTTTGAGCTCACTTAATGTCAAGTGATTTGAGTACTTCTCTAACACAAACCAATGGTCAATGACGTAATACATGAACAGGGCTTTTGTTTGCAAAATTTTTTATCTATGCTATCATTATGGTCTTTGTCAATGAAAGAGCAATGCGCCTTTCACTTCTTACTTGACTTCACCACATGCCCATAACATGACAACCAAAATATTTTTCAAACCACTAACATAACATCATGATTTATTTAATGCAAATATCGATTTGTGTTATATAAATTATCATAGCCCACTCACATTAGTTTCTATGGCAAACAATACACATGGAAACTAACAACCAAACACAATTTATGTCAAGCATATATCATCACCAATATGAAAAGTGTTGAAGCATAAATAAAGTCATTTCATTTTTAGCATACATCCATCACCAATATGAAAAATTATTAGGAATAAAAAAACCACAAACCTATGTTACAGCATACACCATCACACAATATGGAAAAGGTTGTAACATCATCATATATTCATCACATTAAGCATGTATCATTAAACATATGAGAAATGCTAAAAATACTAACATATCCACAAACAACTCACATCCATAACATGTCAAAAACCCAAAAAATCTCATATATATATATGTACATCAATATCTGAAATAGTATAATATATCTCTCTCTCTCAAAATACATATACATCTCACATCAACGATATGCAGGCTGATATATACATCTCACCTAAAGTCTCAAAGCTGTGGTGGTGGTGGTCGTGGTCGTGGTCGTGGTCGTGGTCGTGAAGATGCTAAATCATCTCCACTCTCTAATCGTCGCCATCTCTGAGAACTCAAACCAGTAGCATGTGACATAGACCTCTGCTCAGCCAACATCTTAGAGTATCATTGTATTTGAAGATACTGCCTGATGGCACCCTCATAATACATGATCTCATCCAATGTAGTATTGTACCTAGAGACAATACAGTCTACGGTGGATCCATAGACTTTGATGCTATGCCCTGTAATGAACTCTGTGGCTGTGGCTGAGGTGGCTGTTGTGGTGTTGACTGTGTTGGCTCATGCACTGGCTATTGTGGTGGTGGTTGAATAGGGCCCTACCCTCTAAAAACTTGCCCTACTAATATTTGTGCCTGGGTTGTGGCTAATTGTGCCTACAACGTAGTCACCTGCCCTGTTAAGGTAGCCACCTATGCCATCAAAACTGTCACCTACTCCTACAATCTTGTCACCTGTCTCTACAACACTATCACCTGTGCTCATGCTGCATCTCTCTCCTATATGGTAGCATCTCTCTCTGCTAACCACTTACAGATTGGAAGGTGGTCCCCTTTGAACTCCTACATACTGCCCTACCCACCAAGCTGAATAGGCCACTGTACATCCTGAATCTACCATATCAGGACCTACAAGTATCTCCTCAAAATTAGGCCGCTCTGTCTCCTCTGGCAATGGGAGTGGTGCCTCAATATCATCTCATCTATATAGTGGGAAGGTGGGTGGCACATCTTATAACATCCCATACTGGCACCACACTCTCTCTACAAGAACTCTTTTGAGCTCACTGGCTCGCCTGCCCCTAACCCATCTCAAACTCTACACCCCCACTAGCTGCTTTGCCTGGTCTCTAAATGCTAAATATACAAGGTATGGCCTCCAAATGATGTCTACCAGAATTAGGGCATCCAGTACCCCCCTATAATAATCAATGTCTCAGACTATGCCATCCACACGAGTTTATGCCATAACCTCTCGCCACCATCTGAACCCAACTCTGAAGCCAGCCTGAATAGCTACAGGGAGGTCGAGAGGTCATGTGACCACTATGTGCTCATAAGCCCAATAGTATAGGAGGTGGCCCACACACAAATTGTACCATCACCACCAGCTAATCCCCCAGAGCTCTCTGTATAACTGGGCTAAAAAGACTAGAGCCCATGCAAACACTGTCTGCTCCTCAATCATGTCTACCAAAACCCCGATCATCATGATTGGGAATCTCCCTCCCTCTGCATTAAGAAGCATGTAAATGGTGATGCCAATCATCATCAAGATGGCTAATTGATACTCATCCTCATCTATATCATACACTGGCTCGTATGCAAAACTCACTGAGTGATAAGTCACCTCAGTAGCATGCTCCCCAAAAAGCGTCACCATATGAATATCATGAACCTCTCTCGAGTACGCATATATGTCTGCCCCGTGTATCGGCAACCACAAAATTTGGTACACATCCTCTACAGTCACTGTCAACTCTCTGATGGGTAGGTGAAAGGTGTTGGTGGTATGATCCCACCACTCAATCAAGGCCACCATCAGGCTAACATCCCTGGCCACTCGGCAGTATCACCACAACCTGCCTAGTCCTACTACGGTGATGTGTGCCCACTCCTCTCCAGTAATGTCTTGACACATCCACGTCAGCAATGTTGAGAGATGATCTCATACCATCAATGTCTACCTCGCCTACATCTACAACAATGTTAACAAATGATTAACAATCTCTATGACTCTTCTTCCCTTTTTGGGAGAACTACATTGGCCTGAGGCCCTTAAAAAATAGGGTCTATGTAGGTAGCACTCAGTTGACATGAGGTCTTCTGAGGTTAGCTTAGCCATTCGCCCATTCATCTATCTAATGGAGCAACTAACTAAACCTATATGACCATCACTACACCTGGAAGTACCTCAGCATGACTTAGGCTCTTCAGACTATCATTTTCAACTTTTTCAAGGCCTTAACAAAATTTTAAGCAAACTGACATCAGTTAGTGTGCCGATAATGGCACCTACCTAACCAATGTCGATAGCTAACTGGCCAACGTCGATCATGGTCAGTCGACATTGATGGAACCACCGGTGTTGGTGATTGGTTCGGCCCTAGGGCTAAATGGGGTGAGCCCTAAAAATTAGGGCTTCCCCATTTTTGCACTCAAACCCCCCCCAAACCCCTCTAAAACTTCCTAAACAAACCTACCTACCCTTCTAATTACCCCTCCCCCTCAATCTATAGCTAAAAATTCAAAAAATAACAAAAATAAAATTCAATTCAAAAATAATCAAAAACTCAAATCAAACACCTTACCTCATCTCATCGTCACCGCTAAGGTGGTATAATAGGTGTCGATAGTGGTCGTCCTCCTGTAGGGCCTCCTCTGACCTTCACCATCTCTATCTACCTCGTATCCTCAATCAAATCTTGCTAGCCCATAAATGCCTCCACAACCTCTCTACAACACTCCCACCTCACTCACTTTTCCAACCAATCACAATCTAACACCTAACGCTGATGCCACAGTCAACTAGAAGTCACTATCACAATACACACCTTAGAGCTCCCTTTTTTACTTCCTCAAAAGTCACAAATGCTTTTTGGTGGGCCATAAATCTAATTTTGTCAAGTTTGGTAGGCCGTCGATGTCGACTGATTACCACCGATGTCAGCAGTTAAGTGCTCTCTACATGATCAACATTAGTTTCCTAACCAACGTCAGCAACCTCAAAACATAAGTCTTCTTTACAAATACCCAAAATCATGCCCAAACAACTAGCTCTAATAGTAGAAGTCATCTTAGACTCCTCATGGGGCACATTGGAGATCACATATATCTCCCCAATAGCAACGAAATACACTTGAGATCACTTATATCTCAACCTAACTCGATAAACGACCTTAGAGATTACGACTATCTCCTAAGACCATGACCACTTTTGAGACAACTATGCCTTGGTTTTTTTGATTGCATATGCTACCTCATGAATAGTTAGCAAATTATCCATGACCCTCACACATATTGTCAGATCACGCTCCAGTTGATCCCTAATATTTGTGACATTTTTATGTTTTCTAGGAGCACTTCCTAGCCCAGGATACTTGGAATATGATGACCATTGGAGCTATAGCTTTGATCGTTTAACTCAATTAGTTGTAACTAATAAGCTGGGGTCCAGTTAATTCAATTTTAGCACTCCTCGACCTTGCCTATGATAATTTGGTCTACCTATCACATGAAGGGGTATACACGCACTCTCAACTACTACAGCATTTACACTCAAACCGCAGCTTACCCATCTACTGCCTATCAAATTAGTACTCGATATCAGCTTACCTTCCCTCGACTCTCACTTTGAGGGGGAATATCTCATCTCATACCTGGGGCAAACAACATCTATTTTTGTCTTGCAGTTCGTCAAGACAAACCACAAGACAAAAAGGGTCAAATGTAGACACCAATATTGTGTCAACCCCCCTTGGTCCCCTTCTAACTCTAACACTCCTAACCCACACTTTATTAATTTAAAATAAATTATTTATTTTAAATTAATCATCCCCTCACCTCAACACCTCACCTAGACACCTAACCCTAAGACCACTTCTTACCCTATGAGTCACCCTATGACTAATTCCTTCATATCCTAACTACCTAAGACCTATTCTAACTCTCTAATTAACTCTCGTGCCTAATAAACCCATCTTTTGACTGTTCTCCAATGGCAAATGCACTTAGCAGATGGAGAAATAGGTAAAGAGCTAAAGATAGCCCTTTTACCTATTATCTAGCCACCGACATCGGTCAACTATTAATTGATGCTGGCGGGATTGCCGACGTCAGTTACATAAACTAGGTTCTAACCTTGAGTTCCCCATGGCCTCTTCGCATATCGACGTGCACACTATAAGACTAAGCATCAGAATTTGACTATCGCTCTCCAGGCTATAGAAACTCTACAAAAATCACTCTAGACATTAGATTGAGAACATTGTATGAGGTCTTCGACATCAGCCACAATAGGAATAAGCATCTTGACACCCTTCGGTCTTCACCAAAAAGCTAAGTATTCTTTTGGTCTCTATTTCAAAGTTCTAGCATAACTTGGTAATTAGTTTCTATTTACTATTTTTGAATACTATAAAAGAAACCCGACTTCCTCCATGGAAGGGCTAAAAAGCCTTCCTCTAACTCTTACCTTATTCTCACACCTACCCTCTACCTTTTGCCCTTCCTCAGACCCTATTCTCCTTCCCGTAACTCTACATAAACATCCCAACTCCCAGAGTCCTTTATCCATCACAGGAATACTCTGAAACTCATCTAAAGACTTATTGCCCCTATCAACATTGGTAGTATAACCGATGTCAGCACTATTTACCTATCGACATCGGCAGCATAACCATCGTCGGTGACTGTGCAAACCAGAAAATCAATCTAAACAACCCAATAGCCCAAAGACCAGACACATCCTTTGACTAGCCTGCTGAGACTCACAAATTATAGGAAACAGGTACACAACATTCTGCCTTTTCATTTCTATAAGTCTTTTATCATTTCATTTTATACAAATCTCTATCTTAAATAGTGGACTATCATCCCTCACAGAGCTTTACACTTCTGGGACCAAGCACGTAGCTTGGCAGTCCACCTTATCTTATTCTAATGTTTTCTTTGTTTAAGTCCTATTCTTATCTATAGCTGTTTTCCTCCATAGCCAAAGAGGAGCTCCTACAACGCTTGGATACGGTGCGCAACTTAATCTGGGTAACGTACAAACCCCTAACCTTTAACTTTAGTTTCTTCTTTCTTCTAAATGTAATTAGCAAAAACGTAGAGAAATAGCTAAAACCATTTCTTGAAGATAAACACAAACTCATATTATTAACCATGGCATTTATTGATGTGTACAATTGAGGTATCTCATTGAGGACCTGATTGAGAGCAGATAGATTGATGTAAAATAAGTAACACATAACACCAATTAGGATATGGGCATTTACAAAGACCCTTTTCCCAAGCATAACCAATAATAAAAATAGAATAATCTAAACCAAATATAGGGTCAACATCAGCAAGGACAAGGGTAAAAACAAAATCATCTTCTGCATAATCAAGATCATAATACCCAAGCTAATAATTTGGGCTACAACACTATGCCATATGATTATAATAATATTATGGGGCATATTTCTATTAATCATATTGCCAACATTACTATCAAATCTTGTGTGTTATCTTAAGCTCTCAAACTATTAGTCCCTCTATTTTAAGGTTGTCCCTTGCTTCCTCAAGTAACACCACACCAATTTCAAGCAATTTTATTGTGCTTTAATTTCTATAGGTTACTATTTCTAGACCACTACCTAATTTCTCTAATTATGATAACTCCCCATCAACTCAAAAGTGTGCAGTCATAATTAGACACTCATGATTTACCCTTCAAGGCCCTCTACCTTCTTCCAATACTAAACCAAATTTTATCCTTATGCTTTCTAATCCTAAACTAAACATTGTATTAGCTAAAGACAAACCTTCTCTCCCTACTACTGATAAACCATATAGCATTCATAAATAACTAAGAAAAACATCTGCACAAATTTCTATTATATATCTCTTATGTACGTTAGAATTTCACAAGACCATACTAAACAACTTCCTCTAATAGTCCACTATTCCCTGAGGACATTAACCCTAACTAGTTTCAAACACTCATGGACCATTTATCTCCAAGCCAACAACTTACCATTGATCAATGAGATATTCCTTCCTTTGGTCCTAGCCATAATAATCCCTTTTCTATCGATGTCATTATCACACATCACAATATCAAGTGGGTTCTTACAAATAATGGTTTGAGGCTAAATATAGTGTTTTTTAAATTGATGCAATGGTTAAGATATATAGCCAAAGACATGTATCCAAAAACAATCATGATAATATCATATGATAATTCTAAAAGAGAGTCTTCAAGGACCATTTATTTACCAATTATTATTGGGTTTGTAACCCATGATAACCTATGTTATGTCTTAAAAAATACTTACCTTATAATGTACTTCTTAGTTGTCCTTAGATCCATAAAGTATGAGTTGTCCCTTCTACCTTGCATCAATGCCTCAAGTTCACCCATTCTAGAATTAAGGTCACAATTTATGTTGATCTATAACCATACCAATATTGTAAGCACTTAGAGGCTAAATACATAAATTATAATTATTCCCCTAGTTTTGAATTTGTAGCCAAGAAGAACAAAGCCATAGTTTTTGAACCACTTGAATCTAATTATATCAACCCTTATGATCTTGTTTTCACTTTGGCTCATCCATTTCCAATAGCCTTTACAAACCAGCTTATTGTTGAGGACATTAGCATTTCCACATACCATATAAAATATTATTTTCATATTATAAAGTTGCCCAAATATCCCCAAGTCCTATAGAAGATCCAAAAAATTTAAAAGCCCTAACAGGCCCAACATGATTTATTAGAAGAACACACCTCCAAAGAAGTAGCTAATAGTATTTGTACTAGCCACTTCACCGAATCAGGATTAGGAGGCCATTACTGAAAGAGATTGGTTGTATGTTGATGGCCTCACCTATTATTTTTAGAATCCTATATACCCTATCCCTAATTAAATTATGGATAGTTTGGACTATATAGGTAAAGGACTGGGGTCATGGGAGCAAGGTATTCTTGAACCTCTATCTACTGGTAAACCTACTATGAACCAAGGCCTCATATTTATACCACTTAGGGGTAACCTCATGTATTTTGAAAGTGATTCTTTGTTATTGACTAATGATTAAAATCCTGATAGTGGCATATCATCCCATTATAGTTCTTATGATTAGCTAACTGATACTGACTTATTTGATTCTGATTCCATTATGACCATCATAGCTCATTACCCACTTACCCTTTGCCATCCTAACCTTATCGATTGAGATTATAAAAATTATATTATAACTCTAGATGAGTTTTAGAATGAGTAATATATTTTAGAGTATGTGTGCCTTCAATATGGATTATCATTTGATGATCACAAACAAGGTTTTAAATTCTCATTAGACCCTACTACCTACTTTGTAGATCAGATAAACTTCCTTGGTCATACAAAATATAAAACATTGAGATCTTTCAATGAAAACCTCTTTGAGGCACTCATTGGTCAAGGAAATAGTAAATATAAAGACAAGCCCTTGAGTGAAAACTTGTTTTAGGCACTCTTACACGAGGAAGTTTGTTCACCTCTATAGGAAGCATAGTGTTCACCAAATCTAAGCTTTACATCTAGTTCCAGTATTACTTATGAATATCAAAAAGTCTTTGAGTGTCTTGATCTTGACTTTCCTAAGAAATCTATCCATTAGATATTACAAAAATTGGCAAACTCAGATTCCTCTTACTATCCTATAGATAAGCCTTGGGACTCACAATCAATAGATGAAGAGGAGGATCAGTATCAAACATTCCCTACTATTCTATAAGATGGTTCCACACTCCTTGTAGAGAATACAAATAAGGTAAACCTTAGAACCTAGGAAGATCCTAAGATCATTTATCTAGGTGCATCCCTTACTAACAAAGAAAGTGAATATATTGTCACTATTCTAAGGGATTTTATTGATATATTTGCATGGTCTTACTCAAACATGTCAAGCATGGACCCTGCCTTGGTTGTCCATTGACTTGTAGTATATCCATATGCTAAGTCGATCAATGATAAATTATGGAAGAAATACCAACACATTGCCATATTAATGAAAAAGGAGCTAGAAAATTTATTGGGAGTTAGATTCATAAGTCCGCTAGACTACTTTGAATAGATATCAAATATAGTCCTAATTAGCAAAAATCCATAGGGCATACATGTTTGTATTGATTTTAGATACATCAACAAAGTGTGTCCTAAATATGATTTCCCTCTACCAAATATTGACATGATTGTCGACTCAACTGTAGGGTATGAGATGTTGTCCCTCATGGATGGCTTCTCTTGGTACAACTAGATCAAGATAGCCCCAATAGACTAGTACAAAATTGCATTTACCACACCATGGGGAACATTCTTGAAGAGTGTTAGTGCCACTTATCAATGTGCCATGACAGTCATCTTCCATGACATGATGCATAATATAGTTGAGGATCATGTTGATGATATCTTAGTAAAATCAAGAACCTATGCCAGACATCTTGGCATTCTACAAAGAATCTTTGAGAGAATTTATGAATATAAAGTTTATCTTAATCCTAGGAAGTGCATCTTTGGCATTAATTTGAGTAAAATGCTAAGATTTATTGTATCATGGAGAGGGATTGAAGTGGACCTTACTAAGGTCAAGGCCATCCTAGAAATTCTTCCACATTCCAATCTTAAATAGTTTTATAGCCTACAGGGAAAAATATAATCTATTCACAGGTTTATATCATAGCTAGTAGATAAGTGCCATCCATTTATGCACCTCTTGAATAAAGTTGTCGCATTTTAGTGGGATATTGAATGTCAACAAGCATTTACAAAATTAAAGGCATACTTGGCCAACCCACCAGTATTGATACCACCAACACCTAGCCAGCCATTACTTCTTTATATATCAGCAATAGAACATGCACTGGGGGCACTCTTGGCCCAGCATGATGAATAAGGTAAAGAACATGTGGTCTATTATCTAATTAGAACACTTGTAACATATGATCATAATTAATCACCTATGGAAAAATCTTATTTGGCAATGGTGTTCACTTTCCAAAAGTTGTGGTACTACATGTTAAACAATAAAACTATTGTCATTGTTAAGGTGGACCCTCTTAAATACTTATTGTCCAAAGTAATTCTTATAGGTTTCATGGCTAAATGGGTTATGTTATTGAGTGAATTTGATGTTGAGTACCAGAATTAGAAAGATATTAAGAGGAAATTCATCATAGATCAACTTGTTGAAGCTCCCATCATAGATACTCAACCACTCACATTTAATTTTCTAGATAACTCTATCATGATAATAAAGGAAGTGGCTCAGGAATCTGGACACTGGAAATAATATTTTGATGGCTCATTTGCATCCCATAGATCTGGATTCAAAATTTTACTAGTTACACCACAAGGGGAGCTCATCCCTAAAGAATTCCTTCTCAGCTTCAACTTCACCAACAACATGGCTGAATATGAAGCTAGTATTGCATTACTTCATCTTTAAATGCAATGGGATATCTATCAATTAATGGTTTATGGGGACTCTCAATTAATCATTGATCAAACTACAAATTAGTATTAGACTAGAGATGAAAATATAGTACCCTACAATCATATTATGGATAATCTTAAGCCACATTTTATGTCACGATAATTTGAACAAACACCACAAGTTAATAAACTGATCAATTGATGCAATAGCAATAATAAGTTCCATGGTACAAGTTTCTAGGGATGTTAAAAATTATTAGTTTCTCATTAAGAACCTTCTACAGCCTACTCATGTACTACCAGATTCAAAGAGGGTTTATACTATTGTTGGTCCTAATATCCCAACTGAACCTCCTTGGTACCAAGATATTTATAGCTACTTTCATGACCATGTTCTCCCTCCTAATCTTTAAAATAATTTTCATAAAATTTTCATTCATCATCTAGCCCATTATACCCTCTTTGGAAGCATGCTTTATTGTAGAGGTTGTGATAGAATGCTTCTTCATTATTTATCTTTTGGAGAATCAACATTAGCACTTGAATAGGTCCATGAAAGAATGTGTGGATACCACACCAGTGATTTAGTCCTTACCAAGAAACTCCTTGGAATGGGATATGACTTGTCCAAGATGGAGACAGATGCTTGTAAATATGTCAAGAAGTGTGTTGTATGCCATCAACATGATAATTTGATACATGCACCCTCATTACCACTAAATATGATTACTACTCCATGGTTATTTTATCATGGGGTCTTGATCTTATGGGAAAAACAAACCCAACGTCCTCTGATGGTCACAGACACTTTCTTACTACTATAGAGTATTTTACTAAGTGGATTAAGGCAATTCCTCTCACTTACATAATTGAGAAGTAAATCACCAAGTTTATCCATTAACATATCATCTATCATTATGGTATTCCTATCCAAATCATATCTAATAATGGAATTTCATTAGTAAACAAATATTTTAAATCCCTTCGTACCCTATTCAAAATCAAACACAACAAATCCACACCATACAACACACAAGGTAACGGTCAAGCCAAGACATCCAATGAAACCATTATCATAATCCTTAAGAATATTTTCATTGAATCTAATCATAATTGGCACTTTCAAAACTTTCCCACCCTCTAGGCCTATCATATTAATCATTGTACCCCTACAAGTGCCACCCCATATTCCCTGGTTTTTGGCATAGAGGCTATCATCCTTGTTGAGATCAAACTACCCGTGTTGCGAGTATCTTTGAAACACATTATTGATGATGAAGACTATAGAATTTCTATGTTACAAGAGCTATAACCTCTTGATTGTAAACATTTCGCTTGCCTAGATAATTTAAGAGCATATCAAAATAGGTTGAATTTCAGCTATAAGAAGTGCATTCTCCCTTAGGAATTCGAAGTTGTTGATTTGGTCTTAAAAGATAATCAAAAGAACTCCAATGTTGAATGTAAGAATAAATGTAAGTTTTAGCCTAATTGGCTAGGCCCATGCATGGTTATAAAAAACTATGGGTCAAGGGAAAATCTATTGTCTACTCTAGACGGTGAAGAACTCCTGAAACCAATGAACATTGTGCATCTCAAGCATTTCTACACTTGAAAACCTTCTGAACCATTGTCTATAATAGCCCTTACTTGGGGGAACCATGTGCCTATTAACAAAATTATACCCTAGGTTAAATTTAGTCAACCCCTTATATAATCAAATTTTCTATAGGGTCTTGCTAAGTCATAACATGGTCATAAAAGTCACTTAATGTGTTTTAAAACTTGGGTCATTTGTGTCATTGTCTCAACTCTCCTCTATATCACCTTTTTGGTCACTCTAGGTGACTTGTATAGTTTCCATAAGAAGACAAGTGTGTTAATTAAATATCCAATGTACAAAATGTTAGAATTGGTCAAAGAAACTATTTTGTAACTGACATGATGTAGGTTCAATGTCCATCCAAGAAGATCAAGTAGTTTTAAATAGTTGTACAAATAAGGACAACCACTTGGCGTATGAGAAGCTTTAGGGGGATATCTAAAAGCTCTCACAGGTCTTTTTTAGGATTGATAATCTTTAGTACTTTCAAATTTTATAAAAATTGGTCTATCTCCTTCATCGCTCTCTTAGACAAGGTCATACATGTCAACAGTTTACTCTTAGTATGAACAGGAGGGGAAGAGTTGATATGAATAATTTTGGTGGAAGTTAGAAGTCTTTATGGCATTCCTTTCAATGGTAATAGTTTTTAGTTGGGTATACTATTATCTATGATCAATCACTAAGATTGTTGATGACTTCAAATAGCTTACACATCCCTAATAGCTTTAGGTTTCTTATCTATTTGTTTGGTCTGTGTCAACCAAGCATTGAATACGGTATTGAAAATAATGCACACTCCTTTAACATTGTTTACAACTAGTTTTTCACATGTGAAGGTGAGTAAAATTGTAGAAACATCTCCTTGTACTAGAAATGAACACTATTAAGGTCTACAGATTATTATTTTTTAGTTGTAGAGTTTTATCTTCCTATGAGTGACTTCAAATCCAAGGTAGTATACTGGTTCCAAATTCTTGAATCATGATGATTAGTTTTTTCATTAAATTTTTGGTCTCAAGAATTTTATTGTTGAAGTACTAGGCTTAAGACACAAACACAGTCAAGTAACCCTACAATAATCATCTAGAGGACTGTGTGATAGTGCTTGGACAGGGGTATTGATGAGTTTGAAACCTCTACACTCTCATAAGATCCCATGTATCATCACAAACATGGTAGAACCATTGAGAGACCCAACATTAGCAAGGGAAGACCTAGAACACAATCAAAATAAATAAACAGTCAAATCTCTTTGTGATTGTCACCTATAGTCAAGTGAAAATAGGCATTAAACAAGTTTTGATGAATATTGAGGTTTCAACAGGTTTTGATAAGACTCTCAATGTGAAGATAGTAATACTAAGCCATTTCAAGGATTAGAGATTGGTTGTGAGAACCAATTTAACATAGATAGTCATCTTTGGTGCAAAAGTGAAAAAGTTTCTTATGGGACCAATTACCTTAATATCTCCAAAGAAGGGACTTTGCTCTACAAAATGCCATCTGTGGGTGAGAATTGATGGAGTCTAAGCGAGTTTAATTAATTCATCCTTGAAATATATATGGATATTTTACTCCTAAACATGAGATGTAGTTGTTTGATCAAGAGAAAATGAATATTGAGGGACTTTTAATTCCATCAAGTTTTCATTGTAACCACTTAGTAAACATAGTGCCAAAAGGCCACGTGAACCTATAACCTACAAGTAACAATTGGTTCATTGATGATAATGGTATGAAGGCATGGTATCCAAGCATCAATGAGTCTATTCAAGTGTGATGGCTCTAATGACTGGAAAAGAATCAAATATGTGATCCTCAAACAAGAAAATGCCCACCTCTAGGAATCTCATAGCTCCTCCTAAGGTGACATATACACTCTGATTGTAGACATATGGTCTATAGATGGTAATGGTATGAGAACATGGTGTCAAAGGTATGAGATGATCTCATATAGGTGTGGAAGGTTCATACTTACCTAAAAAATAATTAAAATTATGAAACATAATGCTCAGGCATAGAAACACCTACAAGAGTCTCAGTATCCCAAATATACATACCTAGTCAATACACTAGTTTCACCTAATGGAGAGATGCAGTTTGGAAGTATGTAAAAGTGTATGAAGGAGGTCCATGTTTGGAACCACTCTCACATGGTGATGAAAAATTCCCATGTGTTTCAAATAAATAAGGATTTTAATCTATAGTGTTGATCCTCAAACACAGTCAATCTAAAACCTTACATAGAACATTATACATAATCATAGTAATTAATATCTAGTAATGAAGAATTTGAAGGTTTGAGGGTTCTATAATTATGATAAAGTTTTAAAACTTAACATAAAATGTCATAATGAATCAATCTATCCTTCCATAATCTCACTTTAATCTGATGAATAGGGGAGATACCCTCTATTTTATCTTAGATAGAGGGCACTCCCTAGACTACATAACTTGCAGACCTAACACATCGGGGATTAAACGATGAAGTGAAGAGCAAAGAATGAATTTATATAGGATTTTTGAGGTTGTTTCTAAGGTTAAAAATTGTTTAAGGTCCCATAAATTCATGATAAGCACTCATAATTAACTATACACTCAGAACTATAGTCTAGGTCTACTAGGCCTAGAACTAGGCCTAAACCCTCTAGGTGCCTTACTTGATCCATATGACTATATGATCCTTATAATTTATGTGATAAATTATAGAGGATAATTGAGATTTGATTGGACTCATTTTTTTGCAAAAGAGAATCCAAAATTGGTTATTTTGACCCAAACCTCTCTCATACCTACTCAAAATGTAGTCAAGAGCTCAAGAAGCCATGTTCATTTATTGACACCTATACGAACGAGTTACATGAGACCTCAAGGAGTTTATGATAGTTAAAGGGGGTCTATATCTTATTTTTTATGGATTTTCTTTTGGAGTTAGATGTCTAGTTTTTATGTATCATTAGTGAGAGTCAAAATGGCCAAAAACCCTCTTAGAACCCTGGTTTGAACCTGATGGAGAAGATATAGAGAGTGATGCATTAAAAAGTGGTAAAATTTCAATGAAAGTGTTTGAAACATATCTATCACTCTCCTATACTCCATGACATTCACTTTTGTTGTATCATCACTTATACATATAGGATTAATTATTTGTCTTTTATAGGATTTGAAGTGTGTTATAGGTACAAAGGAGAATAGTCAAGTGAGAATAATTTTAAGAGTTGTGTAAGAACTTGTTACAACTTATAAATCTCAATTATAACCATGGTTTTTAATAAAAACCTCTCTGCCACACTTATCATTACAAGCAGTCTAAATGAGATAGTGAGAAGGAGAAGTGACTACCTAGTGAGATAGTGATCAAGGTGACTTGGAAAATTTTGATGTCTACCTAATGAAGTGGAAGGAAATGAGGCTCTATAAAAGTGTCCTACATCCTCTTAAATGTATCTCTATGAGAAATTATAATCTAATTAGGTGGCAAGTGTGAAGACAGACCTAGAAGACTAGTGATGAATGATTAGAGGTAGTGAATGACAAGTGACAAGGATGAATTCATTAGTTAGGGAGGCATAGATGACCTACACTGACATCATTTCCACCTTATCATGTCAAATAATATGTTTCAAGGATTCTTATGGTAGTTTTATACAATCAAGTAAACTCATCATCATGAAGGTAGTTTCAAAGCAAGATAATGAAGACTTTGATGCCAATTTGAGGAAGGTGCTTTGTTTCAGATTGACACATGTTCATGACAACTCCCTGACATCTTTTCCAACTCATTATATTTAATTTTAATTGGTTATCATATTTTTATAGTTGGTCTTATGACCCTTCCACTTCTCTTCTTCTCTTTCCTCTCATATGATCTATATATTAGCCTTTTTGGCCTTGTAATAGATCCAAAATTGGTATGGCAAAGCCCTAATAGTTTTGACACCTCATTTGCCTTTGAATAAATCTTTTTAAATTTTATTCATTCTCTAAAATCTCTTACCTAAATTTTTTAAGTGGTTTGTGTGGTTGACAAGTAATGAATATGCTCTCCTTGCTTCCATTTCTACTCTTCCATGTTTATGTGAGTGATATCTCTTATAACAAGTTTCATAAAGTGTATTGTTTTTTAAGTGTGTCTTAGAGTGTGAGAGGTACTAATAGTGTCTTGTATCAAACTGTATTTTCACCCACCTCTAGATAGGAATAATAATCTACCTCTATGATAAATACTTATGGAAGAAGGCCATAGAGTTGAAGTCAGTTTGAGTAGTCCTCTTTCTTAAGTGTAGATGCAAGGGTGTTTTGTGGAGTTATCTTGGTGTACCACCTCATTAGTATAGGTTTATTTTATGTCTTCTTCTTCCCTTTTCACCCTTAATAGTGATTAGCCTAGTGTAGTATAAGCCTAGAAGATAAATCAAGGGAGTTATCCCTTTCAAATTTAGAGATCTATCTCTTATAGTAGATTGCCTATGAAGGGAGATAGTTCCATGTTATCCTAAAATTGATAAGGTCTACTTGAATACAAAAAGGTCAAATCTTAGGATATAATAGTTTTGGCATGCCCGATGGGACATGAATTTCATGAAGGTTATTTAAGGTAGATACTAGCTTTGATAATAAGGAGCTATAATAGTCCACTTCTTATAGTATCTAGCAACTCCAACATTTCAATCTTGGTTACAGACTAGTACACTCTTTCATGCCTAAGGTAAACACAAGGTATCACTAAAGGCATACCTTTTGAATTTTAATATCTTCCTCATTATTCTTATAAAGCAAGTAGATTTGAAAACACTCATCCTATCCAAAAGATTCATATCTTGCTCACAAGCCCATATGAAAGTTCTTGATTTCCCCATTCTCGCAAAGTTCTAAGGCTACTATGGCAAGTAAGAATCCTTTTATTTCCTTCAATGTATATATCCCTCTAATACTTGCTCAATATGATGATATCCCCATATCTACCCTTAAAAGTGTTCTTTCATATACTGGTGAGTCTACCATCACACCCATTGAGGATATAAGAAATATTGCTAACTTTTGCAATATCTAGCACATCATAGAGGATAACATTAAAATCAAGTTGCTGGTTATCTCCTTCAAAGGAAAATATTTTGACTGGTATGGAACATTTGCACCTAAATCAATCACAACCTGGGATGAGTTGGGAGATGCATTGAGAATAAGATTTGAAAACAAGAGTGACAACTTGTCACTAATGGAGTAACAGACCACCATTAGGAGAGCGCCTCAAGAATTCACTCAAGACTTCAACACAAGATTTCATAATACATGGGATAGAATACCAATCTTGGTAATAGCAACGTCTCACCATGCTTTCCTTACTACCTTAAAGTATTTTATAGTGACATTTTAATGATGATACAATCTATGGGAGGAAACACT
This sequence comes from Torreya grandis, assembly GCA_037957365.1. Taxonomy (NCBI): domain Eukaryota; kingdom Viridiplantae; phylum Streptophyta; class Pinopsida; order Cupressales; family Taxaceae; genus Torreya; species Torreya grandis. Next base: position 1,187,926 of record JARHVA010001181.1, read on the forward strand.
CTACCTAATGCCTATAAAATGGCCATTAGTGCAAATAATTGTTTGATTCAGGCTAGGAAGATTACCCCAAGACCTCCCATGCCTCTTTTCCCTAATTTTCAAACTCCTACACATGTTGTTTCTCTTATTCTTACACCTAAAAACAAACATGTTGCCCCTAGTCAACCAAGCAAGTCCAATGAGGTAGATGAGATAAGAGCTATGAAGTAAGAGATCTTAAGTGGATTATCTAACAACATCAAATCAAACCCTTCTAAATTCACTATCAGCCTAATTAGTCCTACCCCAACTATCAAAGTAATAGACCTCCTTTCTAATGTCATTCCCAACATCAAGGATAGCTGGTCCAATCTAAACCATATGGTGGTTATAATCATAATGCTCCTTCCACCTCAAGGGCATTATTTCCTACTCAAAACAATCTTGCCCAAGAGCACAATAGTCAACCTTAATTGGGATCAATCTTATGATCCATCTTCTCAAGTCAATCAATCCTTCAATCAAGTCTTCATGGAAAATTTGGGAACTATGTCATCTATGACTCAAGATGAAGTATCAAATGGAGGAGTGCATGATGGTAAGGGTAGTCATGCGGGGTCTAAATTGGTCAATTGGTAAAAAATGACTCATGTGATGTCAATAATCAAGGGTAGTCAAGCATGGATACAAGTTCTATGGCCACAAACATGAGTAAGAGAAAGGCAATTAAAGAGGTTCAAAGGGTTGCTAATGGTTCTTCAATGAATGTTCAAATAAACATAAGATAAGGTGTGTCTAATGTCATTCTAAGTACACAAGTAAGTAAAATAGATTAGAATGTTAGGAGTGATTTCATGCCTCAAAATTATCAAGGTGTAGGCAACACCATTCTTCCTAGTGGACAAGCAAAGGTTAGTTGTCCTTTCACTAACATTATTGAGCAAATGAATAGGTCTCATTTGAATGTGTCAATGTGGGAAAAATTTTCAATACCTAGACAAGTAGACCTACTACAAGAGGAGTTATCCAAACTCAATTTGAAAACTAAATAGCCTAGTCAAAGAGAGGCAGCCTTGACAAATACCATGAATCCAAGTGAAGGATAGTCAAACAAGTTAAAAAGGTAGACAAACCTCCTCCTTTATATTTATAAATCATTATTGGATATTCCTTGGTAAATAATTGTCTCATTGATAGTGGATCTAATACTTGGGTCATGCCCAAGAAAGTAGCTAACAAATTGAACTTGAAGTATAAGCCTCATGCCAAAGGAGTGCTATAATTAGATGGGCCAACTGCCAAGACCATTGGCATAATCAGAGGTTTGAAATTGATTCTCCCTTCTTTTCCTACCCTCACCATTTCTCAATATATTTTAGTTGTAGATGTGCCTCCTCATTTTTCACTTTATTTGTCGAGTTCACTACTAAAATTAGAGGTTATTTGACTTCAGACTAGTCCTACATGGGCTTTAGGAATAGATATGGTGAAAAAGTGATAATCAAGTCTAAACCTCTTTCTCATTTTCATGTTTAACCCTATAATCATTACACTTCCAACATTAATTAGAATGTGATTGAATAAGATGATCACCCTAGCGATCAAGAGCCTCTAACTCTCTTTGATGGCATAGCTAATTTGTATCTTGACGAGTGGGGGGCTGAGCAAGGTGGATTTGAATAAATTGGTCTTACAACTTACATACTTCATGAATATTATGATGGGGTCCTTGAGGTAGATCCTGATAACATTATAGATCAATTTGTATGGGGTAAGAATTTTGTACACATGAGTGATGATGTGAACATCCCATCTATGACAAAGCATGACAGTTTTGGTGAACACTCAATTCTACCTATAAAGGAAGAGAAAACTCATGAGCAAGAACCTCAACAGGAAGCAGATGAAATTTGGTATAAATTTCATCTCATTTTTCATGAATTTGAGGAATTAATTATGCCTATAAATATTTATAAATAATGCAAACCTACTATTGAGATCAATCATGTGTTTGATGAGCATAAAGAAAATCTTTAGGTCTTTGCCAAACAAGGAACAACTTTGATATATCAAGTAGTGTTTAGTGAATAAGAAGATAGCCTTGAAGGATCCAAATAGTATACATGTCTTGTCTCAAGTTCATCTGAAGTTGAAAAATCTTTGATGATATCCAATGATCATACTGAAGACTATCAAGTGAACATGAAAAAGTGTAAGCAAGCTGCCAACTCAAACAAGTTTCTTAGAGAGTTAAATAGAGTGTTCTTGAGTATTCAAAATGATAAAATTGTAGTCAAAAGAAGACCTAACCATGGTAAGTCACTTGACTATCTCCACAATCAATTTTTCATTAAAAATTATGCACCATATGACGATCTAATTTATTAGAATGGTAGTGATGCAAGAAGCATTATCTTTGACCCTAGTTGAAGTAATGAAGAGTGGTTCTTCACCTCAAGAGTTTTGAGGTATTTTACATACTAAGATAGGTGTGTGTCTTTGCTTAATTTGGTTTTTTTTTCTTAAGTGTTCATGAGAACACAAGTGTGAGTTTTGTTTCTTATATTGTTGCTTGTTTCCTTATTGTGTGTGGTTTGTTTAGTGTCCTTTCAAAGGAATGTTAGTGTCAATAATAATGTATACGTGACTATTATGACATTGATTTTCACCCTTAGAGAGGATTCTTCAAGCTCTCTCCCATTAAGTCATAATATTGGGACAACCCCAGGCTATGGGTAACCTATGTTAGCACTGAACCTCCAAAGTAGGTCGGTTTCCTCTTTGATGCTCACCTAAACTAATGCTAAGCTAATGATTCAAACGTAAAATGGTTAGAAAGGGGATAAGGGATCCAAATAAAGTTAACCAGGTGATTAACTAAACTTAAAATGTAAACTCCCATAATCTTTAACCCACACTAGATTAGTAAAATACAATACTAGCTCACACAACCTCAAGATCAAGCTACTTCCATAAGTATTTCATAGAAGAGGTTCAAAGAAAAACACTAATCTAGACTTGCAAACAACATTGAAAACTCCCTAAAAAAGGTCATAAAGGAGGATAATGGATGAATAACATTCTCCTTCACATAATGCCATCATACACAACTCATCAAACATGGACTCAAGGCAAGAGATATGTAAAGAAAATCCTTATTACATCAAGAAGTAGTTCTTACAAATGCTTGAAAGGGTCAAGCCTAATCAAGAGGAGCATACTTTATAATATCTCAAAGAGTATCCCTATCTCCTAGAAAGATAAAAAGTCTAAAATCTAGGAATCTTTACAAAGGAGAAGAGAATGGGATAATATAGGAGAAGGGGAGAAGAGAGAAGAGGGAATATGTTTTGAGAATAATTAATGAGCTACAAACTTTTGAGGGAATGCTCCACCATGATTTAGTCCAATTAAGATGTAATCCATCATGAACAAGATAGTCTTTATTTTTTACAATAGCCTTTAACCAATACACTAGAAGATAAGAGTTTTTACAAAGATGGTGAGCCATGATCTTGTTTATGAAAGGGACCCTTAGGCACTTTGATAATCTATTAAATGCTCAACTGCTTATCTAACCACTAGATCTATAACTTTGATTTTCTATGCATCCTTCCACTTAGATTCTACATAAGGACAAAATCCTTACATCTATAAACCTGGCTGAGCTCTGATTATGTCTACTTTGGGTGGTTATTTGTTGAGAGCATGACTAGAGACATTCCTTCATTGATTACATATAGCCACAACTTGCTTTGAAAACTAGACCTGGGTTTACTATATAGGAAAACCAATCTAAGATTATTGGTTTTCCTATAGTCTATATAGATATGACATTTTACTTGATGTTTGGTCCCATTTAACCACCAACATGCTAACCTTTGATCTATATTAGGTCTAAAAGACCTAATCTATCTATGCAGAGCCTTAATGGTAGAACTTGGTCTTGAAATCTTCATTTTGGTTCCACCAAAATTTGCATCGAACTTTTTTCCATCATCCACCAACTCAGGTCAAACTCAATCTTGGTTCCTTATATTTGTTTTCTCAAGGTCAAAAATTGGCTCATTGATCTCCATCAAAAGTGTCCTAGGCTTGATCATTGGTTATCAGCAATCCAACTCAGATCCATTGAATTATTAACTTTTGCTCACTCCATTGATCTTGATTTTTACAATCAAGCACCAACAATCAATCTTGGCCCTTGACTTGTCAATGGTATCTCAGCTTACACCATGTGTCAAATGCACATTCATTCTTAGGATTCACTATCAATTTATAACCTCATGTACTTACACCACATGTCAACCTTTCAATCTCCTTGACTGTTTGACCCATCTCACACTATTGAATCAAGATGTACGATCGAGCGAGAATTGTTGATCTAATAGGACCCAGTATTTGAAAACTAATAGTTACTTCATGAATTTAAAATTAATATTCACATTCCTATCAAATGGAATTCATTTTACCATAATTGACATTAGTGTGACCATCAAACTTAAGCTCAAAATAATTATTTTTGCTCAAGATTAAACCCGAGGTCTACATGACCATAAAATATGTTCATGATCCTATCAAATGATGGACACACAAATGTTAATTTTAAGCTTTGGTGGTCTATTTAAATTAAATGGTTATTTGTCAAGGCCTAAATTTGATGTTAGTGTGAACATTTCACTATGCAAGTCCATCTTTAAAACCTTATAAATTGAACTAGAAAGCTTAAAAGAGCATGAAAATTTATGAAGATGATCTTAACATGTATAAATACAATTGTACGTGATCCATTGGCTCGTGAGGGATTCTTGAGCAAAGACAAAATTTGCACAAGTTATTTACTCCTATGTGATGTCTTGGTGTCGTTATGGCTCAAAAACTTTCACAGCTCATCCTTTGATCAATCCTTCAAGGTTATGATGGATTCTTATGATTTGTGCAACTTGGTCCATGATTATAAGTTCTTAGAACATATGAGAACCTACTTGGATCCCCATATTTTGCAAAATTAGACCTGATTCAAAGACTTTGATCCACTACTTCACATGAACTCTACTCAACTTTTCAAAGCTTGGTATATTGTCCAAAATGGCCAACATCTTTGGTGACTCATAGGGGTTACATGTTTGTCTATGAAAAAGAACCCAGACCATGTTACCTTATGTAGTCCATTGGGTATGGAGTCTTCTCTCTACAACTAAGTTGATCATGATGATGATACAAAGTTACCCCTCTAGAAGCCCTCTTGAAGCAATAAGGACAAAGAAAAAAAACAACAATAAAGTGCCCAAGGCAACTTGGAAAAGGAAACAACATAACAGAAAATAAATGTGCACAAGTCACTTAGAGGAAAGCATAAAATCTACCTACCCTAAACTAACCAATCAGAATGGGACCTATACAAAACCATTAATTAGTTGTACAAAATAGCTACCCTTCCTTACTAATCTAATATAATTCACATATTTGAGGGAAGCCAACCAAATATGGATAAGGAGTGGATAATGAAAATATTAACAATACACATCTCTAAGAGAAAAAAATAAAATAAACTTACCCACCCAATCTGATTGATTGGACACACCAACATCTTGGAGTGAATAGGCAAGTTGATCCTATTCTTCTTGATGCTTAAATTTTTACTCTAGATTAAGCACATATTATGATGGCTCCTCCTTTTCATCAACCAACTGATCTAGGTATCTAATAGGAAATCCTCTTGTCAATACAAACATCGAGCAATTAGATTTTACCTCATTCCTATACTTTGTTTCTCCATCATTATGCTCCTTAGGCACCATTATATCATAGTCTCGTTGAAGAGGAACATAGCCTGATCCCAAGATCTCAAACAAGTACTCCAACTCCTCTCTTGATGGTGCATGCAAGTTGATTTTGATTTGGTTATGATCTTCTCCTTGAAACATATGTTCATATGGAAAGCTCTGTTCACCCTCAAGGTTTTCCTCTATCACATAGAATGGTGGTTCATCAAGCTGCATTTCCTAAGCACTCAAGACATCTTCCTCATCAACATTACTCAATATTTCATCTTATTTCTCAATGGCAAATGAGGGTTGATTGAACATTCAAGACTAAAAAAGACACCTTTGTTTTGCTCAAGGTCTGATTTCCCTTCCTCCAGCTCCAATCAATTAGGGCTATCTTCTTTTGATAATTCACCTTGAAGTGAACCATCCTATGGTTCTAGGTTCTAATCCTCTTCTTAACCTATGTAGAATGGACCTTTATTAGTTTGCTCAAGGTCTACTCCATTTTCAACTTGAGGATTTTCCTCATTAAGATCCAGTTCATTAGTGTTAAAGCCATGCCATGAAGGCTGGTCTAAATTTGATTTGTCCACTTTTGAATGAGGATGCCTATTATGATCTTCTCATCATAGACACTTGCATTTTCTTCTTTAGGTTCACCTATGACTGCAAGCCCCTCCTTTATCCTTTGTAGAACAGGCTCTTTATCCAAGACGGAGATGGTAGGAGGGTGAAGAAGTTCACCTTACTTGTAGCTTATGAGGGTATCCTTCCAACTAGGGACTTTAAATGGTATATTTGGTGGTTCTTAAGAGAAGGAGAAAGAGTATTGAAACACTTGTACATCAATCTCATTGAGTTGATCTATGGTTGTTTGATCTACTTTTGGCACAACTAACTCCTCCTCTAAGACTGCCTATTAGACTACCTCAACTAGCACCTCCCCTTTCTAAATTGACTTTCATGAGGTAAAAGGATAGGGAACAACCTCTTTTTATTGAACCAGTTCTTGGACCTTCATAACTAATACTTCATTTTTCTGCATGCCTTCCTTGACTGATTTCCATGAGGGGAATGTGTAGGAAATAGTTGCTTTTTCTTGATTTTGAATCTCTTCTTCTTTCCTCATTTTTTGCTCTAATTCTTTGATTTGTCTATCTATATTCTCTTTGAAAAGCCTCTATTGAAGGTGGTCAATGGCCTCATGAAGATAAGGAACACAAGAGGGATGGTATTTGGTACAAGAGGAGTCTTGAGGAAGATAAGTGGGATCTTGGATATCAACAATAGGTTGTTCCACAATAGTTTCCTTATTTCTTTGAAGGCTTGCTTGGATTGAATTCTAAGAAAGGAAACTCTGAGGAACACATGAAGAATTTAGAACGTAAGAGGGGTCACTTGGAGTAGTTCTTTGGGGAAGGATGGGTGGACTATACGAGGGTTGAGGTGATTTTTTTAAAGACACATAAGGTCGATGGAATGGGACTTGATGTTCTTCAAGGTTCCTTAGCTCATCACCGATTCCTTGAGTGTAACCACTCACATTCAACATTTCACTTGAGAGGTTAGTCCAATTTACCCTCTCAATAGGTGCCCATTCCTCCTTAATTTTTTGCAATGCACCTCTTATGTCATGAACAATGTGATTAGGGATATCTTGACCATCTCCCCTCTATGTATTTAGGCTTATCATGTACTTTTGATAGCCTAAGATCATTTGCCTCCAACCTGAAATAGATTGTTTTACAGAAAAACTAGGGACACTTTAAGCCTCAAAACACTATTGCACTAAATCTTGAGAACCACTTGGGGTGAAGCCATAAACATTTTTAACTTGATATGAAGGATACTGAGGTTAAAAAAACATTTTGCTCAAAATATGATTGAGTGTACATTCCAGATAATGATGATTAGGCACTTGGACTGCTTAAACCAGCTAATTGATGCTTGAATTCACCATTGATGTTTGTATAATGCCTGTAAAGGTTGATATGTAGAGGAACAACACCAAAAATCCTTTCACTACTTTGGACCTTAATCCCATTAGGCATGTTAGAAACTATTATGACATTAATGTGCACCCTTGGAGAGGGTTCTTTAGGCTCTTTCCCATTAATTCACAATATTGGGACAACCCTAGGCTGTGGGTAACCTATTCTAGGCCTAAACCTCTAGAGTAGGTTGGATTCCTCTTTAATGTTCACCGAAACTAATGTTAAGCTAATGCTTCATAGGGAAAAGGGTTATAAATGGGATACGGTCTCTTAAGAAAGTTAACTAGGTGATGCACCAAACTTAAAATGGAAAATCCCATAAGATTGAACCCACACTAGATTAGCATAAGATAATACTAGAGCACATAACCTCAAGCTCAAGCTACTTGCATAAGTATTTCATAGAAGAGGTTCAGAGTAAAACACTAATCTAGACATGAAAGTAGCATTGAAAACTCCCTAAATAAGGTAAGAAAGGAGGACAATGGACAAGGAAGATTCTCCTTCACACAATACCATCATACATAACTCACCAAACACAAACTCAAGGCAAGAGACAAGTAAATAAAGTCCTTATTACATCAAGAGATAGTTCTTACAAATGCTTGATAAGGTCGAGCCTAATCAAGAAGAGCATACTTTACAGTATCTCAAAGAGTATCCCTATCTCCCAAAAAGATAAAAAGTCTAAAATCTAAGAACCTTTACAAAGGAGAAGAGAATGGGATAATATAGGAGAAGGGGAGAAGAGAGAAGAGGGAGCATGTTTCAATAATTATTAATGAGTTACCATCTTTCAAGGGAATGTTCTACCATGCTTTAGTCTAATTAGGATGTAATCCATCATGAACAAGATAGTCTTTCTCTTTCCCAATAGACTCTGAATAATACACTAGAAGACAAGAGTTTTTCTAAAGATGGTGAGTCATGATCCTATTTATGAAAGGGACCCTTAGGCAGTCTAAAAATCTATTAAATGCTCAGGCTACTTCTCTAGCCACCATATCTCTCACTTTGATTTTCTATTCATCCTTCCACTTGGCTTCTACATTAGGATAAAATCATTGCATCTATAAACCTAACTGAGCTTTGATTATGTCTACTTTTCTTGGCTATCTATTGAGAGCATGACTTGAGACATTCCTTCATTGATTACATATAGCCGCCCCTTGTTTTGAAAACTAGACCTAGGTTTACTATATAGGAAAACCAATCTAATATTATTGGTTTTCTTTTAGTCCATATAGATACAACATTATGTTCAATGCTTAGTCCCATTTAGCCACCAACTTGTTGACCTTTGATCTATATTAGGCCTAAAAGACCTAATCTATCTTTGTAGAGCTTGGTCTCAAAATCTTCATTTGGGTTCCATTAAGATCTACATCAAACTCAGTTCTATGTATTTCCACTAGTTTGGGTTGAACTCGAGCTTGGTTCCTTATATTTGTTTACCTAGGGTCAAAAATTGGCTCACTAACTTCCATCAAAAATGTCTTGGGATTGATCATTGGTTATCGGTAATCTAACTTAGATCCATTGACTTATTAACTTTTACTCATTCTATTGATCTTGATCTATATAATCAAGTACCAACCATCAAATTTGCCCCTTGACTTATAAACTCTATCCCAGGTTATGCCACATGTCAAACGTGCATTGATTCTCAAGATTTATTATCAGTCTGTAACCTCATGCACCTCTGCCATTTGTCAACTTCTCAAGCTCCTTAACTATTTGACCCATCTCATACCATTCGATCAAGATGTATGATCAAGTGAGGACCATCAATCTGCTAGGACCCACTATTTGAAAACTAATGGCTACTTCATGAATTTAAAATTGATGTATGTGCTCCTATCAAATGATGTTCATATGACCACCATTGACATTTATGTGACTGTCAAATTTAAGCTCAAAAGAATTTGTTTTGCATGAGTTTAAACTTGACATCTTCATGACCATCAAATACAGTTGTGAGGCCATCAAATGACGGGCATATGAACATCAATTTTAAGCTTCAATGGTCTTTTCAAATTAAATGGTTATTTTTTGGGGCCTAAATTTGATGTTAGTGTGAATGTTTCACTTTGTAATTCCATCTTTAGAAGCTTATAACTTGAGCTAAAAAGCTTACACAAGCATGAAAATTTTTGAGGATGATCCTAGCATGTAGAACTATAATTATGCATGATCCATTCACTCATGGTAGCTTCTTAAGAAAAGACAAAAATTGCACAAGTTAGTTGGTCTATTTTCTCCTGCATGAAGTCCTGGTGATGGTCTGGCTCAAAAAATTGCACAACTCATCCTTTGATCAATCCTTCAAGGTTATGATGGATTCTTTTAGTTTATGCAACCTGGTCCATGATTTTAAATACTCAAAACATATGATAACCTTCTTGAGTCCCTCTATTTTATAAACTTAGATATGGTTTAAAGCTTTTGATCCACTGCTTCACATGAACTCTGCTCAACTTTTCAAAGCTCGATATGTGAGCAAAAAATGGCCAACAATGACTCCATTTCCCAAGGATAGGAGAAGGGAACTAGTCCTTATCATACCAAGCTTACTACCCCTAGGAAATTTCAAAAATGCTAACTAAATTTTATCTTGGGTCAAATTTAACCAACCCCCTACATAGTCAAATTTTTTATAGGGTCTTACTAAGTCATAACATGGTCATAAAAGTCAATGTGTTTTAAACCTTGGTCATTTATGTCATTATCTTAACTCTCTTATATATCACCTTTTTTGTCACTATAGGTGACTTGTATGATTTCCATAAGAAGACAAGTGTGTTAAGTGAATATTAACATAATATGTCAAAATTGGTCAGAGAAACTATTTTGTGACTAACATGATCTAGGTTCAATGTTCATCCAATAATATCAATCAATTTTAAGTAGTTATATGAACAAGGACAATCACTTGGCACATGAGAGGCTTCAAGGGGATATCTACAGGCCACCATAGGTTTTTTCTAGGCTTGAGAAGCTCTAGCAGTTTTAAATTTGGCAAAAACCAGTCTATCTACTTCATCACTCTCTTAGATAAGGTCATTCAGGTCAATTGATTTACTCTCTGTATGAACAAGAGGGGGGGAGTTGAGTTGAATATTTTTGGTGAAATTTAGTAGCTTTTATGGCCTTTTTTTCCATGGTAATAGGTTTTGGTTTGGTGTGCTATGTTTTATGAACAATCACTAATATTGTTGATGACTTCAAACAACTTACACATCCCCAATGGCTTTAGGTTTATTATATGTTTGTTTCTATTTGTGTCAACTAAGCATTAGACATGGTCTTATAGAGAATGCATACTCCTTTCATATTGTTTCTAACTAGTTTTGCACATGTGAAGGTGAGGATAATTGTATAAACATTTCAATGTGTTATTAATGAACACCATTAAGGTCTATAGAGTTTTGTTTTTAGTTTCAGAGTTATATCTACTTGTGAGTGAATTCAAATCCAAATTATTACACTAGTTCTATATTTTTGAATCATGGTGATTAGTTTCTTCATTAAGGTTTTGGTCTCAATAATTTCATTATTGAAGTACTAGGCATAAGATATAAACACAATCAAGTAACCTTACAACAATCATCTACAAGATTATGTGATAATGCTTAGACATGAGTATTGATGAGTTTGAAACCTCTACATAATCATAATATCCCATGTATCATCAGCAACATGGTATAACCATTAAGAGACCCAATGTCAGCAAGGAAATGCCTAGAACATAGTTAGAATACATATATAGTCAGATCTATTTGTGACTATCACCTACAATCAAGTGAAAATAGGATTTCAACAGGTTTTGATGAAGATTGAGGTTTCAACAAGTTTTTATGAATACTCTCAACATTCAGATAGTAATATTGAGCCATTTCAAGGATTAAAGATTCGGTGTGAGAACCAATTCAACATAGACATTCATCTTTGGTGCAAACGCAAAAAAGTTTCTTATAGGAACAATTACCTTAATATCTCAAAAGAAGGTACTCTTCTCTACAAAATCCCATATGTGGGTAAGAATTGATAAAGTCTAAGCAAGTTTAATTACTTCATCCTTACAATCTAGAAGGAGATGTTACTCCTCAATATGAGAGGAAATTGTTTAATCAAGAGAGAATGAATATTGAGGTACTTTCAATTCTATCAAGTTTTTATATTCAATTAAAATTGCATGATGCACATGAATCAATCCTAGATCGGATAAGATAGATCACACCTACACTTCTGATTGGGGCACACACTTGTTAAGTGGGATCATGACTAATATGAAGATCTACTAGACTTGATTAGGGGATCACTTGTATCATTTTTCACAACACATCATGTTATGTTGGGTTCCAAAGCCTATAGTCTAACACAATCGCATAACCTTGAAAGAGTCCTATGGTTTCTATATTCACTTATGATAATAAACAAGAAAGTAAACTAATCTAATAACAATAAAAGTAAACTAATCTAGTATTCACCAAAGCTTATGGCATAAAGTAAGGGATTATATGCAAAAGAATCAAATGCATGTATAGGGAACTTCAAATAAAGTAAGTATAAGTAACACCCTAATACATGGAATATGAGGAGTAATATTATTCAAGCCAACATTTATGGTACTTTTATCTACTAAAAGAGAAGAGAGCAAAGTTAGAATATACTTACTTGAATATGAACCCATCATGACTCAATCTCTCCCTTAGCCAATGGGGCTTCGTAAGAAGTTGTTGTGGTTTATAAGGATCACTTTATTAGGCCAAAGCATCCAAGACCTATCCATAAGACTAAGATTCTCCAAATAAGAAACCTAAGCTAAGACTCCTCAAGTAAAATGGTAGAAGATTAGATTGTGAAGAAGCATAATTGAATAATAACTCCTGATTGCATTCATATGGAAATGATCGAAATGACCTTGTATATATAAGATTATATGACCCAAAAATCACTTAGACATGTTAGTTGTATTAGGTCGATCAGGTTAACCTAGCATATTATCAGGCTAATGCTTGAAGTTTGTGCTAGGTCAGCCAGATGAAAATTAGGCCTAAAGAGCTAAAGTGACCCCAAACTATGCTAAGTCAACCAAGTTGACCTACCTTACTGAACAAGTAAAAAGGGTACTAAGCAAGGGAAAAAATATATAAAGATGAAAATACTAGAGGAATGTACAAGGAAGGAGAGATAGCTTAGGGAAAGTTTTTAGGAGCTGAATGGATAGGGAATAATATGACAATAAGGGAAAACAATCATGTGAAGCACCAAAAGTATACCCACCCCTTTCTCAATGAACCCCTTAAGGCATGCACTTAGAGAGATTGAGTCACAATAGGTTTTTACAAGATGTAAAGCATTAGTAATCGATAAAAGTGTGAAAACATTATGTGTATACATATGCCTCACTCAAAGCTCATCACATGTCACTAAGGTATAATAGGGGATGGTGCTTCGAGAAATAACATAAGGACACACACAATGCTAATGCTAAAAAAAATTATAGTATTTTAAAAATCATAAATAACTAAAAGTAAATGATAGAAAAGTAAACTAAGTAAAAATTAAACGATGCATACCTTGAGTTACCTTTATCATGGGATGTTTGTCAGTTGTGTTTTAGTTTTGATTATGGAGGGTGCAGAGACTACTTAGGACAAACCCAAAAATACAAAACTAAGGAGAAAAAACAAACAAATGTAAGAAAAGCTAAGATAATTGGTGTTATGTATATGAGATGTACTTAGAAATTTGGTAAGCTACTTGACAAGTGCTATGGTAGACCAAATGACCAAGTCAAACAAGAGTAAATTAGGTAATCAAAAATCCAAGGCTACTAAAGATTAAAAAACTCAAACAAGTAAACCTTAAGTAAGAAAAGTCAAACTCACCAAATCAAATCAAGGATACATGTTAAACAAGATGGTAAAAAGAGGATTCAAATAGAAAATTGGTAAAACAACATTAATGGATGAGCAGAACAATCCATAACTCAATCATCGATGGGAAAAGGGGATGCATAAAAGGGAAAATAACATGTTTGGGTGAATAGTAATAATCCACATCTCATGCAACAATGGAAAAAGGGTGTGAACTCAAGTGTCCACAATAGCAAAAGAGCAAAATCAAGATAAATGGGAAAAGGAAAGAAAAGTAATTTTAGTAAATATATAGAACATGATGAAAATGATCCATAGTTTCTCAAACATGTTGTTTTGCATCTAAAGATAGATAAAAATGAAACAAATTAGTGTTAGCATGTTTTTAAGAAATGAAGAAAAAGGAATTTAAAGAAGAGGGAAAACAGATTTGGAATCACAATTTGTCTATCAAGGGGGGAATGAAATGGGGTGGAGGGGAGAATGAAGGAAAAACCAAGGTATAGGAACTCTTTATCAAAGTTAAGACACTCAAATTTGGTTTGTCAAAATAAAAAGACTGTCGACCTTAAGGACTCTGAAGAACTTCTCTTAGCTACACAAGTTTTAGGTCAACAAATGAAGTATATAGATCATCCCATGAAGGCTATATGCATGAAAAGTAAAATGGACCTACCTCCCCAAAAAGTGTTCCCCACTCTTTAGGACCCCTTACAAAGTTGTAGATCTACTGCAAAGATTGGGTACTTACATGAGAAAGTAGGTAGCACTATAGATTTTTTTTTCAAATCCCCTATTCCAATCTACTAGCCTACTGCACCCCAAAGGACTTCAGCTCTATTTGAAGCCAACTGTGGAGTTTGAGCTTTGATTGGAGATAGGAAATGTGCTTGTAATCATGTCTTTTGGTGTGATTAGACTTTTAAGATTTGTATCTTGCCTTTTATATATCATTGCCTTTTATTTTCAAATGATTGGATTTTAACTTTATTTTTTCTTATTTTTTAAATTCCTCCTTCATATAGATTTGGAAGACCAAACATGGGTGCCAAATATGACTTTCATTTGAAAACTTTGGGACAAGGTTGTTAAGAGAGATAAAATCAAAGAGCATGAGGTCTAAGAGTTTCATAAATCCAGGTGAAATAAAAGTGTTATCTTGACTTTGACCTTGTTTTATCCAAATGTGGAGGTGAAATAAAGGGGGAAATCAAGAGGAAAATGACACATGTAACAAATTTGAATTTCTTCAAATTGTAAAAAATGTGACAAAAGGCAAAAAGGAATACAATGATAACAAAGGTGTGATTCCTTATCATAAGACTGCAGCAAGTGAAGGAAAACATGCTAACATAGATTGTTTATAGATTCCATCTAGCAAGAGAAGCAAAAGCTAATTTCTAAATAATAAGGATCACAAAGAACATGAAAATAAAGGTAATTTTATGAAGAAGGTCAAGTTTCATCCATGGTCTTACCAAGCAACTCAAAAAAGAAAACCCAAGGGGTGCCAATAAGCAGAAAGTGAGGGAGCCTTTGTATAAATCACCTCACAAAGAAAGACCCAAAGGATGCTAAGATTGCATTGGCAAGCAGCAAAATAATGAAAAGGAAGAAATGAAAAATAAAAATAATGGTCATTTTATGAGGAGGGTTAGGTTTTATCTACGGTCTTACCAATCAACCCATAAAAGAAAAACCTAAGAGGATGCCAAAACAACATTGGCAAGCAAAAGGAAAAATGAAAAGATAAGTGATGAAGACTATGGTACATCAATAAACCAAAATACCAAAAGGGAGGACTAAAAGTTTGAAAATGAAGGAAATGAATACTATGGTACATCAAGAAACCAAAAGACTAAAAGGGAGGACTAAAGGTTTGAAAAAGAAAGAAACTGTTATATAAGGAGAGACCCATGCTAAAGTAACCTGTAAAAAAGATGTTAGATAGATATATAGAGAAAGCATGAAAAGAAAGGAAATTATTAAGCAAAGTATTTCTTAATGAATAGAACATAGGTGGGATCTTTGAAAACATGGCCTTCATTAGTTTGAAGGCAATAATTACTTGGACCAAGAACATTTTTAACTAAGGGCCCCACCATTTTTGGGCATACTTACCTTATTTTTCACAAGTGTAATCTAATTTAGGAATAAGATCACCAACATTAAATGTGTCATTTTTAACATGTTTTTTATGTTGTCTAGTGATGTGAGCCTTGTATTGGTGATTGCGATGCAAGGAGAAAAGACAACATTCATCAAATAGATCAAGGGAATGAAGGTGAGCCTCATGTAATTCTTAATCGAGAATGATGCTGTAAAGAGATATGTGAAGAGAAGGAAGCTCAACTTCAAGAGGAAGAACCGACTCAAAACCATAGACTAGAGAGAATGGATTTGTCCCATTGGTAGTATGAATACTAGTCTGATAGGCCTAAAGTGTAGGATAAAGATGAAGATGTCAATCCATTTGGGTTTCATGAATTATCTTTTGAAGAATTTTATTGAGAATTTTGTTGGTGGACTCAGCTTAACCATTACATTGTGGATGATAAGGAGTGGAAAACTTGTGATTAATTTTGAATTTGGTGCAAAGTTGTTTAACATGTTGATTTTTGAAATTACCACCATTGTCAGAAATGATGGTCTGAGGAACACCAAAGTGATAAATAATTTGGTTGAGAATGAATTTAGATATAGTAGGACCAATAACATTAGTAAGGGGCATGGCTTCAACCCACTTGATAAAGTACTCAATGGCAGTGATGATGAAGATGTGCCCATCTTGGGAATGAGGAAGCTTGCCAATGACATCGAATCCCCATGTGGAAAATGGCCAAGGAGATTTAATAACTTAAATTTTATCTAGCAGTGAATGAATGAGGTCATCATTAAGCTGACAAAGATTACTCTTTTTATCATATTCAATAGCATCCTTTTCTAGAGTAGGCCAATAGTAACCCATACATATGCATTTATGGGTTGTAGCATGTCTGCTACAGTGACCACCACAAATGCCCCCATGTGCTTGCTCAATTAGAGGAGGAAACTCAACTGGCATGACACACAACATAGCAAAGTACCTTTGATATTATGATAATAAAGGATGTTATGTCTAATTACATACTTGAAATCTTGTTTGTGAAGATGCATTTTTTCATGAGAATCCAAGTTAGGAGGATAAGTTTGATGTTCTAAGAATTAGATGATGTCTTGATAACATAGGCATTATCAAATGGTGATAGCCTCGATGTGGTAGATAAGGGAATCTGGAGGGTGAAAGATGATAGAGATTTGATTATTTGTATGATAAAATAAGGATCAGAAAGAACTTGATGTGGATAAAAGAGAGAAGCTGAAGAGGCAAGAGAATTAGCAATGGAATTTTGGTCTTTAGGAATAGGTTCAATTTTAAAAGAGGCAAAATCCTTGGCAAGAGTGGTTATAATTTTATGATAGGTAATAACATTTTCACTTTTACATTGATAGGCACCACTAACTTGACAGAAAATGAGTTGAGAATCACCCAAAGCATGAAGATATTATATGTCTAGATCAAGAGTAGCTCTCATACCTAAGATAAGAGCTTCATCTCAACCATAATATTGGAGATATCAAATGTAAAATAGAAATCTAAAGGAATTATTTTACTGAGAGGACTAGTGAGAATGCAACCTACCCCAGCTCTTTGAAAGCATTTAGAATAATCAAAGTGAAAGGTCCAAGTATCCTCATGCAAGTCAATGGTGATTTCAAGGATCTCCTCAATAACTAATTTTGGTTTGGTAGTATCAAAGGGAGTTGAAGGTTCATTTGATTGATTGGCTTCAAGATCAGTAGTAAAGCTACGAAAATAATCTTTAAGAGAAATTACTTGATGAAGACCTTCAATGTAAAGAATATTGTCATCAAGAAGGTTATCTTGAAGTGAGGAAGTGGCTAGAATGGGATTCGTGGCAATTTGGTTAGCTATGACTTGCCCTTTGATAACTTTTTATGTGATGATGCAAAGATAAAATTCCATAAGTAAAACCATCCACTTGTCAATTCTATCTCCTGGAAGAAATGCTTTGGAGAAGAAGTGACGAAGGGGGTCAGGATGAACAATGACATAGGTGGTTTGGTAAAACATGCAGTGATGAAGCTTTTTAGATACAAAATAGATGGCGAGGCAATCACGCTCAGCTTTGGTATAACATGTTTCATAATCGATGAGGCCTTAGCTAATGTAATAGATTACATACTCCTTACCTATATCATCTTATTGGGAAAGCATTACTCCAACTGAAATAGGTGTGTAAGAAGTATAAATAATCAAGGGTTGATCATTGAAAGGAGGACAAATTATAGGTGGATGAAGCAATGACTCTTTCATGTTTTCAAATGCTTTTTGACATGGATCTATCCATTTTAAAGTTATACTTTTCTTGAGAAGGAAATTGATGAAGTGAATTTGATAAGCCATCTCAAGAACAAATCATCTAATTACCCTAAGCTTGCCTAAATAGGTATGAATGTCAGGAATAGAATGAGGGATAGACATGTTGACAATAACATTAATCTTGGTTGGATCAACATCAATGCCATGGAGGGAGACAAAGAATCTTAACAATTTTCTAGGTGTAACTCCGAAGACACATTTGAAAGGATTAAGTCTAACTTTATATTTGATGAGATGATCAAAGATGATGGCAAGATCAAAAGGATGATTTGTGTGAAGCTTGGATTTACCAATAAGATCAACCACATATGTTTCAACAATTTTATGGATGAGATCATGAAAGATATGAGTCATAGCACACTGGTAATTAGCTTCGATATTTTTTGAGACCAAAGGGTATTTTAATGTAATAATAGGTGTCCCATTCCATGGTGAAAGTAGTCTTATGTTGGTCTTCAAGAGCGATATGAATCTGATTGTATCCTAAAAATCCATCCATAAGAGAGAGCATTTCATATCTAGTCATGGAATCGACAATGGCATCTATTGAAGGTAAAGGAAAGTTATCTTTAGGAAAAGTAAGATTAAGATTGTGGAAATCAATGCAAATGTGAATGACCATGGTGACCTTATTTTTAATAGGAATTTTATTAGAAACCCATTCAAAATAATCCATAGGTTTAATGAATGTAGCATCGAGAAGTTTGATGATTTCTTTATGGCATAAGTTGGTAACTTCAAGAGGAAACTTACGTTGCTTCTGATGCATAGGTTTGGCATCAGGATAGGTAATGATGTTATATACCACTATGATAGGGTCAACACCATGCATATATTGATAAGACCATGTGAATTCCTCTTGATACTCATCAAAAAATAGGCTAAAATTATCATGTTCAAAAGGTGAAAGTTCTTTAGAAACTATGATTGGTCGAGGACAACTGGGAGACCATAGTCGATATGAGTTTTTTCTTCAATTAGCATGGCATTACCATCTTGAAAGTGGTATGGTGTGTTAGGTAAAGATGAAATTGGATTATATTTATGATTAATTCTAGTGACATTAAAGTGAGGAGTTTTATTTTAAAATTTCCAAGTTTATGATGTCATGGGAGTTGTGTTTCTCGAGCATAAAGCAACTCAAAAATAGCTTCATTACTAGGTAAGGTAGGAAGAGGACCACAATATTCCACATCTATTTCTAAATCTAAAGTTTGATTTCCATGTCGATCATATTTAGAATGTATTCGATGGACATTGGTTATTGTGGAATCAAGTGTAATTTTAAGAGTAGAAGAAATAGATGGAGAGATGATGGGAGAAGAATCAGATTCAATTGGAGAATTCAAAGGAGGTAAAGAAGATGAAATCACTTCCAAAGGTTCAAAAGGCATGATTTATTCTACCACTCAAGGAGAATTAATAAGAGGAGGATTAATAGGAGGCACATAACCTTTAGGTTCTAAGTTATGACCTATAGAAATGGTATGTACATCTCGGTTGAAAGCATGAATTTGAGCTAAAATATTTTGATAATGTAAGACATCAAAGTCTCTAGATTGAGCTTTGGCCATGATATAGTTGTCATCATATGTGGGAGAAATTGTGCATGCTTAGGATTCAGGAGGATCTTCAAATTGTGAAATCCTAATATTAATAAATATTCGAGGAGTCATGATGAGAGGATCTTGAAACATCTTAGCCACTCCAAATTCATTGCAATGAAAAGCATCTTCAGGTAAAGATGGGTCTTGAGCATTGCATGGAGGTGGGAAATTAGTAATCTCATCCATGAGAGGAATGATATGATCTCTAGGTAAGAGGGAAGGTAGAAGCTATTCTGAAATATATAGAGGCAATTTCTTAGTGTTGCAAGTGTGTTGTAATTTATTGAGCTCATCATCATCAAAATTTACAAGAGTAACTTGTAAATCAGGATTCATATTAAGGAACTTAGGCAGAGGAGCACTACTAATTTTAGCAATTATGGGAACATGATATTATGATTTAGGATTAGGAAATTGGATACTCTATGTGTTGGGATTGGCTTCATGCTTATAACATTTTTCATTGTGTAGAAATTTAATGCATTGACTATTTGAAGAAGTAATGGCCCTCATTTGATGAGTCCATGGATGGTCTAGGAGTATGCTATAGGATAAAGGGAGATCAAGAACCATGAGTTTGGTTCACACAATTTTAGTACTAATTGTTAAGGGAATCCATATGCAACTAAGTGACTTTTGATTAGTCCTATCAATACCATGACAAGTAAGACGGGTTTGTTTAAGATGAATTTTGTTATAACCAAGTTGTTATGAAAGCCATGAAGAAGTCACATTAATACCAGAACCTTCATCAACTACAACTTTTTGAATAAGGGTGGTATTAATGGCTATCTTAATGAAAAGAGGCAGATCATCAATGCAAAAGAGGATTTCATCATTAATCATGTCCTCTTCAAGGAATTCAATGGAAGGTTTGGAAGGACACATAGATTCAATGGTATTAATGTTTGTTGGTTGAGAATCATAGAAGGTTGTTCTTCATCTAAAGAAGATGGGTCTTCAATCTCTTGGAGTTGTTGCATAAGGAATTTATGATGATAAGGTGAAGTGTGAACCAACTCCATGAGAGGAATTTCACATGGCATAGAGTTAAGCTATTCTAGGAAATTCCAATGAGATTTAGGAGAGGAACCACGAGGTTTAGAAGAAGGTAAATTATACTTTGGAGGAATAGATGTGATTGAAGGATCAGAGTGAGGAAGTTTTTCCTCGGGTGTTTCTGAATCAATATTGATAGTGGTAGTATTTTTAAGCAATTGTTCTTCCAAAGAAGTCTTCTTAGGTTTGGTCATAGGATCTTTATGTGTTGGCTTCCTATGATAATTAACCTTAGCCATATTAACATATTGAGAGTTGTTAAGGTATTGATCATAATAAATGTCAATTGCACAAACATCCTTAGAAGTTGATTGATTATGAGAGGAAGATTTATTATTAT
The DNA here is from genome assembly GCA_037957365.1 of Torreya grandis. Taxonomy (NCBI): domain Eukaryota; kingdom Viridiplantae; phylum Streptophyta; class Pinopsida; order Cupressales; family Taxaceae; genus Torreya; species Torreya grandis. The sequence goes on from JARHVA010001181.1 coordinate 1,209,002, forward strand.
TATTATTATTATTATTATTATTATTATTATTATTATTATTATTATTGTTATTATTATTATTATTATTATTATTATTATTATTATTATTATTATTATTATTATTATTATTATTATTATTATTATATGTAGAGGCTTTAGAGGGTTGTCATTTTTGAAAAGTGTTAGTGTATTCTTGAAGATGGTGTTTAATCATGGTTTCATGGTCTTATGAATCACCGATCATGTATGAAATAGCACATTTAGCAAGCCCTCTACAAGACTTATGAGAATGTCTAGCATCGGCATGAAACCAACAAAAGAGATTGGGATCATACCATTTAGGAGAAGCATTAGGATATATGAAAGGGCTATAAAGAGCTTAAAATTGTCTCATTTGATGAACCAAAAGAGGCACATGAGACAATAAAGGAACATTATTTTTGGCAACACCATGTTTGGTTTGAGAAGTATTATTAGTGATAGCATTAGATGTTTAAAAATATCCTTTAAGGATTTTATAATTAGGTTTGAATTGCTTCATAAGAAAATCTTTTTATTTAGCTTCGTCAAGAGCTTCATTAAGAGTTTGAGGAGCAAAGGTTCAAACCTTGTATTGAAAAGTAGGAGTTAAAGATGTGATAAAGAGTTTGAATAGTTTATCATCAGAATTATTGTGATCAAATTTATGAGATAAGGATTTCCATCTTTTAATAAAGTCATGAGCTGATTCATTAGGAGATTGTTTAGCATTTTTGAAATGGTTAAGACAATTTTTATGAAGATCATTATGTTGAAACTCTTTAACTAAAGGATTGACCAAATCTTCAAGTTGCCAAATAGAATAATATTAAGGTAAGTAATTATACCATTCTAATACATCACCAGTGAAGTTTTTGACTAAGAGTTTAGTAGCGGCAAATTAATTAGTTTGGATCCACTCTTTGTAGAGATTACTAAAGGATTTAAGAAATGAGGTGGGGTCTTTAGTCAATATATACAATGAAGGGAGCTAAACGCTCATTTTGGATAGTTTGAAGCATTTTTTTATTCATTATTTGTTGAGGAATAATGGTACTTGAAGCATCTCTGAGAGGTGGAAGAATGTAATTAGGATTAGCTTGAGAAATCATGATTAGAGGTTGATAGCCACATTTATCAAATGTTATTGAAGTTGCATCATTTGATTGGTATTAAAGTTTTGCATAATGTTCATTTCTTGAATCACTTGGGCTAATAATTGAGTTGTATCCGATGGTGGGTTGGTGTTGGAAGGAACATTTCCCATATTAGTGTTGGAGGGAATATTAGAAGAAGAGTTATTAGTGGGATTATTAAATAAACTTGAGTCAATCACTCCCACATTAGTTTGAATATTTTGAGAAGGTTCTTGGTAGGTGTAGAAAGGATTGGACCCATCAACTTCATCTTGAGGTGTTATTTGAACCATGTTGTAATTTATAGATGGAGGAAAAGAGGTGCCCCAAGAGTGATGGTGCTCTTGGGAGGTAAAGAAAGGAAAAAATGAACACCCCATATAGGATCTAAAAGGATTAAGACAATCCAAAAAGATTCTGATAGGGAACCTCATTTTGATCAAAGAGAAATGAATAGCATGTAGATCAAAAAGGATGAAGAACCATGTTGAAAAATAGGGGAAGGAAAAAATATAGCTAGGTCAACTAGGTCGACCTAGTGGAAAAATTGGACTTGAGTGTGTTAGGTCGACTAGGTCAACCTAGTATAGTGAACAAAAGCATTAGAAATAGTCTAGGATAGTGTAGAGTTGAGCTGGTTGACATAGCATAGTAGATAGGGAAAGGGAAAGATTGATAATAAGATGAGAAATAAAATAAGGTATGATTGTAGCTATTCTAGAAAATCATATACTAAAATGAAATACACAGTTAACTAAGTTGATGTTGCCTAATCCAATTGGTAAATTTAAATAGAATATAATTTTGAAACAAAAGTATGAAATTGAGTGAAATAGAGAAAATAAAAACTAGCCTTGGTGTTTTGGAGATGAAAATAGAACAGGTAACTAACCTATAACCTTGGAGAAGACTAGCCCAATCTATAGAATTGGGTCAAGTTGGTCAACCAAGTGAGACTGGAACCTACTACAAAAGCTAAAAAAGTATGCTAAGTTGACTTGGTCGACCTACTAGACTGAACTAGATGTCTATAAATGTGCTAAGTCAAGCTGATCAACCTAGTTGACTGGACTACAAATCTAGAAGTCTAAAATTTGGAACCTGCATTATGAATCCTGAAAAGGAACCTACTGCAAAGTGTGAACTAAGAATTTGACTAAGAAAAGGAGATTAGTATCATGTTAGTGAATGAAACTAAATCAAAAACACACTAAGCTGATAGATTCATACTTCGTTACTAGGGTGAGCTTAGTAACAAAAACCAATAACAAACACAACTAAAAAGTAAGGAAAAACAAGAATTCCTTCACCTTTCTTGGATGCTCCAAATGACTTTGTAGTAGTGGCTTACTCAGTTTTGTGCTCATGAAGTCCTTGGCAATGGAAGCTTGGCTACCTCCATCTCTCCTTGGCACCTTTGGCTTTGGCTTGGATTGGATTGGAATCAATTTGGCATGGTAACACTAGTTTTCATGAAGCTTTTGGAATCAATCTTGCATTATAACTTTGCATAAATTAAGCCTAAATATGGTGTTCATGGCCTCTCTATTTATAGATTTTCAAGAATGACCAGAATCAACCATGACCGTCCATCTAAAGATTGAGATGTGTGGTCATGGATTAATTGAATTATGTAATTAAAATCCATAATTATCCTCATCATGACTTTGGAATAAGGGACATTAATGAGGCATGGGAGACCCATAATCCTGATATTTGTCATATTTTTGGCCTAGGGATGTCTTCCCAAGAAATGAGGTCATCTGATGATGTAGATATTCAATATTCATTTCTCAAAACAATTTTTCAATAAGTTTCCATGGAATTATTAATTAGGCCTTGATTTGGATTAATTAGCTCTTAAGCATGATTAAGCACTTTGTGCACAAATTACTTAAATTAATCAAAATGTCTTATTATTGGTCTAAAATTTGACTGGATTAAAATTGGAAGTCAACATCAAATGCATTGGATCCATTATCCCATTTAGGATTTTTCCAACATAAGATAAAAAAGGCATGTGTCCCATATAATAAATTTGATATAAAAGAGCAATCTAGAGCACCCAAGTGCAAAATTGGCATTTTGACTCGAAATGATTTGATCAAAGTTAGCTAGCCCATAAATTGCATTGCCCCATTTAATGATACTCTAGCCAAAATTGGCACTTGAATATATAAATTTCAACTCATTTAATGTGCTTTAGTTTTTTAGGCCAAATTGTGTACTTTAGTGGAAATTGGTCAAAATCCTGGTTGGAGGTTATCAGTGGCCAGATTTAGGTGTCTACACAAAGTGGCTGGAAATGTGTTAGGTTGACCCTATCAACCTAGAAGATTGAATAGAAAATATACAAAGTGTTGGAAACCTATGTTTGGTCAAGTTGGTCAAACCAACAACCTATTCTGACATATAGAGAAAAATAGCTAGGTTGATAGAATCGAGCCAGCACGTCAAAACATATGATAGAAAAGATGACAAAATGAATAAAAATAAGTGAAAGAAACCCTATAAGGGTTTGATTTATATTAGATTCACTTGAATTTATGCAATTGAAATTGCATGATGTGCATGAATCAATCCTAGATTGGATAAGATAGATCACACCTACACTTTTGATTGGGCCACACATTTGTTAAGCAAGAGCATGACTAATATGAGGATCTGCTAGACCTGATTAGGGGATCACTTGTATCATCTATCACAACACATCATGCTAGGTAGGGTTTCAAATCCTATAGTCTAACATAATCTCACAACAACCCTAAAAGATTCCTATTGTTTTTATATTCGCTTATGATAATAAACAAGAAAGTAAACTAATCTAGTGCTCACCAAAGCAATCAAATACATGTATAGGGAAATTCAAATAAAGTATGATTAACACCCTAATACATGGAATATGAGGAGTAATATTATTTGAGACAACACTTGTGTTACTTTTATCTACTAAAAGGGAGGATAACAAAGTTAGAATATACTTACCTGAATGTGAACCCATCGTGACTCAATCTCTCCCTTGGCTAATGGGGATTTACAAGAGGTTATTATGGTTCATAAGGATCACTTTGTTAGACCAAAGCATCCAAGACCTATCCACAAGACTAAGATTATTTAAATAAGAAACCTAAGCTAAGACTCCTCAAGTAGAATGATGGAAGAGCAGATTGTGAAGAAGCACAAGTGAATAATAACTCTTGATTGCATTCATATGGAAATGACCAAAATGACCTTGTATATATAGGAGTATCAGACTTGAAAATCACTCAGACATGTTAGATGTGATAAGTTGACTAGGTCATCCTAGCACATTATCAAGATAATGCCTAAAGTTTGTTTTAGGTCAGTGAGATGAAAACTAGGCTTAAAGAGCTAAAGTGACCCCAGACTATGCTAAGTCAACCAAGTCAACCTAGTTTTTTGAATAGGTAAAAATGGTACTAAGCAAGGGAAAAAAGGATAGAAAGAGGAAAACACTAGAGGAATGTGCAAGGAAGGAGAGATATCTCAGGGAAAGGTTTTAGGAGCTGAATGGATAGGGAATATTATGGGAATAAGAGACAATAATTCTACGAAGCACCAAAGGTTTGCCCACCCCTTTCTCAGTGCATCCCTTAAGGCATGCATTTAGATAAATTGAGTCACGACAGGTTCCTTTAATATCTAAAGCATCAATAATAAATAAAAATGTGAAAATATTATGTGTATACAGTTTCCACTATAACTACTTAGTAAACATAGTGTCAAAAGGCCACATGAACCTATAACTTGCAAGTAACAACTAGTTCATTGATGATAATGGTATGAAGGCATGGTCTGTAAGCATAAATGAGTCTATTCAAATGTGATGGATCTAATTACTAGAAGAGAATAATATATGTGATCCTTAAACAAAAAAATGTCGACCTACAAAAATCTCATAGCTCTTCCTAAGGTGACATCTACAGTCTGACTGTAGACCTATGGTCTATGGATGGTAATGGTGTGAAAACATGATGTCAAAGGTATGAGATGGGATAATATATGTGTGAAATGGTCCTGGTGACCTTAGAAATAAGTATAAGTATAAAATATAATACTCAAGCATATAGAAACCTACAAGAGTCTTAATTTTCCAAATATACATACCTAAAAGTGACACAGTCAATAGACTAGTTTCACCTAATGGAGAGCTATAGTTTGGAAGTATGCAAAAGTGTATAAAGAAGGTCCATGTTTAAAACCACTCTCATAGTGTTGATGACAAAATATTATGTGTTTCAAATAAATAATGATCTCAATCTACAATGTTGATCCTTAAACACAGTCAATTGAAAACCCTACATAGAAAATGGTACACAGTCATAAGAATTAATAGCTAGTATTAAATAAAATGGAGGTTTGAGGGTTATATATTTGTGATGAAGTTTTGAAAATTTAAATATAGTGTCACAATGACTCAATATATCCTTCCATAATCTCACTTTAGTCTGATGTGTTGGTTGAATATTTTGTCGATTAGCGTACTGATAAACAAAATAGGTCTGATCAACTAAAGTAGGAAGATTAGTTATCCAAATGTGTAGTTTTACCACATCAAAAAGACACTGATCTCTCCTCTCATCAAGGGGAGGTTCCTTGTAGTTATGCTATATATATATATATATATATATATATATATATATATATATATATATATATATATATATATATATATATAAACAAAAAATAATACTCATGGGTGGGACAAATCATCCATCTCTCTTCTTTCAGAGATGATGTGCATGGATTAAAGGAAAAACTCAGGGGAAATGACAAACAGTACTCCTCTTCTTTCAGAAATACTATTCAAGAAAACCACAAGAATACTCCTAGAAATAAAAGCAGAATGTAATTGAGGGCATAGTAACCAGCAAATTGAGATACAGCACAAAGTCTCTACTTGAAATGCTCAAGAGTAATATACGAAGGACAATGAGGGCACAAAGTCTTCTCAAAGTCCTTTACACAATAATGAAAAGAAAACACACTGAAGGCAACTATGGGGGCACAAAGTCTCTCCACAATTGATTCTTCAAGACACCTTCCTAACTAATTTTATTAATTCTACTTGTTGAATTAATGGAATAGAAAATATATCAAGGAAAAAGACATAAGAATAGTTTCCTTAATAACAAAGAAATCACAGCACAAAGTCTGAAAAAGTCCCTTGCTTTCTTATTCCAGTAACAAAATATGATTAACAGACTGAGCACAAAGTCTCAATGATGCCTCTCAATTTGGGCAGAGTTTCGTTCTAAATGTCAAAAAAGAGATCCTATTTACAATAGAAGAAAGTCCCTTATAGAGCCTCTTCAAGAAGGACTTGGGAACAATCAATACATCAATTTGCATTGGAATCTGTTAAGGAGACACAGTGAAACTTAGGGGTGCTTTACCCGTTTGATTTTATCAATGCAAGGAAATAAGTCGTGCTTATTAAAAGTTTGTAACTTCCAATATTCCACCTGGCGATCTGGTCTTATCTTCATTGTTCCTCCTTGTCTGGCTAATTGAATTGGGTCTTGGATTTAATTTACTATTCTATTCTTTTTTTTTCATTCTACTAGTCTTGGCCTTGAGATCTATGATTGTATTTTGGTCTGTATGTTTAAAAGATCAATGGCTAATTCACTGAGTTGAATTTGACATTTTTGGGTGCATCATTCCTTTATCTTCTTTTGACTTTCCTGTTTGGCACTTTTCCAAATTATACTTGCCTTTTTGGGCCTTAAGGAATGACCTATTTTGAGTCAATAAGAGTCTTCCACAAGGGTATCTACCCTATGAGCAGTCTTTGAATGGCCTTCGGGCTTCTTTGAACTTTGGCGATGAATCAATCCATTGAACCAAGACATTGAACCAATCGGTTGAACCAAAAAATGGTTCAAGCTAATGGTATAATTTGAATGAACCGAGCCGATGAACTAAGCATTGAACTGAACATTAAACTTGCCTTTGAACCATGTCTTTGAACCAACCGTCAAACCAAAGCTTTGAACTGACTGACGAACCGCTTGATTGAACCAAAGAATGAATCAAAGTGTTGAAGCTGAGTGAATAAACCAAATGTTGAAACAAAGCGTTGAATCGCTTGATTGAACTTGCCTTTAAACCATTTGACATTGAACCAAAAGATGAACCAAACATTGAACCTACTGTTGATGCTTGCCAATGGAAATTTTTGTTTGAACCAAGGCAATGAACCAATTCTGAAAATGACCAATTGTGAAAAACTGATTCTTTTGATTGAACACACCTGTAAAAGTCATGAAACCCATTGAACTTGTAGAAATGAACCTGTTTACAGTCTGTAGATTTCTGAAAAGCTTGAAAAATGAGGAGTTTGAATGCCCAAGACAAAATTTAGAAAGGGAAGAGATAATTTTGGTCTGTAAGACCAAAATAATTCAAATGTTGTCTTAAAAATAGCTGATATTTTTGGGGGACAACACATGGCTCCAGTTGGGGAACTTTTGTCAATTGCAAAAAGAATTAAAAGGAGTAGAATCCAGAATCTCTAGTGTCTTCATGTGTACCATTGAGTTATGGAGTCATGCTACCCAGAAATGAAAGGCTTCAAAAATGGAAACAAACAAAACAAAATAGAATTAAAACTGTACAAATATACATATATACAGAGGTAATGATTTGATACTTCAAGAATTGAAGTGTTTCAGATGCTGCCCATTGTGGGGCAGAGAAAAGAGTGTGCCATATTGGTATTTCAATAGAAAGCTATTTTCACCAATGCGCTGATAAATTATAAATAGGCCTCTCCAAAGGGAGTCATACTTTCCATGCATCCCCATTGGTTCTCTTCTTTTGTCCCATAACAGGACTTGATCCCTAATCTGGAAATCACAATTTTTGGCCTTATGATCAAAGAGTTTCTTTACCAGAGTTTGATGAGCAGCAATTTTGTCCACCACCATGGTTCTCTATTCTTCTAGTTGAGTCAAGCACATGATTTTTTTGTCAAGAAAACTCTCAAATGTCTAATCTTCAATGGCCTTCACTAATTTCAAGGCTGGTAGCTCCAATGTGATTGGTATCTCAGCATTAATACCGTAAAGAAGTTGAAAAGGAGACATACCAATTGCCCTCTTTGGTGTGATCATGTCTATCCATAGAGCATCAACCAATGTTTTATGCCATGTCCTTTGATTATCATCTGCTAGCTTTTTGATAATAGTTACCAAATTCTTATTGTTGGACTTAGCTTGTCCATTCCCTTGTGAAAAATAATCAGAAGAATGAGAGAGTGTAATTTCATAATTAAAATAGAATTGCATAATCTCTTGAGAGGTGAAACAAGCTACATTATCAATAACAATTTTTTGTGAAACTCCAAATGTAGAAATGATATTTTCTTTGAGGAAGTTGCATACAACTTATGAAGTAGCATGCTTAGTTGGGATTGCTTCTACCCACTTGGTGAAATAATCAGTTGCTGTAAGGACATAATCATGTCTCACACTTTGAGATGGGTTTATTGTCCCAATAAAATCAAGTCCCCATTGTTGAAAAGGTTCCTCTATGATTATCTGGGTTGAGAGGTAGGGTAGCCAACTTGGGTCTTCCAACAAATTGTTGACAGAGTTCACATTTTCTCACCCACTTATGTGCATCTTAGAAAAGAGTTGGCCAGTAATACTTGGCTCACAGAATCTTGTGAGCAGTCACAGAAGCTAAAAAATATCCTCCACAGGCTAGATTGTGGAAAGATTTCAAAAGCTGGGTTTGCTACTCCTTGTCTACACAGCAAAGGAATACTCCATCTATGCTTCTCTTGTATAGGCCGTTACCCCAAAGGATAAAATTGGCAGCTTTCAACCTGATAGTCCTCCTTTCTTTGTAAGACAAATGAGCAAGACATTCACCATAAGTCAGAAAATAGGTAATACCTGAGTATCATTCATTGATAGTGGAGACAAAAAGGACTGTTGGAGTATTTTCCACTTCAACTTCTTCATGCTGTGTATCTTCTAGTTTATTATCAGCCATTAATTAGAAAAGGCCTTTACCTCTGATCAGCTTTGTTGGCTTGATATCTAGATCAAATTCTTGGATTTTTACAATCTAATTACCTCTCTTTGTGCCAAACTCTTGCTGAATTAATATAGACTTGACTGTAGTGTCTAGAACTAAGGCAATAGTATGTGAATTCAGAATATAGAAGTGGAAATGTTTGATTGCTTTTACCAAGGCATAGGCATGCTTCTCTATATTTGAATATTTCATTTCATGGGTTTTGAGAGGGTAACTCATGAAAGAGATGGGAGATTCCATATCTTCTTTGTCTTGTTAAACAAGAATCGCTGAAAGAGTATGCTCAGACACATGGCTGTATATGATGAAATCTTTGTGGTAATCTGGACAAACCAAGGTAGGGGCATGAGCAATGGCAGTTTTGATATCTTGAAACATTAATTTACCTTCTTTAGTCTAGCTAAAAATAGTCTTCCCTTTCATCATGTTCATAATATGTCTAGTCTTCTCAGCAAATTTGAGGATGAATCTTCGTAAGAAATTCACCTTTATGAAGAAAGAATGAACAGCATTCTTATTTGTAGGCAGATTAAGCTCTTGAATAGACTTGACTCTGTTTGAGTCAATTTTTATGCCTTCTTTGGACAAAATGTGTCCAAGGAGTTTCCCCTCTGTTACCCCAAAAATAGACTTTTTAGGATTTAAGAAAATACCATTCTGGCGACAGCACTCTAGCACTTGTTGTAAGTGGCATACATGATCAGATCGATGCTTTGAAAAGACTATCAAATCATCAAGGTATACCACTATGAATTTACCAATCTCATCTTTGAAATCTAGATTCATAGCTCTCTAAAAATTAGCACCAGCATTTATTAGACCAAAAGGCATTCTCTTATATGCAAATGTACCCCAAGGTGTAGTGAATGCAGTCTTGTATTGGTCAGTTTCACCAACTTCAACCTGATTATAACTTGAGACATCATCCAGCATTGATAACATCTCTACACCTGTCACGGTTTGAAGCACCTGATCCATAATTGGTAAAGGATAATTATCCTTCCAAGATGCTTGATTCAAATTTCTAAAATCTACACAAATGCAAATTTCACCATTCTTCTTCCTTATCGGCACTATGTTTGTAATCCACATAGAATGATGGATTGGGAAGATGATTCTAGCATTTAACATCTTTTGTATCTCAAACAGAATAGTACCTGACATTTTTGGATTATATTGTCTTGATTTTTGCTTGTATGGCATTGAGTCAGCCTTGAGAGGAATATTATGGCAGATTTTATCTGGTCTGAGAGACTTCAAGTCTTCATAAGAATATGCTAAGACATCTATGTATTGACAAAGTAAAGAAGTGAACTTGAATCTTTCTTTAGGGGTGCAGCACTTATCAATATTGATCATCTTGGGATTTTTTTCAATAGACAAATTCACTTCATCGAATCCTTGAGAGAAATTTGAGTCTGTTTGTTGTTGTTTAATGAATCTATCATGTTTGTCAAACAACTTTTCAAGAGAAACCAGGCCTTTAAGAATTTTGTTTCTTTTTAGCTGCAATAATTCTTCATTTATATCTGAGCTAAATTCAGACATAGATTCATTCTTTTGAGGTTTGCTACCTTCAAAACACAGCTGTTCAAAATTATCTTTTCGTTCCAAGAATGCAATGATTTGATGATCATCATTGAACACTTGCCAATGATCAGCATTGTCAGGAACACTTGGCCTATAAATCAGCTCAATGGTATACCTGTCTTCTTTGAAATCTGAATGAGGAACTAAGAGAGTTCCTGAAATAGCAAGTACCTCAGCTCTGTCATTAGACTCTCTAGGTATGGTAGAAATGTTGAAAGCATTAAAACTTTCAATTTGGTCTCAAACCAAGTTATGATAGTGGCGTAATCTTTAATTCTTAGTTTGGTATAAATTCCTCACTTGGCAAACTATTAATTCAGCGTCTCCTTTGGCATGAAGAATTTTAATGCCTTTTTTTTAGCAACCTTCATGCCTAGCAATAAAGATTCATATTCAGTTGTATTGTTAGTGTTGCTGAACTATAATTTGTAAGATAAAGGGAACATATCTCCTTGAGGAGATATCAAAACAATCCCAGCTCCTAAACTGGTAGAAGAACAGTTGCCATCAAATTCCAAAGCCCACATTTCATCTGATACTAACTTTTCTTCATCAAAATTAGAGAAACCTTCTTGGTCTATACTGCAGCCTACCAATTTTTTTGTTGTTCTTGTGGAACTGATTTCTGAGTTGATACTTTTAGGTGTTTCATACACTTCATCTGTAGATAGAAAATAATTACCCATACCTGTAGATTCAAAAAGAATTTGAGCTTCAAGTGCTGATGTCTGAGTGACCACAAATTTTGCTTCCTTTTCAGGGAGCAGTCTTTTCATCACACCTTGGACAAGGATCCTTGCTTCAGATAAATCCATGCTTAATTTTCCCCCATGTCCTTGTAGAAATTTCATCCAAGCAAAATGCCATAAGATGTTGGGATGTCAACCACCACAACAGTCATCTTAATTCTCTTGGCTGGGAAGGCTGTAAATGCAAATTGGGCATCTTTGATTTGTCCCAGTAATGGCACTTACTTATTCTCCATGGAGAAACATCTCCCAAATGTCTTGGTCAGTGTGAGACCAAGGGATTTAGCCACTTTAGCAGGCATGACATTGACTGAAGCTCTAAAATTAATAATGCAATTATTCAACTTATATCCATTTATCAGCAATGTGACATAAAAAGGTTCAGTCCTACCAGGAGCAGTAGGGGGAACGATGACAAGGTTGTTCCTGTTGGGTGCATTTTTGGCTGCATCATGTGTCACTTTGGGGATCATTTGTTTAACATGGATGTTTTAATTTTTAACACATTGAACTAATCTGTCTAATTGCTCAGGATGGGACTATAGAAATTCAAATTTAGACACTTGAATTTTGGTTCTTTTTATATGGTCAATGATATCAAATCCCTGAAATGAGCTAGGAGCAGAGATGGGAGTTAATCTTTTTGATTTCTTAAAGGGGGAGGATTGGACTGTGAAATTGAAGTAGAAGGCATAGGGGTATTTACCTTTCTTGAAACCACCAGATCCTTTGGCTAGAAACGAAGAGTAGATCCCCGTTTAGCAATTAAAATTATTGATTGAGGTCGCTTCTCTCCTTTCTTTTTATCAGCTTGTTGAGTTGATTAATTTTTAGATTGGGTGAATACAGCATATGACCCCTCAGCTACATGGCCTTCACTTTTAGGTTCATCTTGATAATTTAGGAAACCAATATGGGAGTTGCCAGCTAATTCTTCTTCTTCCTTAAGGAAGAGATTAGCATCATCTTCAGGATTTAACTCAGATTGGAATGAAAAATTCATTTTAGCTTCAAGATATCCAACTGCCGAGTTGTTTGGAGGTGCTTTAAGGGCAAGATTCCTCTATGGAGGAGGAAGGTGACTTTGCTATCCCTGATTCTTGGCAGCATTGCCTTGGTACACCTGATTTTGGAAAGTCCTCTTAGGCATATCTCTGTATGCAGGATTAGATGACATCCCTTGTGCCACTTGCTTTCTCAGAGCTAGCATTTCATTTGCTAGCTTTTGTACCATTGGGTTAGTAGTGACTGCAGGGGAGTACTCAAAAGATGAAGAGGATTTTTCTTTATTAGGGTCTCTCCTTATCTTTTTAGCCAAGATAATATCATCTTCTACCTCAGTAGCCAAGTCCTGAGCAGCCACAAGGTCTACGTGTCTGGCCCATCTTAGCAGAAAACTCACTTCAGGCAATTATGAGTTGATGAAGAAGCATTTGAGGTTTTGAGCTATTGGCTGGGTGGTAAAGGGAATTCTGTGTCTCAGCTTGTCAAACCTGGCAATAAACTCTCTCATAGGCTCATGAGGCTCCTTCTTCATTTGAGTGAGCTAGGCCAGCAAGGCATGTGCATCTTCTACAGGCTTGAATCTTGCTTTGAATTTATCTTTCAAAGTGTCCCAATTAGTCACTGACCCAGCCTGTAAGTGGTAGAACTAGTCAACAGTAGCACCTTTTAATGTCTCCATAAATAGCCTGACTGTTATATCTTCAAATTCCACCCCTATTACTTTGCAAGCTATGCTGAAAGCTGCAATGTGTTCATTAGGATAAACTTTCCCATCACTAAAGAATTTAGGGAAATTCTTCCTTAAACTGCGTGGAAGCTCATTCAGAGGTGGAGTCAAATTCAAGGGACCAAAATAATTACCCCAGGGTCCTTGAGCCATGATTTGATTATGCAAAAGTGGGATCACTAATCCAGGTGGAGTGTGGGTAGGCAAGGCTCGACCAACAATTTGTCCAAGTTGAGATTGTGGAGGAAACAACCTAAAATTACTCTGTCATGCCAACTCAAAAGTAGGGTCTACAACACCTTGGGATTTCTGGCCTCTGGTATATCATGAAGTTGCTAGATTGTAGAACAAAAATTGGAAAAGAGCAGGATCTACTTCAGCTTGAAGTTTGAGACTTCAAAAATGTGCGCTCTTTCCCCAGCAGAGTCGCCAAAAACTATTGGTTGAATATTTTGTCAATCAGTGTACTTATAAACAAAATAGGTCTAATCAGCCAAAGTAAGAAGATTAGTCATCCAAATGTGTAGTTTTACCACATTAGAAAGACACTGATCTCTCCTCTCATCAAGGGGAGGTTCCCTGTAGGGATGTTTTATATATATATATATATATATATACATATAAATAGAAAATAATACTCATGGGTGGGACAAATCATCCATCTCTCTTCTTTCAGAGATGATGCGCATGGATCAAAGGAAAAACTCAGGAGAAATGACAGACAGTACTCTTCTTTCAGAAATACTATTCAGCAAACCACAAGAATACTCCTAAAAATAAAAGCAAAATGTAATTGAGGGCGTAGTAACTAGCAAATTGAGATACAGCACAAAGTCTCTACTTGAAATGCTCAAGAGTAATATACGAAGGACAATGAGGGCACAAAGTCTTCTCAAAGTCCTTTACATAATAATGAAAAGAAAACACACTGAAGGCAGCCATGGGGGCACAAAGTCTCTCCACATTTGATTCTTCAGGACACCTTCCTGACTAATTTTACTAATTCTGCTTGTTGAATTAATGGAACAGAAAATATATCAAGGAAAAAGACAAGAATAGTTTCATTAATAACAAAGAAATCACAGCACAAAGTCTGAAAGAGTCCCTTGCTTTCTTATTCCAATAATAAAATATGATTAACAGATTGAGCACAAAGTCTCAATGATGCCTCTCAATTTGGGTAGAGTTTCATTCTAAATGTCAAAAAAGATATCCTATTTACAATAGAAGAAAGTCCCTTATATAGCCTCTTCAAGAAGGACTTGGGAACAATCAATACATCAATTTGCATTGGAATCTGTTAAGGAGACATGCTAGAACTTAGGGGTGCTTTACCCGTTTGATTTTATCAATGAAAGGAAATAAGTCGTGCTTATTGAAAGTTTGTAACTTCCAATATTCCACTTGGTGATCTGTTCTTCTCTTTATCGTTCCTCCTTGTCCAGCTAATTGAATTGGGTCCTGGATTTAATTTACTGTTCTATTCTTTCTCTGCATTCTGCTAGTCTTGGCCTTGAGATCTATGATTGTATTTTGGTTTGTATGTTTAAAAGATCAATGACTAATTCACTGAGTTGAATTAGCCATTTTCGGGCATGTCATTCCTTTATCTTCTTTTGGCTTTCCTGTTTGGCACTTTTTTGAATTATACTTGCCTTTTCGAGCCTTAAGGAATGACCTATTTTTAGTCAAGAAGATTCTCCCGCAAGGGTATCTACCCTACAGGCAGTCTTTGAATGGCCTTCGGGCTTCTTTGAACTTTGGTGATGAATCAATCCGTTGAACCAAGACATTGAACCAATCGGTTGAACCAAAAAATGGTTCAAGCTGAGGGTTCAATTTGAATGAATCGAGTTGATGAACTAAGCATTGAACTGAACATTGAACTTGCCTTTGAACCATGTCTTTGAACCAACCATCGAACCAAAGCTTTGAACCTTTTCATTGAACTTGGTTGTTGAACCAAATTTTTGGTTCAATGGTTCAAACAAAGCTTTGAACCGACTGACGAACCGCTTGATTGAACTAAAGAATGAATCAAAGCACTGAAGCTGAGTGAATGAACCAAATGTTGAAACAAAGCATTGAACCACTTGATTGAACCTGCCTTTGAACCATTTGACGTTGAACCAAAAGATGAACCAAATGTTGAACTTGTAACTGATGCTTGCTGATGGAAATTTCTGTTTGAACCAAGGCGATGAACCAATTCTAAAAATGACCAATTGTTAGAAACTGATTCTTTTGATTGAATACACCTGTAGAAGTTGTGAAACCTATTGAACTTGTAGAAATGAGCCTATTTAAAGTCTGTAGATTTTTAAAAAGCTTGAAAAATGAGGAGTTTGAATGCCCAAGACAAAATTTGAAAAGGGAAGAGATAATTTTGGTCTGTAAGACCAAAATAATTCAAATGTTGTCCTAAAAATAGCTGATATTTTTGGGGGATAACATGATGAATAAAGGAGATACCCTCTATTTTATCTTAGATATATGGCACTCCCTAGACTACATAACCTACAGCCCTAACACATTGGGGATTAAAAGATGAATGAAGAGCTAAGAATGAATTTATAGAGGATGTGTGAGGTTTTTTATAAGGTGAAAAAATTTATGTCCCTTAAAATCATGAAAGCACTCACAGTTGGCTATACACTAAGAACTATAGTCTAGGTCTATTAGGCCTAAACACTCTAGGTGCCTTACATGATCCATGTAACTGTATGATCCTTCAAATTCATGTGAGAACTTATAGAAGAGAATTTAGAGTTGATTGGACTCATTTTTTTGTATAATAGAATCCAAAATTGGTTATTTTGACCCAAACCTCCCTCAGACCTACTCAAAATACAGTCAATATCTTGAGAAGCCATGTTCATTTGCTCACACCTATACAGATGAGCTACGTGAGACCTAAATAAATTGGGGATATTTGAAATGGGTCTCTAAATTTTTTTAGTGGAATTTGTTTGGGAGTTAGATGTTTGGTTTTTATGAATCATCACTAAGAGTTAGAACAACCAAAAACCTTCCTAGAACCCTAGTTTGAACCCAATGGAGAAGATATAGAGAGTGATGCATTCAAAAGTCATCAAATGGCCATGAAAGTGTTTGCAAAATATTTATCACTCTCCCAAGCTCCATGACATTCACTTTTGTCATATCATCACTTGTACAGACAAGGTTAATTATTTATCCTTTGTAAGATTTGAAGTGTGTTATAGGTACAGAGGAGAATGGAGAAGTGATAATCATTGTAGGAATTGTGTGTGAACTTTTTACAACTTCTCAAAATCAATCATCACCATGGTTTTTAATGAAAACCTCTTTACTACACTTTTCATTATAGGTAGTCTAAATGAGACAGTGAGAAGGAGAAGTGACTATCTAGTGAGATAGTGATCAAGTTGACTTGGAAACTTTTAAGGTTTACCTGATGGAGTAGAAGGCAAGCAGGTTTTAGACAGGTGTCCTACATCCTCTGAAATGCATCTCCATGAGTAACGACAAGCCACTTAGGTGATAAGTGTGAAGATAAACCTAGAGGACTAGTGATGAATGACTGTAGGCAGTGAATGACAATTGACAAGGATGAATTCATCAGTTAGGGAGGCATATATGACCTATACTAACCTCATTTATACCTTCTCATGTCATATCATATGTTTCCATGGTAGTTTTATACAATCAAGTGAACTCTTCATCATCATGAAGGTAGTTTCAATGTAAGACAATGAAGACTTCTATGCCAACTTGAGAAAGGTACTTTGTTTTAGATGGCACATGTTCATGACAACTCCTTAACCTCTTTTTTAACTCATTCTCTTTAATTTTAATTAGTTTTCATATTTTTACATTTGGTCTTGTGACCCGTTCACTTCTCTTCTTATCTTTCCTCTCATGTGCTCTATATAGTCAAGCCTGTTTGGCTTTGTAATGGATCCACAATTTGTATGGTAAAGACCTGCTAGTTCTGACACCTCATTTTCCTTTGAATAAAGTTTTATGAAGTTGATTATTTCTCTATAATCTCTTGCCTAAGTTTGTTAAGTGGTTTGTGTGGTTGACAAGTGATGAATATGCTCTCCTTGCTTCCATTTTTGCTCTTGCATGTTTGTGTGAGTGATGCTTCTTATAACAAGTTTTATGAAGTGTATTGTTTGTTAAGTGTGTCTTGAATTGTGAGAGGGACTAGTAGTGTCTTGTATCAAACCTTATTTTCACCCACATCTAGATAGGTGTAGCAATCTACCTCTACTAGAAATACTTATGCTAAAAGGACATAGAGTTGAAGTCGGTCTGAGTAGTCTTCTTTCTTAAATATAGATGAAAGTGTGTTGTGTGGAGTTATTTTGGTGTATCACCTCATTATCATAGGTTTTTTTATGTCTCCTTCTTCCCTTTTCACCCCCAATAATGATTAGCCTAGTCTAGTGTGAGCCTAGAATATAAATCAAGGAATTTAACCCTTTCAAACCTAGAGATATATCTCTTATAGTAGCTTGTATATGAAGGTAGTTCCATGTTATCCTAAAATTGATAAGGTCTACTTGACTTCTCAATGGTGTAATTTTAGGCTATAAAAGTGCTGAAATTGCTTATTTTTCCATCATAGTTATAATATAGACCATTATAACCTGGACCATTTTACCTTGAACCATTTATATTCCATTATAATTAGATTGAGCTTACTTTCACATGGACCTTTGTAACCTATACCATTATACCCATCACCAATTTTGATCCTAATAATGATTCACTAGCATTTTGTACATATTTAGGTACTATTTTATGAGGTAGTTTTGATTGATTAGTATCTAAAACTTATTTCTTAGACAAGTGTACTAAGGTATGTCAACACATGGTTTATGCCTATTGGTTGGTTCTTTGGGACTTTTTTTACACTATGTAATGTTATATTCTTATTTTTTTGTTGATTGGTATTTATTGTTGCCTTCATATGGTTGATACTACACCATTACAATTGTTTTAGCTATCACTTGACCTCTTACTTGAAGAAGTGCATCTCCTTGGTTAATTGGTTCCCTATAGATTTATTTATATTATGTTTATGTTTCTTATCCTAAAAATGCAAAAAAAATATCAAAACAATGAAATAAAAGACCAAAAACATTGTCAGTTATGTTCTTGAATGCTCTCATCATTTTAAGAGCAACTTAAGCCACACTCTCATCATTTTGTGAGTTAAACTATTTGGTGTCTCATCATTATTTATTGAGTTGATATGCCTTGAAAACCCCTAAAAATTTTAAAAATATCTATAAAAAGACCTAAAAAATCACAAAATCATGAAAATTGGCTTAGAATTTCCACGAGAGATATAAAGCCATCAAATTTTTTAGTATGGGTGATTTTCTTTATTCAATTTATTTTTAAACCACCATGGTATTTTTCCTCCCATTTCTATAAGAACTACAATGGCATGGGGTCTACACAGACTATGTAGGTAGCACTTGGATACATGGGGTATTGCAGGTTAGCTTGGTCGCACCTTCTCTTCTTTTTCAACCACTTCTTTGCCTTAAGGATCCTAGGACTTCTACACGATTTCAAAAGTGACCATTTATCCTATAGTTTCCCCATCCTTATTGGCTTTATTCATACACTTTCACTATTTTCCAAGTCACCATTATATGCATTGTTCATTTGAAATAGATGCATTATTTCACCCTTAACTTTCATAATGCTCTCATCATTTTGTGAGCAATTATGATTTAAATACACTCATCATTTTGTGATACCATTCCCATATTCCTCTACACATCAATCATGTTTCTTTATCATCAATTTTCTTCTATCCCATATTCTGGGAGAACTACATTTAGCCTAAAATTCATGTTGGATCTTGCATCTATAGAACTATGTTAGTAGTGTCCACTTGCCCAATATAGCTAGAATCAGCTCGGCTACCCCTTCCTTTTCTTTTATTCCCCCATTTTATTTATTTTGTGTCATTTTTTATTTATATCCTAGGGGAAACTTTATACCCATTATCCTTGTGTTGTTGTACCAGTGTTGTTATTACCTAGCTTAGGGGTCACCCTATCATGAGCATAATGCCTCTATTACACATGCACATACACTTTGATTTCTATTTATACTAACATAGTGATTAACTATTATTTTTACATATTGTTGTTAGTTTGGCTTTATAGACATTTGTACTGATTGATTGATTGTTTTATCTTACTATTTTGTATTTTTGTGTGTTTTGATTCTTACATTGTTAGTTTGTTTTGAGTGTTGTGTTTGAATACATTTTGTAAATATTTTGAGTCTAGCCTTAACTTGGGCTTGAATAATTTACGTTTGTATTTAAAATATTTTATTTTTTATTGATGTTTTAGTTCTTATTCCTACATAAGTTTTGATGATTCATCTCTTGAATATTTTTGGTTACATTTTGTATTTGCATCTCTTTTTATGTTTTTATTTGATTGTTTTTTGTTCAAACGTAAATACTGGAAACTTTGGTTTTGGTATTTTTTATCATTATCTTTAGTTTTAAATATTCACCTTTGAATAAGTCCATTCATAAATTAAACACAATGTTATTAGAGGTTATTCATACTTATAATGCATAATTTCATTTTCCAAAGTAAACACTAAGTGCTCCAAGTCCAAACATAAATGTGGTACCAAACAACATCTCTGACTGCACTATCCCCCATATTCAAGTCATACCCAAAATATCATCATCACAACAAAGGCCAAACATTGGAAACAAACAAAACTCTCTATGCAAGACGTACATCTCCTCACATAGACATTGAATCACACTGGCCATTTTTATGATTATTTTAGGATGTGCACCTCCTAAACTATCCTATAGCATCTAGTCATACATCAAATAGATCAATAGATAAATCAACATCCACGTGCTAACTAAGGACATGCATCTCCTAACACTAGTATACACCATCATATCATAACAAGATAAAAATGGATGAAAACCTCATGAGACATAAAGAATATTAGCAATCCATGTACAAGTAACAATGAGCCAAAAATGAATGTCATATATATATCTCAAAATCATGTTTTACACATCAAGAGAATATATATACATCTCATATACAACATAGATCTACAAAATCAACTCTAATTCTAGTCATCCCTCAGGGGACTCTGTCAAAAACTCTAGCTCATGCTTGATGTTGGTGATGGTGGTGGATGTGGTGGTGGTAGACCCATCACTACCCATTGTGAGACTGACTATGCAATCGACCACTTTGACTTTATCATATGCCTAAACCTAGAGGTATTATTAGTTTGTTGTGATCTTGAGCATTCTTTATATGATGGATCTCTCCTCTCTATCAGGACTATTATTTCATATTACCTATGGTAATATGGTATCTCATCCTTAGCATGTAGGACATAGTTCTTCATAAGTAAGGCATCATCTAAGTCTCTAGATGAACCACCATCTATGTCAGCTCATCAAGCCTCATCTTGCTCCTTAGTAAGCCTCTCTATAAGCTTTGTCCTACTCGCTAATCATTTTCACAAGCTTTGTATCTCATGTAGCCAATTGGGGTTATACGCCTATTAGTTGGCCCACCTATCCCCTTACTATAGTAATCTCAACATCCTTAGTTGTGATCAATACCTGTAGATAATTAGTCTCACCCTATGTAGTGGTTAACTCTACATGTAATCTAGCTATATCACTTTACAGGATTACAATCTTTGATAATCATGTAGTAATCTCGTGTTGTATCCTATCAATCAAAGCTTGATCCTCTATAACCCTACCTATGCTAGAGGGCCCTACCTCCCCTATACCTATATATGCCCTTATACAAAAGGTCCTTACCTCTCATATCCCTATCATGTGGATCCCATTACCATCAAGTACCTCACCCATCTATGTATCCTACCCACCTACTACCTCAGCCATATTTGTATCCCCTAGAGCATCCTACTGCACCTAGGCATGAACAACCTATAATGGGATAACATGTGGTGTTGTCTTCTGAATTGACACTTGAACCTATCCCTATACTGGGGCTTAACCCTCATCTCTCCTTTATTAAACCCATCTTTGATATATGATTGGGTGTTGAGGTTATTACCTAGTCAATTGAATGGGTTAAGCCCCAACCCACCATGTTGCATAGGCATCTATCATACCATCATCTACTAACCTACTTGCATAATCCCATAACATGTGTTAGACTCTACCAAAATCTATCACAGCCTAGTCTTGGGGCACTGGTAGTCCCCACTCTCTAATCTCATGGGTCACATGAGCAAAAAAGTGTGGACTCTCAAGAATATCTTATTATAAACTAAACTATGTTTACACTTAGTCTGATCTATATTTATCTACCTTAAATTCATGAAATCTTATGATATAATAAGGTTTAATAATGAACCTAATGATAAATAGGTCCTCAATCCAATAAAATGGTGTCACCAAATATGACTGCTAGATAAAGTCCCCATTGACCATCTCTACTATAGCCCATTTATAAAAATACAAGTCCCCAAGGTAGCCTTATAGGCTTGGTCCTATGAAATACCAACCAAACGCTATTGGATGATTAGGTCCTCACTGATGTGATAGCCCCACTAGCTGTTTAATGGCAATATGCTCTCAATCCCAAACCTAGAGTAATGTATTGTGTCTGATTCTCTACCCTCTATTATAAGCTATCATATGTAAGTATCGATAGAGCTAGGCTAAAATGATGGGGCCCCATGTAAATCATGTAGCATGACCATACATCTCTTGTATCACATCAATTAGTCTAATTTAGAAGAGTTGTCTACTCTTATCTGATAGTAAAAAACCATTGTTAAGAACCATCAAAATCATAACCTTTAGGGGAACTATCTCTTTTGTTGGTGTTGGTGTCATTACTAGAGCCCCCACCATAGTTGCTCCTGCCCTAAGGTCTAAATTCTAAGTTAGATCCTCTAATGCATCTATATCTATCACCCCCTCCAGTACCTTAAGGTCCATAATATCAATCAAATCCTCTATCATAGCTAGTGACTTGCTAACATCCATGTGATCCTCGGGCCCTGCATAAGCACTCATAGTATCCTATGAACATCCTCTAAGGTCATTATGGCTTCCTCAATTAGCAAATGGAAATTAAATGTCTCAAAGTACCACCTCTCTACAAGTGCCAATAGATAGGCTTGATCTACATGAATTACTAGCAGTTGAGCTAAGTGATATAACTCTACCACCTCTACTAGGCCTACAAGTTCCTTTGTCCAAATGCCCTGTCACCACAAAACTTGGGATCATTACTTGCACATTGTAATAACCCAAAATTGATCCTACATGTCGAAACACTAAGAACCAAATTAGTCATCTCTTCATTTTTCCTCTAATTACTCACATCTATCTTATTTTTTCTAATTTTGGGCCTTGACTAATCTTTTATTGGCCCCATTTTCTATTCCTCTACCTCATTTGGTCTTTTTGGTGACCTCATTATTTTCTTTATGATCTCATCATTTAGAGGGCAATCTCTCCATTTTTAAGATCAACCCCACCATTTTCCTTCTTAATTTTATGAACTCACCAATTCATAGGGTATTATCACCATTTGGTAGGGTGACCTTGCTATTTACTATAATTTTACCATTTGACTTGGCCATCCCACTATTTGACTGGCAATTTCCATAAAAATTGGCAAGGTCACTGATTAAGATGTGACCTCACCATTTTTGGTGGAAATATAATCATTTCTAGTGGCAAGATCATCATTTTTAGTGGTGACCTTTGAAAGAATTATCAAAACTCTTCAGCCAAGATCTCTCCAATGGCTCATTACCACAACCATTGATGATTCAGCATATACTCAGAAGGAAAGAACCAATTATAAACAAACAAGTGTTAACACACAAAAGAGATATGAAAAGTAATACAAAAGTATGTTTATTAAAATGAATAGCAATTGCTTATATAGGTAAATCAAAGCAATATGTAGGCTAAACTAGGCAATGTGAGACTAAACCCCACATAAGACAAAACTAGGTAAATACAAATATCTAGAGCCTGGTAAGCATAAGTAATAAGATATGGGATAATAATAGATGATGAAGTGTGAATTCATGTGTCTCTATGGACATCAATCCATCATGATGGAGTACATGGATGTCAAGTCACTATAACTACCAAGTTAAAATAGGAATGGTACTAAATACAAGGATCACTGAACACCAACACTACACTCCAAAGTAATAAGTATAATGATGAACCTGAGGAAGCATTACTTGAACACCCTCCAACATGATGGTGATAAGTGAGAACAAATACTAGTAGGGATGACACACTGGTGTCACTATAAGAATCACCAAGAAGACCATGGCATCAAGTAACAAATCCTCATATGGGTTTTGACAAATAAAGTACCTAAATAATATACCCATGTATAAAGGAGTAATCTAGTAAACACTCAAAACAAAAAAATAAGTAACTCTCATAAAGTGGAGAAAAAGAGAGAAAACTCATAGGAACCCCCCTGACCAAAAGAGAGAAAAGAATAAGAGAGCTTAAAAGGCCTCCTAAAGATGACGTTGAAGTAGTATGCACTCCAAGAACTCATAAGTCATAAAAGGACACAATCTGCATGAGTGGTATGAATCCATTACTTGATCATAAAATAACTGACACTGGGCTTCACCAAAATAGCTTTAATCAAGAAGACTATCGATGATGATGAAAGTACAACATGTGTAAGGAATGCTCAACACCAAGAAGCAAAATGTACATCACACCTCCCCCATATTATTGAATGGATGGAGTGATGAAAAGGTTTTCACAAGTGGTCTGAATCAAATACTTTAACACCAAATAAGCTGACATTATATACACCAAGATAACTCCAAACAAGGAGACTGTCAATTGTCAAAAAAAGCATCAAAAATATACATAAGTTTATCAAAGATGATGGTCCATGGTGGTGATGGAAGAGATAAGCAATTGAGGAAGCAAGAAGGTGCCCAGAATAGAACACACAAATTCATGAAAGTACAAGGTTGAATCAACAAACCCCCCATGGCTCTTTATAGATCAATTCAAATATAATATAACCCATAGACCAAAAAACACTAGATGGAGACAAGAATGACACTGGGCTTCACTAGAATAGATCAAAACGAGGATACTATTGACCTATTAAATAATCCATCAAGAGAGATGATCCAAAAATAATAGATCAAAAAAGTGTCTCCATGAAAGAAGGTGAGGTGATAAGAAAGGGGCCTCGAGGAGACATGACACAAACAACAATGTGTCAAATTAATAATGCATGTCATGAAATGATCGAAGAGTGTGACAAATGGTGGAAATACACACCAGAGAAGAATCAGTAACCAAAAATAATAATGTGCAAAGCACATGTAAAAAAAGATGTCAGACTCAATCAAAAATGCATCTGAGATAATACATGCATGAAGTATAATGCAGGGCCCATAGCATAAGAAACCCCTTAGTATTTACAATACTTACTCAAGAATAGGATGTAATAATTAGTCAAAAATGCATACATGAGTGTAATAAATGATGACAATGTAATCAAGAAGAAGCAAGAAGGAAGTTTGTGTTGCCTGTGAGGGGTCTGACCTCTTGCCAGACCAGACCTCACCCTCTGATATCTAAAAAATAAAAGAGATAAGGTACGTGAAAAATAATTAATAATCCCTCAAAAAAAATTCAAAACACATCAAATATGTCACCACTAAAATGTCACCACAAACGGTAAGCATAATGCAACACATAAAATGTGAAGAGACACCCCAAAATGTAGCACTTTATATTTTAGTGAATTTTATAATCTAAATAGTCTCAATGTGTGAGAAATTGAAAAACATGAACTTTTTCATAAAACAATACTCGATTTTGAGTTATTGATCAAAAGTTATTAAATAATCTATTTCTTGTAAATGAGGTCTATTTAATAAAATTTACACTAAAATTTTACAAAAATTACTACAACTAAGTCAAACCTAGTCTTACAACCACTTGTTAGAACTGGCACGAAACCATGAATCTCCTCAAAACAATCAAATACAAAAAATAATCTGCTAATGACCCCTATAAGGATTTTTGCATCATAATATAATTTTTTTGTAAAATAAAATAAAAAAAACTATTCCTTTCAAGGAAAAGGGCCCTCTCATATATTAAAAAATACACACCACTAAGTGTATAATCAATCTCACTTAGAGTTGTTTTCCCACTTAAAAAGTTGTCCGCCACCACCACCAAAAGGCAATAATGCCCACATTGCAAAAGTTTCCCCACATGCATTAGGAAATCTAATCTCCATAATCAAATCACCCACCAATGATGTCCACCACCAAGAAAATGAAATACCCACCTTTGCCATAAACCATTAAAAAAATTACAAACATTTTGAAAATGACAAGGGCAAACACATTTCATCAAATGAAGTGGTTTTAGTAAACCATAGGCTTGGTATGGAAAACCACAATGAGAGGCTTTCTGGACATGGATGTGGCTAAGGTAAGCCTAGTGAAACTGAGGACCGGGTAGGCCAAACATGGATCTACAATCTCCAATGGAGGACTAATCATGGATGTGAAGAGAATGGTGTTTTAAAAGGCCATGAAAAAGTTCTCAAGGGCTATGTGGAAGCTGGGCAATGACTGCAAACTGCAGGAAGAATGCATTAGGTCAAATAGAGGGAGAAGGGATGGTATTTGGCAATGTCAATTACCTTTGGTGTTGTGAAGGTGGATTGGGTGTGGGAGGATGCCACTTATAAATGATAAAAACTCTAGTGCCTTCTCTCTCCTCACTATCAATGCAAACCTAGGAAAATGATATTACCAATGTAAAGTTCAAAAACAATTTTACAACGCACTCAGATCTATCTAAAACTGAATGTATCTCCAGATTTGAAGACTTCTAAGAAATTTTAACACAGATATCTAACAAAAAATCATAGTAGTCTAAAATATGTAAATCCAAAATACTAATGCCAATTGCCAAAATGCATTCCTCTCCTTCAATGCTCTAATGCCCAACTTCCAATGCTCCTCTCCTCCAAATACCAATGTAGACCTAAGAAAAAGGATGCCAAGCTATGAAAAAATTAGACCTACAACACTCTATGTAGGCTTTCTAGATCTCCATGTAGATAATGGAAATGATGCCAAAAACTAGGTAAAACTATAGGTGTTTGATTTTCACCAAAGATGTAGGTATCTACCAAAATTATTGAAAGATGCATTTGATGCATAATAGGAAATCTAGGATCTATATGTAGATAGCTAGACTATACCTCAGCATCTAAAATTTTGGGCAGCAAACAATAGAGGCTTCCAAACTAAGAATGGATAGGCACACATAAATAAGCTATATGCATTGGTGAATAAAG
This sequence comes from Torreya grandis, assembly GCA_037957365.1. Classification (NCBI taxonomy): domain Eukaryota; kingdom Viridiplantae; phylum Streptophyta; class Pinopsida; order Cupressales; family Taxaceae; genus Torreya; species Torreya grandis. Next base: position 1,235,667 of record JARHVA010001181.1, read on the forward strand.
GCTCAAGAGAGGTCTTTGGCTCCACCAAAAAATGAGAAAAATAATTGAACAAAGGGAGGCTAAGGGGTTGAGTAATAACTTTCTTAGAGATGGCTCTGATGCCATGAAAGAGTTATCAAAACTCTTCATCCAAGATATTTCAAATGGATCATTACCACAACCATTGATGATTCAGCATATACTCAAAAGGAGAGAACTAATTGTAAACAAATAATTGTTAACACAAAAAAGAGATATGCAAAGTATTACAAAAGCGTGTAAAAGCATAAATAAGCATGTATATTACAATGAATAGCACTTGCTTATATAGGCAAGGTAAATTTTTATGTAAGCTAAACTAATGTGGAACTAAACCCCACATAAAACAAAACTAGGTAAACACAAATACCTAGAGCCTAGCAAGCATGAGTAATAAGATACTCTAACAACCTCACCATTTGCCAAATTCTACAAATGGTGAGATCACCTAGGTTCATACTTCTACCTAGTCATTGATGCATTAAATATAGAAATTAAAAACCAAAAAAGGTACCTACTGATGCTCTAATCCCCGATGGTCACTGGTACGCTCGCATGCATTCCCCAAGGTGTTGGTGGTATGGGTTATTGGCCATTATACTCAGCTCTCTTACATGCAAATATTATATCTCTAGATTGTAATAATGAGGGGTGAAAATGAAAGATTTCTACCCCTAGGGGTAAACTTATAGTAAAATTTTCAAATTTTTCAAATTTTTAGCCCTATTACTCCCCATTTATCTTTCTCAAGCACTCATTCTCACCCTGATATTCTATTTTTCAAATCATTTTCTTCTAATTGCTCCATTTTTTAGCCTCATTTGCTAAATTATGTGATTATTTTTCTTTTGATCAAGGTCTAAACTATCAAATAATCAATTTTTCCATCTTCCCCTTGAGGGGGCATCATGGGTTGTCTAAACATTGTTTGGGGCATTTTTTTAACCATATTTATCTATGACTCATGTAAAATTCAATAGAAGGCGAGAAAAAATTCATTTCTTCTAATTATGATCATTCTAAGTGACTCTTTTTATTCTTTTAAAATTCATTACTTTGACCAAATGTTTCACCATGACTTCTCAAATAGGGACAAAATATAGACATCCAATTCTTGTCATTATTGTGATAAAATTGCAAATCTAAATGGCATTCCATAACAATGCACAATCTGGACCAAAATCACTAAAATGATCTAATTCATTCACACACATCAAGTGCAAGTGTTGATTTTTGTCCATTGATCCCTTATTTGAGTAATGCATTTTATGAATCATGATCTTCTCTTATATCACCTTAATTCAAATTGCAACCAAGCAAAATGATGTCCTAGACCACTAAAATCCTTTGATTCATCAATACATGTCATGTACATGTTTTGATTCAAGTCTATATTATCGTAATTAGGATAATAACCTGTACATAATCATCACCTTCTATTGATTCGAATCTTGTCAAATTACACCCAAGTAAATTGACATTTTCAACTATTTTGAGTAAATGTGCGACTAATTTCCAAGAATTGAAAAATATTAAGTAAAAATGTTAAGCAAACCAAATCAGATTAAGAGCTTAAGTGGAAAATCCATGAAAAGTTATTGAATATATATTATTAGAAATTCATAATTCAAAATATTTGGGCCATGACATCATGAATGACATCCTCAAAAGGGTATCAAGCATTAGGCATCAATGGAGATAAATATTAGGTTTTAGGCCACCCATGCCTCATTAATGCTTCCTTGTTCTAAAATATTAATGGTTTTGTCTTTCAAAATTGAATTAATCCTTGGTCACACATCTTGATCTCAAGATGGATGGTCACAGTTGATTCTCAATATTTTTGGAAAACTATAAATACATGAGCCACCATAGACCAACCACTAAGATTTTTAGTGCAAATAACCTATGCAAAAATATTGCTAGAAGAGCTTTGCTAATTCTTCTAAATTAACCAATCAAGGAGACAAATCCATTGATGCTAGAAGAGATGATGGAAGTACTTTCTCAACCATACTGACAAAGACTTGGAAAACCAAATCCAAGCACAAACATGTTTGTGGACCATTTTTGAAGGAGGGCCACTATGGGAGGGTATTACTTATCTTGCTTTCCTAATTAGTTTCTTGATTTCATTGACACTATTCCTTAAGGGAGTAGGCTTAGCATATTAGGTTCTTTATGCTTATTATTAGATTTACTTACTAATGAATGAACTAACTACTTTGTAATCCTTCTCTATAGATGGACTACTAGTAGATATAACTAAGATTTTGGTCATTTTTCACCTTCTAATGCCAATCACCCAGCGTGAGGTCTGCACCTTCTTAAGATACAGGGGTACTATTATAAATTCATTCTAGAATATGTTAAATATCATAGCACCACTAGAGGAATTGCTTAAATATAATGGTCAATTCTTATGGACAAATGCTCACCAGTAGGCATTCATAGAAGTCAAGGAAAAGGTAATCATTATGCCCATTCTCTAGTTTATGGACTAGACAAAGCCATTTCATGTACATGTTGATGATTTATGTATGTTAGTGAGCACTAACCTTTCACAACATGGTGAGGGTAGTCTTGATCATCCCATCTACTTTTTTAGTCAAAATCTCACTCTAGTTGAACAAAATTATTCAACTACAAAATGCAAAGCCTTGTCTATGGTATATGTGCTCTAAAAGTTTCACCAGTATGGGTTGGTCACCCCATTCACTTTATTTATAAATCATGAAGCTCTTAAAAACCTCATGAATAATAAAGTTTTGCACATATGCATTTGCTAATAGATTGTTCTCTTTCAAGAATTTCAATTTCTTGTGATGGTGAAATTAGGTACACCTAATTATGGACTAGATCACTTTTTATACATTAAATATGGTAAAATGGCACATACCATCAAGAATGAATTACCTAATGTGCATATTTTTCAAGTCACATGTGTACTTGAGGAATTTTAAGATATCATGGCTTTTTTTAACATAGGTTCAGCACTAGCCCACCTCAATACTCAAGAGAAAAAGTGATTAGTTGTTCATGTTGTTTCTTTCTAATTAATTAGAGGTTACCTTTATAAACTTGGGTGGGCTGAAGTATTATGACAATGTGTGATGCAACACAATAACATTGAAGTTATTTTGGAGGTTCATGAAGGTGTCACCATGGGACATTATGTTGGTGATGCTACCATATGGAAGGTTCTATTAGTAGGATTGTGGTGGCCCACTTTATTTAAAAAAACCAAAGCTTACACATGATAATGTGATATCTGTCAGTGCATGGATAAACTAAATCAGAGGGATGTCATGCCCCTTCATTCAATATTTTCTCATGAACCCTTTAATAAAATGGTTATTGAATTTTTTGGGCCCATTACTCCTGAGATAAGGTGTACTGACATGCACTATATGATTACTACCACTAACTACCTCACTCATTGGGTTGAAGTAGCACCAACCCAAGATTATAATGATGGAATTATCACCATATTCCTTTGGGAGAATATTATGACAAGGTATGGATGTCCTTTAACTTTGACTAGTGACCATGGAACTCATTTACTTAACGAGACAATCTGCATCCTTTTGGTTGAGTTCATGATTGTGCACCATAAGACTACACCATAGCACCCTCAAGGCAATGGTATAGCTAAATCTTTCAATAAAATCTTGGGTCATACATTAATGAAGATTTTTAATATTGGCTGGACTGACTGGGATGATTGTGTTTCTATGGTATTATGGGTAAATAAAATCACATATAAATGGTTGAACAAGACTACTCCTTTTAACCTTGTCTTTGGGGTTGAAATAGTTCTCACAGTTGAGTTTCTTGTACCTTATTTATGTATTGCACACATTTTTTAGTTGGATAATGAGGAATCTCTAAAATCATTCTTGGATACTTTACTGTAGTTGGATGAAACATGTTTCCTCGTGTATTGGAGTCGAGGAGTGGATAAATAGAAATAGAAGGCTTCACATGATAGACATATTAAGAATAAGACTTTTACTCATAGTATGCATGTGTTTGTCTATGACTCCAAGTTCATGTGCCATTTAGGAAAAAAATTCATCTATTGGGATGGTTTGTTCATAATTTATAGCATTCATCCTATTCGTGCATGTAAGTTGAAGAGGTTAGATGGCCAATTCCATTCATGCCATTTCACTAGTAGTTGATTATGCCAAACATTTAAGAAAATAGCAACACCACTCCCACCCCTTGTATTAATCAAATAAATATAATGCCCTGAATTGATGTTATGCACAAAGAAATTGGAGTTTAATGTGTCAATATGTCAAGTATTTGATTGTAATCACCACTAACCTAAGAATGAAGTAGAGTTATACTATGACTATAGGGTTGAATGATAGAACACCATAAATGAGCTCATTTATGATATTACTATTTTTAATCATCTCAATGATGCCAATGTGTTTCAACTATTTAATTTACCTTATTTCAACAAGCCCATGGAGGTTGTGAGGTTTTTTATCTCGTGCATTCATGAAGATTACTTTTACTTCATAGCATACAAAATAAAGATAACTACCCAGAGAATTAGTAAGGTCATAGGTCTACAATGATCGAGCATTTACCTTAATGGAGATTTGGAGGATCAAGAGGAACTTGATAAAATAGTGGTGGTGCTTGAATATAAGTAAGGCCATGCCATATATATAGTTAGTCTCTAGGATCTCACCCTTTGGGTAGCTACGTGCTTGGCCATGACCAAGCTTGGAGGGGTGGATATGTGGAAAGAATTTGATATGGTGCACTTTATGTAGCCAACCATATGGCCTAAGGGCTCAAGTATAATTATTCCTAGTATTTTACTAAGTGGATTCTTGTAGATGTAGAGAAGACCCATTGCCTAGCTAATTAAAATTTTGGTTGGAGTGTAATTATTCTATTATTAATATTTGATGAGATTGGTGTGTTAGAGTACATCAAAGATGAATTGAAGTGGGTCTACCCAGCTAAAAACAAGTCTCTAACTAAATGGTTCAAACTGTTTATATGCTCTAGCACTATTACCCCCACTCACAAGTCAAGAATGAAGGGTTGGTATGATGGAATGAAAGAAGATTTTGGGAACCAGTGGAATATTCTTAAGGACTTGCCGACATAGATGGGGGATCAAGCCTAGTTTATAATGAAACAATATTTTTCATTAGCACGTATTTAGATGATCCTAGTAGATGACTTATCTGGATGGCTTGATCTACTATATGATTTTACAACTAGGTATTTTATAAATTTTATAAATATAATATATGATGCACACCTAATAAAGATTGACACAAATAAAATTTATGTTGAGACTCACAATCTTTGCCAATTATATGTATATCTAAGGAAGAAGGCTTATAGAGAAAAATTAGAATTAGATAATATTGATATCAAAGCCCAAAAAACCTTGGTTAAGGACAACATTCATTTGTTATTTTATATGTTAAAGCCAAAGAATAAGACATCAAGGAATATTGAGGTTAGGAAAAAAACCATTCCACCCCCACCAAAAATTGTAAGGCATCAGAAGGAGAAGAGGTTGGGGCATGATGTCAGCTCAAGTGCACAACAAGGATAACCAAACAATAAAGGATTGCCCCTTCACCACCATGAGATAGTGTGCATGTAGGTCAACTAGAAGGCCCCAATTCTAACATGCAGACATTTATTCCCCTCTAGAAAAAGATATTTCAACACCTAAATATGAGGAATTTGAATAGAGAGTGGTGACTCCAGAAGCACCTCCAGAGAGAGGACCTTCCCCTAAGGAACAAAAAGAGGCCACACTAAAACAAGATAAGGAACCCTCTCTAGAGCATCATGAAGAAACCACCCTTGATGACACACAAGTGGATATTAAGAGTCCCATCTATGAATATGGGGATGGTATCAACATAGTTTTAGGCACTAATGACCTTGATACTAGTATAAGCAACCAAGAAGATGAGCCAGATGTTGAAATACTTGAATGCAATCCCAGTAGAGGGAAGGAATCCATTGATTAATTTAAATAATAAAGGCTAATATATACCATTTAAACTCCTTCCATTTGAGATTAATACTAGCTAAATGTTTCAGAGAAAGACTTATATATGTGGAAGTATTTTCCCAAGGAGGACTCAACTAAACAGACTCATTAGAAACTTTATTTTTATATGAATATATATAATGAGGAGCATCATTATGAACTACCATTGGATAGTATTATTTTAGAACTTGGAAATTTACATATCCTTAATACATTTTGGGTGGATCCTCAGTAGTACATATCAGCTCAAGCAAGTGCAACCCTTTTAAATTTTTCTCACTAAGTGAGAAGGCAAAATGCCTTACAAAATTTTGATGTGAAACAACTTAAATAGAAGTATCAAGAGGTCATTACTCTATATTTTAATGAGATCAAGGAATGGATCAAGATTGAAGAGGAGTTAGAAGAGCTCAAGTGCCAACTGGAAATAACAAGGGTGTCAAGAGTAAAGACTCTAACACCTTACAAGTTAATTTTACAGTAGGATCCAACCCTTGTTGATGGACTTAGTCTTGACTGTAAGACTATTGATAAATTGGGGACCTTGGTGGAGCTATTATTGAAAATATGTAAATACCAAGAAAATACTCAATGTGAGCAGACCTGGGCAACATAGTAGTTCATTGAGGTCATTGAACTTTGCAAGATATTTTTTACTAGAGTTGGTGATATGGTTCCTATCGTTGATGGGTTTTTTGTCAAACTAGCATGGCCTACCAAAATTTTGGAAGAAAGGTTTCATATGTAATAACTTCAATGCCAATAATTGGCTGAGAGCATGCTTATAATAAAGGATAGAGCTGAGTGTGCTAAATCATTTCAAGATGTGGAGGCCCTTGAAAATAAAATAAGCGTTCATCATCAAGAGTTGAACATCAGTTTTGTAATGCTTTGAGGATAAGTTTTGACAGAGGTTACTTCACTCGAGGATGTTTATAAGATTATTTATGCATCATTTGAATGTTTGACCATTCAAGTGGGTGACTTCCTAGAACAACTTGAGGAGACTAAGCAACTCAAGGAAGAAGTAGAATAAATCACTTCTAATTTACAAATTACAAGGAACTAAAGCGTTATGTTGAGCACATGGGACCTGAGTTTTTGACATTAGAAGGAGTTGAGGATAATGCATAATATGGGATGGATTATTGACTTATTTTGGGGTGTTTTTGGGCCTTGAATTTTGTATTTATGTTTCCTAAGTAATTTTTAAAGTGTAGGCATGGAAGAGACATGGCACAGAAGACTATGGTGTATAAGCGACATGATGTGGAAGACTGTGGCATGGAAGAGGTAAGTCACATGGAATAAGAAAAAATAAAACACATAGAAACTAAGAATTTAAAACTCAAACATTAATAAAAGACTTGTACAAGGGTGCAAAAAGTAGTGATGAATAGGGAATGGTTCACATGAACATCGAAGAATAATAGTCAAGTAAAAATATAGCACCGGTCCATGAGAAGATAAGTGCATAGTGATGAAGATCCAACATAAGTAGAACATATAGGGGTAGTTAGGCCCAAGTCCTTATAAATTTAATGTAATGGTTTCCCATGACTCATTACCATTAATGGTCATTGGAAATTCATTTTTTTGTAATTAATTTTGTAACTGAATAGTCAGGGAATAACCATGTATAAATACCCTAGTTTTACATAGTGTTGGTTGGTAATTTTAATCTAAAAGCCATCATAATTTTGGATATGACATGTGAATGCAATGAGAGGAAACTTATGTGTTGATGAAATTTTTATGTAAAATGTTTATGAACATAATCGAATTATTACTATTTTGATCTCAATTTGCACCCAACTTCTTTTTTTGTGATTAGTTAATTAATGAATGGATCAGTTAAAAGTTAGACATGGAACTAAATATGAATTTAGAACTATGTGCTTGTTTGATCACCCTAGCTTAATAAACTATATGAATACATCATCATGTGATGAAACCAATGAGAATTGGTCTTAAGATGTGTGATTTAGGTGAGCACGTGAGAACTTTTTCTCATGTAATATGTTGGCATCCTAACTCATTAGAAATCTTGTTCTCTTAGGCACATGACTAGGGAAAGACATGCCAAACTAAAGGAAAAGAACCCAACAAATTTAAGTGAAAAAACTTATAAATTGGTAGAAAAGAATAATATTAGTACTCTGAAGATAGCTACATCAAATAATAAGACACCATTAAAATCCAATCCAAATGAGCCAATTATTTAAGGAGTAATCATAGGAAACATAGTTCTCAATGTAGGGCTTTTTGTAACTTTGACACCTTATGATGGTTCTACTAATCCTGAATAATATTTTTAAACCTGTAAAATGAAAGAGCAAGCTAAAGGTGTCACTATTGATGATGTGAAGAAGTGTGATCTTATAGGATCCCTAACATGTAGAGCTCTAGAATTAATATACAAGAACAACCCAACCACAATGGGTTTTCAATATGTTAAGAATAAATTGATTGTGGAATTGAATATGCAGAAATGCCCAAGCCAAACCATTCAAAAAATGAAGGAGATTCATCAAAAAAGTGGAGAATCAATATTCAATTATGATCACAAATTCTCATATGTTATAAACTGAGTGAGCTTCCAATTCTTAGACACATAAAATTACATGGTTTGTAGAAGGTATGTGACATAGGATCCATTTTTCTATCACACAAATGTAATTCCATAATAAGGCTAAGGCTCAATTTCTATGATACAAGTTGAACGGATAGAATACTATGGGGAAAGTTCACAACCTACTACAAAGATAAACACTAAGATAAATGTTTTACTATAAAATATAGATGAATTATAAGAGAATAGACCCAAATTTTTTGTATGGTGTATGGACCACAATAAGTAAGAACATCATAGACATGATTGTCCAAAAATTAAGATGACAAAGTTCAATGAGATTTATCGCATAAAAGGATATCCCACTACTAAGTGCCACCTTCTACATCAATACAAAAAAAACATACATAACATATATTGTACTTTTTCAAAATCTCATAATCATGATGAAAATAACTACAAATCACTTCAAGATTTAAAAGATGACATCACTATAAATACCTTTGCATTTTTTGTGTAACATATTCCACCAATGAAACTAGGAGTTCCAAGCTCAAATGTAGAGATGACTTCAGTTATGTAGACTAGTCCTAGATGGATGCCCTAATATCTACAGTACCCAATAATGCAGTCTCCTCAACACCAACCATAATATCTAAAAGGATGGACACCATAGTCACTTCAATATTAGGCTAGGTGGACACCTCCATCCCCATAGTACCATCAGCCTTGGAATTTTCCATCTCTGACATAATAGACTAGATGGGATCCACCTTCCCCTCAAAGATAGTATGGGGGATGCAACAATAAGTAATTATAGTAGTGGGGTTATCCATAGAGACAAGGATGGTATTGAGGAGGCTACATGGGAGGATAGTATGAAGGCTCAAAATAGTGTATAAGACAATAGACAAGGTAGATATCCTCGTATTTATTATATGTGTAGTGAATACAACCACATTACACAAAATATCCTTGTAGTCTATAGAGATAAACCTATTGTGTTTATTACAGAGTATCTAGGTAGTATCATATTGAGGATTCCCTAGTCTTAGATAACTAAAAAAAGGATAAACCCATGTGTAATGTGAATATGGTAAATGCAAAACCCATAGACCCTATGTATCTACTAACTATCACTAGAAACCAATTTAGGGAGCAAGGATTTCCACCTTTGGATATGCCACATGATCCTTTAAGTAGAAATGTTTAGAAATAAAAATACCTAGACCATGTCAAGGAGAATGTTCTCATGTTTGAAGTAGCATAGTTACTATAGAACATACAAAACCAAAATGTTTCAAAAATATATGCTATAGTTGTAGATGCACAAATGTCTGGGAAGATTATGAGAATATTGTGACTGGAAATAATTGATATAGCTTTGAAAAATCTACTTAAACTGGTGAGAAATCTATGCAACAAGGACATATCATAGAATATTTATAATTAGTTGTATAATTTATTAGACTATGCAAAAAGAGGGCAATGACAAACCAAAAGGGTAGTCTCATATGTCAAAACCAAGAATCTATGGGATGTTGATTCTTTTATGGATATTGGATTTATGGGCTATGAAGTTCTAAATGTTGTCTTCAAATTTGTGATTATAGTTAACATGATTCCTTACTCTACATGGGAATTAATTGGATGACTTTCTCTTAGTTATAATCTATTTACACTGAATCTCATAGATTATGGGAGGATATAACCCATTGCGAGGTTGGAATATGTAGAAATAAAATTTATTGATTTAAGTCTGCAAGGTGATTTTGAATTCTTTGATATGAAGACCGATGAAATTCGCTACCCTATGCTAATTCAAAAAATGTGGGCCTATGATGGTTAGATGACCATCAATACAATATCAAATCAGTTGGAAGCTCATCAAGGGAACAAGATTATCATCATACCCTTTAATAAGGCTAAAAGTAAACCATATATCATTCCTAAGGAGCCTACATCACCATATGGTTATGGAGAATAAAGTTGGTTTAAAATAGGCATAGAACCAGAATCGCAAGCTCTGCACAACATATGGTTTACTTATTTCACACAATAGACACAATTAGTTTTGTATTTGTAACATATAGATTATTTTTCATACCAATTTATCAAAACTATGGATCAAGTTTCATAATTTCACATGAAGTGTAAGTCTCCATCTATTCGATCACCCATGAGATCAAAAGTGGACTTATTTTTCTAGGTAACTTCAGTAGATATGGACTATATCAAACCCCCCCCCCCCCAATAAGGTACATTATTATGAGAAGTTGTGTCTTCTATTAGTGGGTATTAAAATTCACACCTATTGAACTAAGCAAGGGGAGATCATGAGGTAAAACCAATGAGAATGGTTTTCTCTACCAAGCAATAATTCCCCTAATAAATTTCATCAACATATTTAGTGAAATTCATTTCCAAATTGGAGCACCATGTTCCAAATGTAGACATTATGGACAGTATATTAAACTATGCACTCAAAGGTGTTGTTGTGACATTGTGGGCAGTTCACCATTCCAAATAATTACAATGGGAAGAAGTATGTGAACTAATGCAAGATTCATTTCAATTATCACCTATGATCTCTAATTAATTGCCATTTTCCAAAAAGGTTAGTGCCCTGAATTGCACATCTGTAGGTACATTGATACATGGTCTTTGCAAGTTATGGAACCAATATATTGGGTACATGTGTTTCATCATAATCTAACACCTTTGCCACGATCATGGTACATGCACCAAGAGCACAGTCATGAGACCAATAATTGGCCATAACTCTAATGTGATTTTATACAAACTTTTGTATTTAAATATGTGAATCCCATAGTACACTCAACTCTTCAAAATCTTAAAAAAAAATTATGACATGGATAGGAAGGCGACATAAGAACTATGTGGGATCAGATATCACAGGAGAAATAAGCCAAATATTTGAGTAGAACTATCAATAATTATAGGGCCAACAAGAAGAAACAAGATTTTTTAATAAAATATTGCAATAGGATTTCATATGATGCATAACAGGCAAAGTGTAGTAATAGTGAGGAAGACTTAGACTTAAAGGGATTCTTTGAGCCTGAACGACAGATATAAGAGCTTAAAGCCAATAATGTATATCAAATAAAGGATATGAAACTATGAAACTTAAAATTTCAAGAAAAATAAAGGGAAAGGACATTGATAAACTCTCTTCTAAAAGGTCAAAGGAAGATACATCAAGAATTAGTATATAAAGTAACAGAAAACATTTATATAGAAGCTATACCAAAACTATCAACCATAGGTGAATATTAGACACAATAACAAGTTTCAGAAGTGATTTAATTATTGTGAGATTACCAACATGTATTTTCAAATTTAATGGGTTTAGACCCTTCATTAGGAGAGATGTGCATAGAAATCAAAGCATGTGCATGACCCATCAAGAAGCACCTATACATAATAAATCCAAACATGAAACTCAATTTCAAGGATAAAAATTGACTAGATGTAAGAAGTAGAGATCATCTATCTGGTAGAGAAAGTATATTGGGTAAGTCCAATAATGATTCAACCTAATAACTCAAGAGATATCAAAGTTTTTGGTGATTATAGGGCACTAAATGATGTATGTATTAATGACATATTTTTAATTCCTTTGACAGATGAAGTTTTTGAGTCGATCATAGGGCATTAAGTATATTCATCATGGATGGTTCTAGTTGATATCATCACATTTTAATTGCAATAGAAGATCAAACAAAGACCACTTTTTGCAACAAAGTTAGGTTTGTTTGTGTATAAGGTAATGCCTTTTGATCTAAAAAAATCCCTTTTTATTTTCTCTAGAGCTGTAGTCACTACATTAAAATATTTTATCCATGACTTTATAGAAGTTTATCTAGATATTTAGGCTATGTTTTCCTTATTCAAATATCACCTTCGAAGTTACAACTTATGTTAGAAATGTGATGAGCTTTGTGTATTGCTATGAATTTTAATAAGTGTTTATTTTTTACTCCTTTTGGTGTTTTATTGGGACATGTAGTATGTAGTGATAGTATTCTAGTTGATCAAGCCAAAATCAAAATTATTATGGGATTGCCACCTCCTATAAGTTCTTCTAAAGTGTGATCATTCTTAGGGCACATTGGGTATTATCACATGTTTATTAGAAGGTATGTATCTATATCTACTCCATTGGAAAGATTATTGCATAAGGATACCAAGTTTGAATAAATTAATGAATGTCAAGCAACATTCATAGATTTCAAGCAGAGATTAGTAATAGCTCCAATATTGGTGTTTTTAGATTGGAATAAGCCATTTCATGTCCATGTAGATACTTCAAGAATTGTAGTATGAGTTGTGTTGGCCCAACCTAGATATGGGAGCTTGGATCACCACATTTAATTCACAAGCGAGAAGCTTTCAACAGGTAAAAATAACTACACTGCTATAGAATGAAAAGCTTTGGATATGGTGTTTTCTCTACATAAATTTAGTCACTACCTTTTAATAGCACCATTTACATTATTTTCATACCATCAAACTATTTGATATTTATTAAACAAACCTATGCTAGGAGGACAAATATCTAAATGGTTAATGTTGTTTTAAGAATTCTAGTTTAAGATTAATATCAAACCAAAAAGATAAAATGTGGGGTTGGATCATCTTAGTTGCATAAGGAATGGCAAATATCTAGAAGAATTATAAGATGAGTCACCTGATGCTCATTTTTTTAGGGTCTCTATGATTCCAAAAAATATGGAATACAACCAATTTTTTGGAACAAGGAGTTTTTCATGTGCACTATGTTGAGAAAGATAAAAATCAGTTGGTCACATGAGTTATGCAATTTAATATTATCAATACAGTTATTTATAATATGGGTAAGGATGATGTGTTGCATAGAGTAGTTTTAGATCATGATAGACTGCATTTGATATAAAAAGCACATCAGGGAGTCACATGAGGATACTTCAAAGGATAGTCTATTATGAGGAATATACTACAAAGTGGTTTGTGGTGGCCAACTCTATTTCAGGGTGTGCATAGAATCACAAAACACTATGATGTTTATCAACAAGTAGGAAGGCTAAATGAAATTCCCCTAAACCCCATGCTAATGGTTAGAAATGGGTTGTTATATATTTCCATGTGTTGATTGCGTGTTACATATCATGCCCTCTCTAGATCTATTATGCACACTGGTGGTTGTTGTTTTGAGTTATATACATTATCTATGATGGATGGTTTTTAGCATAGTTATTGTGAACAAGGAATACATAGAGGGGAGGTTAGTATTATGTTAGTCCAATAAAAAAAATCTTAGTGACACACTAAAATCCTAACACCTCTAGCCTAGATACTAAGGAGAGCAACAATGGGGAATTGATTTTATAGGGATTGTTAATCTACATAACAAGCATAGTCGTGCCAAATATATAATAATTATTATAGAATACTTCATAAATGGGTAGAAACTGATAAGACACTAAGTTGTAGTGATTGAGGCATATCCAAATTTTTATATGAGAATATCATAACCAAGTTTGGACGTCCTATGATTCTAGTAACACACTTCTTGAGCATTACCATTAAAACCAACTAAGGAATTTGTGATATCACACTATAAGAACATTGCTTATGATCCTCAAGCTAATGGATAGGTAATATCATTAAATAAAGTTCTTGAAAAGATGCTTACAAAAATATTTAATGTACATCAAGATGACTAGAAGGATTGAATTCTTGTGATGTTATGAGCATACAAGAAAAACTATAAATGTGCGACATGATTTAGTCATTTTTAACTAGTCTATGGTTTGGAAGTAGTGATGCTAATAGAATACATAGTTCTTAGTTTGCATATTGCATTGACAAGGCAAATGGGAGATTAACACTCACTTTAGGCAAGATTATTGTATTTAAATCGCATGAAATAAATTAGGTAGAGAATAAGCTAGATGTAAGAAATAAATAAATAGAGATAAAAGGCATGACATGATCGCAACCTAGGTCTAAAGAATTTCATCTAGAATAAATAATTTTGTTAAATGATAGTATCTATTAGGCATATCTAGGAAAACTTTACATTCAATAGAAAGGACCATATGTCATCCACAAAGTATCACAATAAGGAAATGTAGTGGCCAGGGACCTTTAAATAACCATCCTTCTAAGGTGAGTAAATGGTTTCAAACTTAAGCCTTACCACTAATGATCTCTATAAATATTGTGTTGAAAAAGATAATGGGTGCTGAATAGCACCATGTAGTTATGATTTTTTTTAATTCATATATTTTAATTTATTTTTACAATTTTCTAGTGTAGCTGTGTATAGTGCAATCTCTATATCGTATACATTTGGAACATCTTTGAAAATTCAAAGTCATAGAGTACAAATAGGGAACATTAGAAAAATAAAAAGGCATAGATTGGTCAAAATTTAAGTCAAAATTTTAAGTCTAGAAATGAGGTGCTAATAAAAGGTATGGCAAAAAGGTACCCAATAGTAAATACCAAGGTGGTTAATGACAAAGCATTCTGAAGATTATGTCATTCCCAAAATAGATAGATATATCAAATGCAAGTTATGCATAGTAAAGGAAAGTTTATAGAAATGAAAAGGTGGTACTGAATCATCTACTTGAGCATAGAATCATCAACATCACCACCATAGAATTAAAAAAATGGACCGATCATAATTATTTATCACTTTGATAGACTCCCAAAAGGAAGAGATGGGAATTGGGGTTGCACTAAGGCAAATAAGGTACCATGACCATGATATTTTAGATTTGATCGATGTAGTTGAGACCACTTTTTTTTATCAAGCAAAAGTCATGGGCTAGGTAGGAGCCCTAGCCATATTAGATAGGTTGTGAGGGTTATATGCATAATGCCTCAAAAATTTACCCACCTTTAACTAATTGGATAAAGTGCTGATAACTCTCTTGAATTGCTATAAAGAAGGAATACATTTGTCAAAGGATGTTACCATTCATATCAATACAAATACAATGGCACAGGAACCTAGGTTTCCAAAAAGAGGGAAGTCCTTGGTGTAATACAAAATGAATAATCCTCCAATCTATTCTGATGTTATGGAGAATTAAGCACAAGCATCTCAAGTTATTCCAATTGATTTAATAAATGATGTTATAGTATGGGTTTAAAATGAATACATCACCAAGTAATACTAGAGTACAATAAAAAGCATTTAATAATCAACTAAGGGGGTCATAAACATAACAAATTACATGATCTGAATCGATGAGGATTTCAACTGGCCAGAATTCCTAGTCACAAATATAGATAAGGCTCTTACCGCTGCATAATAGACATTTCAATACCAATTTTTAGTATTGTTGTTTGATTTCCCCTAATGGAAATCCCTTTATGGTCCCATCACACTAGAGATAGGATATTGACCACTATTTTGCATCTATATTTCTCCAAAGTAGATAAATCCAAATTAGTCATGGAGGATAAAATAGTTATCCTTGATTAGATGGATGTTACATTGAAGGAGTATCTTACCTCAAGAGATAATGTTATGGAGAAGATGAATACATGGAAAAATGAGATGCTCTATAACAAGTTTATTGGCATGTAAACACAACACTACATGGATTGGATGGAGGATTTGTTGCAAAATATTTAATGTAGGGTCTCATAGAATAAGGCCACCCTTACTATCATAGATAATGAATACATCTAGAACATTATCCAATGTCAAGCCCCTTTGTGCACATTGATTAGCATGGTCTAGGATACCCTAGTGGATTGGAAATAATTCAAGCAAGATATATCATAGTCGCTAGCTTTATTATCACGATCCCCAATTTTCTCTTTCAAACTAGCTCACCCAAGAGCTTCAAACTAAGAAAGTGATAAAAATAATGTAACAAGCAATTCAACTGCAATTAATGCCTCAAACACCTAAATATGCAGTTGCATCATCTTTAACCACTATTTCCATAGCACCATCTTCTTTGGTATTAACATCTTCTAACATGACTCTAGTTGCACCACCATCTTCTCATCCTTCTTCAACTCTATTTAATCACTCCATGCCTCCACGATCTCTAAAGGTACTACAAGTTTTAATTTTGAAAATTTTAAAGTTTTTTTAAGCAGGTAAGGCCACAAGTAGTAAGAAATGGGCTAGGATGGTTGAAAACCTATAAAGGGTGGCCTCTTGGTTATGTCAATCTATTTAAAATATGAAAGGGTGGTATATTGGTATATTGCTTAGTTAAAAACACAAAAAGGTGGCTAAACAATGTGCAAGAGGTAAAAACCAGTAAACAACACCTTAAATGATAACCACAAGCATTATTGTTGGACTAATCCCTCAGTGTAATGCAGGAAAATGCACTAGCTCTAGAGTTTGTCACACTTCTTACAACTTGTCTTAGGATAAGACAATTGTTTAAGTTTAGGAAAGTGTTGGTAGTAGACATAGGAGCACAAAATCATAAAATATGTATGCATGACAAGTGTATGATGTGTAGTATTTTATATAATGTATATCATTTTGTATGTATTTGACACATGATTATCTATCAAAAGTCTGTAGAATATGTAAAGACTCATTTTTAGAAGAAATGAAAGGATAGTAACGTGAAGCGTCAAAGCCTTCTTACTCTATAAATATTGTAAAGATGTAAAGAAAAAGAGTTTCGACTGAGAGATAATAGAAATCTTTTAATGCTTCTGTTGAAATTTTATATGTATTGTTCTATATGCATTAATTTATCTTTTTTATTTTAATATGTGCAATAAATGTGAACAAAAATGTTTGTTCAATCCTAATAACTAATGTTTCTATGAGCATTCACTGTGAATGAATGAAATAGATAAATTGAATGGATAATATTTTGTTATTCCCAGTTAAAATTGGATCCTATAATTAAATTCACATAAAACACACCTTAGCATGTTTTAATGGGAATTTATAGGAACCTCTACTAACAAGTGTAAATTAGTTGTTTCTAATCTTGAGCAACCCTTTAATGTAATGGGCATTATAACATTGGTGTTCTAAGAAATTCCACTACTCTCGTCTAACTAGTGTGTGTAGAATTAATTTGAATAGGTTGTATAACTGACTATGTAGAATGTACTAGGGTATGTGAGGTAGTCATCTCAATAACATGATCTTGAATAAGTGTAGTAACTATATCTAGATAAAAACATTGCGTAGGTGTAAAAACCAACTTCAATGGCAGTATGGGTTGAGGAGGAAATTCTTGAGGTATGAGAAGATACTCATGTGGAATACCTAGAACTATCATCAACCTCTTTCCATGTATAAATTTAATACATTGATTTATTAATGATGATATTGTGCAAAGCTTATATATCCAAGGGTTCCCCAATAACATATCGAAGACCCTTGTACTTGGTAAGACTTGGAATGGTGTAACAATTACATAACACAATGTGACCCATAATATTTTATTGGTGTCCATCAAATTCTTTAACTATCTTGGTTATTTATATCAAATCCTCATGCGAGTGTCCAAGATAATGTAAAATTGTCATCATGTAAACATTCTCACTAGACCCACTATTTATCATGACACTTTGAATCAATTGTTATTGGAATGGAGGCTAAGATCTCTGGATCAAGCGAATGCACATGGTTATGATAGGCACAAGTCAAGCATATACACAACACAATAGCTATAAGAAAATGAAATCACAAATATGAGAATACTGCATAAACAAGATAAGAGAAAAATCAATATTTCATTGAATAATAACTCACCAAGAGAGATGTACATATAGGAGTGTATGAGTAACTCCTCCTAAGAAAGGTAGTCAGAGAGCCAATAATACAAGAGTGACTCCCATACTCGAAATAGTCAATCAGAGTATTTAATTCCTATTCATCTGGTCAAAATGTAACTCTGAGTCCAACTAAGCAAGTTTATCCATGAAAGTTGGAAAACTCCAAATAAGGGGAAAAAACCCATAATAAATAGATATGGTAAAAAATAAAACCCCTACTCTAACACCCCCCATAAACACAACTTATGTGGGTAGTGTAAAAAAGAGAAATGGGCCCCGATAACTAGTCCAGATCAGGTAGCCACTATAAAGCAATCTCTCATAAAGTAGAGAAAATGATAAAACCCTAAGAAAAACTCCCCCAAAAGAGAGACTTATAAGAAGTGAAGAGGTGAGAAGGCCCCCCTTGAAGATGATGTTGTTGATGTAAACTGACCCCAAGAAGAGCTCATAGATGAATGAACTTGCTCTCAGTGAAGGGTTTGGTAAAGATATCTGCAAGCTGCTCTAAAGACTGGTAAAATATCAAGTCAATCACCTAACCATGAATAAGCTCCTACAAAAAATGCATGTGAATCTTAATGTGTTTGGTTCATTGGTGTTGAACCAGATTCTTGCATATTTATATGGTACTCTGTTTGTCATAATGGATGATGATGGGCTACATGAAAGGAATGCCAAACCCAGATAGAATTCCCTAAATCCAAATAGCCTCCATAGCTATGTTAATAAATCCCTTGTACTCTTCCTCTATAGATATATAGAAATAACATTTTGCTTCTTGTTGGACCAACTGATAAGACTAGAACCCAAATAATATTTGTAACCTAAAGTGGACTTGTGATTCTAAGTATTGTCATTTCAATCTAAAACTATAAAACCAACTAGGTTAACCTCTATGCCAAATTTGTACTAAATCCCAAATTGATAAGAGCCCTAAATGTAGTGCAAGATCCTCTTAACTATTTTGTAGCTCATGGGGTTTTCACATGAATCTAGAGACAAGTCCCACTACATATGAAATATTAGTCCTGGTTTGAGTCAGATAAATAAGGCTACCAAAAAGCTGACGATACTGAGTGACATCAACCAAAGGTGTATAATAGCTAGACTCAAGTTTGACTCATGATAGAAAGGGAGTCAGAGATGGCTTATAAATAACCATGTGAAAATGAGCCAAAAGATTGAGAGCATACTTGAGCTATGTAAGTGAAATCCCTGAATCGGACTATGAAATCTTGATTCCAAGGAAATAATACAAAAGACCCAAGTTAGTTACGTCAAATTTGTCCTGTATATCTTCACCACTGTAGCAGCTGATGAGGAACTCCTGGTAATCAAAATATCATCAACATAAAGCACTAGTATTAGTAAAGAATCATCTTACCATAAAAAATATGCATTGGGGTCTAAATGACACCTTATGAAACCTGAAGTAGGGAAGAAGGATTCCATCTTGGTGTACCAAACTTGAGGGGCCTATTTGAGGCCATAGATGGATTTATTAAGTCTACAAACTAAGGATGAATCTTGAACAAACCTAGGTGGTTGCTCCATGTAGATCTCCTCCTCAAGGTTTCTGTGAAGAAAGGTAATCTTCACATCTATCTGATGCACATCCCAACCATGTGTTGTGGTTATAGCTAGTGTGAGTCAGATCGAAGTCATCTTTAGAATAAGTACAAAGGTCTATGAGTTATCAATGTTAGCTACCTATAAAAAACCCTTGGCAACCAATCACACCTTATACTTATCAATCAACCCATCTGCTATAAACTTGGTGTGATATATCCACCTACATCAAACCATCTTCCTTCCCTTAAGAAGTGAAGTCAAATCCTAAGTGTGATTTTTATTCAAGGAAGAATATTATTCCTGCATAGCACTATCTCACTCAAGTATGTCTAAAGCCTCTCGTAATGTCTATGGATTTGAAACTGAAGAAAAGAAAGCATGTAGATCACTCTAATAATCTACCTGAGTATGTCTATCATATATTGGATCCCCTACCCAAGTGCCTCACTCTAAAGTGTCTACCTAGCCCAAAGGGGCCCATATGTGGATGAGTTAGATGTTGACTCCTCATCCTTTAAAACATGATTAGAGGTGGATGTAGAAGACTCCCGATCACTACCTTTTCTATCATAACTAGAAGAAGAAGACCTTGGATCAAGAACCTGCTCTAGATGATATGAGTCAAAAGAAGAATCATCAAGTCTAAGTGAATCCAATGAAAGAGAAGAAGTGTCAAGTGTTGAGACTTTGGGACTCTCCTAAAAGTTAATGCTTATCTCTATGAACAAATCATGTGTGGTTGAATGTAGAAGTCAGTACCTATTGACACCATCTAGATAACCAAAAAAGTTGTAAGGCTTAGACTGACATTCTATAGATTTGCATGTCTTCTTTGGTATACATGCCATAGCTAGAGATCTGAAAACCCTAAGGTGTTCAACGTCAGGGTTCCTTCCATGCCAAGATTCAAAGGGTGTTATGTCTTTCAAAGCTTTATGAGGAACCTTCTTATGAATTTAACAAGCATAATTAATGGCTTTGGCCCAATACTAAGGTACCAAGGACTTAGATTGAATCATACATCTAGCCATCTCTTTTAAGGACCTATTCTTATGTTATGAAACTCTATTCTATGAAGGACTCTAAGTAACTATCTATTGTAAATCAATCCCTTCTATGGTGAAAAATTGCTCAAGTTTATTGTTGACATATTCACCTCCATTATCAGTTTGAGGAACCTTGATAGATTTCTTAGATTATCTCTCAACAAATGCCTTGAAATCTTGAAAATATTCAAACACTTCAGACTTTTTCTTAAGAAAGTAGACCCACGTATATCTTGAGAAATCATCAATGAAAGTGAAAATGTACTTAGCCTAAGTAAAAGATAGAACGGGCAAAGGCCCAAAAACATCATCATGTATTAAATCTAATAATTGTGAAGCCCTCCAAGCTTTACCTTTGTCAAATTTTACTTTGGGATGCTTTCCAAGAGAGCACCCCTCATAAAGTCCTTTAGAGAATTGGACTTGAGGCAAGCCTATGACCATGTCATTTTTACGAAGTTGTTCAAGGTAGTAGTAGTTAAGGTATCTAAACCACTCATGCTATAATTTTCTAACTCCTTAGAATGAGTTAGTAATGTTGTCGAAGAATCAGGTGCAAAATGTGAGAAGGTGTGTAACTTGGCTTGATGATATGCCCTGCCCACTGCCACTATAGTATCACTATGCAAATCTATGAAGATAATTAAATCTAGTAAAAATTCAACCCTCATGACTTTGTTGATATGAGTGATTTTATACACTGATAAGAGATTGGTTGAAAGGGAATGGACACTTAGAATATTATTGAATATTCCTCCTTATATTTTAATAGACCCTCTCACTATAATAGGTATATAAGTGTCATCACCCAAACTAATAGAAGACATGTTACAAGGCTCTAAAGAAAAAACCTCAACTAGTGAAGAGTTCATGTGGTGAGAAACACCCGAGTCAATGACCCATAAAGATGTTGAAATTGTAACTACCACAAGATCCTTACCCTTTTCTTTCTCTTTCCCCTTGCCCTTTATTTTAGTAGAATTTTGGGTAGATTAATTCTACTTGATGGACTCAGTAACACCTAAGTTGTTCTTCTATAGGAGATGAATTAGGTGATCTATTTGCTTCTTCATTCATTTACTTTCATCATGCCCATTTTTATTATATTAGTCACACTTAACCTTCTCTTTCTTAGGTTTACCATTGGAAGAGGAGGCTTCAGTGTTGGTTTTAGTAGAGGTTCATTCTTTCTTCTTCTCTTGATCCTTATTCTTCTTCTTCTCTTTGTTTTAAGTCTTTACTTTCCCATTCCTATCAATTAAGGATTGAGGTTTTGTGGATTTCAATGTGCCCATCTATATCGACTTGTCTTTCTCCCTAGTTAAGTCAAAAATGAAAGCATCTAAAGAGGGCATTTTCCATGCAGTGCCCAAAGCACTTTTAGTGGCATGAAAAGTAGAGACAAATATTGAATAGTCAGGACCTAGTTTAGAGAGTATATAAAGAACAAGTTGGCCATCTTCTTTATTTATCCCACATTCTTTCAACTACAATCTCAAGTACTTAAACTTAGTGAAGAAATCCTAAAGGGTATCAAAGTTACAAAATTATAAAGGGTGTCAAAGTTTCAAAGATTTAGGATAATGAGTTCCTTATCAAGCTTGTGACCTCTCATCACATCTTGTTACTCAAATAGTTTACCCAGAATGGTCCATCCATCATGAGGTGATTTGGTAGGATCTAAGTGAAATAAGAGAACAAGTTCTATAGAAAGACATAATATCCCAGAGGCTTCATCACTATGGTTATACCACTTAACTATCTATTCATTTTTGCTAGGCTTAATTTAATTATCCTATACAAACCCTTTCTCCGTAGAATGATTGTCATCTTGATTTTCCATTCCTGATAGTTAAAGGGAGTTAGTGGGTTTATTGAACTTGAATCCATTAGTGAAAAAATAATGTGTAGTATTAGTATAAGTTGAAGTTATTACAAAAATGAGAGTGCAATTAGGATGCAAAGAGTGACAAAAAATGCACAATACACCCCCCCCCTAAACTATGAAATGGTGACCCCCCCAAATGTTGTAAATGCATGTTCATAAGATGTCAGATTCAGATGGTAATGCATATTGAGCAATCAATGTAATGAGTCAAAAAGATGATATTTTTTAAATAAAAGAGGACATTAGATTCAGATGATAATGAGTTCAAGGAAGCAAGTATAATGTGATCAAGTGAAATTAACACTTTCTTTTTAAATATTTCCCACAATATATTGTTTTATAAAAAATATCCATTAACAATGCTAAACTTGACCAATCTTCTTATGCATTACTTGTGCATTAAAAGAAAAGTAGCCTATTTATCCTTACTTTAAATCAAGCTATTAAAAAACAAGTTAACATGCTAAAAACTTTAGGGCAAACTTGAATAGACTTAGCTTATTTTGGAAGAAACTTTCAAGCCTTTAAAACAATAAGAGTCTTTTGCGATGTATGGATTAGTAGTTTTGATCGATCAACAATGAGAGTAGCCTCAATAGGTGAAAATTTTGTAGCCATGAGCTATCTGAAAGAAATTCAAAACTAGGGTCAAACATGTAGAACTAGCTAAGGTCGAACACAGGTTGATACTAAACAGAGGAGACCATACTCGAGGCTGTATGGAGGCACAAATATTTTTTTAGAAAAATGCACCAAGTCACATTGAACATGTATTCAGAAAGAAACCACATAAACTATGGTAATGGCTTCTAATGAACCAATTCTACAAAAAAAAAAATGACTCCACCAAAGCCTAAAAAACTCCAATAAATGGATTGTGAAAACTAGTTTTTATTTGCAAATAACAAATCTCAAGATTTTAAATAAATTAACAATAATAAAAAATCAAATAATCAAATACTAGAGTGGCTCTAATACCATATTAGAGTGGACTCCAAGATCTTTGGATCAATAAAATGCACATGTTTGTGATAGACACAAGTCAAGCATGTACACAACAAAATAGCTACAAGAAAATGAAATCACAAATATGAGAATACTGCATAAACAAGATAAGAGCAAAACCAATCTTTCATTAAATAATAACTCACCAAGAGAGATGTACATATAGGGGTGTATGAGTAACTCCTCCCAAGAAAGGTAGTCAAAGAGCCAATAATAAAAGAGTAACTCTAATACCCAAAATAGTCGATCAAGTGAGTTACTTTCTATTCATCTAGTCAAAATGTAACTCCACGTATACCTAAGCAATCATATCCACAAAATTATGAAAACTCCAAATAAGGTAAAAAAATCCCATAATAAATAAATATGGTAAAAAAAACCCCCTACTCTAACAATTATGATTCCACATAAGCTTGTACAAATAAAGCATTGAGATCAAAATCATCGTCCACAATCTCACTATCATCAAATTTAATCATAAGTCTCCTTTTTTTTGTGCATGTCACTGTACTGATAATATTAATTCAAGGGTACCATTATGTAGTAAAGGATGATGTGTATTGGACATCAAATGCACCTCATTAGTATCTTGGGCTTCTATTATTACTTGATGATCTGAAAGGTGATCAAAAAATATATGTAACTTTGACTTACCATTAAGGTATGTTCTTTATTTTTCTTGGTATGTGTTAAGCTCAGTCATATTGTTATTGATAAGATATTGTATCTTTTTCCTTAAAGTATAACATGTGTTTATATAATGTCCAATACAATGATGATAATCACAATCTGTGTTTTTTTCAAATCCCTTGGTAATTGTTGAATCATATAAACCTCATATGGGGGAGGGAGAGATATGAGGATAGACTCTAGTAACTTAGGCAATCAGTTCTGATGAGCTTGAGGTAACTGTGAAAACTACCTCTTTGGTTGGGTTGATATAAGAATCCTATTTTTAGGTTGTGATATTGCATTAACTATAGTCTTATCTTCATTCTTATTTTCATTGGATTTAGCCTTGTAATTTTTATTTCTTTGAAACTTAATAGAATAAGTGGTTATAACATTAGTAGTTTTTTAAACCTTTTTTAGATATGTTTTAGGGTTAAAGGGGTAAAATAACCTATGAACAATGATGACTAAAACTATTATAGAGTAGGCTAATTAATTAAAAACTCAGATAAATGAATATTCTAAATTAAAATGTTGAGTTATGCTAAATATAAAAAGTACATTCAAAAAGTAGTTTGATTGCATAAACATGAGTAAGAGATCAGAATTAGCTTATCTACTAATGCATAGACATATCTGAGAAGTGCAAAGGTGGAAACATGTAGGGATAAGATCAAGATCTAGTTTTTAGACTATGAAAATATGTTTATAGATGCCTAGACACTTGCATTAGCCTCGCGGCACCTGCCTCAATGCTTCTATCCTAATATTGATTTAACTATCATGTATGAAATACTCATTATATTATGAAGTGACCACTTAGAGCCTTTAGGGTTTTTTTCCCTTTATATTGATGTCCCTTATTTACATTTATAGACTGTCAATGATTTTTTGTGGATCAAACCCTAGATCTTCATCTTAAGTCTTTGTACCTTACCAAAAAAGGGTTAGTGGGATCACATTGTTGAGTTGACCTCAAGGACCCCTCTATCAATGAGTATTACCTACATAACCAATACTCTAATGAGGACTTCAGACTTATGCATTTATCCCCTAGGTGTTAGTTTGTGTGGACATAATAGTGCAATATATTGTATGTGAAGGCATGCAATGATCTATCTTGAAACTAAACAAATAATGCTCATGTGTTGTTCTTTGACTGCTTAAAACTTGTAATATGATTAATCCTATGACTGATATGAAAATATGGAATAATAAGACAATATGACTTAGTTATGTAATCGATTAAGTGAGCTTAAATTGTTATTTGCTTGGTATTTTCTAGATGGATAATGACCAGGCTTAGACTTGTATTTATACCACACCTTTTAAAAATATACAATTATGGGGTTAAATAAAAAAAATGGGATAACCCTTATAATTATAAATATTTTTATGTTATATAAATTTTGAGGACTAGACATTGGATAAGAATCTAGACACTTGCATCTACACAACTGTCCCTGCGTGAGATGCAAGTATCTAGTAGGCTAGGAAGTTATTGAGGATCTGAAACTGATAGTGAAGGATAATTTTTAGGTTTTAAGATTTATTTACAATGTATGAGATTTGGGTTATCATAAATGATAGGGTCAAACCATAAGATAAACAATTAGGCATAGTGAAATGGAGAATGTGGGTCTTTTGATAATAGGGAGGTCTAGAACTGAGGGGTAGAGCCCTGATAGGTGTTTATCAAGTATACAAGATTGAGATGATATATAAATTAGATTTTTATATCTAAAATAGTGTACTTCAGCTTGTTCAAATATATGAGATTTATTTCTCAATCTTTAATTATATTTCATAGCTCATTGAAGGATTTGAACTTCTTGAAATAATAGCCTAATGAAGTGGTGCTAGAAAACATTATTTGAATATATTGAAGCTCATTATCAAAAACAAGATTATTCATCTTGGATAACATGGTATTATACCATATAACATAATCACTAAATGGCTCATTGGATCCTTACTTGGGTTGGAAAATTTGAACATAGGATAACCTTTCACTAATGTTGATGAAGAAATGTTCTAGCAAATGATCTACTAAAGGATTAAACTTATTTACCAATTGAGATGGGAGATCATATAACCGTTGGAGTGCACGATCCTTAATATTGTGTGGGAACAATTTGGTTAATACTATATCATTGGATGTGTATTCCAAACATATTATGTGGAAGGATTTGAGGTGTTGCTCAAGATCTCTTTTACCATCATGCAAAAGAAGCTTATTAGATAAAAAAACCCACAAGTAAAGGATAAGTTGAAGTTTTTAAGGATAAAGGATTTTGAATTAAAGCATGGAAATCTATAGAATGCCTAGCTCTAGAGGCACTCTGCTCTAGTTTCAACATGTTTTCTTGCATAGGTACAAGATCAAGGGATCTTGCAGTAGGCAAGGTTAGTGATATAATATGTGTAGTCAGTATAGGATGGGTGTATGTTTTTTAGGTGGAGACAAACATAAATATTTGAGTGAAATATTGTATTGAACCCACATTTTAAGTGCTAAAAACATGTACAACCAAGTTTTAGACACATGCATAGTAGAGATATTAGTTTTTTAAACATCCATTATGTGAATTAGTACTTTAAAAAGGTTGATTAATATCATTAAGGGTATCATAATGTTCCTTGGATAAGCTAGCCTTAGAGAACTTTTTTTATTCATCTTTTATTACATATAGCAATAGATCATACATTTGTGGATTCATATCAGGAAAGCAAGTTAATTCTCTCTCATTTATAGTACTGAATCTATCAAGGAAGTCTATATATTCAGTGTTTTAATTAACATCCATGGTATTGTTTTCGTGATACATATCATATTCAACCATAAAACAATTTCCATAAAGAGGATGAATAGAAGGAGGATAAAATGGAATCATGGATTCCCTTTGGTGCATAATAATAATAGGAAGTAACTTAGATTGAATGATAAAGAAGGATGAATTGGAAAAGGTTTGAGATTGTTCGTTAGTTATTTCATCCTTATTAGTGTGCAAATATTTGATTCATGGAATTACATGTTCATTGCATATTTTGTGTGTATAAGGAAAATAACAAGTAATAATTACAATCATATCTTGATTAAATAAATAAAAACTATGTGCATATATTATAGCCATGTGTAATTTGTGAATTACAAAAAATAATTAAAGATTAAAATTGAAAATTAATTTTATATACAAAAATTTAAAACCCTCGAATGGAGGAGGAAACCCTAAGGGAGACCTAGGGTTTGGCAATGCTTGATATAGTATTTGGGTTCACCAATATATTGTACACTATTTTGGATTAATGTTGACCCAAAACAAGATAGAAATAGTGTATAATATAAATTACAATATATGAAAATTAAGTAGAAATATGAATCTAATAGGTTGAAATTGCTTTAAAATTCACACTTGCTAAATATATAAACTACAAAAGAGGATAAGACAATTATCATTATTATGTTCTATGTTGCACTAAGATAAATTGTAGATGGAAAAAAGATGGAAAATTGGACTAAAGTTTGCTTGGATCAAGATTTGGAGGTCTGTGTGTGCCCAAATGGCATCTTCAGCCTTGGATCTATACCATCAAATGAACTATTCTAAACATAATGATTCTGATTATGTTTATTTTCCACCTTTGTTTGATATGGTCGATGCACCTACTTCTCTTTCAGCTCTGTGTGCAACCCCAAGGTCTGATAATGTACACAACTGACATAAATTCTTATCTTTCACTTAAAATCCCAGGTCCACCTGTAAAGATAAAATTATGCCTATAAAATGGGAAGAAATTTGGGTTGAGCTGACCTCAACCACTCCTTGTTGACTAATTGAACATTGCCTACATAATACTTTGAAAAGGAATTCAAATTGCATGTGGTTATAGCTATTAGGTAGATGTGTGTAATAATGCCTGTTGAATTTATGTAATTTTTGATATAGCTATTGATACTTAACAATTAACAATCTTGATTTGTATCATGAGTGCTTTAGACTTGATAATGACTATCTCTTGGTGATCGATTGGAAAAATGAGAAAAATAGGGCAGTCCTCTTGAATGTATAAGTGTTTGAATAAGCTTGATATGTGCTTGCTAATATGCTCTAGATAGATAAAAGGCTTACACTTATTTTTTATTTATTGGATACTCTTTGGGTACTTTCTCATGCCTCCAACATGCAAAATATCTAGGCTAACCAATATAAATGATTTAAATTTATTATTTGACAATTACCTCGTGTAGAACAGAATCATCAGACTTAGACTGTACCATCAGACTATGTGTTTTGAATCTAACATTAGCATCTGGGAGACATGACCATTAATATGATTTTTGGCTTGTTACAAATTGTGTAGCTTCTCGTAGGTGATTAAGAGCAACTTGGGAAGGCTAAAACCCATATAAGACATCTGGATGTGAGAGAATGGTGAATGAGAGTCATGTTTATGTACACAAGTCATGTAGGGTGAAGATAAGTCAAAACTAACATTGTCAAGTATTATTTACCATATTTTTGTGTCTACATAGTTGACAAAACCTATATGCAATGGTTTCATGATTGCTTAGTTGGGGAGACTGGCTATCAAAATTTGTCCAAACATTTTTAATATTGCTCAAATGCTTTGAAGCTACAAAATATGTCTATTATCTATCAAAAATATCTTATATTTTATTACTAATTTATTCTACCACAAAGTCTTATGTCTTCATGTCAAGATGTTTTTATTCAAAATTTAAGATGTTGAGTTTTGTGTGTATATTCATGTTTGTCTTCCTTCACCTTCAAACCCTATCTTTACTTTTGACATTTTTATTGGACTATAAAAACGGGTTAGAAGATGGGTTAGATAGGCCCAACACGCCCTCTTATATCCAATTTCAGTATCCTTATTTTTAAACTTGACATTTCTATAATTCTCACATATGATGTCTTGTGCCATAAAATAAAATAAAAATTGGCAAGGGCCAACTTATTTGAAAACACCTGACAATTATTTATTGTGCATATTATTGGATGTGATGTATTTTTGAATTCATTGATTTTTAAAATTCATGATTTTAGTGAAGTGAATCAAATGTTACATAACAGTTTTGATCAATTTGTGTGAGTGACTGTATTATCCTATAGTAATAAGGTCACATTTGATGTTTTGAGAATAGTCATAGAATGTGTGAGTATCCATGGAATGATAAAGTATAAACAATTCTAAGCTAGTGACATTTGAATTATTTTTCTCTAGATTTAAACCATGACTATTATAAACACTCTTTTATAATGTCATAATATAAATTTTATATTAAAACATAAGTTCTGGTATAACTCATCCCCTTTAGCCATAAACATGTTTCAATAGTGTGAATCTTTCTCGTATTGATTGCACTGGCATGATTGCATTTTAGTTCAAGATTTACCTCTTGTGACTAAATTTTGTTTTGAGAAATAAGATCATGGTATATATGTGAAAACACAATGCAAAGGATATAACATTGTTTAACATGGTTGAATAAATATTGTCATATTACCAAAATTTGGTTGGTGAATTAAGTGCTTCAAGGATTGTTTGATCATTTTGGCTTACTGTAAAGTTTTGTTATATCAATTAATTGACATTAATTGATGTTTCAAGTGGATATTGTGTTGGCGTATGAGCTTATTTATTTGGTATCCAAGGAAATTTAATTCAAAGGCCTTCGAATATAAATAAATTCATTGTGGAGATCATAAATATTGTATAAGATTTTATAACATGAAATGTTCATCCTCGCATTGATTTTGGATGACAACAGGGTTGATTGAGGATATAATATTTGGATAGTCAATAGAATTGGCCAAAGATATAGTGATGATGGTAAGTGGCCTAGTTTTCTTGCTAAGTACATAAGTGATAATTTGTTTGGTAACTTGGTTAGCAAACTCACTTAACCTACCAACGTGATAGACACCTCGATCGTAGCTACATTGAATGCATGTATTAGGAGTGAGGTTATCATAAAATAGATAGTTATTGTCATTTTGTCATTTGATCATTCAAACCCCTTATAGAACTTGACCCCTACATGGATAAATTTTAGAAGACATAAACAGGTGATTTGGATTAAACTCCTTAGATTCAGAGTTTTCAAACTTCTTGGCAGGCATGGAAAGTAGCTTATCATTGTTCTGGTGGGATAAGTTGTGTTTCCATTAATTTTATTTTTTTTTGTTTTGCATGTCTCTTTATTCACGTGATATAATAATAATATGGTTGGAAAGTTGTATTATTTCATAAACAATGATCTCTTCAAAATATTTATTCAATTTATGAAGGTTTTGTATCTTCTTTCAAAGGATGATAAATGTGTTGGAAAGCTTATGTGGGTTATTGTGATTTCACTATGTTTTATTGGTAAAACACAAACTTGAAGGTTTCATGTATGAATATGCAGTCTTGAAAAAATCATTCAAGGTTTTCAGTGTGCATTTTTTATCACAACTTCTTCATATGATCTTAAAGGGTTTATTTTGTTATTTGTGGCTACATTTGATGGTATAATATTTTTGATACAATACATTACACATGTTTATTTATGTCATAACCAATAATGTATGCAATGGTTCTCAGATTGAATGAATGTATGCAAGGTGTCATTGACTTTTCATTTGAATATTTGGGTTTGTATTTCAAGTATAGGATTTTAATTTCATGGTATATTAAAAGATATTGCTAGCCTATCAAAAGCTTGTTTAGATTTCCTATCTTGATCAAATTTTTCAATCATTAATTGATTAATAGCCTCATTCTATGCACAAACTAAATAATGGTTTTCATGTTTAGAATTAGTTGTATGGCTTGCCTTTTAAAGCTTAGCCTTTCATGCATACATTAAGTTTATATTTATTTGAAGGCAATTTTTTTGAAAGTGAGGTCATTCATGTTGAACCCAAAATTATTATGTGATGGAAAATAAAAGTCATGGGTTTGGGAATGATATGCAGTATGAGTTATTGGAGAGCTTGTTTGGTAAATGGAGTTACTTTGATTGAAATTAATAAATATTATATGGTCTTTGAAAATGATAATGTTTCATTTATATTTAGTTGGTGGAATGATGAATTGTTCAATTATTTGGGTTTTCATATGAGCTTTGAATGAAAGCTATAGTCGTATTAGAAAGTTTGTTTAATAGTAGTATGGTTTCTCTATCCAAAGATAGTCCATTCAATACTTTGCGATGAGCTCATAATTAATAAGGTGATGAAAGTTGGAATCAATGTTTAGGTTTTGAATGGTTTGTGAAATGTTATATGTTTTAAAATTCAACTCATAATTGTTGCATGGACTTTTAATTGCTTTCAATTACATTCACAGTGTGAGTATAAATTTTATGTTTCACTCTTTATCATGTTTTATGAGTTAAGGATAGTGTGATATGGATACAACATGGAATGTTTCAATTGATTGAACTATTTCCTTCATATGTTGTTGATTGTTTTTCTATTTAAAAAATTTTACAATTGAACTAGTTCTTTTGAAGGCTTGAGATACTTAAATTCATATAGCATGTTTCTTTGAAAGATGTTGTATTTGATCTTTGAATATAAATTCAATTATTTGAATCAGTTTGATTTCTAAAAATAGGGAAAGTGGAAAATAATGTAGAGATGGCAATCGACAATTCATTGAAGCGATGTTCATTTGCAATATGTTATTTGACAAGTTATGTAATAAGAATTTGTCAATTTAAATTTTATAGATGAATTTTTATTTCACAATAATTTGAGATGAAATATAACATTAAGTTCTTATTTTAAAATATTTTCAACTTACAACCATGTCAGGTTGTACTCCAGATTTAATATATTCTGATAGGAATGTGTGGGGTAGAGGCAACATACAATGAAATAGTGGGACTACTTCATGAAGTAGTCACCACGATAGGCCTTTTTAGGACCGTAAAGCTGTCAATACCTTATCTCAACCCTTTCACCATGGAACTCATGTATCCATTCATTTTGATGTGAAAGACCTAAAATTTTGGACTATATTAGATAACATTCTATCTTCTTTTAATATGTGAGGCAATGTTTTTTGTAGGGGCCTGAAACGAGCTATTTGGATATCTCATTCATTTGGATGAGGTACACTAAGTGAATCCTCTCATAATATGCATATAACCCCTGATTTTTTACCTAATACCAACCATGTTTTCAATCATGTTGAGTTATTTCCTGAGCTTAACCTTAAGTTTGCTAATCATAATCCTCCTTTTGTTATTTTTCCTACGCATGCTCCATTTGCTCTTGATAATTTTGCATATTCAAGTAAAAAGTGTATTGGTACTCTTACTTCCCAACCTATGGTCACTAAGGTGATGAAGAAATTTAAGCTCAAGGTAGATTATGATTCTGTTGATACCAATGTCATTGAGTTGCTTGATTCATTGCTTGAGTATACAAAGTACCAAATAAATAAGGGAGCTCCGTTGATTAATCTTATTCCTGAGAGTGATTTTGATTGGTAGCAATTATAGTATGGTGATTCTTATTCTATTTGCTTTAGATGTTTTATATTTCTGGATACTCTAATTTCTTGACATACTTGTTATATTATTTATTGGTTACTTTTATTTTTTACATCATTGTGATGGTAGATTTTGGTACATATGTTCAATTTAGTAGTGGTATTTTATATGTTTGATTAGATCACTTGCTTGCCATTTTGATCATATGGTGTTTAGATGATGATATGTTACTTTTTTGGATTATGATGCATGATGGATTATTTAAATCATTAAATTATAACATTATTGATCATTTAGTTGTGTTCACATGTGAATAATTTATTAGTGTTGCTAAACAAGTTATGAAGGACCCCACCCGTTAGATATTATAAAGTTGGTCTATTCTAAATTTATTCTCGAGTCTATGAATTTTATTTATAAAGTTCAAAAGTTAAGTTATAAACTTTATAAATTCATTACATAAACTAACTAAAGGTTAGTTATAATTTCAAAACATAACTACTTCTATTGAGGATGTTTTATAAGAAAGACATGAAGGACATAAAAAAATAAGAAAACATGGGTAGTAAGAGCTCTCTAATTTCAAATTTTTCACTTCTTTTCTTTTTTATATGAAAACATCTCTGAGATCGATCATTACTTGCAGATAGAGTGAAATCATCTTCTTTGATGATGAAATTTTTTGTTTGAATAATGCAGGTAGATCTAGGTTTTCTTGATTGATTTATAATCAATTATATGAGGTTTTCATGTATAAATTCATTTAATGATTATATATACACAGTCATATATGCAAAAACCATTGTACTTCATCTAAAAAATGATGAATGCTTTGTAGGTTATGACAAATTATTGGACTTTCAATTACATAGTGATTGTTTTGTTGAAGATATGATTGTAATCAATCATTTATAAATGGTTCTATCAATACATTAATTTATTCTAGATTATCTTGAGTCAACTCTCATTCTTAAGTCTTTTAGTTATTAGTTTCAGTTAGTTTATTTCATCTCTTTTCTTAGATTAGTTTACTTTATTTTATCTATTTCTTCTTTCATAGATAGTTAGTTTCCTTATTAATCTTAGATTGATTTGGTTTCTTCTTAATTTCTTGGTCTTTGAACAACTTTTCATTTATTGTAGTTGTAGTCATTAACTTTCAATAGTTTTCTAACCACTAATAATAGTCTTATCTCATCAATGAGATGTATAAGGGTTCATAAAGTGTGTTAGTTGTGCCTAGTCCCACCCAAGTTTGAATCTTATAGGGCATTTATAGTCTGGATATGGTCATTTGAGTTGTCTTAGTGGTTTCAGGTGATCAAGTGGTGGCCATTTGAATTAGTTTAATAGTTCTTGGGGACTGGGTCCCCAATTTGTGCCCCAGAACTAGTTTGTAGCTCCAATCAAAAGCGAATATCAATCAAAAAAATAATAATAATAGTTTTATCTCTTAATCATAGTATTAACTTATATTAATTTTTAAGTTTTATTTTATTTAAGGTTAGGTTTCAATTTTATTATTAGTTTCTATAGATCATATTAGTGTTGATTATTGTTAGTATTTCTTTATTTAGTTTCGACCTTGGTTTCTTCTATATTTTCTTTGATTTCTTATGTTACTTTTCTCTCAACCTATTTTGGTTCTATTGTAACATTGAGTGAAATTAATTTTGGAAGATTAATTTACTAATTTTAAACTTATAGGAATCAAAAATAATTTCTTCAAGAGATTGCCTCTTTCATAGGATTTGTTTTGTTGGATATATTAGATTATATCTTGAAATCTGATTTTGAATTGATATACATTTGAAGTAATAAAAATAATATATGAATAGTGAGGTTTGATTTATATTTTTGATTGAACACATCTATTTTTAGAATTATTAAAAAACCTATCCATGAATTAAGTATTAATATTTTAGTCCCATAGGTCCATACTATAAAAATGGTCTGATTCCATCTTGACCATTGTAATAGCTGAACGGGTTGATTAGTTGATGTGACATTTTTCACCATCAACACACCCCACTGGGTGGTTGAGTGTTTCCTACATTCAAATACTCCAAATAGGTATCAAACCACATGTAATTCTCCTACCTCAATAGTGATCCACTAAAATGTATGCAACTTGTTTGGCTTTTGACACTTTATAATATGTAACTTTGGTCTTGCTTTAGTTGTTTAGACTTGGATTAGGGACTATTCCTTTGAGGGGTTTTCATATTTTAATGATTTAGGATAGTGCTTCAAGGATGTATAGATGTATTATTTAATGTGCAAGTAATTTTTCAAGTGAGCTCTAAATAAATAATAGCCTTAAGCTTGATGTGTTTATATAGAAGGCTCTTTAGTTAATTTCCCTTCGTAACTGACATGTGAAATGTGTGGCCAACCCAAGGGAAGGGATTGAATTTGTAAAATATTTGTTTGGATAACCTTGAACATAGGTGATCAAGTCATATGATATTGATAACCAGTATCATCTGACTATTTATAGCACTATCTAGGATGGAGAAAACAGTGATTTAAAAAATGGTGATAGTTTGCTTCAGATAATAAAACATTTAGGTATATACTAGAGAGATATTATATATCAATGATGGAAAATTAGGAAGGCCAAGCTCATATAAAGATGTAATGGCTAGGAGAGGATGTGAGAGAGTCAATTGTGTATTCACAAGTCATTTATTTTAAGGATTGGTAAAAAAATTACATTGTCAAGTGTCTAATACTAAATTTATGTGTCTAGAGAGAGCTTGGGGATTTATTAGATTGAGGCCTAACATGATTTTTTGAATTACAAGTGATTATACATATCTATATCCTTATTTTCACCTTTAACAAAATGATAAAATCCTAGAATTTATTCATCTAATTTTTGCATTTTCTATGTTTTTTTGGTTTGAGAATATAGTTACTTTAAAAAATTTAGGGCTAGATATTAGAACTCATTCCTATATCTGTGAGCAAGATGAAACAATGTATTATGGGATATGTATCTTAATTAAGAGCCACAATGCAAGTGTTGTTGCTAAAATAAACATTATTTTATAAACATAATGTTGTATTGTTTTAAAATCACGTCTAATTTAAATGCAATTGTTGAATTATTTAGGATCATTGTGAACTCATCTATAGTTATCAAGTCACCATCCACATGCATGTCAGTCTCTATGTGTGCCACTACAAATCCAACTATAATGTCATTGACACCATCTCAATACTTTGTTATATAAATAGAAGAGATTCTCCACACTTAATAAAGTAGAAATAGAATAGTGATGTGAACTAAGCCATCTGACTATCTACATACTCAAACAAAATAACACACAATTTAATCTATAATCATATTGAATTAAATAATTCCATAATGTGTACCATAATAAGGGTAGTTATCTATGAATTCATGACTTTAGTCACATTGTATCTCGAGGTCATGAGTCAGGGAGTTACAAAGTTCACTTTTTGTATTCAAGTTATATCTTATAGATTTTTTGAATGCATTAAATTTATAATTCAACTTTATATCTACTTTATCTTCTTTGTATTTATCATAGCCACATGGTGAAATCTTGCACAATGTGTCCTTTCTTGAATCTGAGTATTTTGTTCCCTTTAACCTCTAGTGTGTCCACTCAAAGTGCTATATGCAGGAGGCCATCATTGTCTTACATTCATGGAGTCACTAGGTGTATCCAAGCTTTTAAATGGCCTTATTTGAAGTCTATGGATCTGCTAAACTTTATTTTTCACTTTATATCCCTTAACATATATGTTTTTCCTATATATAATGAATAATCATGTTGATATATACTCAATAAAACTTATAAAGCGCACATGCCACTTTAATGAAATATACGACATAACAAAGAAACACACAGCGGTCAGATCATGATCATGGGGTCACAAAGACATAGAGTGATAAAAACTATTTTCTTCTTAATGTGGCCTTAATGAACTTCACAAATGCATTGGAATGTTAAATTTAACTTATATTCTCACTATTAGTAGAGGTTCCTATTTCAACATAACATGCTAAGGATGAGGATAGATAGGTTATTGTAGTTTGCACATGGAAAAGCATTGAATTAATAGTTAACAGAATCATAATAGAGATAAATGATGTGCACTCACAAGGAACTAGATTAACCAAAGAGTTCTTTAGTTGTATAGTACATTCAGACTAATTTTAGGATAGATTAAACCTTGGAATTAAACATGAAAATTCAAAACAAGGATAAACACAAGAAATTCTATGGATAATTATGAACCAGATAGCATATATTGATCTTAGTAAAAGGGGTCATCAATCTTCTTCATACAAGCATACATATTTATAGTCATTCTAATTCCTGACTATTCATAATAATTCTTCCTACATTGGTGCCAAAATGAGGAGACTGTTCATATCCTATCCTTTCACAAGCCGAGAGGATAGGACAAAACACATTAGCTGATAATTATATATATGACGCATAAATACTTCAGGAATATTTTGTGCAGTCTTAACCAGTTTTATTCTCCCAACACTCACGCATTCACTTTTCTCTTATAAAATAAAATACACGTCATGAGCATATTTAAAAACATTAATAAAGCACACATACAACTTTTAAGAAATTTGTTATATCAAAATAAAATATGTGGCAATCATCATGGAGTCATGATGTCATGGAGGGACAAAGTGTTTTTTTTAAATAAGGTGGCTTCAATGAACTCCACAAATCTTTTGAATGTTGAATTCATTTTATATTCACACACATCCACTTTTTCATGTGTGTAATAAATAAAAACACATAAATCACATATTTAAAATTAAAAAAATGATTAATATATGAAATCTTCCTAAAATTTAAATTTAAATAAATCACACATAGCATGTTAAATAGAGTCGAGATCACAGGATCGCATCTTTGATGTAGACACCTATCTTGCAAAGGCCATAACTTTTGATCTAAGAGCCCATTTTAGATCCCATTTCTTTAAATGGATATCTCATAGAGGTTAATGTAGCCATAACCTTCTCTAGCTAGTTAGGGTATATTTCCATATATTTTGAAGCCCATGAATGAAATTTCATTCTAAGTGTTTTTTCAGTAATTTTAAATTTTTTAAAAATAGATATATTTGTAATCAGACATGAAATTGAGTTGAAAGAAATCCTTTAGCTTGACCTTGGTGTGCGGGGATAAGTGGAGAGTTTTAGGCCCATTTGATCTTGCATGTAAAATCTATTAAAATAGTAGGGTCAGTCAACTTTAGGTAGGTTCTTGATTTTTTATTTTATTTTATTTTGCATGTCCACTCTAATTTCAAGTTGAGATGTATTTAAATACTTTTATGTAATGATTTAATTCATTCATATAAAATAAATAGAGATTAATTCTCAATAAATTTTGAGAAAAAACATGCCTATCAAAATTTGCTTTGCTAGTTCTTAGTTTCATCTTTGTCTTGCCTTTGTCTTTGATGTGTGAAAGTTTCAGTCAATTATTCCACTTCCTTTGTAGTTGTTGCATAGTCCTCATCATCTATGCAATTCCTCCTCATCTTCTTGACATAATTTACACAAATTATTTAATCATAAAACATTCTCCCAAAAATTAATTTCAAAACCATTACAAATTCACAAATATATTACCTCTAAGAGTTGAATTTACTCTAATACTAGAAGATAAACTAGGAACTAGCAAAGTAAAATTTCAATAGGCACAATTTACGCATAATATCTTGAGCATTAATATTTATTGATTCTCCATGATTTTAAATAAATCTCAACTCAAAATTATAGTTGACATGCAAAACAAAAAAAAACTAAATAAATCAAAAAGCTACCAAGAGTTAACTAACATTGTTATTTTTAGCAACATTTACATCCAAGTTAGTATGGGCCTAAAAATATCCACTTATCCCATACACACCAAAGTAACTCTAATATATGACTTTAATTTCAATTTCATGTTGGTTTATAAAGGTTTTTTATTTTTAAAATTGTAAAATTATCGAAGAAATACTTATAATGTAATTTTGGACACTTAGATGATCATTTATGGCCTTCAAAATATATATAAATGGACTTTAACCAACTAAATATATTTATGGATGCTTTCTCCTCTCTGACATTTAAAAAAATGGGAGCTCAAATGGGTTCCCAAATCATAAGTTATGGCCTCCACAAGATAGATGTAAGTATCAATCTTGCATGTGGTGAAACAGTGCAATACTTTATGAGGACACCCAAATAATGCACAACATTACCACCCTACTAAATTTTATGGTGGTATGATCATATCTATATTTTTTCCTATTCTAAAGTTTGAACATTATAGCTTTATTATCTATGGGACTGTGGCCTTAGACACTATTGATGTAGGTTTGTGGACATGTCCAACAAATGACAGGCAT
Source organism: Torreya grandis (assembly GCA_037957365.1). Lineage (NCBI taxonomy): Eukaryota > Viridiplantae > Streptophyta > Pinopsida > Cupressales > Taxaceae > Torreya > Torreya grandis. Next base: position 1,275,198 of record JARHVA010001181.1, read on the forward strand.
ACACCCTCTCATTTTATAATCTTAAGAACTAGACCCCAGACATGGGTTGAAATTTGTGAATATCAAATGGAATCCTAGTTGAAATAGTAGCATGTATCCTAAAAACTATCAAAGTAGGTTCTACAAATGCTCACCTAAATGACCCCAAATAAACACCTTAAACACACCAAATTTGGATATTCACAATGGTGTTATTCTAATGTATAGTGATTGTAGTCTCATACTAAATATAAAAAGTATAAAAGTGTAGGACATAAAAGAAGATTCAAATTTCCACCCATATATATCTTCAAAAATAACTGTTCAATGTAATATATTGCATAATAAATTAGAATTCATCAAATCCAGTATCACTTGAATTTAAACACACACAATTCCATAGTCTAAAGAATATATTTATGAGAAAATTACATAAACATATATGAAAAGATAACTAATTGTCAAAAATAACACAACATATCCACCTAAAATAATTTAATTGTGTTCATAGTTTGCCAATGAAATGGTTATAATAACATAACTCGATCTAGCCAACTCATAACACAACATATAGATACCATCAATTAAAACTTTAAACTAAAAAATCACAAGCATTAATATGAACTAGAAATGGAAAAACACAAACTCATAGAACATCTACAGTGATTTCTTAAGCTTGAAAATTGTCTTCCAAATATTTATGAGTATAATAGGTTCAATACAAATTATTTATTATAAAACTAAATGGACAAAAGTTTTTAATGTATCCCACTAATATATCATAATTACTTCACATTTCTATATCTTCTACTGACACATTATAGTAATGCATCATGTTGACTTCACATTTCTAGACTTCACATTTCAATTTTTTTATTAACATATCACACTAATGTATCACGTTGACTTCATGTTTCAATATTTGTCTATTGTGCATTAATGAAGGGTAGTGTTTGTTGTGATTTTTGTTTTTTTTTCTAAATGAGTATCATTGTAACTTTATCTATTTTTAAATTCTAGCCTTAGTCATTTTTTAGAATTATAACCATCCACATGCCCTTATCTCATAGTTTTGAGGTTATAAAGGTCACAAGTGCCTCATTTACTTTAGATTTTCACTTTCTACTCTACAGATGCATTGGATCCTTAAATCATTATTATATTTTCTTAAGTTTGAATGTTCACTATATTCACATGGATTGCAGCCACCTAGCAAGATCCTATGTAGTGTATCCTCTCCAAGCTCAAAGTCCTCATTGCCTTTCACCTTTATCGTGTTTACTCTAGGTGAAGCATGTGGTAGTTTTTTATTGTTTTATAGTCACAAAGTCACAATGTGTCACTTAACTTTTAAATCCCTTTGTTCACACTAAGTAGATATGTTGGATATTTACTTCCATTTCATATTTATTTTTAATTCCTTACCTTTCCCTTACATAATGAATAAATAGACTATAATTATATTCAAAACACATTAAGAAAATACACATTACTTTAAAAATATTTTATGATATAAAAGAAACACATGGCAACATGTAATTGATTCACAATCACAACATCATGAAATGCTTCTAGATTTCAAGTGACTTATTTTATTATACATATATCGATTTAATTTTATATTTTCCTTCATATTACTTCACATCCACACCCTTTCCCTACATATTGAATAAACATGTCTTAGTCATATTCAAAACACATTAATAAATCATTATAATGAAATCTTTGACATCTAAAATTAATATGTGGCAATCATCCTGGCATCATGGTGTTGTGGATACATGGAGTTTCTCTTTTATTCATTATGTTCCCTCAATTAAGTCCACATACATGTTGGACATTTACATTCACTTTATATTCACATGTGTTTGTAACTTTTCCTACACATGTCGCACACAAGATCATTGTTGTGACCAACACATACCTATTATTCATAAGAAATAAGGACCTCCTTCTTGTTATGGAGATATAAATTTTATTATAAAACCAATCTTTTATCTCAATTTTTCAAAACAAAATAGTGAACCACATTTGAAAACAGAAGAGGATAAATTAAAACTTCTCTCTTCTAGATCAACCGTTTTTTGTAGCACAATAGAAGGTCCCTTTCATGCTTGGTAACCTAGTTTGGAATTTGGTTAAAGTAATTATCCACATAATAAAATCCATAAGTACCCTCATGAAATAAATAAATCACTTGGTGGAAACATTCGCATTTACGTATCTTAATTCTAAGTTCAACATTTATTCATATCACTTGAAACCATTGTGATAAATAAAACCAAATAAAATATAAAGCAAGTTTCATATACTAAGGTGTCCATATGGGTGTCTCTTCATTTCAAGGACTAAGTTACACCCTTTAAATTTGCTTAAAATTATAAGCATACATGTTTTAAATTTTATTTTTATAGTGATCGAATGTATTATTCATATTTTCCTTTTGAAGATGTGATCACAAGAATATGTTCATTTAATGTGTGTAATAGTAGTGTATGTGTTGAAAGATAATTTGGATTTGAAATTATAATGGATCCATGTAGTTCCCTAGGGTACATTGTGGATAATAAAAACACTCTTCAAATTTGTGTCCTCATGACCCCTTGCTGATCTTCACATGCCTTCTTTGATACCACAAGTTTTATTAAGTGATATATGAGCATTATTATGTTTTTGAATAAATCTATGGCATGTTTATTTATTGTGTAGATAAAGGTGTGGACGCAAAAATATATAAAATGAATTTGGTTCTTTAACAAATCCATAGACTATGTGAAATAGAATTTAAAAGCTTGTAAGACTATGTGACCCTATGACTACAAAGCATTCAAGGAATGTCAAGTGTTTCAATTTTAATGGATGCATAAAAGGCCAAAGGTAAATAAAAACTCAGAGCTTATGAGGACTCAACTCATAAGATGTTGTCATGTGGCTATGAAATATATAAAGGAGAGAATATATTGAAACAAAGAAGAGTATGAAGAGGATTGAATATATCCACTTCTCTATGCAGTTTGTCATGGTTCACATTGAGAATAAATAAAGCTTTGTGACTCCATGATTTCAAGGTAACAAGAAATGGCCACATTTATTTCTCGTGTGAACACAACAAAAGGTGAAAGATAATGAATAATTGGAGTTAGTAAGGCTACACTATATCGAAAGATGACACGTGGCCCCAACATATGTGATGATAAATAGCACTCAAATATGAGCAAATATAGAGTCAAACTAATAATCTAATGTATCCAAGGAGAATAAAGTGAATATCAGAAGTGAGTGAGGCACTTTATGACCTCGATGTTGTGTGATTATGACACATGGATGGTTGAGCTTTATTAATATTAAATCCATGAACTCATTATTCATTAAAGTTATAGTGACCTATCATCAATTCATCATATAAGGGGTGAATCAGATTGGACATACAATGGCCTTTTGAATTAAAAATGAAACTAAATTACATATGCAGAAATTGATATCATTTAATGTAGTTTGTAGGTGACTTCCATTTTAACAAATTCCATAGTGAATATTGAGATACACAAAAAATTGAGGTTCAAGAGAACATATGATCCTTAAATTATCCCCATGTGTCTTCTTTGATATCACAAGTTTTATTAAATAATATATGCACTTTACTAGTGTTTGTGAATATATTTGTCACATGTTTATTCATTTCATTTCTAAAGGTGCAAATGTAAAAATATATAAAGTGAATTTGACTATCTAATGGATCAATAGACTCAGCATGAAGGAATCTAAAAGCTTGCAATACAATGTGAGCCCATGATTTTGAAGCAAATATGGATTGCCACATGTTTCACTTTTAGTGGATGTATTAAAGGCCAAAGGAAAAGAAATAATTAGAGCCTACGATGACTCAATTCACAAGATATGCAAAGGAGAGAATATATTATACAAGGGAGAGTACAAAGAAGATTTAATAAATTCAAGAATTTGGATATCACATTGAAGTTCACAATGAGAATAAAGAATCCTATGTGACTTTAGGACTGACAGGTGATAAGAAAAGGCTTTGTGTATTTCTCTATGCGAACATGATAAATGGTGAAAGATAATGAAGCATTGGATTCATTCATATAATCAAAGGAACATAATTTAACAAAGCACTCTAGGTGAGAGAACTATATTGGGATTGATTTCCCTCTTTGGAGTATTGGATATGTAGGCAGTATTCAATCATCATGGTGGTGATTGGGATAAACTCAACCTAACTATACTCCTTATTTTTATACTTGTAGGTGATTGAATCATTACAAGCCCTATTAGGGTTTTAACCTTCAAAAAACTATTTTTTGATCTTCTACACACTTCTAAAAGTCAAATCGAGGCAAATAGACATAATTCTAGTTATCACAAGTCATCATGCCTTTAGTTCTAGTCTTTTGTAAAAATACAAAATCACCCAACATGGTCAATAGTGAAATGCATTCTTGTGCATATTTAGCATTCATGTCCTTGCAGAACCTCAAATCTAGCTTTTGGGTATTTTTGGGTTTGTTTCTATTTTCCTATTTCTACACTCTGTCAATGGACATAGCCAATTAGATGAATAGATACAACTAAATTTGTCTTTAATTTGCATATTTTAGTCATTTACTTCTAATCTGATGTTTAAAAGTGCATCTACAACAACCTAATTTATTATATTTAATTTATCATAATTAGGTATAATTCACTTATTCATCCAAATTTAGATAAAACATATTAGTGAACCCATATATTAATTGAGCATTTTCAAACCCTAAGTTTCTATTAGGGTTCTAACCTTCTAAGGTTTCAAAAACATTGTCTTAGGGTTTTTAAAAAAAAACTTTTGTTTTTTTAGCATTTTATTTTCAATTATTATTTATAATATCTTTTTCATGGATAATATAGATATTTTTATGATTACGATAAGATAATTATCCAATATTCTACACAAAGTTTATTCATGCAAAATTTTATCCAGTCAAATTTAACATGGGAACATTAATGTTCATATATTTCAAATGCCATACTATTTGATTTATACCCTCTTGATGGAACATTTATGGCTGTAGAAAGTGACAAACCCCATCAATTCAAGGCTACTAATAAAAATAGTTTCAATCATGTGGATACAAAAGAGTTTGGACAATACCTTGACACTCATCTTATTGACATTGAATCTTTAATTTTTGTGGCCTGATAAGAACAATAAGAACATGAGCATGCTAGTACATCTCAAGAACCAAACGATTTTGTCAAATAACCTCTTATAAACCCTACAATAATTGTTGATAATATTATTCCATCCACATATTTAGGCTTGGGGGGAGTACAAGTTTTAAAACATATTTATATGCCTATGCCTAACCAAGTGACTCACCCAAATCCTTTCATAGTTGTGCACATTACATCACATGCCTTGCCTAATGCACAATCCCTCGAGCAAGCAATTGTATTTCTGCAAGAAAAGGTGTTGTAATTAGATCAAGGTATACTAAAATATATCCAATTATTAGATTCCCAAGGTTTAATTCATAATACTCCAACACATGATATTACGTCATACACCTTACCTACAAGATTTTTAGCTCCCAAGATTCTACTATATGAGGGTAAAGGAGACCTAAAACAATACTCTAGATATTCTCATGCAACATGTTTGGATTATGCTTTTAATGACAAATAGTTAACCAAGTTATTTCCAATAAACTTAAAATATTATGCATAACATTCATTTTTTATATAACTACTCAATTAGTCAAAGCATTTAATCCATTGGTAGATTTACTTCTTAAACATTTTACTAGTAACATTGATGAAAATATTTCTTGTGTGCAAATTGCCAAGCTTAAGCAAGGAACTAATGAACCTATTAATGATTGTGTGCCTCGTTATAAAACCATGCTTGCTAAAACAACTAACGCATTGGTAGATAATGAAGTACAAGACATTTTCAAACAATTGTTTTTGCACCATTGCATGAGTTAGTTATTTTCAATAAATAAAGATCATTTGAAGAGTTTTTTCATACAATAAGAAAAAGATAAGTCAAGCTTCTTGCTTTGAATTTTTAAGTATACACTTACATCTACTTCAACTTCTATGACAAATTCTCAAAGCAAACCATTTTACAAAAGTAAGCTAATGGATACTAAAGCAGATGCAAAGAAAATAATTAATGTTATTTCTCAACCTGCTAACAAGATTGTTTTACCAAATCAACCAAGAAGGAAATTTTCTAGATTAACACAATTCTTATAAATTATTATAAAAGTTATTTTAATTTAATTTAATTACTTTATCTCCTCTAGTTGAACTTGACATGATCAAACCACAAGGCAAATATTTTCACAACAATGCATATCATGATTACCATGGTGCAATGGCCATTCTACTAATAAATGTTTCAAGTTTAAACACATTATTTAGGATCTTATTAACAATAAAGTTATTGAGATAAACACCCCTATAGAAGTAACTAAGCCTCGATGATATGAAAATGCTAAATTGAATATTTTTAATGAATTATTTATAATCATGATACCAACAAAGATAGTTCAATAGTGCATCATACTTACCATGCTTATCCACCTCGTGAATCATATGATCATCCCTTGCATGGAATTATTGATATAAATTCTCAAAATATTCAGCCATGTCCTATGACTACTTTCGATGATAGTGATATAGTGGATGATAATTCTGATTTTCATGCTTTGAGTATAATAGCTTACATTGATCAACAACCTATTCATAGTGTGCTAGTTGATAATAGATAAAGTGAGAATGTGCGCACACTAACATTGATTCATTCATTAGGTTACATAAAGAATGATATACAAACAACTACTAAAATTTCAAAACATTTAATGGCAAACCACAAATGACTTTGGGGCATATTATGTTCCCTCTTCAAGTGGGCCTTTATATACTACCTATTCCTTTTCTAGTTCTTCCAATAAATGGGGTATTTAGACATGATATTGGGATTTGCACAATTAAAAAAGCTTCATGTTGTACCTTCTACAGTATATAGATGCCTAAAGTATATTTATTACAATTAAGTTGTTACAATTTTAGGGAGCAAGTATGAGTACCCTATGCAATCCATGGTACCTCCACCTCTCCATCCATAACCATAGTTTAATGTCACATCTATACAAAAAACAAATCATGTTTGAAGTTATCACAACTAAGCAAAAGGTTTCCAATCAACCAATTCAGAAAGAGATGCAAATGGTTCAAAATTAAATAATGTAAAATCAAGTTTATAGTTAAAAGGTATCTAATTCTCAACGAGCACAAGCACTTACCTTCTAAATTGGTAATTTATATAAATCAACATATGCCTTAAAAGGCTCAACAATTGACATGATATTCTATCAATAACCATGAGATTTCACATTTTTCTCATGTCCAAGACCTATTCCTCCTACACATGGTTACACAAGTATTCATCTAGATAGTTTTCCTATTGAACATGACACATGTTCTAATTCGAATATATGCATATTCAATACATATCATTCAAACAAGGTAAGACATTTATGACTAAGCACAAATTTATTTTATTCTTATATCAATGGGATCATCGACTAGATTATTGCATTTATAAATCTTCTAAAAATTTCAAAAACATTCAAATAATTAAAAAAATAAATCTAATTATACAAACTTCTTGATTGTTGTATTATTTTTCTATTTTTTTGCATATGTGATTGATTGATTAATTTTTGTAAGATCTTGAAATTCACTAAATTATTGGCTCTTAAATCTTTTATTTCAATTCTCATATCTAAACAGTTCAAAATAATGATCAAATCTTGCCATAACATACCATTCATATCTTTGTTTTCATAATCCATCCTAACACATTGTCATTTTTTCTCTAGGATAGAATCGACTAGCACAGGATAAAACTAACTGCCACTATTGTCCTAGCCGGTCAATCCTATCTTGTGTTAATTTTTGCCCAATAATCATAGTTTTAGTAGACATATCCTTAATGTTTCTAATTTTTAAATTGCTCACTCAGAATTAGTATGAAAATCCCTATTTTTTATACAAAATCTCTCTTTTTCATAGCTATATTATTCATATATATGACATCTTTCGATAAGCATACATTTGATGATATGAGGATGCATAATTATTCCTTTGCACACATTATTTTAAATATCCTAAAAATTTATAAAAAGTTAAAAATCAGATTTAGCAAGGGAATCTTGCTCACACATGGCTATATATTTTTTTCTACTACATATCTCACATTGACATGTTGAGAACTGTTTATATCACTTCTAACTTCTTCCACTTTTGACACATTATTTTATACTAGTTTCTAGTGTTGTTGGTTTAAATATTTCAAAAATACAAATAAATTCATATATTTCAAAATTCAAAAAATTATAAAATATACAAAATTAGGACCTCATCATGATTATAAATATAGTTTCCATCTTTGCAATATGTTATTTATCTCATGATTAGTTGATATCATATTCATTCTATATCGTACAAGTATTTCACTAGTATTTATGAGTGTTATGTAGGACATACAAATTCTTCTAAGGACTAAGATGTATGAATTGATCTACTTAGTAACCTTAATAAATTGGGGGCACCTTATCCATAGGTTATAATATGCAAGTGTTATCATTATATGACTCTTATATTTTTGAGATTTATACTATTTACAAATGTTTTTCTAGCATCTCTATCTTACATTATGTAGATGGGCATGTTATTTGATAGGATATGATCACATTACATATGCACAGGTTCGACTACCTTTCTAATTCTATATTCCATTTATGTTATTATTTGTACATAGTAGATTACATTAGCATATCTATTGTGCATGGCCCCTGGCCCATGTGTGCAATTGTTTGAACATCTACATGAAATATTGTTTGTGTGTGTGTGAAGTTTGAACATGTCCTTTGATGTTGGTATTTGTCCCCATGTTATGTGTGATATTTTAACATGTCTCTTGTGTGTGGCCCTTATCTTTTAATGTGCATGCTTTCTATTATGTGGTATTTGAACATGACCCTTCTATGTTTCCTTTGGCCTTATTATTCAACATTGCTATCATTTTGTTTGTTCTATGTGTACTTGTTATGTTTGTTGTGTTTGATAAGTGTTATGATACATATCATGCACTACTAACACAATTTACTAATTCTAAATTCTAATTCTATGAGCTTCATTAATACATTCTATAGGGCTTGCCTCATGAGTTATAAAATTTGAATTTTACTATGCTAACAAACTTTTTCCATATGTTATGTTTTTCAATGAACATATTTACTACAAATGTTTCAAGTTATATTTTATTTTTATATGAGTGAATTTTAGGATCAATTCCCTCACCTCAAAAGTGGGCAATTTTAGTAGGCTTCTCATGCCTGGGATATGCCTTTTCAAGAGGGAAAAAATCAATTTTGGAATAATTACAATTTCAAAAGTTATAAAATGTTTCAAAAAAAATTATTGCAACATATCATGGGGTATATGCCATGTATTTGTACTCATATTTCAAGATCAAATCACAAATTCACATAGTTTCAAAGTTTCAAACATAATTTACAATGAGCATGTACATATAATGTCAAATTCTACAGTTATAATAAGGGCATGATACAGATTCATGCCAAAATTTTCAATTATATTTTAATAAGTTGTGGACATGGTAGGATCATGGATGTATTTGTTTCTCTTTTGATCATGCATTCAATAATATATGCAGTGGTTGATTCAGTTTATATGCATAGTACATAACGTAGAGGTCTAGTGCCCTCTAGCATTATGTGTGTGAATCCTTTTTGGATTTCAACTCATTTCATGCCTTGGGGTTACAAAGACCATCAAAGATAAATTGAGGTTTTAGTGTCCCTCAATGAGTGTTATTTTTATTCTACAAGTGTTAATTCAATTTGGAGTATGATTACCCCCAACTTTATCTAATGGTTTAACTAAGAAACTATCTTCTCTAAGTGATTCATGAGAGGTACCAATTCTCCAATACTTCAAGGAAGCATCATCTGGAAGCACAGTCATAAAATCAACATTGGCTTCACACATATAATGTGTATTTCTCTCTTGTTCTCAATTTTAAAATTCAAACATTTTCAAACTTAAAATTTAGGCAAATTGTCAAATTTAAACATTTTCAAATTTCAAGATTCAATCAATTTCCAAATTCAAGTTTTTCAAAATTCCATTTTCAAAAAAACAAAATAAATACTTCATGTGTTTTATAGTCTTTGAAAAAATGTATGTTGCCTTACACAGTTGGAGAATTATCTCAAAGACAAAGTGTGTCTTACATGTTAAGGTATAGTTTTCCTTTAATATAGAAATTTCATTTCTAGACAAGAGGGGGGAAATGTAGTAACCTAAATCTATTCACAAATACTTGATTGTGTCAATTTTAAATATGTTATCTTTAATTAACTTTTCCACTTAATTAGTACTTGTTTTACCACTTCAACCTATCCTAAACACATGTGAAGACCTATTTTTGTTTCAAACCATCATTTGTTTCATATAGAAATGACTTGATTAATTAAAAATCCCTTAACCATTTTTCATTCTTAACCCAAGCCTAAAGTACAACAATTTTCCCTAGGAGATAACAACACCCAATAGGGACAATAGTGTGAGGTGTTCCTATCCTTATGGGTATGTAATTGTCCTTTTCCCCCTAATGGTAAAACCTTAAAATTAAACCCTCCTTTAGATCATCTTCCATGTTTTTAGGCTTTGTAGTGTGTGGTAACCCATTTTTAATTGTTATAAAGGCACATTCAAGTTACTTATTACTTCATATGGCAATATCAATATTAAGGCTCATTCACACAAGTGCACACTAAGCTAAAGTTCCCTACTCTTACAAATTATACTTTTAACCATTCCAAGTAGAGCTAAGTCATAAGTGTATTTTATTCGTCCCTAAACAAATCATGGTCAATCATTCAAGATGATGTTAGACACATTCATATAGTCAAAGGAACACAATTTCACAAAACACTCTAGGTGGGAGAACTACATTGGGCTTGATTTCCCTCCTTGGAGTATTTGATATGTAGGCAACAATCAGTCATCATGGGTGTGATTGGGGTCAACTCAACCCAACTACACTTCTCATTTTTATAGTTGCAAGTATTTTAATTATTACACTCCCTATTAGGGTTTTAACCTTTAAAAAGTTATTTGTTGGTCTTTTGCACACTTTCGAAGGTAAACTTAGTGCACATATACCTAGTTTTATTTTTCACAAGTGATCATGCCCTAAGTTCCAATCTTATATAGGACAACACCCAAACATGGTCAATAGTGTGAGGCATTCTTATCTTTATCTAACATTCTTATCCTTTCACAACCTCATATCCATCTTTTGAGTTTATTCCTTTTTCTCATTTCTACACTTTTTCAGTCAACACAATCAATCAAACCAATACATACAACTAATTTTATCATTTATTTTCATATTTAGCCCTATTTACAATCATTTCATTTTGTGTATTTCAATCATTTACTTTCAATTTGTTGTTTAAAAGTACAACTATAACACCCTATTTTATTTTATTCAATTTATCCTAATTAGGGTTAATTTACTTGTTATTCTAAATTTAGATAAAATAGGTGGATGTACAAAGATTGGGGACAAAAAAGGGGACATTTTTGAAAAATCTGATCATGGATTACAAAGGGCAAGTGTTCTTTCATAAAGTGTGCACTACCATTTTAAACCATGATCAAAGTAACAATTTAAATGTCTTGGTTACCAATATTAAAGGGTATGCACCCTATGTAATACAAATGGTACATGCCCTTTGATATTCTAAAGGGCATACACCCTTTATATTATATAGGGCACATTCTTTATGTAATGCAAAGGGTGTACACCATTTATATTATATAGGGTGGATGCCCTAAGTATTAAAAAGATAAAACTCAAAGATAAAAAAATAAATCGATGATTTATTCATTATAGTCTACATGATAAGAAGATATTGATGATCATAAATCTAAGGGTGTGTGTTTTTTACTCTCAAATTATTCTCCATGCATCTCCACTAAGTATATATGTTTACATCATGGTCCTAGGTATGTTATTTTATTCCTTAGGGCATGCTTAGAGTTTCTAGTGACATTTTTTTTTTTATAATAATCACAAGGCAAGTGGGCATTTAATAATAAAGGAGTTGAATAGTGAATTTAATCAACCACTTTGTGTTTCTCACTCTCTAGCCTCTTCTCCCATTGGAAAAGATTTTGGTGGGTGTAGTGCCTTGTAAATTTCATCTTTGTCTCGTAATTCAAGTATTAATGCATGGGATTAACCCAATTACAACCCAATCACATATTTATATTAAGTAGTCAAAGGTTTTCACAACATAATTTTAATTATATTTTTTTTCTTGTGAGATTTTAACTCATGTATGTTTAATCCATCTCAAGATGACCTCCATGAGATCAATAACCTAATGACATTTCTCACCTCATATGTTTGGTAATAATCAAAAGGCATTTCTTAATAAAAAAAAGTGAAGTAAGAAATGGCATTAGGTTAATGACTGTTTAATTAATAATACAAAAAAAAATGATTAAAATTACTCTCACGAAAACCTTCATCTACTTAATACAAATACATGATTGAGTTTTAATTGGGTTAATCATGTATTGGTATTTGAATTATGAGACAATGATGTATGTTATAAGGCATTACACCTACCAAATGTTTTTCCATGCTCAAAATGTTTGACTAAATTCACTGTAAAAAGCTTATAAAAATAAAAATATAACTAAAACGCTCTTGTGAAATCTTTCAACCACCTAATATAAATGTTTAATTTTATAATTTCAGATTTTTTATTTGATAGATCCATTGCCTGAATAAAACCCCAATAAAACCTTGATGAAAACCCCCAACAATTTAACTTCATAGAATAAGAAGCATAAATATATTGCCAATATAATTCAAAGTGGCAATAGTTCAAAATTCTCATTAATAGTTTTTGTGACTCTTCAGAAAACACTACACGTAATTTACTTGTGATACATTAAAGATTATATATAATGAAACGGGAATGTCACTTCCCAACTTGATGCAATGCTACATCAAATGGAGGTATTAAAATATTATTATTTTGATAAATTATCATATGAGGATATTATAAATAAACAAATGAAGAAAGAATAACTGCGTGCTTTATTTCATATGACTAGAACCATCAAAACACCATCCAATCACATACACATTAGCATTGATTGATGTATTCATGCAGAGATAAAAATAAGATTTTAAGATAGTTGGCGTATGGTGTTTGATGAACATCCATACAATAACAAACAGGTTCCACTATTTTTTTTGAAAAAATTTGTATTGTGAGTTTTTATCCAAGAAATGATCACTTGATGGACATTTACTTCAATATATTAGCCTTGAGGAGGTTAAGATAACTCTAAAATAGGTACACAACAATGAATGCGATGGAAATTTTAGTGGAAATAAATGTCTTATAAATTATTAAGAATGGGTTATTATTGTTCCACTACGGGGAAAGAATGTCAAGAGCATGCAAAATTATGCAAAAAGTGTCATTGACACATTAATTTGAATCATTTGCCTTTATAGGAATTACAACATATTGTATCACCATGGCCATTTTCTCTTTAGGGATTTGACTTGATAGACAAGATTAATATAGAATCATCAGAGGGTCACAAGTTAATTATTATAGTTACAAAATATTTTACAAAATGGATGCAAGTGATACTACTGAAATCAACTACATAAAAGGCTATATGTATGTTTTTAATAACAAATATCATTTCTTGATTTGGGCTAACCTAAATTATTATAGCAGATAATGGGTCATCGTTCAAGAATAATATTGTTAAGAAATTTAGTGCTAATTACAAGATCCATCAAAAAAATTCCACTCCTTACTATTTACAAGGAAATGAACATGCATAAGTAACGAATAAGATAATCATTAAAATATTAAGAAAAATATTTGTTAAGCACGATGAAGATAAAATATTCATATTGCGTATGCCTTATGAACCTATCGCTCAAGTGTTTTTATGCCCATGATGACTAATCCTTATCTATATTTTGGAACAAAATTTATATTACCTTTAGAGCTAGAGATAGCATCCTTGTATGTTTATCTCAAAGAGATCACAAAAGATAATGAATATCAGAAATAATGATTGCATGAGCTAGAAATGATGGATGACATACACATACAAGTTGATAATCACCTCAGAATATATCATAATTGCATAAATAAATCATATAACAAGAAGATTTGAAATTGAGAGTTTTAAATTAGTGATTTGGTTCTAAAATATCATCAAAAGAATACCAATGCAAATAAAGGAACTAAAGGTAAGGTCAAACCAAATTGGCTAGGACCATTTGTGATCACAATAAAGTTGAGCACAAAAGTTTATCATTTGGCTCCACTTGAGGAAAAACTATGAATAATCCTATGAACTTCATGCACTTAAATCAGTATTACACACAGGCATCTCAGACTCAAAAAATTCAAAAATATTAAAACATTAAAAGATTTCAAAAATGCAAAAAAATCAAAATATTCAAAAAAATAAAAGCATGACCTATACATAATATGAATTTATAGTTTACATGATTTATCGCATATGGTATAATATATATTTAATTTATCTATGCACATGTGTTTCATGATATACATAAGTGAGATGCAAGATGTACAAGTTATATATTGCATGGACATTAAGATATAGGACATTCGTACACCCAAAGGCTACCTTTCCTACATTGGGGGAATGCTTACACTTAGGAAATCTTGGTACACTTTACATAGGTGACATATTTCTATGACCATTCCATTGATAATATTGAGTTATTTTACACTAATTACACATGCCTTACTCTTAATCATATCACTTAGTCTTATTTTACTATGTCATTAGCTTATAGTGTGTATTAGGATATGTATAACTAAATTTTAGATGTCATAACCTTTAATTAGGTCATATGATCATTTATATAACTTCATATTAGTAGTTGTGTCAGCCTAGGTTGTTTCCATGGCATAATTAGGCTATATATATGAGGAAAATGTTAGTATTTGTTCATCATATTGCATATTATGCTCTTATAATATGGTTGCATGGAGGTTTCCCCTTAAAAGAGCCTCATCATTTATTCATATATTCTAATTTATTTTAGTCATATTGTGATATATTGTTGTGATTATATTTTATTTATGTATTAATTTCATTATATATGATATTAGAGCTTTGATTTGGGCTAAAGTGTGGGCAAAACCCTAATTTATAAAGAATTGCTTAAATATTACAATCTGTCATGTTTGTATACAAAAATTTTATTATATTTGAAAAATCATACAAGGAAGTGAAAATAAAAACATTAAATTTTACTGATCATATTTAGCAATTTAGTGTAGTTCTAGTGTTTTTCATAAATTCACTCTGTAGATTGCATTTTAAGGATTTTTTTCTAATTTCTTCATATTTTTGAAAAGCTTAAAAAAATATTACGAGGGGGTTCTTTGAATTTTTTGATTTGAGACTGACATAGGTCAAAAACCTCTTAGTCAAAGTTTGGTCAAAGTTGAAAATCAAATTCAACATTGTTAAGCCTTAGTATAGTAGGTCAACAAACTAGGGCCCAAGGCAAGGGTTTTGAAACCTAGGTAAAATTCTTAACTATTAAATTGGCTAGATAGGGTCTAGAATCGTGTTACCTACCATAAGACATATACCCAAAATGCATGAAACAATATAAATCAATGAAAGCCTTAAGTAAAAATAATACATAGATTTCTCATAAGTAGCATGACTACCTCTTTAGATTAAAAGGCTCTAGCCTAAATTGCTAACATAACAATAAATATCTTCCACAATGAATTGCCTCTGTCACTAGCTCTCTATTCTCTTATATAGATAAGAGGCTAGGGATAGGGTTTGGAGAGAAGTTAACTTAAATTTTTTTTTCTCAAGATAAGAATTTGCTATTAATAGAAGAAGTCAATCAAATCAATAACTTGATTGATAATCTTATCTAATAATAGTTTATGGATAATTGTGCACTAATTATTGATTATTCATGAATTATATTACAATGAATATTGAAAGCGTATCTTAAAACCATATAATAGTGTGTGAGTAATTAAATACACTAAAACCCCCCTAAGATGTACTTCAAAAATAGAAGGACAAAGAAGTTATTAAACTATCCCCCTTGATGACACCTTCCTTCACTCCCAAATGTTGGCTAAGCTGAACAAATGAGGCCTTAATCAAGGGATTTGTAAATATGCTTGTAACCTAATCATCTATTCAACAATACTTAAGATCAATTACCTTATCTTATATCAATTGTCGAATATAATGCATGTGAATCTCAATGTGTTTTATGCATTGGTTTTGCACTAGGTTGTGAGAAATGTGGATAACACTAATTATGACATCAAATCAGAGTGGGTTGGGTTTATGTAAATCTAAATTTAGAAAGTAAGAATCAAATATAAATTGACTCATGACTACTAGTGACAATTCCATTACACTTAGCTTTTATAGTAGACAAAGCAATAGTAGTTTGTCTCTTGCAAGACCAAGTCACAAAACCTGCTCCAAGATGATAGATGTATCCTACGGTTGACTTACAATCATATGGATCTCCTACCCAATCATTGTCTATGTAGAAAAAAATTGTTGTGTTCCCACCATAAGTGTAACCATAAATTGAAGATTTTCCTCAGGACTTACACTCAATCACATAGTTAGTAGTACCGTGAAGATACCTTAAAATGTCTTTTTTAGCTTACCAATAGATTTCATAAGGGTCCTAACAGTAACATGATATGAAGTTCACAAAAAAATTGAAATATTGGGATGAGTATGAGTCAAGTACAAAAGACTTCCCACCAATTTCCTATAAAATGTATGGTTAACTAAAGTAAAAGAACACTTGGCATAAATATTGACTCTAGATTGATAAGGAGTCAGTATGGTCTTGCAGTATTTCATGTTGAAGTGATTGAGTGTGTCTTGAGCATACTTGGATTGATTAATAATTATTCCTTTATTGGATTGTGAAATTAGAATACCAACAAAAACATGTAATAATCCTAAGTCAATCATCTCGAAAGACTTCATTATTTGAGCTTTCAAATCATGAATCTATGAGGTGGAACTCTCAATGATGATTAAGTCATCGACATAGAGGACCAAAATTAGGTGTTTGTTGTCTACTTTCTACGTGTGGACTATGGGGTCAGAGGGACTCCATATAAAACTAGAGTTGATTAATAACATGCCAATATTATCATACCAAGCTCAAGAAGCTTGTTTCAAATCATATAATGTCTTCTTCAATAGACACCAAAGGTTAGAGTTATCATTGATTATAGTGTGATGTCCCCTTTCTTGAATTAATGAAATTAGAGGACCGTAACCTATATTTATTATTCATAGGCTAAAGGGAGGTATTTAAAAGGGCAATAATCTAATAATAATTTATTAAATTATACAAAAAGGTACCTTAAGTTATAACATTAGAAAGGGACACTTAATTTATTATTATTAAATGGTACCAAAAGTAAATATTTGATACATGGCTAAAAAGTAATTAATATTTAAAATTTGGATGAATATTTAATTAAAATAAATATTAATTTCTTTTAGGGTTGGAATGGAAAAGTAACTAATAAAAGAATTGGGTGAAAGAGAAATCATTATTGGAACACCCGAACAAAACCCGACACCTTTTTTCCAAAGGGAAAGCTTGCAGCTTTAGTTCTACATACAAATATGAAAACCCTCAAATTTATAGGTAGGAAGATGAAACCCCTCATACCCAATTAAAGATTCCACCTAATAATCATGTTTGTGCTACCAATTTTAGAGGAAAATTAGTTTTAGAGGCCATTCAACAAGGGTGTCATAATTTCATCTAAGGCATAGGGTTTGAAAAGTGATTATAGAGGTCCTTGAGCATAACCAATAGTGGCATCACCGTTCATGTCACTATTCACATCATCGCTATCCATGGTTGTACCTAAGCATCACCTTATTTAGTGTTTTTGGGTTTTCAGTATTCATTTCCAGACCTAGATGTCACCCGTTAGGCCATCCATCACTATTGTACTTCATTTTAGTGGACCATGCAAGGTATTTATTTGTTTTATTCATTATTATTTATGAATTTTAATTTGAGGTTTGATTCAATCAATAGTAATCAGTAGTTTTAAATAAAAATCTTTAGTTGGGCTTTTCCCATTTTGTGTAATTTTGCATTGGGTATTTACCTAGGGTTTCAATTATCATGTTCAAAAAAACAAAAAAAAACAAAATATTGAAAAATCCTAAAAATTTATATTTCAACGGTATCAGAGCCAATTTTCTTACTATCTTATGGGGAAAAAATATTTTAAAGATTCAATTTCATGCAAGGTACTGACAAAGAAGTCAGGGATTCCCAGAAAGAAAGGAAAAAGGGTCTAGAATAGCCAAAGGAAAGGTTAGGGAAATAAGATATATAATCACTTATAGGGAAAGAAGAAAAAGTTACGGATCATAGTAACAAGGATAAGATGAAGCCCGTATTGAAAGGCTTGTATAAGGCCAAAATGGGTTAGCTGACATGATGGCACAACTAGTCCATACTATGCAGAATAATAACATACAAAGGCCTCACAATGGTGAAGGCAATTCTTCCAGGAAAAATAATAATCCACCTATTCATATGATAGCCATTAGTTCTATGGCTATGCCTTTCCAATGTAACTTCATTTATAGGGAAGAGGTGGTTACAAAGGAGGAAGTTCAACCCTCCATAGGCGATGATGTTAAAAATAGTTATGAGGGGTATAGGGTCCTACCAAATGAAATTAGGGAGGCTATCTCTCTCACTAATTTCATAAATTTAAAGAAAAATAGGGGTGGTCAAAGATCTGAAATAAGGTCACCAAAAAATTAGAAGGACCTCCAACAAGTAATATGGAAGATTACACTTCCAACATATGAGGACTCCAGTAAGTGTATAACATGCTCTTGGATATAGAAATTGGACACATTTTTATCATTGAGGTCAATGATGGAGAAGGAAGCCATAAAAATTGCCACCCTTCATCTAGAAGGTTTGACACATGAGTGGTGCTACCATGGGTTTTTCACATAAGGGCACAATCACATCCACTCATACATGGAGTTTGGTACCAGGTTAATAGAGAGATTTGATAGAGATGACCTAGAAATCCATTTTTGAGATTTAACTTAGCTTAAACAAACTAATTTAGTGAATGACTTTATTGATAATTTTTAGAAGCTTTCAATTATGGTCCCTGATGTGACTAAAAAAAGGCTTTGGTTTTATTCATAGTGGGTCTATCTAAACCGCTTAGAGGCTTAGTGAAGGCTTTTAACCCTACCTCTCTGTAGGAAGCCATTAAAAAGGCTTTGAATATTAAAATTGTAGCCCCTAGAGGAATATTCTAGCCTATAGGATAACAAAGATAAACACCCTATGATTAGAAAAAAATAGTCCCTTATGGGTAGCCAAGGATAAATAATTATGGGTACTTAAAAACAACTTATTTTGGACAACAAAAGAAGCCATTACATTAGGGTTCCCAACAAGAATTTCCTAAGACCATTGAGGAAATAAAAACTAAAAATGAACTCTGAAGAAAGAAACTTTGCTTTACATATAAATATCCTTAGGAACCAAGCCTTAGGTGTCTTCCAAGAGTTGAAGTACATTACATCAAGGTGATCTCCAATGATGAAGTGGAAGTAGAGGAATAGGAAGAAGTGATAGAAGAGGGAGAACCAATAGCAAAGGCTACAGTGAAAAAGAAAACTTCTAATAGTACCTTTGCTACACTTTTAGGTGCACCTCGATATCATCCATTCAGGGTCCATGGAGTGTTAAAAGGACATAAGGTGACAATTTTAATTGATAGTGAGGCAACCCACAACTTCATTGATGAGAGTTTGGTAAAATAGAGAGAGGGCTGCTAACAGAGGACTTTAAGGGATTTAATGTTACTGTAGAAAATGGATTTACTATACCATGCAACAAGAGGGCCAAGGGCTTGGATATTACTCTTGTTAAGCATAAAGTTACTAATGATTTGTATGTAGTTTTCATAGGAGAGACAAATATGGTTTTAGGTGTACAATGGATCCATTCCCATGGATAATTCACAAAAAACTACAAAACCATGGAGCTAAAATTTCAATCAAAAGACAAAGAGGTAGTACTTCATGATATGACCAATGGGGCTCTAACATTAGTTATAACTACAAGCCTAGAGAGAGATTTTTATAAGGGAAAAATAAAATGGGAAGCCCATTGCTTTATGATTAATCACATCTATCGATAAGAGGTCTTACCATGTGGATATTCAATCCATTTTGGACAGCCATGATATAGTATTTAGTGATTTACCTTCAAGGCTACCACGTGATAGAGGTTTTCAACATATAAGGTTGGAAATAGGTTCTAAACCTATTATGATTCCTCCTTATTTCCATCCTAGAGCTTTTAAAGAGGAAATTAAAAATACAATCAAAGAGTTATTAGAGATGGGTCATATTCAACCTAGTTCAAGTCCCTTTACATCTTCTATTGTCTTGGTAAAGAAGAAGGATGGAACTACGAAGATGTGAATTGATTACCATGAATTGAATAAGAAAACTATCAAAAATAGGTACCCAATACCCAAGATCGATGAGTTATTGGATGAATTACATGAAGTAGTATACTTTTCAAAAAATCACCAAATCAAAGTAAGAGATGAGGATGTACACAAAACAACTTTCCAATGTCATTTTAGAAATTTTAAATTTTTGGTTATGCCTTTCGGTGTAACCAAGGCTCCAACTATCTTTCAATCATGCATGAATCATGCTTTTAGTGAGTACTGTAACCAAGGCTCCAACTATCTTTCAATCATGCATGAATAATGTTTTTAGTGAGTAATTGAGGGATTTTGTTTTAGTGTTCTTTGATGACATTTTAATCTACAATAATACTTGGGAAGAACATATGAAATACTTGGATAAAGTGTTGGTAATATTAGAAAATCAGTCTCTTTTTATGAAAAAGTCTAAGTGTGAATTTGGATTGGCTGAAATTTTATACTTGGGACATATCATTTGTAATAATATTATATATAATTGTTATTAATCCTAGGTGTCTAGAATAAGTGTCTTATTTTTGTCTTATTTAATAAGCTCTCCATTCATGTAGGAATAGGAAGAATCACATTGGGAATTTAAATTGAACAACCTTATTGGCTTATTCAATGTAATGTTTTCTCCTTTTTTCAATTGAATCATGAAATAGAATTTCACGTGCATTCTAAATAAAATCTACCCTGTCATTGGTATCATAGCTTGGAAGTTAATTTGTCCTTTTTCATTTGTTTTGTTTATTTTAGCCATACTGTCTCAAATTAATTATTATCTTTCAAAATCTTTATAGAACTATTTATGTGCAGTGAACCAATATTCGAGAAGGCATTTGATGGTGTACTTATTCTCTATATTTTATATGCAACGAATCACTATTGAATAGGAACTAGTAAAGGAAGTCTTTATCAAGTTTTTTTATTTACTACATAGAAGGATGAATTTGTTGTATTGGTAAGTTTTTTTATGATCTTGGATGTATTCTAGTCTAATATTAGACAATGTACCACTATTTTGCCTACGTTAAAAGATTCTTGTTGCCTAGGAAGGTGGAAGGCAAAGAGTATTCGAAGGCATTTCTACCCAAATTTAGCATTCCATTTGTGTACCTACTATGACTACAATGGACTACTTTCCTACCCGTGCCTCACATGTGTAGGAGCATTTCACTGTTTGTTCTTTGTTTGAGGATTCTTTGACAACTTTTAAGCACTTTAATTAATTTTAAGACTACGTAGTTAACTGATTTATATTGATTATCTATTGATTCTTTAAAATGCATAGAAGGATCAACATGGCACAAAATGACCTAGGTAACTTTTACCTATTTTGTATGGTGTCATTCTTCTAAATACATGCGGAGGAGTCTTTCTTTCAACTAGACGCCATATATTTTATTTCATTCTAACATTGGAATTATCTACCAAATAAGAGGAGAGGAAGTATAATTTTTAAAGTTTTTTTAATTTAAAAAACAAATTTTAGTTTTTTAAATGCTCTTATTCAAATTTTGAAAATCATTTAAATTTGGAAAGCATTTAAAATTTGAGTAATTTTCTATTGATATTGCCTTGAGCAAGCTAATCTAAGCAAAATTGGCAAACAACAACTAATTTTTGCAAATACAATGAGAAATAAGGAGAGCTACTCTTTTACCCATTTGTTACTATCAAAAGGCATAAATCCATAAATTAAAAAAAATCAAGTATATTGATGTATGAGGCTTTCTTTTCAAGCCAGTGTTAATGATAAGGTGAATCCTTTTAAGTGTCATTGTGTATATAGAAAAGGGGACCATTTTGGAGTGATAAGGAACCAATTGGGATTAAACTAAAAACCAAAAACTTTCAAAAACTCAAAACTCCAAAAGTTCAAATAAAAACCATGCATTTCATTCAACCTATTGTTTGGCACTATATTGATCAGCAAAAACCGTTGACTAGAATGGTCTCAAAAAGTGGAGAACACACTCATATTCAATGAACTATGGTTCAATGTTTGTGATGAGGAAAAACAAGCAGTTGAACCAAAGGGAATGTAAAGGATATTCAGGCATGGAAGCAAAAATCCATAAGGCATTGGCCTTAATGAGGGCATAAGTGGATGGAGATGTGTTTCATCATATATAGGGGTGTATTACATCATGGGAAGCATTTCAAAAACTAAATGATCTATATGAATCCCACTCAAAGTTGGAATTCATTTAGTTATAGTTAAAGTTGTTCAACCTAGAGTTGAAAGATGGTGATGTGATGAGATTAGCTTCAGAGATACATGCCATCAAACATGATGTAGAAACAATGAGTGTCAAAATTGACATCTACATGATTTCATTCATAAAATCCCTTATTCCCAATTATTCAACCTATTTGGAGTATCTACAAGCAAGTAATAAGTTGAAGACTCTCACATTTGATAAGTTGGTTGAAAATATGGCAGAAAGAGAAAAGGCTGTTGGAAGAAAAACTAAATCCACAACAAGTGAAAGTGTGTGCTATCCCAAATCAAATTCTTCTTAAACATCAAAGAAGGCCATGTCTTCCAAAAATGAAGGCAATACCAAGTAAAAAAAAAGCACAAGGGAAAAGGTGGAAAGAATGAAAATCATGGTGGTGAAAATAAAAAACAAGATGATAAATAAAACCTCTATTGTGAACAATGTGATAGAAAATGAATCCATTAGATTCATGAATGCAGGACTCCATAGGATAAAATAAAAGCATATTGTAAGAAGAAAGAGGGAAAACAAAGAAATAATCAAAGCAATACCAAGTTTAAAAAAAGCACAAGAGAAAAGGTGGAAAGAATGAAAATCATGGTGGTTAAAATAAAAAACAAGATGATAAATAGAACCTCTATTGCGAACATTGTGATAAAAAATGAATCTATGAGATTCACGAATGTAGGACTCCATAGGATAAAATTAAAGCATATTGTAAGAAGAAAGAGGAAAATCAAATAAATAATCAAAAGAGTCAAACTCAACCCAGTTCACCAATGAATGTGTGTTTTCTAGTACAGATGATGGAGCAAACAATATCTCGATCAATTCTTCATGGTTTGATGTTTGTGTTCTTGATATTTGTGCCACTAACTTATGAATTTCTAAAAATAATTTTTTAAGGATTACAATGAAGAAATTTATGGATAACTATACCTCGTAAATAGATCAAGCCTGCAACCACAAGTAAGAGGTATAATTCAAATCAAGTTTCTAGAGCTTTCAGACTATAAACTTGAGAATGTTCTCTACCTTCCTCAATTGAAATGAAAATTATTTTACCTAGTGCTCATAAGGTAACAAGGCCATTCCATTCTATTGGATAATGGTGATATCACAATCAAGAGAAAAACTGATGATAAAGTCATCTTGACTGGATATGAGGAAGGAAAACTACTCAAACTTAGGGTTGAGCCATTAAATTTAAGTAATTATGCTCATCTCGTGGAAGATGGAATGTCTCCAAAAATGTTTAGGCATACTCTATTTTGCCACACTCACTATAATATCATTTGTGTATTACAAAATAATGGTGTTGTTAGCATACCTGCATTGCCTACAAAATTAGATGAAAAGTGTGAAGCCTGCATCTTGGCTAAACATGCAAGAGAACCATTTCCAAAGTCACCATGGAAAGCTAATAGAAAATTTCAACTTGTTTACTCAAATTTGTGTTCTCTTCGAATCCTCTTGGTTGGTGGTCATAAGTAATTCATATTGTTCATTGATCACTACATTAGGATGACTTGGATATACTTTATAAAGAAAAAATTAGAAACCTTTAAGACTTTCTAAAAGTTTTGAAACATGATAGAAAATGAAGCACAAACCCGCATCGAGACACTCAGGATAGAAAATGGTGGTGAATTCACTTCAAAGAAGTTTGAATCCTATTTGGAGCAAAATGGTATCAAACTTTGTCTCACATTTCCTTACACTTTGTAACAAAATGGAGTTGTATAAAGGTTGAACATAACTGTGATGAATATGGTTCATGTAATGTTGTATTTTAAAGGGCTAAATCTACATTTTTGGGTTGAATTAGCTAAAACAATAATATACCTCTACAACATATCACCATCAGCGGCCGTGTAATCTAAGACTCTATATGAGATGTGTCATGGTCATCATCATTCAGTGTAACATCTTTAGATTATTGATTCCACTTGTTATGCTTTCATTCCAAATGAGAAAAGAAATAAGTTAGACCATAGGATTCAAAAATGCATTCACTTAAGATAATCTAAATCCTCTAAGGCATATAGGGTATACGATGAGAGAGAGAAGAAGATCCTTGTCACAAAAAAAGTTGTCTTTTATGAGTCTGTAAAGGACAAAGAGCACATTGATCAACCGTTGAGTTGACTTAAAAAGTATGTAAAGTTTGATGTCTATAAAGAGTGATTTGGATGTTCTAGTAAATGAGTAGGGGACACACAATTAGGAATCCATTAATTTTCTATTGTCTCCTATACATGAGATTGAAACTCCTCCTAAAGGGGAGAATGAAACTTTATCTGACAATGAATATGGGGCTACCGGAATAGAGGGAAGAAAATGATGGAACTTTATTGGATGAACTTGAATCATCTAAAACATAGAAATAGATGCCTAAGTGGGCCACTCAAACATTGAAAGATGTGAAACCTGATGAAGTTGGGAAAATAGACACAAGAAGTGCACATATAGCCAAATCACAATCAAATAAATCCCTTGAAGAAATTTAAGATATAATTGAAAAGTTCACCTTGAATGATTTTCCATAAGAAGAACTCACTGTTGCATTTAATTCAGAACCAACATCTTTTAAATGGGCTGAGAAGCTTGAATCTTGGAAAAAATTAATGAAATATGATTATAATGCATTAGTCAAAAATGGGACTTGGAAATTGATTGATCCTCCATATGGTTGCAAATTTATTGGCTACAAGTGGGTCTATCAAAACAAATACAAGGCTGATGGCTCACTTGACAAACACAAAGCAAGGATTATCACAAAGGGATATGCTCAAAAATAAGGAATTGACTACAATGAAACCTTTCCACCTACAAAAAAATGGAATACCATTTAAACCATGTTGGCTCTAAAGCTCACAATAGATAGAAAGTTCACCAAATCGATGTCAAAACTACATTCTTGAATGGTGACCTTAAGGAAACTATATACATGACACAACCCAGAGGTTTTGCAAGAATCAAACTAGAGCATAAGGTGTGCAAACTAGGAAAATCATTGTATCATTTGAAATAATCCCCTCAACCATGGTATGACAACCTAGTTGATCACCTCATAAACATGAATTTCAAATATCTTGAGTTTGAAGATGGAACTCTTTTCATCAAAATAATTGACAAAATAGTTGTATTTGTGGTGGTGTATGTTGATGATTTGCTCGTCATATGGAACAATGAATCGTATGCTATAAAATTTAAATTAGAGTTGATGAAAATCTTTGAAATGACTGAGGGTTATATTCATTACTATTTGGGTATTAAAGTAATTAAAAAACTAGAGTATTTATTCATCACTTAGTAGAAGTACGTTAGTGACATTATGAACAAATTCAGAATGAAAGATTGTAAGCCTCTCAACATGCCCATGGAACATAATCTCAAATTCACATATGAAGATTTAATAGATTTGGTTGATGCCACTAAATACAGCCAAATCATTGGAAATATGATTTATGTGACCACAAATCAACCAGATATATCATTTATAATTGGTGTTCTCTCAAGATTCATGTAACAACTTAGGGACAATCATTGGGTAGTAGTAAAAAGGGTCCTCATATATCAAAAATAAACACAAAATTTTGGGCTCAAATAATCCAAGGCAAGAGACTTCAAATTGGTTGGGTATTTAGATTCTAACTATGCTAGTGATCATGAAGATGGAAAATCCACCTCGAGTTTTCTAATGAATTTGGGAACAACAGTTGTTTGTTAGAAATCAATCAATGCTTGAAATTTTTTCAGTAGAAGTAGAATATATGGCAGCTTCAGAGGCAACTAGAGATATCTTGTGGCTCAAAAGGGTTCTTTCAAATTTATAAGAGGAACATGGTTTGTCAACACCTCTAATGGTTGACAACACTTCTACAATCTATATGGCAAACAATCCAGTCTTTCACAACTCAACCAAGCATATCAATACCAAATTTCATCTAATTAGGCACTATGTGAAAGATTGCAGTGCCGAGATGCAACATTTCCCAACAGTAGAGCAACCAACAAACATCCGAACAAAAACACTTGGATGAGATAATTGGTCCAACAAAGACCCATATATATTAAGGGGGGGCATATGTGTCTTATTTTTATCTTATTAAATAATTTCTCCATTCTCGTAGGAATAGGAAGAGTCGCATTGGGAATGTGAGATGAACAACCTTTTTGGCTTATTTAATGTAATGTTTTCTCCTCTTTTCAATTGAATCACAAAATAGAATTTCAAGTGCATCTTGTATAGAATCTGGACTATCATCATCAATACCCAAGGACTACAAATTGATCAGGAAATGATTCAATCAATAATTGATTGGCCACCACCCACCACTTTGACCTAATTGAGGAGTTTCTTCAGACTTTACAGTTATTACAAGAGATTTATGAGAGAGTTTTCACAACTTGTTATCCCATTGATTGAATTAACAAAAAATGGAGCTTTTAAATGGTTTGAATCAACCCAAAACACATTTAAAAAGCTCAAAAAGGTAATGAGTACTTGCCCAATACTTGTTGTTTTAGATTTCTCCATTCCTTTTGTATTATAATGTGATGCATAAGGGGAAGGAATAAGGGTTGTTTTAACACAAAAGGGACATCTTATTGCCTTTGAAAATTGGAAATTGAAAGATACAGAATACAAATTTTCTATCTATGACAAGCAAATGTTGAATATCATGTATGCCTTAGCAAAATTCTGATAATACTTGGTTTGTGGTCAAGACTAATCACAATAGTTTGAATTTTTTCTCAACCAAAAGGACTTAAAAGATAGGCAAAAAAAATGGGTAAGTTTCCAACTTATAATTTTGATATAGAATATGTAAAAGGTAAAAAAAACGTGGTGGGAGATACTTTATCTAAAAAGCCTTTTTTATGTTCTATGTATGTGATATTTGTAGATTGGAAAATGTTAATAATAGTATAGTATGCCAAAAATTATTTCAATAATGATATCTTTGAGGGCAAAGTACATGATGACATGTATAAGGTAATTGATGAACTCGTCCTCTACAAGAATAGGATCTATTTAGTTCATGAATCAAAAATGAAAAGCAAAGTCTTGAAGGTTGTCTATGATACACCCTTAGTTAGTCACCCAAGGTATTTAAATACTTACAACTATATGAGGGACATGTTATTTTGGAAAAGACATAATGAGGAATCCCTCCATTCCATGGGTTTTATCATGAGATTTCCCAAGGTCCAAGGTAAGAGTTATATCTATGTGGTGGTTGATATACCTACCAAATATGCTCATTTATTTGCCATTCCTATTGAGTTTAAGGCTCCTCAAGTTACTAATTTAATTTTTAGAAGTGTTCAGTCTATATGATTTTCCTAAGAACATTATGTATGATAGGGACAACTGATTCCTTAGTTTGTTTTAGTAGGAACTTTGTCATCTAGTAGGGACATAATTAACACTAAGCACCAGCTACCACCCACAAGCAAATGGGTAAACTAAAATTGATAATAAATGGCTTGACATTTACTTGAGAAATTATGTGGTGAGACAACAATTAGCTTGGGTTAAATGGATTTACATGGGAGAGCATTGTTACAATGCCATTTACCACATGTCCATTGGTATGTCACATTTTAAAGATCTATATGGGTATGATGATCTTTCCTTTATTGGTATGGTTATTATTGATAGTAGAGTACCAGGGGAATGAGACTTCATTTCTCAAAGCCAAGAAATACTGGGTATGCTTAAATAAAACCTCCAGCATGCTTAAAACTAGTATAAATTCTATGCAAATCAACACCATATAGAGGGAAGTTTTGATATGGGGGACATAGTTTTCTTAAGGTTGTATCCATACACACAATCTTGTATCAAGAAGAATGGAGCTAAGAAGCTCAAACCCCATTTTTAAGGGCCATACAAAGTCATCATAAGGATTGGTGAGGTTGCCTACAAACTTGAGATGCCATAGCATAGCAGAATACATAATGTATTCCATGTATCATGCCTCAAAAAGGCATTGGGATAGCATGCCATTCCTTGCATTGAGTTACCTCCCTTAGATGATGAAGGCAAACTCATCTTGGTTCCTGAAGCTATATTAAATGTTAGAGCAAATAAATTAAGGGACATAACTATCATGGAGTATCTAGTGCATTGGAAGGATCTACCAAGAGAGGATGATACTTGGGAGGGTGAAAAATTCTTGAGCATCCCAATTTGTAATTGCTTGTGGGCAAGTAATTATGGGAAGGGTGGACTATAATGTCCCCTTTCTTGACTTAATCAAATTAGAGGCCCTACAGCCTATATTTATTTTCCATAAGCTAAAAGGGGGATTTAAAAGGGAAATAATATAATAATAATTTATTAAGTTGTCTAAAAAAGTACTTCAAGTTATAACTTTGTAAAGGGTCACTTAATTTATTATTATTGAATGGGGCCAAAAGTAAATATTAGATACATGGCCAAAAAGTAATTAATATTCATAAGCTAGAAAAAGGTGAATATTTAATTAAAATAAATATTAATTTATTTTACGGTTGGAATGAAAAAGTGAAAAATAAAAGAATTTAGTGAAAAATAAATCATTATCAAAACACCTGAATAAAAACCAACACCCTTTCTCCAAAGGAAAAGCTTACAACTTTAGCTCTACATCTAAGGATGAAAACCCTTAGATTTGCAAGTAGGAGGATGAAATCCCTCATACCCAATTGAGGATTACACCTAAGAATCACATTTGTGTTACCAATTTTAGAGGAAAATTAGTTTTATAGGTCATTCAATAGGGGTGTCATACTTTTAGCCAGGGCATAGGGTCTGAGGAAGGATTACATAAGTACTTGAGCATAACCAACAGTGGCATAATTATTCATGACTATACTTAGGCATCACCCTATTTAGTGTTATTGAGTTGCTAGTATTCATTTCTAGACCTGTATGTCACCCATAAGACCATCCATCGCTACTATATTTCATTTTAGTGGATCTTGTGTTGTATTTATTTATTGAATTCATTATTATTTGTGAATTTTTAGTTAGGTTTGATTAAGTCAATAGTAATCAACTGTTAAGATCCTAGTAGGTAGATTCATTAACAGTCTAGGATTTTAGTGTAATGGTTTGTTATATGTGGTATTAGAGCACCCACCTGTGTTTGAGTCTTGAGTCTTGAGTGGTAACACCAGCATGGTAGTGTTCATCTAGGTTTCTTGTATGCACGTGGAGGCGCACACCCATCTCGAGGATGGAATTGTTAGAAGCATGGTGGTGTGTTAAGATCCTAGTGGACACATTCACTAACAGTTTAGGTTTTTCATGTAATGGTTTATTACATCAACAATTTTAAATAAGAATCTTCAGTTGAGATTTTCTTGTTTTATGTAATTTTCCACAAGGTATTTACCCAGGGTTTCAATTATCATATTTATAAAAATTAAAACAAAATCAGAATATTATAAAATCCTAAAAAGGCATTTTCATATGGATTGGGGAGGTTGGGACGTGTAAATTTCTTCTTGTAATTTTTCATACAAGAAGACACTCTTAATGTCCATTTGATGGACTTCACATCCATGTATTGCATTTAATGAGAGTGCTAGTATGATGGAATTCATATTAGAAACTAGAGCAAAATTTTCATGGTAATCAACACTTTCAACTTGTAAAAACCATTTTATTACAAGTTGGGATTTGTATTTATCAATAAACCTATCTAATGCATACTTAGTGTGGTACACCCACTTGCACCTCACTAGTTTTATGCCTTTCAAAAGTGGAATTACGTCTAATTTTTTTTTTATTATTCAGTGAAAGAAGTTATTTTACCATAGCTATCTACCATTTAGGATGCTTATAAGCTTGATGATAAGTTATTGGATCTTGTGTCACTGCCAATTATGCCAATTTTGTAACACCACATAGATGTTGTGATCTTTTCATGCTTGGATCTCTTAGATCCCATGCCAATGAACTAGCCTTGTTTCGTAATTTGCAAACCCATTTTGGTAAAGGTTGTGTTGGTTTTGCATGTGCACTATGCTTTTTTTGGCACTGGTGGAGCTATTGGTTGTCTCCCTTATGGATCATCATCTGAACTATAGTAACTCTAAGAATAAGAGTCATAAACTATTTGGTTCTTCATAATAGAGCTTAATATTTAAGTCCAACCTGGTAGAAAGTAATGGAGGAGGAGGAGTAGAGATGTTGGTGTGAAAGCCTAAGATTATTCATCAAATAACACATCCCACTAGTAAAACACTTTAGTGGTTCATGGAATAAGAAGATGATATACCTTCATAACTTCACAATAGCTAACAAAGATATAAGGATGACCCTCACTTTATATTTCCTTTCATTTTTCATCTGGAATGTGCACCCATGCATTACTTCTAAAAACTAGGAAATTAAAAACATTTGGTTTAACACTAGACCATTTTCATCAGAAGTCACATTTTGCACTGTAAAGTGGGGAGTGTTATTTTGGATATAGATCATACTTTGAATTGCCTTAGACCAATACTACAGAGGCAAGTATTTGAAATGTACCATGTAATTGGCCATTTCCTTTAGTGTGCAATTTTTTCACTAAGCTACACCATTTTGCTAAGGCGTGTAAATTATAGTATGTTTAAGTTGAATGCCTGCCTATTCCCAAAAGTGAATCATCTGATTGTTAAAAAATTATCATTCATTATATGTTCTAAGACATTTAATTTTTATATCTAATAGGTTTTCAACAAGGGATTTGAAATTTTTGCAGTGCTCAAAGACTTCACTTTTATTTTTTAGAAAGCAAACCCAAGTTATACGAGAGAAATCATCACTGAATACAAGCACATATTTATGTTTTTGAGAAGAAACATTGAGAAAGGACATAATATCATTATAAACCAATTGTAATCAATCACTTTCCCTCATGGATTTACCTTTGGGAAATGGATCCATGTGTTGTTGTCCAAGTGTACAACTTATACAAATGCCATATTTGAAAGAAACTTATGACAAACCAATAATCATGCGATGTTTATTGGGATCTTGAAATGAGTGATAATTTAGATGACCATAATGCTCATGACAAATTTTAATCAATTCATTAACATGTGTAATAATGACTTGTGAAGGTTGAGTGAAGTGAAAGTTATTAAATTTATACAATCATGCTTGATGATCAACCTTGCCAATACTTATAACAATAGACTAGTCTTTGATATTTCTAATGACAACATCACTAGGTATAAAATCAATAATTTTTCTTTTAGGTAAATGTATGACATAATATATGGAGAGGAGGTTTTTATGCAAGTTTGAAACATGGATAAATTTTTTGAGTACATCATTTTCCATCTCAAATGTCCCTTTGCCTTTAACAAATAGAGGTCTAGAGTTGCCCACAAAAAAAGTAGTTGTGTTACATTGGTCAATATTTTAAACAATGAGCCATTGTGTACCATATGGTGAGAGGATATTGAATCTAAAATAAATTCAAACATAGGTGTTCCTATTGTTTCAGAAAGTGTTGCTCCTATCTTGGGAGGAGAAAGCAACATTTTTTTCATCTTTGCTTCTAAGTATGTCATTTTTTTGAAATATTTATGTTCAACATGTCTTAATTTCTTACACCAATTAAAACACTCTTGGTCGACATTGACATTCAATTTTCCTTTGACTTGGGGAAGGATTCTACCGATTTGATGAATTCCTCTTCAGCTTGGGATTTACTTTCCCATTTTTTATTGGCATGGCCTTTGCCTTTGTTAGATTTGGGTTTTGGCATTGCATTAGTATCATTGACCATTAATGCTTGTCACTTAGTACCTTTTGGTTGGATTTATCAAATACAAATCAGTTTTTACTATTCTCTCAAAAGTTACTCATATAACTTGTCCAAAGTTGATGCCACTTATGTAGAACCCATATAGTCTCAATATCTGTAGTGGTTTGAAACAAAAAGAGAGCAAGGATAACTCAATTTAGACAAAATAGTCATAATGGGTTTTTCATCAATCTTTGTTTCACCGGTCTCAATGAGTACAAGCCTCAAGCATTTGACTTGAGCGATGACATACTCAATATGAGGATAATTTTATGTACTAAGAGCAATGAGCTCATTTTCTAGTTGGCATGCCCTCAATTTACTATAAATTTAAAAAAAGTCCTCTAAGGTAACCTAAATTTTATAAGGTTACATGATGCCTTAAAAATGAAACTTCAATTCAAGGGATACTAATTGACCAATGATGTCTTTAGCTTCGTCAGAATGGTTTTGCCGCTTTTTATTTAATAAGATCTAAAAGTGCAACTTCTTCATTCATTATGACATGGTAGAAGCCATTGTTAATCAACACATCAATAATGTATTCTTTCCAATTAGCATAGTTTGAACTTACGAGAGTTACTTTTTTTGCCCATAATGTAACACAAACAATTGTTGTATGTAAAATTTGATAGAATATATTAAAGTAATGCATATGTGATACACAAGATCTATAAATATACTTGAAGGCAAAGAAATATACACAAATGAACACATATTTTAATGTGTAAAACCTTATGAGGAGGTAAAAAAACATAAATGATTATTCATTGATATGAGAAACAAAATGCAATACAAATATTTCCTACTCTCACTTATTCTCTAAAACGTTTCTTCATAAAACCTTGAATTATTTTCACATGAATCTTTCGAGAGCAAATATGATTTGCATTGGTATTTTTTATAAAGGTAAACCTCTTTTTATAGTGTGAGGTGAATCATGATTACAAATGGGTCCACCCTCTCCCTGAGGCATGATGGTATATAAATTAATATCTTTTATTACTGATTTACATGAGGGTTAACTCACACTAAACAATAATAAATTATATTCATATTTATTTATCTGATGTAATTATGTTAAGGGTACATGAATTACCTCTTAACCATTAAATACTAACACTCCCTCTTAATGTTAAGTGGGGATACACACCATAATCACCTTTATAATAAAAGAATTATACTTCATAAACCATCTACAGTGAGTTTAGGATGCATGTAACATTTGAGGGATTTAAAAACCTTTATAATTTCAATTTGATATTTTTGAAACAAAATGAATTATAATCTATAAACTAATTAGAGTAAGTTTATACTAACATAATCATGAGACTACATCTCATAGTTTCTCATGAATAATCAAATAAGTATTTTGGAGCCTTTTATAACATAAGGACCTCCATTACAATATATGCTTTAGGTATTGGGTACACTGTAAATTCATATATAATGAAGTTTATCAAAATCACATGAAGTGACTTATTGCAATGCTTTACAATGAGAAGTATAAAGAGGAAGAAATAAACATATGGCCATTAGGAAATGACATTGTCATGCACATTTCCCATCAATGGCAACTTTGGGAGGCCCAACATTGTATAAAATTTGTAAAACTTGGTAGCACCAAATGGTTTTGTGAAGATATCTACAACTTGTTCATCCATATGACAAAACTACAAATCACCATTAAAAACTTTCTCTTGGATAAAATGCACATAAATTTCAATATGCTTAGTTATTTAGTGTTGCACTAGATTTTTCATTAGAGCTATATAACTTTAGCTATCACGTATAAAGGTGGTATTGCAAGAAACATCCAAATGTAGTTCTTTTAAAACCTTCACAGCCACATAACTTCTTTAACAACATCTATGTGATAGCTCTTCTACCATACTTAAAACATATCCAAAAATACATTTATGATATCAAAGCATAATTAGCATCACAATAACCAAATAAAAAAATATAAATGATGACATACGTTTATTTGTGGTACAACACATTTTAAATAATAAAGTCATATTTTAAACAAATTAGTTCATTATTTTGATTACTAAGTTAGAGATACACATAAATTATTGCATGCAATTCATTATTGGACAACTCAAATATTGATAAGATGGGCATCCCTAACTATCATGTGATGCACATACAATAATTTAAGTTAGACAAACATTAAATCTTATTAAGTATGAATCTTTTTATAATTTAAGTCTTTAAAAAAAAATTTGCAAGCTTAATATGTTTTTTGCCATTTTTCAATGATCTAGAGTTGGATCTAACAGAAGATTTAGGTATGTAACCTCTCATACATCAAATATGGATAATTTTAACATGACATGGAATCATCCAATCAAATAGATATGAGACTGAAACAAATAATTTTAGACATGTATGAACAAAATGATTACTAAAGTAAATGATGATGAGCCAATTAATAATATAAAACCTATTTACACTTTGTATGTCATAACATATCTTATTGTTAAATGAAACATCTACTAATGTTATTATAAACTTTCCCCACTTATCAGATGAAAGCATCTTAACAATTGAAACACAAAATATCTTTTCTTATGATCATTTTGTCAAATGAAGCACAGTATTATGTATGTAATGTATTTCAATTCTAACTCATATGAATTGAAAATAATCATAAATTTAATCATTTTGAAAACAACTATATATTTTCTTTGCTTTCTTACCTAAGACATATATATATATATATATATATATATATATATATATATATATATATATATATATATATATATATATATATATATATATATAAAATTGTAATTAGCATTTTTCAAGAATTAAACTAAATCGTATTACTAATAAATATAATTGTATTTGAGACATTATCAATTTAGTTAGTACTTTTAAAGTGACAACATATAAATAATCATTAAGAGATAAAACTTTTAGTGATCCTGTAACATCACTATGAATAAACTCTAAAGAATATGAAGAATTCACATCATGATTTTTGTAAAAGGGCTTAGTGTTTTGTTTACCACGTAAGTAACCTTCACAAGTTTTGTGATGAGAAAAAATAGTAGGAAGACCAACCACAAGATCATAATGAGACATCAATTAAACTTATAAAATTAACATACCCTAATTTTTCATGCCACAATTTGAG
Organism: Torreya grandis; assembly: GCA_037957365.1. NCBI lineage: Eukaryota > Viridiplantae > Streptophyta > Pinopsida > Cupressales > Taxaceae > Torreya > Torreya grandis. The sequence goes on from JARHVA010001181.1 coordinate 1,311,061, forward strand.
ATTAATATCTTCTTTGTGACAAAAGACAACATGAAGAAGAAGTAGAAAAAATATATAAACCATTTTATTGAATTCCTTCAGCCATCAAAGAATGAGATTGATTTATAATATACCATTTATTCTTAATCAAAGTTACTATGAAATTATTATTTGTAAGTTGAGAACATGATAACATGTTTTTCTTAAGTTTAGGAACATAAAAATCATATTTTATGGATACATTTGCAAATTTAGCTTTTTCTTACTTAGAAGCTTCTAAATATGAATTATCACATAAACAAATTCTTTTATATATATCTATAGTGTTAGATAAAAAACTTGATAAACAAGTCATATAATGTGATGCACCTCTATCTAAACTTCATTCATTTTTATTAGAAGCAAACAAGGTAGTATATAAAATAATAATATTGGTATTTTGATCATAATTATTATTATGATTAGGTGACTCAAAATTGATGATGCTTATGGCATAATGACAATGTCGACGATGAAGCAGAGACTTTAGTAGAAATGCAAGTGAACAGAAGAGAAGAAAGTGGTAGCAATGGTGATGGTTGTGGGAGACCAAGGTTGTAGGCATGGAAGGAGTTTAGGGTTTGAGCATATGTATTAAATGGAAGGTGATGAATAGGATGGCACAATTTTGACTAAAGTTGGAGCCAAGTTAGAAATGATGGAGATTGAGTCATCGCTTCATAGGGACAGGAGTAGAGGGAAGATTAAAATCTGAGAATCTGGTCAAGTTTTTTCTCCTTCTAAACTACCTGATCCTGGTTTTGTTTCTCAAATAGAAGTTTTATGGTTTGACCATCTAGGTGAAGCTAGTGATAGGTTAAGAGGTGGTTCCTTTTTGATTAAAAGTCTAGCTGGATCTCTTCAGGGGCAGTTAGGGTTTCATCCAAAGCTCTAGTGTATGTGGGTTGCATTAATATTTTGAACCAGTTTCATATATGTGGAGATTTTTGCAAGGAAGTTATTCTCAAGACTCAGCCAAGATCAGATCCAAATCTCATTTCTATAAACCAGATACAATTGTAAAATTGTTCTGAACAAGAAAGAGGTGGAGTATAGGGTAATAAGGGGCTTCCATGAGCACAATTTGTTTAGAAGAAGGCATCAAAAATAGGGTTTCTTGGTGATGTTCCTCTCTTTTTCTCAAATAATCCACCTATTCTAGAAATTTTAGATTCATAACTTTTAGAGATAGATTGGAAAAGGGAAATAAATTTTTGATAGGCAGATAGATGTATTGGGAAATGGCCTTCTTAGGAAGTACTTTAGCAATGGGCTTTTGACTCATGGGCAGTGTTGAAAACTCATTCTATATCTTTAATTTATAATGGTTTATTTTTGCTTTAGTTTCAATCTTAGGAGGATAAGGTATTTGTTGAAAAGAATGGTCCTTGGTTTGTGGGTAAATAGGGTTTTTTTTGTTCCTGGGCACCTTTTTTTGACCTAGTTGTTGCAGTCATTTCAAAAGCTTTGATTTGGGTAAGATTTTATAATCTTCCCCTAGTGACAAGAGATCCTAGTCTTTTCAAAATGTTGGTGAGGAAGTTGGGTGTTTTTGTTAAGATTGATGGATCTATTGAAGCTCATTTGAGTTTTATTTGAGTGTGTGTTTTGGTTAATCTTTCTAAACCTTTGCATCATTTTATTCAAATTGTGTCCTCTCAAGGAAAGTGGACCCAATATGTTAATTTTGAATGTCTTCCTTTTAGATGCTTCAAATGTAATCAAACTAATCATAATATCGTGGCTTGTCCTGAGAAGGGTTTTAATATATCTCATTTTTTATTTTTATAGAAGTGGGTAAGGAAAGTCGGGTGTCCAAATCATGATTTGGTGCATTGTTTGTAGTTTTCAGCTAATTCCAAATCTGTTAAGTTACCTAATTTAGATCCTCTTCAGGGGGTTAAAGCAAAATTATAGGAGAATGAGATGTCACTGGCAGAAGAAGATCAATTAGTTTGGGATTGAAGGCAACCTTTTTCATCCAATATGGTTAAGGAAACGGGTGTGGTGGATGTCGAGCCAGAGAAAATGATTGAAGTTTTATTTCCAATGGACAGCCTCCATGAGAAGGATAATTTAGATGCAGAAGGGGGAGGTGGGGAGGATGAAGAAGAAAAGCTGGCAAGCAAGACCATTTTAACTATTGCTTAGAAGTCCTCTATTCTGAAGACCCCAAACTGTGGCAAGAAAGGGAAAAGAGGCAGAAAAATAGAAGAAAGATTGAAATTTGATGCTCAGACTTCAATCATCGATGGTACTCAATGGACTATGGAGTTTTTGCTTTCCAGTAGGGGTAGAAGATTGCAAGCAACTAATGGTTGATGAATTGATTTGGCTATGTATGTAGAATTTAAGTTGGTGGTGTTTCGATGGTGCTTTGATGTTTTTTAGTTTCTAGTTTTTAATTTGTAGCTTAGGTTTTTATCATGTTTTTTTTGTTTGAAGAGTTTTTGTGAATTAATAGTTGAATTTGATCTTGGTTTTTATCTTTTGGAAGACTGGACCTTCCGTTGTGTTCCAAAACTGGTTTTGGCTTCGGTTAAAAGTCGATATCTATCTAAAAAATATATTATTATGATTATAGTTTTGATTTTTTTGTTAATTTTGATTAGAATATTTATTTCTTTTGATATTATTAGAGGTTTTATTATATTTTTTTTATAAAAAATTTCCCTTATGTGTCTTAATTTATTGCAAAGATTGAAATTTCTATTAAATTTAACTTTATGATTTTTATTACCAAATTTCTTATTTTCAATGGCATGATCAAGGTTAGATTTTTGGTTTTTAGTATTTCTAATGTTTTCAGGAACACTATTAAGTGTGAGAAGTACCTAAGTGGCATTTTATTTAGATTCAAAATTTGACATCACTTGTTCTTCTTGAATAAGAAGAGCTGAAAGGGTAGTGAGGTTAGGGATATATTGCTTTATTTGGTATTTAGAATTAAGAATAAAAATGAAATTGTGAAACTTTTCATGAATATTTAATGAAATACAATAATTGATCTTGAATAAGATTAAAATTACAACCATCTAATTGAGTTTTAATATTTTTAATTTTTCACAATAAAATTAATAACTTTTTCATCACCTTTCATGGGAGTAATTAGCAATTCAAGCATAAGTTTAATTATTTTTGAGAGACGAGTGCCCTCATACATAGACTCAAAGAGTTTCTTGGAACCATTGGGTGACTCTTGATTACTGATATGGATTAAGAAAATATCCTTTGCACTCTTCAAAATGATCGACATGACTTGTTACAATTTTTGTTATAATGCATTGGTAAGTTTAGTCATGACATATTTCCTTGATGGGAGTTTTTCAATCCCGATAACATTGTTCTATAGTTTTCAAGCCATAAACTCAACTTTAATTTAGATTTTTTAATGTTACAGTTTGATCCATTTAACATTTGCGATTTATGTAGCACAAAATTAGAAACTATAACTTCCCTTTAAAATTGGCACAACTACTTTGAGTTTTATACTAAACTAACACTATAAAGATTTATAAAACAAAATTTTAATGCATTTTTATACTTAATTTATAACAAAACATTTTTATAATATATAAAAAATAATAATTGTTTAATTAAATGTGGAATACTATAAAAACTTACAACTAAGGAAAGCATTGCAAGTGTCACACAAAACAACTAATTAAATACTATTTTAAAATTTTGTTACAAAAACTATATAATGAAGTTTTAAATCAACAAATTAACCATTCAAATGTGTCCAAAATGTGCAAAATCTTAAAGATCGATTAGTTACATGACCACTTTTAATGAAAGAAGTGACTAGATAAGGGTGTCAAAAATGTTGAAAGTATTTTAACGTAAGCTATTGCACGTGCATAAAAAAAGGTATTTAATTAATTATTTTGAAAAAAAAGATTAGTTTGACTAAAAATAATTTTGGGAGGGGTTTTGAACTTTAGACCACTTCTTTTAAAAGTGTCTTCCAAAATAACAACTACCAACCCCTGTTTGACTATTTACAAATCTATATATGTAAGTTGTTATTTTTAAAATATATTAAATTCAAACCAACTTAAAATATATATATTACATGCATGTGGAAATAAATTTTAACTTGATTGCCAAAATAAATCAAATGTTTTTAACTTTATGGGTAAAAAGTTATTAGAAAGTGGGATCCACCACTTGTCTATATGTATTTTCTTGATTTATTAAAAACCTTATTATATAAATACTTTATGTAAATTATATAATAACCATTTAAATGTTTCCTTTAGTAGCAATGGCTTTTTGGAGGAAGTAAATGTGCTACTCCAAGTTGTACGAGGCCAAATTAGGGTATGTAAACTTTAAAATCACTTCCAAAATGACTTTTGATGCATATAAAACCTTCAAAAATAAAATTTTATGTCAAAAACTATATTTTTAGTTTTTTTGTTGTTATATTAGCCATACCATGACACCCAATGAGTTTTAAAAATTCCATAAGTCATTCAAATGCTTCTCAAGCTCTTAGGAGGTTCAGGAAATGCAAAATAATGAAGAACTCCATTTTAAAAGAGATAAACAAGATGCAGGAGTGCTAAAATGAAATTTTATGGTTTTCCACTTATATGGAGTCATACATGGGCCATACCATCATGCCATAACTGATGATAAGTTCAAAAAATTTAATTTGATTCTTCAGGGGCTTTGTAGGAGTTTTTGACAAGAGATATAATGAACATTCAACCTCTGAAGACTGAAAAACAAAGAGAGAAGAAAGAAAACTATTTTTTTTAACTCATCTAAGCCATACATTGATCGTATAAGGACTCCCATGTAGATTTCTGAGTGATCTAGTTGCAAGGAGAGTAGACTAGTTGCATTGATTGATTTTAGATTGGTCCAAAACTATACTAGATCATCTCCACACTCCACAATGATGCCCAATAACCCAAAATTGAGTAAAACAAGTCATACAAGGTTGAGTATTCAATTAATTTCCTTGTAAAATATGTCTCCAAACCACATAACACAATTCAAATGAACTCAACACCAATTAACACTTCAATCTCACTATGAAACCATGATAAAATATATGAAAATAATACACAGGATCTAGATATGTAATTGAAAGCAAAGAAATATATATAGATGAACGCAATATTTAATATGGAGAACCTCACGATGAGGTAAAAAAATCACAAATTATTATTCATTGATATGAGAAACAAAATCCAATACAAATCTTTCATCCTCTCACTTATTCTCAGAAATGTTTCTTCACATAACCTTGAATTATTTTTACGCATAACTCTTGCGAGCAAATATGATTTACATTGGTATTTTTTACAAAGGTAAAACCTCTTTTTATAATGTGAGGTGAATCGTTGTAACTAATGGATCCACCCTCTCCCCAAGGTACAATGGTAAATAAATTGATATATTTTATTATTGATTTACACGAGGATTAACTCATGTTAAACAATAATCAATTATATTCATATTTATTTACTTGATGTAATTATGATGAGGGTCATGAATCACCTCTCAACCATTAAAATTTCCAACAAAAATATTTTCCAAATGGATCAAAATATATATGATATTTCTATTTTTTGTCAAACATGCCCTTTACACTACCCTTTTACTGTTTTGGTTTAAAACTGAATCTGAAAACAAGGTTTCTAAACTGAAATTGAAACAAGAATTTTGTACTATAACTGAACAACTATTTTGATACTATAACTCAATAGTGATTTTGGATTTGAATAGAGATAGGATAATAGTGTGAAAAAAATTAAGTATACCTTGGATTTCTATGGAATTACTAGATTGGGTGTGTTTGATTTGTAAGCTCTCTGATATAATGATTCTATATGTAAATAGTGAACACAGCCCAAAAGACACTGACTATAGAAGATTACCCGATCTTGTAGTTGTAATATCTCGTATCTAAGATATGCAAAGAGTAACTTCTCAAGGCTAACTACTTACCAGTGCACTACAAAATCAAACAATTGAGAGGCTTCCTATTGGTAAAAAGAAAAAATCTAGGCACTTTTTATATATCGTGAGGTACGTACAAGCTAAAATCCATATTAAGTGTTATCTAATGGATTGAGTATTGATAAAATACCTTTCACACCACATATAACACAAAATTTATTACTACTTTGCCCAAAATGATAGTGCCTGTGAGTATTACAATTGTTGGAACACAATTTTAACCTAGAGGGTTTTCTACTTGAAAAAGAATATGTGTTCAAAGAATTTCGAATATCTTAAAATAGTAGCAATTCAACAATATATGTATAAGATAAAGGTGTGAAAAAACACATAATATACCTACCTGCAAAAAATTTTTGTGACCCAAAAAACTCTTTATTTTTGGCACAAAATTGATGTCGCCAATAACACCAAAAAATATGTTGAATTTGTACTTTAAGTATAATTAAATTTTGTTGTAAATTTCAAGATATGCTCATTGGTAAATGTTTAGGTCAAATCGAGCACTTTGACTTTTGTAAAAATCCCAAAGCAACTCAAAATTAACATATATACGCCAAATTAAAACTTGATGTAGAAAGATAATTTATTGTAGAGGCCAAAAAATACCATCAATTAAATTTTTAGATCAAATGGATAACTTTTATGTTTTTCAAACCTTTAAAACCCCACTATGTTCACTAATTTATGATCAACTAAGGTATTTTAAGGGTGATGTGAGAGCATAAGATTGAGTATTTATAGCAGGCCACTAAAATCCAAGCTTGAAACTAAAAATAAAACTAATTGTCAAAAAATTAAACTTGCATGCAAATTGAGGTGAAGCTTCTATATCTATGATATCATATTAAATTGTATGGACATGGTCCAAAATTATGTTAGCTACCATAAGACATACACCTACAATACATGCAATAATATAAATCAATGAAAACTTTAAGTAAAAAACATATATAAATTTACCACGGGCAGTATGACTACCTTTGCAGATTAAAAGGCTCTAACCTAAATGGTCAGAATAATAATGTTTCTCTTCCTCTATGAATTATCTCTACACTAGCTCTCTATGCTCTTATATAGATAAGAAAGAGTCTAGGGATATAGTTTGGAGAGTAGTTAACTCGTAGAATAAGTATTCTTAAGATAATAATTTATTATTAATAATTGAAGTCAATCGAGTCAATAACTTGATTGATACTCTTATCTAATAAAAGCTTGTGGATAATTGTGCACAAATTAGTGATTATCCATTAATTATATTATAATTAATATCACAAGTACATCTTAAAACCATATAATAGTGTATGAGTAATTAAATACACTAACACTAACAAATAAGAGATAGTGTCAAAAATGAGATTTAGTAGATCTTTTATTCTAGGTTTTTCTTTGATAGATCACAAGGTGAGCCAACATGAATATAATGTACAACATATGTAATTTTATACAACTAACATTAATCACCAATTGGATGAGCTAGGACATAGACTTGATAGAATTTTAAACTTTCAAATGAATCCACAAAATCAACCGCAATACAATACTATTCAAACCAACCAGTGTGGATCTTCAAGTCAAACTAATGCAACCCCTAATACAACTCAACCTCTTCTTTCAGCTAGTTCCCATTTAGGGTGTAAAACATAATGCAAAAAGTGGGAATGCGTAACTTTGATGGGAAGGATCCAGTCATCTGGATCAACCAAATGGATAATTTTTTGAGATACATCAGATCCTATGTCGATAGAAGGTGGTAATGACATATTTATATTTGGAGCTTAATCAATTCATTTAGTATCAATGGCTTTGTGCTCAGAAGAAGAAGGGTCTTAGTGTTAGTTAGTCAATTTTTACACATGAATTATAGTTCCACTATCTCATCATTGTGATGGATAATTATTTCATCCAGTTAGTAAAGTTGCTAAAAATAAGATCCGTTAGGGATTATATTTAGCAATTCTATAATTTATCCATACAGGTGGAGACAATCATGGATAAAATTTTGAATTAATTATTTCTTGGCAAGCTAAAAGATCACATCCAATGTGAGGTGTGCATGTTTAATCTAAGCTCTATCCCTAAGGCTACTTTCACGTATGAAAGTGAGTTCAAAGTTACCTAGTAGAACACATAACTTTTGAATGGTGGGCCCAATCTACCATCTGACTTCACGATCATGTCTAGTATGGCATATAAATGCAAGATAGACCTTTGTCCACTCTCTGTCAGCCCTGCACTCAAAACTTACATGTCACAGGACATGTCCCTTAATAGAAACTTATTTTTCTTAAGGGAGAAAGAGTGAAAACTTTACGCAACCCTTACACACAAATCAACAAAAGTAGAGACATAATGTAAGTTCCTATGGTTGCATGTGATAGTCCCCTAACTATCCCCATTATTTTCCAAACCCACTTAAACTGAAGATAAAATGGTGGTAAGTTTTCTCTCATAGCTAAAACTTGAAAAATGAGTCCTTAGTTACTCAGTAGAATGCTTAACTTTTGAGACATGCCCAATCAACAAATTGACTTTATAGTGGCATTTAAAATGGCATATAAACACAAGATTGGCCTTTTTCTGCTCTATGTCAGCCCCCATGCTCCAAACTTTCATGCCATCAAACACGCCCCTTAAGAGAAACTTGTCTCTCTTAATGGAAAAAAATACAAACTTTGTGTAGTTGTTGCACACAAACCTGGAGAGGTAGAGACTGATGTAAGAACATCTAGGTAATCTAACAATCTTGCATCACCATTTTTTTTTAAAATAGTTGTTTCAATTTTTAGTGGCATTTTTTCTTGGTGGCATTTCATTAGACACTTGACATATGAAAATTGATGGTTAGAATTCCTTAGGCCACATTAACCTAGACAAATCATATGAGTTTATTTGATTTTGTAAGGACACGATGTAGCCATAACTGTTTGTAAAATTGATGCACATGTCATGAGTTACATGCACAAGAAAATCAGTCCAATAACACCCAAGAAAGAGCCTAAAATGTTTTTAGTGATGGTTGTTCATATTCCATGATTAAAGAAGTTTAAAGATCACCAAAACAAGCTAGAAAAACACAAGAGATAAGATATTTTAGAGTAGCAACAAGAAAGGGAGAGGAAGAGTAAAAAATAGCTTCAAATGATCATTTATAGACACATAAATTTAATCTATAAGAGAGCCTCTATTGTCTTACGAACACATAAAGTATCATACAAACATCCATATTTCAACTCTATAAACCCTTTATTACAAATCATCTTTTAGCCCTGTTTAGATTAAGAGGGTTTCGTTGGGTTGTGTGGTCCAAATTATATTATTAATTTGTTAATAGTCAGTCAGAACATGCATCTCATATGTGATACACCCCTTAGAATTAATAAAGTCTTTTATACTTCTTTATATTCCGGGGTTAAACATTATTGATGTTATGTTAGATAGTTATTTAATGTTAGTCGTTAATTTATTTATGTTAGTAATGTTATGAGTGTGTAGTTAATTGGAAGCTTAGACCACTGGGTCTCGTATGCAAATTGTGTTTTGTAAGCCTATTTAAGCTAGAGGGTGAAAGAATAATACATTGGTGTGTAACAAATTTTTTTTTTATCAATTCAACATGTAGTTATTTTATGATTGTTACTTCTATATATATACCTAAAAATTTATTGGTTGTGGATGGTATTTTTTTGGGAATGGATGTGGGAGTCTGTGGTAGACATAGTTCGAGGTTTATTTTCTTGGTTTTCTTCTATTTTCTCCATGTTTTGATGATGTTATTATTGTTGTGCAAGTTCTTCGACATTGGTTGTGGAATTCATAGCCAGGTTTTATTGTTTTTCTTGTGGAGATGCATAGTTATAATGCTTTGGGATTTAGTGCAAGATTCATTTTATTTTTGTTTTTGATGGGTTAAATAAGTGGATTCGAAGTGAAGAATTTTTTAGGGCTTACTTCAAAATCTTATCATTGTGAAACACATTTGGGCTCTGGCTACAGATGATTGTGCAGTATTTCTTAGTAGACTTCTTTCTTGGGTATATTTTTCACAATCTATGATGTTTTGGTATGGAAGATCTATTATTAATGCTTGCAAAAGATGATGCTAAATTTTTATGTTTCTTTGTTTGTTGTAATGTTTTGTTGCTCAATCATTTTGGTGCTTCTCTTGCTTATTTGTTGGGTAAGGTATTAGACAATAATTTTTTTGAAGCCATTGTGACTTTTTTGAATTTTTTTTGGTAACTATTTGGGAATATTAATGAAAGGGGCGAGGGACCCCCCAACCCTCTTTTACTAATAAAAAAAACAAACTATGCCATAAATCAATCCATGTAGATGATTAATTGTAAATCACTTCACATGATCAATTCTAAGTGGCATAATGTTGAAATAATAACTTGGTAAAACAAATTGAAATAATTGAAAGTGAAAAATATAGGACGTCAAAAACTAAAATATGTCATAAGGCAACAAGGGAAAAAAAGTTACAAAGGATAAAGAGCACACATATGAAACAAAACCACAAATGGACGAGTAGATGGGATATCAACTTAAAAGAATGTCCAAAACTAACAAAGAAATAAAGAGCTATGTGAATGAAAAATTTTAAACATTCATGTGGAGAAAGGAAACAAGTAGGAAATGAAAACAGTGTCTTATTGAAGTCAACTTGACCAAAGAGCATCACAAAAAAAACATGTACAAGGGATGAAATTAAATGAAGGGAGGAGATACTCATAGCTCATATAAGAACTTGTTTCCATAGGGTTAGATGCAATATAGGTAGATGGGTTACCCCTAATGAAGAATGGGAGCAAAGAATATGTTTGTTCTGCACCACACAAGTAATGGAAGCATAAAAACATTTCATCCTAAAATTCCTTGCTTAAAAGGATAACCAAGTCGGGTACATGGAAACTTTGGGATTAGACTTCACATTGGAACTATTAAAAGAGATGAGAATAAAAGCATTAGGGGCGTTATGGATCCAAATCAATAGGACGATGAACAATCTACTTAAAGAAACAACATGTCCCTCAATTTCTACTTCCTTAAATGGTTGAGATAATTTTAACAAATTGTGGTCCCATATATTGTTGGGTCTCATAAACGTTATTAAAAACATTTAATTTCTTTTCATTTTAATAAATGAATCATCGATGTAATGTCCAAAATAAAGGTGCCCACTATCACCATAATTATCCTTCTTCATTACCATTTTTTCAATCGTAATTTTTTTCTCCCTTAATAACATTTAAACCTTTGACCTTATACCTTTACTTCAATTGCCTTAACAACTTATGCTGACCATCCAAACTATATATATAAATAAAGAGTTTAATATATAGTTTCCTTTTCAACTTCAAAAAATAAAAAATGGTTGGCGATGGATGCACATTGTCATCTCTTAAAATTTGAACTAGCAATTTATAATCACTAGTGACCAAACATTTATTATTATTAGATAGGTGGAAGATCTAAAAGAAATGTGGGAAAATAGAATATGTTTTTTCCACATTGGGTATGGTAGAGATGGAATGACACTAGATCATGGACCACTTCACATATGACGATATTTGAGTTAGTTTGCTAGAAAACTTACAAGAAGTATCTATGTCTATCATATTCGAATAAGAAAATAGTTTAACCTAAAAATATAGAGTGGGGGTATCTAGGATTAAGAATATAGAAATGAATAAACACAAGAGTGGTGAATAGATCTATAATATGTTAATTAATTGCAAAACTCATATATAACATGTCCTAAAATTATTGTGTTGAGATATGTTCAAAATAAAAAGTACAACTATGATAGATATTGAAATGATAATTAAAAATATGTACTTAGTTGGTTTTGATGCTAATATTGATCTAGATTTAAAACATGCAGAAAGTAGACTGGAAGAGTATTATGGAATAGTCACTAGATTCTGAATTTTGTGCCTCTGTAACCTTGAACACTTATGTCAGCATTAGATGGTTATGTCGATGCTAGTGTTTGGGTTGGACACAAGTGTCTTGTATAGAATACCTATTGGAACATGATGACATAACGTGGATGTTTTTGGGCTTGTCGCCACCTTCTCTCCAGTGCATTCATATATGGGTCATAAACTATCACTCATTATCAATAGCAAAACCCTAGTTCTTCATTCTCATAATAGCTGTGAGAAAAATGGGTAAGTATCCACACTATGTCAAGCTACCCCAAAGACCCTTATGTCAACGAGTGTTTCCCATATATACAATACTCCAAAGAGGGACTCATACTTGTGTAGTTCTCCTTTACATGTTGGTTTGTATTTAATTCATGTAATATGTGGAAAATAAGTGCAATAGTAACTTAGCTTGTAACTTGGTAAATCAGGCTCTTGGGATGCTCCTTCAGTACTTTAGGCATGTGTATATGTTGTACCTATGATTGATATATAAATAAGAGAAATAAGGGAAGGTTTGCTTTATTGAGTTCTTGATTTAATACTTTTAATAGGTTGTCTTAGTATGTGCTAGGTGATGAATGAATGAAAGTTGATCTTATATTTATACCAATCCCATTGGAGAAATAACTCGCATTAAAGTAATTAGGCCAACCATTAAAATACATTTCATTTGCAAATTTGATGAATTTAAGGTACTAGACACTTACGTCAGAGTAGAACACCTGTGTCGATGCAATAGTTTGTCTGGGACATAAGTGTTCAGGGAGTAAGAAAATATGTACATGGTCAAAACTTGTAGAGGTGGAAGATAAGCATGTTTTAAGTATCCTAGGTAAGATAAAAGGCATGTGTCATCAACATAAGACTGGTCGGACTAAGAGATAGGTCAAGGGGCACAAAAGAGAGTAGATGAGAGACTTGTGGAAGCAGGAAAGGTCTAGAACTGAGAGGAACAACCAAGGTCTGAATTTGCCAAGTGTACAATATTGAGGTACTATATAATTTAAAAATTGTGTATACATTTGCCTCCTCTTTAATCTAGTAATGAAATTTATAGTTTAAAGGAAATGAATGCGTACTTGGGTGTGTATAACACACCTTATCTTTGCTTGAGTCCACCTTGAGTGATTTTTTGGTGATTGACCAATAACTAAGAGCATATTACAATATATAACTAGTGTATATAATCTAAAATTGAAAGCATTAAAATGATTGACATTGAAAGAGAAAAGTTTAGGAGTACATCGATGTATCAATGTAACCACTTTGTCTATTGACAAATTGATTTGAAATATGTATCGTTGTGAACCACTGAAATTGAGATTAAAATAAGTTTAAATTTAGAAAGTGCATATATCTAAGGAGATATATAGAGAGAGAAAGATAGGAGGGCTCATGCCCCCAACCTTGGAGCAACGATGAATTGCCACCTAGTAGTTAAGACTAACTCGATAGTGCAACCCAGTCATACTTATAATTTGGTGAGTGTGAGTGAACCAAATCACCTCACACTATTAAATTGGTGAGGATGGATGATACAATCAAGTCCACCCTGAAAACTTGGCAATATTGAGTGATTTAATCATCTCAACCATACCAAAAAGTGAACCAATTACTGCAGTAGATTCGCTCAATATAATATGTAAAAGTCCAACCTAGTGGGTGGTGACAGTCCCTAAAAGTGTTTTGAATTTGAAATTGATATGATTTTGTAATATTAGGTGTACAATGCATAATGTATGCACCTTAGATATGTCTCATGCTGAAACTATGTATAACAATGGTACCAATGTATAAAATTCTATCATATATATGTATTTAAATCATATAACTGTGTATTTTGGCCAATTTGAAAATCGAGTAAGTGTGAAGAACATATTTCTTAAATATGCACCCACTACATATGAAGAAATTTGAAAACTGATATAAGTGCGAATGTGGAGAATATGTTTCTGAACCATGCCCCCATTATAATCTAGGTATGCCGAGTACTGAATAAGTGTAGAAAACATGTTTCCAAAATATGCCCACACTGTATATTTGAAACTATGAGTGTGTGGAAGCCATGTCTTTATGACATGTCTCCACTGAATCTGCAACTATAAATATGTGGAAGCCATGCCTCTATGATATGCTCCCACCGATATGCCCCCCCTTTCAGGTGGGGGAATAATAGAAATTGGTAGTTATCTCATCTCAAAAGAATAAGATAACCATATAAATGTGAATGACCCATTTAGCATATAAGAGAACATGTCTGGGTAAATGTATCATTAAAGCGCTTAGTATGTGATCACATCCAGGTCTAAGATTCATGATGAAGATCATGGTAATGTATAAATAGTAATAGTACAAGTCAACAAGCAAATCAAGCACACACATAAGAGCACTCAAAAGCAACTCAAAAGACAATGGTTCAAGAAGATCGCAAATAAGGGGCATGTTCAAATGTTGCACAATCAAATAGACATGACTTAGTCAAATGTCCATAAAAGTAAGAATGACATATTCAAATGTCCATAAAAGTGAGAATGACATATTTAAATGTCCATACAATAAGCAATGACATATTCAAATTTCAAAGAAGTAAACAAAGGTATTGGGGTCGCAAACAATGGAGCATATTCAAATACTCAACAAACAGTTAAATAACAAGGCAAGATACTCAAAGAAGTGTATAAATAAAAACACAAGCAACCAATATAAACATATCATTGTGGCCCTTGGATCTAATGTGTTAGTAAAAAATGTCAAGTACATAGCATATCAAGTACATTGTGAAAGATATAAGCATGAACAAATGCATATGTTAGTACATATATGAGTTTAAATATGATAATGTAAAGTGATCATAAAATGATATAACTTAGATGTATTGTGATCATAAAGGTGGATGCCCCCAACATCCTACTGATGTGAGTAGACGAAAAACCCAACATCCAAAAGTCCATAAATCATGTATTTATGTATGCTTGTATTACACTCATAAAACCATGAAACACATATATATGTAGAAGTAATTGATATACTAACCATCAACATGAAACTAACACATATATGCCAAGGAGCCAATAAAATATGTAGACACCAAAAATATTTTTGGATTTTTTAATGTTTTGATTATTTGGGTATTTTTGAAATATTGGAATATCTCACAACTTTACATTGGATTGTTCACATTGACTGGATCATGATTTGATAAGTTGAATTGGTACATAACATGTTCCTCCTTACGTTTTATGTGTAGTAGAAGAATCGATGCTATCATTTGGAATATGTTTTAATTTGCCTCCATGAGAGAAAAAATACCTTGCTGATTTGGATCAATTTTTGCTTCCATTTCATATAACGAAATTTGCCCAATGTAAATGAGTGTAATGGAATATGGGGTAAGACCCATACTTCTGTAAGGACAATGTGAGGCCCACAAGCAATAGGAATAACAACGAAACCCAATGAATCTTTTTGTTGCACATTTTCATGTCAGATTCATCAAATGTTTAACCCTAAAAATCTAGATGTGGGGGTATTAAAGGTTAATAATTTATAAATAAATAAGCATAGGGGTGATAAATAGATATACAACATGCCAATTAATTGTAAAAATTAAAATAAAACATATACTAAATTTATTATGTTGAGATATGCTAAAAATAGAAAGTACATCTATACTAGATATTGTAATGATAATGAAGACAAGGTACTTCGCTGATTCTGATGCTAATACAAATTTAGATTTAAAACAAGCATGAAGTAAATTGAAAGAATATTCTAGAATAGTCACCAAATTATGGATTTATGTCCCTATAGCCTCAAACACTTATGTCAGCCTTGGATGGTTACGTGGACACTAATATTTAGGTTGGACATAAGTGTCTTGTATAGAATACCTGTTATAACAAGATGCGACCACCTAAATGTTTCTAAATTTTTCATCACCTTCATTCTAGTGCATTCAAATCTAGGTTATTGACTATCACTCCTTGTCAAATAGAAAAACCCTAGTTCTTCCTTCTCATAATGGTTGTGTGAAAAATGGGTTAGTAGGCACATATTGTCAAGTTACCCCAAAGACTCATTTATCAATGAACATTGCCTACATAGCCAATACTCCAAAGAGGGCCTCTGACCTGTGTAGTTCTCCCCTACGTGTTGGCTTGTGTGTGAATCATGCAATATGTGGAAAATAAGTACAACAATGACCTAGCTTGTAACTTGGCAAATCGGGCCCTTGGACTGCTCCTTCAATACTTTAGACCTATGTATGTGTTATCCTTATGACTGATACAAAAATAAGAGAAAATATGGAAGTTTTGATTTATCGAGTGCTTGATTGAATGTTTTTGATAAGTTTCTTTGGTCTGTGCTACGTGAGGAATGAATGAAGGTCGATCTTATATTTATACCAATAAAATTGGAGAATTAATACACATTAAATCACTTAGGCCAACCATTATGACACATTTCATTTACAAATTAAATGACTTTAGAATGTTGGACACTTACATCGGTGCAAGACACTTGTGTCGATGCAGGGTCTGTTTGGGACGCAAGTATCCAAAGAGCAGAAAAGTAGGTAAAGGCTCAAAACTTGCAAAGATGGAAGATAAGTAGGTTTTAAGTATTCTATGCAAGATAGAAGCCCTGGGTCATCAACATAAGATCGATCAAACTAAGAGATAGATCAAAGGGTATAAGAGAGAGCAGATGCAAGACTTTCAGAAGCATGAAAACTCTACAATTGAGAGGAACAATCAAGATATGAGTTTGTCAAGTGTGCAAGACTAAGGTGCTATATAATTCAGAAATAGTGTCTACAAAAATATTCAAACAAACAAAAAACTTCTAAACAAAATCTAAAAAAAAAGTCTTTCTATAAAAAATAATAACAAAAATTTGAACTAAAATTCTAATAACAAAAAATTAAATGAAAATTCAACCCCATACACACACACACACATATTTGACATCTCTCTTTTAACTATATATATTGATTATGGCTAAATGCTTTTATAGTAACCAGAGCAATGAACCAAAAACACGCTATCTTTTGATTGAAGTTAATAAATCAATCTGGGGCACAAATCGCAGGGCCAAATCTCCAACAAAATTGATAATACGAAAAGTAACGACACAAGAAACCCCTCAGAAAATAATATAAAGAAAATGACAACACTATAAAAAACTATGAAATGGAAGAACAACCAACATTAAGAACATGAAAAATCAACGATCAAGGTGAAAATGATCCGCCAACTGATAACAACAATGCTGCATTAGATCAAAAAACTTAAAAAAAAAAAAGATCCAACACGACACATTCATTGAATAAACTCCAAAAAAAAGTCATCCACAAGATGAAATCATTCTTTACAACGATCTCTTAAATCAATCTCAAAGAACCATCTCTATTCATATCTTTTACTTCCAATCTCAATTTCTCAACTTCAAATTTTCATCCTCTTCACTTTAACCGAACCTTTTCACTCCTAAATTCCATACACTATTTTGATCTCGTTATATATATATATATACAATTTTGCCCATGTGACAAAAGATGCCCTCAATCTCCAAACCTCTTATATACAATTTTGCCCATGTGACAAAAGATGCCCTCAATCTCCAAACTTTTCAAAACAAAATATCTTATTACCCTGCACATCAATACTGTTGTACATAACGTCTCAAGTAAATGAATATTCAAATCACATAATATACACAGTGTATATATGACACTTTGAGATATTGGGATCGTAAGGTTTATATTTCGCTCCATTTTATTTTCTTCCCCTCTCTATTGTAGGCCATTTCATTCAGTCTTAGACTTCTGATAATAGCCGTCAAGTTTACACTGCAAAATACGGCTGGACATTTACAGCTAAAATTTCCGTCAAATTTACAAAACAAAAGACGGCTGGACATTTACAGCTAAAATTTCCGTCAAATTTGACAGGTATTGCAAAACCATCGATCTTAAAACCCTAACAAAAAACATTTTCTTGTAAAATAAAAGATTTAGATGTCAATTTTGACCCTTTTTTTAATGTTGTAAATTTCATTTTTCTGTTCCTCGGAGCCAATTTACTCACTACACATATAGAATCTTTGTCTGTCAACGTCGAAAGTGTCTGTCAAATTTACCCTTTAAAAGACGGCGGGACATTTCAAGCTTAGATATCCGTCAAATTTACAGGTAGGTACAAGCTATTAAAACCCTAAGTGAATATTTTAATTATTTTTTGGCTTAGAAGCTTGTGAGAAATTCAATGATTTAAGTATAATCTACGCTAATTTGTTAAATGTTGTATATCTTTTTTATTTATTTGTTTGTATTTTTAGAGAGGAATATTACGAGTGATTGAATGATAAAATAGGGAAGGTGGACTGCAATGACTGTATTAAGTTTTACAAGGAATCTCTACAATTATTACAAGGAGTAAGAAATTGAGTTTCCAATTCTGAAATAAAATTGATGATTCTACAAAGAACGGTTGAGCGGTATATTTTTTTCAATATTTTGATTGCATTCAATAATTTCAATATTTTTTTTGTTATAAAAGTAATTAATTTTTAAACTTTATTTAAAATGACTTTGTTAACTTTTACAGAGAATCTGTAGAATTATTACAAGAACTAAGAAATATAGTTTCAGATTATTGTGACTTGTACCAAGAAGAATTGCTGAGCAGCATATTTCCTCAAGATTTTGATTGCATTATTGAAAGTTTAAAGTTTTTATTTCATTTTTATTTTTTGTTATTAAATTTATTTATTTGGATATAGAAGGTATTAATTAAAAAACTGTATTAATTTTTTTCTTAAGCTTGACGGAAACAATGGAGTCTGTGTCGGGTGCGCTGTACGGTCGAGGCATTGTGACACCAGAGCTTATGGGTTTGAATATCCGCCGGCCTTTTAAACTTTTGTTTTCACACAAAACAGGGCCAGGTTTGGTTTCTTCTTTAAATTCAACAGGTAAAGTGCAAAGAATAAACAGCAGGTTTGGTAAATTAGTGAAGGCAAGTAAAAACAGGGAAGTTATTTCTGTGAAGTGTCCAACGAATGGATATTCTCAGAGAATTTGTTTAAATTTACCAACTGGGGCAGTGAAATTTAGGCATAGAAAGTATTTGATGAGGTGTGAGTCGGAAGGGAGTGACTCATTGGTGTATGCTGATAGAATGGAAAATAATAATGCTGGGGAAGGCAATGGCAAAAGATTGGAGGGTTCTGGTGATGGTAAAAGTGAAAGTTACGGTAAGTTTTATGGGAAAACCAGCAGTGAAGTTTCAGGGAAAAGCAGTGGGACAGGGTTGACAGGGGATGATACCACAGTGACTGTTGAGTCTTCTATTGTTTCGGCATCAAATGTAACAGATAGCGATATTAAACATTCTAGAAGAAGTGCTAAGAAGACAGATAAGGCCCTCGAGGAGTGTATTAGAGGCGAGGGATATTCTCTGGAGTCAATGAGAGAGACGTTGGAAGATGCTTTGAAGAAATTAGAGGATGCTAGGGAGAATAGTAACATGTTTGAAGAAAAGGCGCAGAAATTCTCTGAAATGGCAATTGCATTGAGGGACGAGGCGGCAGAGGCCCGGCAGGAGGCCAATGAGGCCGTGGCCATCATCCAGCAGTTGATTGGAGAGGAAATGGGGGCACAAGAGGCTCTCAGCAAGGCAAAGATTGCGGTGTCTGTTGCAGAGACGCAGACAAAGTTAGCGCTAGAAGCATTACTGAAAGTCCAGGAAAAGGTCAAGGACGAAGTAGAATTAGCAGCATCTAGCAGTGGAGAGGAGGAAAAACTGGGAATTATTGAGGAATTATCTGATGTTCCAATTAAATTTAATGGAGATAAGAAAAAAATGGAGAGATTACATGGCCGCGAAACATATGATACAATGGTAGAGGAGGATCCGAAAATGTCTCAAGAATTGGAAGCTTCTTCCAAGTCGGAGGAAGTAATGGCACTGGGCATGGCTCAGGACGAGATGAGGAAGTGTGAGGTTGCACTTGCAAATTGTGAAGCAGATCTGCACCGCATCCAGGTTTCAAAGCTAGAGTTGCAAGCAGAGGCTGATTGTTTAAATGAAATTGCAGAGAAGGCAGCAAGAAGGGCAGCACAGGCGGATGACGATGTTGCAAATGTGATGGCATTGGCAGAAGAGGCAGTTGCTTTGGAGCTTGAGGCTGCTCAGTGCGTAAGTGATGCACAATTAGCTCTTCAGAGAGCAGAAAAATGTGCTGCAGATGCTGGTCATGGTGTTTCCATTGCAAGTCATGATATTGTTGAAAAGTCAGATTCAGAGGCTTCTTCGGAGAAGGGTAAAATGCTTATCCAAGGAGCTGCAATTGATGCTGTTGCATCTGTGGAAGGTGAAGGGAAGGGTATTGACGTTGATGGAAAAGGTAGAAGAGAAGAGGAGACAATTATTTTACTTGAAGAGGCTGTCTCTGTAAAAGAAGATACACATTCAAGATCTTCACATGTCAGTGGTTTGGTGGAGCAGCTAGATAGTTCACTTAAATCTGGGCATCTTGAGACTTCAACAACTGAGACAGATGTCAAAAAGGATGCTGAACATGAGAGAGTAAAGAGTGTATCAAAAGAAGCAGAACAGGACAAATCAAATGTCTCATTTCAGCAAAAAAAGATGGAGACATCAAAGGATACTGCCGTCAATAGTATTCCAAAGGCATCCACAAAAAAGTCCTCACGTTTCTTTTCTGCATCTTTCTTTTCTTTTGAGGATGATGGAGCAGAGTTCACCCCAGGCACAGTATTTTCTGGATTTGTTTCTTCCCTCAGAAACCAGTTGCCAAAGCTGGTTGTTGGAATGCTACTGCTTGGTGCTGGGTAGAATTTCTTTACAAAAACAACTTTCTTTTAATTTTTTTTAAGAGAAAACTACTGTTTTAGTGGATTTTTTTCTTGTTCTTTTTTTTGCCCTTCCCTTCTATGAGTATTTGTAATTTGTTAATTCACTTCTTATGTGACATAAATATCTATATGTGCAGTGTTTGCATTTAGAGTTTTTCTATAAAGTAGCCACAAATAATGATTTTTACAAGCTCTCTCTGTTTGCTATGCAATTATAGATAATGTTCAATCTGATCACTTATATAGCAAAAGAGGGAGCAGCAGTTTCCATGAATATGTATTATAGGTTGAGATTACATATGGTAAAGATTTATATTCTATTGATCACCTTGACTTGAAATTAGTGATATTTTGTGAGATATAAGTGAGCTCTACATGTTGCCATAATTTGACAAGAAAATATATTTTAGCAATTTGCTAAAGGTGATACAAACAATCTGTGGTAATAATACAATATCTTGACCAAAAATGCTATTTCAGTACTCTCCCGTTGGAAGATGGAGTGCTCTTTTACGCGAGGTTTACTGCTAAGGGATGGGAGTTTTTTTTTGTGAAAACAATCCTTGTGTCAATGGGTTTCGTAAAACAGTCCTGTACCACGAAACTTTCTTGTACAAGAAAGTATATATAGGTAAACAATTCTATTTATAGGTCCAGGAAAAGTTTAGTACCATCATACCATAATGCTGGCCAATCTCTATGATATTGTTGATTGCCTAATGACAGCTATCCTGACCCTGGCTGATCCTCTTTATGGTCATTGGTCTCATAAGAGTTACATGCCCTTCCATTTAGCTTGCTCTTGTGATCCAGGTGGCAGCTCAACCCAGTCAGCCAGTGATTGATCAACTTCCTGTAGTTTCTCATTTTGGTAATTGTGCAACCGGTCTCAAATAGAACAGGAACGGACATGGCTCATGAAATGGTCCATATTCTCTACATTATTTGTATATATGCTACATAGTCACATGGGATGATTCAGGAGGAGTGGAGAAAAACTCTTAACACTACACTACTTGGCCTTTGTGCCCAAATGGATACAGCCCACACAACACAACATGATGTATAGAGATTCCATTACATCCCTTGAGGAACATGACTGCCCTTACAATCCCCTTGTTGACATTTGGAGTACATGCATTCTACTATGTTCACCAGTGTCTCAGGTTTACTCATTTTTCCCACTACATTTATTTCATCACAATTCATATATGAGACAATTCGTAGCTGTTTCTGTCAAGCTCTAACATTATGTAATTTCAGTCTTGTACAAAGCTTTTGGTTTAATACAATTCAGATTACAGTTTCTATGGCAATATTGCCCTATTTTTTGATACATGATAATTGTGGGGTAGGCGGGCCCACACCCGATCTGGGACACAAGCGGGGGTTCTGGTCCCTATATCTCCACTAAGCCAATTCGCCGATATATGCCCCCTGCTGTGGGTTGCCTAATCACTTGTGAGATCTGAGCTGGGGTCGCCACTATGCCAATACATCTGCTTTAACCATTGCACCACAACCCAGGGGACTGGCAATGTTGTTCTGTTGGTGTGAATATACTTTGTTTGTGAGAATCTTTTGGATACATTGCGTAGAAATAATTAGGTCGGATGTTTCGGGTCTCTCTACCAGATCCATAATTAGCGAAAAGATTGAAGCTAATGCTTGTCCAAATAGATAGATTTTAGTTTGCTTGAATAATAATGTCACATAGTGGTAGTAGGCTGAAGACAATAATTCAGTTTCCCAAGAATGATTAATCAAACGTAATTAATTAATAAAGTAATAAACTCATTAGAAACTATTTTTAATAAGTAATTCAATTAATTAATTAATTAATTAATTAATAATATGGTCTTTAGAAGAAGGCTATCAGGCAAATCAATCCATCATAAAATAGTTAGGATTGATGTGGAATTTGAAAGTGTGTATTAGTGGCTTCCAAGATTGACCAAGCTTCCAACCATTGTCTTTAATTAGTAGGACGCTTTTCATTTTTTATTCCTTCTCTTATTCTCTTGGTCTTCCAGTGGTTCTCAATAGCTAGAAGTATGGATTCCCCAAGTTGGATAGGGTGGTTTGAGTGCATTTCATGTTCTGTAGGAATAAATTGTTCAACACTACCTCTTTGGATTGCCACATAATTCTGTTTAATTTTGGTTTGGAAGAATCTACTGTATTTCCCTCATATGGAATGCCACAGGTGCTTGAAATCTCATAGACACCTTTTTTGAGCATCATTTCTCGGTCGTTTTTGGTAGTTCTAAGATTGTTTTTAAGGTTTTAAACGGTTTGAACCAAGTCTGTATGTGCTTTTTCGAAATTATGGCTAATTTTTCCATAGTGCCTTGTAAGGTAGGAAAACTTTCTCTCTTACATTCTAATCGTTGTTTACTCGCTTCCACCCTAATTGATCAAGGAGGATCTGTCAACAATAGTTCCAAGGTCCAACAACACTGCCAAGCCTGTTCTCACAGCTTGCAGTAGTTGTTGTACTTGTTTAATGGTTTGCGGTACATCAGCACAACCTCTAGAGGTTAGCGGTACCTCCAAGATCATCTCGTCTCTAATAGACACTACACACATTCCAACAATGGTGCAGTGCAATTTGTGCAAATCGGATATGGTGCCATTCTTGTGTCTGCTAGACCTTCTGCGGTACCTACCATTGGATTCAACAAAGTTTGACACACCTTATACCAAACCGGAAAGGACAACTCACACTGCACGGTCCTCCAAGTGCCGACAACTTGCTGCTTCCATCTCCGAAAGTGCGAAGTGCATTAGTTTCAAAGGCTTAGCTGATGCGTGGTTTAGGGGTAGTGCCCCTGTCATGGGGCAACGCCACGTGCCAAAATGTCGAGCATTACTTCTGATACTGATCAAAACAACCATCAGAAGGCAAAGAATCACATAGAAGTTTAACTGTTTTAACTTTTGTAACGATTCTTTTTGCCTTCACGGCTTTCGTAACATATGCATACACATTTTTAGCTTTAGTTAGCAATCAAAGTAGAAGAGAGACAATCATACATCTTTCTCAAGAGTATGCCATGTACAAGATACACAAATAAATAATAAATTCATTGTTTCAGTTCTATTATGTCTCTTTCTCTATTCTCATTTAGATTGTTGTCCACTGGGTTGTCTCCTAGGCCCCAGATCAATGGTATGAGAGCAGTTCATCTTGTTTGTGCATTTCCCATCAAATTAGGTAAGGGTGTTTGAAGCTTGACGTCAAACCATGAGACCCATCAGAGTACTTGCTGTGCCGTTTCAAGCAAGTTATGAGATGCAATCCAAGAGACGATCAACAATAGCAATTATAAATCTCTTCGAGGGCAAAAGGCATTTATGTAAAACTAGTTTGCTGAAGTACTTGAATAGGTGGTTCCATCAACTCACAAATCAGGTAAAGCCTTTGGTGGTCAAGTCCCCCCTAGGTTTTAAGTAAATCTAAATGTGTTTGAGTGTAAAATAAATATAAATGCAATAGATAACTGGTTAGATCAGTGAGAGTCATATTTATCTATGAATGACTTTTTTGATGAAGAGTAAATCAAAATTACACTTTTGAAAGCTTCTTCACCCGTCAAGAAGTGTTGGCAAGCACATTCTTTGTGGGAGAAAAACTAGACAAAAGATGAATCTAACCCAACCTCGGAGACATTCCTGGGAGCCTTCAAGGATGAATATTCTCTTGAAGATGTCTATGATGATCACTACATTCAGTGGCAAAAACTGTGGAAAGAACATGACCAACTAGTCCAAGCTGTAATGAGCCTAACCCAATATGGCTCAAAAACTCTTCACTTGCTGCCCTTGAAATTTTATCAAACAGTTGGTGTGCGAAGTCTAAATTTGCTGTTATCAACTCTTTGATGATTCTTGACGTTGTTAGAGAGTATAAGCATTCCTCTAAACTTAAACTAAGATATGTAATTGACTGATATGAAGTGAGTATGCAAGCTACTATATGTGTATGACTCACCAATACAATTATATGATTGAAAGTATGCATTTACAGCATGTGGCATTCATTCAAACACTTGCTATGCAATCCCTATGATGTAAATGTTGACTTTTAGCTAGAGACATATTGGCAAACAATTGTCTTACGAACTGAAATGAATACTACAGCCATGTATATAAGACAAATAAATGATATGCAAATCCTTCCTTTTATTAGTATGAGGCATGGCTGAGTACAAGCGGATTATGATATTTTTGCCAAGACTCTTGGCTTACAATGCTAACATATGCAACCCTAAGTCTGAGTACAATGGCAAATCTGATTGAGAATGATTTCCTACAGCAGCAAGACTAAATGACTGAAATGATAATGCAAACTACTTCAGAATTACAAGAGGAACCTTATTAGGAAGTCTTCTAAATCGATGTAGAGAAGACAGCCTTTGGAGGATGTAATGACGATTTCTTGATGCCAAACCAAGCCTCTATATGCCGCCCTTGTTTTCAGACCTGCCCTCTGAGATGAAATAATATGCAGCTGTAAAGACCCCACTCAAGCATTGAAAATGATTGTAGGACCCTCAAGAATGGAGCGCCCAGCCTCGAGAATAAAATTGCTGCCTTTTGTGGCTTCCATGAATAAAATCGTGGCTCCCAGGTATGCTGAGATAAGGTCTGAAATTACATCAGACTGCTGTTATTAAAAATCAGACTTTAACTTTCTTCTCAAATGCCAAAATTGATGCCAATGCCAAGCTGGAAAAATAATACCATTTATTCTCCCTAATTGCCCTAAATAAAACTCCAAAATTTGCCAATGAAGAACAAGTAGAATGTCTAAAGAAACTCTCTCGACTTTGCAACCCTTCGGAGGATCTTTCACAACCTCAGTTATGCCAATCAAAGAGAGTTTTCGTTCTCAATGATCGAATGTAGAAACTGCAGAAACCCTTGGCTCTACAATGGACATATCAAAAGCAAATATTAATTCTTGGATGATTAGAAGCTTAACTTGACCTTCCTTTATATTTTTTCTCCACCCTTTCAAGATGCTTATAGAAATAATATTAAAATAATATTATTTCACTTAATTGACTCTTATGTTTTAATATTTTATTTAAGTCACTTTAATTAAATTAATTAAATATAAAGTCACCCTTTTAATTTTTTGATTTATTTGATAACTTTATAAGAAATTAATTTAATTAATTTCTCTTTATTTTTCAACTTAATCTTTGGAGACTAAAGGCTAAGAACCTTCTGAGATGGCTAGAAAAATGGGGACATTACAGTTTGCCCCTCTTGAAATTGCTTGTCCTCAAGCAATTCAATCACTCCACCTGGTTCCCACAAGTAGAACTGTGTAATGTCCCTGTTATCTCCAAACCACTGTAACACCATCACAACCGACTGAGCCTGCCAAACCAAATCAATCTCGCCAACAAGTACCACAAAAGTATGCAACTCAAAAGACTGACAAGATTTGTTTCCAATCTCTACATAAGGCAAGCTATCAGGGAAACTGTCTAACACATGCACTTCTGAATTGTGCCTCCAAAATACATCGTGCACACGAGGATCAAGTGTAGAATCATATGCACTCCTCATTATGTACTCCTCATGAAACTCCTCTGCAAGCCCTCTTTGAAAATCCGATGCACTGGAAGAGTCCCAAATGCTACAATCAGCGACCAACCAAGACTGGAATGAAGAGAGTGACCATCATCTAACTAAAAAAGTGGGTTGTTAAATGTCCATGTAGCATCTGTCTCGAACAAAGGATTGGGAATCATCTCATGCTCCTTCACCTGTATCAACTCCTCATCTTTCCCCCTGTCCATCCCCTCGCAAAGGGTGATAGCATGCAAACTCCCATCTGTGATTTCCCTCAGCGTATATTTCTTGTTATCAACCTCAAATTTCATTTCCATTTTAGGTATGTTGAGGGTAAATTCTCCCAAGTCCTGGAGCCATTTCATGCCCAACACTATGCCCATCTCATCCATGTTGATCGCATAGAATTCAGTCTGTAACTCATAACCATTCAACAAGGTGAGATTATTAATCCGTCTAGTGCATGTGAGGGTATAACCATCAGCAACTCAGACTCCGAATCCATCAAAATTCATGACCTGAAGTCTACATCTAGCCACAAAACCCTCATCTATGTGTTGCCCCAGTGTCAAGCATAGCAATGTAGTGCCGTCCTTTAACTGTTCCTTTGAATCTGAATGTAGTCTTATCCTGTGTATTAGTGAGGTATGCCAAAGGAGCCACATCCTCATCAGGCTCCAATTCTGTAGAAGCCTTTCCACGTTGATCATCTCCTATAGTAGCTTGCTGATCTGAATCCTAATATGCCCACATGATACGATTTGCCTTGCCCTAGGCCTCAAAGGACAGTCATGTTGATTATTGTAGGGTTCCTTGCACCAATAACACTTCTTTTTCCTTAATTCTTCCCATGACTCCTCCATGTTTGCTGGTTTCTTTTTCTTATCAATGGACTGAGGTGGATCCTCTTTGCTGGAGGAACATCTTTGGGTGTAAACCTGCTTTTTGGGGCTGCAAACTTCATACTTCTTGCCTTCCTCATAGCCTTCTAAAGTGAAGGGGGATCAAAAGCTTTTATCCATCCTTTCAAAGGCTCTAATAGGCCTTCAATGAATAACACCACTAATCGTCTCTCTGAAATATTAGAAACCCTTACTGAAAGTTTCTGGAAGTCACCAATGTAGCCCTCCAAACTACCAACTTGCTTAAGCTGTGCCAAATCTTTGAAGTAGGATTCAGGGTCCTTCCTGTCAAAGCGCTCTATCAATCTGTCCACAAAATCTTGATAAGATGTGATGTGGTTATGCTGCAATGTAGCAAGCCCATGAAACCACCACTCATGTGCTACTCCTTCCAAATGTAGGGTGTCATATTTGATAGCTTCTTTTGCCATGGGTCAAAGTGTCAAGAAGGTATCCAACTTGTGAATCCATGACTGCGTTGTAACCTTCCCACTACCATCAAACATGGGTAATGCGAGCTTGCTAGTACCTTGCTTAAGCTCCTTGTTCTAGTTCCTAGGTCTTTGCTCTTGTCTAGACTTATAGTAGTCTCTTCTCTGGTTGACAAACCTGTCAAAGTTCATGCTTTCCCGCACCTGTGGTGTCAACAACTCCCATTCATCATTCGCAGCGATGACCGGATCAACATAGCTTGCTTCGTCTTCAACATTCTCCTCCTCGTCCTTCTCTCAAAAAGGTAGGCCGGGTATGTCTATCTGCAGTTTGAGAAGGAGTACGATGTGCCCTAGGTGTCCCAGCTACACTCCTGTTATCCTCAACACCCCTGTTCTGCTGTAACTGAGGAACCAACTGCTGCATTGTTGCTGAGAAACCCTCGAAAGCTCGAGTCATGTGCTCAAAAAGCTCTCTACTATCTCTATCCTCATTGTTTCCCTCATTTCTTCTTTCATTTCTTGGTGGACCTTCTTCTGCCCTGTCACCCATTTCGGCCAATGGTATGTCTTCAAACGGAATTTCCTCTTGCCAATTATCTTCTTGCTTCGCCCTTCTGCGAGTGTAGTACCTGTGATGACATCTCATGTGAAACTTTAATCTTCCAAGATGGCAGGATCAAGGCTCTGATACCACTGTAATGAGCCTAACCCAATCTGGGTCAAAAACTCTTCACTTGCTGCCCTCGGAATTTTATCAAACAGTTGGTGTGTGAAGTCTAAACTTGCTGTTATCAACTCTTTGATGATTCTTGACGTTGTTAGAGAGTATAAGCATTCCTCTAAACTTAAACTAAGATATGTAATTGACTGATATGAAGTGAGTATGCAAGCTACTATATATGTATGACTCACCAATGCAAATATATGACTGAAAGTATGCATCTACAGCATGTGGCATTCAATCAAACACTTGCTATGCAATCCCTATAATGTAAATGTTGACTTTTAGCTAGAGACATTTTGACAAACAGTTGTCTTACGAACTGAAATGAATACTACAGCCAAGTATATAAGACAAATAAATGATATGCAACTCCTTCCTTTTATTAATATGAGGCATAGGTTGAGTACAAGCGGATTATGATATTTTTGCCAAGACTCTTGGCTCACAATGCTAACATATGCAACCCTAAGTCTGAGTACAATGACAAATCTGATTGAGAATGATTACCTACAGCAGCAAGACTAAATGACTGAAATGATAATGCAAACTACTTCAGAATTACAAGAGGAACTTGATTAGGAAGTCTTCTAAATCGATGTAGAGAAGACAGCCTTTGGAGGATGTAATGACGATTTCTTGATGCCAAACCAAGCCTCTATATGCCGCCCCTGTTTTCAGACCTGCCCTCTAAGATGAAATAATATGCAGCTGTAAAGACCCTACCCAAGCACTGAAAATGATTGTAGTACCCTCAAGAATGGAGCTCCCAACCTTGGGAATAAAATCGCTGCCTTTTGTGGCCTCCATGAATAAAATCGTGGCTCCCAGGTATGCTGACATAAGGTCTGAAATTACATCAGACTGCTGTTATTAAAAATCAGACTTTAATCTTCTTCTCAAATGCCAAAATCGATGCCAATGCCAAGCTGGAAAAATAATACCATTTATTCTCCCTAATTGCCCTAAACAAAATTCCAAAATTTGCCAATGAAGAACAAGTAGAAAGTCTGAAGTAACTTCCTCAACTTTGCAACCATTCGGAGGATCTTTCACCACTTCAGTTATGCCAATCAAAGAGAGTTTTCGTTCTCAATGATCGAATGTAGAAACTGCAGAAACTCTTGGCTCCACAATGGACATATCAAAAACAAATATCAATTCTTGGATAATTAGAAGTTTAACTTGACCGTCTTTTATATTTTTTCTCGACCCCTTCAAGAAGCTTCTAGAAATGATATTAAAGTAATATTATTTCACTTAAATGACTTTTATTTTTAATATTTTATTTAAGTCATTTTAATTAAATTAATTAAATATAAAGTCACCCTTTTAATTTTTTGATTTATTTGGTAACTTTATAAGAAATTAATTTAATTAATTTCTCTTTATTTCTCAACTTAGCCTTTGGAGACCAAAGGCTAAGAACCTTCTGAGATGGCTAGAAAAATGGGGACATTACACAAGCCTACAGTGATGCCTTCCACGACCTGTATGCAAGGTTGGACTCATTTGAGTCAGAGTAGGATAGAGTCCTCAAGTACTATAGCAGCCTACGACCATCTGTTTAGTCCAAGCAGATGCTGACCAAGGTCAAGATAGTGGGGAATCCTATTGCTATGCAACAACCATCAAGGAAGACTTCAAGTTGAAGGGCAAGTGAGAAACAACTTTCATGCCAAATAATGCATTGCTTCAGACAAGTGTAAAGTTACAAACCGTCTAAGCCAAGTAAATGTTGTGATAAACACAAAAATAACATACACTCCACTGTAGAGTGTGATGGCCATAAGAGTTTGCTTATGCAGGCACAAATAAAGGATTATGCAATCGAGCTCTATGATGAAATGATTGACATAGATCCAAATGTTTTAGTAGCCATTGCACAAGCAACACCAACAATGCAAGATGTTGAAGTAGAATGCCTATTCAATTCACAGACTTTGGTGCAAGGGCAACTATTGGAATTTTTGATCGATGGCGGTAGCATGAAAAACCTCATTTCTGAAGCAACTGTCAAGTGACTGAATTTTCCAACCATGCCTTGCCCACGACCTTACAAATTGGGATGATTTAGAAGCTGCGACACGAAATGCATGCGTGTCACTCTATAATGACGCTTTTCATATTCTATCCGTTTTTTCAAAGAGGAGGTAGTTTGTGTTGTAGTGCCAATTGATGTTTGTGATGTATTCCTTGGGCATCCCTACATGCATAGTCACAAGTATATGTACAACGCCAATCCTTGCAACATAATTGCATTATTGGGTAGTAAGAGATATTGGATTTTAGAAGTGATTCCATGTTCTATAACATTTAGAACATATCCTACTGATGCATGACCTCAACCAAAAAAGACAAATCAAATTTTGGAAACTTTGTATACACAAAACTAATTTATGCCCGTGTACAGAGTCGTTAGAGCAGATCAGCTCCCACAACCAGCCAAATGGTTCACGAAGTATCAGCTAGAATCTAAGGTTCCACCCCTGCTTCCTAGACTCAATGCAATTAGGACTATTGCTTTACAAGGAGGGGCGATTGATCCAAGAGGATCTACCAATAACAATTCTAGCTTGTTCTCACAATGTGCGGTAATTGTGGTTCTTATTCAATGGTCTACGTACATTTGCACAACCTCTAGAGGTTGGCGATACTTCCAAGATCCTCATCCTATCTCCAACAAATGCTGCACACATTCCGACAGTGGCGCAGTGCAATTTGTGAAGATTGGACGTGGTGCCACCCATGCGTGCGCCAAACCTTTTGTGGTACCTACCATTGGCTTCAACAAGGCTTGACAAACCTTCATGCCAAACATGAAAGAGAACTCACATTGCTTGCTATTGCTAGGTGTCGATAGCTTGCTGTTGCCATCCCCACAGATGCAGACCATGTTAGTTTCAAAGGCTTAGCTGGTGTTGGGTTGATGGGTAGCACCCACTTTGTGCCCAAACGTTGAGCGTTACTTCTAATGCCGATCAATGCAACCATCAAAAGGTGAAGAGTCACATAAAAATTCAACCGCTTCAATTTTTGTAACAGTACTTTTTGCTTTTGCAAATTTGTAATATATGTATTCACATCTGTAGCTTTAGTTAACAATCAGAGTTTAAAGCTAGCAATCAGAGTAGAAGATAGACAGCCATACATCTTTCTCAATAGTATGCCATGTAAAAGAAGCAAAAATGGTAACTATCCAAAAGCTATCAACCTATCACCGAGTTTTATATCTGCTATCAGCTAGATTGTTGTACCCTGTGATATTCTCTAATATATCCACTGTACCCTGTAAAGCTCCAACCTCCACATTTTTTTGTAGTTGCCAAAGGAAAGCATACAAGAAAGGCTTACAAAATTTGAATGGTTTGAAGTGTGGATTTGAGAGGTAAGAAGAATGGCTGCATCTAGGGTTTATTTTTTTTCCCAATTTTCTACCTACTACTTATAAGCTTCTAGCTGCTAAAACCAAAGGTTGTAATTTGTTTTTTACATTTGTTCATCAAACTTCCTAGGCCTACAAGAATCGGATGCCATTTTTGAAGTTGAAAACTTGAAAGTTGAAACCTTATCCTTGCATGGAAGCATTGCTATGGTGGCCCAAAGAACAACTATGTCATATGCAACTATTCGTAGTTTAAGATGAGTCTAGGTGTCAATCACCTCAAATACCTTATAACATGGATTCCAAGTAATGATGTGTGTCTATGCGACAAAGCACCCCCTGAGGCTCAAAGAGAGATGGTTGTTGTCCTTCTTGCTTATGAGGAGAAAAAAAAAAAAAAAAAAAGAGGATTGTTGGAGCATTTGCAATTGTGATGAATAGAGGGCAACGCGAGCTGATTCTAATGAGTTAGGAGTTTCTATCTCTTCTGTTGCCTCGAGTGTAGTTTGGAGATGGGGCTCATCTACTAGAGACAATTCGGGTTCACCTGTACATGGTTTTTTTGTACCTTGAAATACCCTTTGGGGCACAACCTTTACTCGAAGGTACGACTTGGAACTGGGAATTGTGGAATGAAGCAACGGTGGCTATGAAAAACTTCTAGTACTACAACAACATTCCATTCAACGTGGGGAAAAGTTTGTATTGGGAGAATTTGGTAACCGCATTGAACATTGCTAGAAAGGAGTTCAAGGCCTCTAGACTCATGATTTGAGAGGCCTATTGTTGGAGGATGCCATAAAAAATACACAGATTATTATAGATGAACAAAAAATAATATGGTGCAAAAAGGGCTACAACATTTTATTTGATAGATGGATGTAATGAATCGCACCTTGATTAACTTTATAGTGGCTTCAAGTGGGCACTTGATGTTCTTGAAGTAAATTGATGCCTCTCACCAAGTGAAAAATGCAAACGCTTTGTGTGATATGTTGGACGAGATTCTCATGGAAGTGGGTGTAGAGAATGTCATCCAAGTTGTGACTGACAATGCAACAACATAGGTAGCAATAGGGAGATTTCTTGAGAAGAGATGCCCTTCACTTTTTTGGAGCGCTCTTGCTCAGCACTTTGCATTGATCTCTTACTTGAGGACATAGAGAAGATGATGTGTAAAAAATGTGGTTGAAGAGGCGAGAAATATCACAAAATACACCTACAATTAACCTTGGGTGCTAAGCTTGATAAAAAAGCACACAAAGCAATTGGAAGCCACATGATTCGCTACAAATTTCATCACATTGTTGCCTACTAACATTTCTTAAGCAAATGTTTGTGAACACACTGTGGTTGGAGTTTCCCTATGACAGGAAGGCCGAAGGCGAAAGGGTCTTGAAGACCATTTTTGATGATATGTTTGGAAATACCATAAATGAGGTCATCAAGATAACTTTAGACTTAACTATTTCTTAGTTATCATTTATTTTATTATTATTTTTTTTGGCTCAAATTTATTTTAATTTTAATTGTAAAATTGTGGGTTATTTTGTTTTAGGTGTCAAAGCCTCTAGTTAGAGTACTATGGTTGGTGGATGTCGAAAAAAATCCAATGGGGTATTTGTATGAGGTCGTGGATATGGCCAAAAATGCCTTAGCAAATTATTAAGGGTAAAATAAAAAAAATATGAACTCATTTGGTGTCTAATTAATCGGAGATGGAACAAGCAAGTCCATTGACATATACATGAACCCCCAACCTACTACTTGAACCCCAAGTGTTTCTTTGCAAATTCATTTAGTGCTGATGAAGAGGTCATGGATGGCCTAAACACATGTATATAGAGAATGATTGCCGACGAAGCCATTAGAGACATACTTGTCGATGCGCTGTAGATTTATAAAACTATAGAGGTGAGGCTCTTTTCTTTACCTTTATTCAATCGAAGGAGAATGACCCATCAACTAGGTAAAAAACAACATTCAAATTGAGTCATATGATTTTAGTCTCATTACTTCTTTAATAAATGCATGCCGAGTTGACTTACAAAGTTATAAATGTCCTATTTGCAAATGTTTTGGTTGGAAGATTATGGTGCTAAAACACCAAATCTTCAGAAGTTAGCCCTCCACATTTTGTCCTAGCGATGTAGCGCTTTTGGGTGTGAACGAAATTGGAGCATGTTTTAGGCAATTCACACAAAGAAGCACAAGTTGACAACACGACGCCTCAACAACCTTGTCTTTGTGTGGTACAATCTTCGTCTTTGTGTGAGACATGTGGAAGGACAAGATAGTCACGAGACAATTGACTTGGATGATATTGATCCATGCACAAACTTGATTGTTGAGTCTGAGGATGCCTATTAGGAACCCATGTTTACCCAGGAGGAAGTTACAAATTTGGAGAGGGAAGCAGAAAAAGCGATAACAGCAGGGGAAGTGGAGGCATCGAAAGAGGTTGGTGAGGATCTAGACGATATTTTTGCGGATGATGTTCCAAAGGAGGAATATTTACCTTCCACTTCCATGGCGCTTTAGAGAAGTTGCAGATGATTTTATGGTGCGTTGATGACTATTCTGTGAGCATTGTACATTTTCTTTTTTGTCTGAAACTAAGCATTGTACTGTTGTTTGGTCGAAAACTAATAGAAAACATACTTATGTGTTATCCACATTCATCTTATGTTTTTCATGTGTTTTACATGTTTCGGTTTATTTTATGAAGCTATATATTTTATAAAGTAATGATAAAGTTGTCAAGTAATTAGCGAGTCTCGAGTACATGTCGAAATTTTGGGTTGCGAGTACGAGTTTTTAAATTATGCTTCAATCCATATGGAACAAATATTTTAATGATTGTGTCAAGAGACACATCTTTGAAGCACTAGAGCTCCAAAACAGAGAGGGAGACATCGTTTACAAAATTGTGATGAAGAGGCAAGCCTCAAGTTGCAAGATGAACCCGTAAATTGAATCCCCGAGTAGGCTTATGTCGTTGAGGTCTCCTCTAGCACAACTCTGTAGAAAAATTGAAACTTGGACAAAGCATCTATAGAAGTATTGAACATTGTAATCATAGTTTTGCTAAGGTTAACCACTAGCGAAGGACCACATCATTTGCAACAAACAACAAAATAATCAAGAGATGTAAGGTATCACCATCCTCAACACAAGTGTTCTCTCTAAGAATGTTTTCAAGCTCATCAACGTAGATCCCAAATAGAAAAAGGAATTACAGTAATGTCCCCAAACGACCTAAAGTAGGTCACTTGGACTTGAAGAGTACATTCATTATAATAGAGAAGTAGTAGGATATAGGGACCCAATACTACAAAAAAGCAACTAAGTACTAATTATGAAAGAAATGTAAAAATAACAATGGGGTAAACCTACAACATTTAGATCCCAAATCACAAGAGCTGAGAACAAATAGACTGATGAGGGTAGGATCTCTCAAGGAAGCATGGAGCCGACAAAGACGAGAGAGGAAAATTATATAGGAGACTAGTGATGTCATATGTGTGTATCAAGGCTTTGGCTCGAATGACCAACATCATCGTCTATCAATGTAACAAGGTCAATGTAGGACTTGAAAATGCTTATAGGGGAATGTTTAGGGCTAATGAGGCTAGTTGGACAATCCTAAGAGAGTGGTGGGTACTTCCTCGAGAACCTTTCCTAACATCCATCGGATGATGAACCATTGGTGGTAGAAAAAAGACTAGTAATGCATCCCTGCTTCTATGATAGGCCTGTGGACAATGGGAAGGCCTCCAACGTTGATATAATGTGGATCAACTTCGCCTTAATTGAGGCTGTGTGTTTCACTAATATAATGGTTGATTGGTTGTGGGATGAGTATGTTTGTTTCCCTGGCCTTCCCCTCTCCTATATGGCTTCATAATGCGCCCCCCTCCAAAAAAAAAAAAAAAAAAAAATCCCGTTAAAATGCCTCTAAATACATGCCTTATTGTCCCAAGTCAGTTATGCGTCTTCAGTGCATCTTGGAATTGCTTCAATGACTCTAAAATTCTGATTCATTCAAATAATTATTCCTACATTGGTTGGTAGGCTTGGTCTGTGA
Organism: Torreya grandis; assembly: GCA_037957365.1. Classification (NCBI taxonomy): domain Eukaryota; kingdom Viridiplantae; phylum Streptophyta; class Pinopsida; order Cupressales; family Taxaceae; genus Torreya; species Torreya grandis. Next base: position 1,346,993 of record JARHVA010001181.1, read on the forward strand.
CAATATATAAGCCCCAATAGACCATGATCCTTATGTCAATGGGGGTGATGCCACAATCGAAATGGCCCTCCTACTAACATAATGGTTGATTGGTTGTGGGATGAGTATGTTTGTCTGCTTGACTTTCCCCTCTCCTCCTATATGGCTTCATAATCCGGAAAAAATCTCGTTCTAATGCCTCTAGATACATGCCTCCTTACCCTAATTTGGATATGCCTCTTGAGTGCATCTTGGAATCGCTTCTACAAATATAAAAATATCACTTCGTAATCTATCCCATTTGAATGTGAATAGGATGTATCCAATGGACACTAATCATCTATAATAGCTGAAGTGGGTTGAAAGAAGGAAGTGATCAACATGACAAATTTAAGGGTCTTGTGTAAGGATATGTGTTTGTGAATGACACCTTTGATTTGGTGTGAAAGAAAGTGGAAAAAGAATTCCCTGAGCCTCTTTGACAGTGGTAATTCCCTTGGATCTTGTGGTGGATAGGACATGTGAAAATAAAATGCTCCCCAATCTTTACCTCTTGGAGGGGGCAGGGCTGATGGAATATGGTGTCTAGTCTCAACTTTTAACTAATGAGAGCATACCCTCAATTGGCCAAAGGGAATCATCAAACCACGTGACCAATGATGTTCAAGATAGTTGGGTTGAATGATGATGCCATCTACAATCCATAAGAAATGCACAACCCAAAAAGCCAACTTGGTTCTAAGCGATTGTGGAAGAGACGTCCGACTTATCGACATGTATTGTTGGTATATATCCTTTGACAACCTTGTTGATATCATTTAATGGAAGAAGGTGAGCAAAGGAATCTAAGGAGTACTTGAATGTAGGAAGATGATCAATAGAGACGCCAATGGATTGGAAGGTGCTTGAATCATTTGCCCTTTCTTAAAAAGCAAGAGTCCCAATTGTGTGGTGACCACTCGCAAAAATTGAACTTGGAGCTACGAAAAGGTATATCGCTTTGCTTGATTTGCTTATTGCCCCTTCTTCACAACTCAAAACAACTAATGAGTGTCATGGCGAGTGCGAGTTGAGGTAGTGTTAATGAGTTTATCTTTCTGCACTAGACTTTAGTGTGTAGGATCCAAACTTGAGGGATACTGAATTGTGAAAGGCTCGATCAAGGGTGGTGTATATGGCTTGAGTAATTCAACATTGAATACATGATGTATGCCTAAATATGGAGGAAGATCTAGGACAAATGTGTTCTCACTAGTGGTGTGAAATATGGTGCAAGGACCATATCGTAGTGGTTTGAGCTTGTGGTGAGGACCTTGGAATCTTTTTACAAGTACAACCTCTTGGCCTATGTTTTGACATGGGCAAAAAAAGGGGTTATAAAACACTTATGTTTTGATCTAAATGGGCACGGGTTATCGAATGCTTACTATAGGCTTGAAATATTTACAAACTTTAACTGAAATCCTGATTTAAACTAGATTTTCTAAAGAAAAGAAAATGTTTTGAAATCAAACATTTGAAAAAAAATCTTTAGTTCAGAGACAAAACTCAAACTACAGATTTATTAGTCTCATGAAGTTGATCACACTCCACTTTCACGCTGAAAGCGAAAACAATTCACTACAATTATGACAAAAGTCCAATTTTGTAATTAGTGCAAGTTTTAAAGATCAAGTGATTTTGATTCCCTAAGTAACAACAGTTTAGACAAAGAAGTTAACCAAATGACCAAAATAATGAATTCCATATTTCATTCACCACAAATAACAAAGGTTTATATTTGAAAGTAATTCCAAGAATTCAGTAGTGATTAGTTAGAGTGAAATTCATTCACGCAATAACACTGAAATGACATATGCTTAATTCTATCTTAAAACACAGAAATACCACAATAATTTCATCACCAAATTTGCAGAGATGAAGATTGACTCCTTTGTATTAAATTTTAAAGAACACAATGTCTCCTTGCAAATTTTCTAACAAAGTCTGTATATCCTTTTGAAACATTACATATATGTATATATAGGCAACAAAGGCCTCTCCACAGAATGTGAAACGAACAGTCTTCAAGCGACTCTTAATCCTTAGCAAAAAAGTCAATTAAAGATTGATTTTGTTGTTCCTTCAATTGTTAGCAAATATGAATGCTGAAAGAATGAAGAGAAAATTGAAGGCACAAATTGAAGTGCGTGTTTATCCTACTTTTATTGAGTAAAAGGAAGTTACAACAGTTGGGGTAGTTTTTAATTAACCATTAGTTAATTTACTAACTAACAGCGAATTAATAACTTTAACACCCTACTTTAATGACTAAACTGGAGACTTTTCCAAGTCTGTCCAGAATTTTATGAACAAAGTGGGACCAAATAGTTTAGTTATTAAATTTGTAGGCTGCCTTTTAGATATCAACATGAAATCTGCAGTCTTACATTTTGCTGCTGCCCAATGTAGGGGTTTCGGTGTAGACAAAAACCAAAAATGATAGCCAACAAGAAAACAAAGACATCGTCGTGTAGCAATAAGATGTATCAAGATGTCCACCAATTCGCTGAAGGGTGATTCATTGACCGGTGATGAATCATCATTGGTTGATAACTTTAACTTGACCTCCATAGTTCTGAAACTAGAATCTTGGAGACGCTGATCAAATAAAATTTATGAGGCTTATGAAGCTTTCTTAAGTTCGTATAGGGGCTTAATCATCTCGCAAACCAAATGATCACGACCAACTTGAATGTTTTTTAGGCAACACCATGTAGACCTCCTCGTCCATATCTCCAGAGAGAAGCAACTGAAATGTCACCATATTTGCAATAGGGGTAAAAACCAACTCCACAGTAGTAGCAGTGGGATAAAAAACCAACTCCACAATAACAGTTGGAGTAAAAACCAACTCCACAGTAGGAGAAGAAACTATCTCCTCATTTATTCCCCTTTGTTGGGAAAAGCCTTTTGCAATAAAATGTACTTGTCTAAAGTACCAATTTTGTCCACCTAGATGCAGCCAATGGGTTGCATAAATGGAAGTTTAGGGACCATACAAAGGTTAGAAGTGAGAGAAAAATGACCATGTTCTGCTGAAGTAACAACCTTGTTTCTGGTCCTTTGAGCCAGTGCCTGTGTGGCATATCATCCTCTTACACAACTACCTATGCATCCTTCTAACATTGAGGAATTACATCCACCTGCATACCTTGTATAGTGGATATTCCCTCCACAACTTGTGCGTGTAAGTTGATTGGGGCAGGGTCAACAAGCCTTTGAGGAATTTCATTCTCCAGCACATTTTGTATGGTGGAGTCTCCCTCCACATTTGCATTTACGTTGACTGTAGTAGGGTCAATGAGCCTATACAAGCCATCTTGCCCAATGCCTAGGGCAGTTACTTTGTCCTGTTTTACATCCGACACAAGACATTGCTTCGCAGATAAATTTGCAAGAATATTGGGATTTTCTATTAATTGACTAATAGGTAAAAGTTTTTATTCATGCTAGGAACATGCTCAACATTCCTCACTTTGATTTTTTTAACATTATTCAATATTATGCAAATATCTCCTATCCCTTTTATTATATACAATAGATTATCAACTAATGAAATTGAATCAGAAAAGTTTGTACTTGCAGTAAATTTGACATACCGGTCCTTACAACATGTGAATTGTATATATGTGTTGGAATCAATGAACCAACAATTGGTAGTATTAACATTCGAGTATAGTGCCATGAGAGCATACTCTTCCACAGAATCCTATTCTTCAACTATTGCCACTTTGCCGCCTGACTACTTTGTTGGGAAAATGCATACTGTCGCTTCTAGCAATCCTTTTTGAGATGCCCAATTTATGGCAATAAAAACACTTTACCTGATTTTTAAACTTGATTCAATAGGGATACGTTTCCACTTCTCTTTTGACTAAGCAATAAGTGCACTCTCTATTTGTCCAAAACTGGACTCGTTGATTTGTGTTTCCTTGCGTTTCTCCTGCATTAAATAGGAACTAACCTAATCAGAGGTTAGATTTTGGCTTTTAGCCATCAAGTGTAAAGCCTCCACAAAAGAGTCATATGGGAGCATCAAGTTGTTTAGAACAAGAGCCACCATATCGTCATGAACCACCTTTTTGTTAATGGATCCTAATTGGTCTCAGAGATTTTTCATCCGAAGATGTTTTGACAGGGACTCATCGTCAGACAACTTTGTGGAAAACATATACTTCATGTACAAAACTCGCCTTTTTTCTGAAGTTTGGTATTTTAATTTTCAAATCGGTCCAAAGTGCACTTGCCTCAGTGGCATTTTAGATCCTAGGAATCATGTCATCTAACACAAATAACTTTAACAAGGCCTTGTTATGAAGCTTGTCATAATCTGTAAAATTTGTAATAGGTCTCACTTCAGTGTTGAGAACGATTTTATGACAATCATGATATTCCGCAATTGTTTAAATCTTATGATTCCAAACATTATAATTATGACTAGTTAATTTTTGCGCTTCCAGTAGAACCAAATTTTGGATATTGGCCATTAGTCACACAATTTTTAACTTTTAACTCAAAAATCAAAGCATTAGGGAGATAAACTCATCTAACTTAGAAATTAATGCAATAGTAAAAAGTACAGTTCTGACCCAAAAAGTAATGCAACATAAATATACACAACTTATATTTTGAATTTGCTTATAATCTGAACTTCAAAATATTTACTTACATGTTCAAAAATTTCGTAAGGTTTGTGCCCTAGCATAGATGATGTTCAAAATTGCAACTAAAAAACCCTACACAGAACTGCAAATCCCATTATAACCTAATGCCTGTACCCTCTTTGAGGTTTTTTTTGGTCTTCTCCGTCTAGTGCAGCCGTGCCCCAAGGCACACAAAATATTGCTGTCCCTGTCGTATTACTTTGCCATGATTTTTCTAGTTTGCATTTTGTTTGTTTGGGTCTAGGTAAATCTCAACCCTCTGTGCAAATCAACTTCTACCTATGATGATCATGTCCTGCCCGTGGAAATCAAACACGTGGTCTTCCTGCCTGAAATCGCATTTAGTCTTAAGCTTTCTATAGATCTTTCACATAATTTCCACATTCGTTCTTCTTTTACTATCATGCTGGTTTGTTCTTATTTCACTGTCAAATTGGTTCTTTCACGTCTTATTTGGTTCTTTGATTGAAGTGAAAGTAGTCATATGACTAACCAACATGATTGGTTTGTGAATTTTGTTGAAGACTCAAGCATGCCAAATTTAGTGACACTTGGTGATGGCATGTCACATATTGTGCGGGATTGTGGAGATATCAAGATTGGCTTGAATGAGGTTAAGATTTTCATATTCCAGAATTTCCTCTATATTCTCGGTTTGACTATGAATTTGTGCTTTATTAGTTGAATCACAAGTTGTCGGCACTTGGAGGTTGTGTTATTGGACGATAAGTGTTTGGTTAAGGAGAAGAGGAGCAATAAAGCCACTGCCAAGGGGGTTAGAAAGTATAATCTTTATAGATTTGATGTTGCTAACACATCAAAGGTTTATGCTTTGGTTGCATGCAATTCAGAGTTTGGCATCAAAGGTATGGATACCTCAATGGAATGCATCTCTCTTTGCTTATGAAAAACAATATGGTTGCTAGTTTGCCTTCATTTTAGATTGAGGAATAGATATGTTCAACTTGTTTGGAGGGAAAACATAGTAGGAAAGTATTGCCAAAGGAAATAATAGGAGGGCCACCTATTGTCTTGAATTGAAGCATGTAGATGTTTGTGGACAAATAAAGGTAAAAACATATTTGGTGCTCTATATCTCCCACTTTTTGTTGATGATTGCCATAAGAACATGTGGGTGTATTTTCTCAGACACAAGAGTTAGGTGTTCGAGAAATTCAAGCAGTTTAAAGGTACTGTAGAGGTTCAATCCTATTTGATAATTAAATTTCTATGCATTGATAATGGTGGTGAATTTTGTAACAAATCATTTGCTAATTTTTGTGGAAAACAAGGGCAAAAACAATTTTTTGCTCCTTGTACTCCATAGTAGATTGGTGTCATTGAGAGGAAGAATCCAGTGGTGATGGAAATGAGTTTGTATATGGAGTTTTGGGTAGAAGTAGTAGACCCAATTGTCAATATTCTTAATAGAAGCCCATCCAAGGTGTTGTAGGGGATCATGCCACATGAGACTTGGTCAGGGAAGAATTCAAATGTACATCTCTTTAAAATCTTTGGTTGTATAGGATATGTTCATGTTCCAAATCAGGTTCGTAATAAATTGGATATGAAGTCCAAAGCACAGTGAGCACTCAAAAGCATACATAGTGAATTATCCCTGGTTCTATGGTCTTCTTTTTTGGCTCTTTTGAGTCTTCATCTGACAACACGTCCTCATAGTGCACTTGTCCACTTCTTGTCTTCATCAATATCATGAAGTCTGGAAAAGATATTTATTTTTGAATCTCTATTGGAAGAGCTCTATATTCAGCGTAATTGGCAAGATCACAACTCTGATACCACTGAATTACCCCTTTTTTCCTCTCTCTAGTAATACCCGACTTCCCTGTCAATACCTTGCATGAAGTTGAAGTTGCAAAATAATTCTTTTCCACAAGCTGACAAGAAAATTAGCTTTGATACCACTGAATTATCCCAGGGTATATGGTCTTCTTTTCCGGCTCTTCTGAATCTTCATTTGACATCATGTCCTCATAGTGCATTTGTCCACCCTTGTCTTCATCAATTTCATGAAGTCTGGAAAAGATATTCATTTTTGAATCTCTGTTGGAAGAGCTCTATATTCAACATAATTGGCAATAACATCATCCACCATAGTTCTCTCCTCTGGAATTAATGCCATGATTCACACACTGAAAAGATAACAATTCTAATACCACTGAATTATTCTTTTTTTCTCTCCTTGGTAATATTTGACTTCTTTGTCACTACCTTGCATGAAGGCAAAGTTGCAAAATAATTATTTTCCACAAACTGGCAAAAAAATTAGCTCTGATACCACTGAAATATCTCTTTTTTATATTTTTTCAAAGTTTCGATTTTTTTGTAATTTATTTGAATATCAATGCTGATATAAACCCTAAATAATAATAAATCACTGAAATATGCAAAACTAAAAATACTCAACTGCATTTTTTATTCAAATATGCTAAATATGAATTTATTACATCAAACCCTAACTTGAAACTGCATAGAAAGCATGAAAATTGAATTTTTACTGAAACCCTAGTTGAAAGACGAAGTCTGGAAGTATGACACCCTACTAGAAGGTACGACAGATCTCTGACAACAATAATAAATCTTTGTGAGTGTGATGTTAGCAAAATTTTCCCTAAAAAGAATGACGCCAAGGTTGGAAGTGTATTGTAGGTAGTACGACAGACTGTAATTGTAGGTAAAATAGTGAATACTGATGTGAATAATGATGCCATGAATAGTGACATCAAGTTAACATGTTACTTCGGGAGAATATTTTAATAATTTTTTGAAGTATTGCAGCGCCATATATAGCCATAAATCAACGTCTTTGTACCTGTGTGATGGATTTCCTTTGAATCTGAAAGCTTTGGTGTAATTCCTTAATGAAATTATCAAATGGGTTTGAGGTTTTTTGTCCCTAAGCTTGTGCACATGAAGGTTTTCGTCCTATGTAAAATATTGAAGTTGCTCCCAAATTTGCAAAACAAGGGTTTTGTAGAAGTGTCGAATGAATGGATGATTGACCCTTCACTTTTTCCAATCAATTCTTTTAATAAGCTCGTTTCGTTCAAAACCTTAAAAGTAATTAATATCATTTTTAATTGAATATTTACCTTTTTCCATCCTTCTAATTATTAATTATCTTTTTTGGCCACATATCCAATATTTGCTTTTTGGCTCCATTCAATAATAATACACTAAGTGTTCCCCTTTTTTTTTAAAGTTATAACTTAAAGTACCTTTTTGGACATTTAATTAATTATTATAATATTATTTCCCCTTTTAATTCCCCCCTAGCCCACGAGAAATAAAAATATGCCTCTAGTCCTTCAATATAATTAATTTGGAAAAGGGGACGTTACACATAGTCACAGACATGTCTGCTAGAAATGTAGGGATGTTGATTTTGATGGGGGTGATTTTCAGTCACAACCAATAGTAAAATCAGATTTTCCATGTATTTGAGTCCTAATGACATGGCTTCAGATAGTACTCAAAATGTGTAAGAGGTTCAAGATGTCTACTGGAGAGGCTGATTTGCCTTTTGGACAGGTTGATGATGATGCTTATTTAGATTTAGTTAGATCTGATTCAATTGAGCAGGTCGTGCCAATAAGAAGACCAAAGTTGGTCGTGTCTAATGTTGATTCAAGGCCAAAGAGAAATGTCAATAAGGTATATTACTCTCTTACATTTGATGTTGATAGCGATTCCACTTTTGTGGCTAATAATGTGAGCAAGCCTTCTTATAAAGAAGAAAAAGGAAAGTTGAAGTGGGAAGCAACCATGAAGGCTGAGTATGATGCTTTAAGGGATTTAGTGCTAGATGAGTTGGTCATGTTTAATGCTGCTTCAAGACCAAAGAGAAATTTCAATATGGTATATGATTCTTTTGAATTTGATGTTGGTGGTGATTTCTATTTTGTTGCTAATAATGTAAGTGAGCCTTCTTCTTATAAGGAAGCACAAGGAAAGTCAGAGTGGGAAGCAACCATGAAGACTAGGTATAATGCTTTGATTTTCAGCTAGTATGCTTGCTGATTTGCCACCATGTAAAAAGGCAAATGGCTGTAAGTAGGTTTATAAAACCAAATTGAAGGCATTTTGTTCATTTGACAAACATAAAGAAAGGCTTGTAGCAAAGGGTTTTTCCCAACAAGAGGGGATAGACTATCAGAGGACATTTTCACTTACAACAAAGATGAAAACAATCTGGTTTATGATTGCCATTGCTTCTTAGTTTCATTGGAAAATGTTTCGGATGGATGTTAAAAGTGCCTTATTGAATGGCGATTTGATGGAGGAGGTTTACATGATGCAACTAGAAGGTTTTTTGGTGGTTGGCAAGGAAAAACTTGTGTGCAGATTAGTGAAGGCGCTCTATGGGCTGAAGCAAGCTCCATGAGCATGATACGCTAAAATTAATCATTTTTTATCAATTAAGGGTTTAGGAATCCTTTTGATCTCAACCTTTATGTCAAAAGTTTGGTGGATGATATGGTCATTCTTATTGTTTATGTGGATGACTAAATCATCATAGGAAGTGAGACCGACACTATTAGCAAAGTTAAAATATGATCTCTACTCTACTTTTGACATGACATACTTAGGTCTCGTATGCTATTGTTTAGGGGTTGAATTCTTGCAAACAAATCAAGAAGTGCTTTTTTTCCAGTGAAAGTATGCAAGAGGACTAATTGAGAGATTTAAAATGGCGGATTGTAAACCAATGATGACCCTATAGAGGTTAAGTCTAAAACTTGCAGCATCAAGTGATTATGTTAAGGAGGTTGACTAATCACTTTATTGAAAATTGGTGGGTCATGTGATATATCTTTCTTCTACTAGGTCTGATATTTCCTTTGTTGTTAGCTATGTTAGCAGATTTTTTAGTAAACCTAATGCTGATCATTGGAGGGAAGAAAAAAGGATCGTGAGGTATATCAAAGGCACATTAGATTTTGGATTTTGATTTGTTGTTTTTGATGATTTTCAACTGGTTGTTCATTCAGATTGTGATTGGGCCAGATCATCTGATGACAAGAAGTCAACAACTTGATATATCTTTAGTCTTGGAACAAGTGCAATGTCTTGGGTAAGCAAGAAACAAAAGACCATTACTTTGTCTTCGATAGATGCAAAGTACAAGGCTGCTGTTTTGCCTGCGTGTGAGGCAGTTTAGTTGAGGATCTTGGCTGGTTTACAATTACATCAGGAGTAGTGCAGACACATTTTTTGTAATAATTAGGGTGTGTTCAATTTGGTCAAAAAATTAGTTTTCCATGCACGTACCAAGCACATAGTGTTCCATTTCCATTTTATCCATTTGCTGGTTGAGAAAGGAGTTATTGAGTTGATATATTGCCCAACTTAGGAGCAAACAACTAATATTTGAAACAAAACCTCTCTATATTGAAAAATTTATTAAATCAAGGAATGAACTTTTCATGTTTTTATATATGACTATTAAGGAAGGGCAATAGGATATTTAGTGTAATGGTCATAAGCGTAAGTCAAGTAATTATTATTATAAAAGTATGTTGACATGCAGCGGTAGGCTCAATCAGGTAAGTCGGATCCTTGAACACCTCAAAGACTTGATCAATGGCATTCACTTGCTCAAGGAAGCCGTGGTAAGTGTTAATAACCTCATATTTAAGCAAAATAGAGAGTGCATTGAGTATCAGAAGGAGATAGATGCCTCGATCAAAAGATTCCGGGAGATCTTTATAGCACACTTCAATCTGACTGAAGCTATGAACGACAACTTAATACATATAAAAAACCTCTTCGAAAACAACGGAAAGGAAGCTAGACTTCATACCCAAATCTTGACAATGGTACACATAAATAAAGAGGAAATAGAAGGAATGCAAAACACTTTGATTGGGATAGCAAAGGACACTACGACCATGAAGGAGCACTTACACCATTGGCATTGCATGCAAAATAGCAACTCTTTGGCTAATCATCCATTGGAAGAAATTGTGGAAGAAAAAGAAAACAAGCATTTGCTTGGAAGGCGGGGGCTCATACTCTTCGGATTCGTTTATGACAAGCTTCTTGTTTTTAATAAAGTAACCTTGGTCTCTGACAAGGTTTAGTTTCTTGTTGTCGTGCCACTGGGCGATCTGACCCTTTTCATTCTAATGGTATCTTTTCAAGTAATCAAAGTTTTTATTTATCAAAAAAAAAAAAAAAAAAAAAAAAAAAAAGGAAAAAGAAAAGTATGTTGACATAGGGAATAAATGTGCAATAACATTGTGCTTTATAAACCATAGTAATAAGGGAGGGGTGCATTAGTTAACCTTGTAACTTAAGGGTAGTTGCCATTAGGTTGGTCATCTCTCTCACTTTATGTATCGCCCATTCCATTTCTGATTTGAATGAACAACAGCACAACAAATCTTTCTCTCAGCATTTTTGAGTTTTCTCTTATCTTTGTTTATCTTTCTCTCAGCTGTATCGCCAGCATTTAGTCTCCTTGTGATATTGTTTATATTCTTTTGCCATACTTGGCTTAAGTCCTATAATTTAGCTAAGGCATAATACGTCTTTATTTGAAGACTTTTTATAGGTTATATATTACCCTCTGATGCTATTTTTTCCTAGAGACGTTTAGAGGAACTTTAAATCTAGAGCCACGTTTTCTGTTTTTTTCCATATATGATTTTATCATACTTTTTTCCAAGTTACTTTTGGAGTTGTCTTAGATCCAGAGTCCCTATTTATTTTTTAATTTTTTTTGTATAGTTTTTTCTTGCTATTTCGAACCTGTATTTAGTTTTTCTTTCCATCTAACTTGTGATATTCCTTATTAACTTACAACTTACTTTGCTAATTTATCTGATCTTCATGCAGGGCAGTGTATGTCAATAACAGAATGGAGAGAGGTTTACAGGTAATTCAGCCAACAAGTGTGGTAAGCGGTATTGAAGAGGTCACAATAACTGCAAGGCCTCTTGTAAGGGAGCTGCAGAAAATTTCTAATCAAGTGAAGATCCTTATAGAAAAGTTACCACATCAGGAAGTAAGTGCATCATCGTTACTTATTATTTGATGTTTTTTAGGGTTTTTTATATCCTGTTTAGAATTTTACGGTGCCATTCTTTCCTGGGAATGTGGTTACTTTCAGATGGAAAGTTCTTTTGTGATAGGCATTCTTTAGTGCAATCCTGATTGGTCCTAAATAAGTTAGATAAGAATGAAAGTGATTATGAGATTATATTTTCTTGTCTGGTTGTAGCTTCATTGGATGATTGCAAAATTATTTTGAGAATCGTGCTGCACAATTCTTTTTGGTTTTAGACAAGAAAGAATTAGACTGATCAACATAATATCTTGTCAATCTCTTTGCTGACCCTATAGAAGAATTTATTCTGATAGGTAAATGAAGAGGAGACCTCCCTCTTTGATATGCTGTGGCTTCTTCTTGCAAGTGTGATATTTGTGCCACTATTTCAGAAGATCCCTGGTGGTATGTATGACAATACTTACAGAATTAAAGTTCTTATGAAACAGTGGTAGTCTGGTAGGTACTGATGAGTATTTACATGGTGCAAATTGCTTTCACTTGAGTTCACATGAAAAAAGCAATTTAGGGAAAAAAAAAAAAACATTTTATCTTTATTGTACAACGTGTCCCTTGTAACTCTCTGGTGAATCTGGTAGTCATTTATATCATAATTGGATATTTTACGATTTATATACACAAACAACAGGTTTTAAATTTGATATATTTTGTGTAGATGTGAACTTTGATTATTATATGTTTCTTAATTAACAATTTCCTTCGGGGGTTTGCATCTGGAGATTTTGTTCAACTTGTTCCCATTGAGTTGTTTTTGAGCTAGTATAAGTAGATGCATAAAATTGAAATAGGTTTGGAATAGTAGCCTATTGAGAGCTCTTTGAGGTTGCTATTGTTATAGAACTTATGCAGCGTTTAGTCAAGAGTTATTAAAGAGTCATGGCAATGATGTTACCGTTTCCATCATGTTCTAGTTTTTCGCTGACGTTGAATTGGTCCTTTCTCAACTTGGAACAAGATAAGATAAGATAAATATATCAATGTCCAACTAATGACCACAAAAGTAGGTCAAAGGGACTGCAGATTACAAAAGTGTGTCAGGAAAAAGCAGGAAACCAAAAAGGTCTCCACAAACAAGAAAAATAATGCTGAAAGAAATAGTACACAACATGGCAAAGAGCAACCACGCTCAGAGCCAAGGAACCAAAAAGACACGACCAACCATGCTCAGATCCAAAGAAGGGAGCAGAAGGAATGAGCAACCCCCAAGAATCTCTAAACCTTGATAAAGAAGAACCAAGAGGGAACCCATCAAGAGTTTGATCCAACTCTCCCAGCATCCAAGGTCGATGAGAAGCAGCTTGGAATAGAAGTATGACCTGAAGAAGGGGAGGTAGGATGCTTGGTCTGTCCTGCAATCCTTTGCCTAGAAGGAAAAGTCCTCTGTGAAGATCTAGTGGATCTAGTCTATCTCCTGATGCCAGGCCTGAAGTGGATATGTTGATGAAAAATCGGGGAACTGTGGATAGTGTCTCTAGGCCGCACTGCTTTGGTATGTAAGGCTGTATTGATGTCAATCTGTCGCTTAGTGCCTCTCCTCAAAGGTAGCACTGTGAAAAAAGAAGTGATCCACTGAGTGGACGCTGGTCTAGTGGGTCTCTGAATAAAATGATCACGAAGCTTAAGAGCTTGTTGTATATATAAATCCAAACATCTTTGGTCCTCATAGCTGAAGAAGTCAGAGAGAGTCTATGTCCTCCTAAATAGTCAATGAAATCTCCCCCTGATCTCATAGTATATGGAACAACGGAAGATGAAGTGCTCCTCGGACTCTGTCTCCTGGATGCTGCATAACTGACAAACCCTGTTTGCTCAATCTATCTAGTGGTCTATCTCAATCATAACCTTGTGGGAACCCACTTGAAATTGTCCTAATGTGTCATGTCCCCATTCTCGCTGACATCGTTTAGCGTGACATTCTACGAGGATTTGCCTATTCCTGACTCTCGTAGGCAGATGAAGGTGGTGAGAGGGTCATGTTTGCGATTCGATGGCTCACGATGATCCGGGAGATAATATATTTTATTATGGAGGCCAAATTGTTATATTTTAATTTTAAAATGCACTTTTATTTTTATTTTCATAAAATTACTTTTTATTTAAAAAGTATAACAAGTTTTGTATGATGTATTACGGAAACTTTGGGAAGTTCCGAAAAGTGCATAAATAGACCCCATGGGTCTAGTATTTGGCATCCAGTTTATTTTGATCATTGAATCTTCTTGAGCATTTGTAAGACTTCAGAGTGCAAATTTTCAGATTAATCCTTGAGAACGATACCTCTCAAGTGATTTGCATAACTGAGGAAGTGAGAGATCTTCTGAAGGGTTGCTTGGAGGAATTGGTATTCAGCCAATTCAAGTGTGTTAAATTGGAGAATTTTGATGATTTATTCTCAGCTAAGAAATCTTCAGTATTTCAACATTTTTGGGCTAGGAGAAGCATAATTTTGGCATAGAAAAATCGAACCCTTGGAGGCAGCGATTTTTAATAATTTTTAGTAGCATTTGGGAAGATTTCTGTAGAGATTTTGAAGGTTTTTCATAAATCCGTACGGCCGTACGGACGTCTGTACAGACGGAATTTCCAGCCATCAGCAAAGTCTACAGCGCGTCCTTACTGGGGCGATTTTAATTTCTGTCATTTTATTCTGAGGCGTCCAGCTTGGCAGTGGTATTGTGGACCTGGGGCGTTTGAATTTTGAAGACCAAAAAAATAAATCCGTACCAGTCCGTACTGTACGGATTGTACCTGTAGCAGGGTACGGACAACTGCTGGACGGGTTTGTGGACAGCGGTCAGAATGTAAATTGCAGACCAGGGTTTTATAAATAAATAGGTTCCATTTTTATTTAGTCTTATGCATCAGGGTTTTAGTATACATTCTGCTCCTTTTGTAAGGCTGAAATAGCCATAAATATTTTTTCAGGACTGTAATTTTTCAGAATTTAATAATTTTATTACTGAGTCACTTGGGACTGTTTACAAACTGTTTGTCAAATTACAATGCAATATTAGTCTATCTTGTGACCTGTTTGACAAAATTCCCAGTGCAATAATAAATTTTGATATTCATAGTAAGTGTTTGACAAAATTTCCCTAGTGCAATACCAGTGTTTTAGTGATCCTATTAGTAAAGGGTCATTACAGTGGTATCAGAGCGGTTTCCTGCCAGCCTGATTGGGTTATTTCAGATTGAATTCGATTATCAGTATGGCTTTAACAGGGGACAAGGATTTGGAAGAAAGAATGCACAATGCAAAGAAGAAATTAGATCGTCCATTTCAGCTAACAGAGGACCTTCTAAGAACTTTGGAGGAGTTGGAAACTTATTTAGGCAAGGTTGATCAGTCGGATTCCTATGCTATGCAATCAGCTTTATCTCCAGCATTTGGTTCGTTGGTGAAGCCCCGATTATTGAGACATCATGATGAGGTGGTAAGACTTGCAGCTCTCTCTTGCATTAGTGAAATCATGAAGATAATAGCTGGCTTTAATTCTTATGATGATCAGATTATTAGAGAGGTACTTCATACCATGGTGAAAAGCTTCAAAAAGTTGGATGACATCAGGGACCCTCATTTCACAAAGAGGGCAAGATTACTTGAAGTATTTGCAAGGTGTAGATTTGAAAACATTATGCTGTCATTAGGTTGTATTGGTGACATTCGCAGGATTTTTAATACATTTTGGAATATTATGGATGAGTTTCATCTCAGCGATGTATTAGCATCGATGCACTCTATCATGTTCACAATCTTGTTTGAGGAGGATGAAATTTCTAAAATTTTGGCAGAAGATTTATGGTATGTCTGGACAAAAGAGAGGAATTTGTCACCTATGGCATGTACGTGGTTAAAGAGTTTAATTGATAGGCCTAAGGATCGTAGTACTTTCCCCATGACAGGCATAAACTTGAATGATGAGTTTGACAATCATACTGATCCAGTACAGGGAGACATTAACACATCTTCAGGTAATGATTTATCTGCATCATCTTCACAGACAGAAGCGGTTAAAGATGTGCAGGTTGAGCTAATTGCATCAGAAGGTGATATCTCAGGGACACCGGATTGCATGATTAACACAGATAGTGATTCCAGTACAGTTGATCAGAAAGTGAGCATTCAGGACTTTGCAGAAAATGAGTATCAGGCACAGTTGGATGCTACTTCACATGAGATAGAGGCTAGTAGTTATTCCCATGGTTTGGCAAGCCAACTGAAGACGAAGGAAAAATATATTATCGCGGCTTTATCTCATCATGATAGAATGCATGGGTTGATCGAGAATCACATTTGGATGATTCAACTGCAGGAGAGACAAAAGGAAGTCACAGCAGGTTCATCTTGTGACGACTTACAACAGATCAAGGAGGGCATGGAGGCAATGAAGGTAAATCATATACACCTACTTTCAGATCGCGATCATCTCCTTAATCTTGCGGGAATCTATTTAGATGCATTAATGAAGAAGGAAGAAGAGGTTGACCGGCTTTCTCATGAGCTGGAGGATACTCGGAATTCCTTGGTGAGTACTCCATTGGCGTTACAGGACGAGGAGAGACATGTGGATGAGCGTGGCGTGGAATTGAGATTAGTTTCATCTTGCACTCAACTTTCTACAGCAAGTGGATCATATATGGTCGCTAATGATGTTGTGAGTTCATCTTGCTTTCACATCCAAGATTCAGGGACAGTATCTGATAGGTTTGGGGAGTTAATTGGTATTAGTCATATTACTCAGGTGAGGAGTTTGCTTGAGTTACCAGCTGATTCTAGTTTACGGATATGGACTCGGGATTGTGATATTGGTGTTTGGGACTCAGATGACTGGAGATCTTTATCACTCGTTGGTAACAGTGATTGTCTGGGTGCTATCATAGATTTGATTAGCATATTGCATGGTGTTGCCCTTTTTTGTGTCAGCGGCTTGTCCGATGTTGGTATTAGTTTCTATACACCGGTATTGGGAGTTGTGTGCATTTCCAGTCGACCACTTAGGATGCAGTGGGCTTATGATGATTCAGGCACATCTGAATTGTCAGTGATTGCAGATCAGTCCCAGGATCGTATCCAAGCAGATGCAGTGGACAGTTTTGAGGACTTAGTTTCCTCGGCAGTTTCTTTTGGTACGAAGGAGTTGGACAGCGATGCTACAGTTTTTGATACTCTGTATGTTGATATGAGCTTTGGAGTTGATTCACAGAGTATGAATGGTAGTACTCCAGAGATCAGTGATTTTGAGTCTACTCTTTTGGACAGTGCATCAGAGGGGGATTGTAGGAGACAATCTAGCCAGCGCCATCATGTGTCTAGTCAGCTGAGAGTTAGTGAGCGAGACATTGCTATCGCTTGTGAGCATTTCGATGCTGCTCGTCAGTTGTTAGCAGTTTATGGATGGGGTTCTACTAGCGATAAGCAAGGAGGCAGTTATTTTTCCTTGACAGAGATCCACTCTTTATGGGAGGCTATCCAGATTCTGAGACAGGATTATATGCAGTTGGTAGTCGACAGAGATTATCTTATGGAGGGGGCAGTACAGCGTACGATGCATTATTGGCCAATGAAGATGAGGTGAGTGGGCTTACTCAGCAGCTCGAGGTGACTTCTGGGATTCTTGAGAGTACACAGTCGGCTTTTGAGGAGTCATAGTTTCATTTGACTGAGGTGACCATGGAGTTAAAGCGACTTCAGTCACAGTGGGTAGTACCACCTGTGCATGGTGCGTTGTTGACTAAGGTCGATTTTTTTTATCAGCATTATACTACAGTAGACAGGAGTAATATAACGAATTTTTATGGTTTCTTTATAGATGTATTTCAAGTTGCTATTGCATATCTTCCTTATAATGTCAGTTATACTTTTATACCTCTTGGGAATGGAAGCTCGACCCTCGATCTTGAAAACCTTCTCCAAAGGGTTGCTGACAAGGAATTTGATGCGGCAATAGGAGATATAGCTATCACACCAAGTCGCTTACAAATTGTTGACTTTACACAACCTTATTGGCAGCTGGGCTGGTCTTTGTAGTTCGTCAAAAGGGTTATTCCTTGTTTGAAGTTGCCCGCCATACAGGATCGTTGACTACTTACACAAACAGTGCCGCTTACCATGGTGATTTTTATCACCTAAAGAATTTGATTAGGGCAGGTGAAGATCCAACTCGGGCTGACTATGATGGTCTTACCATTGGCCAAGTATTCACTCCAGACATGTTTCAGCACCGGCTCAAAAATTAAAGGGAAGGTTCATGAAAGCAACCAATGTGCAGATGTTACAGGTTCACATGCAGAGTCTCCAGTGAGATCTGCATTAGGAGAGTTGTATTTTTCTCACGGGAATAAACCACAATTGACTGAATTGCCTCATATGATAATAGTTGCAAACATCAAAGAATTTGATGATGAAATGATTGGGTTTTGCCGAAGTTCCTACCAAAAGATTCTTGCTTTCGAAAAGGAGGGATTGCAGGTTGTAGAAAAGGAGTACCATCTGCCAGTTGACTTGATATTTAGCACTTCCACCTGCTTGGTATGGTATATTGCAAGAAAGCTTAGGCATTACAAATCCGACTTGCAACACTGTACAATATCCACATGTATTGAAAATGTGGCAGACAGCGTCTTAATGTCTCTGAGTTTTTCTTTCCACAATTGTATAATGATCTTTGAAGGTGAAGATTATTTTCTTACAGAAGTAATCAAGGCATCAGATGACCTGTATGCTTCTGCTGTTGGACTGGGCATTCATTTGCAGTGTTTTCTATCAGGGTCGTCAGAAACCACAGATCATATAGTTTTAAACTGCATCAGAACAATTAGTAAATCAAGGGAGGCTGCTTATCCTACTATGATGGAGTCAGAAACTCTAGGAGAATGCTTTCTCACACAATTTCCATCAATTAATCCCCTTACTGCTCATGTGGTATTATCTTGTGCAGATACCCGCTCACAGTTTATTTGTTTGACAAATGAATAGCTAATACATTCTATGGGAAAATTTGATGTGCCAGAGTAGTGCAATTTTATTCAATGCACATTGCAATTATGGTGAGCTAGGAGAAACAAAATCCTGCACCACTGATTGCTCATCAACTTTAACTTCACTTTTTGATGCAGATAGTAATAATGGTAGAACAGAAATAAACTCAGACAAATTGGACACTACAGTGAATATTCAATTGGAGGACATCCCTGGAAATGACTGTTTACTATCCTTTGGAAAGTATCAAGAAATATCCTTGGAATCATTCAAACTGCAGCCTTTACAGATATCTCAAAAATCACATAAACAGAATTCAAAGTCATTTGAATGGGTTGATAACCATGATCATGACTACATTTGGGATCTAGGGGGGATTGTTTGGTTTATTGTTCAGCGATTGCTTGGGGACAAGCAATTTCAGGAAGGGCAGACTGTCATGTCCCCATTCTGGCTGACATCGTTTAGCGTGACATTCTACGAGGATTTGCCTATTCCTGACTCTCGTAGGCAGATGAAGGTGGTGAGAGGGTCATGTTTGCGATTTGATGGCTCACGATGATCCGGGAGATAGTATATTTTATTATGGAGGCCAAATTGTTATATTTTAATTTTAAAATGCACTTTTATTTTTATTTTCATAAAATTACTTTTTATTTAAAAAGTATAACAAGTTTTGTATGATGTATTACGGAAACTCTTGGAAGTTCCGAAAAGTGTATAAATAGACCCTATGGGTCTAGTATTTGGCATCCAGTTTATTTTGATCATTGAATCTTCTTGAGCATTTGTAAGACTTCAGAGTGCAAATTTTCAGATTAATCTTTGAGAACAATACCTCTCAAGTGATTTGCATAACTGAGGAAGTGAGAGATCTTCTAAAGGGTTGCTTGGAGGAATTGGTATTCAGCCAATTCAAGTGTGCTAAATTGGAGAATTTTGATGATTTATTCTCAGCTACGAAATCTTCAGTATTTCAACATTTTTGGGCTAGGAGAAGCATAATTTTGGTATAGAAAAATCGAACCCTTGGAGGCAGCAATTTTTAATAATTTTTAGTAGCATTTGGGAAGATTTTTGTAGAGATTTTGAAGGTTTTTCATAAATCCGTACGGCCGTACGGACGTCCGTACGGATGGAATTTCCAGCCATCAACAAAGTCTACAGCGCATCCTTACTGGGGCGATTTTAATTTCTGTCATTTTATTTTGAGGCGTCCAGCTTGGCAGTGGTATTGTGGACCTGGGGCGTTTGAATTTTGAAGACCAAAAAAATAAATCCGTACCAGTCTGTACTGTACGGACTGTACCTGTAGCAGGGTACGGACAGCTGCTGGATGGGTTTGTGGACAGCGGTCAGAATGTAAATTGCAGACCAGGTTCTTATAAATAAACAGGTTCCATTTTTATTTAGTCTTATGCATCAGACTTTTAGTATACATTCTGCTCATTTTGTAAGGTTGAAATAGCCATAAATATTTTATCAGGACTGTAATTTTCCAGAATTTAATAATTTTATTACTGAGTCACTTGGGACTGTTTACAAACTGTTTGTCAAATTACAATGCAATATTAGTCTATCTTGTGACCTGTTTGACAAAATTCCCAGTGCAATAATAAATTTTGATATTCATAGTAAGTGTTTGACGAAATTTCCCTAGTGCAATACCAGTGTTTTAGTGATCCTATTAGTAAAGGGTCATTACATAATGGGATGTGAAGAGAGTGCATCTAGTGGCGGAATGTATACTGTGGATGAATGATAAGCTCATCACTCAACTCCAAGAAGTGGGCGGCATAAAATGCCATCTTTGGGAGTAACCCCCCAGGAGGGTTTACCCAAGTAGTATGAATAAACTATCTGTAAATATCATTCCTAATAATCCGGTTCAGCTCCTTTCTAGTGGTTGGAAGATGAGCCGGTGTGTCCAAGGAGTACTTAAATGGAGGAAGGCGATCCATCCTGATTCCCACAGACTCCAATAAATCAGAAACCCTTGTATACCAACAACGTCCACGTTTCGAGGGCGCTGAGAGGGCAAGATTATTTGAAGAACAGTATGCTAAGTATGGATATCTGCCACTCCCACTCGCATAATCAACAAACCTCCGGATGCGATGTATGAAAGAGATCAAATCAATTATAGTCTCCAGTCAGAAGGGTCGGGATCCAAACTCTGCAAGGATAATGTGTTGGGGAATTGTCTGCTTACATCTGATAATGCGGCGAAGGATAAGTGTCTGGACCCTCTGAACAACAACCCAATCACCCTCAAGTAAAGAGGCCCCCCAAACTACATATCCACAGAGAACTGTGGGTCTGATAAGTGAATCCATGAGGGACATCTCGGATGAGATATCCTGAAAGTGATGCCAAATATTGTCGTTCAAGGAGAGCTAAAGAACATAGCCTTTGTTTATTCTAGGCTGGAGTGCCTGCCTCAAGCTGAAGTGTGGACTAGAAAATTGCACTCCCAGATAAGTATAGGAAGTGGTAATCTCAACCTCCTTTCCTTTGAAAACGAAATGGAGGTGGGAGGTCTTCAAACCATTAAACACTATGACCTTGGTTTTCCCCAAATTAACCGTCAGCTGTAGGAGATCACAAAAGAGAGCCAAAGCATCCAACTGCGGTTATAAGCCCTCAAGAGAAGAGGCTAGGAGAACCACATCGTCCGCAAACAAGACAGTAGAAATCAGAACCTGGTGAAGAAGACACCCATCACTAGCCTGAATATGTTCATGAAGAAATGTCTCTAACTCATCAATGTACATCCCAAATAAGGTTGGGGACAAAGGGCATCCTTGCTTGACCCCAATGGTACTCCTAATAAAGTCTGAAATCCCATGAATTGTGTGGAGATGACCAAGGACATTCTCATATGATCTCATAATGGCTGCCAAGAGGGTCTAAAAAATACCCATATTCCTAAGTCTCTAGAAAAGTGCCTCTCTCGGAACAAAATCAAATGCTTTCCTAAAGTTGACAAAATAACAATAGACTTTGGATGAGCGATGACGTGCCTCCTCAATAATGGCCCAGAGTGTGAAAATATGATCAATGGTCTAATGTGGTGGTCTAAACCCTACCTGTCCCCTAGCCCTGAGGTGTCTTTGCTCTAGTTCTCTCGAAAGCTGCATGTATAATACAATAGCATACAATTTCGAGAATGTGTGTCCAACCATGATCTTGTAATTTTTAGGATCTGAACAGGAGCTTGATTTGTGTATTGGGTGAATAATGTGATGTGACCAAGAGGGCGGGAAACCCGAAAAAAACCATGTGGTTAAAAAGATCAAGCAAATAGCTTCCAAAATCTCTAAGACCATGTTTGAAGAACTCGGCTTGGAGACCTTCATCAGCTGCCTTGCTACTATTTATCACCTTCACCGCCTCTCAAACATTCTTGTATGTAAATAAGTGAGAAGAAGATGGTGGAGAAGCAACATGGGTTTGCATTTGGCCTGGAATATCATAAAGAGTGGAGGTATGGGAAATCATGGACTTGGGATTAAGCTCAGTGGGGGGGGGGATGGTACATCAAAAGAGTTCGGGGGAGTGACTATAGGAAGCTCGTAAGATCTATCTCCTTTGAGAAATAAAGAGGCGTTTCTTACGTCAGATAAGGCAACGGTAGGATGATTTTAAGGCTGAGTAAGAGGGGTGAGAATGGAGGAAGGTGTATCAAAGTTGGCGATGGAGAGTCCTACAATCATAATCATACCACTTATTCATGGGGCAAGATTTTTTAGATTGATGGGAAGTAAACATAGCTCTGGTGTAGCTAGGAAAAGATTTGAGGGCAGCTTCCCAAATAATGGAGGAAAGACGTGTATTTGGAATTAACACAACCAAGCGAGAAGAACTAGGGTTTTGGAGGTAGAAGCTGACGGATGTGAGAGAGGAAAATGTCAGAATCCCCATCATCAATTTGGAAAATGGTATGTGGTATACTGAAAGAGGGGGTTGTAATAGGAGGGGAGAAATCAGCTCAGAGGGAAAACGAAAGAAGAGCATGGTCTGTAAGAGTAATGGGGAAAATAAAAAAATGATGGATGAGGGCAATAGATTATGACTGGATAGGACGTAATCCACCACACTCTTACCTCCCCCATGAGGTGTACATGTGAAAGAGTGTGAATCTGGAAAGCAAGGCAGCCCATTAAGGATCAACAAATCATGAGATTCCCCCAACTATAAGAGGTGTCTTTTGTATGCCGTGTAAGGACTTGAAGCATCCTCTGACATCCTATGCAACCCCACTAACTCCGAATCAATCTCCTGTCTGCAAAATGTGTCAACGGAGCGATCGTGGAGAGGTACTGAAGGTCTCTAGTACAGGGGCATTGAAGTTACCAAGAAGGATAACTTCTTCAACTGA
The DNA here is from genome assembly GCA_037957365.1 of Torreya grandis. NCBI lineage: Eukaryota > Viridiplantae > Streptophyta > Pinopsida > Cupressales > Taxaceae > Torreya > Torreya grandis. The sequence continues at coordinate 1,370,131 of JARHVA010001181.1, forward strand.
ATTTTGAGTAATTTTGGTGTACAAATCTATAAAAGGGTCCCCCTTAGGACCACTATGGATGGCATATGATGAAGACGTTGGAGGAAAGTAACAAACCAAAATGTAAATATCTCTAGAAAGTGGGGTAGTCCCATTAATCCAGACCCACATGAATCTAGCAAACTCACCAAAAACCTCCACTGAAATTCTACTATGGAGTGTCTCTCTAAATAAACAAGCCACCCCACTAGAACCACTAACCCCACTAGATCTCCTAGTCTTCTGACGACAAGCTGAAAACCAATGGTATCTTGTAATGTTTGGGAGAGGCCGTATCGAGCTCTCATGGGTCTCAATAATAAAAAGAATGTATGACAATCCAAGAGCGTCAAACATTAAGCCTGGTTATGAGCAAAAACAACCATTACCATTCCAACACTTTTTGAGCCCTGTTGCCTCTCCCAATGACCCTGTCATTTAGAAACCTCAGGTTGGGATTCCCATCTTGGAGGAAAGGAGTCCCTAACCACTGCCTTGAGGTTCCTAATAACTGCCCATTTTCTTGCTTTATGTGCTACCATAACCACCTCTCTAGAGCATTTAAGCTCTGCAACCTGTGATTTGGGGAGATCTTCGTCAAGAAAGATCTTACTAGGGAGAGAGAAGAAGGAACGCCTAGCCCTAAGGGCCCTAAGTTGGTTAGCAACGGATATGAAATGGAGGAAAAGTGTGGAATCGAACCCTAACCATGCTCTTTCCAATGTCACATCCGAGATACCTAGTTTGTCCCTAAGGAACTCGGTTGCGACCACCATGGGATCCGAAGAGGAAAGAGGTAAGGGAAGCCCTCTCACTTTGAGGTTCAATTCTCTAATGCGTCTAGTACGCTCCTCTATGAGTTTTGCTTGAATAATTCCTCGACCGATGCTATAGGAGGATTTCTATCTTTGCCCCTAACCACTTGTACCCAAGATTGGATGTGTTTTTGTTACCTGTTTAAGAGAAGCCTGTTGAGATCTGATCTCTTCCTGCTTGTTTTAGATATCGAGGATGTTTGCTTGTAAACTTTCATTAGGGGCTGCTCTTTGTTAGCGATCCTTTCCTTCAAGAAGCTATTTTCAGACTCAACTGTTACAACCCTGATCGTGAGATAACTGATTTCAGATCAAAGTGATTTATTAGTATTCTCTACCTGTTGAATTCTGTCGATCAGGTCTTGGATGAGATTGTTGTTGCTGTCAACATATTTGTGTTGATACGTATGTGCTAAAGGGGGAATTGGCTCATCATTTTCCCCCATTGCATTTAGAACTAGTTGATTATAGTTTAATTTTTTAAAACTTGTCCTATGAATGTGGAGTCACGGTGTCACTGTCAGGATGCAGTGAGAGACTTGGACGTAGTGTGGGGTCTATGGACCATCGAGTCATGGATGTCACACAATAGGTAAGTCGTGACTGCTGTCAGTATACATAGCTGAGGGACGGAGTTGTGAGTCGTGACTGTTGTAGGTGCGTCGAGGAGAGGAACGTTGAAGAAACCCCTATTCGGTGAGTCATGGAGTCAAGCCCTACTGGTATCGCTTTTCCTTGTTCAAGCCCTACAAAAACCCTGTGTCGCATTCATGTTCTGCATTCTTGACCTCTCGCATCCCTATGTGCATGCGTGTCTACTTACATCCAAGAACCCACGGGAAATAATGACTATGTCTGCTCGTGTCTTGGTCCTGCGTCGTGACGTCACTGTGTCTGCTTGCGTCGATGCCCTGCGTGCTCGTGTTGCCCTGCTTGCTTGCGTTGCTGTGCATGCTTGTGTTGAATAGCACAAACTACAATGTATGTTATATGTGCAATGTTTGATGTTTTGTTTAATTAAAAAGCCGTTAGGCTTTGGCAGGATTAACAAGAATGATTATAGATCAGGATGGATACGTTCCTATGCAAGCACAAAGAGAATGTCAAGAATATTGATCATTTAATTAATATTATGGAATACATGTGCCTCTAATGGCATGCTATATTACCAGCTTGTATTTTCCTGTGCATGTATGTATCTATCAATCAATCCAATCGAAGTCCCTTCTCTGCAACCAATGCTGTGGGGTCATAGGCAACATTACTTTTGTTTGAATTTATAACATTGCTTTATATTACATGTAGAGATATATGTCAACATGTGGAAGAGTTGGGCACATTTTCCATCCACCATTAGAAGGCTTCTTCCTGATCATCGTGTTCTCTTTCTTCTGTATTCAAGCCCTCATTTGGACGCCATTATCTAACAACAGTTCCTTAGGCCTCCCTATACTTACCAATCGAATCAGAGTTAATAATATTTCTCACATGTAAGCAATCACATGCATGTGGTTGCTTATGTGTGCAAAATACTCACTGTTACTCGAGAAGTGGCAATTATTTTACCTTTTATTATTTGTTTTCCGTTTTAAAGAAGAAAGAAAGAAAGAGATTATATTAATGTCCACGAATGACCAAATGTAGCTCAATGTATGGCACCCTAAAAATACCCTGCCCTAAATTGGCTCGAACAGAGTAATTCTTTTTTTAAACACTTAATATACAAAATACACAAACTAGAGGGACTCAATGCCGTAACAAGCTATTTATTTAACATACCAGGCCATTCATAACATTTAGGAACAAGGAAGAGAATTCAATGCATAATTATTTACTTGCAGTTTCAATTTAGGAAAATGCAAAAACCCAATCTCTGTTCAAATTAATAATCATCCACATGTAATATTTACTATTCTTCCTTCTGTTCTTACACAACATTACGAGTAAAAATTACTCTATAACTTTAAGTGCAAACAATTCACAACTTTTCTAGTTCTTTCCACAACCATTTCAACTAGGAAGGCATAAGCATTAACAATATACAATTTATTTGCAGTACTTTTGATTACAGCCACCATGGCTTCTTAAATCACTTTCATTTATTTTCCAACATCAGGTGATATACTTCTCAAACTCAATAAGCAGTAACTTCCAAATAGCAAATTATTTCCTTCAGACATCGCAAAGGAAAACCAATCAAATAATTTTCGTTTGAATACTTAAGCATAAAAATACAAAATTCTTTTCCTTGCAGTATTTGAAGCACAACACCACATATTTAGATATTCTTTTCCATAGCTCTTGAAACTCTGCATCTATGAAAATTTGCAACTCAATGCACAAAAAAGAGAGTGCTATCTTCCTAACCATATGATGTAGGCATAAATGGGCCATATACCCCCAAGCCCAAGGGGTTTCCCATTCTATTGGGGTGCCAACCCCCAAGATTCGTCTCACATGAGACAAAACTTTGGATATTTGCTTGTTACCCAACTAAATGCTGCCACGTGTTGACTGCTGATTGACACCCTAACAATGTTCACATTGCATTTTTTGACTATCGACATGGCGAATGACAATGGAAACTGCGTATACACGTCCGCTCACGCCACCTACTCAATGTAAACGTGATTATCTATATTGTTGTCTTTTCATAATACGAGTTAGTTTCCTTGCTGATAATAAAATCTATTGCCCTGACTGTGGATGGTTGGATTTGCACTCTGCCAGTTGTGTGCACATCTCCCAATGTGTATAATTGTTATTTACAACACAGAAGTATCCATGCCGACACCTGCAATTACAATTACTATTGTTACAGAAACACAAGAGCCAAGCTAAACAAAAGAATATATATATATATATATATATATAACAATAGCAATTGTAATTGCAGGTATATATATATATATATATATATATATATATATATATATATATATAGTATAAGCATCATCGTCGCTGAGTAGCATGACCTTGTTGTGGTGGAAAAAATGAATTTTGGAAATGGTAATAGCAGTAGAGGCCAAGATAGCATCCACCAGGTCGTCTGCGTAGTGGGAGAGGGAGTAGCGTTCCACCCATATATGCCTTCCACTCATTAATGAAATGGCGTCTCCATCACACATCCCTCTATGCCCAACATTCGTCGGGGTGGACCAAACATCTTGATACCTTTTAGGTACGCAATGGTGTATGTGAATGTTGTGGATGATGATATCGCTGATATCTAGGCGCTGTGTGTAATGTGGACATTGGCGCCCTTGTTGTCGGTGGTCTTGTAGCTGTTCATAATTAGCTTTTACTAGAGCTTTATCACCATATCCTTGGTGAAAATGATCCACAGAGGTTCCCACTGAATCACCACGTGCAAGGACAACTATCTTGTGGTTTTCTACACTTGTTTACTTTGAGTTTTAACAAGTGTCTAAAAAGCTATCCAAGTGTCTGTATTTGTTTATTTTTGTATTTACACGTATAATTTTTTTAGTTGTTGAAAAAAATATATACAATATAATAAAATTGATAAATATAGCTTTCTACTATAAAAAATAAAGTACTGTGTTATACAAAATAAAAAATTGTTATGTTTTAATTTTTTTCAAATTTTTAATATTATAAATATAATGTATAGTATATTAATAATTATATTATATTATAATATTAATATATAATAAATAATAATATAATATTTTATTATTATTATTTAATATTTTATTTTTTATTATATATATCTATAAATTATATATATTATTATACATATTTTTTTATTATATGATATATAAATATTATTATAAAATGTTTAAGTCTTCTTTTCATTTGTGGAGCATATTCCCCTTTTAAGTGTACAATGTAGGACCGATCACCAATCGACCACATTGTATCAACGACAATGCCCCCTTATACACCCATGTGGCATCCACTTTGCAAAAGCTTCGGTGCTCACTTTAACCATAATGAAAGCAACAAGATAGACTTCATAACTTCAATGTATTTCTCCCACATCAACGACATTGCATTGTTGATTTGATTTGCACATCGAAGGTGGAGTCCTTCAATAATCAAATAGAAAATAGTCAATATAAGATGCCACCACCCTGCAAGCTACAAACCCCTTCGTAATGGGTGCAGGGTATGTAATCAAACAACTGCCTTAAAATTGGGGCATGTGTATGATATGGGCCCTCTAATGTACGATATCACATGAAATACCCTATCATTACCCTTGTAATGTCTACTTTTTAGGCCAAACAACCAAATAAGGGTTTTCTCTAAAATCCACAAAATTTTGAATTCTGAAATCAACAAATCAGCAAACCCTAGCTCAAGGAGATTTCTCAAAAACATGCAATTTGTTTCCAAACCCTAAGCGCCAATGTGCAATAAATACATAGGTAATTTCCAACAATTACCTTGAGCAAATATCACCTCAAAATGATCCAAAATAAGCCACAAACTGAAAATAAAAATTTTGTACCTTTTTACCTCTTGGATGTGGATGGAAATCAGATTTAACTTTGTTGAAAAATATCTGATTTTATGCATAAAACAACAGCTGAATATTTATCAATTTTCACTCAAACCCTTGCCAAAAATCATGAATAAATTACCAAAACTAGCTACACAAATTCAACGCTCTTTTTGGGCCTTCAAAGTGATCAAATACCACTCCAAACCTAGTTGTCCTGGGTCAAAACTGCATATAAAAATCAGAATTAATATTTACCCTTTAACTAGGGTTTTAGACCCCTTCAAACATCAAACCCTCAATCCTAATCAAGTCGCCACACTTGAAAAAATTCACACAATAAATATTAGCCACAAATCCACAATTTACAAAGTCAAACCCTTATAAAATCTGCCCAAAAATATAAATAAATAAATTAGAATTTATTATTTATTTATCCACTTGAAAAGACCTTGCAAACTTTGCCCAATCCATAGAAAGTCAATGCCACACTTAAAAAATAATTATCAATAATTTTCAGCAATGAAATTAGTTCAAGTCAACCTCAAATTAGCCTTGAAACCCACACAAACAAGTCACCAAGCAAGTCGCCGCACTTTAGGGCAATAATCAAATTCCACTTTTGCAAAGGTGGCGTCAAAAGACACCGTTTTGTTGAATAATCAGCTCCAAAATCTGCAAACAATTATTGAGCATACATCCCACTATTTTCTTCAAACACGAAGAATCAATATCAATTTTCAGCATATCCCTCAAAGGAGAACTCCACAATGTACTTGTACCCTTCAAAGGTGGGCAAACCACCTTGGGAAGGCCAAATACTCTTTCTTAACTCTCCTTGCCGACTTTTAGCATATCTTCTCTTTGCCTTTGATCACTTACAAGCCAACATTCATTTTTTACAAAAAATAATATTAAATAATTGCCTAAATAATAAATAGTAATTAAAATTACTTTTAGGCAATAATTCAATAATTATTTCAATTAAATACCTTAGTGGTAAAAAACCACTTTTATAAAATATTCTATTAATCAACTAAAATTGCCTTATATGGGCAAATGATAAAAATGGGCAATTATAATTAATTAATAAAATGAAACCCCAAAAAGAATCCTTTAGTCTATGGGGAAAGTAGACTAAAGGTCTTCAGTACCTGCTCATAAGTGATTTGGAATTGGAGACATTATAACCTCTCATCATCACTGCCCAACAAACTTTGAAATCTTCCACCACTTGCAATTTTTATATGGCCTTGTCATATATTCCATGGGTATGAATAAAATGTTTTTATATGTTCTCTAGGTGTCAATATATTGGTAGCATAGATGAACATAAGTTACAATATAGACTTTGAGACATCACTGTCTTGGTTGCCTCCAATTTTGTTAGTGCAATTGTAACGAAAACAATTTCTCCATTGCAATCACCAAGACAAAGAGGGAAAAATTATTTGGAAATAGAAATGTGTTTCGTCCATATTTTGTCATGGGTGTCAAACCCGATCACCCACAGTTGGCTCGACTCCAACACGTTGGGCTCTTCAACCAACAAAAATAGAGGTTGCTCTATTGAAACCGACGAAGTTGCAGTTTTGGCATAAAGATTGGGCAAAGACACTCTCTTTTCAGGAAGAATGCAAGCCATTGTAGAGTAGGGAATATGGGGTGGTACCCTATGTGCATAACCAATAACCCCATCTCACCTTTTGTGCATGAAGTGGTAAGCAATAATAGTCTTATATTTTTGTGGTGGTGATAGTGGAAAACGAGGTTGTGTATTCCTTCATATGATGTGGCAATCAACTATGTAGGAAGGAAACGTTCCATTTCACAGTGAGCTTGAACAATGGCAACGGGGTTCGGAAGGGCAAGGCCATACCAAACATGCAATTGGTGAAATATTTCAGGGGATATCGTACAACAAAGGCCCATTTGTGCACCAAACATGGATTTACATGGTTTGTACACATTGTAAAGGGGTTTGCAGCTTGTAGGGTAGCAACATCTTTAAATTGTACTGCTTTGATTTGATTGTGAGAAGGCTCCATGTTTGATGTGCGACTCAAGTCAACATTGCAATGCCAATGATATGGAGACAAGACCATGAGGTTCCAAAGTCTGTATTTTAACTTATGTTTGTCTATGCTACCAATATATTAACACCTAGAGAAATTATGGCCAGACCATACAAAACTAAGAAGTGGTGAAAGATTTCAAAGTGAGTTGGGCGGTTATGATGAGGGACGATGACATCATATTTCATGTGATATCATACACCAGAGTGCCCATATCATACACATTTCGTGATGAAACTAATGTAGGGGCAATGCATCGAGGTTATGGTGTTTATCTTTTTTTTTTGGTATGGTTTAAGCGAGTACCAAAGCTTTTGCAAAGTGCATGCCACATGGGTGCATAAGGGGGCATCGTTCGTGATACAATGTGAATGTCGCGGTAGAGGAGTCACCAGTTGAGGGAAAGTATGGTCAATTGGCAATCGGTACCAGGTGGTAGGGAGGGTTGGTAGGTTTAATTCTCAAGCATTAGGGGGTGCCCACATCGTATACTTAAAAGTGGAATTTACTCCAGAAATGAAAAGAAAACACTTACCCAAAGTATCCCTTAAATTTTATATATATATATATATATTTATATATATAGAAAATGAAATTAAGAAAAAAATACTAGGACTGTAGAAAAAAGGAAGGTGAACCGTACATCTTTGTACTGAGAATTGTAATGGCCCTGTAGAAATACATTAATCCCAAGTGCCACACCATAAACATCTGTTGAGGTGCTTGCACAACTTGTATTGAGTTGACTACCCTGACACGTATTGAAATTTGTGGTGGACACCAAGTGTCTTGTACGCCATGGCCTTTACAGATGCCCCCAATGATTGTGATGGTCTAAGTCCCGAAGACAGATCAGGGGTAGAGGTGCCATGTGCCTTTCAATCAACAGTAACCCGACATCGCAGGGGACCAAGCAATTATCCCCAAAGCCTATGACCCAAATGCGAGGGGTGTCACCATATGGCGAAATCCCATGCATTGAAATCCCAGAGGAAGTTGTATATAATCCAAGCAGACGAGAGGCTTAGATTCAACTCGATCATGCCACATGGCAAAGCACGAAGAAGTCTATAAGCAAGTCACGATGCTTCCAAGTGGCAGCATCTTGGGGACCTTATGGGGATGTTGCTAGGGATCAACTCTGCAAAGACCTCTAAGGGCCCACGATGTTGCATCAACTTCTTTCCTATCCAGCTGTGGGTGCCTTCATGATTCACTACGGATGGAATTCTATGGTAGAAAGCGTGACTATGGGAGTTTCGTTGATGATGTGGCCTATGCACACCGGTCGGAATTCCATTCTATGTATTTCTCGGATTTAATTGGCAGAGGAGGAGGCCTCATTGCTTCATTATACGATGCTACCTCTCCTAATAAATTAACCTATTCCCCATGCAAGGCAACAGGGTGCAGGGAAAGCACTTCCTCCTCTTTGATAGAAAACGTGAGAGCATTCTCATTCTCTCCATTAAGTCTACATAGATAGGACACCTTCACAAATATTTCCTCCACCATGGGGGTCAAAGGCATTGCCTTCGTAAATATATCTTCTGCCATAGGTGGAAAAGGCGACCTTCGACAAATCTTTCCTCTCGCATAGGTGGTAAAGGCAAGGCCTCCACAAATCTTTCCTCTGCCATAGGTGGCAAAGGCAACTCCATCTCTGTTTCTGTAGATTGCAGTCATGTCTATAGCTTCCTCGCATGTTAAGCTCTTGGGGCATGAAAGGTCTACAACTTCTGCTTCCTTGGATCTTACGCTCACGGGGCATGAAATCTTGAAGAGAAATAGAAGAGATAGACTGTTCCTTCCCTCTTCTTATTCTAAGACAATAAGATATTACAACTGCTCAACACATTTTATTCAAAACCCTTATATCCTAGGCAGGGAAACCATTCGGTGCATATCCTGAGAGTGAGAAGGTAGCCCAAATCTATGAGCACCAGCTACAGAGATGGCCACGGCTTCATGATGAGATAGTCGCAACAATAAAATAAGGAAAAATACAATCATCAATGTGTCTGGTGTGTGGTTTTCCTTGGTTGTTTCATCTAATTTTCTATTTTAATGTTTAATACACTTGGATATCTCGATGAAAAAAAGGATTTGGTTGTGAACAATGATGCGATGAGCTCTGTATTTCTGCCCAAAGAGAGTGGAAAGGGTTTGAGCAGTAGCCATGAGGATTACATGACAACTAGGTCTTCAGGGGACCATTATATGGATAGGGACGGTGAAGGGGAGGATGAGATGAAACTTCTCCCATGAGCAGGAGGAGCAGAAGAGAGCCTAAAGAACCTTAGAAATTGTTGCCTTTGTGGAGTGCTTGAGGTCCATTGGTTTTATATGATTTGAATCCTTAACCTTTAAATGTGATTCAACGTTAGTATTCTGAAATGAGCACCTGGTTGTCTTACCAAACCGTATCCTACTAAACAATCCTTTCGGCGTTACTTGGACCTTTGGGCCAACTGCCAATTAATATTATGGAATACATGTGCCTCTAATGGCATGCTATATGACCAATTCGTATCTCCTGTGCATGTATGTATCTATTAATCAATCCAATTGAAGTCCCTTCTCTGCAACCAATGCCGTGGGGTCATAGGCAACATTACGTTTGTTTGAGTTTATAAAATTGCTTTATATTACATGTAGAGATATATGTCGACATGTGGAAGAGCTGGGCACATTTTCCATCCACCATTAGAAGGCTTCTTCCTGATCATTGTGTTCTCTTTCTTCTATATTCAAGCCCTCAATTGGACACCATTATCTAACAACAGTTCCTTAGGTCTCCCTGTACTTACCAATCGAATTAGAGTTGATAATAATATCACTCACACGTAAGCAATCACATGCATGTGGTTGCTTATGTGTGCTAAATGCTAATTATGACTCGAGAAGTGGCAATTATTTCACCTTTTATTCATAGTCACAAGGTTCCGTCGGATCTGCTCAAAATCCGGCCGGATCCCTATTTTTTTGCCAACCCGGATAAGTTTGTCTGGGTCGGCCTTGTTTTTTTTCAAAAAAATAATTTTGCTTTATTTTGTAGGTTTATCTGCACAAAAAAAGGCCCAAAAACCATAAATATCATACAATATTAACATTTTATATTATTGTATTAATGATTTTCATTGTATTTGTCAGTTTTACATATTTATAAAACTATGCTCATATATATGTATTTATTCTGGATCAGATTTTTCTGATGTTTTTCAAGAATTCCGGATGTTGGATTTTTTTGCCCTTCCGAATGGATTCGGATTTCCAAACCTTGTGACTATGCTTTTATCATTTGTTTTCCGTTTTAAAGAAGAAAGAAAGAAAAGAGAAATTATATTAATGTCCACAAATGACCAAATGTAGCTCAATGTATGGCACCCTAAAAATACCCTGCCCTAAATTGGCTCGAACAGAATAATTAAAAAATAAATAAATACTTAATACACAAAATACACAAGCTAGAGGGACTCAATGCCGTAACAAGCTCTTTATTTAACATACCAGGCCATTCATAAAATTTAGGAACAAGGAAGAGAATTCAATGCATAATTGTTTACTTGCAGTTTCAATTTAGGAAAATGCAAAAACCCAATCTCTGTTCAAATTAATAATCATCCACATGTAATATTTACTATTCTTCCTTCTGTTCTTACACAACGTTACAAGTAAAAAAGACTCTATAACTTTAAGTGCAAACAATTCACAACTTTTCTAGTTCTTTCCACAACCATTTCAACTAGGAAGGCATAAGCATTAACAATATACAATTTATTTGCAGTACTTTTGATTACAGCCACCGTGGCTACTTAAATCACTTTCATTTATTTTCCAACATCAGGTAATATACTTCTAAAAATCAATAAGCAGCAACTTCCAAATGACAACTTATTTCCTTCAGACATCGCAAAGGAAAACCAATCAAATAATTTTTGTTTGAATACTTCAGCATAAAAATACAAAATTCTTTTCCTTGCAGTATTTGAAGCACAACACCACATATTTAGATATTCTTTTCCCTAGCTCCTGAAACTCTGCGTCTATGACAATCTGCAACCCAACGCACAGAAGAGAGAGTGCTATCCTCCTAACCATATGATGTAGGCATAGATGGCTTGGATACCCCCAAGCCCAAGGGATTTCCCAATGATCCAAAACACAAATTTAAGGATTTCCAATGACCCAAAACTCATATTTAAGGATTACTAGCTGCAGGCACGATGGCTTAAGGTTTAGTCAACAAAATCACACAGTAGGCAATGGAGCCCAAATCTAATGGGTAGTCTAAGTACTTGGGATAAAGGGGAAGAAGAGAGAGAATGTAATTTTCAGATTTAACTTCTACATACAAGAGTTCACAATTTCAGGCATTTAACTTCTGTGATATAAAATTTTAGGGAAACCCGTAGCAACCCTGCTCAAGCCTGAAGCCTTCCATGACCCCAAGTACAGGCATACCCTAACAAGAATTTACAGACAATAAAACCCAAATTTCTGCACTTTTCTCACAAGATAACAAGGTATAAATCCTACTTGAAAACACCCCTACAAGGTTCCACCTTCTGCTAATCTTTTGCTCCTGCAATTCTCTATTCTTTGCCATCTCCATTTCCTATTACTGCAACCACCATGAATGAATGAGGAAGAAGAAGCAACAAAAATATGGCATCCCATAATAAGAGTGGGTTGTTACCTTTTGCAAGCATCCATAGAGGTACATGCGTCCTCTCTAGGCCATGCAACTCCTTTCTTAAGCATCCTAGAAGGGCTCATTTTGGGTAGAGGGTTTTCTAGAAAGTCCCAATGGTATAAACAACAAGGCACCACCAATTTGGCAAATGACAAAACAAGAAAAGAAATTTACAAAATTGACATTTTTAGGCTTACAAGGCAGTTCAAGTTCTAAGCTTCTTGGAATGGGCCCACTTCACTCATAGGGTTAGACACCCTCAGAATGTTCTAACAAAGCATTAGGTGGTCCATTAATCCATTGTTGATAATTCACATGAAAATATATTACAAGGCACTATGTGGTCCCCACACACACGACATAGGTAAGGGTAACAATGTCTATGCTAGGCACACGGTCCATTATGTCACACTTAGGATGGGAACAGGGCATTCGGTCCATGGTCAATCCCTATTGTCCCCTTTTCTACCATCAAACACCTATTGTCTACGCACTCATTGCATCTATTAAAACGTTTATATAATGATAAAATATAGTATAATAAATGAAGGAAATCAATGCATCCACAATGTAGTCATAAAAATATGCGATTCCGGCCATGGTCGCGTGATCCAAGGCATATGCATCACATTTTGTGTCCATAATATCAATATCTAATCACAAATCGCAGGAAGAGGAATTTGTATGTAGCCCTCTAGCCCCAAGCTCCACTTCCAACGTATTCTAGGATACATCTATCATAGGTAAATCACAGGATGAGGAAATCAACATGCAACCCCTTGGCCCCAAGCCCCAAATTTCGACCTTAGGGGAGCCAACAAGTAGCCTACTTAGGCTCCAACTCGCCTAAATCCTTCAGTTGTACTGCCCATAGGTTATACATTGGCATCCATGTCGCATAAAAATTAGCGATGAAAGCTAGCACAATAGTACATATAACGTGAGCATCTATACATGCCATTAGTATAGTCACCAAATAACATATTTGGATATGATAATGCAAGCCACCATGGCATAACACACGGATCAACCAAAGCCAATGTCAAAACAAATCTAATAGATGCTCCATACAGAGTTAAAAAACACATCAAAATAATTTAGTCCATTAATAATCATGTCCAAAATCCATTGAAAAATGACTGATATATCCATGTAAATTAACCATAACACATCCAATAAGCTCATATCCATACATAGGTATGTCTCAATCCTGTTGGTGAAATATTTGGTACTTTGACAATTCAGAATTCCACAACAGTGAAGGAGACAAAACTCTCTCCTCTATTTGGAGGGGAGGTTCCCTTTATTGAAAAAGAAAGTAGCAATAAACCTATTTAGAGTATTGGGTTTTACTGCTTTCAACCAAAAAAAAAGATAAAAAGAAAGGAGACAAAGGGTCCCATATGAATGAGCAAATGCAAATTTCATCCTATGCATGACAAGAAGAGTTTATAAAAAGTAACATGCTTGTTTGAGGTTGACACGTATTGCTTGAATTAAGAGATATGCATTAACATAAGAAAAACACACATACACAAAGAAAATGCTGGACACAAAGTTTTGGAATTTTCCATGTTCTCTATTTGAAGAATGAACACAAAGTTTTTTTCTCCTTTCAAGAAAAATTACAATGAGCATCAAACAATTTTTGTACCATTGTCATTTCTCCTATTTATAGATATCGAGGGAATGGGCTGACCCTTCACATTACATTGTGATATTTGGTATTCATATTTTTATCTTATTCTATTTTTGCTAATTTTCAAATTTCCACAAAATAAAAATACAACTTTCTCGAAATAGAAGACAGACAAAAATGGAAAAAGTAGCTCTGAGCGTCCTAGGAGGCTTTTCCTGGAGTAGAGGCTGATTTCGAAGAACTTGGAAGTGGAGCTATTGAGCTCCTAGCTTGCTCTTTGTTTTTCAAGGCTTTGAATATTCTGAATTTTTTTACTGCTTCAGAGATTGTACTACCCTTAGGAACTACCACATGTCTACAACATGTCAGCGATTTATCAGGGACCACCATCATGGTATTTGGGACTTCCAAGAGTTCAGTTAGTTGGGTATTCATCTCCTCAAGTGCGGCATGAATTTCACTGAGTACTGTCATTGAGGCTACGTTGAAGACATTCTCCTTGAGCAATTCCTCCTTAATTGGTTTTCTGAATTGTTCTTTAATCTCCTGCACGGTATACTGACTAGTTCCATCTTCTTTCAACATATCATAATGCAAATCTCCCAAATTAGAGGAAATTTATGTTTTCCTCTCTCCCAATCTGAACTGGTTTCTTCAACTCCTCTATAGCCTTATTTAAAATTTCATTCTTCTGGAGAATACATTCCAACCATTTACAAGAGGCATCATCTTCGCTTTTGTCAAAAATCCCAATCTTGACCATCAATCCTGTATCAACGGTAGTCATTTGTTTTATATCCTCTGTCACACTTTCCCATAATTTCAATTCCTTGTCATGGCATTGGATCTGTTGATCAATTTTGATATGCTCTGAATCAATCATTTCATTTAGCTTGATCATTTCCTCAATATAATTCATGTTATCCAATAACAATTGTTCAACCCAGGCTTCCAGAGTTTTCCCATGACTATTATACCTGCTTATGGTTGTAGTTGCTTCATTGCCTATACCAGGGACTTGAGTAGGGGCCTTCACTTGAGGAGTTGGTGTCTCTATTGGATTTAGGAGATAGTTAACATACCCTGCCAATCTTCAAACTTGATCCTTCAATTGCTCCTGAGTGAGTTCATCTTGCTTGGATCTCTTGATCATCCATTTTGTGGTTTCTTGAAGATTATGAACATCACTTTCTTTGATTGCCACTCCTAGTGATACTCGTTTTAGAGTATAGTCAACCAAGTTCATCTCCTCTTCATTCTTGTTGACCTTTGGCTCAGGAATTTCTACAAACTGAGCACCTGATAGATTTGAAACTAACGTTGATGTAGTTTTTGCTTTCTTGAGAGGAGTCTCAAGGAGATTAACCACCACATTGAAATCAGGGAATTCAACTTCAACCAACTTTTCGCTCATCATTTGGGAACTTGAAGGTGGTGGTGTAGGTTGCCTCAAAGGTGAAGACTGTGGAGGAGGTGGAATTGATGGGGAAACTATGGGAGAAGAAGATTCAAAAGATGGAAGGTCAACATCGCTAGTAGTTACTTGTTGAATTGCTCCTTGAGCAGAAGCATGATACTGTTGAGTGGTGTTATGAATTAGTAGGGATGTGTCTCCAATAGGAGAGGATGGCTGCAACATGACTAACTTTTTAGCTTTCAATTTCTTTCCAACTATAGGGCTTTCTTTATAAGTCGTGCTCAGTGGTTTAGGTTTCTTGGGATCTTCATCATCTCCATCACTTCAGCAGTGGCTGATGGCTGAACTACAATACTAGCACCACCTTTTCCATGTGTTCAAGGAGTTACAATAGGTGCTTGTTTTGATGGTGTCGAAGATTTTGATCTCTTAGAGCCTCCTGCTCTGGTGAATTTTTCAAGCTTGGTATTGAACCATCGTATGGATCGGTCCAACATGATTTTAGTTCTTATTTGCAAATCTTCTAGTTCTGTAACAGACCAATTGGTAGTTGGCAATGGAGTTGCCATGATTCTTTCAACATAGATTGGATCGAGTAGATCATTCCTATCATCAATCATACCATCTGGTACCCATGTATCGGTGAAAGCTTTGATTTGATCCAAGTTCATTCTGCTCTAGTCTCGCCTCACCGCTTCGTATTCATTAGAACAATTTGCCTAATAGTCCTCTAAATGTGGTTTGTGCTTGTACGAAGAGCCAATTTCGAGGGGAGTTTGCACAAACCTCTTGCTATCAAAAGAAACTCGGCTGGTATAGGTGTGCATCGTGAATTGCACAATTGAAGATTCAATGCTCTAAGCATCTATGGCATTCTTGCATGTGAAATGACCCAAAGAAATGGGAAAAGCAACACCCAAAACATGCCTTTCCTAGCAACACCTGTGTAGTGCAACCAATTGTCTTCATAGCTCAATCAAGATTATTTTATCGTTTGCCAATCTTGGCAACCTAGAGGAGAACCTTCAAATCCCCCAACTCTTATGCATGTGAACTTCTGAAACTGAATGAAATAAATCCCATTTTGTGAAATCAAGTTAGCTGCTTCATTTGAGATCCTCCTTTCCAAATCCTTGTCCAAGGCCTGTACCACTCTCATCATGAAGGCATCGTTGACCCGCCTGAAATGCTTGTTGCTTTGTTTTAGGGTCAACTGAGAATAAAATTCATATACCTGCGTGGATGCATTAACATTGGCTAGTTGGGTGAGACCAGGATATACTCTTTGAGAAGCCAATGAGTATACCAAGCAGGTAGTTATATAGAATTGCTTGGTTGCCTCTACGTTGATTAGCTGTTGGGGTAGAGCATCATTGCCAATCTATGTATTGTTTTTCAGTGTAGATAATGCTCATGGCCATGAACATCCATGGGTAAAAATTCATTGTAGTTTCGTTGCCAACCACACGATTGAGAAGAGTTGTCATATTGGATAGCTCTTCTTTGAAATCAGATAGAAAATAAATTCTTGTGGACCTTAAAAACACTCTTGTGTTTTAGCCATTCCTCATTGATAGTGTGAAGGTGCTTATCTGGTTTTTTGTCCCATAGCATTGCCCAACAGTCACACTCATCCTTGCTTAGGTCTCATCGATTGGAATCCTTAGAGGCATGCCCATTGTTTCACCGTCCAGTTTAGCCATTAGAGAACTTGCACTTGCTTTTATCTCTCTAATATTCGTGTCGTAATGTTGGGCACAAGTGAACCCCAAATTTGAGCATTGCATTGAAATAGGAAAACCAACCGCCTTAGGGAAACCACATTCTGAAAGGCGAATAGTCATAGAATTCGAGTTTTCTGCATTTGAGTCTCTTGTGAAACTCTTATAGATCCACATGACCAATTTGAGAGTCACCGATCTTGAAAATATTACTCTTGCACCAACATAGGCTCAAAACCCATATACTTGTACTTCATCTTTGTTGTTCTGGCAATCTGAAAGGTTGTTTCAACAAGAACTTGCAAATTTTTGGGCAAATCAAGGGCAAAGAATGCTGATGTGGTTGCAAAAAGCAAGTTATGGTGGTCATGAAAATACATTTTGTCTCTTTGAATCAAAATGGTGAAAACTTGGAACTCTATAGTAACCAAGGGATTGCAAATCTCCCTCCTGCTGAAAAATGTCAGAAAAATGTGCAAACTCAACAGAAAACTGTCACTGTGGAGTACTCAAAAACCTGGAGATTTTGATCGTCTTCTTGTGAAAATCCATCTTCGTATGAAGATTTGGTGGCAGGTCGAAGATCTTCAGGGATGTGGGATCAGAGCGGAAGTTGTGTTCAAAATGAGCTTTGGGGACAAATCAACGCGCATTGGCCACCTACCCCCCACGTGCATGCCATGTGCCCAAGAGGCCAGACCCACCTAGCCTCATGAGCATGATGAACATGAAGTCGTGCTTTGTGGTGGTTGCAGACGTAGCTTCACATCTATCGCGTTCGCGGGGTTGGGCGGGCCCGATTGTGTGGGCACGGATGGTGCGAAAGCACGGTCCGTGGCACTGGGTTGCATTTTCATGTCCCGCGCGCCTTAGAGGTCAGGGAAGTAAGGCCTCTTGGGCATGCATAGCGCTAAAATGTGCTTTTGCTGCATTGAACGGCTTTGAACAACTTTACCTAAACAAATCACCTAGACTCTTTACTTTTAAACATTTTTTTCACTCAACCCAAATTTGAACCGACTCAAATTTCTATGTTGTTACCTGATCGTAGGAAAAATTTGACTTGGCAAATTTAAGGAATAACAAATACTCAATAGATATGAACTACATCTCAAGTCATATCACATCATGGAGAGAGAGTACTATCTACAATTTGGTAACAATATAACATAACGGGAATTGACATCACCAGAGGTCTACATGAATGTTGACAGGCTACCAATATTAAAACTAATCAAAATGGATGTAGTCAAACACATGGAAGTGTTGAGGATGATTAAAGCTCTCTCCTCAGGGGTATATAAGTCACATAATAATGTAGGTTGGAAATCATCTTAAATTAAAGTTATTAATTAGTTGTTACTACATTAACTAATGGCTAGTTATAAACTACCCTAACTGCTATAACTTCCTTTTATTCAATAAAAGGATGCACACACACTTCAATGTGTGCCTTCCAATTTTATCTTCATTCTTTCAGCATTTATATTTACTAACATTGGTATCAAAGGCAATCATGTGGGGAAGCCCTAGTCAGGATGAACAGAGGAAATCGTTCGAGGAAGTCCTAGTCGGGCATGGACGGAAAAGAGAACCAGATGTTTGGGGATGCCCTATGAAGATTTCTGGGGTATGAACGATGAAACTTGAAGAGGTAGATTGTGTTCGATTCTGAGGAAGAGACGAAGTAGGAACGAGATCGTGTTCATTGTAGAGGAAGAGACAAACCAGACTTAGTCGCGATTTCTCCAAGTTGCAAACACGTGAGGTCATGCAGATGTCAAAGGCACGCGTTCTTTGAAGGAATCTTCAGTCGTAGACCATCGCAAAAGAAGGAAAAAATTAGTCGTGTAAGGCAAAAGGTAAAACAATTGTCGTGGCAGAAGGAAAAAGAAAATCATTGGCAAAATTGTAGATTTGAAGAGGAATAGTAAAGGCAAAAGTCACAACTTATAGTGACCAGGAGGAGCGTGAGAACTTGTTTCATGAATCATGTTAGGGCACGAGGGAAGGAAATGCAGACTGGTTCAGTGCAGAAGATGTGAAGGAAAACCACCTGAGATTATAAGTACAATTTTGTGCATTTAGATTGTCAACAATTTTGACATTCAATTTATAAGCAAATTTGGAATACAAACTATATATATCTATGTTGCATTGATTTTTGGATTAGAATTGTACTTTTTTTTGTTGGATTGATTTCTGGTTAGAACTGTACTTTTCTTGTTGCTTTGATTTCTAGGCCAATATTCTACTTTTCTTATTGCATTGATTTTTGGGTCAGAACTGTACTTTTTTGTTGTATTGGTTTCCAAGTCAAAGGTTACGTATTTTGTGTAAAATGGCCAATATTCAAAATTTGGTTATGCCTGAAGTGCATAAATTGACTGGTCAAGATTACAATGTTTGGAGTCATAAGATTTTAATAGTTGCAGAATATCGTGATTGTGATAAAATCATTCTCGACACTAAAGCAAGGCTTGCGACAAATTTTGCAGATTATGACAAGCGTCATATAAGGAGGCCTTGTTGTTAAGTTATTTGTGTCAGATGACATGATTTTTGAGGTCCGGAATGCCATTGAGAGAAGTGCATGGTGGACTAATCTGAAAAACAAGTACCAAACTTTGTAGAAAAGCCGAGTCTTGTATCTAAAAATTATGCTATTCTCTATAAAGATGAATGAGGGTGGGTCCCTAGCAGAACTCCTTCAGAAGAAAGATTTCTGAGACTATCTTGCATCCATTAACAAAAAGGTGGATGATGATGACATAGTGGCTCTTGTTCTGAACAATTTGACACCTTTCTATGAATCTTTTGTGGAGGCTCTGCATTTGATGACAAAAAACCAAACCTTGTCATTTGATCAGGTTAGTTCTTATTTGCTGCAAAAAGAACGAAGGAAGACACAAATCAGCGAGTCCAGTTCTAGACAAACTGTGTGTACTCGTTGCATAGTCGAAGGGTAAGTGGAAATGTAATCCTGAATGGTTTACTTTCAAATATCAAGTGAAATGTTATTATTACCATAAAATTGGGCATTTCAAGAAGGATTGTTGGAAGCGACAATTTGCTCTTTCACATAACAAAAAGTCGAAGGTGCAAGCAAATGTGGCAACCGTTAAAGAATGGGGTTCTAAGGAAGAGCATGCCCCCGTGGCATTATACTCAAACTTTACTACTACCAATTGCTGGTTCAATGATTCGGATGCATCTATACATTTCACATGTTGTAAGGACTGGTATGTCAAATTTACTGCAAGCATAAACTTTTTTGATTCAATTTCATTAGCTAGTGGTTAGTCATATGCAGTAGAAGAGATAAGAGATACTTGCATGGTATTGAATAATGCTAGAAAAATCACAATAAGAAACGTTAGGTATGTTACTTATCACGAATTAAAATCTCTTGTTTGTTAGTTAATGGAAAATCTCAACATTGTTGTAAAATTATTTGGGAAGCAATGTATTCTATCTGGACTTTGATGTAAAACATGACATAATAATTTACCTAGGTATTGGACAAGGTGGCTTGTATAGGCTCGTTGATCCAACCATAATCAATGTAAATGCACGTGTGGAGGGAGACTCCGCCATATAGGATATGTTGGAGGATGAAATTTCTCATAAGTTTGTTGACCCTATTCCAGTCAACTTACGTGCACTAGTTGTGGAGGGAATATCTACTATAAATGATGTGTAGGAGGATGCAATTCCTCAATATTAGTTAGATGCACAGGTAGTTGTGCAGGACCGAAAGCAAGGTTGTTACTTCGGTAGAGCATGGTTATTTTGCTTTTGCTTATGACCTTTGTATGGTCTCTGAATTGCCAGTTATAGAATCCATTCGCTGCTAATTAGTGGACAAAATTAGTACTTTGTACAAAGACATGGCTTATCTTGTTGCGAAAGGCTTTTCCCAACATGAGAGAATAGATGAGGAGATGGTTTCTTCTTCTACTAAGGTTTTGATTTTTACTCTCACTACTACTATTGAGGAGTTGGTTTTGACCCCTACTGCGAAGATTGTCACATTTCAATTGCTTTACTCTAGAGATATGGACGAGGAGGTCTACATGATGCTCCCTGAAGCTTTTCGGGTACTTGGTTGTGATCATTTGGTTTGCAAATTAATGAAGTCCCTATATGGACTTGAGTAGGATCCACGAGCTTAGCATACATTGTTTGATTAACATCTCCAAGATTCTAGATTCAAAACTATGGAGGTCAATCAATGAATCACCCTGCAAAGAATTGGTGGACAACTTGATACATTTTACGTTCACATGACCATATCTTTGTTTTGTTGTTACCTATCTTTTTCAGTCTTTGTCTACACCGAAGCTCCTCCATTGGACAACGACAAAATGGTAGAGGACTGCAGATTTCTTGTTGATATCTAAAGAACAGCTTCTCAATGTAATAACTAAACTATTTGGTCCCACTTTGTAAATTTTCGTTACAAACGTGGAGTAGTCTCCAATTTAGTCATTAAGGGAGGGTGCTATAGTTATTAATTAGTTGTTAGTTATTACATTAACTAATGGCTAGTTATATACTACCCAAACAACTGTAGTTTTTTTTACTATTTAAAGGATGCACATGCACTTCAATGTGTGTCTTTTAGTTTTCTCTTCATTCTTTCAGCATTCATATTTGCTAACAACACATACCTTAAAAAGGTTAGCAAGATCAAGTAGATCAACAAAATTGTCAAAACCAAAATGAATGTTATAATTATAATTATGTCCGAAATACTTAGTGCCATGGAAACGATCACTACTAAATGTATCCGAAAAGGCAACAAGAGGTGCACATGCCCAATAGTGTCTGAAAGTATTGCAAGGTACAGGTAGATGCAAAGCTGACATTATAAAATGGAACTCGAGAATACATCCAATTAGTAATTACAATAGAAAGTTTTAGGGTATAAGGACTCTAGGATCAAAGACTAACTAAATAAAAAAGAACTAAAACACCTAAAATAAACAAGGGGTAAACCCAAAGCAATAAGGCCCCAACCCTTATGGTTAAGGTACCAATACAAATAGCCATGTTGGGGGAGCAAAAACCTTCAAAAAGCATGGGCTAATGAAAATCAAAAAGATTGGATGCTAGTCCTATCAAACATCTTTGACCATGCCCTGACCAAAGGTATCGTGTGTCATTGTCTATCACTATGAAAAGGGCCAATGCAGGTTCTGGTAACGCTTATTGGGGTGTCTAGGGCTGAGGGGGCCAAGCTGGGTAATCCTAGGAGGAAGCAAAACACTCCCCTTAGAATCCCTCCTAACATCCAAGGCCGAAGAAACTCATGTAGTAGCAAAGAAACTCATAATGTGTGCCTGTCCCTGCAGCTTGGGAAGTAGTCAAGTAGGAGCAGATCTAGGATGCTGAGGAGGAATAGATCCATGATGTTGAGGAGGAGTAGATCCATGTGACCAAGAGATAGCATTGTGCATAGATGAGTGTTGCCTCATCGACCTACCCCTTTCAATGTGTGAAGCAACAATATCCAAAGGGCGCTTAATGCTGCCAACCTTTGTGATGGGTTTAAAGAAAGAGGTGATCAGACCAGGGGTTCTAGGGGCTCCCTACAGGGACTTGCATTGAACGCTGACAACCTCCCGAAGAAAAAGGGCTAGGCATCGTTGGTTTGGGTATCGAAAGAAAATGGATATAGAGTTGTTTGAGTCTTTGTAAAGACAATGGTTTCTTCCCCACATCTCATAATAAATGGGGCCTTTGAAAATGAAGTGCTTCTTTGTCTCGGAGGGAGCAAAGGTGATAGATCCAATCTCCACATGGAATATGATGATCAGCCTCAACCCATAACTGCTGCGAGCACACCCTTGATTGGCTGAGGGGAAACTTTTATCGAAGTTAGTTTTGTGTCCTTAAATTTTCAAAGGCAAGAAGTGGTGCATATGTCCATTTTCTTCATTTGGAAAAAGGAAGGTTACATGTTTGAATTCCATGGAGCTGTTTATATTTTTTGAAAAGGAGGTTGACAGGTAGTTACATGAGCATTATCAATAGCTAATGTGAAGGGGCCTCATTTTTGGCAAAAAGTTTTAAATAAGCAAAGCTTTCTCACAAGATGTCGGATTTCTACCTTTTTTACATTGGTCGATTTTTGTGTAGAATTGATCTATGCTGTCAGTTTTTAGGAAATTTGCATTCTTAAGTTTAACCACCTCAATGTTAAAGAATTTGCAGTCTTGAGAAAGTTTATGGATAATTTGTGTGGGATCACAACGGAAAGGGATTACAGGTTCTGTCTAAAAGTACAACAAAAGTGTTTACTTTTTAATAAATAAGTTTCTATATATTCATATTGCAAAGGGTTGTTTCAACAAGAAGCAGACTTGGGCATTCTGGTGCAGAGGCGATTACTTGAAAAGTTGTTTATTGGTTGGTGATCTTCAGTGAATGAGAAAAGTGACAATTAATGTATGAACTCACAAACTCGTCAAGACTCCTCAAAGTAGTTTCATCAAGAACAGACATATTGGTTCAAGACTTGTCAAAGTAGTTTCATCAAGTACTCACAAACACGAGGTTCTGAATTATAGAACATTAATAGATGCCTACTTAAAGAAATCAGAGTTTTAAGGCTAATTATTAACAGGTTGTGAAACAATCTTCTGGAAATGATGAGATGATAGTACAATTATAGAAGCCTAACAAACTTCTTTTTGAAGAAAATGAATTCTTGAGGTTTGAATTTGAATAAGAAACAAGAAGTTATTGACAGATTACAGGATAGAAATACGACCTTACAGAAGGTTATTACCACTGCGGAGAAGCAACCTGCACAAAAGCTTGGCACAAAACTTATTGTGTTGTCATCAACTAGTATCAAGATTAAGGAATATTAGCATACTTAAGATAACTGTTTGTACAAGCATACATGCAAGCTTTGTGGGATGAAGAATTATCTTCTTGACAACTGTTGGCTCAAAGATCAATGTTTACATTCAGGAGGGAGAAATCATAATTTAGATTAGTTTTGTGATTTCGAATAAAACTATAAATGACAAAACAAGGGTCCAGCCAATGCATATCTTCCATCAAAAGGCATTTGCAATCTTATTTCTGCATATGGTTTTGAGTGTGTGCTGCGACCAGAATCTATCAATGAAGCATTTGTTGGAGTCAGAACATAAAACTTTATGAAAAATTTGAACACATAGGAAGAAGTCGTCCAGGCCAAAGAGAAAAATGTATCTAATAAAGATGAAATAGATAAAGATGATTAAATAGAACCATAGTTACTTGGAAATTCATATTAGGAATGAAAGAAAGAAATAATATCAATGTCCATAAATGACCGAAGAAGGTCAATGGGACTCGTAAGTACAGCCAATTACAAAAATGAGATCTAATGTCTAAAAGAAACCTGCTGCTGCAACATACATAAGTATAAATTGACTACTATTCTAGGTTCAAATAGAGAGCTGTCCCATATTTGGAAAGCTTCCTTCAGGATTATATACTAATGATTCATTTGGGGTTTGTCTTCCTCATCTTAGTTTGGGGTTTAACCGTTTTGTATTCATCGACCCAGTTAGAATTTTTTATTATTGTGCCTTCAGCTTGTAGCCTTCAGTTTCTTTAGACCTTTGAGTTCTTTTTGACTCCTTTCTATGGTAACTGGCTGTACCTTCAAGTTTACTTTGGTAATCTGTGGACATTAATAGAACTTTTTTCTTTTTTCTTTATATTGTCCTTTATCTATAAGTGACGTCTCTTACTCATATATGATTTATAATTTATAGATGGGTGATTGTCTACTGTGTATATTCTGTTATGATGATAAATTTCTAACTGCAATAGATGCATTATTTTCCCTAGAAGACTTTACTTTAGGGCAATGATCAAGTTTGTATTATGGGTATGATGTGAATAGATATGTAATGCTGTTCTGATGTATTAATGAGGGATACTTGCTTATGTGAAATGTTGTAGGGAAAAATAATTTGGTACATGTTTTGTTACATGAACCACCCTTTGTTGGTAGTTGGTAGATTTTTATCTACCTTTGCCACAAGCTCCTCTATATGTATATGAATGGCAGCGGTTTTACTCATTATTTATTAGTTATGGGCCTACCATAGATCATTTGTGGGGTGGCTTTGTTTTGCATGTAAACTCTTGAATGTTCCCTCAGTTTATTTTTGTAAAGGTTCTTTATTCACATAGCCAGTTTGGGTGCCATAAGGAGTTTGCATATTGGATAATTCTAGTCAAGCAGGGAGGGTGAGCTTATGCCCCAGAAGCACAATACTGCATCTTTGGGTGTGGGAAAGCTATTGTATGCCCAATAGTATTATAAGGTGAAATATTCCCAACCAGGGGATATTGTTTCAAACTTGCAAAATTCTCAACTTTTAACTTGTAAGCATTTTGTCAAACAGTTTGCATACAGTCGATTATGAAGGAATTCTGATTTCAGTCACTAAGAACAGTTGCAACTATATTATTGATCAAGGGCATATTTACAAATAGATGTCATGCATGAAACAAGTAATAGACATTTTAACAAACACTTTGTATGCATTCATAGTATTGCTGATAAGGGTATTTTATACATACACATAACTGAAAGAACAAATTGCTGACCTTAAACTCTTGATAGATTTCATACAAATCAAAACAATGCTGATATGATTCCTTGCTGACCTGTACGGACTGCTGCAGCAACTAGAAAAGACCCAATGTCTTCCAAAAGAACTCATGCCCCCTTCTTGTTTGCATTTGAAACCCCAAAGATTGGCAGCAGCTTGAAATGAGGTTTGGGCTTTCACTAAAGTTTCCTTACTTCCCATGCCTTTCTCCAACAATCCGCCTTACACTTCCACGTTTAGTAAAAACACCCAAATCTGTCCAACCTGACAAGTGCAGTCGGCGTTAGAATGTTTAGTCTATAAAATATAATGAAAGGATTATTCAAAATACCAATAATCTGCCTCCAGAAAACCATATGCCCCTTTCCACAACTGGAGCGGCCAGCACAAGAAGAGTAATAATAAATTCAATCTCTCAAATTTATTATTCGCTTTGCAAATTTTTTAATATTTCTTCCCATCAGCACCTGCAAATACAACTATTAGGGATTGAGAATGAATCCTTTCACCGAAATAGCTCTTCCAGCTAGGGTCCAAAGTCTTCTCTGCATCAAAACCAGGGATCTCAAGGGATTTTACTCGTGGAGCAGCGGATGAACATGCAAGCTCACCAAAACTCCAAAGAAAAATAACAATGAACATAATAATAATTTTATTCCTCATATTCTCCTTATAACTCCACCGAGCCCTAAAAACTTTCACCTTTTCAAACGTCTCCTTTTAAAAAAACAAGGATTAATAAGTAATAAATACTCATTAAGGTTCCAGTGCCCATAGGGGGGAAATAACACTTTTCCTAGTCATAAGTCATGACTTAATGCACCTCAATGTGAAAATATAATATAAAGTGCATTAAATGACATCTTCAACGTAAAAATATAATGTTAAATGCACATAAGGGTCCAAATATTCCCTTTATTTCTCCCACGCCCCAATTCCTAAGGGAATAAATAAGGAAAAGGGCGGAATAGGCCAACTAGGTCTCTGAGCATTTGGAAAGGGACATTACATAAGGGCACAAGGACCTTAAACGAGCTGCTTCCTTTTGCAATATCCATAGTAATTGATGTTGCTAATCATAGGAGGTGTTAACTTCCATTAAAGGTTTGAGATTTTCATAACACAATACCTTGACTATGCGAGTGTTTCATTTTTGGAGGACCATTAGGTAATGCTATTAGATGTATTCAAGGATGGCAAGGGTGTACAATATGCAATATGTAACATGGAAGGCTACTATAAGCATGAGTTTCTTAAACTAATATCAAATCATTGTGGAAAAACAAGGTAAAGAGTCATAATTGCAATGAATGTCCATTCAACTTGAAAAACAAAAAGTGGGGAGAGGTTGTAATTGCATCAATGCTTCAGTAACTATGAAAGTTCCTTTAAAGAATATAGGTGAGTGAGGATTATATAGAAAGAAAGAAAGAGAGAAATAAAGAAATTATATTAATGTCCACATATGACCAAAAGTATGTCAATGGGACTCAAGGATACAACAATTAACAATAGAAAGTTTTAGGAAGAGAGAATCCTAGAAGCAAACTAAAGAAATAAAAGTACAAAAGGCAAAATAGAGCAGCATGCCACTAACACAAGTGGCAAATAAATCAATACAAATAGAATTGAAGGGCAAACAAGAGCCCTAAAAGCATGTGCCAATGAAGATTGGAGGGAAATCTCATCGAATGTCTCTGTCTGTGCCTGAAGTGGAGGAGTCATCTAAGCCATTATCGATCACTATGAAAGATTTGATAATGCTCGTTGTGGAGTACACAGGTTCAGAGGAGCTAGGATGGGGGATCCTAGGAGGAAGAAAGACACTTCCTCTAGAATCTCCCCTAACATCCAATGTCGGTGTAACACTCAAGTAGTAGAAAAGAAACTTGTAATATTATTTTTCTCATGCGGTTTGGGGGGTAGTTGGCAAGTAGTAGATCCATATCGCCAGAAAGGGGCAGAGCATCGCTAGCAGGAAGGAGCCGAGCCACGATGCCGAGGGAATGCAAGCTTGGAGATCTGAGTAGTTTGTGTAGTAATGTTGTGCTGAGAGAAGCGTCGCCTAACTGATGTATCAACTCTATTGTGTGATGTATTGGTGTCCAAAGGACGCTTAGTGATGTCAATCGCCTAGATGGGTTGGAAGAAAGAGGTGATCAACATGGGGGATCTACAGCCTCTAGGCTCCGCCTGTATGGATTTATGCCAGAGGGTGACATCCTCGCAAAGGTAAAGAGCCAGGGACGACTAGTCTGTATATCTGAAGAAAGTTGCTAGAGTGTTGTTTGAGTCCTTGTAGAGGCAACATGTCTTCCTTGTATCTCATAATAAATGGGGCATCTGAAAATGAAGTTGTCCTCGGTCTCCACCACCTGGAGGGATCAAAGACAACAAATCTAGTCTCAATGGAAAATGTGATGATCTGTTTCAACCCGTAATTGGTGAGAACATACTCTCGTCTGGCCAAGGTGAAACCTCAAGCCGTGGGACCAATGGTGCTGGAGATAGCGAGGGCAACGAATAATACCATCCACTACTTGTAAGAAATGCTCAGCATAAAAAATAATCTTGGGGCTAAATGGGTCACGGTGGGAGATCTAGGGGACCTAGATATACTATCTGTAGATGTCCTCTCTAGCAACTGTAGAGATGACGTCCTTTGTGGGAAGGAGCTTGTGGGGGTGTACAGGGATTACAAGAAAGGGGGTAGCCTATCAATAGAGATGCCAATAGAAAGGAGTAACCTAGTCTCAAAGTACCAATAGTGGCGTCGGGGGTGGGGTGGGAGAATGGGCTAGGGGGTCTCTAGTGAAGCATTGCTCTCTAAAGAGCAAATAGCTAAGTAGGGATATTTATCACGATCAGAAGTTGAGTCCCCCAAGTATATGAGTTTGTGGATGTAGAAAGCAAGCCTGAAGATAGTCTCAAGGCATAGCGGTTGGGCGGTAAATTCAACTTGGATGATGCACTAAGGAATTACCACTTGCAACAGATCATGCATTGTAGCATGAGAGTCTGGATCCTCTCAACACGGGCCTAGTCGACTGCCCCCAGTGTAGGTCCCCTAACCTTTGAATTATATGTTAGTGCCCAAAATTGGACTGCAGCAATTGGGCCCCTGTCACTTAAATTCCCGCGTCCAAACTAAATGAGTGTCAATGTTCAGTCACTTGCCCTAGTCCTTTGGAAGGTCGGAATATATGTTCGTAATTGATCATCTACTTTGTCTTACCAGGTGGGAGTGTTCTTCCACTCCTAGTTGAACTCCCGAGGGGCATTTCCTGAAGATAGAAGATATTCTTAATAGCTCCGGAGGAAGTAGCTTTGCTGCTGATCCGGGCAACAATTCAGATGACAATTCGGGTGATGGGTCCACCCCAATTGATGGCGGAACTTCTGGGGGACATAACTTTTGCACTGTAGCTCCAGTTGACTCGTCGTTTGAACCGTTGGAAAGCTAAAAATGAGGGGAACGTCGTGAGATGGTATGGAGTTCCGCTCGCTGAAGTTTGACCCCTGAAAACCCAACGGAAGTGCCCCAAATTTCAATTTTAGTAGTGCAGTCTAAAAATAGTAAGTTTCTAAAAATAGTAATTCCTCGAATTATGTATTGTTGTAAATTGTGGAAATCGAACCACTTAATTTCCCTCGAGATTGGTGACCTTCCACATCCTCCTCACACCTTCAAAACATGTATAAATGAAGATGTA
The DNA here is from genome assembly GCA_037957365.1 of Torreya grandis. Taxonomy (NCBI): domain Eukaryota; kingdom Viridiplantae; phylum Streptophyta; class Pinopsida; order Cupressales; family Taxaceae; genus Torreya; species Torreya grandis. The sequence continues at coordinate 1,399,323 of JARHVA010001181.1, forward strand.
ACTCGAAATGGAAATCAGACATCTCTTCTCAGAGATAGGCATATGTTTGGGTCTGCAATTTTGATCAATAAAACATCTCTTTTCAAAGATAACATTATTTGAATTGTGTTCTTATTTCTGAATTATCTTTCAACCAAAGCTTTCGAGTTTTGGATCAGTGGTATCAGAGCGGTTTGTCTTTAGAGTGTATGATCCCAAGGACGAGGTCAGATTACAGGAAGCTTGGGTGGAAAATAGAACCAACAGACTATCCACCTATTCGCTCCAAACGACTTCAAATGGCGGACAACACCGAAACATCCGATCCTTTCAAGGAAATGGTGAATGAAGCCCTCCAACAGCAGTAAGCGCAGATGCTACAACAATTCGCTTAAATTCTCCAACAAATATCGATGGAAAATACTGGCTCCTCATCCGCACCCGCACATCCTTTCTGTGCCCCAACACCCTTTAAGGTTCAGGAGAATTTTGATATTCCTACATTTGAAGGCAAAATCATTGCTGATGCAATAGAAAATTGGTTGGATCAATTGTCATCTTATTTTTTTGTAAATAAATTCACCGATAAAGAGAAGATTACTTTTGCTCTTCTGAAAGCATCATTGCCTGTCAAAAATTGGTGGGAAGTGTACAAAAAGAGATTTAGTGTAGATATTGGCATTGAGATGGAACCTACATGAGATGATTTCATAGAAGTTGTAAATGAAAAATACTACCCCATTGGAGCATATGACGATCTGTATATAAAGTGGCAACAACTTCGCCAAGGTAAGGAACAATGTGTTTAAGATTACACTGACATTTTTCATTCTATTTGGAATCCAAGAAAGTTAGAAACATAAGGTTCTCAAATATCGTGGCGGATTACAATGGTACATACGGGGAGAAATGGAACTCTTCAATTTGGAAACCATCGGTGAGGCATACAAGTTCGCAGTGAAGATTGAGCAGAAGCATGAAAGAATGAAGGTAAAGAACCAGTCTTCAAAATGAAAAAGTGACAAAGAAGGTCAAACACGAGGCCAAAATTGGAAGCAAAAGGAAGGAAAGACTGGGAAGTGGTGTGATTATCACAAATCTGGAACTCACTCCAAAGAAGAATGTTGAGCCATCAAGTCACTGCTTTCGGAGTCACAATCCTCAACATCTACTGCTCTACCTCATACAGACCCTGCAGTCGAAGAGGTTGAAGAAGAAATTGTAGATGCTGATCCTGAAGCCATTGTTGCTTCATCACAGACCCACGACGAGACGCTAGATGACAAGGAAAGGTTGTTTCACTCTAAGTTATGGGTGAAAGGTAAGCCTCTGCATTTCATTCTTGATAGCAGAAGTCAAAAGAATTTAATCTCTGCTAATGTTGTGAAAAGCCTAAATCTGTCCATGAAGCCTCACCCAAAGCCATACAGTATTGGATGGTTGAGTCCAGGGAGAAACCTCCGTGTCACCCACCAATGTCTTCTCTCATATGCAATAAAACCTTTCCAAGATGAGGTCTTATGTGATGTGGTCAATCTAGATGTTTGTGATGTACTCTTTGGTCAGCGATTTATGTATGATCGACATGGCATCTATGAATCAAGAACTTGAAGGATTACTCTCACTCTTGGAACACGGTGCTATAGGGTACCAGAGGTACCACCTTCTACATCTGTCTCTCTGATTAGTGCCAAGAAATTTGTTCTCATGGTGGTCAAGCCACAAGAATCCAAAAGGGTTGATGTTACAGCCCTGACTACACAAACAACACAACAACAAAAACAAATAGATATCGAGCTGAAGAAGCTCACAACCTTCCATCCACAGACTGATGGTTAGATAGAAATGGTGAACAATTGGGCCCTGCACAGTTCTATAAATCACAGTCCCTTCCAAGTATGCATCGGGAATCAAATCGAAGTACAACTACCACACTTGATGACAAATCTTGATGCAATGGGGACCATTGCTTCTCAAGGAGGGAGGAATGATCCGGGCAACAATTCAGACGACAATTCGGGTATTGGGTCCACTCCAATTGATGGCAAAACTTTCGGGAGCCATAACTTTTGCACCGTAGCTTCAATTGACTCTCCGTTTGAACCGTTGGAAAGCTAATAATGAGGGGAACGTCGTGAGATGGCATGGAGTTCCGCTCGATGAAGTTTGACCCTCAAAAACCCAACGAAAGTGCTCCAAATTTCAATTTTAGTAGTGCAGTCTAAAAATAGTAATTCTTCGAATTCTGTATTGTTGTAAATTGTGGAAGTCGAACCACTTAATCTCCTTCGAGATTGGTGACCTTCCACATCCTCCTCACACCTTCAAAACATGTATAAATGAAGATGTAACCCGAAATGGAAATCAGACATCTCTTCTCAGAGATAGGCATATGTTTGGGTCTGCAATTTTGATCAATAAAACATTTTTTTCAGAGATAGCATTATTTGAATTGTGTTCTTATTTTTGAATTATCTTTCAACCAAAGCTTTCGAGTTTTGGATCAACTGCACCTTCAGTGGTTTCAATGATTAAGTTATGAAAGTATTTTTGGGCGTTGGGAGAATCCTGCACTCGTATTAAAAGAATGGTGCGAAGGTAAGTGATCGAGAATCCAAGCTCACATCTTGTTGGGACGCGTGGCAGATTCTTGGGGGTTTTAAGTTTCAGGTCCCTTTCTAAAGAATGTCCCAATTGGTTTTTATTGGCAATGTACAAAAAATTTCCAAGGGCCGAATGTTCGAGTAAATAAGTTAAAGAGGATGCCACATGTTAGCGCCTTGGGATTTTTGAGTTTCGATCCTCATTCGAAGGTTGCCCTATTTGCCTTTCAACGGTCAAGGTTCAAAAGGTCTCCGAGGTGCGAGCACTAGAGCATGCAAGGAAGATTAAGGACACGTGGTAGGTTCTCAGAGATTTTGATGATCGGGCTTTTTTTGAAGATTGCCTCACTTGGAAGTCAGGCAAGGTTCAAGAGGTTCCTGGAGGCCCGGGTGCTTGAGGTGATGACACGTGGCGTTTGTATGCTCCATTGAAGATTCGGGATGTATTGCACCAATGTACTGAGGGAAGTGATGGGTGAGAAGGTGTGAAAAACCCCCGTGAACCCAAAGAGGCGCTAAAAGGTGAAACTTGCTTAAGCGGGTCCATGTGTTGCAAAGAAAGACGCCAGCATGCTTCCCTCCTTTTTTCAAAAGGTTGCTCGAGTAATCAATGTGGTAGTTGGTAATTAGCCGTTTCACTTCAAAGCATTAATGGTAACCCTAATCTTAAAGTGCAAGGGATTATAACTAAGCATTTCTCTTCATTTGAATTCACCCTTTGCATTCAGAGCTAATACTTGTGCCTTCAAGTGATCTGTGTGCCAGAAGCTACTTACAACGCGAAGACTAGTAATCACAACAAATTCCTCGAGGATTTTCTAATTCCATCTGCATGCAACTCTCATGATACTAGTAAGTATTCCTCGACTCTCTAGTGTTGTGTTCCTAAAGGGAGTTCGAGGGTGTTTGGAGAGTTATTAGTGTGAAGAATTTGTTCCAGCTTTTGGTATTACATTTAGTGAGTTAGGAAGAAATGGTTTCATCTTCTACAACAATGAAGAGCAATATTACATCCATTCTTGATGAAATTAGAGACACGGATATTCAAGGGTTAGATTTCGCAACTCTGTTGAATGTTTTACAACGGCCAAATCCTCTCCCAGTTGTCACCAACATCGGTATGAGTTACATGGCCCCTGTGGTAGCATTCCCTTTGGCTGCCCCATATCCTTAGATGGTTATTGCGTGTGCCCGGGTTTAACACCTAGACACTAGGACTGTTGTGGATGGGAGTCAATCAGTTGTGTGTTTGTTCACACCCGAGGACCTCAGCGCCATGCTTGGAATCCCTCCCCAACTTGATAGTATCATGCTTACCATGGAGGAGTGCCAGCAATATGTGGAGACAAATGATAAGATGCTATGGGTCATTGTGAATTCTTGCTGGATTGCAAAGAAGAGGCAAAAGGTCTCCCGATTGTCAAGAAACCTAAAATTGACAGAATTCAATGAGTTGCCTTAGTATATTATCGCCATGGCCGCCAAGGTCTATGGAGTACCCACCGCATAAAAGTTCGAACCATGGATGTTTTCAGTCCTCATCTGCGTGTTGGAAGGGCAAAAGAAGTTGGACTGGGCAACTATCTTGAGCATTAACTTGCACAACCAAATGATGCAATTACACAGTGCAATCTTCTCGAAGGAGAAATTCACGGGTACTTTTTATATGTCTTCCTATTTGATGTATAGCCTGGTGCACAATAGGACCTTCCCAGGTCTTACCAGGAATCTTTCGGGATTAAGGATATAAGAGATTTACCCAGAGGTCACTTTAGAAGGGTTCAAGAGCAACTATTGCAGAGTATACAATTGTTTCTTCAACGCTATGATGAGCGTCTTCTTCCCTTTGAGAAGTCTGAATAGAATGACCAAGGCAGCCCAGGAGATAATTGACAGATTCGGCTCCTCAAATATTCAGTTCAGAGCGTTCACATACATCAGGATGAGTGGCTATTCAGGGGCCCCTCACAAATTGCCAAGGTATGTGGATGACAAAGTTGTCATGGAATTGTGTAGACAAATGGTGCACCCACACGAAATGATTGCAGCCAAGAAAATAAACAATCCTTTCAAGTTCCCAATGGAAATAGGATATTACACATGTCCTCTAGCTAAAGCAAAGGGATTGGAGCAAGAAATGGGCTTCTATAGGATTGACAAAATGTTGCCCAAACCTAACTATGATATAAGATGGTTGATAAATACTGCAACAGGGGTAATCTTGCACCAATAGCACTTTGAAGATATCTGGCCTAACTGCACCATTGAGGAGGAGGTCAGAAAAATAGATTACATGAGACTCACTGTGCAAGAAGTTCTCGCCTATAGCATCGTCCCCATCCCCAAAGACATGGCGGATGACAAGATGACAGTGGCATCAGTATATACAAAAAAGAATATTGAAACATAGCCTATAGCACATGTAGATTCACTGCCAAGGAAAATGTCTCCATTGCATGGAGGGCTTTTCCTATCATGAGGAGAACATTTAGGTGGCTGAAGGAGCACAGAGTTGACCTCGGTAGATATGACATCCTCGCGCTCCGAGAACTTAGATAGGTTGTGGAACTCAAAGCGTTCCTGCCAGCATACATGGGCGATCCTCCAGCACCATCAGTAGCGGCAAGAGGCAAGGGGAAGTGAAAGGCGAGTGATGTCGACTTCTCCAAAAATATTGATATAGAATCAATAACAGCCACCCAATCCAAAACAGGGATGTCATTTTCAAAGTTGACAAGTCTAGCAGAGAACTGGGACAAAATAATTGCAAGAGAGGTGCAATTGGCCAGTGCCACTCCCATATCCATCGCAACTGAAGGAGCTCACACAATACCAGTTGTTCTAGCTGTTGCCTTGCTTGCCCCACTTGCACAACAACCAGCAATCGGTCATTCCCCAACGACATACACGAGGAAGAGAGGAGTGGAACAATCGGAGCAACGAAGGCCTAAGAGAACCAAGAAAGCATTGCAGTCTCCGACGGTGAGCCCCAAGAAAAGAAAAGAGGTAATGCTCAAGGACCTACCCCCCAAGGAAACCTTCGTGAAGCCACAAGAAGATAAGTCCTCATACGCCCAGAGGTTAAGGGATATGAGTGACGAAGAGGATTCAGATGAGGGAAGGCCGATTGTGGAGGTAATGAAGAAACAATGGGCCTTCACTCCTCCCCAGGTGAAGACCAGACATAAAACTCTGAGGGAAAGACCACAAACCCCGATGAAACCTCCGGCCATGGGATTGTTCGAACAATTGGGACCCTCAGGAGTGGAAGGCAAAGATGATGAAGATGTTTTGGCTTCAGATGATCCCTTGTCCTTTGATGATGTGTTGCAGGTTGGGATTGAGGCGGCTACACAGGTTGAAGCTCCCCAAGAAAAGGAAATGATCTCCTCGGACATGGAGACGTTTGTAGAAAATGTTAACACCCAGTCGCTGAGCCAAGACAAGGGCGATGAAATTAGGAATGTACAAGAATCTGGGGATGAAATCAGGAAGGAGCCGGTGCATAATGATCAAGTCCCCACCAGTAATGAAAAGGTGGGAGTACAGAAAGAGGAACAAATGGATGTTACTGTAGCTGTCGAAGCAACACCACATGTTCTTCCCCCTCCAATGGCGTCAAGCTCGTCACCAGATGGAGAAGTTGATATTGGGGAAGGTAAGGGATCAAGCTTGCAAATGGGTACCTCTACCCCTCCAAAAATATATAAAGAAGTGGATCAATTGAATAAAATTGTTGAAATAGGAGTCTCTGAAGGTACTACCTCAATTGAAGTACTCGGGGTCTTCTCTCCCATATTAAGGTCCATGGTCCTGCTAAGCATAAAGATGTTGAATATGTGATTGGTGAAGAGTTGCCCAAGGGCGACAAGGAGGACACCATAGCTTCCCCCATCTAGGTTGCCCAATCAAGTGCAGAGGACACACTGGTTGTGGAACCTTCTACTCAGCGCGCAGAGCAGGGAAGTTCCATAGACAAATTGCTCTTGGAATCCCAATAGGTCAGGGTAAATTTTGAAGTCTTGGAGCAGATAGAGCCAGGCGAAAAAAGGGAGCGAGGAGTTGATGAAAAGGATACCGGGTCGGAAAGTAATGAGCTCGAGTAGATTGTGTTAGGCTCTCAACCTACTCCAGTGAAACGCCCCTTAACCAATATGCCGGTGACACCACCATTTAGTGCATCAAAACCAACATCAAGGTCCACGACTCCAATGGGATTCCAGACTAGACCCCTTCTTTGGATCGAAGAACAAGTTAAGGATAAACGGGACCTTGTGAGCAAAATGGGGGATATAGATGTAATGAAGATCGCCCAGGCGTACAAGTGTTAAGCACAAGCTTATATTGAGAGGGGGGGTGAATCAATATAAGATATATTTTTTTGCTTTTGACTATTAATCTTAAATCGAAAACCTCAAATTACTCCGCAATTAATATATTCAAAGCAATCAAAGAATACAATGCAAAACCACACAATACAAATAGACAGATTTGAGTGGAAACGCATTTGGGAGAAAACCATGGAGAAATATTCCTTTTATATATATAACTCTTTTACAATGTTTGCAGGCACCAACCTACTAGAGACACCAATCCCCAAACCAAGCACCAACTCAGTCAATTTGTGAGCACCCACCCACTGGAGACACCGATCCCATTCGCCAAGCACCAACTTGGCCAATTCGTGAGCACCAACCCACAGGAGCACCAACCCTTTACTATGAGGCACCAACCCCAAGCCAAATCAATTCCATCGTCTGTGATTGCTTCTTCAATCAAATGATGACTTTTCTTCTCTTACACTTTCCCTCTCATTAATTTTCTTATATACTTTTTGCTCTCCTCTCTTTCACAATTCTCAAAGAATATTCTTCATTAAAATAAATCTACCCTTCATATTTCTTTTCTTAAGAGATATTCTATTTCATTTTCTGCTCTTCCTCTCTTCCTTCTCTCTCACACTTATATGATCTTCATTCAAATCGAATGCTTGTTATACTTCCACATCTCTTCTCTCTTATATAACCTTTAAAGGATGTATCCCATCCACGAGATACCTCTTCACCAAAAGATGTGACTGTTGACATTTCCGTTCACTTCCGTCGACATTTCTGTTCACTTCCGACAACAATTCCGTTCACTTCCAGCAACACTTCCGTTCACTTCCGGCAATAATTTTGTTCACTTCCGGCAATAATTCTGTTTGACATTTCCATTCATATCCGTTACAATTCCTTTGACATCAATAACAATTATTCCAACAACAAGGCCAAGGCCCCTAAGAGGCCAAAACGCATTCACGAACCACTGTCAATGAGACAGGGGAAAGAACACAGGAAATAGCTATTCCTCCACTAGGAGCTACAAAGAGGGATGCTTCCCTTGAGAGCTATGCAGTTTATAGATATGATCTAGGGGAGCCATCAATGAACGAAATAAAACATAGCTCGCAAGTCCTGGCAAGCATGGTGGTGCACCGAATGGAAAAAGATAAAGCTTCAATGGAGGAGCGGAAGGCGCATAACCAAGCCATGATCCAATACTTGCAAAAGCTACTGAGTGAGCCCAAGGCAGTAACCCCAATTGCGAGCAAGGCCCCAGATGCTCCTATAATTTCCTTAGGTGCGCTTGATTTTGGCCGCGGCGAGGACTTGAAAACCAGAGGCTGGGCCACAGAAGATTGGCAAAAGGATTTGACCACCCGAGCCAAAGAAATAATCTGCTCGGCACTAGAATGTGTAGATGACATACTAGATAAACAAGGAGAATGTTATTCCCAGATGTTTATTTACGATGCAGACATCAAGAATTGGGAGAAACTCAGGGCAAAGTTGGATGAAATTTGTAATATGGGCGTTGACACTTTAATAGCAGAAAAGATCATCTCCTTGGATGATCGCAAGCAACCCAGAGAGTATCAACTAGTGATTAAGCAGTGGTTGGTGGTGCTTAAGGAGGGCGTTTTTTATTTAAAGGGAGAAAAGCAGTCTCTCTCAAATGCAAAGAAGGAGATTGAAGCCGCCTTGAGGTAGATGGTGAACCTTGACGGTGCATGTGACATGATGGAGGAGGCATTAGATATTGCCTTGAAAAGCCTCATTGATGCACCTCACAGAGCCTTTGATATCCAAAAGATTAGAGAGTTGGTGTCACTTAAAAAATCTTGTGACCAGTTAAAAGCATTAGTCGGGAAAAAACAGGGAATGCTCTAGAGGGTTGCGAGTTGGCTTGAGGAATATAGCGCCAAATTCAAATACCAAGCAGGCCTGGACCAAAGGATTCTTGCCACCATAATTGAAGGGTATATTGCATACAAAAACAGGTTGGCAAAGGACTTGGTCATCAACATTGATTCTGCAACATGACCAAATATTTTTGTTTCTTCTGAGCTGGCGTTATGGCATTCCTCCCTTCTTTTCTTCTCTCTTTTTTGTTTCCTCTTTTCTCATTTCTCGTTGGGAAACTGTTTTACCGTTAGTGACACGTCCCTTTCGAAGTTGTTTTGTTTAAGAAAGGGACATCTTTGGTTGTTGCTCAAGTGGACAAAGGTTTATTTTGTCCCTTGTAGGACTGATCTCCATGTATATAACTGAAAATATTCTGCCGTAGTGGAGTATCGAGTTTGTCATCATCACATAGGAACGAGCATAATCCAAGGAATCATATTTGTTACACCATTGAACAGATTCTAGGTCCACGAAAGAATTTTCCAGCTGGAGCATTTTCAGGAATATGTTAGGCATAGCTAGAATTGTATAAAGGGGGTATGTCCCTTTACAAGGATCGGTTAAATTTTTGAGTTTGAAGCTATAGCTTAGAGAGTCCTCCCTGTGTGATTTTCTGGTGTCAAATTGATTTCTATTATAAAATCATTGGCAAGCTCTGAGAACATTCAAGATGTTTCCCTTGTTACAGAATTGTTTTGCATAGTGCTCTGTTATGTAATTTTCAAGACATGGTTTATTGTTCCTTCTTGTTGTTGAAGTACAATGTTTTGTCTTACATGTTCGGTAGATTGGTTGTCTGATGTATTCTTCTTTATGGTAGTCATCTAGGGTTTGCAATCGGAATATAAAATCCTTTATAGTTCAAGATTTGGAAACAGAGCATTGATAGCCTTTTTAAGGGTAGTCCTGGGCTCATGAATTCAGCTGGAGGGAGTTATTGAAGGGCGATTTGCAGTATTGCTTATAATCTTTTGAGGATCAATTGTGCATGATTTTATTTTTTCCGGTTTCTAAACTGAACAACATTTGTTAATGAAGGTAGTATAGCTATCTTGTGAACTCCGTGCTCACTAGCCATCCAAATCTTTATCTATTATTCAAACAAATACAATTTCACTCTTTTCTAACTTACAAATACCATGTTGTTTGCATATCATAAGTGTTATTTGCATTGCAGACACATAAGATCTTGTGTACTTAAAATGTGCTTGCAGTTTGTGCTTGAAATCCTACCATTGCATTTTTTCATTTGACCCCTGTTGTCGAATATTTTACAAAATAGAAATTGCAGTCATCTCATCATCTGTCTTTAGTAGCTTGTGTATGACATAAAGCATTTGTGCATTTTGTGTGACAACCCTCCACGAGTAAAGTGTATAAGTCTGGTTATGCTTTGGTCATATTTCCATTTTTGTACCAATAATCCTCATGAAGATTGAAGTGTTAAACTCCATCATGTGAGCAAGCTACCTCAGTAGGTTATCTCACCTTGATTTAGGCAGAGCCAAAAGTAGCAGGGAATTAACCATACCCTCTGTAGATGCCTCCCAATCATTTCCTTCATTCAGTCCTCTTTCAATGTAAACCCTTAGTTGGCCATAACGACATATTCAGTGGTTTCTCATTTCAATTTACCATTCTTCTCAAGAATGCAAGGTTGAATGTTAGGGGTGTACAATTGGGAACCAACACCATACAAAACTATAGGTTTGATGATTGTATCAAAAAGGCGTCTTGGAAGGGATGTCTTGGAAGTGGATATAGAAACACTGGATTTCCAAAACTGAAAGAGAAGCATACACCTTGCAAAGGCGTGAATGATCGACAAACTTCGTGCTAAAGCATGGACGTGAAAATTGGAACCCCAAATAAGTGTAGGCTGATGTGATCTCTAGAAGTTCCCTTTTGTAGAAAAACTGGGATTTGGAAAGAGAGTCCTTGGAGATATTGAAGATCATGACTTTAGTTTTACTAAGGTTGACCACAAGCTATTGGAGTTTGCAGAAGCAAGCAAGGGCATCAAGTTGTCACTGTAAGCCCTTTGCAAAGTGTGAGAGGAGAACATCGGCAACAATAAACTATAAGTACCTTTTGTAAAAGACAACCATCATCCATATGGGTATGCCGTTGAAGTAACTCCTCTAACTCATCAATTTAAACGCTAAAAAGGGTTAGTGAGAGAGGATATCCTTGCTTGACACCAATGGTACTCTTCACAAACTATGTTGTTTGGGTAGGGGTACGGTGACGTCTTGGGTATGCGGATATGCCATTTTTCGAAAACCTTGATTTGGATACGTCTGTATATGTGTGTGTAATTCATATTACTCATTTTTTTAGTAAAACACTTGAAACTACATAGTATGAAAATATTTGTCTATAAAATATAAAACACTTAAAAATATATAATATTCATTCATTCATTACTTCAAAGACAAAATTTTCATTCAAATCTAGAATAAATCTTCTTGATTGCCCTCAAAATCATGAAGGCTACTCAGATTATTTTTCAACTTTATCATTAACTGACGCTTTCTCTCGTAGGGGCTCACCGGTTCATTGAATCTCCTAGTGTATGCCTTAAGGGGTGCACAGGGAATGGGGTGGGATCGGCTTGGGGCACTTTGCGAGAGATGTTCTCATACTATTCTATCATACCTACATCCCTTCATGTAGACTTCATACCACCTATAATGTCTGAAACCTTGAAACCCTGGAATCTGACTAAGTCTGAAATATGATAGGATCCTCCAAAACCTAGAATTTGCATTGTAGCTCCTAGAAGTCCAAAACCACTCTCAAACATCTTGAAAGTATATAAATAAAATATAACTTAAAGTATAAGAAACAAAATGTAAATTATACTTAAATGTTTATTTTATTTATATACTGTTTGGTTTAGATTGGGTTTACATTTTTAAAGTTTTGTTGACTTCCACTGTTTTTCCCTGCTGGAAACGCTTGGGCACGCTCAAAAACACCCCGAAAATGCCCAGGTACCTCCTGAAAACGTCCAAAAACGTCCGGAATGGACCTGGGAACGTCACAGCTGTTTCCAGTACCTTTCCAGATGCCTCTGGGATGTCTCCAACAGGGACTTGGGATGTACCGGTACCTGAGGCGTATCGAGACAGGCATCATGGGGGGCGGCCTGATTCCTGCAACACAGTTCACAAAGTTAGACAAACCGTGAGAAGTGACATTTCCAAGCCCATTCCAGATGCCTCCGGGATGTCTCCGACAGGTACTTGGGATGTACCAGTACTCGAGGCCTATCGAGACGGGAATTGGGGGGGCGGGGGGCGATTCCTGCAACACAGTTCACAAAGTTAGACAAACCGTGAGAAGCATGAAATTGTCTAATAACCATCTCATAAAGCCTCCAAGTCGTGGTAAATGGAAAATCTGGGATGCTGATATCTCTCAACTTCTGAAAAAGCAGGTGTCTCTGAACCGAGTCAAAGGCTTTCTTGAAATCAACAAAACAGCAAAAGACTTTGGAAGATTTGTGACGAGCTTCTTCAATGATAGCCGGGAGTGTAAAGATGTAGTCAATAGTCTTATAGTTCCTTCTGAAGCCAGCCTGCCCCCAATATCTGATATAGAAACCACCAAAAGAATAACAAAAGACTTAAGTTCAACAATTTACAGGTGGAAAAACTGAGTGTGACTGCAATGGCAGACCAGTGATTTAATGGAGACAGTGAAGTTACTTGACCAAGATAGTCGCAATAAGTGCCAAAAGCAATGTTGCTTTGCATGTGGTATGAAGCTTGTGCCAACGAGGTAAAAATTATATCAATTATATAGCCAAAAAGAGAGAAATAAGAAAAAAGGAGAAAGAAAAATCAGATTCAGCATTTCAGTTCAATTTTCCGATTCTGATTCCAGTTACTAAAGAATTCATTGTGCTCAGTTCAGATTCCAGCTTATATATAGCTGATAGTCGGTTGGAAGCAGATTTCATGTTTCAGATTCAGATATTTCAGCGCAGATTTTAGATTTTTATATTTTAGGTGCATAAGTTATTATCTCTTACAGGAGGTTTTCTGTCAAGAATAAAACAGCACCTACATTTCAGATTTTTCAAAATCTCAGCTGTAGGTCTTTCAATGTATTGGCATATTACAGATCTGGGTTCACATCATTATTATTGTGGTAATGAAAATATTTGCCAAACTTTGTTTCCTTTAGATGGTTTGCTATTCTTCAAAATCGAAATTGGTATATGGGACAGTTAGTAGTGGCAGTAAGAGACACTATTTGTATCATTGAAATCGGTATATGGGAGAGTTATTAGTGGCAGTAAGAGAAACACTATTTGTATCCTTGAAATTGACATATGTGACAGTTAGTAATGGCAGTAAGAGGATCACTATTTGTATCACAGGTCAAATATACTTCTTTTTTGAATGAATATGTTAATTCAAAGAAATTTAAAAAAAAATCATTTTGTTTGGTCTCTTACCGTACGTTGTAGGCTTCTGATTCTTTCAAGTCTTTTCTTTATGTTAGGAAGCCCTGTATTGGGGTACTTAGCTGCTGGTATCTTAATTGGGCCGTATGGTCTATCAATTATTCGCCATGTACATGGGACAAAGGCTGTTGCCGAGTTTGGAGTTGTGTTCCTGCTCTTCAATATTGGGCTTGAGGTACAAGATTATTTGCAGTTTTTTCATAAATGGATTTGCAGGACTTTTTTTCAAAAATATTAAAAATGACGTTACATGCCTGAAGTTGATGGCTTGTTATCTCATCCTGGGGTGTTATATTTGTTTTAAAACTTGCTGGCTTCTGTTTTGAGTACATATGTGAAGATTATGTTGTTTTTTAAGAAAATAATGTTAAATGGTGTGAATAACCAGATATATCTTTTTTACTGTTGCTTGCAGCTTTCCGTTGAGCGACTTAGCTCTATGAAGAAGTATGTTTTTGGATTAGGGTCTGCACAGGTACAACTAGATGTTTTATTTTTTATTTGAATAGTGCTTTGAGGAGGTACTTAGGGAGTAGATAAGTGTGTTCTTTATTTGTTTTTATATCAATTTATAACACCAATGAAAATTTTAATTGTATGGCTGCAACCTCCAGGTTTTAGCAACAGCAGTTATGGTGGGATTGGTTGCTCATTTTATTTCTGGGCAGTCTGGTCCAGCTGCTATTGTTATAGGCAATGGACTGGCCCTTTCTTCAACTGCGGTTGTCCTACAGGTTTTACTTACTGTACTTAAATACTACGATTCATACATTGCAAATACTTTTGATCTATGTTCTTTTGAATATTCGAATGCTATTTGCTATCTATAATGATTTGTCTAGAGTTTGTACATTTTGGGTTAACCCTTCTATTTTTAGGTTATTTTGATTCCTAGGCCCGATTCTGGTCTTGAGTTTTGAATTTTTTTTATTTGCGGTTGTTGTAGTCATTTTGGCACTGCTGATTTTCTATTCAATCTTCTGTACTTTGTAATCCCATTGACCTACCTTGGTCATTCATGTGCATTATTTCAACTTCTTTCACACTGGAATCCAGATAAAAATAAAAAGAAAATGTTCACTTGTGGATGCTCAAAGATTTAATTGACATAATTTTTTGTTATCTATCTTCATGGACAATATCATTGGTTTCAGATTAGTTTTTAATGGTTTGTCTATTTTCAAAAACATTTATTTTTTGCATAATTTTTTTTTTATTTATTAAAAAAAAAGGTTGCAACTTGGCACTTATAAGATTCAAGTCAATATGTCATGAAAAGTTGTAAATTCAATAATCAAAACATTTTAAAGTTCAGTATGAGCACGTGTGAAAGTATTAGGGGATCCTCAAATGTGAAGCTAACATCCAATGTGTGCCCAACCACTGGACGTATGCCATAAGGCACCCAACTTTTGGTGCGACCCCACAATAGTGTTGATGTGTGGTGCTTCTGAAAAGGACTAATGTGATATTCCACCCTTCAACTCAAATAAAAAAATATGCAAATATTGGTTTTCATTTCCACCCTTTTTCACTTTTAGGCCCTGTTTCATGAAGATGCTTATTTCGCCAAATGAATAAAGAGTGACACAATATTTTGTTGATAATCATTATAAACATGACACCCAGTCAAGCAAATTATTAAGGATAATTTTGTGACGCTTTATGCATTGTGACGATTGCCCAAGAATCTCAAAAAAATCAGTTTCATTTCAACAACGTGATCATAATTGAGCTAAATATTCTACCAAGGGTATCGTAGCCTTTGACAATTTATCATAGCAAAATAGAGCAGTTCTTGGTACGGAATAAAATAATTTACCTTAATGGATCTTTATTGTTACTATGAAACTGGCACATTGTATAGGATTTTGTTTGGGCAATTATACTGTGGCATATAAATCATTGGTATCTATTGTAATGATATGACAATATCTAGGCTTTTACTTGGGCATTACGTTATGTCCATTTGTTAGTATCTATTTTAATGGCAAGGTGGATATACAAAACTTAAAACCTTTTTAATTATAAGACAGGCAAATCAGCCTCCAAACATTTGGCTAATCTTATTAAAAAATACTGATTTGACTTCCAAAGGAGGGAGAAATAACTAAAAAGATGTTAAAAACTAAATTGGTCTTCTTTGAAAAAATGAACCTCCTTGTTTAGGAACAATACAATAAATGCACCATTGTTAGGTAGGAAACTTGGACAAACCAGTGTTTTGCAACAATTTCTTTATCTGTCGAGGAGCACTTGTTGAAAGTTGAATATGATTTTTCTTATTTGAATTTTCCAATAGTATTGAGAGAGTATGTGAGCATATAAGAGTATAACAAGCTAGGGAGTGCCTATAACAACTTGCAAAGCTGATACATCCAAATGTGCTTCATCATACAAGGAATAAAAGAAAAGCCAATGTAATTTGTTGCGACATGATTGATGCCTGCCTTTATTGTGTACTTCAAGAAATCAAGCATGTGGGAACTTTTGAGGAAGGACCCTAGATGCTGAGTAGCTAGTATCCATAGACAAAATCAAGCTAGTTACTTCACAAGCTTGTGAAGGTTTACTGGAAGGCTTGATTGAGGCTAAGGCTTGTGGATTTGCTAAACTACAGACCATGACTTTTAGAATATATAACCATTTCTATTTTGTATAATATGCAATTTAGTATGTTTGCTTTAACTATTTTGTGTTGGTGTCAAGTTATGCAAGAATGTCAAATATGTCTCACATTAGTGGTCAGTTGTGGTTCGCGACCCTTAAAACATTGTTTATGTAGTGTGATCGTGCAAAGGTTGAAGTGATGGGACTTATTGTCTTTACATGCAACTCACAAAAATAAAGTTTGCGTCAAATTTTTTATCCAGTCAAGTTGTGGCATAATGTTAGTGTGGTGAGCTAAAAGAGCCTCAAACCTGCATAGCATAGAGTATGCATATAGTAATATGAAAAAAAACTCAAACCTACATCACATTGAGTATGTATATAGCAATGTGAAAATGTAGAGAATTTGATATGTAAACCACAATAATACAAAATGTGTAGGGTTATGGAATAGATAGAAAATACAAAGCTATTCAACCGATTTACCACATGTAAAAATCCAATTTCTTTTATAAATCTTATTGAATGTATTGATTAGCATTGGAATTATGTAATCTTTCTTGTCTCTAAGCTTTGACATGGTATCATAGCTGCTTTCATAATCTTCTATATTCTTTATCATGGTATTATAGCCACAACCAACGATTCAATGAGCCTTTAAGACACTCACTGTTTGGTATGACAATAAGAAAAGGAGAGTTGGACAACCAATATGGAGTAAATTTTATGCAATGTGCAAACTTATCAGTATTATAGCGGCAGATTCACTCAAACTTGATGGAAAGAAGTAGAACTATGCAGATTGGAAATTCAAGATTACACATTTTTGTGTGGGAAAGCTTTGGAATATTGTTGAAGGAAAAGAATAAAATGGGTCAAAGGAGACTATGATGACAGAGACCAAGAAATACTTTTCATCATAAACATAGCGATCAAATATAGTTTCATAACTCATATGCACGAAGCAATGAATTCAGGAGAGGTTTGAGATAGACTGAACAGCAGATTCAGCTCCAGGTCCATCTGCTGATAATTCTCCAGGACTCTCAAAGATTATCAAAAGAGCCCACTGATTCTCCTCTTGCTCCTAAGCATCAAGATGAAGACGTTTCTGCAAAAGGCTTGCAGCCCACTCCATACTACACTTTGCATTATCGGAAATGATTCTAGCTGTGTAGCATCTTTCACTGTACACAATGTTCTTAGGCTCTGGCTCCTTGTTGGATGTTTTTCTCTATTTACAGTCAAACGGGTCCTTTTCTGCTACTTTTGTAAGCTGATTGCTCTAGCTCTCAGCTCCAAAATTGTGTACTCTCTTTCTAATCAATAGCAAATATTTTTGCTTGTTTAGAAAAAAAGATGAGATTGAAAAGTTTTTATGAAATACAAAGTGAATGTTAGAACTAATGTGAAGATGGAAGTGCAAAGAAATATGATTTATTTTTATAAATAAGTATAAATACGGTTGTATGTCATCTCTTTGTTTTGATTGAAATATGAGATCTTAACTGTCATACAGCTGTCTATTAGTCAGTGAAGGTAGCATTCAACTAATTATAGGTACAATTAGTAAGATTGTTATGGATTTTCATATACTGATATAAGGTGTTATTATTTGTAGTCGAAGATAAGTTAGTTCAACCAGTATGCATCCTTTTTGCAAGAACCAAAGATTCATGGAAATTAATTTTATGTGTGGCCATTGCTTTTTTTTTTCCGTCTTTTCTACTATCATGACTCTCATTGCTATTCTATCAAGGTATCAAATCTGGCATGATTCTGAACTAGCCATGGATGAAAATTTTTCTTGCCTTTATTTTGCCTATTGTGTCAATCCCAAATTGAATCTCTCTCCAGTCTTTCTACCCTCTCTTGTTATGTGTATATTGTTCTAGTATTTATTTTCGTTTTACCTTAGTTGAGAGAAAACCAAATACATATAGGACAAAACACTCAATCTCACTAAATGGAGAGAAAAGCTTGCTGTAATATTGAATCAGAAAATGAAATTGGCGAATAAATAAAAATGAGAGAGTTGACCAACTGGTTGTGAATTAATCATTAATTCAAAAGGTATTTAATGAAACCCCCCTCATTACTAATTTTTATATAGCACAATGTTATGTTTTATATTGTGCATTTATCTCCTATGTCAACGTATTTTTATAATATAAGTATTGACCAATGAAATCTATGGCCATTATATGAACTATTCTAACATCCTTTCTTAATGGTTGTATATGAAAAAACAATAAATTTTTTATCACTTAATCTCTACGTTACCAGGTACTGTGTTGGAAGCAGTGAATCAAGACTCAGCAAGTCTTGGCGAGGACTCGCCAAAAAGATTGCCGATTCTTTTGTAGACTCGACCGAGTCCTTGGACGAGTTTGGCAAGTCTAACCAGACTTGCAAGTCTGGTCAGACTCGTGAGTCTTGTCGCTGGATTCGTTGAGTCCTTGCCATTTTTTAATGATATTTAAAATTTTTCTAGTTTCTTTAATGATTTTTTTTGTGATTTTTAAATAGTTTTTTCCTCCTGAAATTTGCTATTTTTTTATAAATTTATTAAAAATTTCTGAGTCTTGTTGAATCTTGGCCGAGTCTTTTTGCGAGTCGGAGTCCAAGCCAAAAATAGGCTTGCCGAGCCTTCGCCAAGTCTGAGTCTCGTTTCTATGGTTGGAAGTCCCTGTACATGTACCGATATGGTTCTGATCTTGGTACGAGTACTGGTCTCGGTCCAGGTACCTCCTGGGTACCTCTTGGGTTATTCTCTTATCCTGGGTACTTGACTGTCAGAATAAAAACATAATTAAAAAAACAGTGCTGGTCTGGGTACGACAGTCATAATTAACAAAGATGAAAAATAAAAAAACACAAAAACTTAAAAAAGAACAAACAATTGACTAAACTACTTTTAGCCATATTGCATCTGGTTCTATTGAATCAGTTGCTGATTTGGATGGTCTCAATGAAGAGCAATATGACGATTTGTTCACATGGTTCTTGAGTTTGACTATGACCATTGGCCATACTATGTGGTATGACTCATTTAATATTTTAAATTATTAATTGTGAATAGTCTTTTGTTAATTTTAAAAATTTTATCTTATAGATATAACATTGATACTATGGTTAAATTTTTTAAATATTTCTTTACTTTTTATATTTAAGTATGGATGTACCCATGCCATACTAAGGGTCCCAAAAAAATGGCAAACCCTTGTATCCAAACCCTGTACCTATACCCATACCCATACCTGAACTCGTACTTGTAACTTAGCTTAATTTAATAGACTTCTCAATATAGAGAGGTTTTGGAATACATTTGCCGCTTACCCTTGAGTTGGGAAATATATCAGCTCAATAACACCTTTCTTGACCAGCAAACAAACAAAATATTAACGGATCTGACTTTGATATACACTTTTAAAACATGAATTATGACCTGTTTGAGCATACCCTAACTATCACAAATTATATTTTCATGTTGCTTTTAATGTATCTGTAAGCCAGCCTCACATGCAACCAGATCAACAGCCTTCTACTCTGCTTCTATTCAAGACAAAGCAACGGTCTATTTTTTCTCTATTACCAAAGATACTGCCTATGTTCCGAGATTGAAGAGATATTTTGTTGTTAACTTCTTATCATCAATTGTTCTTCCCCAATCTGAATTAGTGTAATTGTTGACCATTTTTGGCCCACATATAAAGCTCTTGCATGAT
Organism: Torreya grandis; assembly: GCA_037957365.1. Classification (NCBI taxonomy): domain Eukaryota; kingdom Viridiplantae; phylum Streptophyta; class Pinopsida; order Cupressales; family Taxaceae; genus Torreya; species Torreya grandis. The sequence continues at coordinate 1,418,947 of JARHVA010001181.1, forward strand.
TTGATGAAGCAGTGGATCAAAGGCTTAGAAATGGATCCAACATTTGCAAATAGAGAGGAACCAAGCAAGGTTTTTTAAGGATCCAACAGCAGTATTCAAAGATAACCCTGCGAGGCAGAAGCTAAGTGCAAAATCTTTTATTCAGCGAAGTCTTTACTTGTTCATTCTTTCGGACTTTGCGGGGACTAAGTGTTTCTTTTCTTTCGGGACTCTTTTTCACCAAGTGTTTATTCTTTCAAAGGTTTTGTTTTCGGGGTTTTTTGTTTAAGTGTCGGGAATTGTTTCAGACATTTTGTCCAAAGCAATTTTCCCGAAGGATATCTTTCCGAAGGGATTATTTTGGACATTTTGTTTGAAACAACTTTGCTGAAGGGTTCCTTTCAAAAGGCAAAGACCATTTCAAAAGTGCCGAAGGGTTCTTTTCAAAAAGGCAAAGACCATTTCAAAAGTTTTGAAAGACCATTTCAAGAATTTTGAAGGGTATTTCAAAAGGTTGAGGGGCATTTTTCAAAATCCAAAAGATCTTTTGCAAAAAATCCAAAAGGCACTTCTAGGCAAAACGGTCCATTTTCAAAGTTCCGAAGGGTCCAAGTAAAAAGTTCGAAGACATGATTTCTTTCGGACAAATTGTCCACGGGAAAGTGATAAGCAAATTGTTCGAAAGAAAAGTTCATCTCAAAGTGCTGAAACAATTCCTTCGGGAGAAAAGTCCGAAAACAAAAGGCCACAAGGAAGTCCGAAAAAATTCCTCCGAAGGAATAGCCCGAATAAAAGTTGAATTCTTTTGGAAAAAGGCCGAAACAAATACCCAGAAGAGATAAGTTTGGGAAAATAGCCCGAGGAAATTCTTCCGAAGGAATTGTTCGCAGAAAATGGCCGAAGAGAAAAAATCCCAAGGAATTGATGATGTTCGTGCCAGTGTCAAAGTTCAAGCTCATAAAATAGCCGTTGGGATTGAAATATCCCATGACGGGCTTGTAAACATCAAAATTTAAATCCCTGCAAGTAGCCGTTTGGATTTGTATGGACGTACGTCAACATAAATGGATGTAGGAAAACCAATGTCCTTAGATTGGTTTTCCATCTATAGGAAAGATCTGGTCCAGGTTTCAAGATAGGAGTTGGTAGGTGAAATTAATGGAGAGGTCCTCGTCCTTCGACATGGCCATCATCTCCGACAAACAATCGTTCAATGCAGAAACAACATGGCTCGGTCTAGATTCAGAGTTATGGGGATTTTGTCCTTATACATGCAAGACAAGTGAAAGATGGCGTGGGAATGAAAGGTGAAGATCAGGTGATTAGAAAAGGTAGCTCAAGCATTAAAGACGTTCTTAGAGAAGTTCATGTCTTCTAGCATGTTTGCTAATCAATGAGGGGCTTGAGGAGATTTGCGGTGATCTTGGATGGTTCATTTCATCGTCAAGGCAGTCACACGCTCTGAATGCAAAAGAGTTCAAGGATAGTGGTGGTTGCAGCCATTTATGACCCCTCTCTCCGTTTTATCACGCAAGCCCCCTCTTCTCTCATCCTTTTTTGCTATAGATACAGGTTTCTGAGCCTAAAAAAGCATTCCTCGACTGGTGATAGAGTTACTCTATCAAAATTGCCTTGTAACACTCTCTTGAAGCAATGAGATGAATTTTTTGATTCTGGTTTGAAGTCAAGTATACATTATTGGAGTTTAACTTGCAGATATATGTCCTTTTTCATCATCTGTAGAATCTCTACGTATCTTGTTTTAATTCTTTTGGTTCTTTGCAAGTTGTGTGAAGTGTTAGACATTGGTCCCATTTCTTGAAGTATCACAAGTTTATAGTGTCTCATACAGACCTATTTCTTTCTGTCCTTCAAATTGTAGGGTTTCCCTTCGACCTCCATACAAATACTCATGCTTGTGGCCTTGAGATATGATCAGATTAGTCTGTATCTTGGTGAAGTTCATTAGTAGTTGTTAAGGTTTCTAGGTTGAAAGTGGATCATTTCATATTCTGGTGCATTAGCATCTTTAGCTTAGATTTCCCTTTCATGTTATCTTTCTCTCCCTTTTCCTTAGTCAACAGTATATTTTAGTATGGGAAATGCGCTGAAGTGAAGCATCTGAGGAGCTAGCCTCATTAAAAAGCTTAGAGGTTCAACCTCATTATAGGATACCCACAGCCTGAGGTTGTCCCAATATTGTAGTCGGAAGTGAGAGAGCCTGAAAAACTCTCCGACAAGCGTGTTATTCTAGCCTACAACAGTAACCAGCTATTTGAAAGCTATTAGAAATTCCATCCCAAATTTTGAAATCTAGCACGCCTTTAACTTACATTAAGATCCTCTTTTTTGCCCTCCAATGCTCAATGCTAGGCTTACCAAGAAATTTGTTAACATAGCTAACAACAAAGAAAATGCCGGACATAGTGGAGGAAAGATACACTAGGGTGCCCACCTCTTTGTAAGAAAATGCTTCATCAACTTGACCAACACAATCACTTGAGGCCAAAGAATAGTAATAATTGCAAAAATCAGAGGAGGGGTTTATACTTAAGGGATTTATACACTTTGGAAATTGGTTGAGGTAGATTAAGACAATTTATTTGTTTTGCAAATTAGTGCCACGAGCAAAGGGGTTTTAGGACAAAACAAGCCCATAGTAGTTAAGCCAATCAGCGTCAGATCTCCTCCCTCATTTATGTCATAGCCTGTTAATACCAAAGCAAAAAAAAGGTTTAAGAGAGTGTGGAGATTGCCTTTCAAATCTATTGCAAAGATATGCTATAGATGCCATAATCCTACACGATCAAATCAACCAACGTTCACTCGAGTACCTTCTTCATTGCATAGGGAATGGTGCCAATAAAAAGCCCAAGATTCTAGGCCTTGGCTATATAAAGGATTAGGAGCTACTGCAAATGTTAATGCCTTCTCATTGATCCTAGGGTCTTTTTACCTTGGCACTTTCTATTGTAATTGGATGAATTCTCGAGTTTCATTGACCTATTTGTGGATGTTAATATAATTTTTTTTTTCTTTCAAATCTGGGCAGATAGAATGGGTGTAATGTTCTCAGTTTGGAACAAAGGCTAAAAACAGTAATATTCTTTAAACCCCAATCTTCTGAAATATAAATAAGCAACTCCACAATTCGGAATTTATTTGCAATTTCTCACCTTTTATACACAAATCGCCGAAACCTTAGGCAACTAGGGTTTTATGGTGATTTCAACCCCTAAAACATCTTAAAAAATTATGAAACTTTGTAGGAACATAGGAAAAAATATGAATGATTTGTTTTCCCAATTAGATTTGGCAAAAACTGAATTTCTGAATTTATATGATGAAAATACAGCAGAAATTTGTAAATTCAATAACTTGCAAAATACTTGGAATTTTTGAGCAAATAATAGCTTGAATTGAAGATAAAAATATGCTCCTTCAATTGAAATAAAAAACAGAAATTTTCAACTACTGAAAGACCCCCAAATGATGCCCTGAAGTTTTGAAAACCTTAGTTTTTCCCTCAAAATTAAGCAAATAATTATTGAATATTTTCTAGGCATAGATTAGCCCCAAAACATGCAAACATACCTCAAACAATTTGCTCTACCAAGGAAAAATTGCACAAAAATATTCAAAACCGTATGAGAGGGTTTCCACCACAAATAAACCTGTCGAAGATGATTTCTTACACCACCAAGCAAGTCTTCCAAGTGGAAGTCAACAACCTTCCCAAGCAATTCATCACACTTGCAAACCCTCCAACAAATTCGCCTAAGTCTCTCAATCCAAATCGCCACAAGCTGTAATATTAGGTGCAAATTTCAAAATAATCTTCAAAGGAATTGAACACAATTTTCGAATCAATAGGTGGTGTTGATAGACACTGTTTGTGGAACATTCAGTAGAACTTGAAGGGTAACATTCTTCAAGCGTCTACCTCCAATACCCAAGCTTGACATACTTGATCACCAAAGCCAATAATCATATGCGCATAGTCTTCAAATGAATCCTCTTCTTCTTAAATACCCTCTTCCAAGTGTAGCGCTCCAAAATAGAAAGAGAGGGTTAACATAAAATCAACTTAAGTCTTATAAGCCAAGACCCAAAATTCCCCCACTTAAGTGAAATATACATAAAGTACTTTTTCTCAAAACATAACTCAAAATTAAAAATATAAAGTACTTTTTCTATTAATAATTCTTCACAAGTGATCCACCATGTCCCATCACCTTCTTCTACCCTTAGCCATCGGAAACAAGAATGGGCTAAGGGTCCCACCAAGATCTCAATTAAAAATGGGGACATTACAATGGGTTAGTTTGCCGGGCTGATTTTTTGTCACCTCAATCCTTAGATGAGAAACTTCACATCTCCCACATTCAATTATTTTTTTAAATGCCTCCACTCATCCTGTACCCATCAAGTAGTTCTTCAGTTCAACCATGAGATTTTGAAAAACTATGCTGGGAAGCTACCTAGATGCAATGGACAATAGTCTCCCCCTCTGGACCAGCAAGCTAACCAATCCTCGAGTCCCAACGAGGCAGTGCAAGCTCCAAGCAAGGCCCTAAAAACTAAAAGGGGAATTCATCCCTCATCACTGCTCTTTATTCCATAAATGGGAGTATACAATAACTGGGTAGGAACATTGAGGAAGGTGGTATGCAAAACCTCAAAAGATGCATTACCCATTTGGTTAACTGTATGGTACAACAGGAAAAGTGTGTTGTAAATTTTGTCAGCAAAACCTAGCAACAACACAAGATTGACATCATTGAAAAAAATCCTCCTTAGAGAACCAACCAAAATTAAAGTGGTTGAGCTAATGCAAGAACATTCCCTCTGCCCGCCCACACCCGGCCCCCCTTCTCCCCCAACTAGAACCAAAGGGACAACGGTTTAGGGTGACAGCTTGATGGAAGCCACCATTTAGGGTTTGCGATGGACTCTTCCTATAACAAGCCTCAAGAAAGGCCTATTGAGCCCAACTTGCAGGCCCGTAATACCATGGCAGAAGGAGATAATTCAGCAAAGGGTTTGAAGGACAGCCAAAGCCCCCCCATGTAAACTTGTTCATGGACAATGATATTGGCTCCCATGATTCATTTATCATGACCAGATTTTGAGCCTAAGCTATGGCATTCATACTTTTGTTGAATATTTGAATGTGTGGTGCTAGTAGCTACTGCTGTTATTATATATGAGTAGTGTAGTTTCAGGATTTAATTAGGTAGAAATTAGAATTATTATTGTATATGGTATAAATCATTAGTCATAGGAGTTGGTTTCTGGTTCATGGCAATTGCAATGTAATGATGAACAACTCTTTTCAAGAAAAATGCCAACGTGCTTGTATTTTGTCCAAATTAGGGCTCTAGCTTTTGTAAATATCACCACCTTTATTAAAATGATGTTGTTTTGTATAGAGACAATCACTTAAGGCTGCCAATTTTAAACTAGCCTCCATAAGGGTCATTATTGGTGTGCAATTTACCATCTTGAATCTCTCTAGTAGTTCTCATACATATCTACACTAAAAAAACACAGACACCTCTATTTATTTGCAAGAACTCAACTGTTTAAAATTATTGTGTGAGCTGCATAGTTTCCATGTTCGAAAATTTCAGATTTGTTCGGAAAGGGAAAAAAGTTCGGAAGTTTGGGATTTTTAGAAAAATTCGGTTCGGTAAGTTTGGTAGTTTAGTTAGGAAAATTTTACAAATCATAAAAAATAAATATATCATACATATTTGTAAAACATAAACATAAATAAGTTGATAACACATGTTAAAAAAATTCATTAGTGTTAAACTAAAATGTTCATTGTTCAACATCATACATATAAAATATAACGATGAAAATTGTGAAATATCCTTTGTTTAACATTAAAGTTTTTAGAATTAACTAAAAATGGGAATGAAATTTAAACATCCGCAACATCAAACCCTGCATCTACACCAAAATCATTACTAGCAGCATCATCTAATCCTACACTAGTAGGCTTATCATCAACAACAATATTTTCTTCATCTTCAAAGCATGGTTCACCAAGGTGAGAGTTGTCATCTTCATTTGCAAGATAGCGAGTAAGCAATTGTAAATTGCTATGAACAAACACAAGATCATAGAGTTTTTGAGCCCCCAGTCGATTCCTCTTGTTAGTGTGGATTAAGTTGTGTGTACTCCAGTTTATTTTACATGCAGAAACACTGGAACATTGGCTGAAGATTCGCACGACAAGCTTTTGCAATTGAGGAGTAGAAGCCCCATAAGTCTGCCACCATTTAGATGGTTCCCACTTCACCTTGCTTGCCTTTGCTTCCTTGATACCAAACATTTTCAGTTGGTTCTTGAAAACACTAAGTTGCTGCCTTGTTGCTTCCTTCTCTTCTTCATCAATAAACAACCTGTCTATTGTTGCAAATACACCTTTCATCATCTCATAATCTGCCTCATGATTTACCTCTACTAATTTGGGATCTAAATAGCTAGCTGCGGCATGTAGAGGATGATGTAGTATCAATCATTGCTTGTCCAAAATTTCCCAAATCAAGTCCTGAAGTCTTTGAATTGATTGATTTCTGTAAGTCCTAAACTTGGTATGGTGGATGATTTTATCAAGAACTATTTAGGTGTTGTGGAGGTGTTGAGAAAAATACAACCAATTTGTTGAAGGCCTTCATTGAGAAATCTGAGTACCTGTTTTCTATATTTTCCTTGTTAAAGTTCAAAACATCTGATGGGAAGTGGTTATTTGTCGAGGAATTACAAGAATTGGTTAGTTCTGTGACCCAGGTTCCTATACAAGAGGTTATTGATTTCAAGGTTGTGATAGATGCTTTCATAGAGGATTATGTTGTGGGTCCCATGAAGAAGGTAGAAAGAGCAAAAGTGTTCATTGAAGAGGTAGAACACATGATCTTAGGAGTTCAAAGCGAGTTGGCACTTACTAGAAATAAGTTAATAAGCTTTGGTTAATTGATGTACCTTATGTTTCATTTGTGTGTAATCATTGTAAAGTATGATTCAAAGAAAAGATGACACGCTATGTGAAACTAATCTTTAACCGGTTTCACTTCTTGTTTTCAATTCATATTTTTTAGTTATCTGGGCAGGTAAACGGTTGAGTATCTGTTATGGATTTTATTTATATCAAGAGAAATTGTGTTGATAGGGATCCTTTTTTTAGAACCAAGGGAAAGACTTTGTAATTTGATTTGCAGAAATTTGAAGAAACTAGATGGTATTATTGATTCAAAAATTTGATTCCTAGTTATTATAATTTGAATCTTGGAAATCAATGAGTGCATAATATCCCTTTTTGGGTGGAATTAGAAAAATTTGGGTTTTCCAACAAACCCTAATTGAAAATTACAATTTTATGATTTTTCTTTTCAAACCCTAAGCAATTAAAAATTTAGAATTCTAAATATGCCAATTTAGGGCACAAAAATAATATTTTATTCACCACAATACTTGGCAAAAATAATAAATAGTACAACGGCATATAGGACCTTCAAATATATATATTTTTAATTAAATATATGGTAGAAAATTGCAATAAAACACCAGTTGCAACTATGATTGAACTCCTCAAACCCTCAACAAATCAGTTCCAACAGCGAATTCAATGCTTCCAAGAGGTTCATTGCCTTAGGAAAAGTATCCCAGGGGTTTGCTGCTCTCACAAAAGCCTCCAAAGTAGTTTGCTGCACTAGAAAAGGGTCTCCAACAATTGCGCCCCACTCACAAACCCTTCCAATCCGTTGTGCTCCTCACAAAAACTGCCCTAGAAGTCTAAAACTGTCAATTTCTGCTCAATGTAACCCATGAAATTGAGTTACTTTGTTGAATGTCAACGGTTATCGTCTTTACTTTGGCCTTCCAATGAAGGTTTCCGTCTTCAATGGATGAAGTCATGCAAATCATGCTTAAAATTGTGATTTCAATTCATAAACATAACATGCTTCTCCAAAAGACACTTCTCTTTCTCTTTTATATCCTTTCTTCAAAGAGGTGTGTTCCACTTGGAGGGAAAATTTAAATAATCAAAAAGCAATTTCCTTATAAATTGACTGAAGGGCTAATTTTGCCCATGACCCTTAAAAGTGTAATGTCCCCATTTTTGATCTAGACCCTCGTCGAACCTTTAGCCCATTCTTGTTTCCAATGAATAAGGGTAGAGGAAGGAAAGGGAGCATTGTGAGCCACTTGTGAGGAGTTAATAATAGGAAAGGTACTTTATATTTCTAATTTTGAGTTGAGTTATGAAAAAACACTTTATATTTCTATGTCACTTAAATGGTGGGGTTTATAGGTTTTGGGCACTTAAGGCCTAAAGTGAAATTAAGAGGATCTTTTAATATTTTAAAAAGCAAAGTAACTCTTTCCTCCAATTTTGGGCACTACACTTGGAGGAGTGGTCTATAAAGGCAAATAAGGATTCATTTGAAGATTATGCATTATTGGATATTGGAATTATTGATCAAGTATGTCAAGTTTGGTTTCCACCTCTTGATGACGAAAATTTTTTAGAAGTGTTTTAGGTTTCGGGACGAAAATTTCCATTCCTTCTACTTAGGTAAATCTATTCAAGGGTTTTAAGTGAGCTTCAAAATGCATGTGTTCATGTAAGGGGATCTACAAAGGTGTTTTGAAACACCACCTACTTTTGAAAATTTGAGTAAACTTAGGGTTTGTGGAGGAAATTCTAGAAACTAGGGTTTTCATAATTTTAAAGCAAATTTTGGTGGCCTTTCCATGAAAGATTTTTTTTGATATTATTTGTATTTTATAGTCATTAATTTTGTAGTTAGTTTGAGCTCTTATTTGTATCATAATTCCAAGTATTGAGGGAGTTATGAATTTTTGAAGTTTCAGCCTATTTGTAAGAAAAATTAATTATTGTGGGCAGCAAATTGTTTGGGAAACGCTGATTGTAGGTTTCTATTTTGGGCAATTTGTGTTGAAGAGGTTTTGCAGGGTTTTTAGGGTTATTTAATGCCCTATAACATTCAGAAATTATTTCCGCAATTTTTGGGCACTTGGGCGACTTGTTTGGCAAGCTCTGAAAGGTGCGTTGGTGAGAGAAAACCAAGGGATAAATTCCAGATTTGTTTGTTCCATTTTTATGGGGTGTGGCGAACCACTTGGGGAGTTCTTTTGAAGCATTTACGGGTTGGAAAGTACAACTGTATCTTCAAGGAAAATTTAGAATAGAGATATTTTCAGCATTTCATCATATTATTGGACCCCCAAAAAGGTACTCAATCTCTAAATAATTTTCAGCTTTTTTTGATTTTATTTGGATGCTCTTTAGATTGAATATCATTCATTTTTCTACCTAGGGTTTTGCTGGTTATAAATTCTTAGATTTCAGTTTGTGCTTGGTTTGGCTAGGGTTTGTTGGAAAACCTTTTTTTTTGGTTGTCGTCCCAATTTGGGGACATTCCAAAAAGTCTCATTTTTAAGTCCAAATTAATAAGGAGTTGCTGACATATTCACTTTTAGTAACTAAGACATATCATTACTTTTATTTAAAGTATTTAAATGCTTTTTATTTTAATAATAATATTTTTTTATTTTTTAGAAAAAGGGACATTACAATCCGCCCTTCCCAAATTTGTTTGCCCTCAAGCAAATGCAAGCCTATTTTCTATTATTTCTAAAATACATGGATCCCACTTCAATCTTGAGAACTTGCAACCCCAAACATTGCTTCATGAACATAGCCTTGAGCTTCAATGGGTCCCGTATTCTTATTGTGGGCTGAAAACAAACTTAGCTGCCACCACTCATGCTTGTCACATGTCATGATCATTATACTTTTCTTGGACATATGCAAACTATGCATTGTTTGACTTGTAAGAGTTTCTTTATGAACACTCATATGCGCTGTTCCTAAACCTGCACATAGAACAAACATGTCAATGAAATCAAGAGCTCTCCGCACCACTCCTCCAACTGCTTCACCATGCCTCGTATGCATGTTAAACTCTTCTCCCATGCTTGCATCTCTTTCATAGTTTCCATTCATGTGATGGACTTCCAAAGGTCCATTCTAGGTGTTCCACACATGGTTGTAGTTGTACCGTTGCATTTTCTCATTCTTGGTGGCTAGAAACTCTTCCATAAAAAATGCAAACAATCCCTCATTGATTGTAGGCGGAACATCCTACCATCTTGTGACTCAAAATACTCTTGTGACTGTCATAAAAATTGTTAAGGGATTGGTTCTATTGCACATAGCTGCAAAAGGAATAGGGCAACTATCATATTTTAATTTCTTTACAAAATTCGGAAATGACAGTGATATAGGGGCTGAAATCAACCATATGGTAATGGAAAATGCTTCAACAATATCAACCAACTGAAGGTATCTCATAAACTTTGTTTCAAGCCAAATGCACGAGGTAAATAATTTATTAACAATAGCAACATTGAACTCCTCAAAGACCTTACCCTTATTGTATCTCCAAATATCACCCGGAGCTCAAACTTTTATGTCCAAGCAATTTGGAATTTGTATGAAAGGATCTATGTGCCCTTTGCCACTCAAAGTGTTCTTCACTCTATCATCATTTTCACTATGTTTCCATCATAACTACAATTTTTCCGTGATACACTATGAAGCATCAATCTTGACATATGATCATTGTTTTCAACATGCTGCCCATGATGACAACACATCTGAAAAGACATAGTAGGAAGCAACAAATCCGTAACACTTTCATACCTTAGGCTGTCCTGAAAATCCGTCTCATACGGCAATGGCTCAATTTTTGAAATGCTCAGAAGATGGATAGGGGTTTGTTGGAAAAAACTCTTTCCATTTGGTACCCTTCATATTATCCTCGTTAGAATGATTCTCATGATGATCAGTATGAAGGTGATGCAATAAACTCTTGCTATGAAGATAATCAGTTTGCGTACCATTAATTGTTGTCACAAAAATTTCAGCAAGCTGAAAATCAATATTATCATCCTAAAAATTGGCTTGAACCACCAAATTTTCACCACCATCTTGCAAATCGGATTTTTCTTCTTTCTTTGGTTCATGCTCCATGATATCTCCCTCTTTCCTCATCATCAAGGAAAAATGATTTGCGCTAATTTCCCATAGGTGTTGTTTTGCTTGGGCGGCTATCAACTTAGCTTCCCTAGCTTTCATTAGCCATTAATCACACATTTGTTGGGTCCTCATTACATCCTCTACTCTTGAGAATCTGAATTCTTTTTTTCCTTTAACCTTAACATTGTGGACATTTGAATCCATAACTTTCCCTTTGGAGGGCACTTCATTTTCAATTTGCATGGTGGATTCTTCTATGTACAGCTTGATCTTTTGTGGTGATGAAGTATTCATCACTTTTGCTGGTCCTACGAACTTCATTCATGCCTTGAACCCATTGCCCGTAGTTCCTTCTGATAATCTTGCATAGTTTGCAACATCTCTTCCATGGATTCTTGTGTTGTCTTCACCTTTTTGTCCCAACATGAAAAAGAGTTTGCAACATAGTTCCATGGAGTTCCCTGTTGGGGGCACGGGGGAGCGGGTTTCTGGCACAGGGGAGCGGGTGGCCTAAGTTTGGGGACAGCGGAGGAGCGGTGCAAATACATATAGTACTTGAAAATTTAGTTATAAAAAGGTGTATAAGGAATAAGTATATTGCATTGAACATCAACAATTTAACATTTAAGTTTTAACTTTTAACAATGAAGTTTCAAGTTTGAACCAATGAACATTGAACGTTGAGAATGAAAATCAAAATATCGAATTCAAAATTTTCAAAATTTCATAATGATGATTCGTTTTTACAATCATCATCAATGTTCAAAAATAAAATACTAAATACTAAAAACTAATGAGCCAATGGCTAATCATCTCCAAAGTTTTCACCAAATTCCTCATCATTAGAACTGCTGGACTCCAAATGCTCTACATCCCATCTGGTTGCTGGACTCTCCTTGTACGTAAATATGTTGCGGTCAATGAGATGCAAGGCACCATGTACAACCACAAGCTTCTCTGCCCTCTTAGAGATAAGCCTGTTCATCTTAACAGAGTGGATGAAGCTATAAGTAAACTGGTTCTTCTTGATCTCACTTTCCCTATCCTAATACTCTCTCACTCTTGCAAACTTCTCCATCCTAGCTTGTTGCCTCTATTTTCAGCTCTCTACTTCACTCAATGAAGTTTTTGTGTGCTTTGGAATGAGGGATAGGGCTTTTAAAAATCTTTTGGAAGGCCTTGGGGGTGGCGGTGGGACCCATTAACAATTAGGGTTAGGGCAGAGGGCTCACAAACCAAAATATTTTTTAAATTTTTTAAAAAATGTTTTTTTGATGTCCCTTAGTGTGGGGGACACCTGGAAGTTTCTTGGGGGTTGAGAAACGTTTGGACGTCTCGGGAAGTTTCTTGGGGGGTTGAGGGATGTTTGGGCATCCCTTGGACGTCCTAGAGTTATCTTGTTGAATGTCAAGGGTTTTCGTCCTTACTTCAGCCTTCCAATGAAGGTTTCCGTCTTCAATGGATGAAGTCAAGCAAATCGTGCTTAAATTGTGATTTCAATTCATAAACATAACATGCTTATCCAAACGAAACGCCTCTTTCTTTTTTATATCCTTTCCCCAAAGGGGTGCATTCCACTTGGAGGGAAAATTTAAATAATAAAAAAACTTCCTTATAAATTCACTTAAGGGCTAATCTTGCCCATGACCTTTAAAAGTCCCCTTCTTAAGTCAAAATTAGAAAGGAGTTGCCGACATATTCACTTTTGGCAACTAAGGCATATTATTATTATTATTATTTAAAGTATTTAATTTTGTTTTAATAATAATAAATTTTTATTTTTTAGAAAAAAGGGACATCACAATTTGCATTTAATTTTGTCATATACTGTTTTATTTGTATCTGATGGTTATTGAGTGTCATTAGTTGGATGCTAGTCATATGTTCTTACTTGGGCGCATGCTGTTTGAGGATTTTATTAGTGGCATTTATTTATGAAGTATGGGGTTTCAGGGAATTATTTGGGCAGGCTGTTTATTTTCTTGAATCATCACTTCTAAAGTTTGCACCTTTCCATATAGATCCGGGCATATGCTGTTTCTATGATTGAACAAGTTAAAATTTTGTGGGAATTATGTGTTCTGAGAGAAATACTTCTGTTTTATACAAATTTCTGTAGCTGATTATTTGAACGAGTGAATTGCTTGATGTTTCAAACCAGCATAGTAATCACTTTATTTTCAAAACCCCAAAAATAAGTAGAATAAGATTTTGATTGTGTGTTTTAATTTTGTTTTTTTAAAACTAATTTCTTGCTTTTCCATTCCTTAAGTAGGTTTTGCTAACCCATACCTTTGTCCAGTTTCTTAGGACCAAATAGGAGGGTATTTTACCCGACTGTGTCTGTGTCAAAACACCAGACAACGCATATCACCCAACATCTTACAGGCCTCAATTCAGATTGTGTTTGGACAAAAACCATTTTGAACACTTGTTGATTGTGATTTGTTATTAAACGTAAAGAATCTCTTTGGTCTTAATATGCTTAAAAGAAGAAACACCGAATCTAAGGAACTTGAGAAACTGGATGTCTAGATGGTGAAGAGTTCAATTACATGGCCTTAAGCAAAAACTAAGCCGAAGAGTTAGGAAATTGAAAATTTTATTACTAATGATTCTTAAATTTCCATATAAGGAGAGTGTTACCATATGAGCATAACGTGCATGCTTGCATCATCATTATGCACAATTAAATGTAATGTCATAGCACTTTGATGAAAATTATGGTACAATCAGTATCATCTTTTCTTGAACAACATGCATCTGGGAAAAAATAATTTTGGTTTGTTATTGATGTTGGTCTTAAACTTCAGAACCACTTGTTCTGAAGGTTCTAAAAATAAGCCGTGGAATTAAAGGAACTTGAGAAACCATGTTTATAATTGAATATACACTTTAATTTACCCAAGGATGCAGATTTTGGGCTAGCATTTTACAACACTCAAAAAATAAATGTATAATGATTCATGCACAGATTTGTGTTATCTTTATCTTTGTTGTAGCTTTAAACAATTGTTTTTCACTGTTTCCTGGGCCTCTCTTTCTGTTTGAATGCCTACTTGGAATTTCTAGTATGTCCATCTACTTTTCCTGGACAATTATTAAAGTCACTTTATCGAAACTATTAAATATAAGAAAAGTTACCACATAAGAAAACAGGTAGCTTGACAAGTTCATTTATTGATCAGGTAGAAACCTCTAATCCTTACATTTGACTAGAACTAAAAATTATAGAAAAAGAATGTACAACAGCTAACAAGGTAATTAAAAAATACTATTAAATATACACGGATTTATCATTTATGTGAGGTATTTTAGATTGTGAAAATTATTTACCATTGTTCTCTTTAGTGTATGTATCCACACGCTGGATCATTTTAAATATGTTTTACATAAAACTGAAATTTGGTTTATGGGAAGGTCTTGGTAAAAGGTCTAGGGAAGTTCTTTATATCATCTATTCAGCTGTTCTGAGTGTCTTTTGTATTATGATTTTTTCCGACTCTTTCATTCTATATATCTGGGATTTATTGTTATGTAAACATTAGATGGTACTTCCTGCAAATTATTATTCCCAAAAGCTATCTTTGTTTATTTTATAATTTCTCCCTTCTAGAGGAAATACTTATGAATGACAAAGGGGTAGTAGTTATATTTCAATGGAAAAACATTTCAGGAAATGCAGTCATTTATAGTTTTTTATGTTCTTTTGTAGGTTCTACAAGAACGAGGAGAAAGCACCTCTCGTCATGGTCGTGCAACATTCTCTGTTTTGCTTTTCCAGGTTTCTTTTTAAAATTTTGTTCTTATTTTCAATACAAAATTATGGATATGATTTTGGTTTTCTATCCATGTGGTTCTGCATCAATGACCAGAACTTTAAGAAGCGATGCACGCAGCTGTCAAACTTTTTGAACCATCCAATTTTGCTGTATACCGAGTTATCCTCTTGGCTTCTGTTTTCTAGACCTCTTTTGATAATAAATGTTTCTGCACATGATTGAAACTGAGATGTTTCTGGAAAGTATCATCAGATGGTCAAACAAAACACATATCCCAAAGACTTGCTTATAAGCTGCATGCAATAGTGTCTTTAGACATTATTTATCGTCTGGGTTGCATATTAGTTTAGCATTTAGTTGGTTGCTCGAATTTTGAAAAGAAGATTGAAGCTGTTGAAAATCAAATTTCAGTGTTAAATAATTATAGTTGGTGGTACATGACTGCAAATCGAAGTTGTATTAAATATTACTTTCTCAAACTATTCTCAACATGCTTTCGTATCCATATCAAAAGTTTTTACTTAATTCTAACAGATTCTAATCCTTTTTTATGCAGGACCTGGCTGTGGTAGTGTTACTTATTTTAATTCCTCTTATTTCACCAAATTCTTCCAAAGGAGGGGTAAAGTTCTTGGACTTTCACATCTTAACTTTCTATTTCTTCGTCTTAAAGCAATGATGCTTTTGACTTTGAATGGCATATGTTATTCTGAAAATACAGGGCTGCAAATGAATTCATTATGATTTAAGGTATCCATCAGTGGACATTCTCCGACTTTGTGATCTGTTTGTTAGGAGTGAAATTAAGTGTTAAAAATTAAATTGTGTTATCTTGTCACTAAATCCAATTTTAATCATAAGTACGAGGTTCAGTAACAGGTCACCTGAGATGTGAATGATCCCATTATATAGCGAATCAGTGATAATAAACTAATGTTAAAACATAAGACAACGAAATTAAATACAGAAAGCACAATAGATTCTGCTTACACCAACGAGACAGTCACGGATTAGACACAAGGTAAACAGAAATGGAATTATTCTCATTATGGGCGTCTGTTAATTATAAGTTCTCCTGAGTACATGGTGATATGATATATTGAGAATTACAAGCGAGCTCTCTCAATAGATATAGAAATATGAACATATAGGCATGGCTATGACGGGCATATCGGTTCAGTTGGTGCTACGTTGCTAACATCCTAGACAGCTTGTACTCAACCAGCCAACATAATTAACAAATAAGAATTTAGTCACATTAATGTTGCTTAGCAAGTATTTATTGGCACAAAGATGTTGCTATTCGTCTTATTCATTTATTTAATTATTAATGTCAAGATAAAATTTGTTTTTTTTATATGATTGCATGAGGGTTTAATTGCAGTGCAATGTAGTTGGTATATATTAAGAAAAGCACCAAATAAAATGGAAAAACAGTTAATCTTTATTGGATTGGATGTATGCTCGAGTCCCATTGACTTATTTTTGGTCATTCCTGGACATTAATTTAAATTCTTTCTTTCTGTTCAGCCACAGGTTGCTAGCCTTGACATTGTTAATGTGCTGGGCTATTACAAACTGACAAAATAGTAAATTTTGATGCTATTATTAACAAATTTTCTGACACTAAACTGGGAACTTGTAAAATAGTAAGGGATGAACAATAACAATTATAAATGATAACTAGGTATTAACAAAAAAAAACGTGACCATTTATGAATTAGGTATTAAGATATTTAAGATATACCTTAGTTATTTGAACAAGACTTTAATTGTCAACCTTGTTACATCTTATATTCAGCGAAAGTGGGATACTTTCTTCCGATTCTTAATTGGGAACTTGTTAAATAATAAGGAATTAACAATAACAATTATAAATAATAACTAGTTATTGACTAGAAAACGTGACTATTTGTGATTTAGGTATTATGATATTTAAGATGTAACTTAGTCATTTGAACAAGACATTTATTGTCAACCTTGTTACATCTTATATTCAACAAAAGTGAGATAATTTTGTGTGGAGTTCCACTCCAAATGGTATTAAGGCCTACTGTGTCCTCAAAATTTCGGATTTCATTCATTAGTATATTAAAGTTCATTTCTTCATTAAGTTTTGCCTTGATAATATTGTATTATTCTAATATTTTAGCATGCTTTTTTTTCATTTTTCACTACTACCTATATGTATTCTCTTTCTTCATTTATGTATAATCCATTGTTTTCTCTCCACTTCTTACGCATCGGCATTATTCTGTGCCACTATTTTTTCATCATTCAAAGTCAATTGTTGCTCCTACACCACCTCATATACTAGTCATTCCTTGCAATGCGTTTCATCCATCTAAGCCCTGTTCTTTTTCTCTGTGTATCATGCTTGGGTGTTGGGAGAGGTTATCATGGGAGTATTCTACTTTCTCTTAGGATTGTCCAACCTAGCCCTTTTAGCCATGGACATTATTAGGGTTTCAATTGACCCTTTCATGGTTGTGGACGATGATGTTGTTAGTCTTTGTTGTAGATGCATGACAGTGTTGGTTTCCAGCCTTGGTTTGCATCTTCATTATTGTTCATCATCTTTGTACTTCGTTGAGGGGTTTTTCCCTCGCAACTATTTGGTCTTGTACATGGATCATATAATTTGGGGTTTAACCACTTTGGGAGTACCCACTCTAGTCATGTTTTCATATTTAGGTGCTTATTGTTAGTGTTGTAGTGTTTAGTTGCTTTTCAAAACCTAGGGTTCTTTGTAGTGTAGCACGTTTCTATTGGAATTGCATGTACTTTTGGATCCCATTGATTTATTTAGTCATTTGTGGACATTAATATAACATAGTTTAATGTCATTTGTGTTGTTATTTGATAACTCTTAGTTCTTAGGTTTACCTTTTTTTGGGTAAAGACCTTACGTGCTTTGTTGTCAAGGCAGGAATTATGGATGACAAATAAACCGTGAATTTGGTGCAAACTAAAGTTATTGCATTGTTGAATGATAAGAGATTACATTATTTATAGCAAAAAATATGATTATTCACTTCATCTTCCAAGAATACTATTCAGCGTCCTATGTAGACTATCCATCTAACACTACGAAACAAAAGTTCCCCAACAATTATCTCTAGGATTATCAATATTATGTACGATAATATTACATCCCTCCGTTAATCTGTAGGGGTTATTGTGAGACTAAGCATGCCTCTGAGCTTGTCAAAATTTTCTCTTCCAAGCACTTTTGTCAAGATGTCTATTGGTTGCTTTGCAATAGGACAATGTAACAATTTTACATTGCCATCTTTCACATAATGTCGAATCAAATGAAATTTGGTGTTGATGTGCTTAGTTCGGTCATGAAAGACCGTGTTCTTTGCCATTTGAATTGTAGATGTGTTGTCAACCATGAGGAGTGTTGACAAAACCTGTTACTCTTGGAAGTCTGAAAGAACCCTTTTGAGTCACAAAATCTCTTTGATTGCCTCTAAAGCTGCCATATATTCAGCATCTATTGAATAAATTATGGGCACCGATTGCTACTTTGACTTTCAACTGACAACTACTATTCCCAAATTCATCAGAAAACCCGAAATAACTTTTCTATCTTCAAAACCACCAACATAGTCAAAATCTGCATATTTGACCAGTTTAAAGGTCCTTGCTTTGAAGTATTTGAGCCCAAAATTTTGTGTTCCTTTTAGATATTGAATGACTTTTTTTGATTGTTGGTGTTCTTTCTCAATTCATGCAACTACCTAGACAAAGTCACTGAGTAGCAGCAAAAAATCTGCATATTCGACCAGTTTAAAGGTCCTTGCTTTGAAGTATTTGAGCCCAAAATTTTGTGTTCCTTTTAGATATTGAATTTTTTTTTTTGCTGTTACTCAGTGACTTTGTCTAGGTACTTGCATGAATTGAGAAAGAACACCAACAATCAATTTGGTTTAGTTGTGGTCACATAGATCAAACTTTCAATGAGATGTCTATATTTAGGAGCATCTACTAAATCTGTGGTATCCTTTGATATTAATTTTAGATTTTGTTCCGTGGGTGTATTGAGAGGCTTACAATTTGTTATTCCAAATTTGCTTAGAATTTCATGAATACATTTTTTTTGAGTGATGAAGATATACTTTGATTTTTGAATCACTTCAATACCCAAATACTAATTAAGATAACTCATATTTGTTATTTCAAAGCCTTTCATCAACTTTGATTTGAACTTTGTAGTGTATCTCTCATTATATCCTATGATGAGGAGATCATCCACATGTACCACTAGAAATACAACTATTTTGTCAGTTGTATTGACAAAAAGAGTTGCATCTTCAAACTGAAAATGGTTGAAACATATGTTCAGAAGGTGCTTAGTGAGTTTTTTGTACCATGCTCTTGAGGCTTGTTTCAAACCATACAATGAATTTTTCGTTTTGCACATTTTGTGCCCTTGGTCGTCTACTACAAAACCTTTTGGTTGAGTCATGTACATTATTTCTTTGAAATCACCATTCATAAATGCAGTTTTAACGTCCATTTGGTGAACTTTCCATTTGTTGAGTTGCCAAAGCCAACTTTGTTCGAATGGTAGTCCATTTTGTTGTTGGTGCAAAGGTTTCATTATAGTCTATTCCTTTTTTTTGAGCAAATCCCTTCACGACAAGCCTTGTTTTGTGTTTGTCAAGTGAGCCATCTGTTTTGAAAGACCCACTTGCAGCCAATAGGTTTACAGCTGATTGGAGGATCAACCTATTTCTAAATTTTAGTTTTTATCAATGCATGATACTCACTTTTCATTATTTTCCATGCATCAAGCTTTTCAACTTGTTTGAAGTGGGTTCAAAGTCAAAAGCAATATCGACTTCTTCTTTCGAAGGGTCTTTCAAGGTGAACTTTTCTACCTTTAGCTTGAATTTCATATGGGAAATTGTCTAATTGTTGTGCAGTTGTATGTGCACTTCTAGTTCTTGTTTTTCCACCCTCATCAGATCTGACATCTTTCAAAGTATGTTTGGCCCATTTTGTTATCTTTTTCTGAGTAGCTTGCAAAATCAATGGTATCTCATTTTATTGCTTTCAAGCTACTTCCTTTTTTGACATCGAACCATTTTTTGATGAAGTTTCACTTTTTTTTGCAGGTGGAGTGTCGTTTTCAATTACAAGAGTCAATAGAGATTCAACTGTTTTCCAATTAGAGGTTCCTCTTTCAGTGTTTGGAACCTCCATATCAACCTCGAAAACATAGAATGCAGCATATTTCTCGAGTCGATTCAATTGTTGATTGATTCTTGTGTTTTTTGCAGTTTCATAAAAGACATCTCTTGCGACGAGAAATTTCTTGCTGTTCTCATCAAATAGCCTCTATGCCTTTGAGGATTCTGAGTATCCCAAAAGCATGTATTTACGACTCTTGTGTTCTAATTTGTATCTTTTCTCCTTGCGAATCAATGTCGCACTTAAGGAAGATGACCACACCAGACTTCATATGGAGTCTTCATTTGTAGGGTTGTTGATGGTGACTATTGTTAGGTTGTGGAGTTAAAAGCTTCACTGATGCAGACATGGAGGAGGTTGCTGAGTTCCAGAGAAACCGGCGGCAGCAGTACAACTGACGTCGGTCATCTTCTGTGCAAAGAAAAATCGACATCGGCAGGGGTCGGCCAATGTCGGTCACCTCCAGTCAGACAGCGACCGACGTCGGTAGCCTGTGCGATTTCAGAACTGTCGGTTCACGAACAGTTTGTTTAACGAACCGGTTGTTTACATGTAAAAGACTAATTTTAGTCTTGAGTTGCGTGTCTAATTATTGTAATTAGGTGTCTAATTATTATTTGCATGGGATCTATATAATAGACTCATTGGCATGTATTGTAATTGAAAAAAAGCAAAGAAGAGATCGTTCCAATTGTAAGAACAGGTTGATCGCAGGTTGTTGCAAGATTAGGAAGAAGTTCTACATGGTAAGTAAGATCATTTGAGTTGCAGGTTGTTACAAGTTCATGGGAGATCTACTTGAAGTACTTTGAGTACTGGCAGTAGTGATACTGACTGGTTGGAGGTGAACAACAACTCCGTGTTTGAGTTGTTTGTTGTGACCGTTTTCGGTAGGAGAGTGAACTCTTGATTGAGAATTACTGGGAGCCTTTGAGGTGTGGGAAGCCTCACAGAAGTGTGAGAAGAAGTGGCATCTTCTTTATTGTATTTTCTTTCTGGATGAGTATTAATACAAGATTGTGTATTGTCTCTCATATTCTGTCATTTGTGAATTCTAGTTACTTATTAATTCTGGTATAATTTCGTGTTTAGTTGCTTATACAAGGTAATCATATGTACTCTTATTGAGGAGTAAGATTCTGACAAGTGGTATCAGAGCTTTTGGTTGGGTTACTAATAGGGTGTATCAGATCTGGTTAGTGTTTGTTGATTACAGGTCACTCACAGGGGTTTCTGTTTGAGTGAGAGTATAGCAATGACAGAAAAAAGTAAGCTACGAATGGAGAAGTTTGATGGCAAGAATTATCAATTATGGAGGATGCAGATAGAAAATTATCTGTATCAGAAAGATTTGTACTTACCGTTGGGTGGGGTTGCATGCAAGCCCACGGATATGAAGGATGAAGAATGAAGGTTCTTGATTGGAAGGCTCTGGGATCTATAAGGTTGAGCCTTGCATCGTCTGTGATTTCCAACTTATCACAGGCTAAGACAACGGTAGAGTTGATGGAATCTTTGACAAATTTATATGAAAAACCCTCAGTTTCAAATAAGGTATTTCTTATGAAGCAATTATTTAATTTGCAAATGTTGGAAGATGGATCTGTACATAGTCATCTTAGTGATTTTCATGGTTTGGTAAACCAATTAAATTCGGTCAATATTGTTTTTGATGATGAAATTAAGACTGTCTTAATCTTGTGCTCATTACCTGAAAGTTGGGAGAGTTTGGTAATGGCAGTTAGTAATACTGCGTCTGCTTCAAAGATCTTAAAAGTTGATGTTGTGAGTGTAATCTTGAATGAAAAAATTCACAGAAAAAGCACAGGTGAATCATCAGGGAATGCTTCGAGTGTTGAAAGTAGGGGAAGGCAAAAAGAAAAGATCGAGCATGGGAGATCAAGGTCAAAGATAGGCAGGTGATCCAAATCCAGGTATGGCAGAATAACTTGCTGAAAATGTGGAAAGCAAGGGCATGTAAAGAGATTGTTGGGTGAATGAAGATCAACATGAAAGACATGAAGAAACAGATGTTGCAGATTTTGTTGCACAGGATGCTCTGGTATGTTCCTTGGATAAAGTAGAATCTTGGGTTTTAGATTCTGGTGCCTCTTTCCATGCATCCCCAAATAGGGAATTTTTTTATGAATATGTCCAGGGAGACTTTGGAGAAATTTATTTAGGGGATGGTAAGCCTTGTCAAATGGTTGGCAAAGGGAAAGTGAAGCTGAAATTGCAGACGGGCAACACATGGGTGTTGAAGGAGGTCATGTATGTCCCAGTCCTAAAGCGGAATTTGATTTCTGTTGGAAAGTTGAGCGATGAGGGTTGCACAGTAACCCTCACAGCGGACTCTTGAAAAGTCTTCAAGGGTGCACTTGTTGTAACAAGAGGTAAGAAAGTAGGTACGCTTTATCTATCTACTTGTATTACTGATTCTCCTTCTGGTTTATCTACTTCAGCTGTAGATTCAAAGATGTGGCTTAATAGGCTTGGTCACATGAATAAGAAGGAGATGCATGTTCTTGAGTCAAAAAGTATGCTTTCGGATTTGAAAAGCATGGATCGAGATTTCTGTAAGCAAAAGAAGAAAGTGACGTTTCTTGATACTGGGTCAACAAAGAAGGTGGTAGCTTCTGTTGGAGGATCACAGTATTGCAGAAGGAAGAAATCCGATGTTCGTGACAAAAACAAGAAAGCCTTGGTTTTCAAGGAGAAGATGACGGACAGAGATCAGTTCAAGGCGCTGAAGAATTTTGAGTAGAGCAAGGTTGATTTGGACAGGGTTTTGATCCAAAAGGAGCTCGCAGGTAAAAGTCATCGCTCACAAGTAAAACACAGAGACCGACGTCAGTTAGAAAATCGACGTCGGCGTCCAGACAGGGACCGACGTCGGCTATGTGCAGACCGATGTCGGTGACTTCGGACAAGTAAACACTGGCGTCGGTCAGGGAACCGACGTCGGCGATGAGGCAGTCGCATGGAATCGACGTCGGTCGGGTGCAGACTGAGATGTGACTGACATCGGACACTGAGACGGATTTTGGGCGGACAGCGAGCTGTCAAGGAGTCTCAAGCGCCCATATGGAGGACTGAAAGGGTAAGTAAGCCTCAAATTCGTCATTTCTCTTTTTTATACTACTTGTTGTTTACTGATGGTCAAGAACTAGGAAGTTATTAAAGAAGCAGAGTAGGTAGAATCCAGGAAACAGTGGGAGCTTGGCATGGATGAGGAATGTGATTCCTTGGAGAAGAACCAAACGGGAGTTTTTTGGTAGAGTTGCCAGCTGGAAGAAAGCACTGAAAGACAAATGGATTTTCAGAATAAAGAAGAGCAGGAATGGACACGTGAGACGGAAGGCCAGGGTATATGGTCTTGAGTAAGCTGCAGGACAATGGAGGTTTAATCATTGTGTTTTCTTTACCAAGTTGGATAATATTAGCTACATTATTTTGTTACTGTATGTTGTGCTTGTTGCAGGGTCACATATGCAGGGAGTTGCTGAACTAAAGGTAAAGTTAGTTCAGAGGTGTGTCATGAGGAATCTGGGAGCAGCAAGATTCTTTGGCATGAGTGTGTTTTAAAGACATGGAAGGTCACAGGTTGATTTTGTCTCCAGATGATTGTGTGAAACCGGTTAGCATGCCGATGGTTGGATAGTTCTATGAACAGTATGAGGTTAAGTACATATGTACTAGACCTGAGTTTGTCCAAGCAGTGGGTGTTGTCAGCGAGTTTGGGGTCAATCCGAAAAAGAAACACTGGAGGGCAGTTCAGTGGATTCTCAGGTATCTGAGAGGGACCAGCAGCAGGTATACATGCTATGCAGGGTCAAGCACTTCTCTACATGGGTATGTAGAATCGGATGTGGCAAGGGACTTGGATGACATGAGTTGCACTACAGGGTTTGCTGTGGTGGTTGGTCTTCAAGAGTGATCTTGAAGAGGGATACAAGCCAAGAAACAAACTAGATGATGTATAGGTACAGTTGCAGCTGTTTATCTCCAAGTGGGAGATTGTTAGGTTGTGGAGCTAAAAGCTTCACTGATGCAGACATGGAGGAGGTTGCTGAGTTCCAGGGAAATCGGCGGTAGCAGTACAACCGACGTCGGTCATCTTCTGTGCAAAGGGAAACTGACATCGGCCGGAGTTAGCGGACGTTGGTCACCTCTAGTCAGACAACGATGGACGTTGGTCGCCTGTGCGGTTCCAGAATTGTCGGTTCACGAAGAGTTTGTTTAACGAACCGGTTGTTTGCATGTAAAAGGCTAATTTTAGTCTTGAGTTGCGTGTCTAATTATTGTAATTAGGTGTCTAATTTTTGTTTGCATGGGATCTATATAATAGACTCATTGGCATGTATTGTAATTGAAAAAAAAGGCAAGGAAGAGATCCTTCCAATTGTAAGAACAGGTTGATCTGCAGGTTGTTGCAAGATCAGGAAGAAGTTCTACATGGTAAGTAAGATCATTTGAGTTGCAGGTTGCACGTTCATGAGAGATCTACTTGAAGTACTTTGAGTACTTGTGTACTGGCAGTAGTGATACTGACTGGTTGGAGGTGAACAACAACTCTGTGTTTGAGTTGTTTGTTGTGACCGTTTTTGGTAGGAGAGTGAACTCTTGATTGAGAATTACTGGGAGCCCTTGAGGTGTGGGAAGCCTCACAGAGGTGTGAGAAGAAGTGGCAGCTTCTTTATTGTATTTTCTTTCTGGATGAGTATTAATACAAGATTGTGTATTGTCTCTCATATTCTGTGTCATTTGTGAATTCTAGCTACTTGTTAATTCTGGGATAATTCCGTGTTTAGTTGCTTATACAAGGTAATCATATGTACTCTTATTGAGGAGTAGGATCCTGACAAGACTATTGCAGAGATATATTGTTGTTTGAGCTACTTTACCCAGAAATGTAGATTTACTCCTTTGAAGTATAACATTGCTCAAACCATGTTTATCATAGTTTTGTTCATCCACTCAACTACTCCATTCTATTGAGAAGTGTAAGGGATTGTGAGATGTTGATTCCATTCTGCTTGAGATAGGTTTTAAACACCTTTGATGTGAATTCACCACCATTGTCAGTTCCGAGTGTCCCTATGCGAGTTTGGGCTTCATTTTCAACCCTTCTTTGAAACTTTTGAAGGCTTCTGATTTTTTTTAGAAAGTATATTCAAGTCATTCTGTTGTAGTGATCAATGAATAACATGAAGTACTTGTGACCACCAGTAGAAGGAATTGGCAGGGAACACAAATTGAAGTGAACCAACTACAATTCCTTGTCGGCTTTCCATTTTGAATTTTGAAATGGTTTCCTTTTGTGTTTGGCCAATATGTAGGTTTCACACTTTTCAATGTTTTTGGGTAGCGTCGACAAGCTTACAACACCATTTTTTTGCATTGTTTGAATGTTGTCATAGTGTGTGCCCAAATATGGCATGCTAGAGAAGACTTATTGGCATTCCTTCAATGAAATGAGAAAAAATTCTTGGCACTAAGTGCTCACCTCTAACTTTTAGCAATTTGCCTTCTTCATATCTAGTCAAAAAAACTATGTTATCACATTTTTTTGTGACTTTCACCTCTCCATTATCCAATAGAATGGAGTGGCTTTGTCGAATGAGCACAAGAGACAAGTTTCGTTTTAATTAAGGAAGGTATAGCACATTTCAGAGAATGGAGTCTGGAAGCTTTGGTGACTTGAGTTGAATTGAACCTTTGCCATGTGGTTGTAGGCTTATTTTATCTGTAAAAAATATTGGACCACAACTTTTTGCATGAAACTCCTCAAAGAAGTCCTTTCGAAAAGTCATATGTGGCGTGGCACTAGTTTTTAGAACCCAAGCATTATCCCATCTTGAACTCTTTGAGGCATTATTTGCTTTGTCAGAGATAGGAAGCACACATTCATTTGAAAAATGAATTGAGCCTGGTTCTGAGTTTTTCTACTTTTCCTTTTTTCCCCCCCTCTGTAGGCTTCAATCTTATCCCATGTTGTTTTGCATTAATGGGTCTCATGACTCTCTCTCCTTTCACAATGTTTGCAAAACAATTATTTGTCATTTTGCTTTTCTTGATGTTGACTAATGATTTAACCAGATTTGATGTTGAATTGCCCTTTTGATTATCATAGCAAATGCTTTTTCATGTGGACTCGGTTTTTCTTCCAAAGGCCTTTTTTATTTCAGCCATCTTTTCAACCAGTTGATCAAATGTGAGAGTCTTCAATAGATTGCTCGCTTGGAAAGACTCCAAGTAGGTTGAGTATGTAGGGAGAAGTCTTTATGAAGACGGTTATAGACCAGTAACATCAACATCATGTTTGGTAACATAGATTTCAGAAGGCAAACTCATGACATCACCGTTTTAAAACTTAGTATTGAACAATTTTAATTGCAATTGTGTGAACTCCAATTTTGAGTGAGAATCATATAGGGCCTTCAATTTGTGAAATTCTTCCCAAGGAGTGTTGCACCCTTGTATGTGATAAAAACCCTCAACATTAATTGAGGTCCGCATCAAGGCCAATGTTTTTAATTTTTCTGCTTCCAAGATGCTACTTCCTTTGCTTCTTTAGGGTCAACAGGTTGTGCATTTTCATCACAAATATTGAATTACAATTCATTGAAGATGAATGTATCCTCCACCTGTCTTGACCATTCTAACCGAATATCTTTCTCACTTAATGTTGTGCCAATAATTGTTTTGAGTGAATGCATGTTAACTATATAGGTAGATGGAATGGTTTCTTATCGCTCCAAAAAGGTTCACTTTTCTATATGCCATTTGACCGATATACCAAACCTTTTTATATGCTTGCCCTTTGTATATACCTGGCTATACATGGAAGAAACTTGCCCTTTCTATATACCTAGTTGTACATGAAAGGCATTAAAGTATGTGAGAGTAGAATGGTATGTGGTACCTCGATAGTACGTGAAAATGATTTGCTCAATCTATGACACTCACTTGGCGAGAAGTCCTTGTATGTGGGCATAATAACTCTATATATTCGGAGTATTTTTGTTTTCGGGATTTATGTCTAGCTATGGTTGCGAATGGGTAACAAAGGGAATAGGAAAATGATTTTTTTTCTTATTTTTCCCCAACGATTTATAGGGACAATCCCACAAATGTCGTTGCAGTTATAATAGGCTATAAGTGTAGTAGTTCAATTGTGACAACATGATTTGTAAACGCGAATCAGAGACACTATTAATACCAAATGCTATGATTTTGTTTTCTTTGCACAGTTTAATTGTTTTTCAAAATTTTCTTGGTTTTTGAAAAAAGAAATTGATTTTTGGTTTGCAAATGACTTATTTATTGTTTTTGGAATAAGTCAAAAAGAAAAACATATATTATTGCTTTATGGGTATATCCGCCAAAAAATATATGCTAATATTTGGAAAGAAAGACATAAAAGTTATTTAAAAAAAAAAAACTTATCAAGATGCCACCAGCAGGTTTTTTCTTTCCATGATAATTTTTGTGCCATTTTCCACGTAGAAGGTGGATGCTACTTTGAAACTGCTTTGGAATGCCTTACTTAGCTGATTTTTGAATAAATACTGCCAAAAGCAGCCAAAAAGGAGTGATACACATTTGATTTCTGAGTAAATTCTGCCAGAAACAGCCAAAAACAGTCAAAACAAGCAAGTAGCAGCTGATATACATTCCCAACAAGGTAAAGAACACCACATAAGTGTCAGAAAACTGCCAGAATGCTTCTTTAACAGGTCTATGCAGTTCAAAGCAGTCAAAACCAAGTGATACACAGCCTTATTTAGTTAAAATACAGTCTCAGCAGATAACACACACCATGTAGCAGTTGACATGCAGTCTTTTCACCCAAAGACGCAATCAAAACTTGCAATAACCATCATGCAGGTCTAAAAACAGCAGGTAAACAACAGATTAGAATGCCTTGCAGGTCTGAAACGTAGTCAAATTTTGCCAAAACACGTCATTTCTGCCTAAAGTTTAGTCCAAAAGATAACTGAGTTTGAATGTATTTTATTGGCTGGAAATGGAATTTGTAGCAAGGAGGATGAATGGAGGAAGAAAAGGATTAATAAAGCCTATGGAATTTGGTATGTCAGGTCAAGAATTATGGATGATAAATACAACATCAATTTCATGCAAACCAAAGTCATTGCATTGTTGAATGAATAGAGAGTACATTATTTATAGCCAAAAATATGACTATTCACTTCATCTTCCAAGAAGACTATTCAGCTTCCTATGTAGACTATCCATCTACCACTACGAGACAAAGATATCCTACAATTATCCTTAGGATTATCAATATAATGTATAATAATATTACATTTGTATTGTAGATGCGTTTTTTATTTATTTAATTTTTTTGCAGGGCAGTGGGGGGAAGAGGTTTTCTTGATACCCCCTTGTTAGTGATATCTTGCTGGTTATACTTTGCAGTCACATTGACTGACTTATGTTTTGTGTGGATGTAATATAATTTCCGTTCTTTCTTTCAAACTGTCCAATTGCATGTCCAAATCACAAATAGTAAACCTATTCTGTCCATATTTATGCTAGGAGCCTGGCAACATCCTTTTACCTAATATCATAAATTCGTCAAATCTCTATCCTATAGCTGTAATTGCAAGTTTCATGAATTATACCTCTTTTGAGGAAGGCGTGTTGCCTTGCATTCCTTATGCGTAAGTTTTCATCCCTCGACAAGTGACGAGCCATCTTTATGATTTGGAATTTGTTCGTTGACTTACAAAGCACACAAATACCATGTGTAGAACGATTAATCATTGCATTATGGTTGTTGGGTGCTGTTTTGTGCATGTTCTTGATGATTTCATTTTGCTTTTCAAAGCCTGTATTATGGATGCTTTGGTGGAAGGTTACTAATTTCTATGCATTTATGAGAAAATACTTATGAATTCATTAAACATTATATTATCAAATTCACAACATTTGCACTTGCTCTTCATGCCATCTGTGAATTTTCATAGCATGCAATCCATGAATGAACTAAGAATATTTACAAATAGGGTTAACAATCTATGTGACATAAGACTAAATACTCTAGTCGTTTGCAGGTTGGATTTCAAGCTATTGCAGAAGCTCTTGGTGTTGCTGCAGTCAAAGCAATGGTTGCCATTAGTGGTATAATTGCAGGAGGTCGCTTGGTATGTGCTTAATGGATTATAAGAAGATGGCTGTTTTTTTTGTTGCATTATTGTGTTTTACAATGTCTCATTCTATCTTTGATATAAACAATTAGTGGTTAAGTTTTTTGTTTTGGTTTGTCAAAAGTTAAAACAATATTCTTTTGACATGGCTATTTGTATTGGTACCTTAACTGTATGGGTTGGGGCTTTTCTACTTTAGGTTTACCCCTTGTTTATTTTCAGTGCTTTAATTCTTTTTTATTTAGTTAGTATTTGATCCTAGGGTCCTTTTAGCCTAACACTTATAATTGTAATTGGATGTAATCTTGAGTCCCATTGAGTTGCTTTTGCTCATTCGTGGAAATTAATATAATTTCAATATTGATTTAGTTTTATCTTTCGATGCCATTGACAATGACTTATGCTTTTCCTGAACAATTGCCAATTGGGGGTATACATGAAACAGTAGAAAAAACGGCTGGAAGGGAGTCCAGCAATATTTATTTGTGAGTTTTTCATTCACGAGGAAAGTGTAGACCAGTTGTTGTCTCAAGGTGCATTGAGGACAAAAAAAGGTCTCATTATTAAATTATTTGTTGCTAGTCAGGCCTAGATTTCACATGATAGCTAAGTAAATAATGTTCTCATTAATGCTGGTCTGAACCCAGCAAAATTTGTACAGAGTCCTTCAAGCATGGCTTTGATTATTTTCTAGAGTGACTGTTGACATAGCCATGTTGATGGAACTACTATACCATAAAAAAAAACAGGTTTGAATCAGGCCATAGAAGCAAAACAACCATACTTGGACAAACCTGGGTACATAAACAAAATGGGGCAAAAAACTTGATTACAGTCTGATATAGAATGAACAGCCATACCCAAAAATCATACCCAAACCGACAATGTAAGGAAAGATTTAAAAATAAAAGAGATAAAGAAATAAAGAAAGAAACAAATGAAAAAAAGACAGAATGAAAGATATAAAGAAAGACATTTATTATATTAATGCCCAGAAATGACTGGAGTAGGCCAATGGAACTTCAAAGTACAACCAGTTACATTAGAAATGTACTTGGGTAAGAAGAACCCTAGGTTCAGAAAAGTAACTAAATTATAAAAAAGAGAACAAAACTATTGCAATTACAAATAATAAAGTGGGAAGGACCCTTAAATGGAACATGGAGCCGAAGAAGAAGAAAGCTAGGGGCCAAGATTGAAATCAGGCAGTCACATTTATTTTGCGGTGATAGATGATGATGTTGTGGGTTCCTTTGGTCCAAGTCTTACTGCAGACATGTGACATCCTTGGTCTGCTTTCATGATCCTCTGCTTGATCTCCATCGGCTTGATGTTCCTTTGTGAAATCCTTTCCTCGTAGGGCTATTTATGCTTGGTTCTATATCTTATGGCTCAAAGTTTAACCAGTTCAGATTTAGCCTCCCTCTGGTTTGTTCACCTTTCACTTGCATTTTGTGTTTAGGTACTTTTAATAACTTAGTCTTTTTACCCTAATATTTCTATTTTATAATGGGTTATACTTTTTGAGTTGCATTAACCTGTTTTGGATTTGATAGACATCCATGTAATTTCTTTCTTTCTAATCTTTTTCCACAACAAGGGTCAGGCCAGGAGAAGCTATGATATCATCATACACAACCATGAGAGGGCTAGTGCAGGATCTAATAATGTCTAGGGCTGAGGGGGCTAGATTGGACCACCCTATGAGGAAGCAAGGAACTTCCCCTAGAACCACTCCTAACATCCACTCTATAGGTAGAGAAAAATATATTAATGCACACTTGCTCTAGTGACTTGGGTTGTGGGCCAAGGGGACTAGAAGGGCCTTAACACCAAAATTAAGTGGATCCACTATGCCTAGAAAGAGAGCGAGTGGGTTGGGATACTCTGGTACTAATAAACAAATGGGAATGTCGTTTCCTTGACCTATATCTTATGTGAATTGATAGTATCATAAGGGTGATAAATGCCTCTAATATTTGTTGTGGGCTAAAAGGAGTTAATCAACATAGTAGCTTTATGGCTCCCTTGTAAGGCCCTACATCTAAGAGTGGCAACATTTTCAAGGAAAAGGACCAAGCACCTTTGATGAAGATAGTGGAAGAAAGTGGACAGAGAGCTGATGGAGTCTGTACAGATAGTTTCCACTTCTTGCAAGGGGATGATCAGCCACAAAATGAGGTGCTTGGTCTCAACCCTTAGCTACAAGGAACAAGCCCTCAACTTGCCAAGGGTAGTCATCAATCAATGTAACCAATCAAATTGAAGGTAGTCAGTTTGAGTGATGGTGCCATCGAACAATCTACTGCTCAACAAGAAAGCCAACATGGGGCTGAGGGGTTGCAGAGAAGTCCAAGGGTTAAAAGAGCTCTAACACTGAAAGTCTTTATAACAATTGCTAACAAAAAAGAATGAAAACAAGAAATTATTTTGAAGTCAATGAGATGAAAGTATGTTCAGGTACAATAAAAAAAATACTAGGGTAAAAAGAACCTTTGGATTTGAAAAAGTATTCAAACACTATAACATTATTACATAATTGGAAGGGGATAAGGTCAAAGTGGATAAACCCAAGCCATATGATCCAAGTACAAATTACCATGTGAGGGAAAGACCCTTAAATTAACAAGGCCCTGATGATGACCAATGTTAAAGAGCAAAGTTGGAGAGAAAAGCTGTCACATGTTTGTAGTAAAGCTCGAAGTAGAAGAACCAATGACATCACCAGCCACCACGACGATATTGCTTATACATGATGTACTAATGTCCTTCGGAGAGCACGTACAACTATAGGGGATAGACTTAAATATCCTAGGAGGAAGTAGGGTAGTTGATGGTGTAGTTGAGGGCCAAATAACAACCGTCAACCACTCAACTAAATAGAGTGCATAGACACAATGTGGAAGCAAAAACGTGAATACATTCAAATTGGAAAATTTAACTTTCTTTATTAATTTCTCAGAAAAATTCAATACATCAATTATTTGGCAGAAATACACATACACACCACTCTTCTACATTCTACTCTTCAACTGGAATTAAAAACACACACTCTACACTTATCTTGACCTTTGGATTCTTTGACAATCTCTCTTGCAAGCTGCAATACCTTTGTAGGTTTCCCTTACTTTGCCAACTTCACTCTTACAAATTTAAAAGTTCATATCTCAAGTTAGGACTGAATATTTTTTATATGGTTCTTTTCCGTTATTGGAAGGAAGAATAAGTGGAGGGGAAGATAACGATTCACCTTCCAACCATGACAAGATCTTGGGTGTTGTGCTGAACCCCAATCTTTACAACTGTATATGGATGAAATGAGCTATATGTCCAGTTTGATAAAGTGACATGTGTCCTAGGCATTAGCATGTGACACATGGTATTCCTCCAAATGGGACCAAACAAAATCACATGCCCATTGAGCTTGCATTAGATCGTGTGTATACTTGACCTCAGATTAGATTTAGGCCACTTGAGTAGTGACAAGGTCAAGTTCTCGCTTGACCTCAAACAACATCTAGGTTACTTGAGCGATGGCGCTTGACCTCAAGCAATGTCAAGTGCTCGCTTGACCTCAAACAAGCTCTAGATTGCTCGAGCCATGACAATGTCAAGTGCTGACTTGGCCCCAAACAATGTGTAGGTCACTTAAGCCATGATAAGGTTGCTCATCCAAGGCCTTCCAAATTGTTCTTCAACATGTAGGAAGAAGTTGTCTTTATAGCGATGCTCATGTATTAGATTCCCTTGGAAAGTTTGATTGTGAGCATGATTCTCACAATTTTGGATCTAAGGAATGAGAATATGCTCGATCATCTTGGCTATGTCTAACTGTTGACACTCAATCAATCTTCTAGCCCTTTCTCATTCCATCGTCGAGTTTTCCTACAGAGTCTTCCATGGAATGTCTTTTCCATCTTCTCATATGGCTTTCCTAGACTTATGTTCCAATTCTTTTGCTGCGTGACGTTAACCTTTTAAACTTCATCTTTGCAAGGACCAACTTTCATGTACATCAACTTGTTGTTTGCTCTAGTGGGGAACATATCCATTTTTAGAACATCCAATTTTGGATCTTAAATAGCAGATGCATTCACTCTTTTTCTTTCATCTTCCCTCAGCTCATCCTTTTGTTTCTCATGTAAATGTTCATCTTTTCATGCACCTCTCGCAAGCACTTTGTTGACACATCAACTTCCACCTACTCTACTCTCTAAATTCCAACACAACTGGACTAATTGTTTCACTAAGTGCTTTACAATGAACTTCTTCAACTTTCTTATATGCTTAAGCCATTCTCAGATGGCTTTGGTCCTTTTCGAACCCTGCAACAGTTCTTCACACAACCTATTCAAAAGAAGAATAATGTTCCACTCTTCTTCCTTGTTAGTTACACCTTTATCTAGGAAATCTTGCACTTGCTTATCCGCACTCTCTAATGCAGTCAATCCCACCAAGGGATTGACTTCTGCGTGTGCTTTTTTTGCACTCTAGACTTCTCTTTTTTGCAAGTAACCTTTGACCTTTCAGGTTTCTTTGAGGATTCTTTGGCTGAAAATAACATCAATATGCTACATTCTCCCTCTTCCTTCATGGGTAACAAATCGAACTTCTCCACATCCTTGGAGAATTTGTAATTGTTCATTCTCCCATCATGAGCTGCACTTCTGTCATACTGCCAAGGTCTACCTGACAGCATGTGGCATGCATCCATGGTTACCACATCACACACTACTTCATCCTGGTAATTTCCAATGTGGAAAGTTACCTTGCATTGCTTAATCACCACTATTTGATATTTTTTGCAATCATGTAACTTTATATGGGTTTGGTTGTGGATTAATTTTCAGACCTTACTTCTACACCATCTTTGTAGACGCCGAATTATCAGTACTGTCAACATCAATAGTCAACTTGCAGCACTTACCTCCTGTTTTACACTTGATTCTAAAAATACTTCCTCTGCCATGGACCTTCATCCTTCCATAGATTTTACAACATGCTATGTAAGATCAAATTCTTGCCTGCCTGAGCTTCAACTGAAACCTCTTATTCATCTGATTTCATCGTTTTCTTGAGCTACAATGAGCTCTTACCACACCTCTTCTATTTTCGCTCTTAGGTTCTGGAAATTCATATGCCCCATGGACATGTTGACTACATCTAAGACAAATTCCTTCAAATATTATGCCACAAACTCTTCTTTCATATACTCTTCCTTCATGAGAGTGCGAATTATCCCCTCTCCGACTTTGCTATGAGGAGCTGGATTTTGCTGCTTCACTTTCCTATCTCTTGCTGTTACACTTTTGCTTTCTTCTTAACAACTTCTCTCTTGCCTTCAAAGCCATCTCATATGCTTCTTATACAAAATGCAACCTAACCATGCTCAACTCATCTTGAATAGAAATTTTAATACCATTTACATACGTATCAATTTTATCTTTGTCATCTTCTACCTGACACCTAATGATTAACTTATAAAATTCCTCACTGTAATCCTTTACACTCAACTCTCTCTACATTATGGGTTGCAATTTATTGAACAAATTCAATTTATACTCAGATTGTAAAAAAATCCTCTTTAATTTTGAAACCATTCTATCCGAGGTTTTTATCCGTTCTTTTCCCATCTAACTGTTGCTGACTGCACATGATCCCACAAGAGAGATGCATGACCCATCAACTTGGTGAATGCAAACTTCACTCTGTTATGGTCATCTATTTGCTAATATTTAAAGGATTTTTCTTACTCCGAATCACAATTTATCAGCTACTCAGATTTTAAACTTCTATAAAAATTAGAGGTGTGAATCTTAGATTCATATTTTAGTTTAGAAATTGATTTGATGATATTTCTTCAGGTCTGGGTTTTTCCTCAAGTTATTGTGGCTGGACATCATGTTTCTCCTCAATGTTGGCATCTTCATTCATTTCTACAACTCCTTTTTGGCTATTTGCTTCCATAGCATCCAATCTAGCTTGCATTACTCTCATTCTCAACAAGATCCGCAATTTTTGGTGCTCAAACTTCTATTTATCTTCCTATTCCTCTGTGAGCTATATTCTTCACACTTTTCTTCAATGTAACTTGAATTTCTTCTCTGATATGCAACTTCAACTTGTAACAACACCTCAACAAAGCAACAATATGATATTACCTACTTGTGAAAATTTCTCAACTCAATAGTGCAACATTTTAACTTACTTTGATACCATAAATTATGGTGTGATTAAGGCTTGAATGAAAAGCGATCAACCACTTAGCTGATCAGAGTGCATAGACACAATATGGAAGCAAAAAAAAGAATACATTCAAGATGGAAAATATGAAATTCTTCATGAATTTCTTAGAAAAACTCAATACATAAACTCTTTGGCAGACATACATAAACAAACCACTTTTCTTCACTCTATTCACGAATTGGAATTACAAATACACACTCTACACCTATTCCGACTTCTGATATCTTTCAATCTCTTTCTTGCAAGTTGGGCTAATTTACTTCCTTGCATGCTTCCCTTATTTTTCTAGCTTCTCTTCCAAATTCCAAAAGCCCATTTCTAAAATTTGGGTTGTATCTTTATGATTCTTATTCATTATTGGAGGGAAGAATAACCAACATGGAAGATGATATGATCCACCTTCTAGCCATTACAAGATCTTGGGCATCGCCATCTAGATATATAGGGTAGATAGGGCTTTCCCTTCCCCCATATCTATATACAGGCAACCGTCCCCATATAGATAGATATGGATAGGGCATCTTGACCTTCCGACAATAGGACCTATATATCCATCTGGCAAGTGAGGTACCTCATCTATAGAGATCTCGAATCCCCCTATATTGAGCTTAATCCCAAATTTTACAACTGTAGATGGATGAAATGAGCTACATGTCCAATTTGATAATGTGACGTGTCTTGGGCATTTGCATGTTACACATGGTATTCCTCGAAATGGGTGCAAACAAGATAACATGCCATTGAGCTTGGACAAGGTCCTCTTTCTCCTTGACCACAAATAAGATTTAGGCTGCTTGAGAAATGACAAGATCAAGCACCCACTTGACCTCAGACAAGATCTAGGTCACTTGAGCCATGATAAGATCAAGTACCCGCTTGAGCTTAAGGAAAGACAATTGTCCACCTAACCTCAAGAAAGGACAAGTGCCTGCTTGACCTTAAATAAGGTCTATATTACCTCAGTCATGATGAGGTAAAGTGCTTGCTTGACCTCAAACAAGGTCTAGATCTCTTGAGCCATGATGAGGTCAAGTGCTTGCTTGACCTCAAACAAAGTACATGCCACTTAAGCCACGACAAGGGCACTTGTTTGCACGACTTCAAGGACTTTGAAATTTCTCTTCAACATGCATGATCAAATTGTTGTCCATGGATGCTTCTCCATTAGTATTTCCCCAACACCCTTTCTTAATAACCAATGCCAATGATCTTGTTATTTTAGAAATAAAAATGATGATGCATTCCTGGCCCGATGGCTTGGGGCATGGGCAAAAATAACTAGACAATTGTTGAGTTTGGATAGAAGTTGATCCATGATGCATGGTATGAGATGTGAAGTTGATGACACATTAAAATTTTTGTATTATCGTGATTATGTGGGTTCATTGTTACATGTGTTCACATGACATCTACTAGGGGATGTCCTTGGATAGTTGCAAAAGGAGTGAGTACTTCACTTAATGTATTTTTAGAGTTGGATACCTATAGCAACTTCTGTTGTCTTTCTTGTTGCTCCACCAATCTAATAAACCGTCTGACTTCTTGGTCCCTCCTTGACTGGGCTGTCTTCTTTTCCCGCCTTTGTTCAAAGTCAATAACATAAATTATTTCTCATGTGACGCGGATCCTCTTCTTCTTGAACTCTTTGTATTGATGCAATTTAATTTGTTGTTGTATTTCATGGTTATTCAATACAAAAATCTTATAAGATAATGTATTGCCTTGTTGACCATAAGTATTATCGATTGATGTTTCACTTTGAACCAACCTAAACTTGACTTGACGTTTTTTAAGGGAACGACACCGGAATGTTTATAGATAAACTACACTATTGAAGAATTTCAATTACATAATAGTAAATGCATACCACATTACAACATAGAGAATATGAGAGTTATCACTACTTTATTTGTATGTAGTGATCAATATGAGCTCTTTGGTACAGGGTAGACCTAGTACTGAATGCCCTTTCCCTAACATACATTATTCGATTTTTATGATAAGAAGACCCAATGATTGTCGCTTAAACACAGTTGTCAGTAACCGAACCTAGTAATGAGAGTCGTTACAAAACTACTTAAAGAAATTTAACCACATAACAATGTTGGCTACTAAAATATGTAATTAATAAGAAGTTGAAACCCATTGACAATATTAATATGTTGGTCTACACCATCCCCCCTTAAAACAAGTCATTGTCCCTTCATACACAATACATATGCGGCATGAGAAAAATAGAATAAATAGGGAAGATGAAAGACATTCCGGGCATAGTTGCAATTGATGTAGAAAGTGTTATAGTTGGAACTTCCAGATACTCTTGCGGAAAATACATTGGACAAAAATGAATATTTTTTATGAAATGCTGAAACCCCATGCAGCAATACAAATATATATGTGTGTGTGTGTGTATATTTGGTTTTTTTTGTTTATTGCGTTCTTTGCATCCAACTCTTCCTACAACTATGAAGACCAAAAAAATAAACAAATACAAGAAAAAGGCCATGTGATGGTGTACAATTCGAAGGGCACATGACATACATATGATATGGGAGAGGGTTGTAAGGATGATCAAAACAAGCCAATGGAGGGTGTACAGAGCCGAAGCATATGGCAACCCTGTAGAGTGAACAACTGAAGAAGTGGTAGATGGCTATACGGTGGCCGTATGGATTCATTGTGGTTGTGGGCGTACAATAGGCATTGACATACGGTGAGGGGTCCTTGTTGGTTGTACGACGGGCATAGGTGGTTGTATGGGTGTTGGTCGTACGTTGATTGTTAAACACTAGACGTACAATGTTTGTTGTATGGAGATTGTTGGTGCTGACCATATGGTGACAGTTGACTGATGGTTGTTTGGTGTTGCACTTCCACTAGGGCATACAAGGTTGATTGTGCATGTGCATATGGTGCTTTCAAGCCATATGGTCCTTTGCCGTGGGTTTTATAACTATACTTTATTATATATTTTAAGTTCCCTTTAACAACGATATTTGTTTCCTTACTGTTGTGGTTTTGCCTAGTGGGTCTTGGAGCACTCAAATACTTTATCACCCTTACATATAGGCTCAATAGTAATCGTATTAAAATTTGTCGTACACATCGGATATAATTTTAACTAATAATCATTCATTGCATCTTTGCACCTTGTACCATCCTTAATCACTAGTTGCTCCACCCAAATATTGATTATGTGATGGATTTTAAATTGCGATCCCCATAGTACTTTAAACTTTATTTTGGCTGTATTGTTCGTCGACCATTACTAGTTAATAGAAGTTCCTCAAATGTGAAATTATCGCACCTTAAATATTTTTATCATGCTCGTGCTCCTTCGGCCTTTTTAACACAAGTGCCCTTGATTTAAAATTCCTTTGCCGTAGGTGTTGGTCAGAAAAATACTTCCTTCGCTTGGACATAGCCTTTGTCGGCCAATGTGCCATCACTCTTTGTACATTCATGTCGAGCATATCTGTCATATCCAGCCTATGTAATATCCCTAATCAGAATATTATTTGATAATTTGGATTCCTCAGAATTCCTTTTAAAATAATATTTTATAAATGTAACTTGTACTAAGAATAATATTTAAAATAAAAAATATAATTGTATTAATAATAAAATATAAATCCTCAAGGGATTTCGTCCTTGGGATATAATGATTACAAGGGTTTTCGTCGTTGCAATCAAATCACACGATTAAGGGATTTCTTCCTTAAAAGTGGTTGTAAAGCATAATGCTTGTACATGGTTATATATTTTTAATACATGATTGAATGAATTCCTTCCATACCAACGAATGACTATAAATATTTCATCACCTTCCATCGAAAGACGTGTCTCTTCCAAATGTCTTTTCCCATGGGAGGCGATGTCCCAAAGGGCTGTGTCCCTATATAAGTTTTATTTTTTATTAAATGCGGTGTTCACCTCAAGAGGGGTGATTCTAATTGTTGCACCCTCCTTAATGGCTATGCCCTTGTCTTCTGCTTGGAAAGGGATATTACAGTCCTCCCTTCCCAAAATTGCTTATCCTCAAGCAATTGTAAGCCCTCATGCTCAAGTACCATGTCCAAGAGATAAAAAATGATGTTCTTCTCCCAAAGCCTTGATCTGGTCCCTGTCAAATGAGAGACCTCTTGCCAACACAAGCTTAGGTTTCTGATGTACTTTGGCTGATCCAAAATTCCTGCATCTATCTTCATGTCATGGACTTTCAAAGGTCCACTCTTGCTGTCCCAATCATTTGTATTACTGTACCTTTGTCTTTCCTTTTTGACTTTATCTGTCTGATGCATGCACGGAACCCTTTCATCATCTACTTGCTTCATGTAGTTGGCTGTTCTGAAATTTCCATCAAGATGAACATTAGTAAAATCATCTGGAAATTTGGCTTGTACCACCAATTTCTCTTCACAATCTTACACCTCAGATTTTTCTTCATTCTTTGGTTCATTCTTCATGATTTCTTTTTTTTTCTTTGGAGATTCTACTGTATCTAATACTTTTCGTGGTTCTTCATTTAGCAACATATCTTTGTGCCCCTCAATTGTCATAAATAGTTTCAGTTTCTCTGAACATCGAGCAACAATACCTTTCGCTGGTGTATGTGCCATTGGTGATGATTCTTGTTCAATACCAGCCATTAGTATGGATAACAAATTTTGTGAAATATCATCACTCTCGTTCAAGACCAAAGTCATAATGGACTACATTGACTCTATTACATTTTTTGTATGATTTTTATGGATAGTAGCAAAGAAATATTCAAACATGTGAAGAATCAGATCATCACATCCTCAATCTAACATTAGCACACAAGATCTGATTTTTGCCATAATGTCAAGGATTGTGACCCTCTTAGCAAAAGAACTTGTGATGTCATCTAGACCCTCAAAACATTCCACCATTAGCCGAAATATTTCCTTCATGGTGTTGTCAATGTATGGCGATTCTGGTGCTGTTATCCTTGTAATTTCACTAATACAAGTGATAACCACAAGTCTCATATCTGGATCTGGATATTTCAACAGCTTGGATTCGGCCAGAGGAGTTATCAAAGGATTTATTGCCCAAAACATAGACTTAGAATCTGATTGCCTTACCGAGGACAAACAGTTAGTCACTTCCTCCAAAATGTTGAGCAAAACATTTTTTGAATAATGTGGATGCTCAAGTTCTTTTCCCAATTTGCAAAGCTTTGTTTTCAAATCATATTTTCTTATTAACTCCATGATTCATAGACTATGCATCAAATCCAAAATCCATTTTCACAGGGTGGCAGGAACAATTGCTCTGATACCACTATAATATCCCTAATCAGAATATTATTTTATAATTTTGATTTCTCGGAATTCTTTTTAAAATAATATTTTATAAATGTAACTTGTACTAAGAATAATATTTAAAATAAAAAATATAATTGTATTAATAATAAAATATAAATCCTCAAGGGATTTCGTCCTTGGGATATAATGATTACAAGGGTTTTCGTCCTTGCAATCAAATTACACGATTAAGGGATTTCGTCCTTAAAAGTGGTTGTAAAGCATAACGCTTGTACATGGTTATATATTTTTAATACATGATTGAATGAATTCCTTTCATACCAACGAATGTCTATAAATACTTCATCACCTTCCATTGAAAGACGTCTCTCTTCCAAATGTCTTTTCCCAAGGGAGGTGATGCCCCAAAGGGTGGCGTCCCTTGGTGTTCAGGTGGGTTGGCCTGCCTATATAAGTTTTATTTTTTATTAAATGTGGTGCTCCCCTCAAGAAGGGCGATTCTAATTGCTGCGCCCTCCTTAATGGCTATGCCCTTGCCTTATGCTTGGAAAGGGATATTACAACCTACTTTGAAAATAGGTTGTCCTTTAGGGTTCGTTCTTCACCTTTTATTAAAATTTGATTGTTAGCTCCCACGATCACACTCATTGAGATCAACTCTTTAGACATCATGTCAGCTACCCGTTCAAATTGGTTGGGCAATGTATCATCAAAGATTGTACCCTTGATGTTATAGTCTTGGAACTCCATTGGGTAAGACGACTATGATGTTGATGTTTTAGAAGAGCTTCGAATCACCGACATTTGCTTCTAGCATCCTTCTGCAAGCCTTAGTTGTCTTCAATCTCAACGTTATTACATTCAGGTTGGAACACTTCATAGTCTTCCATCTACCAAGGGAGTAGACCATTGAGGGAGTTCATCTCATCTTCGGAGTATGACTATAACTCCAAGGCCCATTCATTGTTTGGCTCCATTGTACCTTAGTTCCCATCCACCAAGCATTCTTCTTCAGATTCAAAACCAGATGAGTTTGACGAGGATGCTTCCTCGTATACTACTTGATTCTTCACATCTATGACATATTTGTAGTCGTTGTTTTCAATGGAGGTTAGATTTTTTTGCTAGTTATGGTCGACTTTGGCTGCTATAATTAACCCCGAACCAATAGTGCATCGAAGGCCTTTGTTTTCAATGAGATGACCACAAAAATCAACAAAAAAGGTTGGGTTCCAATAAATATCTTTTGTCTCATCAGTACATCCAAAACCTTATTGCCATGTTGATTTGCTTCTACCAATGGAGAATAGTTGGCTTCCCAAGACTCTTCCAATACTCCCTTGGAAGAACGTTCATGCCAAAAGCACCGTCGATGATGGTATTTGTCAAATCTTGGCCAAAATTTCCATATGCATAATTGCCGATCATCGTGCTAGATTCATTGTCATAGCATAGGATCAATCACTTGATCACCTGATAATGGAAGCTCGAATATGTTATCATTCTTCTACTTTTTGCTCTCCCCATCACCCGACGCTATGCCATTTGACACTAGGTGTGCCATTGTATTCTCCATGTTTGGGGCAATATCTTGTATGGTAGCATTTATAGTGGTCTTGAGTTTTGGAATGCTTTGCAATAAGTTAGCTATCCTCATAGGTACAATGGTCTACAAGACTTGTCTTGCAATGGCTTTGTTAGATTTGAATCTTCTTGTCACTGTACTTGCATGTTCATGTGCTTGATGTTGTTCTTCAACCATTGCCCTCTCAACTAGCTTTGTTAGATTGAGTTTGTTTGTTGTTGTACTTGCATGTTCATGTGATTGACATCTTTCTTTAACCATTTCCCTCTTGACTTCCACCCTTGCTTCGACTAGTCTTTCCTTCTCCATATGTGGGTGGGGGCAATTGGATTTCTTCACTTGTGCTTGGGGAATCACCATTACTTCCTTGCCCTCAGCTATGTCAATCATATTGACATTTTCTTGCTTTGGACAATAGCCACAATTATGGTCCCTAGGGCCCACACCGTCTAGAGAGATATCTATTATTGTGTTGATTAGTAGGGCAATATCTTGCGAATTGGTCCCACTCATTACACATCCGATACTATACAATTGGCCGTCCCTAGGAGTCGTATTGAATCTGAGTCTCATTGCCACTCTTATTATGGCATCGTAAATTATTTGACTACGTGGTGGTTGGTGTCATTCTCTCTTTGTGTCAAAAGTACTTGGGTGTTCTTGTTACACATATTATATTGACAATCCTTGACTACATGCCTTGTAACTTGCCATATCTCATAGAACATTTTCTTTGGGAAATTCACCTTGGTGTGACCTACTTTGCAGTCGGTACACCAAACATCCTTGCCTTCAGTCTTAGTGTCTCCTTTGAGTGAGTTCATCATCCAGAGCACGTCTTTCCTCAAGGTTTACATTGATCTAGGTTCACTATCATTGCTTGAGTCAGG
This sequence comes from Torreya grandis, assembly GCA_037957365.1. Classification (NCBI taxonomy): domain Eukaryota; kingdom Viridiplantae; phylum Streptophyta; class Pinopsida; order Cupressales; family Taxaceae; genus Torreya; species Torreya grandis. Next base: position 1,462,172 of record JARHVA010001181.1, read on the forward strand.
GTCATTTTATTCGCTTCTTGAGTGTGAGGATGTCTAATTCTCGCTTTCAATGTCCATGGCTCTCTTGTATGTGTCTTTGCAAAATGAGGGTGGGAGCATCTTCTTCTTCCCCTCATTGATGGTTCATTGAAGGGTGGGAGCAAAAGTCTAGATTGTAACACATTTTGCAATGCAACATGAGATCCTCCGATCTATCACTAGTGAATCTTAGCCATTTTTGCTTTTATGGAGATGGAGATGATGGGGAAACCATGGCTCTGGTTATGGGTTCCTTTAATGTGGCTCTTCGAATACAGTTAACCTCCTTAAGAGGGTCTACACTACTATTTCCACTAGTCTTTCGGCACTATCGAACATGTCCCATGCTTGACCTCTCCTTCGGTAGGGATCCATACACTATCTTACATGTTGTAAAGGTCCCCTTTTCATGCTACTCCCTCCAACTTGCCTTATGGGTTGCCTCAAAACATAACTTGATTTTCTTGCAACACCCTCAACCCAACTTGGTTGTCAAGGTCCGCTCTTCCTTCCTTTGGAAGGGGCAATGGCAATCTCTACCCACTCCTTAGTCATGAGTGGCATAGGGGCCACCGTTTTCAACTGAATCTTTTCTTGGTTTCAGCTTCAGCTCCGGCTCCGGCATTGACTTCTACGTATGCTTTGGCCTTGGGTTTCACTTCTACTCCTTACTTTGCTTGTTGGAATTTTAGAGTTAGCTGCCTATTGCAGCCTTTGTTATCTTTCTTGTTGCTCCACCAATCGAATAGACCACTTGATTTCTTGGTCCCCTCCTTGACTGTGTTGTCTTCTTCCCCCTTCTTTGTTTGGAGTCAATGGCATGAATTATTTCTCTTATGGCATCAGTCCACTTTTTCTTGAACCATTTGTACCGTTTTAATTTCTTTGGTCATTTTATTTCTTGGTTATGTTAGGAAAAGAGATCTTATAAGATAACGTAGTGCTCCGTCGACAATAAGTATTGGTGACCAGTGTCTCACTTTGAACCAATTTTAACTTGACGTAGTGTTCTTTAAGGGCACGATGCCATAATGTTTATAGAGAAACTACACTAAATAATATTAATTGTGTAATAGTAAGTGCATATCACATTATGCCATAGGGAAGATGAGAGTAATCACTACTTTAGTTGTAGGTAGCACTCAATACAAGTTGTTTGGTACAGGGAGGACTTGGTACTTGACACCCTTTCCCTGACATACACCATTTTATTTATATGACAAGAAGACCAAACGGCTATCGGTTAAACACAATTGTCAACATACTAATGAGAGCTATCACATGACTACCTAAAGCAATCATTAGCCACATAACACCATTGGATACTAAAATATGTAATTAATAAGATGTTGAAACCCATGCCAATACTAATATGATGGTCTACGATATGCATTTTTCATGTCAATTTTGTTAATCAAGCCAAAAATTGACCATGTAGAATCTTTACACCATTTATCTTGGTGTTAACACTAGTATCTTTTGTTTTCAAGGAGTGGAAAATTTGTTTTGGTGGTCACCTTGATATTAAATTCCTTATGAGACATAAACCACAAAATGGTTTGTTAATTTGTTCTTGCAAGGAGGTCTTAGGCAAGGCAAGCTAGATGATTGTAAACTCTGAATGTGTAGAGTCTGGAAGGCTATGTACTAGATGCCAAGTTGGAGTAGAAGAAACCTATATATAAATGACCATACATATGCTTGCATCCATTATTGAGTAGGCAAAAGCCAATAGATACAAGTTTTGTAGATTCTAAGACATGGTTAACACAATTTCACGACATATCCCTATTCAAAGAATCAAAAGACTTGTCATATTGATTTGGTGACTTCCTAGGTAATGATCCCATATGAGGTAGTTATTTGGTAGATTTGTACCAAATGAATAGTGTTGAGGATATTCACAACACTATTTGGTGAAGCAATGTTATCCATTGTCACCCATACCTTGGGCCAATCATATTGATGACCTTTTTAGGTCAGTTTAAACTGTAAAGCACCTCATTTTTCAGTTTGAGTGGGTGTCCCTCCATATTACAAATCTATACATGCTAGGACAAACCTCAACAATAGTATGGGTGTGTGCTTGGATCCGTAGCACAATTAGGTGGTGAATGCATGCATTGCCATAAGTTTCACTTTTACCTTTGGGTATCTTTGCGGTTACGTGAAATTCCTGAGAGGCCATGGAAATGATCCTTTGTTAAGTGTGGAACTTCTTGATCCCCACCACTTTCCCTTATCCCTTTGGGCCAATTGTATTGATGACTTGGAGTAACTCATTTTTAGTATTTTTTGGGAACACAAACAAATGCAAGTACTTTATCTAGGATCATTATTGGTATTCTTCATTTTGCAGATAATGTTTATTATATGTGTAATTAAGTGTGCCATTAGCTATCAAGGGTTGCTATGAAGAGACACATCCTATTGCTTTGTAGGAAGATGGCCAATTCTTTTGTAGGAAGATGGTCAATCCTATGTGTCCCTTGACTCATACATATATCCTAGTACTCTATTCACAAATCTATTCATATAATTCTATTCGATATTCTATTTCTTTCTATATTTGTGAATGTGTAATATCTTGTATATTTCGTGTTTATATGGAGCTAGAATACTAGAGGTGGTGCCAGAACATCTTGCCACTTGTGTTTGTTCAATATTGGTTGGCTTGTAGCAACAGTTTGTGGCTAGAGAATATTTTGTCATATTTCTTAGATTCTTTTGTGGTGGCTAGATAAACCCAAAAAGGCTTAAAACAAAAGGAAAAATTGAATTTTTTATAAACTGCCCAATAACAGGGTTAGTGGAAGGAAGTTAGAGAGCTTTGGTAAAATGGATTTATCCAGGGGAGACTTATACTTGATAATGCAGTTTCTGCCTAGGAGGCTATGGAGTGGGCTAGGGAGACTGGTCAACAGTCCCTTATCCTAAATAGATTTTGATAAAGCTTATGATCGGATTGATTGGTCCTATATCTCAGCGATGTTGACTTGTTTGGGTTTTGGGCCTCATTGTGTTGCCATGGTGGCCACTCTCTTTACACATGCTTCAGCCTCCATGGGTTCTCTTGCATCGTTCCATCTGTCAGGGGTGTCCTTTGGCTCCTTATCTTTATGTTTTGATAGCTGATGCTTGGGGTTACTTGTTAGAGGCTGCCCATATTGAGGGGCAGATCCGTAGTATATTGCTTCCAAATGGTTCAGTGATGGTTAATAATCATTTTGTTGATGACTCCCTTCTCACAGTTAGGGCGGAGTAGGGTTCGCTTGATGGAGCTCTAGCTTGTTTGAACACTTTTTGCTCTGCCTCTGGGGCTGTGGTCAGTGCTCATAAAACGGACTTATGACTTGTTGGATTGGATGCTCTCACAGACTGTATCCCTGCAGCCTGGTCTTATATCTGCTATGGGGTCATTGTGTGTTACTTGGGTATTCCCTTTGGTGTTGTCTTGTCACCTGTCTCAATGTGGGATTGGTGTCTTTGGTGGCTTTAGAGTAAGTTGCATGTTTGGCATCATACAGACCTTCCTTTTGTTGGCAAGCTGATCGTTGTTATCCATATTCTCCAGGCCTCCTGTATTTACTATGTCTCTTGTTGGTTTCCCAACAAGACCCACTTCCAACATCTTAAACAGATTTTGCGGACTTATTTGTGGTCTAAGTTCGACGGGGAAAGGGGTCTCCCTTTTGTTCCGTGTGATGTTTGCACCATGCCCAAGGATGAAGGGGTCTTGGGACTGATTGACGTTGGCAAGTAGGGCAGCATCCTTTCAGCCAAGTGGCTTGTGCGGTGTCTTGAGGGTTTTGTGTCTTGGTAGATCTTGTTTCGGCATTGTTTGATCATTGTGCAACATGTTGGCAAGGTCCAAGAAGCCTTTGGATCAGGTGATATTCTTTCATCGCCTCATCTGTTTTGGATGTCAGGATCCCTCATTTTCAGGAGCATTTGGTCAGTTTGGAAAGTTGTTGCTGGTTTGGTTCTCTAGCATCGGGAGGGTAGTAGAGCAAGATGGGATTTAGCGCCACCATCCTATTTGGAGTTGTAGAGAGCAAGGTTCTTGTGTTTCGGAGCTATCTTGCTACTAGGCTTGCAAATTTAGCAGGAAGGGCATCTTTGTTTGGGGTGACTTGTGGGATTCCGCCGCTCAATATTGGAAGCAGTGGCGTTCTCTTGCTCACGAATTCGGTCTCCTTTCCTTTAATAGTCTCCCAATCATGGAGCTGAGAAGACATATTCCTGAATCAGAGTTATTCAAAATGAATATTGGTATGCCTGGTCTGCTTTGGAGGGATTGGAGGTGGTGCTTTGGTTGTTCGCTTCTCTAGTATGATTCTCGTTGTATGTATTCCATTCTGCATCAGAAATGTCTGTTATCCCTGGTCCTTAATCCTCACTGGCTCTCTACGGACTAGAAGGATAAATGGATTCACCGGCTTCATAATGTTTGGTCGTTTCGGCTTTTCCATAAGTTGAGAGTTTTTGTGTGGCTGGTTGTTTACCAAGGGGTCCCATCTAAGGCTAGGCTGGCCAAGAGTGGATTCTCTGATGGCCTTTGTCCTGTTTGCCTTTGCTCAGACATTGTGAAGCATATCTTCTGGGAGTGTCAGTTTGCTAGGCGGTGTTTGAGGTACCTTGAGGATCAGTATTCAACTTTGTTTCAGAGCGGGATTCATTGGCTATTTGCTTTGTTGGGTGACTGTGGTTCTCAGGTTCATCTAGCGTTTGCTGGGATATGGCATTGCATGAGGGTCTTGGCCTTATTTATTCTTTGGACAATAAGGTGCAAGAATGTCTTTGCTTGTGAGGACAACTCTTTGTCTGCCTTTTGGTCTATGTGGAGGGACGAGGTGTGCCATCAACTCTTCGCTAAAGGAACTATGCTGATCAGAGATTCCCATGCCTTGGACCACTTATCATATTTGGATTTTATTTCAGCCCTTGTTACTTTTAGGATGAGGATTTGATTTTCTTTATATATACTCATTCTTTCTTCATACAGTTCTCTGTAAATATTTTTTTGTTCATATATGGAATATCTTTTAAAAAAAAAAAGGGGTTACCCTCCCCAAGGTTGGCATGAACTAAACTTATATGGGGGCTTTGAGGGAAACCTGAGTGTGGCAAAGAGTGGGTGGTTTGATCCACAATAATTTAGGCCAAGTAGTTTGGGAATACTTGCTACACATCCCTCAGGGTACAAACAACATGGCAGATGCAAGAGGCAAAGTAGAAGGGTTGAAAATAGCCATAGCTCAATGCCTCACGGTAGAAGGGGACTCAATGTTTGTCGTTCAAGGGATGCTGAGAGATGGAGTGCCAAATTTGTGCCTCAGTAGCATCTCAGTTGAGGGTAAGGAACCAACATCCCATTTCATTGAGATAACCTATCAAATGACTACAAGGAGGCTAACAAACCTGCATATCTCCTTGCAAATGCTTGTGTGGTGCAAGAGGATGTCATAGGGGCTTGTTGAAGCTTTAAAAGAAGATAGCCCCTCTTTTCTTGCATCCACAACTCCTATCCCTTCCTAAAATCATTTGACAACTCATGGTGATGTGGATTGAGATCATCGGTCCCTTGGCCCTTATATTATCCTCACTCCTATCTTTTCTATGTTGAATCTATATCATCCCTATTCTTTAGTACCATTGGTGGCAAAATTCTGTTTGTGATAGTAGTGAGTATGCCCAGGGGAAATGATAGTGTGAGGGCATGGATGTGGACGCAGGTGTGGAAATTCAGTCAAGCGCCCTATTCTGAGAGGCAGCAAGAGTCTATAACCTGGAGAAATTCAAAGCTGCTTTGTGAAATTTGTCTATAAAATCTCAAATGATGCAACCATGACCATGGGCTGAGCAATATTAAGGTATGAAAATATAGACTACAGGTGGTGAGTTAGTGCAACCCAGGGTTCCTTAAAAACATATTCATGGAAAATGTGAGGAAACTTGTGGTCGAGGAATATTTGTTGGAATGGATTATTGAAATAATGTGCAGGTATAAGGAGAAGAATGGATGCAGGTCATTTCATTCTCAAGTGTAGAGGTGAAATATGTTTCACACAAGAAATATGTCACTATGGCCCCACATTCCTCGTACTAGAAACTCAAAGAAACTTAGTTTTGAGAGGATACCAAGGAAGAAATACTAATTGTCGTGGTGGATATGCAGTGGGAGCAAGGGAAAATCAAGGTTGTCAGTGCATTTAGTTGGTGGAAGGAAGAGGAGGATGCACCAGTAAAGGTGCAAGAATAGAGGCGTGATGTTGAGTGGGAGAGTGGCATAAGAGTAGTGGCATGGATGAAATAGAGAAAAGTATGGAATGACTCAAAATAATGGTGAGGAGGGGAGGGAGGAAGCAAATTGGAGGCTGAAGGAGTGTGTGTTGGGTGTTTGATATGACAAGTTTCAGAATTTAAGTTGTTAGAACAGATATTGATATTTACTTGTTTAAATTATATTAATTTCTCCTATGCACCTGCAATTTGGAACTTTGTTACAATGATGGACTAAGCAGGTCTCACACAAGAAGTCAAGTCATTAAAAAATAATCTAAAAGTCAAAATGATGATCCTAAAATAAAATAAAAAATGTAAACTAAATGAAAGAAATTTCAGAAATTTGAAAAAGATTAATCAGACAAATATGCAAAGATTATCTGCTTGCACCATCATAGTCTGTTGCTTCTCAATCTAGTAAAGTATCTTGAGTTTGAAAATAAGATCTGCAAAACGCATCTCAACTGTGGTTGATATGAAATTGATAATAATTATATTTCATCAAATAGAATATTCACATTGAACAATTGTTATCAAACAGATGTTCAAATTATTTCTGAAAAATAAATTGAATTAGAAACGAAGTAACAACATTTCCAAATTAGACAACTATTAATAAGGTTGTAAATGCCTATCAACAAGACTCGAAGAAACCTAAGGCTGAACCCTATCGACTTCCTCACTATACGGTAAGTCTTCAGCTTTGATGACATGTTTCCAAGGATTTTAATGATATTTATGGACTTCGAGTTGACCATACTCAAGTCAATGAAATTTCTGTATTCAGTTATGGCAGTATTCTATCAGATGCATCAATCCTGATTCTAAGCATTGCTACTACATAAATTTATGAAGATTGTATTGCATCTCGTATTCTACATGCACTTTGAGGTCTGCCTTTTCAAGAGAGGAGGGCATGCTATATACCTTTTTCAGCACCACTAGTCATGAAGGGTTGCCTCACAGGGACATGACCTACGTGGCCCTTGACACACATACACACACAAGATAAACATGTAAATGGTTACATAGCTACGGACATAGAGAATAGACCATACAACAGAAATATATGAATAGAATTGTGAACACACATAGACACAGACACAGATGCGTGAGCACGCACACCCACACCCACACGTGTATGCATGCACGTGCGTGCGTACGTTCTATTTTCTATGTTCATAACTATGTAACTATTTACATGTTTATCTTGTATACCGTCTTGGTATGCTGCAATATTGTTCTACTATCACACACATGGAAGATATTCAAGTGCAGAAGCAATAGGATTTGGAAAGTTGACTTTGTGAGTAGTGTGGCATATAGGTGAACCTCGGCAAAATTTAAATAAAAGCATTTATTGTTCAAAAAATAAATCTCCCATGCTCAGTTTAAATACGAACTCAAAGCATAGTGGGTTGAGGTGATATCATCTTATACTTATGTGTTTTTTCTCTGGAGTGTTCTTCAGATTGATTCCCATGGTGGATGCTAGGATAGGAAAGGGTATGCTACATTCACAACTTTGGAAGAGAATAATATCAGCTCTACTAATAGACTTTGTTCCCGGAGCTGGCCCTATGGATGCCCAGGTACCGGTCTGGGACGTAGTCAGCCCAGGTCAGGGTCTGGTTCATTCCTTGGGTTCAGCTTGGGTACATTCGGGTGGCCCGAGGGCCAGGGTCTTGCTGTTGAGGACATGGGCATACTTGGGCTGGATGGAGCGTACTTGTGCAAACCCTAGGCAGCCCGGGGCAAACCCATGTTTTCATTTTTTTTTTCAATTGCTTGACTTTGATTGTTGACTAATAAACAAGAAAACTGCATGAGAATAACCCTAAAACATCTTAATATTTAATAATTAAAATTTATCGGATGTTGATTTCTAATTTTGACTTAATATATATCATGACATGAGGCATTCAGTTATCATTGTCAATTTATTAGTAGTGTTTTGTGGTTATTTTATTTATTTAATCAATATTATGTAGCTATTTCATGTTTAGTTTTGGCTAGAAAAATAATTTTTTAGTATTTAATTAATGTTTTTTTTATGGCCGTATCTGGGGCCAAAAACAAATAACTGTACTGGCATTACCCAATTTGCCGCCCCCGTACTCGAACCCGAATGTGAACCCAAATAGACAATTTAACTAATTGAAGAAAAGATACATTGATAAAAACACCCTTTTGTCAATATTCTGAATCTTTTCAAATGCGAGGACAGCTATGGTGGCCATGAGAAGGTCTATAGGGAATATATGAAAGTGACCTGGACCAAAGCAATGGAGCCTTAAATACCCAAGCTCCTGCACAATTATGAGTTTAACGTGCACTTCCAGCACGAGTACTTCTACATCCCAGAATAGCTCACTTAATGCTTGTTGTTTGAGAGCTCCCTTTGCACTGTTCTGGGTATGCTCCTTTCAACTTTAGACTCTGCATGAAATCAGATCACCACCTCCCATTTGAGCAGTATATTCTGGAGAATTTGTCTTGAAAACCTGAGTTGGAGGATCGTTTTATTCATAGATGTCCTTCCTGTCATGATATTCACGTATATTTCCACTAGATGCCCAGACAATCACAGGGATTCTCAAACTCCTGTGCTATTTTCATTTTTAAAAAAAAATCGGTTAAAAAATCAGAGATGCCTCACCTTATTTATTTGAGAGATGTTCTAGTTCAGACAGAAAAAACCTCACCACCAGGGCTTCAGAGCTCGAAATCTCCAAACTAATAACTTTTTACTTCTAGATCTCAGTTGGTCTGTACCATAAGAGACGTTTTGCACTGTCATCATGCATGAGATAGATCAGGCATCGCAGATGGCAGAGATATCAGCCAGACACAGGTTCCAATCGCATTGCTGATTTTTTCATGGTCTCAATTGTTAGGAGTGTGGCAGACTAACATAACCCTTGGTCATCCTTTTTCTGGCAGGTTTTTTGGGAATCCTTCTTGATGCCTTTTCTGGTTCCACACTCCAATCTTGAGTTGGGGTTTTCTTTTCTTCATTTCCCAAGATTCTCCCATTTTTTTTTTCTTTTGTCTTTCTTTCTTTAGTCCTTTATTTGACATGCGATAGGCACTCTCGCTGTTTGTTACGAGTATTGCACTTTGTTTTCAGCCCCTTTTGTCACTTTTGATGTTTCATCTAAATTAATGATTAAACAAAATAAAATAAATTATAATGGGATATGGTCCTTAAAATTGGGATCAAATTTTCAATATGTTGTTTCCCTTCAAGGGTAGTTGTTTATATGGTTTCCATCTTATACATCTCCATTTATAAACTCAAAATTCTTATTGCACTTGCCTTTTCTCAGCTGTTTGTTCCATTTTAATTTTGCACATTTACATCATGTTTCTTTAGGATGTGGATTTTAATTTGGGTTCTGTGGATAACAAGTTATCAATTGCTAGTATAGGCTCAACTATTGACCTATACATTTTCAAATCAATATAGTACTTTAAAGGTGTCAATCTTTAATGCATAACCCAGAGATAGTTTTGCTGACTGGTATTTATGGAAAAATCCACAGCGAATATGCTTGGTCTGTTAAAAAATCTTGCTACATATTTTTTAATACACTTCTTCACAGCTTTAGTTTGTTTGTTGGTTGATGGGTAATCGCTTATATATGCATCCAATTGTAGAAACACTTGTCTTGGGTAGTTCCTTATGTGTTTGATGTGGAAAGATGAAGTTATAGTGTATGCATTATGGAAATGACTATCTGCCAGGACGTTTTGGACATGGCTGCAGGCACAATTTCATTGCTTGTTCACTGTACCTCTTTCCTGTTGAGGTCCTCTTTTGGTGGACACTTAGATGATAAGAGACAGTTATGAAGGGCTATGCAATATCTTAGGGCTGCCATAGATTTCTTGTGGAAGATGAGCAAAGCCTTTTTTCATATATATTTTCCAAACTCCACGTAAGAGAGTTGGATTCCTTAAAAAGGATTCTAGATTACACATCTAAAGCCTGAATTAATGGTTTTTGGAAGGATATAGATTTTTTCGTCCCTTGTGGCATAGGCACGCAAGTTAGCTTTTCTAACTTTTATAGGATATGGTTTTACATGCAATTGTGATGCTCGGCTGATGTAACTCTCATGCTTGTTGGTGTAAGATAAAATGCTTATATTTAAAAAGAAAAATAGTAGGAATCATTAAGCATTACGTTTGGCAGCTTATTAATCTATACGTATTCTACATGAAGGTATATGTAGATCTGATGTGTATTTTTGTGTTTATCCTAACAATTATTTTCCATTGTCTATTAGTGTGCACATGCATATTTATATAGTGGTGATAGCCAAAAGATGTCTGTTGGACCACAACCGTGTTAGAGATTGACCAGGGTTAGTACAACATAGTTGATGTATTAATCTATTATTTAGTATTATGTGTGTGTGTGTGTGTATGTGAGTTGGTAACAATTCACCTAGATTTTAGTGTGTGTCTGGGTGTGTATTGTAGATTAGGATGAGTGAGAGTTTGTATGGTAAAAGATGAGGTTTGATTCCACAAATGTAGGAGATCAAAACCTATATATGTAACTCACCATTAATGAATAAATTGAACTGGTTGTTTTTTACAGTATCAGAGCGGGTATTCTCTAAAGTTGAAGAAATGCGTTTTTGATTATTGCTAGGAGCAACCCTATGTTGTATTGCCCCAAATGACAGTCCTTATCTAAAAAATTAGTTTTGTGAGCAATTTACAAGAAGTTGAGGTATTTGGGCAAAACCTAAGTAGTTTAGCATATATTGAGGTATTTAGTATGATTCCCAACAATTTTGTGAAGTTTGTGCATGCATTGCAGCTTTCAGTACCTTCTCTTCTATTCACATCTTGTGTCTTCAGACTGAAATCAGTTAGTATACTTGTGCAGACACGTGTGATCTCTTCACCATTTCACACCTGCTGTTGTTGGATCTGTGCCATCAACGTTAGATCCTACCAATGTCTTCACGCCTTTGTGTATTGCAGTGCTTACATGTGTCTAATCATTGTCTGTGTCCCTGTTTTTGTTGGTCCATGCATATTGCATTGCCAATGCAACCCGACAATTCCGTGTGTATCTTTGTACATTGGTCATCTACGCCTTCTTTTGCCAAATCTCATCCGATGATTGTTACACTCTACCACCTCCACATGATATGGATTGCCTCGAGTTGTGTGCCTTTCCTGCATTTATTGGATTGACCATGCAAATTCGCTCGAACAAAAATTCCGTGTCGCCTGCTATTAATTACAGCTTTGTCTGGTTGTGCCTTAGCAACTCGTTGACAGCGCCGTGCAAGTCTGCCAAAGTACCAACATCACTAATCCTCTATGTTAGCATGGATATAGTTTATTGTTAGAATATAGACATTTGCGTATAGGTTTTTTTTAATGTTTTGCTTTTAGGTTTTTATATAATATTAAAGTTTGTTTAATTTAGTCTATATATATTAGACTATAGCTTGTTTTAGGTCTATAGTATTTTATTAATTAAGTCTAAAGGTTTAGTTATAATTTGTCATGTTTTGAAACATTAGATGGTCTAAAGTTCATTTGTAGCTTTTGTTATGTAAATTTATGTTTGGTTAGTAAAGTTGTTTAGATTTAATTTGTTATAGTTTGGCAAAAACAAATTGTCATTGTTTACAATTTAGAGTCTAGTTTTTGTTTTAAATAAAATAAGCGGTCAATTTCACACTTATTAGTTTTATTAAGTTTAGTGTCATTTTTTTACAATAAATCAATTTGTGTTGTTCTCAAATTGTCGAAGTAAAAAATCCACCTTATTGTAAGGATGCATTATTGGGAGAACCCGACATCTAGTAGAGAGTGTGAGTCCTTTCTGAGGGAGGGAGGGGGAGTTTTGTCATAAACACAACATGCAATTAGACCTAGCTACCTAAACTAAGGTAATAGGAGGCTGGAGGAAACAGAGGGAGGAGGCCAATCAACCTTGAGTTTGTCACTACTTAGAGGTTGGCATTTGCTATAGTGACAAAAACAAATGTGCCCAAAAGACTACAAAACCTGAAGAGCTGTTAGTCATCCTTGACAGTGATAATGTACTCTAGTTGTAGACAATTCAAAAACTTGTGCCAAAAAGACCAAAGCTAAGAATGATGTCTAGTGGTAGTGGTGACCGTTTTGGATGTTTGTGATCAAGTGGCAATGATCTAGTACAGTGGTTGCAAACGCTCTTTTTAGTGAGATGGCCAACACCCATTGAAGGAATGGTGAGAACTCAGTCCCACTATCTTGATTTGCATCTGCTCAGCGAGGCCCAACTAATTAGAGGAACAGATTTGAAAAGAGAAGTGGAGGTCCATGCCACACTTGTAGTCCTCCCTTATTGTAAAGGTAAGTACGACTCAGACTGATCTCGTTGTGAACTGTGTTTGTTCGTTCACAATTCTAGTGTGTGGACTTGTTCGTTCCTATCCACTTTTGTTTGTATGATCTTGGATTAGTGTGTCCTTGTCCATGATCAGAGTTGTTTGTATGATCTTGGATTCCCACTTCCCCTTGTTGGATTGGTGATATGTTCCCATCCATCATTGTTTGCCTCTAACTGGAGTATGTCCCAGTTCCCATGCAGTACCATTTATTTCCTTTTGAACTATGTAAGTGGGGGAATGTTGGAGATTGACTAGGGTTAGTACATCATAGTTGATATATTTGTCTATTATTTAGTATTAGGGGTGTGTGTGTGTGTAGGTAGGTGAGTTAGTAACAACTCACCTAGATTTAAGTTTGTGTGTTTACTATAAATCGAGGGAGAGTTTTTGGGGCAGAAGATGAGGTTTGACTCCACAACTGTAGGAGATCAAAGCATATATGTTTAACTCTCTGTTGATAATTAAATTGAACCAATTGATTTTCATGATCTCATATGAACCAATGCTAATAAAATAATAAATAAGTACACTAGTCAACCAACCAAGGAATAAGACAAAATCGTAGCCGGTATTAATTACAAAAATGTTGGATCAAAATACTAAGAACATTAAATATTCCAGTAGCATCAAACTCCTCTATGATTTATCTTGGATTTAAGGCCATGATGATACATACCTTTCTTGGTGGTTGTATCAGTCTGGACAATGAATGGATTAACCAGGTTAGTTTTAATGGATGACTTTATAAGCTTTAGATTTAAAAGTGCAAAATGGAAGAACAATCTTCTAGCTATCAATTATGTTGTTGAAAAATATACATTCTCTAGTCATGATGAGATGCTACAATATATTGATCATGTTGCTTCAAAGCTTTTGATGACGACTTTGACAAAAGACAGCTTATTGCCTTCTGTGAAAAATATAGACACTCTCTATTGATGATGTGGTGCTATACTATACTGATCATGTTGCTTTAAAGCTTTTCATGATGACATAGGTAAAAGACAGCTTAATGCCTTCTGAGCAAATGTTGCAAGACTTATGTCTTTTTGGGGTACATTTCCAGAGTTTGAATCCCTCATGCAATTGATATTTTGTTCTCACTTGTATTGATATATAAATTCGTACCCGCTAATAATAATTTGTATTAATGTGAAACGTTTCATACTGCTATTGATGGCCAATCTCAAAACAGATTACTTGCGAGATACCCACAGAAAATAGGCATGCGCTATTGAATAACAGTGTACCACAGTTTGTAGTTTAACCAATTAATGTAATAGTATTGCATTGCCCAAAAGACTGCTGTTAAAAAATGTTTGAAAAAGACATGAGGTTGAACAAACCCTATATGAAAAAGTAAGGAAATACCCAATACATCTGTTTTATTCAGATATGTTTAAACCTGAAACATCACGTGAGAAAGGGAGGAGAGTATGTGAAGCTTGAATTGTCCAGGAAATTATGAAGACCAGGGCATTTCTCACTTTTTGCTGGCTGTATGTTGGTTTCATTTTTCTATTTACCAATCTTGTTAATTTTAAGATTTGATTTCTTTGAATGATCCTTAAGAAGTCCATGATTGAAAGATTTCGAACATGAGTACTACACCTATTGTCCATTCAATTGTTTACGTTTGTCTTCAACTTTACAACATTCTCTTATAAAAAAGTAACCCTAATAATAGTGCACCTTTACACCAATCTGGCATTTTTCCACTTTCTCAGTGACACTTTGCAGCTGCATATTATGGGTCTTTTGTAAACTATTTTTCCCTTAAATTATAGTATACTTTTCTCTATACTATTGTGTCACCTATTCATAACTATACTTGTGAATATACTAATTTATACACTTTGCAGCTACATGGTACTTGATATACTTTTCTCTCATCTTTGCTCTTTTATTGAGACATATCGTTATATTTGTGGTTGTTTGTATATTCATTAAATATTGATGGAAGTACGTTTGCAATATGCAACTCAGCTTATTTTGTTTGGATCGGGTTCCAATTTTTGTATCCTGTGAAATTATGAATTAGAAGGGGTTTCAAATTACATTGCAGTAATATAATTATTTGCAATTTGAGTTTAATTCTTCGTATGCAATTTGGGATCCTTTGAGTACGATCTCTTTTGACATGAAGTTTGCTCATTTTTATGAACATTCAGCTGCTACGTCCGATATATAAACAAATTGCAGAAAATCAAAATGCAGAGATATTTTCTGCAAATACACTGCTAGTTGTTCTTGGGACCAGTGTTCTGACTGCGAGGGTACGTGTCCTTATAATTTCTTTCATATGTAGTTTTTAGTAGAAAGGGTTTGATGATCAAGAATTATATGTTTGTAGTATCTCACTTTCTTCTTGGGGTTGTCACATGAACAGGCTGGGCTTTCTATGGCCTTGGGAGCTTTTTTAGCAGGTCTACTTCTTGCAGAAACCGAGTTTTCTTTGCAGGTGGAATCCGACATTGCTCCATATCGTGGCCTTCTTCTGGGGCTCTTTTTTATGACAGTAAGGCTACTCATGCATCATCTTTTTTAGTATTTTGTTTTCATTAAGAATTAATACAAATTTGAAAGCATCACATGCTGATGAATTTAAAGATAAAACTGAAAATCATGTAATGTTTACAGCGAACCATATACACACATATAGTTCAAACTTGTACTGGGAGTAAACCGGGTCTTGCCAACACGCCAACTTGGCTTGTGGTATCCCCTTTGTGGGAACAAATGGACCTTTACCCTTTACCTTATATAATTCAAATTTTTACCCCTTGGGTTTTAACCTCATGGCTAAGCTTGGGAGTGAACCTACACTAGGAGGAAACGGTCACACTGTACAAATAATTACCATACCCATATGAGGTAGTATCAAAATATTTACAAATAGTTACCATACCTATATGAGGTAGTATCAAAATATTCATTGAATCATTGTAAGCTCATCTGTTACAAATTTATACATTTATATATGATATCTCAGTTGTTATCCAGTTTTTTTATGGAGTACCACTTCAAGGGGTATCAAACCACTCATTTGTTCAAGGGGTATCAACTCATTCACTACAACATTTCTGCCGTACAACCATTCCCAGAATTTGTCCATCATTTTCTTTTTGTCACCATTATCAGCTCTGTTAAGTTTTTTTTGCTTTCAGTTTTCTTCCATTATTTTTGTTGTTGTATTTCCTTTTTTGCAGTTTCTCAATATGCTCGTTTTTGTACTTTCTCTGAGTCCCATTAACCTACTTTGATCGCCTATGTATGTTAATACATTTCTTTTTCTTCTATACCATGGCCTTAAGTTTCTGCCATTCACTTCATTCCTATGCACTGTCTCCATCCTCTTCTGGGAGTGGATGATGATGCCGATGGTTCACCTTGACTGGCTCAGGCTACAGACATGTGATAGCATCTGTTTTCATTCTTGGCTCTCCAGATTTGATATTCTTCGGCATCAATTCCTTGTTTCATTGAAGGATACTTCCCTGACATGACTAGTATTTAGATTTTTTGATTCAGTGTTTAACCAGTTTCGTTTACTTCCTAGTTGTGTTTCCTTTCCTCATTTTTAGTTTATTTTCTGAAACTAGGGTTCCTATTACCCCAGTGCTTTTCCAATGCAAGTGGTTGTACTCTCAAGTCCTATTCACCTATTTTGGTCATTGATGGACATCATTATATGTTTCATTCTTTCTTTTATTGTCCTGTTTTTTACATTTTCTTTCTTTTGTATAAATCATTCTTCATGCCACATCTGCATGTTAAACATCCCAAATCAATTGTTCTTACTATGCCTTATCCCCATTTCCTGGGTTTAAATGTCTCCTCTCTGTCATCAAATTTTCCAGCTTGTGGTGTTCCTATCCTTGTTTCATTTCCTCTTGGATCATCAAGCCATCACCCATTAATACAGCTCCAACATTAGTTGATTCTAGATTTAGACCAATGCCTACTGTACCATCTACAAATTCTACTAATTCCCCTGCCACTACTTTATGAAGACCGTGAATATGAGCAATGCCATCTCCTACTGTAACTACAGTGCCAATATTAACAACTTTGACCTCGTTATTATATTGTTCAATCTATTTACGTATCATACTACTAATTTCATCGGGTCGAATAGTTACCATTAACTAGTGATGGTAGATTGTTATGGCAACGTTTTGACCATAGGGATGAGGGAAACGATTCCTGCTAAAAGAACCACCAGCTGTAAAAAATCGCTGGATGAGTAAACTTCTTATCTCAAACCCCTTACAGACCCATCTGTACAAATGCAAAAATCATATTCAATGTATATGCAAAAGACACGAGATATACAATATGTACTTAGTAACAATTATTTCTAATGGTAGGCACCTGATATGGAAAATAAGTAGAGAGAATGACGTCATTCAATTGCATGGTTGTTTTTATGTAGCATGCCAAGTAATGAGTCTGCAATAGTCCTTTTATGTTACGAAATTTATACGAATTTAATTTCATTTGGTTTTGAGACATTTCATGCCTTCAATTATCGCTCGAAGGTACATTGGGAATATTTTTTTTGCTCTCTCTTCTCCTGATATTTGTTTTAATTATGTGCTGTCCATTTATTTGGTTTTTGCAGGTTGGAATGTCAATAGATCCAAAGTTGCTGGTTGCAAAATTTCCTGTTATTTTGGGAATCCTGAGCCTCCTAATTGGTGGGAAGACTGTTTTGGTTGCTTTAGTTGGGCGCCTCTTTGGCATATCAAGCATTGCTGCTATTCGAGTTGGTCTTCTTTTGGCACCAGGTGGAGAATTCGCATTTGTAGCATTTGGTGAAGCTGTGAACCAGGCAAGTGTCATAATTAGATACAAAGCAAATATGTAGGCGACATCACATTTCATTGTTACATGAGCTTACCAGCAATATCTGCACAATCATATATGCTTGATAGAACAATGGTGTCCGTTTGTTATAATAAATTTCTTTGACAAGATATTGGATGAGAAAAATAATTATGTATTTAATCAACAAATGTTAAACAAGCTAAAAGTTGATTTATTAAGGGCATAGTTTGCATACTCGGCGAGTACTTGCCCAAGTAGACGAATGCTCCCAGAAAATTGCGCAGGGCAAATACTCTCCGGTTTAACTCGCAGGGTTATTTTTTTCTAAAATACTCACAGGGTTTTTTTAAAAAAAATACTTGTGAGCATGTACACAGTACGCATGAATACTCGGCGAGTACAGTGTAAATATTCACCAAAAATGCGTCTAAAAGGTCAAAAACACGTCCAAAAGGCCAAAAACGTGTCCAGAAGGCCAAAAATGTGTCCAGAACACTCCAAAAACACAGAAATTTGTCCTTTTTAAGTTGCTGAGCATTTGCCTAGTATTTGTCGAGTAAATTTTTTTGGGTCTGGGCGAGTACTCACTGAGTACGGGTATGTGAACTATGATTAAGGGTGATGACAATGCCAGCATGGCGCCATTAGTTTTCCCCAAAATCTATTGCATATAATTCCCTCAACTTTGCGTAATCTTCGTATTTTATAGAAATGCCAAGATTTGACTTCTGCTGTACTTTTACCAAGTTCTGTTTATATGCCATGGTACTTAGATTGTTATTGAGCTATACCCACACAAGGCCATAATATGGATTCCATATACTGGTTTTAATCCTTTGGAGTGCCCAACTGCCATGGCAGTTTTACAATGAATGCTAACAATGCATAATGTCTTTAACAATGTGCAAACTTTATTCCTCTTGCCTTGATTCCTCAAGGATTGAAAGTCTTTATGAAATACGTGTCTTCTGCCACTAATGGTTGTGTAACTATGCTCATCATGTGAAGCACATTTCATTCAACTCCATGTTTCTTGGAAGAGAAGTGCACCGTCTGTTCTTGCCTTGCAAGAAATTATCTTTGTTACTTGCGTAGTCTTCATTTTTTGAAGAGAAGTGATCGTTCCATTTTTGCCATGCACCAAGTCTTTTGAAGAGAAAGTAGCTTTGTTCATGTACATTCTTTCTTGTATTTGTTTTATGTTTGAAGTATAATGACCTATATTACTTATGTTCCATTGTCATCCATTATACCATCATCTCCATAGTTTTTCCATCCTTGACAATTTTGATGGTCTGGTGCTAACATGAAAAGTTAATCATATGCTCATAATAACAAAAGAGAGACGCACTAAATTCCCTGTGCTTCATCCTTGTGGGCATCACCTAGATGCAATGAGTGCCAAGTGGATCATTTATGCCAATGAGAGATGGGTTCTTGTGAACCACTACCTGTTAAGTATGGGTCACGAAGATTGATTCGATATTAGCTTAGTTGATTCCAAATAAATAATATTACATAATGATACACTGTGGAAACATCAAATTTATAAACATGTTAAATTAATTTGAAGGAACATCCACTCTTCTTGTGGGCACCTTGTGGGTTACTTACAATGGGGGACGGATAAACAAAATTGCTTAATAACAAATAATACCTTTGCAACGATGAAGGTTGCTGCAGTAATTCAATCATGGTTTAATTCATCTGAGTTGCTTCACTTGAGTCTCATGCTCCATTTAAATTATCTAGAATGTAACTTAAGAAAAATTGAAAATGGAATCAGAAACCTAAATTCTTGTACATTTTGGATACTGTGTAGGACGGTTTGATCCCTATTTATGCATGGTGATAGGGATAAATTTCCACTGCTTATAATTCAAAGCTTTATGTGTCCTATTTAATGACTACAGGGTATAATGAGCCCACAACTATCATCTTTGCTTTTTTTGGTGGTGGGTTTGTCAATGGCTATTACTCCATGGCTTGCAGCTGGTGGGCAGTTGATTGCGTCTCGTTTTGACCAACATGATGTACGGAGTCTGCTACCGGCTGAGAGTGAGGTAAATTGTTTACCATTTTGGTTGGGCTATATTTTTCTCTTTTATTAATAAAAATGAACATTGGGTATTTAGGCTGTGCAATTTTTTTACAAAACCGTGAGATATGTCCCAAGAGCAGACTGGATCTTACATAGTTGCATCTATTTTTCTGCTAAAATACATACGACCCTTCATAGAACAATTTATTGCAATGTTAATCTTACATAGAATCTATCATTGAATATATATATAAAACTACTGATTGAGCACGATTAAATTATCTCAACATATTGTGGTAAATGAATACAGCACAGGGTGGCCTTTTATGGGTCTCAAGGACTTTACATTGTTCTTTCTTTTTACCCATCTTGTTACACAAAATTTATTCCTAAGAAGATTTCTTCCTTTTGAGGAAATGGTTTGACTAGTGTTGCTATCATCAAGGAAATGTTTGAATCCAGTAGTGAGATTCGAAATGTCAGACAATAATAATTTTATGCAGTTGACTCTTGAAGAATTCCACCAATGATTTAATTTATTTTGAAATGATCCCTTTAGTAGTTATTCCTTTTTGCAAGATATGATATTATGAATTTTGTAGATGAGAATGTGAAGGGGTTTTCAATAAAGAATTAAATTCACTTGTACTTTTTGGTTGGATTTGGCATTTTGCACATTTTTAAAAATAGATGTTAGTTGTTTGTGCTGTGAATTGTTTTCCCATACATTAGTCTGACAAAAGTCTATCTATAATTTTTTTAATTTATCATTTAGTTGAAGTAGTGGTGCACTAGTGCACTATTTTGCATCCTATCGGCTGCAACCATGAACATTTAAAAACACACATGGTCACCATCTTCCCCATGGACGTGTTAGTTATTTGTGGAAGCACACATCCTATAAAGCCATTTGGAAGCTCATACTTTTGACAACTTATGAATTTTGGGTAAATACTAATATTTCCTAGCAATGGTTCATGGATGGATCTCTGAAGGCTGATGTCCTAAAGTGACAGGGCTCAACTAATCCATAAACTAGGTGGATATTCGACACTGAGCTTCACCAACATGGATTCTATACTCCTAGCTCAACATATGATTGATAAATGACTGTTGTAGACTACTTTCAATTCTAAAACAAAGATAAGCAAGTGCTGGAAATGATATGTACAACATATTGAACATAAGAATGAAGCATAGGATAAGACAAAGGACAAGATGAACACACAATATGACCTGTAGAAACATGGTGTAGGAAAAACTCTAGTGGGCGAGGCAATCGCACTCCTCTTCCTCTAAGTAATTCAATAATTCTACAAGTTGCTGCCAAACATGGCCTTTATGGATAGAGTTTTCACTACTACACTATCCAAAGCTTGTACAGAAGATTGCTTTGCATTTCTTAGCCGCTTCATAGTAATCCAACACAACTAGATCAACCATTTACAACTAGGAAACAATGAGACAACATGAACAAGGACCCAAACTTGCAAACTACAATTTGAATCTAGCTTCAAAACTTCTAAGTTTTTTGATGTCTTTTGCTTTCCATAGAGGAGGTATTTTTCTCCTGCTTTAGAATCAGTCAAAGACTTCAAACGAACCATCGCCAAGAAGAGGAAACGTTTGCAACTACTGCTCTACCAATTTTTTAGTTGGTGGCGAAATCACCGCTTTAAGTAGTTGAACAATTTTCGAAACCATTGGGGTGGTTTCACAATCGCTGCCTACGTTTACTGATGGTTTCATCATCTTTGAAAAAACACTCAGATTCAAACGCTGTATGTTGCTGGCTTTATCAATAGAAGAATGTCTATCATAGTAGCAAAAATCGTTTGGGGAAAAAATCAGTTTTTCAAAAGTGTAAATGTTTTTCAAAAAATCGTGATTAATCGGGAAAAAGTCGGGAAAACATAAAATTGTCAAAAAATTATGGAAAAAAGGGAAAAAACAACTTATAAAAAAAAAAAGGCATAGAGATACATATTAGGCATTTCAATTGCATAGAGAATAGACACAGATTATGAGAGGAAGTTAAATGAGATTGTACGTCATCAAAATCAACCCATTGTTTTCTTTCATTAATTTCTAGAGTATTTAATTTGCATTATACATGTGCATTTCAAAATGCATACTATTGCTGTTTACAAAGGAACAAAAAATGGGAGTGAGTCAATGGTAATGAGGTAGACTAGGGATCAACAGGGGTCGATGTTGAATCTCTAGGGTTACAACCTCTCTTATTTTGAGAGACAATCTCAGTGTCGTACCCAACCTTCTCCAATAAGTCAAAGTCAACGTCATCATAAATAGGGTCATTATTTTCGAGCCATTCAGAGTGGATTGATTTTGTCAAGTTCAATTGGTTGATCTTCCTCGATGGTACCTAACATTATCAAATATAATGCATATGTTAGTGATCGGAGAATAATACTTTAGAAGAATATAAATCAATTTTCCATATGAATTGAGAATTAGAAATGCAACATTTCTTAACCTTGAGCTTTCATTATCTTCAGGTAAAGATTGTGGTGGACAAACACCAAATCATTGTTAAATATTGTAAAGGTTTAACTGCTTATTAGTTAAACCCTAACTAGTAACCTTCATAACCATTCTTGTAACCATTTTTGAAGTGCATAAATAAGATCTTGCACTGATCACAAAACATCAAGTGCATCAAGTGCTTTCAATCATCTCTTCTCATTTGCTAACAGTGGTATCACAGCTACCACTTGAGGAAGCCGAGAAAGGTACGGGTGATTCGTTCGAGCACACCCTAGTGTTAGGGTACGAACAGGAGGAGGAAGAGAAGGATAGGCTTGTTGACCCTAATCCAATCAACTTACATGCATTAGTGGTGGAGGGAATATCCACTATATAGGATGTGCAGGAGGTTGCAATTCCTCAATATCATTCGGATACACTAATAATTGTGCAGGAGGATAAAATGCCTTGGATTAAGGTTGTTTGTTCAGTAGAGCATGGTCATTTTGTTCTAGATTCTAACCTTGGTATGGTACCTGAACGACCAGTTCTACACTCCATTGGATACAAATGGGTGAATACGTTTTGTACTTTGCACAAATACATGGCTCATCTTGTTGTGAAAGGTTTTTTCCAACAAGAGAGAATTAAAGAGGATGTTTATACCGCGAAGATGGTCACAAATCAATTGCTTCTCTTTGGATATTTGGACGAGAAGGTCTATATGGTGCAACCTAATGGTTTTTGGGTTCCCCATAGTGATCATTTGTTTTGCAGGATGATTGAGTCCTTGTATAGACTTAGGCAGGCTTCACAAGCTTGGGATGTTTTATTTGATCAGCATCTCCAATGTTTTGGATTCAGACTTTTGGAGATTGGGCTGAAATCATCAGCGATTGATGATTTATTACCGGTCAATGAATCACTCATCAGAGACTTGGTGGACAACTTGCTACATCTTATGTCCACATGATCGGATCTTTGTTTTGCTGTTGGCTATCATGTTCGGTTGTTGTCTACACCAAAGTTCCCACATTAGACAGCAACAAACTGTCAGAGGACTACAGATTTCATTTTGATATCTCTTGATCAGTCTGTATATGTAATGACTAAACTATTTGGTCCTATTTTGTTTGTAAAATATTGGGACAAACTTGGTTTTTTTTCCGATTTAGTCATTAAAAGGGGGTTATATATATTGTAAAGGCTTAACTGCTTATTAGTTAAAGCCTAACTAGTAATCTCGATAACTGCTGTTGTAACCATTTTTGAAGTGCATAAATAAGATCTTGCACTAATCACAAAACATTAAGTTGATCAAGTGCTTTCAATCATCTCTTCTCATTTGCTAACAATCATTAATCCATTCTTGAGTGCATTGATTGCATTTTTTGGTGAATATATATGTTCGAACACATTTCAACTATGCTCACAAACGGATGAACTGTATGGTTGGCTCAAAATGTGCATTGCTATCCATCAAAGGTGTTTGGTTTTTTTGCCAAGGAAATCTCACCATTATGCTGTAAAAATAGATTTTGTTAACATTGTAACATGCACAATTCAATCAAAATTTAATATTTTCATTGTACGTATGTAGAAAAATTGTCTACCTGGTTTGAAGGTCTTCCTCCTTGTGATGACTACTTTATTAGAGAAGAAACCCTTTGCTTGCTCGTACCTTGGCAACTCTCCCATAGCTGCTTTAAAAGATCCCTAGGAAACATTCTTTCCATGCACTTAAATAGCTCTCTATGACCTTGGCATTATCTGAAAATTAGTTTCGAAAAAACATTGGATTCAAAAAATATCCAGCTGTATGGAGGGGAGAATGCATCTATCGATCTCATCTTTTATCAACTATCTCCCATAATGGCATGTACTTGGCCCTTTTATTCTCCACTATGCTCCTAATAGTGCGTTTGGCCCTATAAATTGTCTAATATAGATAATCTATTGATGAGTCCCAAAATTTGAACTAGAGGCTTAGAGAATAACAAAATTTTATCTACCTCTTCCCAAAAAGATATTGATAAAACATAGTCAGCCACCATTTTGCTCTCCATATGTTTCACAAAGGAAGATTCCATCTACTCAGTTGAAATGAACATTCATATTAAATTCATTTGTTGTTGAAAAAGAGTTTACAACGCAAGGAAGTGGGTTGTAAACCTTGTCACCCCTCACTGAAGAAGTTTCTTGTCATCTATGAATGTGTGCATTGTATTAAGAACTCTTATGTGGGCTTTTTTGCAACACCTCTTTCACCCATGGAATTTTGCCTATGTCATCCAATGTCAAATTAAGACAATGTGCCACATATAGGCTCCAAAGCATAGTTCCATTATTTGCCCATAAGAAGTCTTCTAGCAGCCATGCAAACAACAATATTATTTGTAATGAATTGGGTCACATTTTGTGGCCTCACTTCAATCACTACCTCATCAAATAGAGGAAAGAGTGTCTTGCCCGATTTATCATCTCAAATTCATCAACACTCTTAATAAAAAAATGTGCCAATGTCAAATGACACAAAGAAGTTGATGATTGTGCAACTTCATTTGTCTATCCATCTGACATTATAATGCATGTTAATTTTTTTCCATTTCTTACCATGTTTTGCAAGAACATCGCTTGCATCCTCTATAACTTCAACAAATCAATATGCAAAGCCTTGTATGGTGGGGTAGTGAAGCCAAACTTGCACTTGCAATTCCACCAACCTTTTTTTGCCAGTATGGAGATTTGGCCATATTAAATGATAAGCTAAAGTTGTACCAAAATTTGGATATTGTCTCCTTTGTTTGCTCATGAACAATATTTTTCCAACCTATACTCTCAAGTGTGGTTTGCACTCCATGTGTAGTGCGAAAGCTAAATAAGGCTTTCATGTTTCCCCTACCTACATTTGGCCTACGAGATACTAATCAATTGGTAGATTATTAATGAGATATAATGAGAAATATTTCCACCATATTTTATAGCTAAAAATTTAAAATTTGTTCAAATGAATGTGAAATACTACATCTACTACAAAGGAGGGTTAAGTTTATTGGTTAAGGTTAGGTTTAATTTTTTTAAAGTTTTGGGTGTATTTAAGTTTTTTTTAACTATAGACAACATTTCAAATTGACCCATCATACGAGGTTTTGTGGATTGATTTGTTGAAAATAGTGCCAAAAAATCGGGTTGAAAAAAGCATTTTGGGCCAAGTATAAGAGTTAATCGTGATTAGTCATGTTTAAATCGCACGTTTTGCTACTATGGTCTAGACCATCCCAACATTGATTTTACCACTGCAACTTATTTGAATAGTTCATTTTACATGAACAAGCTTGAAGAAATGTCTTACATAGTGTTTTACATACATGAATTATATAATCGAGTATAGTGGAATGAACTAGACAACATGTCTAGTAAACTAGCTCCATATTTTGGATCATGCCTCCCCAATTTGAGACTTTGAAGTCCCTTAAATACTTCAGGAACTTAGTGAGGAAATATCTTCTTTGCATCTTCTTTGGAATACCATTTGGCCTTACCGAGTAGTTGACATTTTAACCCAGCCAACCAATGCTCTTGTACTCCCCTTCTTGTTGTCCTCTTCTGTAGCACAATATCCTACTCCAATTCCAATTGATTCTCATGGGTGAGGTCTTCAATTGAAGGTAACAACCACCCCTCATCTTCATTATCTAACATAGAAGGCTCAAAGAGACAAGTTCTTAACATTGACAATGGAATAAATCTTCATATAAGGAGGCAAATCAAGTTTGAATGCATTCTTGTCCACTTGTTCTAGAATTTCAAATGGACAATGCCTAAGCATATTAGTTTTTCCTTGAAGCCTCTCATGATTCAAGGACAACCATAGCCTATCTCCAACAAGGAAACTATGCTCAGTCGTATGCTGATTATGCCTTGATTTGTACTTAGCTTGTGACTACTTCAACCTCTCTTGTACTTTTAGGTGAATTTGTTGAATCTTCTCACATTTTAGACTTTTGAATCCACTTTTCTATTTCTTTTGTATGGTTGTCTCAAAACAACATTAAAAACACATGGAGGTAAGTAACCAAAAAAAGTTTCAAAAAGAGTTTTGCTAGTAGAAAATTGCACTACCTTGTTATAAGAATGTTGAATATACACCAAATTTTCATCCCAAGTCTTAGGATGATTCCTATTATACCTTCTCAAGAGTTGTACCAATGTTTTGTTCACATCTTCTGTCTTGCCATCAGTTTGTGGGTGAAAAGCAGTAGACCATTTTAGCTTGGTATCTATCTTCTCCCACAATGTGGCCCAAAACTTACCAACAAATTTTGAGTCCCGATTTGAAATCATAGAACAAGGCAAACCAAAATGGACCCACACATTAGCCAAGAACAACTCCGCTGCATCACTATCTTCGAGGGTCCTGTTACAAGGAGTAATGAAACGCATTTTACTAAATCGGTTCACAACCACAAAGAGATAGTCATCCACCTTTCTTGACATAGGAAACCCGCCTACAAAATCCATGGAATTGCTTTCCCATGGTCTAGAATGAACCGGTAATGCCATATACAAACCCAACTTCGTGTTACTAGACTTGCTTGTACTACATAACACTCATCTTGTTATGAATTTAGCAACATCAAACTACATATTAGGCTAATAAACATACCTCTGTAAATGTGAAACAGTCTTTGTAATATCAAGATGTCTTGCAACTTTTGACGTATGTGCTTCCCTCATTAGTGAAACTCTTCCCTCTTTAGGCACGCAAAGCTTACCCAACTTGTAGAGCAACCCATCTTGAAGGTAATAATCCCCCTTGGGCTCAAATCCTGCACTTTGGAACCTCTTTGCTTAAAGAAATGGTTCCCAAAATCTGCATCAAGTTCATATCATTCTTCATAAGACTCACACAAAAGGTTCAAGAAGAGTTATGGTGCCCATGGCTGAAAGCAAAGGAGGTCTAGATAACATATCAACAAGTTTGTTAGTCACATTTTTCTTATATTTGATTATCAGTTGAAATTGTTGCTAAAACCCCATCCATTCATCATCTCTAAATTGTTGAAGTTTGGTTTGTGCTTGCAAATATTGGAGAGGTTGGTAATCCGTGTGGACAATAGTTTCCTTACCCATAAGATAGTGTTTCTATTTCTTCACTGCTTGAACAAAAACATAAAATTCGTTATTGTATGTACAATATTTCAGAATTGTACCATGAAATAAATCTGAATGATAACATACAACCTTACCTCCTTGTAGTAGGACAACCCCCATAGCATAGTTACGAGCATCCGTTTCCACCTCAAAAGGCAGTTGCAAGTTAGCAAAGCTAATATTGGAGCATGCCTAATCTTGTGTATGAACATATCACATACTTATTGTTGCCTATTACCTCAAATAAAAGTCTTACCACTTGCTGTAACTACATGCAAAGGTGTGGTTATGGAAGAGAAATCCTTGATGAACTTCCTCAAATATTGAACTACGCCAACAAAACTCCTTGTTTTGATCACATTAGAAGGCTTTGGCCACTTCATGATGGCCTCTATCCTTGCCAGATCAATCTTTAATTTCCCATCTCCAACCACATGCCCTAAGTAGACAAGTGATTGTTGAAAAAAATCACATTTCTTTCCATTCAACACTAACTTGTTCTCCTTCAAAACTTGCAAAACATGTTTTAAATGATCAATATGCTATTGAAAAGTTCTGCTGGACACAAGAATATCATCCAGTATACAATGACAAAGCAATCAATAAATCTACGTTACTGATACAAACACGGGTACGAGAATCGGATATGTGGATAGGCGATTTTTTTTGGGTTTGGATACGACTGGATATGGCCGTACAAAAATATATATAAAAGCTTAAAAATATAAAAATATAGCCATATAAGCAACACTAACCACATAATATGCATAGAGAAAACAAAATAACTTCAAATAAGTTAAATAACCACAAAATATATACTTTTTTTTTTTAGATAGCTACTAGCTTTTTGTCGGAGCCGAAAACCGGTTTTGGGGCACAACAGGAGGCCCAGTCTCCTAAAATGGTAAAACCATAATAGTCTAAAAAGATTCAAAGCTCACAAAATATATACTTATAATTCAATGCCAAATATCATAATATTCAATGGTTGAATTTATATTAGTTTTATAACAGGCACATGGTGCAAATGTTACAATGTATGGACAAAAATAAAAACAAATCAGCATTTTCATGATTCACTTTATTCATTTTCGTCTTCGGCTGCGATGTCTTTATCATCATGTGGTTCATTAGAAACACAAGCAACAACATTGCCACTCCCACTAGCTCCACTATGCAAGTCATGTGAAGTACTGTCTAGCTCCGTGTCAAATAATGAAAGGTAGGCAATGTAGGTATCTGAATCAACAACCTCTAGGTTCACATCCCACAACTTGTTGGCCCCTCCTTGTATTGAGGTTGTTTGTGTGAGAGAAGACACAAGTTGGAATGCACATAAACCAAATCCTCCACTTTTTTTGCAGCCAACTTGTGTTTAACTTAGTGGATACAGCGATAAGTATCCCAATTTCGCTTAGCTGAAGAGGAACTTGCAACCTATTGAAGCAACAAAGTCAATTAGAATTTATAAAAATTAAAACTTAAAACTTAAAACAAAACATCGAAAAGGTCAAAAGAAAGGTAGAGTAAAAAAATTAAAATCTTACTTGTGATAGAATTTTTATTGCAAGTGGTTGGAGGTGGGAAGATGCTTGTCCATTGAGGTACCACCAAAAGTGAGCGTCCATCTTGTACTTGTCACGAATAGCGTCAAGGGAGTGACCCATCAAAGATATGAAATGCACAAACTCTTCCTTGACTTGGTTGTCTACTTTTGGATCGGGAAATATTCCAGAGAATGCTGCCTTATATCCCTCGACAACCTCAACATCCCTATATGGTGCAACCCTTCTGGGCAAAGAAAGAATTTCTGCACTGTACTATTTGGGTGTCGAGGCAAAAGCAAGAAGATGCAATGGGGTGGTCATTTTGTTCCACCTTTCAATGAGATGTGATTGCACTTTCTGGAAGAACCTCTCCGTAGGATCCTGCTCTTTGGCATTTATGGTGGATCTAATGCTTTCAATCATTGAGTTGATTTTATTGTAAAGCTCAATCAAACATGGATGATCCATATCCACATATCTCAACATGTCGAGAATGGGCTCGGTAAAACTGAGCAAATACTACACACGTTTCCACCACATATCATCAAGAATCCACTTTTTCACATTTGTAGCCCTCTCACTATTTCCCTGCCTCCATACACCTCAAGGGTTGATGACCATGCTACTCAATACCTCATGCACCTTAACAAGTCGTCTCAAGACGAGGGTGTGTAAGGCAAATAGAGTCTCAGCAACCTAATACGAAATTAAAACAAATAAAATTAAAAAAATATTAAAAAATAAAAACACTACAAATTACAAACTTATAAAATTAAATTAAATATACAATGATACATGATTCATGAATGATAAAATTAAGAGTTACCTTCAACAACTGCAATTTTGAGAAAGCCCTGAAGATGACTTGGGACATGTGATGGTTGGTTATGAACATTTGGATCTCAATTGTCTCCTCTCAGACTTGTTTGATCTAATCAATTTATGTCCCCAATTTTTGCAGCATAAGGTTGAGGGAATGAAGGACACAAGGTGTTCAAAATATGTGCTCATACCTTGCCTCAACCAATATGCCCGCAGCTTTGCAATTTGGACAATGTTTTAAGGCCTCACTGCCTCAATGGACTCTATAAGGATGTCATCAATGAATCGTGCATCCTTCACTTGCTTTTCACAATCAATGGCTCTAAAAAACATTGCCCCTTTAGCAATCACTATGATCACATTAATTAATGGCCTATTCGCTGTATCTTTTCATCCATAAAAAATGGACACCCCTGTTTTGATCCATGAATCCCTGATAGGCTTCAATGCATCTTCAATGATTTTTCTTTATTTTGTCAATAAGTGGTGCACACATTTTCATAACCTAGGCTGATAAACCCTTTAGGGGCAGCATTGATAGATCCCACCATATCCTGTTAGTATGGTGATCTAACAACATTAAATGGCAGCATGCGTAAAGACAATGGACGATGTTCTGCTCCACTATGTCCCTGGATTCATTAGGGAATACCTTGTCCAATGGGCCTGCATCTTTTGTTCTCTTGCGACCAAGCGGTGAATCCTCTTTTTCTTCGGCTGCAAGGGGTGTAGCAAGAAAGTGGAGTGATCGGGTCACCACATTAACACGAGATAGATCAACGGGTGTAATCCTTTCTTTCTCAAAGGATGCTTCGATCTTTGCTCTAGAACGATATCTGTATCTTCTTGTTCTTTGACGTATGTAAGGATCTTTGTCTGTGGCAAACCCTTTCCCAGCCTTCCATTTATGTTTGGTCCACCATAAACTCTGATTCCAGTGCCAAAAATTGCTCACAAATGAGCTTTCACTTGACTATATGAGCTCTTGTATTTATAGTTACACTCTGAGCAAAGTCAATGAAAACACTCTCCATTAGGTATCTATTCTAATACTGTCACATATTTCCAAAGGGGCCTTCATGGATCAAATTTGGAGGCTATCCCTTGGCCCATCAAACTAGCACTTGCACCTTGAGACATTAGCCCCTGGTAAAAAATAAAACAATTGCTATTAAAATTTCATGGTAAAAACTAAAAACTAAAACAATTACTATTGATATTTAAAACATAATCATTACATTTGGTATTTGTGGAAATAATGGTTAAAACTTAAAATAATAACAAAAAAAAAGCCACAAATCTAAAAAACTTACCTTAAATCAACAAATCCTCTTCTTTGCAAGCTCCTTAAGCTCTTTGGTGCGAAATAGGTTGAAGTAATGGTGTAGGTTTAGCACAATGAAGGAGTTTCAAGCTTATGCAACTGAAAAAATTAACAAGAGTGAACAAATGTGGAATGAGAATTAAAAATGCAATGAAAGGAAAATGCTTTGTTATCTTGTGATAAAATGAGTGTGAATGTTGCTTTTAGGGTTGGGAATCCACTTTATTTTGTTTTTAATTGTATTTTGAAGTCCATGTTTGACTTTTCATTGGGCAAAATTTAAAAAAAAAACAAAAAAAAACATTTGGCACCTGAGAGCATGCGGAAACGCCCAAGGAACATGCTTGGATTGCGTATATGCCCGGGTACATCACCCAAACGTACCTAGACGTATTCGCAGCCCAGGCACGCTCTCTGGGCGTCTCCCTGCACCCCCCCGCGCTCCCATATCCTTGAGCGTATCCTCTGCGCTCACAAGGCCAGGGGGTATCCGGTAACATAGCAATAAATGATCTCATTACCTCATTCATCAATTGCATTAAGGTTGCTGGTGCATTGTGTAGCCTAAAAGGCAGAACCAACCATTCATACAACTCTTGCCTCGTCTTGAATGCCATCTTCCAAATGTCCTCTTCTTTGATCCTCACTTGGTGATGGCCAGATTTCAAATCCAACTTAGTAAAATATTTGGCATGCTGAAATTGATCTAGAAGAGCATCAATCCGTGGAAGAGGGTATCTGTTCTTGATGGTTATTTTTTGAAATGCTCTATAATCAACACATATTCTCCATGAACCATCTTTCTTAGGTACTAAAACAATAGAACCACATGGAGAAGCACTAAGACAGATTAGACCTTGATTAATTAAAGACTTTAACTGTTATTTTACATCATTGACATCCTTTAAGGACTGCCTATACAACCCAAGATTTGGAAGCGGACTGTTCGGTAGCAACTGAATTTCGTACTTGATAGGCCTCACTAGTGGCAACCCCGTGGGCTTATGAAAGGCTTCCTTGAACTGCTACTCCTACTCTTCCGTACACTTTTGCTCTTTGTTAGTAAACATGCTACAATAAATTTTATGTGCAACCACTTCTTTATCTTGAAGGCTTTAAAAGAAGTAAAAGAAATTCCACTTGCACTATTAAGCCTTTTAGCTTGAGAGGCACTTACCAAAGAGATTTTAGAGGCACCTTTGGAGGCTAAAATGACATAGCTCTTGCCATTCCTTTACCAAACAATATTGACTGGGTCTCCTCATGAAGATAACACCTTAGATATACAAGTAAGGGTTGCGGAACACTACA
Source organism: Torreya grandis (assembly GCA_037957365.1). Classification (NCBI taxonomy): domain Eukaryota; kingdom Viridiplantae; phylum Streptophyta; class Pinopsida; order Cupressales; family Taxaceae; genus Torreya; species Torreya grandis. Next base: position 1,494,401 of record JARHVA010001181.1, read on the forward strand.
CCACAAACATCAAGACACACAACATCTACTATAACTTCATCAGTGAAATATGCTTTAATACCAAACTTAATTTTACATTGCTTGGTCACCTTGATGTCTACACCTTTCTTCACCCAACCCAAAGCATTTGAGCTTGGATGATTGCAAGTCTATATCCCCAATTTGTCTATTAACTCCTTGCTTCCCAAATTTGTTTGGGAACAAGTATAAACAAGAGCATCTACTTTTATTTTCAGTATTTGAATTTTAATATGGAAAAGCTTAGAAAGTTCACTCTCTTGAGCACTACTACTACTCAAACCTACCTCTCTATTGATGGAGGTACAACACTAAGTCTCATCCACATCGGAGTTGCAACCAATGTCTTTACCTTTGAAAGAGGGCATAGCGTTCTTCTTGTTCTTGAATGGATGCAATTCCTGATGTAACTTCCAACAAATGTCTTGGAAATGACTATCAACATCATAATGCTGACAATGCCTTTTAATATCCTTCTTAGAAACAAAAGTAGTATTATGTTTACCTTTTCCTTTACCGTTTTGCTTAGAACCACCTTGTTGCTTTGGAGTGCTTTGAGAGGTAGATGGAGCCTTCTTCTTGTCTATCTCTAAGTAGTGAGCTTAAGAACAAGCTTCATCTACATCTGTAGGCTTGGCCAGGAGGACAAGTCTATTCAAATGGCTATGTAGTCCACCAACATATTTCATCAAGATGTCTTCTTGCCGAACTCACTTGTGTACTATTGCACATTTTAGCCTTGCTTTTGCCTTAAATATTGCTAATACATGGACCTCTCTTCCTCATAACAAATAGGATAAATATGCTTCTTGATTAGCATCTTAAAATCATCTTACTTAGTAATATGAGAAAGCTTATTAAGAACCAAGGTATATGAACATAACTTTCAAACCAAGTTAAAACCTGATAGGTTAATATCAACCTTGCAAAAGAAATCCGTTTGCTCTCATGAATATGATGCAAACTGAAAACCTCTAGTTGGGCTAACCAATGGTCTAACCTCGCTACATTCACATCTTTGTCATATGGTTGGATTTCTACCTTTGCCTTAGCCTTGAATGGAGGTGGAGCTTGGTTGGCACGAGATTGTTCTTCTACCTTTTCATGCTCTAGAGCATCCTCGTTTGCTTTCAATGCCTCCATAGAAACCCCAAGCTTCTCCTTGAGAATCCTCATGATGAACTCCAATTGATCAAGTTTGCTCATAGAAAGAGAGGCACTAGACACTCCTTCAATCTTATGAAATCACTCTTCTGTTGTAGGGCAACTTATTCATCAAAACAAGCATATTTTTGATCTCTTGCTTCACTTCCTCATGAAAATGTCTTCATCAAAGGGAACTAGGATACCTTGACCACTAGCACTGCTTACTCTTGTGATGGGAATATACTGCAATGTAGTCACAAACACACAAAATCATTTGGAATGGACTAAACTGATACTAAACGAGCTCTGATACCAATTTGATCTGTAAATTAAGTGGATATTCAACACTAATCTTCACCAACACGTATCCTATACTCCTAACTCAACATATGATTGATAGGTGACTGTTGTAGACTACTTTCAATGCTAAAACAAAGATAAACAAGAGCTGGAAATGATATCTACAACATACTATATAAGAATGAAGCATAAGTTAAGACAAAGCACAAGATAAACACACAATATGACTTGGAGGAACCTGGGGTAGGAAAAACTCTTGTGGGTGAGGCAATTGCACTCCCCTTCCACTAAGTAATTCAATAATTCTATAAACTATTGCCAAACATGGCCATTATGGATAGAGTTTTATCTACTACACTATTCAAAGCTTGTACACAAGACTGCTTTGCATTTCTTAGCCACTTCACAATAATCCAATACAACTAGAACCACCATTCACAACTGGGAAACGATGAGACAACATGAACAAGGGCCCAAACTTGCAAACTACAATGCAAATCCAGCTTAAAAACTTCTCATAGAGTTTTTTGATGTCCTCTGCCTTCCATAGAGGTTGTATTGATCTCCTTCTCCTTTATAACCCGCCAAAGACTAAAAACAAATTGTTTCTAAGAAGAGGAAACATTTGGAACAACTCCTTTGCTTGTCTTTTGGTCACAAGCAAAACCATCGCGTAGACTAAAAACAAATTGTTGCTAAGAATAGGTTGTGTGAAGCACTATCTAGCTTCGTGTCGAGCAATGAAAGGTAGGCAACAGAGGCATCCAAGTCAGCAGTCTAGGATTAGCAAAAGGAAGGAGTTTCAATCCAATGCAATTGAAAAATTGAAGATGAGAGATCAAATGTGCAATGAGAGGTAAAAATGCATTGAAAGGTAAATGTGTTGTTTTCTTTTGATAAAATGAATGTGAAAGCTGATTTTAGGGTTGATGTAATATCCCCAAAAAGGAGATCGCTGAATTCGAGGAGAGGCGCTGCCACTTCACATGAAAAAATCACTGCCAAGGAGCAGTTTTGCCATTTAATACAACAATCATTAAACGGATATGAATGGAAATGTCAAACAGAATTGATGTCGGAAGTGAACAGAGGTGTCGAACGGATTTGTTGCTGGAAGTGAACATAAATGTCAACGGAAATGTTAACGGAATTGTTGATGGAAATGTCGATGGAAATGTCAATGGTCACATCTTTTGGTGAAGAGGTGCCTCTTGGATGGGATGCCTCCTTTGGGAGAAGTTTTTAAAGACTATATAAATGAGAAGAGATGTGAAAGTATGAAGCAACCAATTATGAATTCAATCATCTAACTCGTATAAGCGTCAAGCTATACAACCACTCTTAAGGACGAAAACCCTTGTGATTATAACAGCGCAATGACGAAACCCCCTGTGGACTCATATTTTATTTAATTTATTATTTTAATGCAATATTTTTATTTATAAAAAAATTATTATTTAAAAGAATTCCGGAAAAACCAAATTGATGTAATATATTTCGATTTGGAATATTACAGTGGTATCAGAGCTGTTTTTCTTGCCAGCGTATGAACCATGGGGTTACTACATAAGGAAATTATGGATAGTTTCGAGTCGTACAATGCTCTTTCAGCAGAGATTCGAAAAGAAATCTCTTTTTCAGACTATTTGGATTTAAAAGAGTCATGGAATGGAAACAAGCACTATGAGGAAGACGAGTTTGTGAATCATAGCTATGGCAGTATTGAATATGACGAGAAATTCAATTTTCAAGAGGTCTCAGAAGAAAGGAAGATGACAAATTCCAAGATTGACTTCCCTAACTAGGGGAAAATGAATGAGGCATCCAACGTTGAACTAAGGGAATGCCCAAACATACTTATCCAAGAAGAAGTTGATATCTATGGAAACTTGTCTATTGGGAAGAATGACATAAAAACTTTGGATATTAGAGATGCACACGAGTTATCTATCCAAAACACTAATGATGATGTTGATATGTGTTGTCTACGTCAGAGTGAAGATAAACTTCAGTGTGTGCAAGAGAGAGGTCTTGAGGATCATTCCTCGAACATAGGTTCTAAGTTTAATAAACCAATTGATTGTCTAATTAATGCACACTATCAACAATATATCAGGGGCTACGGTTTTAAAAATAAACAAGATGGAGAGCCAACCAAAATAATTGATAGAATATGGGAAAATCAGGAGTCAAAGTCAAAGAATATTGGAGCAAAAAAGTTTATGGAGGTTAATAAAAAGCTTAATTGTAGCCACGATTCTCAGCTATCCACAACAAAAGATGCACTGGAGGAGCTCATTGTTTTTAGAGTTCAAATATTGGCTTCCAAACCATTTAAACGTAGACAAACCATACCGCCAGATATATTCCGATGCATTGGGCCACCACCATCTACCCAACATCAAGATCAGGGTGTTTCAACAATAGTATTAACTAATAAATTTACCCTACATGTCAAACTAACAAATGGTTTAAAAAATGAGATTAGAGGCCAAACTTTGGTGGCAATTAAAAGAAACCTTGACACTATTTTTGAATGGAGAGACAAGGCATATAATTGCTAACAAAGATGGAAATGCACAACTATGCATGTATTCAAGTGGAAGCCAAACCATGCTTCATAAAAAAAATGCAGAAAAATTCTTGGTGAATTTTGGTGAGAAGAAGCAAGTATCAACTTCACTTTTGGGAATGGCATTAGTTGGAAAGCAGATTAGATTTGAACATGTTCAAACACTCCAAATTGAAGAACGCAAGCTCCGTCTATTATATGTTCAGAAGCGGTTAAGGGAAGAAATTGAACAACAAATTATGATCTCTGACAGGGAATGTCATAAATTTGTGCATCTTTGTGAACATCCAAGAACTGATCTTGCTAGGCATGTCATAGTCTTTCAAAAGGAAATTTGCGAAAAATGATTGAAGGAAGAATTTCAAGATCGCAAAAAGTTTTTAGAAGCTAGTTGGACAAAAAGGGATGCTAGGGCCATTAGTAACAGAGAGTTGCCAAATACCATGAGAGAATGTTGAAGGAATATTAAAAAACAAAGGACAAGTTTGAATGGCATGGTTATAGGGACAAAGATCCATCTGTTGTACATCTTGATGTCAATCACGTTGAGATATCAAGCATCAATATGGTTGTTGGGATTGATGGGAAATTGGGTAACTCTATGATACAAGAAGCTTCTAGATTATATATTAAAGTATGTCAATCTTTGCGGGATGTTTTCAGAAAGGTTCTAGAAGTGACTGTTGACAATTTTACCCCGAAGGAAAGAACAGATTTATTCAAGCAGTTGAAGGAGCAAATTCTAAGGAGAATAGATGTTTTGTGGTTTTACAAAGGGGCAAAGGTCATTTCGAAGCTCGAAAGGGTTTAAATCCTTTGGACTTTTTGTCTGAAGGGTCACTAGCTGAAGATTCAATTGCTTCGGCGATTTGGTCTGAAGGAAATGGCACTTGTTTAAAGCCCGAAGGATCACAAAGAGAGGAGGACCTTAGCGAAAAAATATCCGAAGGGTCAAAACTACCAAAAATGCCGAAGGGTCATTTTATCGGCCAAGAGACCATTTGCAAAAAATCCGAGGGGAAAATGACAAGAGGCCAAGAGAAAGAGTCCATTACAAGAAACCCGAAGGGTAGGGTACCCTTCGGAAGGGTCTTTTTCAACAATCCCGAAGGGCACCTACCCTTTGGGAAGGTACAGGAGCAGATTCAGACATTTGCAAAAATCGGGTGACCACTGCAATTTTTTCGAAGGGCACAGAGGGAGAGCCACGAGGCCTTGTGGAGGGCACTTGGTCGGTGTCTGTACCTCTGTGCATTTTATGAAGGGTATCTTTCGGAAGGCAGTCGAAGGCAAAAGCGAAGGACTAATTCCTTCGGGCTTTTTGTCCGAAGGAATTCCTTCGGACAAAAAGTATGAAGAAATTCGGAGAATTGGTCGCGCAAAAGTCCGAGAAAATAAACCCGATGAAGAATTCCGAAGGCCAAAGGAAGAGACCGAGATAATTCTTGCGGACATTTTTTCCGCGGGAAAATGACTTAGCAGTCCAAACAAAAGGCCGACAGAGCAAAGAGCAAAGGCAAAGAACAAATGTATTCCTTCGGGCTTTTTGTCTGAAGGAATTCCTTCAGACAAAATGTCCGAAGAAATTCGGAGAGAAGTCGCCAAAAGAGGACTCGACTATGAAAAGGAGCCCGAGCAAAGGAAAGTATCCCTTCGGAAAAAAGTTCGAAGGAATACTTAGAAAGCTAAGGCCAAAGGAAAGAAAGCCGCAGGATATCCAAGGAAATAAAAGAAATCCGAAGGAAATTGCAAAAACAAAGAATCCCGAAGGAAATAAAATGCCAAAGGGGGACGTCCCGCGAGACGTCAAATTCTGACCACGGGAAGTAACAATTGAAACAGGGGTAAAACCAGAATTTTGAAAAAAAGGCCAAATGGAGGAGATATAGCCCTGATATAAATAAAAATACATCCAAATATAGAGAATTTGCCAGAAATAGACATGAACAGGCATACCAGAATAGGGTAAACTACATGCAAGCAGGGGCTATTTTCGAACAACGGTTAAAGCTTCAGTTGACTGGCAAGTGAAGCCCTGCTTGTCTCTAGACCAACTCACGCATCCAAGGGTCCAACTCAGCGTCAACCGAAGTTCCAAATTCGAATGTCAAGTTGACTGTTCCAGATTTAGAGTTGACTAATTGTTAAACGCCACATCCACTAGGAGCTTTCCATGCGAGGGAGAATGATCTCTTCGTCCAACTCAGCTTGCCAAACAATCAACTCAGTCGATCTCTTCGTCCAACTCAGCTTATCAAATGGCCAACTCAGCATTGCAACGTTCCAATTCGGCATCAAGCAAGCTCACGAAGAGTTCTAAAATTAACATTGGCATGGATCTCCATGCAAATATAGGTGGTTGGTTCAGAACAAAGACAAGTTCACTTCCTCAAGCGCAAGAAGCTTCATGCAAAAACAAAAAAAAACATATTTTATTGAAAGGCCAAGTCAGCTTTGAGTTAACCGAAGTTAATCCTTCTCTTCAAATTTTCAACGCCAATCTTTGGCCTTTTGTAATTCTTTATAAAATGGCTTTCAGCCTTGATTAAAAATCATCCAATCCCTCTCTTGGTTAGACCAGACTCTGCCATTGGTGAGTTGTGTAACCTTTTCAATCAATAGAAAGACTGTACTTTCAGATTTCAAGTGTTGGCATAGTGTATATTCATTCAACAATTTGTATAAGTGGTAAATTTCTCTCCCTTCCCAAATTCTGAGTCATACCTAGTTGCTAGATTATCCTTATGCAGGTCATGTTAAAATGTTCTTTATGTCTTTTGCTGACGCTATAAGTGGATGTTAGGTGGCTGCTAAGTGTCTTGTATCAGACCTCTCTCCATCGTTTTCCCTTAGGTTTTTGTCATTGGATCGAACCTCTTCATGAAATATTTATGCATAAGTGATTGATTGAAATCATAGGTCTTCCTTTTCCCTTGTTTGTTCAGTGGTCAAGGTTCTAAGTTGAGTGGATCAAGCTTCTGGTGTATCACCTCTTTTAGGTAGGATTTCCCCTTAAAGTTTCTTTTTCCCTTTTCATGGTAGTCTGCAACATAGAGTAGAGATCCTCATTGATACATCATACAGGAACCAGCCTTCTCTGGAGATTCTTCTCACCGTTGAGGCACCCACCCTCGTGAGAAGATCCCATTGTTTCAGCTAGATAGAGGACTGGCCATTTTGTGCACGTCTTCGATTCAGGGTGCAGCTCCAGGTTGACAACAGTGACCATTAACATACAAGTTAACTTATGGCATGGAGTAATGTCTGATAAGAAGTACATAGTTATCATAGACTATGCTTCTTCGAATATATCTAAAGAGGCAAATTTTCCTTTGAATGTGTAATGTCCCCTTCTAACTAGACATTGTACTTTCGGCATAATTAGCCTATCAGTGGCCCTCGTAGGCTAATACGGCATGGTTAGAGGGTCTTCTCCGCAGTTACCCAAATGACCGTTGGTTTCTTTGGGGAAGTTTCGACATATTCTGGGTGTTTTCTAATGATTTATTAGAATGTTTCTATTTTTAGAAACCTCATGTTACAAAATGATATTATATTTGTACTTTATGTTATAATTCATTATTTTATATTAAAGTGCAATTATAATATATTAAAAGGGAAAAGTAATAATGAAATATTATGATGTTTCTAGAAGCTTCCCAAATGAAGGAAAGAAAAAAAATAGTATAAAGGGAGGTGTGGGCTGCCATTATGAATCATCCACATTTGATGTTGTCTTTGTTGTGGTATGCTTGTGGAGCCTAGAGTTTTCTGCAGTGAATCAATTTGTCTTTGGTAACAATAACTCCCATTGATAGCATAACTGAGGGAGTGAAATATCTCTTGAAGGGTTGCATTTTGGAGGTGATATTTCAGTCCTCTCAATTGGAGCAAAATTTGTGGCCATTGGCCAATTTTGGAAAATCGATTTGCTGAGTTTGTGGAGGTTGCATAGCTATCTTTTGGTGTTGGTTTTTATGTAGCTTGGCATCGATTTTCCTTGGTTAAGAGAGCAGATTGCATTGTAGAGAAATCTGATATAAAAATCAGATATTTATAGTCAAGGAAGGACGCCATTAGGAGGGACGTTTTTGCTTGTGGGGGTTCCAATTTGCATCGATTCTTTGCTTGGCTTGGTGCGCCCACTTTCTTGGAGCATGAAGATGATATTAGATACTTGAGATAGCACATATTCATTGCAAATTATTTTAAATTTGAGATAAGACCAGAATAGGGGCGACTGGCTTGGAAAATTCGATTTGGTTTGGGAGATCATCCTTTCACTCGGAAATTGCTTGCTCCTTCATCTATTCTTAAGGGCGCCTCAATCCAACCAGCTTTCATTGCATACAATTCATCCTTTAGTATAGTTTATATTTGCAACTGTAGGTGTGCATCTTTCATACCAGCATACCATATAATTGTAATTCTTGTTTATGCCAAGAGTCTTGGCTAGTCTAGTGGAACATTGTATCAAATCATCAATACAAATAAGAATCACAAGTTGCTGGTCATTTATAGTTATCTTTTGAGAATTTTAATTGAGATAGTAGGTTGCATGCCAACTATTTGACTAAATGTCCATTGGCTATAGGTGATTAGTTTGCTTTGTGAATTCATCTAATTGCATAGAAAAGAGCAATAAAGAAGCCATTCTTGCATTTAGAACTTAGCATTGTCATTCTTGCATTGTTCTATAAACACTTGAAGCTTTAATCCATCGTCATTCAAACAAATCATCAAACTGTGACACAAAACCAGCAAGAAGCACTTTGTATACAAAGTGTTTGAAAAAATTACAAGGCAGCAAATTGAGACAATTAAGGGCAGATTGGGCAAGGATTGTTACAGAATGTAAGAGAAATTCAAAAAGGGAAGTCAAGTATACAACAAGTGAGAGTTGGTTCCGACTACATGACCAAAGTACTGAACAACATAGCGCAAATCTTTGAACGAAACAAGTGCATTAAGTTTAATACATAAGCCAAGGTTGGGAGTAGCCACAACAAAAATACAACTCTGTGTGCAGAGATTAGCTGAAGATGCTAGGGTAGAATGTGAGAATGCCTTGTTCTCATGTGATTATGATAGTACACTTGTAGAAGGAATATTACTTTGGTGCTCTGTGAATCTGACTCCAAACTTGGAGACTGTTGCATTGATAATGGAAATTAAGGGTACAATGACTCCAGCCCATAGTCCAATTCCGGCTCGGCAACTAGGAGATAATAGATTTAGATTTGAAGAGATGGGTGTACCAAAAAGTCAGATAATAGATTCATGTTCCTCGCTTCTAGAAATGCAACTGTATTCCAACAAAATTAAATTAATGGTGAAGTTGGGTATATCATGGCTACAAAGGGATTGTAAATCTGATAGTATTAATGAAACATGCCTTTATGACTTTGCAATTTTCTATGACTTTGAAAGAGAGACAAATTTGGATCAACACAGGACCACTACGAAATTCATGTTTGCATTCCATGGAAATTCTACATGTGCTTGGTACTCTATCATAAGGAATGGCTTAAAGGGTTTGTGTAAGATAAAGTACATGTTTATTGGAAATGTTTGCATCCACCTGTCAATTGACAAGAGCTATTCATATTTTTCATGCTATCCTTCGCTGTTGAGTGAAAATAAGAAACCTAAAGATTTCAGATTGTTGGTTCTTTGTAAAATTGTCTCGTGAAAAACGTATACAAACATTTCTGACATTTTGGTGGTTCCCAATGAGACTGAGGTTGTCATATGGTATTTGCTCGTATGGAATTCATATGATCTTTCTACTTCTGGATTGTCAATAGAAGATGCAATGTGGGGAGGAGCCTTCTTGAACATTCCAATTTGCAATTGCTTGAGGACAAGCAATTTGAGGCACGAAGGTCTGTAATATCCCCAAGAAGGAGATCACTGAATTTTAGGAGAGGCACTGCCACTTCATATGAAGAAAACGCTGCCAAGGAGAAGTCGTTGCCAAGGAGCAGTGCTGCGATTTAATACAACAATCATTAAATGGATATGAACGGAAATGTCAAATGGAATTGTTGTCGGAAGTGAATGGAAGTGTCGAACGGAATTGTTGCCGGAAGTGAACGGAAATGCTAACGGAATTGTCGATGGAAATGTCAATGGTCACATCTTTTGGTGAAGAGGTACCTCTTGGATGGGATGCCTCCTTTGGGAGAAGTTTTTAAATACTATATTAAGGAGAAGAGATGTGGAAGTATAAAGTGTCGAATTATGAATTCAATCATCTAACTCGTATAAGTGTCATGCTATACAACCATTCTCAAGGACGAAAACCCTTGTGATCATAACAGCCCAAGGACGAAACCCCATGTGGACTTATATTTTATTTAATTTATTATTTTAAATGCAATATTTATATTTATAAAAAAAATATTATTTAAAGGAATTCCGGAAAAACCAAATTGATATAAAATATTCCAATTTGGAATATTACAGTTGAGAATCTACTTTATTTTGTTTTTAATTGTTTTTTGAAGTCCATGTTTGACTTTTCATGAAGTGAAATTGAAGAAAAAATAAAAAAATCATGTTTTTTTTGATGGATACGCTTTGGATACGAGCAAGATACGCCCTTGCCCTTGCGGATACACCCTGATACGTCCGTTTTTGGACTACGTTACCGGATACTGCTGCTAAGGGCTCTGGGTACAATACGAAATGGCATAGGATATGGATTTGCCGGGGATACGGGGAGGATATGCTCTTGCCACTGCAGAGATGCCGGGATACATCTTAGCAGCAGTATCCGGTAACATAGTATGAAAACAAAGGGGTCAACGCTCTTTGTGAGGACCTCCAAAGACAAAGGGATAGGATGTCCTGCTGGAATGTCTGAGAGGTGGAAGACAAGAAATCTTCCATTATGGATGTTTAGATGAATTGTACACAACTGTGTAGTGAGCAGAAAATTCATCTTAGAAAAGATGTTAATGAATACCTATCACAGGGTGATTAATGTTTTGCTGAACATAGAAAAAGTGGGGAAGACAGGATGCTGTTAAAAACCCCACTGGTAGAAGCAACGGGTTGGATTTCTTCAGAATTAGCACAAAAAGAGCTCAAAGGAGCAGCATCGACACCAAAGCCAAAGACCAGTCCAAGCCACATAATTGCTGATTCTGGTGCAGCATTTATGCAATATCCTGAAGTTTAGAGCGGAGGGAAGATGTTAGTTTTTACTGATTTGTGTATCATGCCATCTACATGAAGTTCGTATAATCAAAGCCTTAATGTGTAATCTTTTCATCTGAACAAGAAAATCCTTATAATTATATGATGATGTACAAACCATTATTCAATTTGTGTTATGATGTAGAAAGTGATAACTATATAAATGAGTTTTTAGTGTTTTTCTCCTAGGTGCAGGCTTAGACAGAGCATTTGGTATGATGAATAAAGTTGAGATTGGATTCGCCTGTCTTAAGTTATTACTTACACATTGAATAAAGTTGAGGTTGGGCTGTCTTGAGATTGAAGCCATATTGAGATATTGCTAATGCTCATTGTTTTTGTAATATGTCAATTTTTTTGTTGAAGGTCCCTCATGCATCTATTTTGATGACTATGCTGTATAAATGGATCTTTGAAAGTCCTCAATTCTTTCATGAGGATCAGCACCACTTACAGATTGTTTCTAGGTCTTAAGAATTATCATTTATTTATAAGTAAATGATCACAAACATCATGTGATCAAGAATGGCTAAAAGAGACTGTTCTTAACTGAAATTCTTTTAAAAAACTATCCTATTAATGGAGCTGTTGAATTATGATTATGTACAAACATTGTCACTTCAAATCACTGAAATCAAAATGCAATTTGCTTTCAGACGGATGATCTGCAAGACCATATTATCATATGTGGATTTGGTCGTGTTGGACAGGTAAAATCTATTTTTAACTTTCCTTAATTTGGACATCATTGGAATATTTGACTATGGGTACCCCTCATTTGTGCTATTTTTACGGTCCTTATTTCTTGCTCTGGGAAAAATTGTGACAATTTTTTTGGTACAGATTATTGCACAGCTTCTCTCAGAAAGTCTTATTCCATTTGTGGCACTAGACGTACGAAGGTTTGTCTAATTTAATTCTAGTTACATTTATTTCATTGCATTATCATTTACAAGACTGTAACATCTGGTGTATACTATTCTTACGTGGGGATGTTTATTTACGATTATATTAGTTTTGTTTCACTCAAGTTAGGTTGAGTGCATTGTACTTTGGAATAGGATGCTTCCTTGTATGCTATATATAATATATTTTATCATTTTATCTGAGGAATTAGAATTGTTATAGAGCAACTAAATTGCTATTGTTTCGATCTATCTTATTGTGTTGTAGGTTTTCAAATGACTTGTGGCACAAGAATAACTATTTATGTTTGGAGGAGTTGTGATTTTAGTTCTGATAACATTGCACAAGTGCAGTCGATAATATTCACATTTCTGCTAATATTTCTTTAAGTATTGAAGTGAAATAGAATTTGGCGTTACTCTATAAAATTTAAAATTATTCAAGGAATTTTTTTAAGAGAATACACCTATTAGTAGATTGTTATTGTCTCCATGGCAGCCTGATAGTCTTATTCAAGGAATTGGAGAGAACGAGACAATTTTCCAACACAGAGTACTCTTTTACTAATAATCGACTAAACAAAAATGATAGCACATAATTGACATACATAAACATAGAACTCTATCCTAAAAGAAGCAAAGTACTATTTGTTTTGATTAAGGATAATTTATTGAATAAAAAAAGGGAAAAAATCCCAAAAACAAAATATACACGACTAGCATTCCCCATGAAGTTTAATAAGCTTCAAGGGAAAGAAAAACTCATAACATAGACACCAAAAGGCTAGGTCTAAGACTCCGGTTCCTTTATTACAGCAAAGTAAAAAGTGCCCTTATCAGGAAAGTAAACACAAAAAAATAGCAATCAAATTTGGGATCAATATCTCCTTACTGGCCTCAGGAATAGTCTTGTCTTCCTCCTTTCCATAATATTGCTAATAGATTTTTTTGCGTAGGAGATGTCAGCTATCCTCCAGCCCAATGATAGCTGTCTTCATCGTCCCCTTGGCTTCATGCATCTTCTCCGTGGCCAGCTCCACCATCTGAACATCTTCCTTCTCCATTGGAGAGGTGCTAACGTTCTTTCCAGTATAGCATCAGAAATCAGCAAACAGGCATAAGAGGCCTCTACATCATGGAATGCCCGTTTTACAAGGATATGCGAATCAAGTACACCAACAAATTGAGAGCTGACTCCTTGGCTGCCTTGTTGAAGAGGAGAGATTAGCAAAAAGAACTGATTTTTTGATCAGATACATAGCAGATGATCCAACATCAAAAAGGAAATGGATATAGCACAAATATAGCTGGGCAACCTATTTTAGAGGGTTGTTTGTACATAAAGCAACCTAGTCACTATCCTTTGGTTCCATAGACTGCTTGGTCTCGTGGATGTTATTATAAGGATTCATTCATTTTTATAGAAGCTTAGTGATCACAAATAACTTATCATTTCTTCCTTGAAAGATGGGCTTCTTCCACTTTTGACTGGAACTTTCCTCCTTATCATATTTCTCTTGTTTATAGCGAAGGAAGAATCTCCGACCACGCATAACAAACCCTTGTTAGCCATCGTTGTTTTATTATTGAATGCTCCCCACTCAAAGCTTTCAATGAAGCCACAGTTCTTTTGTCTCTTGTTGCTCCCTTCATCACCAAGAGCATGATCCTAACTCTTTATAACAAAAATACTAGTAGTGTAGCAAGAGGAATCCGCCTTCACTTCATTTTCCCATGACCCTTGTGACATGAGCACATATCATCTTCCTCTATGGCACCTTCAAAATTAGTCTCAAGCTTTTGATTCCTCATTGCCTTACCCTTCCCTTTATTTTTTCTAACATACTGTCTGTTGTAATTTTAAGCGTCAGAGACTATCCTGCCCCCTTCTTCAAGTAAAGAAAAGAATAATTTATTAATAATGTTTTAAGTTGTTCCCTAACAATACTTTATGATTATAACTTAAAATGGGCATTTAAGTCATTATTATTAATTGAGTGGGGCCAAAAAGCAGATTAATTAAAAGGTCAAATAAAAAAAGTAATTATTATTATGAGGAAAAAGGTGAACATTAATTTAAAAGTGATTATAATTACTTTAGGGTTAGGGTGGATTGGCAAAAGTGAATTTTATAAAAGGACAAGAGGAGCAATGATTTTCATTATGATTGATAATTCACTTTTGACAATTCATCACAGAATTTAGAATTCTCCCCACTTTTACTTGAGGATAAAAACCTTCATTGTAGCCAGATCAGAGGACCCCTCCAGTCCATTGTGGTAGCTCCATATGGGGGTTACAATTGATTTACATAGCTGGGTATTTCCAGATTATCAGAAACATGGTTTATGAGTTAGGGTTTGAATGTTAAATTAGTTTAAGGGTTTCAAAGGGATTGCCCTAGCTGGGCGTCACATCTAAGGACCAAATAACAACGCTAATACCTGGACGTCCCACCTCCCAGCACTTTTTCTTGCAGCCGCCGCCATTTGAAACCAGGTCGCTGATTTTGACAGGGGCTGCCGTGTTATTCTAGGCTGATGTCACTTCCAGACCAGCCGTATCACCTAGGAACCTCAGTGCCTTTCAACGGCAGCCAATTGTATGCTGCCAAAATTAAATCGTGGGCCCTAGAAGTTGCTGCACCTGACTGTACAAGAAATTGCAGCACTGATTTGACAGATTTTTTTTGTGGAATTTTGATGAGATTGAAATAGGGTTTTGTCATGCAATTAATGATTTTTTAAAATTATTTCTTGCATACTTCTACATATTCAATTGACTGCAATTAATAATACACCGTGAGATATCAGTGTTTTGCATTGCATGTGGTGTTTTTGGTGTTGATTGAATTATCAGGATTAGCTATGAAAATTCAGAATTCCTATTATATTAGTAAAGGGATATTTCAAAGAAGATAGAGATTTGAATGACAAGGTGCCCGCTTCCAGGAGAACCCATAGTTAAAAAGGAAATGAGCAAGGGTGAAAATGACTAGAGACAAAAAAACAAAACCTTTGCAAAAGATATCGAAGGTGTCCATGTACCGACAAAAAACTTAAATAAGAAAATGCATCAGGCACACAATAAGATCTAGGCTAACAAGTGACGCATGCCACAAGGACAACTTCAGGATCAAGTGCACTATAAAACCTGTTCTCTCCACAAAATAGTGCCTCCAAAAGGAGTGATGCAGCCACACCATAACAACAGTCCCCCACCAACTACCAACATAAAATCCCTACAACCAACCTCAATCACGGTCACACTAGCACTCTTTCCCAACTTGAGAGAAATGCCACCCGCATCATCCTTAAAGACTTGCATGCCTACCTCCCTAACATGCCTTTCGATATGACTTACCATAGCAGCCCACATGGTTTAAGTGGGTTGTGGGTTTGAGACTAACATTTGTTCTTCTAGTCTATACATAGGCATCGCACCATACATTGCCATAACACTTTAACTCTTTGTAGAATGCATTAATAACTTGGGAAAAGCGTTGAGGAAGGCGAGATGAGGGGATGCGCTTCAACAAATGACCACACAAGCCCGAAAAAAGCCCTCATGAAACAATTGCCCTTCCCCAAGCCTATAGATCATGACCCCAACATCAGGCCAATCTTAGAAGAGATTTTCTGACCATTGCCATGATAAAAAAAGAATGCTTCACCTAATAAACTGAGCACTCCATGCGCACTAACAACGTTGACAAAACAAGCAACAAACAACTCAATGTGCCCCAAATTATAATTAACACTATACTCTCACTCATGATGCCCTCAATAATCATTAATAAGATTATTTATTATCAAGAGAAAAGCTTTGGGAAGCTGCACATTAAATTTCGTGCCAAAAAAATCTCCATCATCCTCAATGTATTTGAAAAATTGGAGGCACCTTTTATCTTTCTTAGTATTTTTGAGAGTTTTTATATTAATTGTCTTTATGAACATCGAACCCCCTAGGCCATAGGGGTAGACTCATTATGAGTCTCTTTTCCATTACCGGAAGTACATCTACCTTGGATGTTAGGGGAGATTATATAGCAAGTGCTTTGCTTCTCCCTCGGATTGATGGAAGTAGCTACTGAGAGGGGGGGTGAATCAGTAGTTAACAATGCACATTCAATTCTTTAAACTCATTCATCATACAACAACATGAACATGAAAGCTTATACATCCAAAGCATGAACAAGAGCAAACATCATATGAACACATCATTTATGTGGGAAACCCTCTAGAGGGAGAAAACCCACTCTCAAGTCCGCAAACCAATGGACTACAGTCCTATAAGGATAATACAAACAAGAGACTTTAGACCAACTCCAATTGATTAAGGAGCATCCACCGCTCAATTTAGTCCAGCTCCAACTAGACTTTTATCTAGCTCCAACTAGCAAGGAGGCTACAACCTCCTAGGTGATTAAGCACCCACTCAACCACCTCTGCTCTGATGTCCACTGCTCTGATGTCTTCTACCCCTGATGATGACCTTCTGAAGCTCATACACTTGGAATCTACTTCTCTTCTCCAAGCAGGGACTCCAAGCTCATTCGCTCAACCAAGTCACCCATTAGACTATTAGGTCTAATGACTTGTTAGCTCATGAATCTGATCAGACAAACATGACCCATCTCTGCTCTTTGACTGAGCTCTTTCCTTCGCTTAGCTTCACACACACTCTCACAAATAGGCCAAATACACCTAGTACATATACCACTCTTTCATCTAACCCATCTTGATCAGCCAAGATGCTTCACTTACATGGATCACGTTCAAAATAGGTTCTTACACAAGTTACATATGAGAACCAAACATTCCATAGGTCGTCCACTGCCCTTAAGACCCAAAGATCAATTAGGCCTAATAGAAATTTAAAGGAATTAGGCCTACAAACCAACATGATACTCCTTGGACTCTTTGGTCCACCTTCAGCCTTCATCAACAGATGAAACACATCAAACTTGCCTTCAAAATAGATCATTGCTCACTCCCATATGGGTCTACAACATCTAGAACTCTAAACCACTACTCCATCCAAGCCATTCTCTCTCTCGCTCCAATTCCTATAAACACCCAGAAAATACTGCCAAGAAGAACTGAGGCATACTGTTGATTTTCTCAAACAACCACCTGAACAGATCACATGGATAGGTCCTCCATGACATAAACAACACCTCCAAATCCATTTGTTACCTTCACATAGCTCACACAGGTCCAAACCAACTTAAACAAACTGATTACTCAAACTGGTCATGCGCACCAAAAACTCAGTCAAAGATCTTTGACTGCTCCAACCAAACTAGAGACAAAGTATAAAGACCAAAGCCATGTACTGAAGCTTTGACACTCATATGATATCACCAAGCTCTCACTCACCTCAAACTCTGCTCAGAATAGCTCAAACTAGCATCTCCAAATAGGCCACTCCAGACTGCCTACAAGCTCCAAAAACTAGTCATGATGAACATGACATCTAACACTTGTGTAGACACTTTCTTGATTTTCCAATGCATTCATGTGATCCTCCAACAACCTTAGAACATTTCCAATCACAAACATACAGAGGTCTAATGTCATATATGAAACATATAGATCATTCTATGAGACATACTTCTTTATTGTCCTCATTACTCAAACAAGTCATCTTGAAGGCACCTTCTTGCCTGTGTATGGTCATCAAAATCACATACCAATCAAGGGAACATAAGGCATATGTCTTAAACAAACACCCCAAACCATTGGATTCATCCCTACTCACCTGCACACCATCCCTAAATGGATTCTCACTCATACTGGCTTTTTGTCACTGTTTTCACTGTTTGGCAAATTAACGATAGGCCAACTTTATTGACTTAGATAGTTGACACAGAGCACATAACTTGCCCAACTGACTCCATATACCTCAAGAACAAGTCTTGACCTTTAAGCTCCAATGGCTCTCATGCGTTGACTCAATCAACCCTGTCTGTAGTATTAAAATTTTCAAAAACAAGCATATTTTTGTACTTTCTGCTCACTTCCCTGACACACCACTGCCACCTGGAGATGCCTAGAGGAGTCCTCTATACCTTCCAATAGTCAAACGTGATCAACCAATCCATTTTGGGTCCTTTCTAGCAAGTTCTTTCCAATCGTTCCATTATGACGGTATATAGAGGGTTTTGACCAGTTTACATTCTTAACAAATGTTCATAAAGCTCTATCCCTCAATCCATTGCAAAATACTTGGAAAACCTTCTGAGGTCCATGTGCCACCTCTCCCAAAAGGCTCAGCTCCCTATGCAGAGTCTACACGTGCCAATGAGTATCACAAACTTCTTCTCGGGTTAGGAAACCTCCATTTTATATGCACAAAATACTTCCCAACATACTATCTTACTTTCTCTTCCTCCTCAAGGCCTGAGACTTGGTCACCACCTTTGACCAATCATGTCATACCACAATCCATGCTTACATGAGCTCTACCAATTGGAATCTCTTCATGACTGCTCACAAGGACCTCATTAGCCCACGTTGCCTATTAGGCCTAGAACCACCAGGCCAACTTGCTTCTTGAAGGTACTTGGAAACTTATCCACTGAGCTCATAGCACCTTAGATATCTTCAATGCACTCAATACAAGCACTAGAATCACCTACTGAGAACATTCAAGTCATACAACACTTACCTCCATATGCAACCAAGAAAGGTCAACCATACAAGGCCTAGGATGACTGGTACTCCACATGAAGACCATATGAGAAGACTTCTCCTGCTAGGATCATACCAAGAACATGTCAAATGCTCTCTCTCCAAGCTCCATGCTATCCACTCATGCCTCCATAGAACCAACTGCTCCAACTGCTCACACTAGCATCCAACCTTACAAGATCAATGAAGACTGGACCAAGAGTATTCTCTCTCACCACTTTGTCATCATTCATGCCTATTGACATCAATGACAACACACTGCCAACAATGTCCCAACAAGGATCTCCCAGCCTGGCCCCTTCAACATTGGGTACTCCCTGACGAGCACTATCAAATAATTTCACAGTGATTGATGATGGCTCAGACAACTCTTCCACTTCAGATACAAGTCATAACCAAAGATAATCGATGAAATCTTTCAATCTTCATCGGTTAATTCTTTAAGGGCTCCTGTTCGCCCTTCACTGCTATTTGTATTAGTTTCATTACGACCTTTGTTAGTGGCACACTGTACTTTGTTTTATGTACTTTTATTCTTTTTTTAAGCTTCTAGGATTCTTCCTATAACTTTCTATTGTTAAGTGATGCATCCTCGAGTCCCATTGACAAACTTTTGGTCATCTATGGACATTAATATAATTTGTTTCTTTCTGTCTTGTTTCATGTCGAACACAATACATTGCTTCCCATATAAATTTACAATGTTGGGATTTTTTGTTAATTGAGTAATAGATAATAGATTTTTATTTATGCTAGGAACATACTTAACATTCCTTACTGTGATTTTCTCAACATTATTCAATATTATGCAAACATCTTCTATCCTGACTCTCCATCAACTAATAAAACTAAATTATAAATTCTGGGATTTGCAGTAAATGTGACATACCAGTCTTTTCGACATGAAAAATGTTTGGATGTCCTGGAATTTGGAACGAATGAATCAAAACTTGTAGCACTATCATTCGAGTATGATGCCACGAGAGCATACTCTTCCTCAAAATCTTGTTCTTCAACTGTTGCCACATTTGCCACCTGACTGTTTTGTTGGAAAAGTGCATATTGTTGCTTTCGACAATCCTTTCCGACATGCCCAACCTCATGACAATAAAAACACTTCACTTGATACTTGGAAGATGAATCAAAAGAGACACATTTTCACTTCCCCTTTGACTTAACATCAAATGCACTTTTTGTTGGAATATTGTCATTGATGTCAAATGAACTATTGGCGAAAGTGAACGGAATTGTTGCCGGAATTAAACAAAAATGTCAACGGAAGTGAACGGAATTGTTGACAGAAATGTCGACGGAAGTGAACAGAATTGTCGACGGAAATGTTGACGGAATTGTCAACCTTGGCTGACCTATTGGGAGGAGGTGTGACCATTCGAAAGGACCTTTTCACTTGAAGAGTCACGACCTTAATTTGTGGCTTTCCGTGGGTTATAAATAAGTCCATAACGAATGGCAAAAGAGTAGATTCAAAAGTAGAAGATATATAAAAGAAGAGTAGAATTTTTAAAGGCAAATTTTTGTGAGAATATTGAAAAGAAAAAATCAGCAAGTATAAGAAAGAGTATAGCAGCGAAAACACTAAAGTGTAGATCGAATCTAAAGGAGATAAAGCAAGTGTTCTATCATCTGTTGTTTTGACAACAAATTTGAGATAGAAGAGTGATTTTTTCTGAGAAAGTTGGTGCCTTCATTTTGAAGAGATTGGTGTCTCTTGCTGAGTTGGTGCTCAGTGAAAGGGGTCGGTGCTCCTGTAGGTTGGTGCCTACAAAATTGTTTTTGGGGTTGGTGCTCCAGTAGGTTGGTGCCTACGAATATTTATATTAAGAGAATTTCTCCGTGGTTTTCTCCCGAAAGGGTTTCCACGCAAATCTGTGTCTATTTGCATTGTGTGGTTTTGCATTTGATTGCTTTGAATATATTAATTGCGGAGTAATTTGAGGTTTTGAATTTAAGATTAATCGCCGAAAGTTGAAAAATATCTTATACTGATTCACCCCCCCTCTTAGTATAAGCTTGTGCTTAACAATTGGTATCAGAGCCGGTTCCTTTGGTGTTAGCACAACTGCTAGAAGGTAGATCTTGGAAAGCACATATGGCAGGATCTCAAGTACTAGATGGTTTCTCCACCAACAAGGCTCTTTTGTTCGATGGAACGAATTATGCATTTTGGAGCATAAGAATGAAGACTTACTTGATGGCCCTCGGTTTTGATATCTGGCAAGCAGTGGTAATAGGATACACAACGCCACAAATTGCACCAACGGATGCCACCGGAAAAAAGGCCAGTGAGAACAATGCGAAAGCTATGAATGCAATCTTATGCGGGCTTTCAGAAAATGAGTTTGTTAAGGTTATGCATTGTGAATCTGCAAAAGAGATTTGGGATAAACTCAACACTATTTATGAAGGTGATAGTAAGGTTAGAAAAGCAAAACTCCAAACCCATCGGAGGCAGTTTGAAAGTTTAAAAATGAAGAATGATGAAAACATTGCTGGTTATCTTCTTCGTGTCGATGAAATTGTTAATGTCATTCGAGGACTCGGAGAGAAAATTGAAGAATCTGTGATTGTTCAGAAAGTCCTGAGATCCCTACCATTGAGATTTGATGCGAAGGTCTCCGCCATTGAAGAAATGAAGGATTTAGACATGATGAAAATGGATGAGCTCCATGGAATTCTTATGGCCTACGAAATGAGAACCGAATCTGAGAGACAGTCGAAGAAGGAAGCATCATTCAAGGTCTCGAAAAAAGAGAAGATCAAAGAACCAGAATCAAGTGAAAATTCAAGTAGTGAAGAAGATGAAAATGAAGCTCTATTCATTCGGAACTTAAAGAAAGGATCGGGCAAATATAAAGGAAAGTTACCATTTAAATGCTTTAATTGTGGTAAAATTGGTCATTTTGCAGCCAAATGTCCAAATAAAGGAAATAGCGATGATGAGAGAAACAAATCAAAGTACAAAAAGGGATTCAAGCCGAGCAAAGACAAGCAAAGATTTGAGAAAAAAAAGAAAAGCCTATACTCGAAGAGGTATAGCAGCTCATCCGAAGAAAACAAAGAAAGTGATGTTGAGAATGATAATGAAGAGATTCTGTTCATGGCTACAGAAGAAAATGCCACCACCAGCAAAGATAATTTGGAAGAAGACGAAGACATGGAAGAAGGTGAAGTGAACCTTGAAGAAGAACTTCTTTGCGCGTTGGAAGAAATAAAAGCATTTAAGAAGAAGAATCAGAAACTAAAGTTACAACTCCGAAAATATGAAGAAGAGAATCGAGACATCAAAACGAAGACATCACAAGTCTTTGAGGAATCAAACAAGGTAATTGCTGATCTAAAAGTCCAAATCGAAGAAGCAAAGAAAATTGAAGATCTAACGGATCAGCTAAAGAAGAAAGGAGAAGACTGTGAAAGGTATGAATTTGAAATAGATGTTTTAAAAAGGGACCTAGAAAAAGTGAATTCTAAAATAACAAGTGAATTGAAATCTGAAAAAAGCATTCAAGTTTTGAATAAGATTCTAGAGAGTCAAAGATCACCATTTAACAAGTCAGGCATTGGGTATGAGAAAGAAAAAGAGAAAGCTAAGAGCTACGTTGAAACTCTTAAGGAACCAATGAAAAAGGAGACCAAGAAGGAAGAAGCCAAGAATACAAAAACCAACTCTATCAACAAAGAAAGCAAAGGAGAACAAAACTTCAGAAGACCATTTGCTCCAAGATATACAAATAAAACCAGGTTTAGTAATTATTTTAATGGATATTGTTATTATTGCAATCATTTTGGTCATAAGAAATTAGATTGTAGAAAGAGAGCCAAGGATATTGAAGTCAGGAGCAGAAACAAAGGAACCTATGGAGCTTCGAACAGAAACTACAATTCGTTTGCTCCCTTATCAAACTTTGATGAAGCTATAGTTTGTTACAAGTGCAACAACTATGGACATATAGCACGCTAGTGTAGAAGTGTTTTTGAATCTGTAAGACAAGATCAAAAGTTCAAAGCTCCAGTGATAAAGAAAAGAGAACCATCAAAGATCTGGAAGAAGAAGCAAGAAGAATCCATGATTGTTCAAACAGCATTCCATGCTAGAGATGAAGGACAACAATGGTTCATTGATAGTGGATGTTCGAGACACATGACTGGAGATAAAAACAAATTCATCTCGTTAAAAAAGGTCAATAAAGGCACGGTGAAGTACGGAGACAACACTACAGCCAGAATAATAGGAAAAGGTACACTTAGTCTCGATAATGGAAAAACCAAAACAGAAAATGTGTTATATGTGGAAGGGTTAAAGCATAATCTTCTAAGTGTTAGCCAAATGTGTGATCAAGGACACACACTCAAGTTCTTTTCTGAAGGTTGTGAGATCAGAAAAAGAGACACAGGAGAACTAATTGCAGATGCTCATAGAACCACAAACAACCTATACATGCTTGGAGAAATGAGAGGAGAGAAATGTTGTCTGAGTCAAGTTGAAGAAAGTTGGCTATGGCATAGAAGGTTAGGGCACGTAAATTTTGATAATCTTGTGAAAATCAGCAACAAACAGGTTGTGCGAGATATGCCAAAGATAACAAAACCTTCAAGCACTCTATGCAAGCAATGCCAACACGGGAAGCAAACCAGAACAAGGTTCAGAACGAAGGAATATTCGACCACCAAACCACTAGAGCTGATTCATACGGATCTTTGTGGTCCTACCAAAACTGAAAGCATGCAAGGTGAGAGCTACTTTATGTTGCTCATTGATGATTATACTAGAATGACATGGGTAGCCTTTCTAAAAATAAAATCAGAAGCATTTGCAAAGTTTAAAGCTTTCAAGGCATTAGTGGAAAATGAAAAAGAGCTGAAAATAAAATGTCTAAGGTCAGATCGAGGAGGTGAGTTTATTTCAAATGAATTCATTGAGTTTTGCGAAGATCATGGAATTAAGAGACAATACTTAGCTGCAAGGACTCCACAACAAAATGGAGTGGTGGAAAGGAAAAATCGAACCGTTCAAGAGATGGCTAGAACTATGTTGAATGAATCTAAGCTATCAAATAGATTCTGGAGAGAAGCAGTTAATACAACAGTATATATCTTGAATAGAGGGCAAATCAGAGTTAATAATGACAAAACTCCTTACGAATTGTGGAAAGGAGGACCAGCTTTGGTCAAACATTTCAAAGTGTTTGGAAGTAAATGTTTTATCAACAAGAATGAAGAAAACTTGGGCAAATTTGATTCAAGAGCTGATGAAGGAATTTTTCTTGGTTACTCCATCAAAAACAAAGCCTATAGATGTTATAACAAAAGGCTACAAACTATCGTAGAAAGTGCTAGTGTTAGAATAGATGAGATCATGAATCAAAAGGCAAAAGAACCTTCAGAAGAGCCTCTAGAAATACCCAATCTTGTAGAAAGAGAGGAAGAAAATGTATAAAAATTGAGTGAATCTGAAAGGCAGGACACCAAAGCACCATCTCGCTTTGTTCAGAGGAATCATGCTGAAAGTCAGATCATTGGCAACATTGATGCTGGGGTACAAACCAGAAGAAGAATTGTAAGTATCCCTGAGCATGTAAATTTTTCTTTGTTATCCAAGGTAGAGCCTAAGAATTTTTCTGAAGCTAGTCATGATAAACATTGGGTAAAAGCAATGGAAGAAGAATTAGATCAAATTGAGAAGAATGAGACTTGGGAACTTGTGCCAAGGCCAATGGATCAGAATGTAATTGGCACTAAATGGGTTTTTTGAAACAAATTGAATGAAAATGGCCAAGTCACTCGAAACAAAACAAGGTTGGTATGTAAGGGGTATGCTCAAGTAGAAGGTGTAGATTTTGAAGAGACTTTTGCTCCTGTTGCTAGATTAGAAGCAATTCGAATATTTCTTGCATTTTCAGTATTCAAAAATTTCAAAGTTTATCAAATGGATGTTAAATCAGCATTTCTAAATGGCAATCTAGAAGAGGAAGTTTACATAGAACAGCCAAAAGGATTTCTCTTATCAGAAAACAAGGATTATGTGTGTAAGTTGAAGAAGGCTTTATACGGATTGAAACAAGCTCCTAGAGCATGGTATGCTAGGCTTGATAAATACCTACAAGACCAAGGATTCAAGAGAGGATATGCTGATAGTAATCTTTACATCAAAATTGAAGGAGATCACCAGTGAATTGTTGTGGTGTATGTAGATGATATAATCTTTGGAGGAGACAATAAAGAAATGTCTAAGATATTTGTCGAAGATATGCAAAAGGAATTTGAGATGTCCATGTTAGGTGAGTTGTCATTTTTCCTTGGTTTACAAATCTCTCAATCTAACAAAGGAATATTCATATCCCAAAGCAAGTATGTGAAGGAGATGTTGAAGAAATTCCATATGGAGTGTGCCCCTGTTAGCACACCTATGGCTACAGGTACGAAGTTGAGCAAAGATGATGAATCTCCGAATACTGATCAAACACTTTACAGATCAATGATTGGGAGTTTAGTATATGTGACGGCATCTAGGCCAGATATCATGCAAGCAGTAGGTATGGTTGCACGATTTCAAGCAGCTCCAAAAGAAACACATGTGCAAGCCGTGAAACGTATATTTAGATATTTAAAGAGAACCTTGGATTATGGGTTGTGGTACCCAGGAGGTAAAGACTTCACATTGGTAGCGTACACGGATTCAGATTGGGCAGGTTGTGTAGATGATAGAAAAAGTACAAGTGGAGGAGCATTCTTTCTTGGAGATAGCCTAGTATCTTGGTTGAGTAAGAAGCAGAATTCTGTATCTCTATCCACAGCGAAAGCAGAGTACATAGCGGCAGTGCTATGTTGTACACAAGTTCGATGGATGAAACAAACCTTGAAAGATATCAAAGTAGAGCATAATCATCCAATCTCTATATTCTGCGATAATACTAGTGCGATAAGTATTTCAAAGAATCCAGTTATGCATTTCAAAACTAAGCATATCCCTATACAGTATCATTACTTGAGAGAACAGGTGGCAGAACAACAAGTAAAATTGGAATATGTTTCCACATCTGAACAGATGGCAGATATCTTCACTAAGCCACTTTCAAAGGAAACATTTGAGTACCTACGACAGAAGTTGGGAGTAATTTCTTTTGCGTCTTGCCACTAAAGGGAAGCATCAACTAAGGGGGAGCTAAGTACTAGCTCTTGGATAGACCCTTTGCCATTGATGTCAAAGGGGGAGAAGTACAGAAAGAAGATGTCACAGAAAGGGGGAGCTACAGCGAAAAAAAAAAAAGGGGGGGATTCAAACAGAAGAAATAGTGCAGCAAGGGGGAGCAGTTTCAGTATGTGGTTGCCATCAATGACAAAGGGGGAGATTGTTGGAATATTGTCATTGATGTCAAATGAACTATTGCCGAAAGTGAACGGAATTGTCGATGGAAATGTTGACGGAATTGTCAACCTTGGCCGACCTATTGGGAGGAGGTGTGACCATTCAAAAGGACCTTTTCACTTGAAGAGTCACGACCTTAATTTGTGGCTTTCCGTGGGTTATAAATAAGTCCATAACGAATGGCAAAAGAGTAGATTCGAAAGTAGAAGATATATAAAAGAAGAGCAGAAAAATTTAAAGGCAAATTTTTGTGAGATATTGAAAAGAAAAAATCAGCAAGTATAAGAAAGAGTATAGCAGCGAAAACACTAAAGTGTAAATCGAATCTAAAGGAGATAAAGCAAGTGTTCTATCATCTGTTGTTTTGACAACAAATTTGAGATAGAAGAGTGATTTTTTCTGAGAAGGTTGGTGCCTTCATTTTGAAGAGATTTGTGTCTCTTGCTGAGTTGGTGCTCAGTGAAAAGGGTCGGTGCTTCTGTAGGTTGGTGCCTACAAAATTGTTTTTGGGGTTGGTGCTCCGGTAGGTTGGTGTCTACGAATATTTATATTAAGAGAATTTCTCCGTGGTTTTCTTCCGAAAGGGTTTCCACGCAAATCTGTGTCTATTTGCATTGTGTGGTTTTGCATTTGATTGCTTTGAATATATTAATTGCGGAGTAATTTGAGGTTTTGAATTTAAGATTAATAGCCGAAAGTTAAAAAATATCTTATACTGTTCACCCCCCCTCTCAGTATAAGCTTGTGCTTAACACTTTTAGTTTGTCCAACACTATACTCATTTTCCTGTGTCTGTTTGCATTCCTTTTGAAACAAATAGGAAATAAGCTGATCAAATATCAAGGTGTAATATCCCTTTTTTTAATTTTTCTGTATTCTTATTTTTTTGTAATATTTTTAATTTAAGCAAGCTGAAATAAATTTTAAACAACATGCAAACGGAAACTCCAAATCTGATTACAACCCAACTGTAATATTTATTCAAGGAGTCGGTTATAAATTCAAAATTGATTACAACACTCTTACTGCAAAAATCCCATAACAAATGAATAAACTCAACAATAAGTATCAATCAATGTTCAACAGTGTGAAAACAAGGTACAATAGTCCCCAACTGGTACAACATGCTAAAATATGCTGCTGTAGATGTACAACAATCCCTTTTGGAGTGTGACAGTGATTGGAATGTCCACAGTGGGCACAAGGAGGCAGCAAGGAGAACACCCAACAACAAAGGCAGCAAGGAGGGCATACAACCGTCCTCAATTTTGATTGACACCAAGCATAGATATGGGGTGAACACCCTCCAAATAGCCACACAGATGTACAACAACCCAATCAGGGGAACATCAGCTACTGAAGGTTTCAAGAACAATAAACATCTACCTAAACCCCAATGCAACAGTTTAGAAATTATTTCAAACCCTCACAAGGGCTAGACATGATGGCAATCCTTAATCACACTGAAATTGAAATTTTATCTTGATTTGCAAGCACAATTATGATTCCTAGATGGAATCACCTCAATGGGTTAGATGGTTTTTGTCCTCCACACCTATATATCAGAGGGTTTTCGTCATTAGATGAAAAGATTGAACACAATGGATCTAATCCAATCAAAGATGAATAATGAATTATGACTCTCTTTAGCCCAACTTCTCTTTTTATAGTCTCTTTTTCAATTTCATCTTAAAAATATTTAAAGATATTTTTAATAAATATCACTTTTCATCCACTTAATGGTAATTACTTTTGGCCCTCTTAATAAATAATAATACATAAGTGTTGTTTTCATATTATAAAATAAAAGTGACTAATGACAACTTAAAGTATTATCATTGATTTATTTCCCTGACTTTATCCTTTAGCCTATGGGAAATAAGGAATATTCTACGGGTTTAATGACTGGCTTAATTTTCAAAGGGGACATGATAGTGCCCCCTCCCTGGAATTGCTTGCCCTCCAGAAATTGCAGATTAGGATGCTCAAGGATCTTTGCACCTTCCCATCTAGCATTTTCTATTGGGAGATCTTTCCAATGCACCAAATATTTGTTATGCTCTTGTTCTTCAATTTCTTCTTTCTTACATCAATAATAGATTTTGGAACCAAGATCAATTTATCTTCAGCATCTAAAGAAGGTAATTCAGCTGAAAGAATGATGTGTTGTCCTAGTGCCCTTTTGAGGCATGAAACATGAAATACATTATGAATTATGTTGTAATCTAGCAATTTAAGCTCATAAGCAACCTCTCCAATCCTCCGCTTAATCCTGTAAAAGCAATAGAATTAAGGATTCAACTTTTCAGCCCCACTTTTCTTGAGAGAACACTGTCTATAGAGCTGCAACCTCAAAAAAACCATGTCTCCAACCTTAAACGTTCTCTCAATATGATGTTTGTCCGCATAAAACTTTTGTTGATTCTGTGCTCGTTGGAGGATTTCTTTGACTGACTCCAATATTTCTTGACTCTATGCAACCAAGTCTCTTTCCCCTTGCACTACTATATGTAATAACCAAATCCACACAAAAAAGAGCATCATAACCATACAAAGCCTTGAAATGAGTTATACCAATGGACATATGATATGAGGTGTTGTAGCAATGCTCCCTTGTATAGAGCCATTTGATCCAAGTTGTTTGTTGCCTTGCTACACAGTTCCTTAAATATCCCTCAATCCACTTATTCACAATCTCTGTTTGCCTATTTGTTTGAGGGTGGTAATTGGTAGTAGGAGTCAACTTGGTTCCTGTCAAATGAAAGAGCTCCTACCAAAATAAACTAAGGAATTTGTTATCCCTATCACTTACTACATTCTTGTATCAAAGCCTAAATACTTCTTTGAAAAACAAATCGCAACTTGTGGGGCCTTAAACTCAATTGGAATAGCAAATAAGTGAGCATATTTAATAAGTCTATCCACTACCACATATATACAACTCTTACCTTGAAATTTTAGAAGACTTGTGATAAAATCCATAGAAATGCTCTCCCATTTTTTATTTGGAATTGGTAAGGGTTGCAGTAAACCTTTTGGAAATCCCTGTTTTGGTTTGTTCTGCTGGTAGGTAATACACTCTGATGTATTAAAGGACCTCTCCCTTGAGTTCTTTCCAGAAAAATCCATCCCTTATTTGCATGTAAGTTTTGAAATACCCTGGGTGACCAGCCAAAGGTGTATCATGTACAACTCTCTAGAATTTATTCTTCACTTTTGATTTATGAACAAGATAAATTCTATCTTTGTAAAGGATGAGATTGTCAATCACCTTGTACTTGTCAGCTTGTACTTTGGCTTCAAGTATATTATAGTGAAAACATTCTTTGCATACTTCGGTATTATAATAACCTTTCAATCAACAGAGATCTCAGACATAGAGCATAGAAATGGTTTTCTAGACAAAGCATCAATTGCAACATTGTTTTTTTCCTTAACATACTCTATGTCAAAGTTATAGGCCGAAAGTTTACTCACCCTTTTTTGCTGCATATCATTCAAGTCCTATTTGAGAAAAAAACTTCAAACTGTTGTGATCCATCTTGACCACAAATTTGCCATAAACCAAATACTGCCTAAATTTCGCTAATGCATGCATGGACAACATCTCTTTGTCATATACGAAGAATCCATGTTCTGTATCTTTGAGTTTCCGACTCTCAAAAACTATGGGATGTCCCTTTTACATCAAAATTGCTCCAATCCCTTCTCCTAGTGCATCACATTAACACAAATGGAATTGAAAAATTTGGAACAACTAATATTGGGCACGAATTCATTACCTTTATGAGTTTGTCAAAGGTTGTATGGGCTGATTCGGATCAGCTGAATGCTCCCTTCGTTAAATTAGTCATTGGAACAACCAATTATGAAAATCTTTCAACGAACCTCCTATAATAATTGCAAAGACCCAAGAATCCCCTCAGTGTGACATTGTGGTAGGAGGCCAATCCATTATGGCTTGGATCTTCTGTTGGTGCACCTGGACTCCTTGGGTATTGATAACATGGCCAAGGTACAAAACTTTAGGCATGCCAAACTCACTTAGACTCCTTAGCAAAGAGAGTTTGCTACTTCAAAATTTCCAGCACTGTATCCAAGTGTCTCAAATGCTCTCCCCATGTCTTACTATACACTAAAATATCATCAAAAAAATACCAAAACAAGTTTCCTCAAGTACTTATCGAAGATGTGGTTCATGCATGATTGGAAAGTAGTTGGAGCATTTATCAAACTAAAATGCATAACAAAAAATTCAAAATGCCTAAAGTGACACCAAAAGGTTGTTTTTGGTACATCATCTTTTACTTGAATCTGATGATAGCTAGATCTCAAATCAATTTTAGAAAAATATATAGTTCCATGCAATTCATCAATCAACTTATCAATCCTAGGTATGAGGTCTTCTTGTTCAAAGCCCGATAATCAATACACATCCTCATGGTACCATCCTTCTTCACCATGACAATAGAAGAAGCAAAGTGACTAGAACTGGGGCAGATATGTCCCATCTCCAATAATTCATTGATTGCCTTCTCAATTTCCTCTTTAAATGGTCTTGTATGGCAATAAAGAGTAATCATTGTAGATTTAGACCCTGGTTCCAACTCAAGTATGTGCTGAAATTCTCTTTTTGGTGGGAATCCTGAAGGTATACCACTGAACACCGTGCCATGCTTGTCTAAAATAGATTGTGGACCCACATGGTAGGATTTCTTATTTGTGGATGAAGTTGTAGTGTTAGCCAAACAATGAGCTGCCCAACCTACCTGCCCTCTACAAAAAGCTCTCTCCATCCTCTTGGTCGTGACCACTCTAGGAGCTTCATTGGTCATGCCTTGAAGCACAACCTCTTCCCATCTAATTAAACTTCAGCACCATAGTCTGATAAATTTGGGTGAATTCTCCTAAAGAATGTAACTGTTGTCAACCTGGCACTGCACCCTGATTCGAAGACGTGCACAAAATGGCCAGTCCTCTATTCGGCTGAAACAATGGGATCTTCTCACGAGGGTGGGAGCCTCAACGGTGAGAAGAACCTCCAGAGAAGGTTGGTTCCTGTATGATGTATCAATGAGGATCTCTACTCTGTGCTGCGGACTACCGTGGAAAAGGGAGAAGGAAACTTAAAGGGGAAGTCCTACTTAAAAGGGGGTGATACACCAGAATTTTTGATCCACTCAACTTGGAACCTTGAACACTGAACGAACAAAGGGGAAAGGAAGACCTTAGATTTCAATCAACCACTTATGCATAAATATTTCATGAAGAGGTTCGATCCAATGGCCAAAACCTGAGGGAAAACGATGGAGAGAGGTCCGATACAAGACACTTTGCAGCCACCTAACATCCACTTATAGCTTCCACAAAAGACATAAAGAAAACTTTAACATGACTTGCATAAGGATAATCTAGCAACTAGGTATGAACCAGAATTTGGGAAGGGAGAGAAATCTACCACTTATGCAAATTGCGGAATGAAATATACACTATGCCAACACTTGAAATCTGAAAGTACAGTTCTTCTATTGATCAAAGAGGTTACACAACTCACCAATGGTAGAGTCTGGTCTAACCAAGAGAGATTGGATGATTTTTAATCAACGCTAAAAGCCATTTTATAGAGAATTACAAAAGGCCAAAGATTGGCGTGGAAAATTTGAAGAGAATGATTCACTTAGGTTAACTTAAGGTTGACTTGGCCTTTCAATAAAATATGTTTTCTTTTGTCTTTGCATGAAGCTTCTTGCGCTTGAGGAAGTGAACTTGTCTTTGTTATGAACTGCCCACCTCTCTTTGCATGGAAATCTACACCAATGTTAATTTTAGAACTCCACGTAAGCTGCTTGATGCCGAATTGGAACGTTGGAAACGCTGAGTTGGCCGTTTGATAAGCTGAGTTGGACGAAGGGATTGGTTGAGTTGACTATTTGGCAAGCTGAGTTGGTTGAAGAGATCATCCTCCCTCGCATGGAAAGCTCCTAGTGGATACAACGTTTAACAAATAGTCAACTCTAAATCTGGAACAGTCAACTCAACATTCGAATTTGGAACTTCGGTTGACACTAAGTTGGACCCTCGGATACATGCGTTGATCCAAAGACGAGCAGGTCTTCAATAACCAGTCGACTGAAGCTCTGACCGGTGCTCAAAAATAGCTCCTGCTTGCATGTATTTTACCTTCTTCTGGTTTGCCTGTTTGTGTCTATTTTTGGCAAGATTCTATATTCGGATGTATTAATCTATATTTCCTCGGATATTCTGTTTTCAACTCTCCGTCGGATTATCTATTTCTATCCTCTTTTGCACAGTCAACCTCCATTACTTTCGGATTTTTGGTTGTCCTGGCTTAATTCTTTGGGCCCGTCTTCTGACTTTCCTGTGGCAACTTCGGTCGTACAAATTGTCCGCTCGAATTGTCTTGACTGCGTCGGTCATTTGAATTTCCGTGGGCTTTTCCCCGAAGTAATCCTTCGGACAAAAGTCCGAAGGATATCTCTCCTTTGTTTCTTCGCTTCTTGGCTTTAGACTTTGTTTGTCGGGTTTTCTCCTTCTTGGCTTCAGACTTTGTTTGGTCTTCTTTGTGTCTTCCGAATTTCTTCGGACTTTTGTCCGAAGGAATTCCTTCGGACAAAAATTCCGAAGAAATTATGTTCTTGTCCTTTGCTCTTTTTCGAAGCCTTTTGATTTCCTTTGCTTGTGCCTTTTCTCCATGGGCTTTTGTCTTTAGTCGGGTCCTCATTGTTTGGTGGCCGAATTTCTTCGGACTTTTTGTCCGAAGGTTTCATTTCCCCTTTGCTTTTCAACCTTCTTCACTTGTCTTCGAAAAAATTGCCCTTCGGAAACTGCACAGAGGTCCTGTCGCCGACCAAGTGCCCTTCACAAGGGCTTGTGGCTCTCCCTCTGTGCCCTTCGGAAAAATTGCAATGGTCACCCGGGTTTTTGCAAAGGTCCGAATTTGCTCTTGTACCTTCCCGAAGGGTAGGTGCCCTTCGGGATTGTTGAAAATGACCCTTCCGAAGGGTCCCTTGCCCTTCGAGATTCTTGTAATGGACTCTTTCTTTCGTGGTCTTCTGTTTTTCTTTGGAAAAATTGCAATTGGTCTCTTGGCCGATAAAATGACCCTTCGGCAAATGAATGAACCCTTTAGCATCCTTGGATAAATCTATTCTTTCCTTTGGGGAAAAATTGTCAACATTTTGGCGACTCAACTGGGAAGCATGCTTGCTATGCTTGAGAACTCAGACCATGTATAGATGCTTATTTGACTTCCCAAATGGTGAACTTGATTTCTGACTAAAAATATGCTTTGATCATGGCTGTAGTAACCTCCTTCAAAATAAGGGAAATACACGAAAGTAGAAAAACTAAGAAGCAAATGTGCAACAAGCACTTATTGGACCAAAAATTGAAGCAAACTACTGTGCTTAAACAACACTTGGAGGAAACTAGAAACAACTAAAGAACCTAGCTAACCATGATAAAGCATGATCCGCCTGGATCAAATGGGAAATTCTTGAACTCACTCCTTTCAAGAGATGGTACAAGTTGTAAGGTAGGATGTTTATTAGTCATAACCTTTGATGAGGCATTTCCCTCGTCCACCAACTGTATTAGCATCTTCTCGAATGAGTCATCAACAACAAGGACAAACTCATCAAGTACCTCTTGATCTTTTTCAGATTGCTTGTCATCTACCACCTTGTCAAGTAATATCTCATCTATGCATGGTTTTTTAGTGACCACATCCTTATTGACTAATGCAAGTTCATCCAGCTCTTCAAGGAGCTTTGAGTAGGCAACCCAATCTGTACTGTGACCTTGAATAGGTGATTCTTGATCAAATTTCTCATAAACATGCTCTTCAATAGCCACCATATCCATTCAAAGCTCTTCAATCTCTTGTAGAGCTGCCAATCATCTTTTTGTTCCTCATTTTGATCTATTTGAACTGAATCCGTTGTTACGCTATCTGGATCCTTCTCAATAGGAGATACCTGTAACTCATTTATAACTTTAATTCGTACCATCTCCTCTTGAAGTTTTTCTACATCAAGATCAGTCTTCCCACTCTCAACTATAACTGGATGCTCAATTACAACTTCAAGTGAAGTATCAATAGGAAATTCTTCCTTAAACACATCTAAAGCATCTTCTACACACTATGCAAGAACTTGTCCTGTAGCTACAACTTCTTTCTCAATCCTCCAAAGAACAGGCTCCTTTTGAGGAAGGGGGTGGTGGGAGGGTGATAAAATTCATTTGTTTGAGAGGGAATATGAAGCATGGGAGGTCGATCATGATCAGATTTTGGAATCTTGAGGGCAATGAAATTATCTAGGGAGTTTTGGAGGGGAGGGAAAGAGAAACTCTTAAAGACCTCTGTATTCTGTTCCTTCCACTTGGCCATTACCTCATCAAAGTCTGGAACCTGCTTGCCTTCTTGGACAACCTGAGCTTGAGAGATGATTGGTGAGGAAAGGGGACTAGAGGAAGGTTTAGTCTCATGAATAGTCACTTGAATAGGCTCTTGAATATGCTCTTGACTCCAACTAGGAAGCTCCCTTGGCACACACTGTGCATGGTTAAGAACTTCATGAGAATAAGAAGCACAATAGCCCTTTGTAGACAATTGGTTTAACTCGATTTTTTGCCTTTCCCAAGCCTCCCTCTTTTCCAATGCAAGAATACATAGTCCATTTATCTCTTCTGCATCATTGGACACATTTCGAAATAGACCATTCACTTCCTCATATTGAGAGTTAGAACAAACATTTCTTGCATATGCTAGTATTCTGAGCTCTATCTCATTCATTTTTTCTTGAAGGCAACATTGCTCATATGCAACATCATAGCCATATGGGAAAGATGGAATCCGGTCCTGAGTCTGATATAGCTCACAAGGAGGGTAAGATTCACGCTCTTGATAATAAGGATCATGAGAAACTTGATAAGGCCCAACATAGCTTTGATAATACCCTTGATAAGGCTGATTAGGCTCATAAAAAAGCTCATAGGTATAATGACCAGGCTGGTATGATCCATTGTTGGGTTGAGAAGGAAATATGCCATATGAATTCTCTTCATACACAACCATCAAAATTCATTCACGATAATGCAAAAAAATAGACTTACATGGAAGCTGTCTTGAACTATTAAAAGCAATTGCTTGAGCTTGGAATCACCAAATACTTCTTGAAGAACACTGCTACGACTGCAAATTTCATCAAGACTAGAAAAAATAGGTCCCATCGGGCGTGCCAAAAACTGTTGTCAACATGGAGCTGTGCCCTGAATCAAAAATGTGCACAAAATGGCCAGTTCTCTATCTGGCTGAAACAATGGGATCTT
The DNA here is from genome assembly GCA_037957365.1 of Torreya grandis. Lineage (NCBI taxonomy): Eukaryota > Viridiplantae > Streptophyta > Pinopsida > Cupressales > Taxaceae > Torreya > Torreya grandis. The sequence goes on from JARHVA010001181.1 coordinate 1,529,975, forward strand.
CTCACGAGGGTGGGTGCCTCAACAGTGAGAAGAACCTCCAGAGAAGGCTGGTTCCTGTATGATGTATCAATGAGGATCTCTACTCTATGCTGCGGACTACTGTGGAAAAGGGAGAAGGAAACTTAAAGGGGAAATCCTACCTAAATGGGGGTGATACACCAGAATTTTGATCCACTTAACTTGGAACCTTGAACATTGAACAAACAAGGGAAAAAGAAGACCTTAGATTTCAATCAATCACTTATGCATAAATATTTCATGAAGAGGTTCGATCCAATGACCAAAACCTAAGGAAAAACGATGGAGAGAGGTTCGATACAAGACACTTTGCAGCCACCTAATATCCACTTACAGCTTCGGCAAAAGACATAAAGAACACTTTAACATGATTTGCATAAGGATAATCTAGCAACTAGGTATGAACCCGAATTTGGGAAGGGAGAGAAATCTACCACTTATGCAAATTACTGAATGAAATATACACTATGCCAACACTTGAAATCTGAAAGTACAGTTCTATTGATCGAAGAGGTTACACAACTCACCAATGGCAGAGTCTAGTCTAACCAAGAGAGAGATTGGATGATTTTTAATCAAGGCTGAAAGCCATTTTATAGAGAATTACAAAAGGCCAAAGATTGGCGTAGAAAATTTGAAGAGAAGGATTCACTTAGGTTAACTTAAGGCTGACTTGGCCTTTCAATAAAATATGTTTTCTTTTGTCTTTGCATGAAGTTTCTTGCGCTTGAGGAAGTGAGCTTGTCTTTGTTATGAACCGCCCACCTCTCTTTGCATGGAAATCCACGCCAATGTTAATTTTATAACTTTACGTGAGCTTGCTTGATGCCGAATTGGAACGTTGCAAGGCTGAGTTGGTCGTTTGATAAGCTGAGTTGGACGAAGAGATTGGTTGAGTTGACTGTTTGGCAAGCTGAGTTGGACGAAGAGATCATTCTCCCTCGCATGGAAAGCTCCTAGTGGATGCGGCGTTTAACAATTAGTCAACTCTAAATCTGGAACAGTCAACTCGACATTCGAATTTGGAACTTCGGTTGACGCTGAGTTAGACCCTCGGATGCGTGAGTTGGTCCGGAGACGAGCGGGGCTTCAATAGCCAGTCAACTGAAGCTTTGACCGTTGTTCGAAAATAGCCCCTGCTTGCATGTATTTTACCATGTTCTTGTCTGCCTGTTCATGTCTGTTTCTAGCGGGATTCTATGTTTGGATGTATTAATCTATATTTCCTCGAATATTCTGTTTTCAACTCTCCGTCGGATTATCTATTTCTATCCTCTTTTGCACAATCAACCTCCATGACTTTCGAATTTTTGGTTGTCTTGGCTTAATTCTTTGGCTCTGTCTTCGGACTTTCCTGTGGCAACTTCAGTCAGACAAATTGTCCGCTCGAATTGTCCTGACTGCATCGGTCATTTGAATTTCCGTAGGCTTTTCCCCGAATTAATCCTTTGGACAAAAGTCCGAAGGATATCTTTCCTTTGTTTCTTCGCTTCTTGGCTTCGGACTTTGTTTGTCAGGTTTTCTCCTTGGCTTTAGACTTTGTTTGGTCTTCTTTCTTGTGTCTTCCGAATTTCTTCGGACTTTTGTCCGAAGGAATTCCTTCAAACAAAAAGTCCGAAGAAATTATGTTCTTCTCCTTTGCTCTTTTTTGAAGCCTTTTGATTTCCTTTGCTTGTGCTTTTTCTCCATGGGCTTTTGTCTTTAGTTGGGTCCTCATTGTTTGGCGGCCAAATTTCTTCAGACTTTTTGTCCGAAGGATTTCCTTCGGACAAAAAGTCCGAAGGTTTCATTTCCCCTTTGCTTTTCAACCTTCTTCACTTGTCTTTGAAAAAATTGCCCTTCGTAAAATGCACAGAGGTCTTGCTGCCGACCAAGTGCCCTTCGCAAGGGCTTGTGGCTCTCCCTCTGTGCCCTTCGGAAAAATTGCAATGGTCACCCGGGTTTTTGCAAAGGTCCGAATCTGTTCCTGTACCTTCTCGAAGGGTAGGTGCCCTTCGGGATTGTTGAAAATGACCCTTCCGAAGGGTACCCTGCCCCTCGGGATTCTTGTAATGGACTCTTTCTTTCGTGGTCATACTTTTGTTTTTCTTCGGAAAAATTGCAATTGGTCTCTTCGCCGATAAAATGACCCTTCGGGAAATGAATGAACCCTTCAGCATCCTTGGATAAATTTGTTCTTTCCTTTGGGGAATAATTGTCAACAGTAACCATTGTACCCCAAGTACCATGTTTGTTTCTCCTATGCCTACAACATAGAAGTCATCACTTACTGTATGTCTCCCTAAAGTAAAATTACGCTGTTGAATTCTCTTGGTACATGGAAAGGTGAAGCCATCAGCTATAGTCACATTGAAGCCCTTGAAATCCTTTGCTTTCAAAACCATTTTGATTATCAATCCTTCATCAATAAAATTGTGGGTTACTCCACTATCAATCAACATCGTGACCTTTTGCCCTTGCAAAACTCCCCAAACTCTAAAATGATGATATCTAGGAGAACCAAAAATTTTGGCAAGGGTGCCTTCTGAAGTGTCTACCTCTTTCTTTTGAAGGGTGTCTTGCCTTATTCTGATTAACATTTTGCAAAGCTTGTACTAACCCTGCCATGGATTCTCTCAATGTCATTTGGATTGTTCTTTCCAAATCTCTCTGACCTCGACTGATTATTTCTTGTAAATAACTCATATCATCTATAGAAGGAGCTCTTTGTTCTCTGTCCCCCATGACCTCTATTTAGTTTTTTGAGGACTAAGCCCTTCTTTTTTCTCTTTGATAATACTTGATTTTTCTTTGATTGGATTGCATATGAAATCAAAATATTATTTTCCCTTATAGGCTCACAGAATAAATGCTCTAATACCACTGTAATATCTCCTTTTATGATTTTTCTATATTCTGATTTTTGTTTTTGTAATTTTCTGAATTTAAGCAAGCTGAAATAAATCCTAAACATCAACATGCAAACTGGAACTCCAAATATGATAACAACGCAATTGTAATATTTATTCAAGGAGCCGATTATAAATTAAAAATTGATTAAAACAAACCCTTATTATAAAAATCCCATAACAAATGAATAAACTCAACAAAAAATACTAAGCAATGTCCAACATCTTGGAAACAAGGTACAACAGTCCCCAATTGGTAAGAGATGATGGAATATGTTGTAGATGTATGACAATCCCTTTTGGAGTGTGACACCTGTTGGAATGTCCATGGTGGGCACAAGGAGGCAGCAAGAAGAATGCCCAACAACAAAGGCAGAAAGCGGGGTGTACAACCGTCCTCAATTCAGATTGATGCCAAGCATAGCTATGGGGTAAACACCCTCCAAATAGCCACATAGGTGTACGACAATGCAATCAAGGGAACATCAACTACTGAGAGTTTCAGAACAACAAACATCCACTTAAATCCCAATGCAACAGTTTGAAAATTATTTCAAACCCTTACAAGGGTAGAAAATGATGGCAATCCTCAATCACATTGAAATTGAAATTTAATCCTAATTTGCAAGCACAATTATGATTCCTAAATGGAATCACCTTAATGGGTTAGAGGGTTTTCGTCCTCCACACTTGTATATTAGAGCGTTTTCATCCTTGGATGAAATTTTTGAACACAATAGCTCAAGCTCTTGATTAGGGTTTGAGTGTCAAAGATGAATAATGAATAATGACTTTTTTTATCCCAACTTCTTTTATAATTTCTCTTTTCCAATTTCACCCTAAAAATATTTAAAAATACTTTTAATAAAATATCACTTTTTATCCACTTAATGATAATTACTTTTGGCCCTCATAAATAATAATACTAGATAAGTGTTCTTTTCATATTATAAAGTAAAAGTGACTTAGGACAACTTAAAATATTGTCATTAATTTATTTTCCTAACTTTATTCCTTAGCCTACGGGAAATAAGGAATAGGCTATGGGTCTTTTGATTGACTTAATTCCAAAAAGGGGACATGACAGGTCTGACTTTTTTCCATCAAGTGTAAAGTCTCTATGAAAGATTCATATGAAAGCGTCAAGCTGTTCATAACAAGAGGTTGTGATCATCCACCTTTTTGTTAATGGCAACGAGCTGTGCTTGGAGATTTTTCATTAGTAGATTCTTTAGGTACAAGACCTTACATTTTTTTTTAAGTTTGATACTTATTTTTCATACTGGTCTAAGCACACTTGCATCAGTGGCATTCAAGACCTCAGGAATCATATCATTTGACACAAACAATTTTAACAACAATCAAAGTTCTGTATGGCACTTGTCTTAATCAACAAAATTTGCAAGTCTTTCTTCAGTGTCAAGAATGATTTTATCACAATCACGATATTTTGCAATTGTTAAAATATTACGACTCTAGACATTGTAATTATGCCCAATCAATTTTTGAGCTTCCAATAGAACCAAGGTTTGAATATTGGCCATTAATCACACAATATCTGACCTTTGACTCGTAAATCAATGCAAAAGGAAATGCAAAGTCTAAGTATAAAATCTGAATTTGTTATAGTAGAATTTGAATTTCATATAATGTTGAATTACTTACAATCTTCAAGCCAATGTTAATGATATTTGACCTACGACTGTGGTTGTTTGCGAACAATGGTGTTTGGAATTGCTGTCTGTTCCCTAACTCAATTGATAGGTGACAAATTTGTGATTTGTGACTGCTTCTCGTGTCATTCTAGTATTCACATCTTCAACAGTGTGCATTTTTTTTATTTCTCCTTCTCGTGCTTTGACTGTAACCTTGATTGTAAATAGATGCGAAAATCACGATCTTCTGGTGGTCTTTTGTTTTCTTTAGCCATGCCCTAAGACACAAAAATGTCAATGAACTCGTTCTTCACAGTGTCAATGGACTTCGTGGTTTTCTTCTCTTGTGCCCTAATAGGTTTTGTACCTCATGAAATAGGGATCTCACACTTCCTAGTTTTCATGCCCTACGTTGCACTGTAAATTGCAACTTTTTATCACGTTTACCTTCACAAAAATTGTGCCCTAATCTTTGCATCTTTTTCAGATTGATTTCGTCCTTTGCTGGTGGTTTCCTCGTCTATCCATCTTGTTTGACATCTGTATTGCATTGTTGTTTGATTTATTGGTGCCCTAGCAGTTTGCAAAATTGCATCTTTCTTGCACGAATGCACTTCTCATCAAATCAAGATTAAACCATCATTGTTTGCTCCTAGCTTATGCCTCTTCGCACTTTTTCATTCATCATCTTGCTTTTGGTCTGCGTGTCAAACCTTTGTGTCCTCCTTATGGTCTGGGAAAATCACAACTCCGTGACCTAGGGTTTAGATTTAGCCTTTGCACTTCTTCAAATCTTCACATGCCCTAGCATGAATCCTTGGCTTCGCATTGCATAGGTGAACACCTTCACTTTAAATTCTCTTCCTATTTTTTCCGCAATTCGTACCCTTCTCCTACGGCTTCCCCGAATGCTTGCAACTTGTCGTTCGTACCCTTCTCTTAGGGCTTCCTAATAAAATGGCTCTGATACTAATGTTAATAGATATAAATCTTGAAATATTGAAGAGAAATGGAAGGCATATGGCACACTTACACACTTGTGTGTGTCCATCTTTTATTAAGCATAAAAGAAGTTACATTAGTTGGGAAGGTTGATAACCAACCATTAGTTAAATTATAACTAACATCTAATTAATTACTTAATAGTGATTAGAGAATTCAAACCTTTCGAGGGCTTTTCCTAAAAAAACCCCACCAACTTTATTATAAGCCTTAAGAATATCAAGTTTAAAGAGAATGCCTTTCCTTTGCTCTTGAAAGAGTGTTTGACCTCATGGAGGACAAATATTCCATCCAAAATTAGCCTTCACAAACCCTCCTTGTTCTTGAGAAATGATGTGTGGGAGGATAGTCTTGTGCTTATTGACCATAACCGTAGCAATAATAATATATAATGTGTTACATAATGAAATAGGTCTAAAATTATCTAGAGATTTTGCCGCAGAAATCTTAGGCATGAGAGCTATGAAAGTTGCATTGATAGACATAAGGATGTTATGAAAATAATTAGATTCTGCCACAGTGTCTGTAAACTTTGGCCCCACTATCTCTTAGAATATTTGAAAAAGGAGCGCTGGAAAACCATGAGCACCCTGGGCCTTATCTCTCTACATATTGAACACAAACTTCTTTACCTCTTTCTTTCCCACAAAATTCGATAGGGAAAGTCAAAGAAAATTATAAAGAGGCTTTTGGAAAAAAAATTGTGTCCGAGTTTTTTGATCTAGAAGAAATGAAAAGAAGTTTCGGATCACAATCCGTGATCCATCATTAGGGAAAAACTCATATGTCGGAACAACAGAACTAGGCTTCTTATAAAGATTCGTCGGGAGTATTACAATAATGCCTAATGTATATGGAAAGGTTTTGTCTTTCAGAGATAAGGTTTGGAATACTAGAGAAAACTCGTGAGCTTCCTCTCTATGCCCAAAGATGGCATTTTATGGAGAGCACTTTTTGGAGTTGAGTGACGGGCTTATCATTCGTCCACAATATAGATTCCGCCACTGGATGCACTCTCTTTGCATCCCATTAGGACAGTTATCACAGGTTTAGGATTGAGACAAACCATCAAATAGATCGAGCAGACAGGATTTGTCAGTGATGCAACATCCAGGAGACGGAGTCAGAGAAATGCTTCATCTTCTGTTGTCCCATATACGATGAGATCAGGGGGAGATTTCATTGCCTATTTAGGAGGACACGAACTCTCTCTGACTTCTTCAGATATGAGGACCAGAGATGTTTGGCTTTATATATACAAGAAGCTCTTAAGCTTCGTGATCATTTTATTTAGAGACCCACTAGACCAGCCTCCACTCAGCAAATCACTTCCTTTTTCACGGTGCTACCTTTGAGGAGAGGCACTAAGCGATAGTTTGACATCAGTACAACCTCACATTCCAGGTTAGTGCGGCCCAAAGACACTATCCACAATTCCCCGAGTTTTCATCAACATATCCATTTGAGGCTTGGCATCAGGAGATAGACTAGATCCACCAAATCTTCGCAGAGGACTTTTCCCTTTAGGCAGAGGATTGGAGCACATACCAGACATCCTACCTCTCCTTCAGGTCATACTTCTATCTGGAGCTTCTTCTCGTCGGCCTTGGATGCTAGGAGAGTGGGATCGAACTCTTAATGGACTCCCTCCTGGTTCTTCTTTCTCAGGATTCATTGTCGTGCCCCTGATGTTTAGAGATTCTTGGGGGGTGCTCATTCCTTCTGCTCCCTTCTTTGGATGTGTGGTTGGTCGTGGCTTTTTGGCTCTTTGGCTTTGAGCGTGGTTTCTCTTTACCATGTTTTGTACTATTTCTTTCAGCATTGTTTTTCTTGTTTTTGGAGACCTTTTTGGTTTCTCGCTTATTCCTGACACACTTATGTAATCTGTAGTCCCTTTGACCTACCTTTGTAGTCATTAGTTGGACATTAATATATTTATCGTATCTTATCTTATCTTATCTATCCGTGGCATCCTCTGAGAGCAGGTTTTCAAAATCATTAACCACCTCTTCCTCAATCTCTTCCTGAGCCCTCAAGACTCTACCATCCCGGGATTCCAAACTGAGATTCTTATTTACCTATCTCCTCTTAACAATAGACCAAGGAAAAACTTAGTGTTCCTATCTACCTAATTCAACGATTGGATCCTAGATCTTTGATTCCAAATGATCTCTTTCTTGCAGTAAATGTCGAGAAGTTCCATAATCTTCTCCTCTTCTTGTTTCCTCCCTTCATCAAGGCGAAGGGTTTGTATATCATCTTATATCCTCCTAGCCCTATCTTCAATGTACTACCACACCCAACAAGTTGGATGTGGTATTTTACCCAATTTCAACACTTTATCATGTCTTTTGGGGATTTGAATATGGGTCTCCACTTTGGAAGCCCCAGTGATTTTACCACTTGAGTTCATCCCATTTGACAATAGAAGTTAAAATTGTTGGCCACCTAAGTGGCAGACAGTTAAACTGAAGTGCAAGCATTCTACTAAATTACAAATTCATCCATATTTCATCCATATACAAACATTTAATAGGTGGAACAAAGGATAAACACTAATTCCTGAGTGCTCTTCACTCCTTAGAAAATGCTGCCATACTAGTAGTGGAAGAGAAGGGGCAAATCAACAGTAGTGTCAGGCTTAAACAGGATATACTTGGGCCATTGATCCTTGAAAATCAAGAAGACTAACCTTCACAAACATTACCCATAGACATTTATTATTGCATGGACTACATCTAATTATTGCACCTGCAAGACACTGTCTCCCTTGGTTCTTTCTTATGGCTGGCCAACTTTATTCAAGATCAAATCAGTTTCAATTCAAGGAATGCACTGTTCAAGCTTTAATGTGGGGAAAAATCTTCTAAACTTAGCAATTAGATGCAGTATTTCTGGAAATAGAAATAAATTCAACATCAAAAATGTCTAGATAGGGGCTGCATTAAATTCAAACATATGGCCGAAACTGTTTGAGATACGTAAGATTAGTACTTGGAAGCTGGAATTTTTTCTGGATGTTATTACATTTCATTTTGGCATCTTTATGTTATTGCCTTTTGCCCCCTGTAATCTAAAACCTTCGATTATTCAGTGAACGTGTAGCAGCTGGGCGTGCACTTGATCTTCCTGTGTATTTTGGAGATGCAGGTAGTCGAGAGGTGAGTTGTACCAACCCCTTTTAATTGAATATTAGTGTGTAATGTGTTCTATCATTGTTTCATAATACACTGCATCAATTCTTAGGTGCTCCACAAAGTGGGGGCAGAAAGAGCAGCTGCTGCTGCAATAACTCTAGATACTCCCGGCGCCAATTACCGGACTGTGTGGGCACTCAGCAAGAATTTCCCACACGTGAAGACATTTGTCCGAGCACATGATGTAGACCATGGTATCAATCTTGAGAAAGCTGGTGCTACAGCGGTATGTCCTTTGTTAGAAATGTATCAGATGCAAACAATTTATTGTCTCATTAACTTTGGAAGGCCAGTAGGCTCTCCTTGTTCATTGTATGTTGTAATAATGTCCATTTTGGTCTTTTTTCTGCCATTTTAATTTATCATAAAACATATTTACAGTTTTCTGTGTTGTAGAAAATTCCAAGTAAATATTGTTAGTTTTGCTAGGCATCTTTTTTATCCCGTTTTAAATTTACCTTCTGTGTTCAAAATTTTTCAATCTTATCAGGTTGTGCCTGAAACCTTGGAGCCAAGCTTGCAGTTGGCTGCTGCCCTTCTTGCACAGGTAACATGCTTGCTCTGGATTATTAATTACTTACTTATATTACATACTTTCCAAAGTAGCTACTGCATTGTATATTTGCTTGTCCTCGAAATAAAGCATATGGATAGCTTTCAAGAATGCAGGCGAGGACAGCTATCAAAAATAGGGGAGGAAAGAAACAAAGAAATAAATTATATTAATGTCCACGGATGACCAAAAGTAGGTCAATGGGACTCGAGGATACAACTGTTAACAATAGAAAGTTCAAGGAAAGAGAATCCAAGAAGCTAAAGTACATAAGACAAAGTAAAGCATTGTGCCACAAACAAAAGTGGTAATGGAACCAATACAAAAAGAAATGAGGGGCGAATAAGAGCCACCAAAAGCATGTGCTGATGAAGACTGGAAGATCTCATTGGTAATCTCTGTCCATGCCTGGAGTGGAGGGGCTGTGTGACCCGTCATCAATCATTGTGGAAAGATCTAATAGTGTTCATCGAGGAGTACCCAATGTCGCAGGGGCCTTGTTGGGATATCCTAGGGGGAAGCAAAGTGCTTCCTCTAGAATCACCCTAGCATCCAAGGCCAATATACTTCCCATAATATAAAAGCAAATTGAAATGTGAGTCTGTCCCTGTGGTCTGGGGGGTGGCCGGTAAGTAGTAGGTCCATGTCTGTTGGAAGGGGTGGAGCCATGCTGGCGGGAAGAAACAAAGCTACAATGCTGAGGGAGAGCAGGATGGAGGGTAGTTGAGATATGCAAATACACTAAGTTGATATTTAGTATAGCTATGTTCTACAGGTGTTATGCATTCACCTACAATTCAATGAGCTGGCCCATAGGAAATTGACATAAGATTAATAAAGTGCATTCATATAATCTCTCTATAATTTGTTTAAGCAATGACGAGTTTTTTTCTCATGTTTTCCTTGTTGCTCTTGTATTGCCTTTTGCTTTCTCCTCAAGCTAAAACTTGTCAAAGGTGTTTGAAGCAATCCTCCAGAATGGAAATCTGTTCTACTGGGTTTTCTACTCTTCACATCCTATTAACCTCTCTTGTTTTGTGTAATATCCTTAATTCTTCCAATAGGTTCTAGATAACTTGAAGCAATATACTACCTGATTTCCAAGGCTGGCAAAAATACTTCTGTGAACTGATTGGGTGTGTAGTCTGACAGTGCCAAAACTATTTAACAAAAATTTCATGACATTTGAATTTTTTTTGAAGGGGTTCCACGACAATTTTGACACATTTGCAAGCTGTAAATCTCAAAAAATTGTTAGTAGCACAGGTGACTTTTCATACTGAATCACTACACAAATGATTTTATTGATTTAATGCCATGGATGATTTTAAGATTTTTGGTACATTGAGTCCAAACATGAGTCTTGTGATATATTTTATCTAGAGGTTGTGTTTCACCTTAACAAGGTTTGTTGCAGTTTTGCTATGATTATAGGTTGCCAAGAATACTACTTCTCTAGGTGAGCTCAACAACATCTTTCAAGGCATATGGAGGTCTGTCAATGTGGATGTTGCATCACACCGAATCATGAACAAGCACCATTGAACTACTATGGTTCAGTTATCCACGTTTTGGAGAAATATTGCAATTGAAACCATTAGTACAATGGATAATTACATATTTTAGAGAAATGTTGCAACCAATACAATTTGTTCAATGGAAAATTACCCCTTCCATATACCACTTCATCTGTCGAGTCTTGGTAGTTCCATTTCAGAAACCTTATGATGAGGTTTAACCCATTACACCATCTACAAGCATTTATGACATACACAATATATCCATGCATTGCAAATGGAGGAAAGAATTTAGGAACCATACTGCTTACTGATTTAGGTGGAAGTTTGGGGTAGCCGGCCTTAAGATGGTGACCATGCTTCCACTCAATGATTCAAGTGGTAGATCAGGGTAACTCCCCTTGTGATAGTGACCATGCTTAGGTCACAGTTTATTTACCGGTGGCATCGAAGGGCCTGTTGTCAACCTGGAGTTGCACCCTGAATCGAAGACGTGCTGAAATGGCCAATCCTCTTTCCGGTTGAAACAATGGGATCTTCTCACGAGGGTGGGTGCCTCAATGGTGAGAAAAACCTCCAGAGAAGGCTGGTACCTTTAAGATGTATCAATGGATCTCTACTCTGTGCTGCGAATCTACCATGGAAAAGGGAGAAAGAAACTTGAAAGGGAAATCCTACCTAATGATGGTGATACACCAAATGTTGATCCACTTTACTTAGAACCTTGAACATTGAATCAAACAAGGGAAAAAGAAGACCTTTGATTTCAATTGATCAGTATGCATAAATATTTCATGACAAGGTTCGATCGAATGACCAAAACATGAGGGAAAACAATGGAGAGAGGTCTGATACAAGACACTTTGCAGCCACCTAACATCCACTTACAGCTTCAACAAAAGACATAAAACACTGAACATGACCTGCATAACATGATGAGCTAGCAACTAGGTACGAATCAGAATTTGAGAAGGGAGATAAATCTACCATGTATGCAAATTGCTGAATGAATGTACACTATGCCAACACTTGAAATTTGAAAGTACAGTCCTATTGATTGAAGAGGTTACACAACTCACCAATGACAGAGTTTGGTCTTACCAAGAGAGGGATACAATTCAAGGCTGAAAAACCAACTTATATAGAAAAGTATACAATAGCCAAGAGATTGGCGCTGTAAATAGAAGAGGTCAACTCAGTCCAACTTGTGTTATTTCAGCCTTCAAATAAAATCTATTTTTGTCTTATGCCTTGCATGAAAGCTCTTTGGCATTGAAAATGGACGGTGGGCCCAAGCTGCATGATGCTACACCAATCTCCAACTATAGAACTCCTCTTGAGCTGCTGGAACGTTTAAAAGCTTCCTTTGCATGAAATCAAGGCAAATGCCAAATTAAGAATTACGTTTGAACTGTCGGAACGTTTCGAGCTTTCGAGATAAGCAAGAGTGCATGCATATAATTTTTTGCTATTTGAAACGTTCAATGCTTTGCCTGTTCATCATGCAAGATGACTCTATTTTCAGAACTGAAGCATGCTTGCTTTCTTAAACGCGTTTACTTCGTTGGAGTCACTTCATGTTAGTCTGTGCATGATCTTTGTTTATCCTGCCTTTGTCTTTATTCCGTGTTTGTTTTATTCGCTGTTCATTCTTATGTCCATGTTCAGTTCTGCTTTAATCTTTGCTCATGCATCTATTTCTGTGTTCGTCTTTCTTATTCAGTTCTGGCTCAATCCTGTTTGTACTTACGTCTCTGTTCATGCTATTTATCATGCTCAGTTCACTTTGTGTTTTCTCTGGCTTTTCCCGTGTTTTGCTTTAATTCGGGATTTATTTTGGTTTTCGTCCTTCGGACAAAATTTACGAAAGACTCTTTCTTTTCTCTTTCTTTGGCCTTTGCTTCTTGTTCAGTTCTTTTGCGGACAAATTGTCCGCGAGAATTGCCTCTCTTTCATTTCCTTCGGACAAATTGTCCGAAGGAATTGATTCCTTCTTTTGTTTGGTCTTTTGTAATTGTTTCGGGTTTTACTTTCTGTCCATTTCCTTCAATCAAAAAGTCCGAAGGAATTCTGTCTATTCCTTTCTTTCGGAGCTTTTCCTTGAACCATTCCTATTCATCTCTTGTGGCTTTTTTCGAATTTACTTATTCCTTTGGACAAAAAGTCCGAAGGAATTCATTTCCTTGTTAATTTCCCTTAATTAATTCCTTTTAGGCTCTTATGTCTTGCCTTTGTCTTGTTTGTTTTCCCTGGGTTTTTTCTCTCTCGAATTTTTTCGGACTTTTTGTTTGAAGGAATTTGTCCGAAGAATTCGTCTCCTTTGGCTATCTTTTCATGCCCTTCGGGACGTTTGAAGGGTCCACTGTTTATGTCTTTGCCCTCTGCAAGGGCTTCTGTCTCTCCTCTGTGCCCTTCGAAACTTTTGAAGGGTCCACTATTTATGACCAAGTGCCCTCCGCAAGGGCTGGTGTCCTTCGGAATTGGTTTTTGGAAGAATTGAAGGGCACTCGGGCTTTTTGTAGAGCACTCGGGCTTTTTGTAGGGCACCTGGGCTTTTTGGAAGGCACCCGGGTTTTTTGTAAGGCACCCAGGTTTTTTGTAAGGCACCCTTAGTCCTTCGGACTTTTGGCTTGTCTTCTCAACTGTGCTCTTCCTCTTTTCTTTCGGACAAAAAACCCGAAGAAAAAAGCCTTGAACGACTGCCACTTAGTCATTTTTTCGGACTTTTTGTCAGTGCTTTGAGAGCTCTTTCTCTCGGACAATATGTCTGAAGAAATAGTCCACCTCTTATACCTGAAAAATTCCTTAGGAAAACAAAACAAATAAACTTACAGCTTGAATATCTTGGCTGTATTTGCACGTTTGGCTGTAATCAAGCAAGCTCCTTGGAAGCCTCTGCATAACTAAACTTCCCCTGGGTGTAGATGGCCACTTGGGTGGCTGTAAATGCTCATTTAAGGACCCCAAAACTGATTCACAAGACCAACTTGGCACCACAGCAAAGTTCCGAAGTGTAGGGGTGACAATTTTGCCCTGTGGGGGCAAAAATGTCAACAGGGCCCAAATAATGGAAAATACAAAAATGTATAAAAATCCCCAAAATTACAGAAACTGAAATTTTGTGTTTTAAAGAGTTTCATCTTGAGGCATATTTCCTCAAAATCTTGGGGAACACTTGTCATCTGGATTTTTAGATTCCAAGGTGAATCATTCCATTTTCTATTTTAGACACTCATTTTCTGCTAAAAATAGCCATAAAGGAAGTGTTTTCCGAATGTAAAAATAAGTGTTATGGCTTTACATCTCTTCTTAGAGATTGGTACTCTTGTAAATTGCTTGATTTACATTGTTGTATCATATGTGCTAATTGTGTTCATTTTCTTTTCTTTGGCTCATTACTTTTGTAACACATTGAGATCCAACAATTTAGTGTGTTGTGCATTGGATTTCTAATTAAGTCCGTATCACTTAGGTACTTAGTTCAATTAAATGTCGTTGGTCTATAGCACAATTTCTGTCTATACCTTTCTTCAATGAGGTGCATGGCAAGATGAAAGTCATACCGTTAGCAAGTAGTGCTTGGTGAGTGTTGGATGGATTTCATTGAGTTTTCAACCCTCTATTTCTTTGGGTTTTTTCCTAATTTGCATATATAATTAAGCCTGATGTGATTTGGGAGGTTTGGAAATGCTGGAACATGAGACCTATTTCTTAAAATTCCAATAATGAAGTTCTAAAATCGTCTTTTGGAAGGGATTCACTTTTCTAGTTTTCACCTAGTTGAATTCCTTGCAAAGGTAGCACGATTCTTTTGAAAAAAAAATTATGGAAAGAAAAAACTATGTGAATTCTACATAAATCAGCTACACCAAAGGAAGGTGTTCTCACGTTTTAAAAAGGGCACAAGGGGGTATCTTGCTGCTGATCAAACATGAAGATTTTTTGAATTCCGTCTGCCACCAGATGGGTATTTTCAACCTGTCTAATGTGAAGTCTTTTTTTCCTGAGATATGGCAGATTAACACCCCAACCTGCTGTATAACAAATTTCTGCCAACATATGAAATTTTCTTGAAGGAAATATTAATTGGGCTAGTGGTTTTCATGGGAGGTCATTTCTTGTTGCGTTTCAGTGCTGAAAGAAATAGGTATATACCTCAAACATTCAAATATGATAATGTTTAATTACTGATATCCCAATTAAAAATATTATTGGAAGTTAATAAAGTGTTATATATAGACGATTAATATTGACCCCCAAACTTGGGTGTCTCATGACAATACCCTTTATGATGTTCCAAACATCCTATTTTCTAGGTCATCTCTCCTCCATCTTCATGTCATTTAGTTTTCCATGGGGATGCCAAAAGAGCTATTTGGGAATTATGAACTAGGTAAGAGCTAATGGTGAAGGGCTTCAGGTAGAGTTTCTCAAATATGGCATTGAATAACTTGTTTTTCCCATTATAGAGTTATCTAATGTGGTTGTGCTTAGGATTCTCTCCCCCTTGGTCTCACCATATTATTCACCCTATTTGTAAATCAAGGAATTGCTCGGATTTGAGGAACTACAAGGCAATTAGGAAATGGCACACCTTTTCCAAGATTTATGTCACTATGTTGGGCATGGAGATTTTTGTGCCACTAGACCAGGGAAAGTCTAGAGAAAGAGTGCACATAAGCTTCACTAGAGAGATGCAAACTACTGATCACATTTTCAACCTCTGTGTTATCATTGGGGAGGTGCATCAATGGCCTTCTAATGTCTTTTGTTTCCTGTAGACTGAAGGAAGGATGTCAACACTATACCCAAACACTTATACTTCTAGAGGTTACATGATATGGGAATCTGAAAGCTCTTTATCATTTCTATAATGAGGTTCTATGAGATAATTGTTGGTCGGTTTTGTATTGTCCATGAGTTGGGAATCTCAAAGATCTATATTATTGCTATCACTTGCCTTTCCCATTATATAGTTATCTAATGGGTTTGTGTTTAGGATTCTCTCCTTCTTGGTCTCACCATATTATTCACCCTATTTATAAATCAAGAAATTGCTCGGATTTGAGTAACTCCCAGGGAATCAAGAAAAGTTTAGAGGAAGAGTGCACATAAGCTTCATCAGAGAGATGCAAACTACTGATCACATTTTCAATCTCCATGCTATTATTGGAGAGGTGCGTCAGTGGCTTTCTATTGTCTCTTGTTTCTTGTAGACTTAAGGAAGGACATCAACACCATACCCAAACATGTTTTTAGAGGTTACATGAGATAGGAATCTAAAATCTCTTTGTTATTACTATCACGAGGCTCTATGAGATAGTTGTTGGTTGGTTTTTAACAGGTGCACCCCTTCTCACCTACTCTCTCTATGATCAGCTATAATGAGCTTGAGGGATTTATTTGACAATAGACTCATGCAGAAGATGGGTGTACATATTGCATTTTGTTGATGATATGGTCCTTGCTCACTCCTATGAAGGTTTTCAAAGACAATTGAATGCTCTCACCCAATTTTGTTAGCTTCCCCAGTTAGTTGTTGACCTTAGTAAAATAAACGTTATGATCTTTCATTACCTCAAAATGTGCCATTTGCATGTTCCAATTCTCCTACAAAGGGAACCCTGTAGGAATTATAATAACTTACACATGCTTGGGAGTTCAATTTATAGGTCCTCTTAATCTTAAGCTTGCTTCCCAATCACAACTTTTTAAGGGATATGCCTTAATTTCTATTTTTGAGCTTCAATATTTTTAGATACATTTCTAGGATACCCCTATGGAGATATGACTCTTTGACACTATCATCAAACCGCACGATGCCTTATGGGTGTAGGATTTGCCGCTTTTGCACTTTTTAGGGGGTTTAGGCAAAGGAGCACTTTATTTTCAGATTTCTCATCTACCACGAGATCTGAGAGAGATGTTATTGGTTGTACATAGATTTAGGAGAATCGTTCACTACATTTTTGCACTGTCACGATTAGGATATGCTCATCCCGTTTTCATTTGGGAAGTAATTTCCTTTAGGCATCAAGCCTTGTTGGCATAGTTACCAACTTCGGAAATCCAGATCTATTGGGGAGGGAAAAAAATCGGAAAGTCCCTAATTATTGAAAAGGTTTGGAAAAATCTAGTCCAGAAGACACACACACACGCACACGAACACGCACACGCACACGCACCCACACCCGCACCCACACAACATGCACACACACACGCACACAATTTTATAATTATACAAAATTGACAAATACAATGAAAAAATTAGTAATGTAATATAAAATGTTAATTTTATATAATATTTATGGTTACTGGGCATTTTTTTCTATAGAAAACTTCAAAAATAAAAATCAAATTAAATTAAAAATTTTGAAAAAAAAAGCTGACCCGGACCGAACTTACCCTGGTTAGCCAAGAAATCTAGATCTAGCTAGATTTTGTGCAAATCTGACTGGATTCGATAACTACGCTTGTAAGATAATTCAAAGACTACTAGATTAATTACCACATTCATCCAATCTATAGCTTGCGGGGTAATTCAAGGACTTCTAGCGGCTGGTAGAGTTGGGTGTTCTTTGAATGCTATAACTACCTATGCAGATGGTGATAAATTGACAAGCCTTTGCTTTCCTTGTGAGTAGTTATCAAGGTACCTCATTCCTTCTTTCCTCTTGTTGGACATGGTGGATTTGTTCCTCAATCTAGAGGGGTTGCCATCCCTCCTCACCTACATTCCATGAGATCCAACCAGATTTGTATTGCTAACTTACTCTTGATTTCTGGATGACCATCAACCACAGATGTTAGGAGAGTTTACAGAAGATGTAGATCATTGTTATTAATATATGCATTATTTTGGAAGTTGACAGGTTATGTTGTTAATTATTGTATTGTTGGATTTGTAGCGCATGTATTTGTTATATTTAATTATGAACGATTGGGGTCGATGGTTGTGTCTTAACCAACATTTGTTGGTCTTACAAATAGAACGTTCAATGTTTGGGAAAGGGTGTTGATGTGACATGTCCTCCCTGTACCAAGAATTGTATTGTACACTACCTATACAATAACATTGTTGTTCTCTCATATTCCTCTATGTGATGTTCATGGCATGTATTTATAATTCTGTAATAATATTCTTGTGGGAAAGTTTTGGGAAGCCAACTATTTTGCCTCTGACATTCTAGCTTGTGGGAGCCAACCGATATGGCATAAAGGTATGGGGGAGTACTTATTGAACTTTGTAGTCATTTCATTGCACAAGAAAGCCTACGACGCATTGTTGGGTTGTCGCTAGCTGAAGCCGATCACAATTGGGGGAAAAATTTCCTATCCATTGAAAACAAAGGCCAAAAATATGCAATAGATCTGAAGAATTAGGAAATAAGTGAGGAGATAGCTCATTGGGCTTGGACTTTGAGAAAGAGTGCTTTGAAGATGGAAACTGGGGTACTATGGAGTTGAACAATGAAGAGATCTTGGAGTTACGATCATGCTCTAAAGATGAGGTGAATTCCCTCAATTGTCTCGTCCATTGGTAGACGAAGGACTATGAGGTGTTCTAGCTGGATTGTGATGACAATGTAATTATGGAGTAAAAGGAAGAAGGAATGCAAATAGATGACCAAAACCAAAAGTTGGTGATGCCAAGTTTGTCTAAACTGCCAATGTCACAATCACCATACCCTCTTGAGTTCACAAAATAGTGAAAATACAAAGTCGGAGATGTAAAACTCAAAGATGAGTAGGCCAACAAATTGGAAGTGTAGCCGACATGAGGTTCACAGATCCAACTATATTGAGCGTGAATGTGGTATTTGAGGATAAAATCAGATTGGAATGTGATGTGCGACCTCTTGAAGCATGGACTAGTTCTAATGCATGGTTGGATAAAATTATGTTCACTCTAGATGAACAAAGAATCATGGCACATTGGATGACCAAGGTCACGTCGAGGTAGAGTAAGTATTTCCATAATCAGTACTCACAATGTATGAATTTTAAACTAGGGGCACTTGTGTTAAAGAGCCAGAGGAAGCTAGAACATGATAAGTATTTAAGGCCCACGAATTTCAAGCCTGAGTAACTTATATTAAAAACTAACTGTCAAGCTTGGGAACTTTAAAGTACTTTGGCTAGGGCTATTTAAAAATGACAAAGCAATGGATAATAGGTCAGTGCGACTAGAGAATTTGGATGGTATGATGTGTAAATATGTGGTGAACTGGTCTTAATTATATGGACTTTGAATAGAGGCCATCAAAGTTGAAAATAATAATGGCGATGCTACAAGCTTTATCGAGTCAAGAATACAAGGCTAGTAAACGATTTTTTTTTTAAAGTGAAGTTGGTTGTACAAATGAGCCTTGAAATGAATTAAAATATTATATTATGAACTTTGAGGGAAATTCCACTTATTATTTTATCAAAGTGGAATGGAACTCGGAACTCCTAAACACAAAAGCTTGTGTTATAAATATTTTATGACATATATACTGCAGCATGTATGGCTTCCCTCTTGTATATTTCTCCTAGCACCATCGTTTGACTATCATCACTTACAAACGCTACTAGGGGAAAGGGGCCAATAGTTGAGAGGTGTCCAATACATGAGAAGGGAATACCCATTACTTGAACTAATTAAAATGAAAAGTAGTTGTACAAGTTACACATTATTGTACCACTTGTACCCAAAAATGGTGTAAAGTAGCCAATTACATCACGCCACTTCATATTTACAAAATTACAACTATTTGGTACCCAATGCACATGTTTAGGACTAAACTATTTTTCAGTTAATTTCAAATTTTCTATTTAAAATCAATTCAAAATGTGACTTTCCCTCCACTTACAATATGAAATATATGTATTAAACATAAGCTGAGTTAACTGGGGGGTAAATTTCAAGTGCTGATGTGGCACTATTTAGGTTTCACGTGGATGCCAAGTTAGGGTGCACAAGTAATGGCCCCTCTCGCCTATATAAGATTGCCCTAGCCCTTGCATATACCCTCAAACCATATGGCTGCATGCTCGAACTGTACAATAGCTCCATACAACCCTCCCTTTCCCTTGATCAGCACTCACACGTATGCCCTCCTTATATGCTTTCCCACAAAATATGGCATTGAACTGCAGATTATTGAACTGTACAACTGTGCCACAGTGCTGTATGACGCTCAATGACTTGCTCTTTGTCATCTGAAATTCTTGTTTGCTTTTGTATGCTGTTTATGGTGCCGTTGAAACTTGTTAAGTGGTTGATTCGCCTCTGTAGCAGCATACAGATATGTGTTCCATATGACTACCAACAGTCTTTTCAGAAAATTACTTAAGTAGTTGATTTGTTTTCCCTGAGCACGGCTAAATTATTTGAAGAAATTTGTGGCAGCCGTCCAGATACTGAAAATCAAGCTATGCTGGAAATAATATTTTAGCTGGGACAGTGCAGTGGTATGGAACATCCCTTGCACAAAATTGTAAAGTGGTAAAATGGGTTGTAACAATTATTGAAGCTGTTTGTCAAAGATATTATAGTCATCAACCTTCATTAATTCTCAACCAGGGCAGCCACAGTTAATTAACTCTGAAAATCAGGTTTCCAAATTTTTGTGTAACATCTAGCTTGGGCAGATGCAGATACAATACTTTAAATTTCAGCAATTAAAGGATTTTGTTAAGGACATTTAGTCAGGGTATGATTTTTATAAAAATCAGTTAAGCATGATTTTTCTTTTCATGAATTTCAGCTTTTTCTCAGCAAGGAAGGATGTCTCGAAGTTTTCAGCAACGGCTTCTCCCACAACATATCCATTTGCCATCCTCCACCTCATTCTTATTAATTTCCTCTGTGGCTTATGCTGGGACTGAGTTTTTCTAAGGGGGGCAAGGGCCGGGACAGGGGAGCGGGGAATGTAGATCGTTGTTACTAATATATGCATTGTTTTGGCAATCGACTTGTTATTTTGTTAATTTATTTTATTGTTAGGCTTTGGTTGTGTATGTATTAGTTATGAATGGTTGCGGTCGATAGTTTCATCTTAACCAACATCTGTTCGTCTTACAAGTAGCAAGTTGAATGTTAGGATAAGGGCACTGATGTGACTGGTCCTCCTTGTATCGAATGTTGTATTGTAGGCTACATATACAATATTTTTGTTGTTCTCTCATGTTCTATGTTATGTTCATGGTATTTGTAATATAATTCTACAATAGTATTCTTTTGGTAGTGTAGCTTTTTATAGCAAACTAGAGACATTCTTTTGACCCACCTGAACCACTCATCTAGATCCACTTAGTATAGCCCATTCTTTTATGCACATTATCAATTCTTATGCTAGTTCTTTCACCGTGGTTGATTATCACTAGCATTCCCTCGACAGCTAGAGGACCATCAGCCATGGCTGAGTTTCTTGGAGACATTATTTGCGCTCCCTAGAGTCGCCCAACCAGATCCACTTAGTCTAAGTGATTCCTTTTTAGGATCAGATCTTCAATTGGCTCTTTTAATGTGGTTGATGGGGATGTCGTACCTTCATTTGATACAAATTAGGATCAACTGTCATCTCCTATATGGGTCTTCTTCAGCCATATCTTCTTTTTTGGCAACAAATCTTACTCATGTTTATATGTGATGCTTGGAATACATGACATTATTTGCATCGACATTTATAGGGTTTACCAGTTTTGTGCCCACCCTCCATGCTTATAATATTTTGGATGATCTTAGCTTGTACTTTTTAGTCTTTTGTCTCTTTTAGGGTTGGAGCTCCTTTCTGGCTGCCACATATTATTATTGGTTGTACCATCGACTCTCAAGTCCCATTGACCTACTTTGGTCATCCATAGACATTAATATAATTTCTATCTTTCTAATGATGGGGGTGTTGCTATGTACTAATGTTTTGGGAAAGAGACGTAGTTATGATCTAATAGTATGTGTCTAATAACATTCATACGAAAATGGCAAATTCTTGTGCTGAGTAACCACTATTATGGAATTATCTAGAATTTTCTTGGATGGTCCTAATACTACATTACTGGGTACTGCTCTAGAGGTCCTTATACCCGTACCTGTACTGTTTTGATACTGGCACTGGTCCAGGTATCTCTCGGGTTCTTCTCTTATCGTGGGTACTTGACTGTCATAATAAAAAACAGTACTGGTCTGTGTACAACAGTCATAATAAGCACAAAAACAAAGATAAAAAATTAAAAATACAATTAAAAACATAAAAACAATACAACTAACTAAATTTATTTTAGTTCTATTGCATCTGGTTTTAATGAATCAATTGCTGATTTGGATGCTCTGGATGAAAGGCAATATGATGATTTGTTCATGTAATTCTTGAATTTGACTATGACCATTGACTATAATGTGTGGTATATGATATGTCATGACTCATTTGATATTTTGAATTATCTATTATCAATAGTTATTTTCTTTTATTTTTGTAAATTTATTTTATGAATATAACATAGATATTATGGTTCATTTGTTTATAATTTTTATATTTTTTCTTTTTTGTTATGGACTTACCCAAGCCGTACCGTACCCAGGGTCTCTTCCACCTGCCCTCTCCCCCCCTCAAAAAGGCAAACCCCTATATACGAACCCCCTACATGTACCTGAACTTGTACTGGTAACTTAACTCTAATAGACAACAACTTGGTTTATGGGTTGTGGTTTGAATGCTTGTAGTTGCATGGTACCTATCTCACCTAGTATCTTATAGAGGATGATAATACTACGGGCTTTATGAGATTCACAGTGAGCTATTTATTGCTTATTGAGTAATGGTTAAATATGTTCATGGTTCTTAATACAGTGATCCTGAAGCAGGATATGTTTGGTGCCCTATCTCTTGATGTATCTACTAGTGTTTTTCCAGTTTACATTTCTTGTAGACTGGGTTTGATGGTCTGTTACCATTGTTGCAACTTGTTTTTTTATTTTCTTTGTTGTTTGATCAATCCTTTGAGAGTTCCAGATGTATTAAATTGTTCAAAAATGCTGTTTAGCAAGTTTGTTAATGGTATATTGAGATTTGTTTCGTACATTCTGAAATTGGGGTGTAAATGCATTAGTTTCCTGCAATTTGGTACTTCACACACATCTTAGTCAATTTTTTTTAACTTCTGAGTATTTAAAAAATAAGTTACAAATTACGCCTGAAAGAATTATAGTTTTGTTAGGAGTTACATGGAGTTAGTCGTGGCTCACTTCGGACTTTCGTTTTAGCTATGCTCACTATGTCTATTTGGATATATTTGTATTCATAGGCCAAGCTACCTGCATCAGAAATTGCACAATCGATCAATGAATTCCGGTCTCGTCACCTCTCCGAGCTTACCGAGGTATGTCTGGCATGTAAATTGATAAGCACTTCTGAATAAATGTTTTCTTGACATACTGTTGATGCTTAATGTTATTTATCTTCATTGGCAGAAACTCTTTGTGCAGCTTTCAGATTGTACTAAGTAAAACTTATCCAAATCAGACAATTAAATGAATGTAGAATACAAATTGATTAAAAAGTATCATGATAAAGATTCTTAGTGTTCTAGAAGACTATGTTCATGTTTGGATTCATAAATTTTCTGAATATGCATAGATTTAACAGTATTTTCTTGTGCAGTTTTCAAATATTTTGAGCAAAACTTATCCAAATCAGAGAATTAAGTCAATGTAAAATACAAAGAAAGAAAAGAAAGAAATAAATTATATTAATGTCCATGAATGACCAAAAGTAGGTCAGTGGGACATGAGAATACATCCAATTACAATAGAAAATGCTAGGGAAAAAAATCCCTAAGAACGACTAACTAAAAAAAAGAACAAAAGAACTGAAAGTAAATTTGGGGCAAATCCATCGCAGTAAGTTCCCCAACGCATGTGGTTTGGGTAACAATACAAATAGCGAATCAAAAGTTTTTTCATAAAAATTCTTAGTGTTCTATAAGGATATGTTCATGTTTACAGTTATAAGTTGTCTAAATTTACATGGCTTTGCAAGAGTTTTAGCTATGAATCATTTAACATTTACAGTTATATCTATTGTAGCGAATGCCGATCAAGGAACTGTTTGTTATTTTCTAACAAAGTGCATGTGGTTTCCAATTTTCACCCCCTTGTATGGTATATTCTCTTGTATATGAATCCGTTTATCTTTGTATATTGTGGTTTCATGGTTGCAGCTTTGCTTGGATGTTTTTTTCGGAACTGAAACAGGAGATATAAGGTCAATACAATATTTCTGGGCAGTTAATTTTATTGGGTGTTTCTTTTGATCCTCAATCTCATTCCCAATATTTTTTTTTATAGAAAAGCTATCTACTTCCGTCGTGTAATTGTTATATTTCAGCTCATAGATGAGCTCTCTGACATGGGCTGAAAGGTTCTGGAGGTGTGGCTTGCTCGATCAAGAAGGATTTGGCAGCAATGCCAGGTTCATATTGATCTCCTTGGAGAGGAGGCTTTAATTAAAGAAACACTCTCTGGGTCCAATAGGCTGTAGCAGTGTTTCTATAACCGACTAGAATTGTAATGATGCAACATGGTCTTCTCTAGGTAACTTTCAAGATGTTCGCTTGCAAGCTTTTTTTTAAAGCGAGAATCATGAATTCCATATGAGGTCTCCCTTCAGTCATTGGTTATCGGTATGAATGCCTCAAAAAATGGATGGTGTTTGCAAATACCGTGCCTTATTTGTGATTGCCTCCTGTCTAAGGTTTCATTGATAAACCTTAATGAGCACTTTAGATACGTGTTACTTTGGATTTGAAGGGGCCACATCCTCATCGAGGTGCATTGTGATTGCCTCCAGCCCAAGGTTTTATTGATAAACTATATGATGGCATTGAACGTAAATACAAGAAAACATGCCTTCACATGATAGGCAAATACTTGATTTGGAAATTCCCTCTTGTCATACAAAACTCCATGGAGAAAATTCTTGAATTTCTCTTGTTCTCTCTAGATTGCTTGATGACAATTACAAAGATATTTGTTCAATTTGGAAAATTTACTCAACGCTTCCTCATCTACAGAAGAAAATGCTACAACGGTCTCCATTGTTTTTGATTATTGTCCTCTTGCGCTAAAAATTCCCTTTGGGGGTGATTAAGATTGGTTTTCTTAAGTTGCTCCATTAATGGAAGGGGGAAGATTACGAAAATCTCAAGCCCTCCCCTATTGTTGTGGTGAGGCATCCAAATTAGTGCCATCGGTTGTTTTAGGATTTTGGCTCAAAAGGAATCGACACCAGGTCGAGATCCAAATGATGAGCCCTTTTGGCTCATTCCCACTTGGTTATGAAAGGAGGATTTTGATTTTGATGCAATTTTGAAAAAGAAAAATTGAAGCTCCTTTTTGATTATGATGCAACTTTGTGCAAAAGATGTTATCTGGAGGAAGGTTTCCAAGAATCCCCTTGTTTTCCCTTTTTACTTATTTATTGTGTTTTTCCTAACGATCCATTCCACATCAGTAAAATGTGCACTAGCAATTTAGTTGATTGTGAGGGGATTCAAGCCGAACTTCTTAACTAAGGCATGGAATTGCTAGTTCTTCCCATTGCAAACTTTTTTAGCGAGGGCATTTCGTTTGAATTTTGACCTTTTTGGTCAATACAAATTGTTCACCCCATTCATAAATTAGGGGACAGCTGTAAACTGGTTAACTAGAAAATTGACAATATTGGGCACACATTTGCCAAAATCTTGAAGATTTTACTTTTCAAGCAGCCAGAGCATAGTGGTTAGGGCAAATTGACAGTTAATCATCAAGAGAGATTCCTAGACTATCGCTCACATTTTACTTGTTGATATAGTGTTAAAGAGGCTTGTCAATAGTCTTCTGAAGCATTTTGTTGCTTTGTGGGCTTTACAAGGCATTTATTTTGTGTGCAGATACTTGTTTCAGAGGCTATGCATTGCTGTTATCTCGAATTTCTTTATTGTTGCTATCATGAGGCTATGTGAGATTGTAGTGGGACAGTTTCAGTGACTTGATTAGGAGTAAAATTTGAATCAAACAAGGGTGCCCTCATTTGTTGTATCTTTTTGGGATCTACAAGGGTGCTTCATTTTGTTGAAGATGTGGTCCTCCTCATTCTCAGGAGGGATTGCCAAAAAAAAATGATGTCTTGCTCTCCTTTGCAACCTCAAAGAGTTAGTGATTAACCTGAGTAAAACTAAGGTTACGGTCTTCACTATTTGTAGACCCTTCGTGTTTTGGTTTGTTTACAGAGCTAAGCAAATGGAGATTATGAAAACTTACATATACTTGGGATTTTAACTTATCCTTGTGCACCATGCACAAACAATATGTTGGCCTAATATCCACGAAGTCATATTTCATAATTATTCATATTGACAACATTATAGCTCTCTTTACATAGTATAGCACTTGCATTTCCTCTTTTGTTCGTTCCACTGAGTATAATCTCATAATGAACATGGAAGGATGCACTCACAGCAAGGGGATACAATTCCAAAGACGGTTGGATGAGAAGCAAGTACAAGGTGAAGGTGAGCCCTTCGAGATATCATTCTCAGGGAACCTCACAAATGATCAGTAGTGTACGCTACTTATCAAAATCAATCTCTCAAAAAGGTGTTTCTCTTAGTAATTATTGCCATGGACAAGGGAGAACACCCAAATCCACAAATGCCTATTTTGCATCGGGGGAAGAGTCTTGCATCAAACAACATATGCAAAACACTCAGATAATGTGTCTCTATATAATATGTAGATTAGGGATTATCAAGGAGCACCTTTCGCTCCACAATCTAATGTCTAGGTTTCGCTTCTTACGAAAGGCTATTCAAAGTGAAATTGATAACTTCCCCTAGTTCCTCGACTCCTGCTTCCAGGGTCAGTGAGGATTTAAGACTCCTATATGAGACTTTTCCACATTCCTCTGTCTTGGTGTTAGAGTGCCCACTTATTGTCATTAATCAATCCCCCAAAAGAAAGCATAGGAGAACTATCGTCATGTAACCATCACCCCATATTTCCAGAATCCTCCCGAACAAGGAAAAAATTACAGTAACCTTGAGTACCAAATGTCACCACCGAGGGAGAATAGGATTTCTTGTCCAAAATTCCTCTACCAATGGATAGTGAATTCCAGTCTAAATCGCTTAAATTGATTCTCACTGTTGTGCACCCAAACGTTGTTGTAAACATGAGTGCCAGCTTCCTATCACATAGCCCTCAATATCCTAGTCTTTAACTCCTATGCCGATATTATGCATATAACCTGCTAGTCCAACCATAGCTACCCAGTCTACCCCAATAGTGAGTTTCCAAAGCAGCCCCACTTGTTGCACATGCTATTGTGGCTCTATTACATGTTTTTCATGAAGGGACAAATTAATAGATTTTTCAGAGAATATATCAACAATATATTCTTTCACTTCGGTCTCTATGCCATAGTCTATAACGTTTTTATGCAACATTTTTTAGATTGTTGATGACATTCATGTTCGTTTTGACTACCTCTAACATGGTGCATGACCTTTAGTCCCCTTAATTAAGTTGAGGGTATATCTTCTCATTATTTATGAGTAAGACAAATCGAGATAAAGAATTTCCGCAATGCTCACCCTTCATGATTGAAATGTCATCCTACTTGCTTATACAAGTGGGGTTGGGATATGTTTACATCAACAAATGGAACTATAAAGCAACACTGGAGGTGCTTTTTAAAGGGCTACTCAATGTGAGTGGTTCTTATTCATGTATGAATGCAAATCAGCATTGTCTTTGCAACTATCCTTCCAAAGAATGATTTCTTACCATTTCTAACTTTTGGCAATGGTGATGAGGATGCCTCTATGAACTGCTTCTCCTTTATGGCAGCTGCTTTTGCTATGGGAACTCACACCAAGGTTGCCTCTCTCACCATCATTCCAATGAAGCCAGAAATGCTCGTTCACCTCTGAAATTATTAAGATATACAGAGCTTTGATTAAAGCCATTCACAAGTTAGACAGCAAACTTGACAACTCGGGTAAGAAGCTTGGTGATGGGGCTATAATACCTATTTTCAGTGAGTGCATTTTGAGGCTCGCAAACCTCGATGTAAAGCACATTGAAACAATAGGTCAGCTCAAACAAAATCTGGCATTCCAACATTATCATCTGCAAACTAATGAGAAACTTCTTTATATGATCCTATTGGCACTCTGATTCAGAATGCCACAAAAGTCACTACCACAAACAACCTTGGCACATAGCGTATAACTGCTCAAGCAGCAAGCAGCAAGCACCAACACATCTCAAGCTCAATCAAATGAGTGGCAAAATTGGGGTCCTTTTGAAGCCATGCAAGCCGCTTTTGAAGGAGCAGGGTATCAACCTTGAAGGAGCAGGACATTAACCTTAACGTGAGGGCAGCATCCAATATTGTCTTTAAATGTCTTGTGCTTTGGAGGACTGAAATCATTGTATCAACTTGGCAGGCCCCTTTGGCTATGATCTTTGATATACACTATGTTCTTAGTTTCTTACTTTATCCGACGATGACCCTCTTCTCAGCCTTAAGAGGGGTTTGCTATGTTTAGCTGTTTTGCCAGCTCATGTTTTTGTCCCTCATACGGCTGGCAGTTTTGGCAACAAATCATATTTATTATCATATTGTTTTTAAACTTGTTTCAAAAATATATATATGCTCACTGTTTCACAGCCTATTCCTAAAACCACATTGTACATTTATACACCCACACTTGTTGACAGAAACACAGATGTTTAACATAGCTTCAAAAAATCGGTAACATAGAACATGCCATTATCCTTTTACAGAGCTTCTCATTTTTTTTTAAATTTGGCTCTAATTAACCGTGTCTGCATGTTAAATTAGATTATTTATAATGTTCGAAATAGATTGTCATTCTAACTTCTCAACAGATGGTGGGTGTGATAGCGAGGGTGATGAAGAGGAAACCTATACCATCATATGAGAAGTCTAAAGATGAGGATAGTGATGACGGAGACTTGGATGAAAGAATAGGTTATAGCTATAGTGACAGGAGAGTAGATCAATGATGCACAAGTATATTTTTTGATAGCTATTGCTAATGTTATTTGCATATTATAACAATTTATTAAGCATATAATTTGTGAGATATTGATGGACAATTGCCCACATTCGCATGGATATGCATAAACCACTGAGAATTGAAAGTATTATTATATATTATATTACAAACTTAGCGCCTTTCACTTACAGTTATCATCTCCAAGCTATGCATTCAGTGCTTATATTAATAAAATGCAACTGGAATGCAATATTTTGTACTTAGTTATTAAAATAATCCTTAGCCAGCATTAACTAGTATTTATACAAGTTTATAAAATGTCTGTTTTTTTGGCTGAATTCCTGTTCTATTTTGGAATAATTGCAGCGATGTGAATTTACTGAGTTCATGTTATTTTTTGAATTATTGCAGCTATGCGAATTGAGTGGTAGCTCACCTGGGTATGGATATTTGCGAGGTATGGGGAAATCAAGGCAGCAGCCATTGGATTCTGATGACGGACATGACTTGAAGCAAGAAGGAATGCTGGCTGTTCAATGATTGAAGTGATCATCAAAATGATATCATTAAAGGCTCGTCTGAAATCTGTTTCATAACTTTCTAACAGTTTCCCGTGGAGTACTTGCAATAAAATGTCTCTGCGACTTCACTGTACAGGTTAAGACTACAGATGTAATTTATAGGTTGAAGAACTAAATCCTTATTTTTAAGACAATTTGTAATATTTGAAAGGAGTACTCCAATCGAAGTTTATATCGCTACATGGGATACAAGTGATTGCGATAATTGTAAGTACTTCTAGGATTACAGAGAATTACAGAGAATCAGTAAATTGAATGTAAAAAACAATGTTAGCTCTTTATAAGCAAGAATGGATCTTCAATTTTTAGTTGTCAACGGTGTATGGAAGATTTTTTTTCAGTTCAACTTATGGTTGGCATCAAGACAAAAATGGAAAGAACAAACACATGGAGGGATTCAGATGGGAGAAAACTCTATTATCACAGTTTTCATTTAAAATAGACAAGTTTAGTCTTAATGAGAATTTGTTTCCTTACGTTTTTATCTTTAAAAATTTGTAACCAACCTTTCGTTTCTGGTACTACAACCAGAATATATATATTTTTAATCTTTGAATTTAGTTTTGTGCTTTGTACAACTCGGTTTCCACAGGAAAGAGAAAATATAGTTTATCATATATACCTCCATGTAACATGGACACGGGGTATTTTAAACAACTTATAGCTTGTTTAGAATAGCATCGAGGTAATAACTCGTAAAAATCACATATTGAATTAGTTGGCTCTATTTTAATGCTATATAATAATAATAATAAAAATTTTAACGTCCACGAGACTAAAAATAGTCTATGGGACAGCAAGACAACTCAAGCAGATTTAAGTAGCACTGTTCGCTTCTTGTGTAGGCTGATGATGAGCCCCCCTAATTGCTCAATGTGCTCTTCGTTGAATAGGTTATGCCAAGAACTGTCACATATAGTATCCGCAAATTTATCTCTGCTATCTTTGTAGGCCTCACATTCTAGAATAAAGTGCTGTTCAGTTTCCACATGGTATTCACATTTTTAAATGCTAAATATACATGGTATTCACATTTTTAGGTTCATTCATTTAATGCCCCTTGCTTTCACTAATTTATATTAGTTATAAATATTTTTAATATATAGATTGTTGTAATGTATTTATTGCAAAGCTTATTCAAAGATTATATTAAGTTAAAAAGTTGTTCGTATGGCTTGATGGCTTGGTCAAGCAGCTTTGAGTCACCCCAGATGCTACAAAGATGGAGCTTCTTCTAGGGTATAATACACCATATTTTATCCGGTCATTGCACTTTTAGGTTAAGTTATGTTGATCCCCACATTATGACTTAAATTTGGACAGTCATAACTTTTAAAAAGAAGATTAAATTAAATTTATTTATTTACTTATTCCCAATACCCATTTATAAAGAAATAAAAATGGTACATGCCAATATGCATTTGACACAATAAAAATGGTTGACGGAAAATATGCAGTAAATCCTTTTAAAGTGTGGAATGGTGTTTTACCATTGGATTGCATTACTATAACAATGATGATGATGATGATGATGGTTACAACAAAATAATGGTCCGTTGGTATGCACAACGCAAACTCCATGTCGATCACGAGTCAAAATAAAAAATTGCTGACAAAGCACATCAATTGAAAGTTCACAAGATTACATTAAAAAAACATAAAAAAGCATAAACCTTCAAGCACAAGGTGTAGACCTAAAAGGAGGTGGTGTTGGGAGGTTAGGTGCTTCTAGTAGAAGGCTTTGTTGAAGGAGGATTGGGTGCCACCTAGCCATCATGAGTAGTTTCAGGAGAGCTAAAGAAATAGTGATGCCTCAACTAGAAAGTTGTTGAATAAAACTACAAGCTAGACCGACCCCTACATGGGCTAGTTCCATCATGACGAACCAACGAGACCTTACACAATAGTAATAGACTTCAACCCCCTACCCCCCTGCTCCCCCTCAACCCCCCCTCTGTTGAGGAGTGCAAAAGCATTTACGACTATGAAAGTGGCTCCATTGACCCTTGGGCACTAGAGGAGGGAAACCATGGTGTGACTCATAATGTCAAGAGTGGTGGAACGATGAAAAACCCTCAAGAATGAAGAAATGCAAATGTAGAGCTCCAAATCCATTGTTTGAACGATCCCAATTGAGAGGGGAAAGGCTTAATTAAATAGTGAGGGTCGAAAGGACCCCCACATGCGTAGGACTTAGCCCTTATTAATGAGGGTTAAGCCAAGACTGCATCACAATCATTGGGTTTTGACAGATGTATCGCAACTGTTAGGGTCCAAGGACCACATTGCAGTCTCAAAACCCTGACTTTGATGAAACAAAAAACAACCAAGTCTTTTGTCAAACACTCTTCTTTCGACTTTTTCTCATTTTCACTTGATTTTCAGGGAAATTTGAATGGGTCTTCCTAAATCTCATAGGTTGGTGAAATTTGGGAAACAACCTTGACACTTGACTATGTCAGTTTGTAATTAGAGCATGTTTAGAGCCTTGGGAGAACGTAGGAGAAAAAGGGCCTTCGAGCAACGAATGAGAGTGATGTAGTAGGAAAGATGGCTAACAAAACACAGACCCTTAGAGGTAGCCAGTCGAGGAAGGAGTGTGATGAGAGGGGTAGATTAGTAGATGTCGACCCTTGAGGTAGCTAGTAAGAGAAGTTGAAGGACAAAGAAAATTGGTAGATCACTGAAAGAGTGAGGTAATCGGTAAAGGAAATGTTGTCCACCATAAGAGGTGGGTAGGGAGTGCACACGTGAAGGAAACACTCAAAGGACGAGCTATATAGGATCGCAACAGAAAGATTGGTGACAACAGTGCAAAAGTCTAGTAGCACCTATGTAGGACAGCGCTAGTAGGTGCAACAATGTGTGGCTTAAAAGAGGAGTGCCGACCAGAGAAGCAGTCGTGCATAGAGAACCTTCCAACCAGAGGGTTGGGTATAAGATGATAGAAGTGTTCTCCACCAAGCATGGGTGGGTAGAGAACAACTAGTGCAAATGCTGACAAGAGGAGTCGATTGAAGAATCAATTACGTGTAGAGCATATCTTCCAACATGACATTTGGGTAGAATATGTAGAGGAGTGCCCTCCATCGAGCGTGGATGGGTAGAGGGCGAAGAGCACGAGAGACGACTTGGTCAGGAGTCAAGGCTCTCCGTCAAGTACATGCGGGTAGAGAGCGAAAAATGCAAGAGAATATGCATGTGCTACAAAACAAGACATTGCAGACTCAACAAAGAGTCAAATTCCTCCATCAAGCGAGGATGGGTAGAGGATAGAGAGCTCAGGGGGAGGCACAAGCATTTCAAAGCAAAACAATGCAAGGAGTATGCCCTACAGATAATAGGTGGATCAAGAATGGCAAGTGCAATTTTGCACAGAAGAAGGTTGAAGTCTCCTCTGAAACAGAGCGTGTGAAGAAGGATGTGGAGTAGTGCACCAAGGGGTTGGACAAACCTTGAGAAGTGAAGGTGGTGAGGCAAGGAAAGAAAAAAAAAATTCGCCTTAGTATACCAAGTAGTGCACACATAGATCCGCTTCAAGGTGGAGGGAAATATTTAGACTGCTTAACACGAACATGAGGATTGGGAGCTTGAAGAGGGTGACATGAGACCAATCTTGAAGATATGCCTTGGGGCATCAGGAATGCCGACACCAAAGGAGAAGGGTGTCTAGGTGCAAACTGCACAAAGATAACACGCAAAGTAGGAGGAGGTGGAGAGTGAAGGTAGTCTATGTGTGCTTGTGCGAGGCACAAAGGATGCACTGAGGAAGGGTTGCCATGGGAACAACTGGAAGTAGTAGGCGACAAGGTGAAGTACATACAACCTGGAAAGACTAGTTCATGTCGACGAAAAAAGGGGTGAAGAGGTCACCCTAACGCTAGACCTAGAGCGCATGAAGAATGCAAGGTGCACGAAGAGGAGAGTCGACAAGAAAGCAGAGAGGGAGTTGCAAAATCTCTTGCAAAGGTCAGCTTGAAGATGAACCTAACTTGGCCTAAAGATAGCAAGTAGTGCACAAAGGGGCCAAGTGCGTAAGAAGGAATCGAACAGGGAGCAGAGAGGGCCTATGAAGAGATGAGGAGAGTCGATGAGAGGAGATCAACTAACATGTACAAGTTTCCAAGAGCATGAGACGAGTCGAAGAGAGAGGCCAAATAATTATAAATCAAAGCGAGAGGAGGGAAATACTGGGAATAGCATGCAAGCATGTTTTACTTGCCACAAAGGACCAACATAAATGCGCCTATAGGAACGAGAAGATGCAGGACAAGGGAAGCAAACAAAAATACTATAGAAGGGTGTTAGAGAAGCAGACTTGCATTGAGTGCAATTAGAATTGGCAGATGATCGAATCGTGGAGGCATCCAACAAA
This sequence comes from Torreya grandis, assembly GCA_037957365.1. Taxonomy (NCBI): domain Eukaryota; kingdom Viridiplantae; phylum Streptophyta; class Pinopsida; order Cupressales; family Taxaceae; genus Torreya; species Torreya grandis. Next base: position 1,563,812 of record JARHVA010001181.1, read on the forward strand.
GAAAGCAAGGATGTAGAGTTGTCATAATGCAACTGGGGCTAGCAGATTGCTGAATAATTGAAGCAACTAGCAATGGGAGGCGTACAACAAGAGGCATGATAAGGAAGCAACAAAAGATGTTGCCAAGATGAATTGTTGCCAGTGTAAAGAGGCATCTGTAGGTTGATAGATTGCCAGACTACTGAGGTTATTAGTGAAGAAAATGTGAGGATGCAAGAGTTCCTAGCGCTGAACTAACAATGAGAAGATTGTTGAATCATTGAGGCAACTAGCAAGAGGTATGAGATGAAAGGACACCCAAGGAAGAAGCTAAGTGGAGTAGAAGGTTAGTAGATTGCCAAACCATTGAGGTAACTAGAAGTAGCGTAGGATGTGCCAAAGGCCTAGAGAGAGGGTTGCCTAGGGAGCAACTGGAGGCTAAAAGATTGTCGAACCATTGAGGCAGTTAACAGAGGCACTAGTCAAAGACACAGTAGGAGACATGGAGGAGTGAAATCAAAGTTGAGTGCAATTGGGAACGAATAGATCGTCGAACAATTAGGTCTGCTAGCAGGAGCGTGAGTTGAAGGGTGCACTAGAGGATGAAGCAAAGTTGCCAAGTGCAACTAGAAGAGTGAAAATTGTTGCCCATTGGCAACTGCAAGCTAGCGGAAGCACCTTACTTTGAGGTGGTTGGTAAAGGAACCGAAGGACGAAGATGTGAGAGAAATAAGAGAGAAAATTGGAAGAAGTAACATCTAGAGAGGATGCCAGGCAAAAGCAAGGTGTGAGTAGATGCAACATGCCAAATAAGAGGCATGGGGGAGAAGAAAGAAGAGCATGAGAGTGGAGGTGCACGAGGCAAAAGCAAGACCTTAAAGAACAAGTGAGGTAGTCAACATGCAACTCTACCTAAGAAGAGGAAAGTACAAGTTGGGCCAACAAGCAAGAGCATGTGGAAGGGAGAAGAGGAGTGCATGATGAAACAAAATGCACAAATAAGCGAAGGGTTGTACAGAAGAAAGAATGTATACCTACTTGCCATGAAGGAAAGGGAGAAGCAAAGATAAAGGATCTCGTCAGGAAAGCCAAGTGGGACATTTGGCTGAAGGAAAGAAGAAGAGTGAAGGAGGAAGAGAGAAGCACAATTATGTTTGTGCACAAGAAATTGAAGGGAGAAGAATGAAAAAAAATAATCTTGACGTTGATAGAAGTGGCTGGGAGGAAGTCATCCTAAGTGAAGAGCTGCATGTGAGAAGGAAGACGGGGGAAGAATCACATTACATATCACGTAAAAGATAGAGAGGAAGGAGATAAATGAGGTGTGCATGAAGGATAGCAGTTGATGAAGGAGGTTGAAGTGGAAGAATGGAGAAGAGAAGACATTGAAGGAGCAGTTAGAAGGATATTGAGGACAAAGAAGAACACCGAAGCAAGTAGGCAAAGGAGAATGCCATGGGCAAATCCCTGACCTAAAGAGTGGTTCAACCACTTAGATCCAATGTAAATAGGGTCTTACATTTTAGTTACCTGGGGAGTTTGATATAGAAGCATCCTAGGCTAACTCGTATCCTTCAAGTTTTGGAGTGCGTGGTGGTGAAGATGAACTAGGCTAAAAGCCGCATGGAGGCACTTGTCAAAGGAGAAGCGCACGAAGGGAGCCAAGGTCGATAAGTGAGAAGAGGAAGACAAGAAAGAGTGATGCATGTAGGACCAAGGGAAAGACAATGCCCAGGTGGGATAACAAATAAAGGTTTGTGCACTCGAGTTGTGCGCATAATAGAAGCGAGATGGCATTAGGTTATGAGGAATTGAATAATACAAGAAGCACACAGGAGGCAAACAATATGGGAAAGCGAGAAGCACAACGTGAGATGATACGTATAAGGATTGAGGATGGAAAATGACAATCAACTAGCTAGCTGTAAATACAACAATTGACAAGGCAAGCGTTGATAAAGACAATATATCTAAAAGGATTTGGATTGATTATTGTTAGAATCATAGGACTTAAGGTCTGATTGAGCCATGTGATTCACGCTCATGCATTTGAAATTTGGTGCCAAAAATATGCTAGGACATCAATCAACCTATAAACTAGGCTCGCTAGTAACTGATCTCCATAACTATAAATAGGGACATTTGGCCCATGATTGGAGGTTTTTGTGAGTGGATTGTTGTTGCTAAATTCTTATGGGAGAGGTGGTTGTGAAGCAACTGAGTAGAGGTAGAGAGAGGGTAGGGGTGTAAGGGCCGAACCCTACAAGCACGAATATGAGTGAAGAAGAATAGAGTCGTGAGCTCTAGGGAGGGAGCCAAGGAGTCCCTCTTGTAAAGCTATGAAGCTTGGTATCATGTAAAATTGTTGCAGTAAATGAAATCCATTTGAGTTATCCGTTGTGCCATTGTGTATGTGGATCAAATTCAATGAGGTTTGACTTCCCTTCATTGGGAATCTAAGCCTCGACAGCATCATCGAGCCTCACAAATTTCCAAGTAGATTTGATAGAATTTTTAAAGAAAGTTATCAATCCTTGGTGCAATGCCATTGACCATGCATTGAATTGCATAAAAGGGCTCATCAAGAGAAAGAGGAGCATCACAATGTTTTTGCTCAGAAAGGTTTATTTTGAGGGGCACCACCTCTAAACAATTTTGTGAATCTTGTGCTCTTCCTCCCCAAATCTTCGTAGGCATAAATCACCAATTTGTAATGGTCCTGGGAAGTCGAAGAGATCTAGTAGATTGGTGAGGTGCTTATGGGAAAGCTCGATGGCTTCGATTTACTCTTTGGTTTGTTTGGCCCTGAGAGACTTGAAGAAATCCTTTGAGGCATGGTTCCCAATCTTGAGCCAATGCAAACAGGGCTTAATTTGTGCCCCTTAGGCTGCATGGTTATCAACAATTTTGATCTTGTGTTTGAAGGAAGCAACCATGGTTAGTAGTTGTGAGTCAAAAGGGTTTTTCTCAAGGATGAAGGAAATCCTTTGGTATTCCTTGATGACAATGCCATTGGGCTACTTCCAAACTTGTGTAATTTGCTTGCCATAGTGGCCACATAGTTGATAGCCTCATTCCACCACTCAATGTAGCTAGCAGCATATGGCGAATGTGGAAACAAATTCCACACTTTGGCAACGAGTTGGTAGTGCACTTGTGGATGAGAAGGGACATGTTCAAAAAAAATGATTGTGTGGAACTTTAAGATGGTCGCCGCTCCACTCCACTCTACAAGTGATGGGACTATGATAAAAAGGACAATTTTCAGATGGACTGTGACAACTTTCCCTTTGCAAAACTATGAAGGAGAACATGTGTTGCTTCCAAAGCATATGACACAATCCAATTGTTCAAGTACCCCATTAGTGCCAACATGAAAATTAGGCCATGTGAACCATGGCATATTATTTAGTGCACGGTGTTGGAGGAGTGGGCCCTCTAAGCCTCATCAGAGTTTAAAATAATACCATGTTTCATGTTCTCCCACACACTATATGATCAGGAGGGCCCCAGGTTTGTCCTCATGATTCTCAATCATGTTAAAGTCGACACAAATCAGTGGGGTGGAAAGGGGAAAATTGTCAGCTGGATATCAGGGCTATCATTAGAAACACAAATATTGAGAACCCCTAAGGAATGACCATCAATGTCAAGTAATACCCAAACAACTCGATGTGACAAATGTTTTCTTGAGGCAACAATTAAATGTGTAAATTTTGGTGAAACCAAAATACTAACATCCCCCTGTCCATCTTCATGTGAAGTGGAAAAGTGAGATGCGTCAGAGCATATACTCCTTAGAGAAAACTACAAAAAAACTCATGAAATATTAACTTCTTTTAAACAAATGAAATCTAAACACCCAACCATTGAAAAGTAGTGTGCACAAATAATTTGTGAGAACACTCTATGAGGTCTTGAATATTTTACTAGAGTGAATTTATTGGGAGAAATCCTCCATGAATAATTCCCACTGTCCATCCTCTATATCTTATTATGAACCAAGTGGTGTAAAATAGTTGCCTAATAATGATTGCTAGTTTGGCAAAATAAAATCTCCAACCAAAATGGAGTGACATTTAATGCCATTTACTTGCCAAAGATATTTGTTGCTACCACGAGGTGGACTGCACAATAGCTATAGGGTAGGACCATTTGTAGAGGGTGTCCCAACATGAGAACTTGATGGTAAATGATTAACTTGATAAACTTGGCTCTAAGAGGCCAATAGATCATTGTGAGATTGGGCAAGGTTAATGGAAGTAGGGGTAGCTTTATCCTTCTTTTCCTCTTGGTGCGGTTTGATAATAGTGGGAACAGAGGTCGTCTTAGGATTCTTGTTTCAAAAGACTTTTTTTTAGCCACCGTAATCCAACCATCATTCTATTGATCACCTTTTATTTTTTAGCTGATGTCGGCTTAGTGGATGGCTTTGAGCGAACCATAAGGGGACAATTACAAATTCTATGGTCATGTCCTAACATCTAAAGCATGTGTTCAGGGGATTGAAGTAGGTGACCTTCTACAACAAGTGTTTGGCTCCTACTTCAATATCAATGGACTCTTTCAAGTCCTTTGTCAAATCAACCTTGACATAAACACACTTATTAAGGCGTGCATGGTAGTATTTATCAATCTCATGACAAACCACCCATCCTATGGGTTTGACAATCTCGTCAAGAATGCCCATAAGGGAAGCGAAAGATTTAGAATCTCAACCCAGACAAGTAATTTAAGGGAGGTCTGCTCAGACACTTTGAAATTAGGTGTCCAAGGGGACAGAATCATGAAGGTATTCCTCAAGAACCAACAACTCGACCTAGAAAGAAGGGCCTAGAATTGAGCAAAATCCTTAAAAGTAGAACAAAAAAAACCCTTAGAAATATTATGGACACCAATAACTTGAAAACCCAAGGGTTCCCAGTGGTGTTGAATCCAAGCATCGAGGGAGTCCTCACAAGGGATACAACTAGCATAGTATGTAATAAGACAATTATTTTCATGCCACCTACACACATTAACATCTACTTGTAAACAACCATTAGTTTCAAGAGGATTATCAAAATTCGTCCCTCGTCTTAAACCTTGAGGATGAACTTCCAAGTTCGTTTCAACACCACCCTTCCTAATGCTAAAGGGGGGAGATTAATGTCCTCTTGGTGTGGTTTGATAATAGTGGGAACAGAGGTCGCCTTAGGATTCTTGTTTCAATATCAATGGACTCTTTCAAGTCCTTTGTCAAATCAACCTTGACATAAATACACTTATTAAGGCGTGCATGATAGTATTTATCAACCTCATGACAAACCACCCATCCTATGGGTTTGACAATCTCGTCAAGGAATGCCCATAAGGGAAGCAAAAGACTTAGAATCTCAACCCAGACAAGTAATTTAAGGGAGGTCTGCTCAGACACTTTAAAATTAGGTGTCCAAGGGTACACAATCATGAAGGTATTCCTCAAGAACCAACAACTCGACCTAGAAAGAAGGGCCTAGAATCGAGTGGGATCCTTAAAGTAGAACAAAAAAAACCCTTAGAAAGATTATGGACACCAATAACTTGAAAACCCAAGGGTTCCCAGTGGTGTTGAATCCAAGCATTGAGGGAGTCCTCACAAGGGATACAACCATCATAGTATGTAATAAGACAATTATTTTCATACCACCTACACACATTAACATCTACTTGTAAACAACCATTACTTTCAAGAGGGTTATCAAAATTTGTACCTCGTCTTAAACCTTGAGGATGAACTTCCAAGTTCGTTTCGGCACCACCCTTCCTAACGCTGATAACAATGGTTGCAACAAATTGTTCTAGGGCCATTTAAAGAAAGATAATATACATAAAGTGGGGAGATAATGTCCAATAAATGTGAGTTTAGTCTTGGAAGACCTGCATAGGCGGAATGAAAATAGGGTGAGACAAGCTAACAATGCACAAGACAAACATGCAAACCTTAGTAGAGCAAGTTTCTCAAATTTCTTTTCTCTTGCAAGTATCAAAAGGGAATGTGGAATAGTGTTTTGTTAGAATAGCTCTCAACATTCTTAATTTTTTTTTTGCTTCATTGTCTTTTTAGAAAAGAGAATGTCATTTTTGTTCTTTAGGGCTAGTGGAGACCTAGTGACACAACATCATGGTGTGCCATACTTACAAGGATATCAAAATCAAATACACCACCACCTTGAAAGTTGACTACTTGATTACCTGAAGAGGAGAGATTAGCAAAAACATATGATTTTTTCATCAAGATATATGGTATAAGATCTAGTATAAAAACTGAAATGAATATCACACAAATGTAGCTTGACACCCTATTTTAGAGGGTTATTTGTACACAACAACTTAGTCATTAATGTCTTGTCCCATAGACTGCTTGGTCTTGTGGGAGTTATTAAAATCATTCATTCATTTATTCATTCATCGCCTTGATTGTCTTCAACATCATTGATCACGCATCTAGAGATTTCCTTTTGTCTAGTTGAGGTTGTGTTCACATCAATTGCAAGGCAAGATTGATCATCATATTCCTTCAATTTGTCAGCTTTGCTCCCTCCATGAGTTGGATATCAAAGAGCACTTCATTTTCAAAGTCTTATTTATTATGAGATCTGGGGGAGATACCATTATCTTTATAGAGAGTAGAATAACTCTCTATCCACTTTCTTCCAATACCCAAAGTAACAACTATTGGGCATTTTTCTTTGGCAGGTTGTCACCCTCCAATGTAGGCCCCTACTACGCGGATAACCTTTCTTTCAATACATCATGGAGGTTGTTGGAATTAAGCACCCTTTAGATATTGTTGCTTCACACACTGAGGGGGATAGGTTAAAGAAGTGATGTTTATCTCTACATAACACTACTACTAAGGTACACCTACACACTAACTCTCGATGACAATGATAAGCCCTTGCTCGAATTCATGGATCTACTCCTCAACATTGTGGATATACTCCCTCGCAACCACTTCACAGTGCATAAGGGAAAACACATATTACAAGATTAATCGTTGCCACAAGGGTTTCTTTGACTTTGGATGTTAGGATATATCTTACAAGGAGTGCTTTGCTTCCTCCTAGGATTACCCAACCTCACCCGCTCAAACCTAGACAAACCAAGATGAGCATTGCTAGATCTTACATTGACCCTTTCATAGTAATAGACAATTGACACTAATGGTTCATCTATTCTAGGCATGGTCCAAGATGTTTGATGGGATTACCATTTAATCTTTCGTATTTTCATCAATGCATGCCCTTTGGGGGTTCTTACTCTCTGCGCCTTGCCTGACCGCCCCGCCCCATCTTCCCCCCAGCGCATGGCTTTTTATTATGGTACCCTAACCTCATGGGTTGGAGGCTTTACCATGTTGGGTGCACCCCTCTTTTATTTTTAGTACTTTTGTTCTTTTATTTAGTTAGCCATTATTCCTAGGGTCCTTACCTTAGCTCTTTCTATTGTAATTAGAGATGAATTCTCAAGGTCCATTGACCTACTTTTGATCATTCATGGACATTAATATAATTTATCTCCTCTTTTTCAATACCATTATACTGTGAAATGACATTTGTGCAATGTCTTATAGTGATGGTTGAGACATTCAGGGAAAGGGAAGAAAATATACTTGAATATTTTCTTAATATGAATATTCATTTTTAAATTGAATTAAAAATAATAATTTTATTTAACTACCTTTAAATCATCATATCATTCTCAAACACTTTGATTTCATTTAAAATTCATTTTTATACAACGAGAATTTTCATATTCAACAATTTTTTTTAAAAAAATGACATTTTGTGTGTACCCCCAAAACTGCAGATTTGCCAAAGCTTAAAGATCAAATAATATCCAAATAGTCTAATTGTTAGAATGATTTTATGTAAGAGATTTTATGTGGCCGCAGGGGAAGACGGGTTGAAAATAGAAAAAAAGGTAAACAAATTATTAAATATGAATGTTGTGATTATTTTTTAAATAAAGCCCGTAAAATTGCATTGTACAACAATCTTTCCGGAAAGTACCATACAATTTTGAATAAATTTGATAATGTTATGGTAGCATACTTACATCAAACTATGTTACAAGAATAAAGGCTCTATTTTGAGCTTATGAAAAAAAAATAGGTTACATTAAGATCACTAAGATATGAGCCTTGTAGCCATTGTCGAAGCTTTATGTTCAAGTTGCCTCGGGAATTATATATTTTTGGGTGATGTATAGAGAAAACAACACTACACTCGTATTGGCATTGTATGAGGCTGCTTTAAGTAAAATCCAAATTTAACTTCTTTCAGTTCTGGGATGTTGCAGAGTATTGAAATAGCAATCGCTTTCCTCCAGAAGGGATGGACTGAAAAAGAATCCTCAACCTGCTGCTAAGCTGGTATAACAGAGTCCATTGTGTGGCCATTTCCGACTCCTTAAGCTGTCTTACAACAGATGCCTGGAAATACAAATATTAGATTATTTAAAAAGCAATGTCTCGTTTAATAAATGACATATTTAAACACCAATGAAAAATCATTTGATGCCTTTGTGGCTTTCTGATTTGTTATGAAAAGTTATCATAAACTAACCATGAAAGTACAATCAACATCCGGACCTTATACTTACGGTTTTCCCTTTACCTATGTTAGGGTTCTCACCATTTATTGACGTGTATCTAAACTAAGATTACTAGCCCTTACACACAGAATTAGCCGCTAAAACACGCATGAGTAAAACATAAACTACAGAAAGTAGTGCAAAAGAGGATTGATGCATCTAAAGTACATTTATTAAATTTTGAGAATATTTTCAAACACTCTTCCGTATAGATTTTTATTTTTATTTTTTTTTAAATTTAACATCTACAAAGCTAAATAAATAGTCTATGAGATAACCAGCTCAGTCATTTGTTTTTGTCTTGTATTTTTTCTTTTATTTAAAGATAAAATGAGTTCTCCAATTTTCTCCAAAGACCCCTCTACAAACAAATCATGCCAAGAAATTGCTGTCGAGAGGTCCACATATTTTGCCCTGATGTATGTGTAAGTGTCGCAATCTAAAATAAAGTGCTTTTCAGATTCAATTACCCTTGCATTGCAGAATTCACTCTCTTCCCAAATTTCTTTAAGCCTTTCCCACCTTCCCATTTCGCATCGAAGTTGATGGGAATTAGTTCTATATTAAACAATCAAAATCTTAACTCTTCAAGAAATATTCGCCCCAATATAAACTTTTTGTGGATCACAATGTTTCCTCTCAAAAATAAAAGAAAAACATAGACTTTTTGACAATCCTGGTATGTTCTCATTATTGTCATTATATAAACCCGTTCAGTTGAGAATTTAAAAAGAAAAGTTACATATGTTTCTCATTGACCTTGGCCGTTTATTTTCATCAGTGTCTCAAATAGCAAGCAAAGACAACGGAAACAATCCATACGTAAAGCTCTAGATATTTATATAAAGTACCTTTTTTAAAGCTAACCTTTTATATTTAAGTTGAAAGAGCGTCCGATTGTAAAGTCTTGAATATGCATAAGAAAAAAGATATCTTTTTAATTTTAAATGAACAGTTGAATTGGCTTATAAACAATTATCATATTTGAAGAGGCCTACCACAGCACACAGCTGTATTCATTGATCTTTTCACTAATCTCACAACTCTACATTAATACTTTAAAGATTTCAAAATCTAAAAAGTGTGTCATGTGTCATTTTTTCAAATAAAAGTAAAAAAATAATAAATTTAATATTTTAAGTTGTTTATATGACTTATTTTTTATTAACAATTTAATATTAAGTGGAAAAAAAAGAAAATTAAATTAAAAAAAAGTGAAAAGTAAAATCCTAAATTTAAAAGTATAATCAATCTTAAAAATGACAACTGAGTCTATATATTAAGAGTTTTTATTGTGAATCATTCAATTTTTATTATTAATATTTTTCAATTGATTGAGCCTTTCAGTTCATCGATTTTCAGCAAAAGGTGAAAATTTTACAATTGGGATAAATTGCGAGGACAAAACCCATCACCGTTTATATTTAGGTTTGAGAATGAAAACCCTCTAAACATTTGAGGTAATTTCAATCAAAAATTACAAGTGTGCTCCATCGAAATCCTCAAACATCAATTCAACAAAACACTAGGTTTTAGATTTGTAAGTTTTCATTTTGGTGGAAGGTATAATGTTATTGCCGGCATATCACAATCTAAGGCAACAACATCCTTGGCACATCATTTAATACAACGCTGACTCAGTTTGTTGGCAGAGTTTCCAACAGATGCAAAATTAAGATCACAATTTATAGTAAGATTTCAGTTGTCAAGTATAGAGAACACAACAAAGGGGGGTTTCTAGGGCCGACCAAGGATCACAAAAGTTTCATAAAATATTTTTTTGTCCTTTTAAAAATTAGGGTTTGCAAAAATAAGAACAACAAATAAATTCCATTATTTTAACAACACACTGCCCTTCCAACAAGTATAAGGTTAGAATTTCATAAATATTGCTAGCATTCCTTTGTAATTTAATTTTGACAATAAACCTATTAAAATTTGAAATAAAGTTGATACTCCCTGTGAAATTACAATTTTGTTATATTTTTGAAAAAAAATGTAGAATCATTTAATTAATTGTCAATCTATAAAACAAGGGTTATGTAAAATTCAAAACGGTTCAAATTTCTCTTGTAAGGGACATTACAATGGTATTAGAATTGATAATTTTTCTAGCTTGTTGGGAAAAATTAATATTTTGCAAATACTATATGATGCATACCCTATGAACTACGTTACTAGATACTGCAGGTAAAGTTCCTGGATATGCTTGAAAACGCAGATACTTGAAAACACAGATACGGTATGATCCACTTACAATACAGCCAGGCAACATATATTCCCCATGGGTCGTGCAAATAAAAAAATATTTTAATTTTTTTTCACTTAATTTAAACAAGGTCAAACGCAGCAGTCAAACCCTAAAGGCTAAAAGCAAACTGCGTTGATTTTATCCTCCGTCGCGTTTATCTTATCCTCCGCTGCATTTTGGAACTTGAAGCTGCGTGTTTGAACTTGACGCTGTGTGACTGCTGATAGACGTATCCGACTGTATCCGAGGGGGGAAGACATGCCCTGGCCGTATCCCCCACGGATCGTGCAAATAGAAAAATATTTTAATTTTTTTCACTTTATTAAAAAAAGAAGTCAAACGCAATAGTCAAACCCTAAAGACTAAAAGCAAACTGCGTTTATTTTATCCTCCGCCGCGTTTATCTTATCCTCTGTTGCATTTTGGAACTTGAAGCTGCGTGTTTGAACTTGAAGCTATGTGATTCCAGCGTTTGAACTTGAAGCTGCATGACTACTGCATGTGATCCCTGTGTCTGCGTGTGATCCCTGCATCTACGTTTGATCCCGTCATCCATGGCCATCGTCTCAGACATAGATAATGAGTTTCGTTTATTTTTTTCTCTAAAGTTAAACTATAGAGTACATAGTTTAGGGTTTACATTTATAAACTATAGAGTATATAGTTTATAATTTTTTTCTTAACTTTTTAAATTGAAATTTTAATAAATAATGTTAAAACTTAATATTTACGTTTATATAGAGTTAGACTATATAATTTATATAATTATATTTATAAATTATGTTAATATATGTTTGTTTTTATATATATATATATATTAACATAATTTATAAACTATAAATTATATTAATATATATGCAAAAATAAACATATACATTATATTATTAAGAGCATTACTATTATTAAATAGTATAACAAACTCAAGGTATTAGATTTTAGTATAGTATTAAATTTTAAATTATTAATTAGTTTAAACTTTATATTTATTATTTTATATCAAGGTAAATTTTTGTGTTTTACTATTTGTATTTTTAAATTTAAATTTGTTAGTATTTAAATATTTTAGTTTGTTTATATTTAAATTTTATATATTTTATTTTTTAATATTTATTAACCGTTATTTTTACAAATACCAAATACAATGATTATGTTTTTAATTTTAATAGTAATTGTTTTTTTTTTATAGTTTTTATCATTAAATTTTAATGATGATTTTTTGTGTTATGAGGGGCTATAAGCCTATAGGGATTTGCTAGAAATTAGAATGTCTCAAATTGCAAGTGTTAGTTCAGTGGGGCAAAGGGATAACCCCCAAATTTGATTTGCAAACGTCCCTTTGAAAATGTGACAATATTAGAATAGATATCTGAAAGAATGTGTTTTCATTGACTTTGCTTAGAGCGTAACAGTAAAGTCAAGAGCTCATATAGTCTAGTGAAAGCTTATTTGTGTGCGATTTCTGGTATTGGAATCAGAGTTTGTGAGGGCCAAGCATAGGTGGAACGCCGAAAAAAGGCTTGCCACAGGGAAAGATCCTTGCATACGTCAAAAAACAAGAAGAGACAGATGCCATTGTGGGGCAAAAATCGAAGCATCTTTGAAAAAGAAAAGATCACCCCCCTGTAGATCCATCTTGTGCTAATATGGTGACCCCATCACACCCCTTTCTTGCTACACCCATTGCCGCTGAAGAGGAAGAAGATTCATCTCTTGGTCGTAAGAGAACAAAAAATGCAGGCCCTTTGAAAAGGGCATTCCAAAATGACTCCGGGGAGAGTGGAGCAGAGCATTGCGCATTGTATTTACGAATGTGGGTTGTCATTTAATACTATTAGATCACCATATTGATAGGGAATGGTGAGATCTGTCAACGTTGCGCCTAAAAAGTTTGTCACCCCAGAGTATGAAAAGGTGTGCACCACCTTATTGACAAAAGAAAGAAAACACATCGAAGATGCATTAAAGCCCATCAAAGATTCATGGATTGAAACAAGAGTGTCCATTTTTGATGGATGGAAAAATACGACGAATGAAAAGATACAACAAATAGGCCATTGATTAATGTGATTACAATGAGCCCTAAAGAAGCAATGTTTTTGAAAGCCGTTGATTGTGAAGGGCAAGTGAAGGATACGCAATTCATTGCTAACATCTTAATAGAGTCCATTGAGGTAGTGAGGCCTCAAAACATTGTCCAAGTTGCAATAGACAATGCTTAAAATTGCAGAGCTATGGGCATGTTGGTTGAAGAAAGGTATGGGCATATATTTTGGACACCTTGTGTCGTTCATTCCCTCAACCCTATGTTGCAAAAGTTGGGCACAAAAATTGACTGGATCAAACAAGTCTATGAAGAGGCGAATGAGATCCAAATGTTTATAACCAACCATCACATGTCCCAAGCCATCTTTAGGACCTTCTCAAAATTATAATTGTTAAAGATAACTCTTGATTTCATTTAATTTTGTAAGTTTTAAGTTTGTAGTGTTTTTATTTTTGAAAAAAATTTTAAGTTTATTTATTTATTTTAATTTTGTATTAGGTTGTTGAGATTCGATTTGCCTGACACACCATTTTCTTGAGACGACTTGTTAAGGTGCATGAAGCATTGAGTAGCATGGTTATCAACAACCTTTGGAGTGTATGGAGGCAGGGAAACAATAAGAGGGCCACAAAAGTGAAAGGGTGGATTCTTGATGATGCGTGGTGAGAACATGTAGAGTATTTGTTGAGTTTCACTGAGCCCATCATCAGCATGTTGAGATATGTGGACATGGATCATTCATGTTTGGGTGAGATTTATGATGGAATTGACTCAATCATTGAGAACATTAAATCCACCATAAATGCCAAAGAGTAAGATCCCATGGAGAGGTTCTTCAAGGAAGTGCAATCGCATCTCATTAAAAGGTGGAACAAAATGACCACCCCATTACATCTCCTTGCTTTTGCCTTGACATCCAAATACTACAATACAAACATTCTTTCTTTGACCAAGAAGGTTGCACCATATAGAGATGTTGAGGTTGCCGAGGGATATAAGACAACATTCTCTAGAATCTTTCCCGATCTAGAGGTAGAAGACCAAGTCAGAGAAGAGTTTCTGCGTTTCATATCCTTGGTGGGTCACTCCCTTGGTATTATCCATGAAAAGTACAAGATGAATGCTCACTTTTGGTGATACCTCCATGAGCAAGCATCCACGCACTTTCAAACACTTGCAATAAAAGTTCTATCACAAGTAAGATTTTAATTTTTTTATTCGACCCTTCTTTTGACCTTTTTGATGTTTTGTTTTAAGTTTTAGTCTTTTAATTTTTAATTTTTTATAAATTCTAATTCACTTTGTGGATTCAATAGGTTGCAAGTTCCTCTTCAGCTGAGCGGAGTTGGGGCAGCTATGGCTTTATCCACTCAGTTAAATGCAACAAGTTGGCTACAAAAAAGACAGAGGATTTGGTTTATGTGCATTCCAACTTACGTCTTTTCTCACATAAACAACCTCAATACAACAAAAGGCCAACAAAGTTGTGGGATGTGAACCCGGAGACTGCTGATTTAGATGCCTTCTTTACATACCTTTCTTTATTTGACACGGAGCTAGATAGTGCTTCACACGACTTGCATGGTGGAGCTAGTGGGAGTGGCACTGCTATTGCTCGTGGTTCTAATGAACCACATGATGATGAAGACATTGCAGGGGAAGAAGAATATACTATATAATGAATAATGAAAATGTTGATTTTTTCCTATTTTTGTCCATACATTGTAACATTTGCACCATGTTCCTGTTATAATTTATAAAACTAATATAAGTTCGACTATTGAATATTATGATATTTGGCATTGAATTATGAGTATATATTTTGTGGTTATATAACTTATTTGAAGTTATTTTGTTTCCTCTGCATATTGCATGGTTAATTTTCCTTATATGGCTATATTTTTAAATTTTGATTTTTTTATATTTTTGTACAACTATATCCAGCGATAGCCCCCCTCCAAAAAAAAAAAATTGTCATATACCTGTATCCGATACTCATACCCGTATCTGTATCTGCAACTTACTCTGTGAATCATAGAGTTAATAGGTAAAGATGATTGGGAATAAAACTTTAGAGAGCAGGGAAAAAACTTGAGCAGCCACCTCAATCAAAAAATGTTTTACTTGATATTTTGGAGAAAGTGACAAACTGTTTGTCCATGATAAGACAGATTATGAGCCTATGTTATAGGTGTGAGTCCATCAATGACTTATTTGGCTAAGCCCAAGCTTTTGAATCACTTAGATCCAGATGTGAAGCATGTAGTTATCACTTGTATTAGTGAAATTACAAGAATAACAACCCCTGAAAACCCATACAACACTACCACAAGGGAAATATATTATTTGATTGTCAAAAACTTCCGAGATATAGATAAAATCAGAAGTCTTTATTTTATTAAGAGGGTTATAATTTTAGAAATTGTTGCAAAAGTCAAAGCTTGTGTTATAATGTTAGATCTTGAATGTGATGATCTTGTTCTCCAAATGTTTGAACATTTCTTTGCTAGTATTCATAAAAATCATGTAGAAAATATTGTTGCCTCAATGTAAACAATTATGACATTGACTTTGAATGAGAGTGACAATGATTTCTAGCCACTCCTATCAATTTTATTGACTAATGTGAGAAAGGATGTGTGGAAAGTTTCATTAGCAGCGTGTGCACTGACTAAAAGTGTGGTTGATCAATGTGAAGAAAATTTGGAACCATACTTAACAACAAAAATGATCGCTGAATTGAACAAGAACTTTCAAAAAAATAGCAACAAAAACGATCTTAGAAGACAAAAACTTTGCTTCTCATACAAAAAATCTTGGGAGCCAAGCCACAATTGTCTAGGCAAAGGACATGTAGAAGTGTTCCCAGATGAAGAACCAAAAAAAAGTGTTAGATGCAACAGATCTGAAAGGGTTGAGGAAGCATAAATTGATGAAAAAACATCAACATTAAAGTTAGATGAATTATAACAGTCCATCCAAGAGCAAACAAAGAAAGTAGAGTAGATGATTGAAGAGTTACAACTGTTAATAACATAAAAAAAATAGGTGCAAGAATTAACAGAGTTGGATAGTACAAAAAGGCTCATTGAAGATCTAACTCTTAAGTTTGCAAAGTGTTCAAATTGTAACGAATAACAACCCTATGGTTGAGGTAAATGTTGCTAGCACTAGGCGTATAGTCAGTCTTGCAGATTTGCAAATAGTAAAGAGTACATTGGAAACAATGTAATCATAATATCTGCATATGATTAAAGACAAATATTGTCATTGGAATTGCAAAAGAGGTCTTAACTTCATCTAAGGAATTACTGGAAAGGGTTGATGTCCTCCTTATGAAGTCCAGCTCAATTTCTTCTTTACTTCATAAGACAAAAATACCACAAATTGTTGCAACTGCTTTTAGTGAGATGAATAGAGAATTTATTCCATGAAGAACAATTTCCAAGGAAGTCAAAAGAAACAAATTCAGAGTTGAGCATAACTGAGACAGTGGAAGAAGCAACACAAAGACGAATAGAAGAAACATAGTTTGGTTTGGGATCTTGGTTTTTGCAAGATGGTTTAGGCATTGCTTGAGGTCAAGCAATCTTTGGGAAGGGCGAGAAAAAATAAAAAAATAATAAAATTAATATTTTAAGTTGTCTAAGTGACTTTATATTTTATTTAAAAAAATGACTTAATGTTACTTTATTATTATTATAAATAAAAGAAAAGGGTGAGAAAAGAGAAAAGTGCAAATAAAAGAAAATAGTAAAAGTGAAAAGTAAAACCCTAAACCTAAGTATAGCCCTAATCCTAAAAGTGACAATTAAATCTATATATTGAGAGTGCTCATTATAGATCATTCAATTCTTATTATCAATATTTCTCATTAGATCGAGCCTTCTAGTTTATCAGTTTTCAACATAAAGACAAAAACCCTTATAGTTGGGACAAATTGTGAGGATGGAAACCCTCGCCAATGAGAGTCCTCATTAAAAAATCATTCAACTTTTATTATCAATATTTCTCAATTGATTGAGCCTTCCAATTCATCGGTTTTTATCATAAGGATGAAAGCCCTCATAGTTGGGACGAATTGTTAGGATGGAAACCCTCACCATTCACATTTAGATTTGAAGACAAAAACTCTCTAAACCTTTGGGGTAATTTCATCCAGAAATTGCGAGTGTGCCACATCAAAATATTCAAACATCAATTCAGTGGAGCACTACGATTTTAGATTTGTAAGTTTTCATCTTGGCGTAGGGTTTAATGGTAAGACTATAGATCACAACCTAAAGCAACAACCTAGGCACATCTTAATATAGTAATGCCGACCGAGTTTGTTGGCAAAATTTCCACTAGGAGCATAAATAAGATCATAGCTTATAGTAGGGTTTCAACCGCTCAATATAGAGAATGCAATTGACAGTAGGGTTTCCAACGATGACCAAGAGATCATAAGGGTTTCATAGAATATTCTTTTGCCCTTTTAAAGATTAGGGTTTGCAGAAATAAGAACAATAAATAAACTCCAACATTTTAGCAACATGAAGTATCGAGAATATGTACGTGTTGAGACTGGCACAAATCGGTATAATTAATCGCAACCCGTCTGCTAATTTTGTGATTTGATACTTGGCTTAGCTTTTCGACCACTCTTGTGCTAGTTTTACGTTTTTGATCCTTCTTTTTGAGTATTTGTGGAAAAAAAAACAGAGAGGAGAGCTCTAACGGGAATTGTGTTTGCCTTACAGGGCGGATGCGAAGGTTGTTGTATGGATAAAATCTGAGGACAGATGAAACAGAACAAAGGACCTACAATGGAAAGAGAACCATCTAGGATGAATTTCACGGACGCTATACATGGTGGGTAGATAAGATAATTATATTAATGTCCAACAAATGACCACAAAGGTAGGTCAATGGGATTGCACTATACAAAGCCAAAGGACCCAGTAGGAAGACCTAAATAGGTCCTCCGAAAACAACAATAGTGAGAAAGATAGGAGAAGAAGAAGAGGAAGAAGCAGCATGGGCCGAAGAGGCCAAGAGAGTAAAGGAGAGGTGGAGGGTGCCAAAGAGGAGGGAGGCAGAGGAGGAGCCCCATCCCCAACATCCTCACCCAGTATCCAAGGCCGACTGAAAATAACTGGTGATATGTCGGTGCCTGGTAGTTGGAGCTGTGGAAAGTCTAAAATGACTGTCTGGGAGAGATGCAAGCCCTAATCGTCTGCCTAGGGGCCCCTCGACGAGTGTCATCCTGGAAGCCTCTGGTGTGGGGGGTAGTGCCCCGAGTCTTGACAGACTGGGTTTGGGGGTCCGCACTAGTGTCTAGATGCTGCTTGGTGCCTTTCTTAGGGGGAAGCACCGTAAAGGAGGTAATTTGTCTAGTCGTCGTTTGTCTGAAAGGAGGGTTAAGGGTCTCATCATGGAGTCTGAGAGTCCCCTAAAGATAGAGAGCAAGGCATCTCTGGTTGTAGTATCTGACGAAAGCTGCAAAAGATGGGCACTCTCGAAACAGGGAATGGAATCTCCCTATGATCTCGTAGTAGATGGGGCACCAAAAAATGAAATGTTCTTCAATTTCAACTTCCTGGAGTGAGCAAAGCTGAGAAATCCTCTCAGAGAGGTCCAACTGGTGATCATATTCTACCTGAACTCTGTGAGAGCCAACTCTTCAATGACCTAAGGATATGCGAAGAGCCTGCAATCAATGCCGAGAAATATATGTAGGTCAAATAATTAGCCCATCGTTGACCTCAAGGAACTGCGTAGCATGGAAGGCCATCTTCAAACATAACCCCTTTGGAAGGTTGGTCCAAGTGTACTGGATGAACTATCTGTAACTGTCATCTCTGATAATTCTGTGCAGATCCTGGTAGAATGTTTTAATGGAGATAAACAACAAAGACCACTAAGGATGCCCCAATTCAATCCTAGGAAAAATGATAAGGGTTGTATGAGGACTATTGAGGGAAATCGGTGGTGAAGATCCAAACGTTGGATATTCAAGGTGAAATTGATGACCTAGAGAATTGAGCTCTGATTGTTTGACTTCTAGGGTTTTGCCCTCATCCACAGGGTTTTAAGGAATGGGCATTGAAAAATTGGCATACAAAAGGTGAGTTTTCAATCTCAGAGTTTCCAAATGGATATTTTCTAGTTTATTTTGTTACTAGGGAAGATGGGGAAAATATTTTCCAAGGCGGACCATGGTTTTATGGAAGCGCTGGGTTGTTTATGAAACCCTGGCACCCAATGTTCAGAGCTGAAAAAGAATTGCCGACAGTGGCTCCAATATGGTTGAGACTGTTTGGATTACCAACGGAATATTGGAATCAATCAATTTTTACAACAATTGGTAACATATTGGGGACGTATATAATCGCTGCTAAAAGTTCACTACATTTGGAGTAGATGATATATGCCCAAATTTGTGTTCTGGTAGATCTTAATAAACCCTTACCATGCAAAGTTACTTTGGATGCGGGCAAAGAAAAGTGGGAATAGGCGGTGGACTATGAAAATATCTCGTTCTGATGTAGGGTTTGTCATAAATATGGACATTTGGTGAAGAATTGTCCACATAGAGTGTCAGAACAAAAATCAAAGGAAAAAAAATAAAGAGGATTTTATAATCCCTAAGAAAAGAAAACTGCGAAGAAAAATATGGTCGTGAATGATACAACAAATAATATTAATAGCTTTGTTGCTCTTCAAGTTGAGAATGAGGATATTGAAAATGAAGAATTTATGGAGTCACAGATACCAAAAACCTAGTATAATAATCCTCTTCCTTTGATAGAGATGACGAACACTAAAGAGTTAAATAATTAGGCTTAATATCAGTAAATAATTGTGTAGAGGAAAAGGCTACGACAATGAAGAGTTATCATAGGAAAACAAAGTTCCAAGATAACTTTGATCCAGGTATTATACAAGAAGAAGCAACTGCTGAAATGTATAAAGCCTTGGTGATAGTGCCAAATGTTACAGAAATTTAAAATGTAGAGATTCCCTTACGGGTGCATCAGGAAAAGAGTAAGAAAATGAAGATGGATTCTAATTTTAATGTGGGAAGGAAATCTAACTTGATAAATCTTCAAAACGAATGGCACAAGCTGACTTCAACTAGAAAAGTGAGGGATTTATCCCAAATCTTCATTCAAAACTCCCAATGAAGGCGATCACATGGATATTAGAGGGTTGGAAGGGAGCCCTTCTAAGGTAAATGAGATTAAGACAATGATACATATTCATAATCCACAAATGATGTTTATTCAAGAGACAAAGGCATCGGCGGAACTGATGAATGTTCTGGTGACTCGGATGTGGCCACAGGCTCAGGTGAGTTCTCTTGGTTCTCAAGGGGCTTCAGGTGGAGTTACATGTATATGGGATCCAAAGAAGATTGTTGTTTTGAATTCTAGTGGTAGTAGTGGTGTGTTATTTTTGTTGACACAATCTAGGGAAGATTCTAAGCAGATTCTTTTTATTATTGTCTATATCCCAAATTCTTCAGAAGATAAGTTATCACAGTGGCAAATTATGATTAAATATCATTCGGATGCTTCTCTAATAGTAGGAGGAGATTTCAATACTATCTTAAGTTTGGAAGAAAAAAAGGGGGTGTAGCTGCATTAGATCAAGTACACAAAATATGATAGGATTTATGCAAAATCTTCACTTGGTAGATGTTAAACTGAGGAATGGTCTAATGACTTGGACTAATAAGAGGCAGGGGTAGGAATGTATTCTTGAAAGATTAGACAGGTTTCTGCTGTTAGAGGACTGTTGGATGAGAGACTATGCTCCTTAGGTTAGTACACTGGATAATGTAGGCTTAGAGCATTGGCCCGTGTGTCTGGAACTTGGAAGAACATATCCATGTCATGCTCCTTTTAGATTCCAATCGATGTGGATTCGCCATGATAATATTCGAGATTTGATTAAGCAGTGGTGGATAGAAGGTAAGCCAAAGTATGGGACACATGTATATCTTTGTCAAACTATTGAATTTTTCGAAAAACAAATTGAATAAATGGAATTCGCAAGAGTTTGGGGATGTGAAGGAAAAAAAGAAACAGGGATTAAAACAATTGGAGGTTAATGTGGAAATAAGACATGTAAGGCTAACTGCAAATCTAGGTAAAAATAAATTTAAGTTAAATGCTGATCTTCAAGAGTGGGAGCGAAGGGAAGAAATTCTCTAGAGGCAAAAGTCAAGAATATAGTGGCTTAAGAAGGGGGATAAGAACACAACTTATTTTCATAAATCATTGCAAGCAAGAAGAGATTATAATTACATTAATTTCTTAAAATGTAATGTCCCCTCTTTAGCAATTGTCAGCGATGTTGCTGCTAGCCTAGTTTTGCATGACCCTGAGGGCTAGCGAGGAGTTTAGAGGGATCTTGGAGTGATTTGGCCTAGTCATTCCTAGTTTAGGTCAATTGGAGTTTGTTTGTGGAGTCTTTGGATGGAATTACTATTTATAGTAATTTGATTGGGCATCAGAGTTGGCATATTTCTAATGATTGGACTTGGAGCTTTCCGACAAGCTATCCCTTGCTTCATTTCGAGTCCGATTGATATATTATTTTAATACCTAAAGTTTATTTAAGTAGCATTTAAATTAAATGTTAAAATGATAGTGTTATTTTAATATTATTTATGTTGGGTTGTGTGTTTGAGAGGGGACGCTCAAAGGAGACATAAAATGTCATTTTATATTATATTATTTTAAAACACTTTATCCCACATTGCTTGTGAAAAGTGGGTCAACCCTATGAAGTAGAAATAAAAGGACAGCTGGTGGCCATTGTTCAGCAAGTTGAATATCAAAAGAAAATTGATGTGTGAGTTGCAGATCCGTTCTTGGCATTAGAGGACGTCTATCCTCTTTTGTAACATTCTAGACATCAATCCCTTGGGGTTTGGCCTTTGGAATCCATTGTCATCAGCTTCATTATCAGGTAGATTGGGCGCGTTTCTAACTACAGGGAGATTTGATGTTTTGCTCATATCTTTTTCATCACTCATCCGACGCTTATGCTACTTTGGGGGAATGATTTTATGAAGATACTGAAGACAAAAACATTGTAGCAGCACTATTCATGTGGGTACTGTTTATGCAGCACTATTCATGTGGTTACTATACATGCATCACTATTCACGTCGCTGTAGCAGCAGGTCTAAATAACATTTGCTAGAGCATTATGTCAATAATATTGGACCAATTAGTGAGTTGATAATCTGCCATGTATTTGATTTTATTAAATTCTGAAAATAACATCTTATCAACAATAATACAATTTCCAATCTACATATCATTGTACTTTCTTTTTGTTCATGTTGTGTGATTTTCAATTCCATGCAATCAAACAATATAAACGTCCCATTTCCGAAGTCATAAGGGGTTAAATTAGTAAACAAAGGAATAAGGAGTTGGATGCAAACTGTTTGACAAAATTCCTATCAACAGTTGTCTTAGTAATTGGGCATTTAAGGGTGCCCACTACAGTGGTATCAGAGCCTAGTTTACCTGCCATCCTATGGAGGCATTATAGGAAATTTAGAACAAGGGAGAGGGAAAAGTATTTGACGAAATGTCAAAACACTAAAATCAGGTTAAGGAAGTCTGTTTGAGCATGTGACAGGGGCCTTATAACTTTCGCACTTCCAGAGTAAGACAAAATAGGATTTTGGACTTGCAGAGCGAACAGTCTAGTTCATCCGTGCAGGTGGACATAGAATCCAGTCATATAGACATAGAGGAGATATTCTTTGATCAGGATAGCAATATGGGTGACCGCGATGACAGTTATACAGGACTAGGTGGAGGCAGGAATACCGGTCCAGATCAGGGGGAGGTAATGTTCAAACAGTTACTGGATACATTAGAGCAGGGGCAACATATGCAGCAGGGGCAGAATAGGCAAATGGACATGATGCTGCAGCTTATGGCTAGACAGATGGGCCTCAACGTTAATCCAGGTGATGCCAACAATGGAAACAATAACAATGGGGGCAATGATAATAATGAATGCCGAGGCAACAACAATGGCCCTGAGAATAACATTAATGGTAATAATAATGGACATGGCAACAATGGGAATGACGCTGAAAACTTTAGACACGTTGTATGCCCAGCTCGGACAACGAGCTTGAGACCTCTTCTACCCACTTTCCCACCCAGAGATACGGTTCAACTAGTAAACGAACCGCAGATTACCGAGTTACAGGATCAGTTCAAGAGGGACTGGGACACTAGCAGACTAGAGTTTCAGGCAGAAATTTCGCTCACAGATTATATGGACTTGAGGATGAGACACATGCTTAGAGCGGGAGGGAGGAATCAAAACTTTGAGCTAAGAAAGAAAGTTGGAAAACTTTCATTACCTTATTATGATGCTTCAGGGAAGATGACTGCACGAGCTTGGGTGCAGAAGGTAGATACATACTTGCAGTTGAATCCTATGCCTGAGGAGGAGGCTATCAAGTATGCGGCTATTCATTTGGATGGTCCAGTGCATGAGTGGTGGCACTATGGCATGGTAACCTTGGGGCATAATTAGATCACATCTTACAAGGAGTTCACTGAGAGACTCATAGAGAGATTTGATGCCAAAGATCTCGAGTTACAGTTTAAGGAGTTGGCACAGCGCAAGCAATGGGGATCAGTTGAGACGTATATCAGTGAATTTCAAAGGTTAGATGTGTTGGTCACAGATATTTCAGAGAGGAGATTAGTAGTGTTGTTTATGGATGGACTCTCAGATCCCTTGAGGGGTTGGGTCAAGGGGCATGACCCAACTACATTATAGGAGGCCACTAAGAAGGCTCGTGACTTAGCACCTTCTTTTAGGAGCAGATTTCAGCGTAGGGATTCACATACAAAGAAGGAGAAGGACAAAAAACCTTTTCACAGGGATGCTCAGCCAAAAAGGGATAATAAGTTGGACAGTGACACCCTGAATGAGTTGAGGAAGAAGCTATGTTTTCATTGCAGAGAGCCTTGGGACTTATCTCATAAGTGCCCTCTCAAGGCTAAGGCAAATCAAATGGAGTATTTCTTAGCAGAGGAGGAGGCTATCAAGTATGCGGCTATTCATTTGGATGGTCCAGTGCATGAGTGGTGGCACCATGGCATGGTAACCTTGGGGCATAATTAGATCACATCTTACAAGGAGTTCACTGAGAGACTCATAGAGAGATTTGATGCCAAAGATCCCGAGTTACAGTTTAAGGAGTTGGCACAGCTCAAGCAATGGGGATCAGTTGAGACGTATATCAGTGAATTTCAAAGGTTAGCTGTGTTGGTCACAGATATTTCAGAGAGGAGATTAGTAGTGTTGTTTATGGATAGACTCTCAGATCCCTTGAGGGGTTGGGTCAAGGGGCATGACCCAACTACATTATAGGAGGCCACTAAGAAGGCTCGTGACTTAGCACCTTCTTTTAGGAGCAGATTTCAGCGTAGGGATTCACATACAAAGGAGAAGGGCAAAAAACCTTTTCACAGGGATGCTCAGCCAAAAAGGGATAATAAGTTGGACAGTGACACCCTGAATGAGTTGAGGAAGAAGCTATATTTTCATTGCAGAGAGCCTTGGGACTTATCTCATAAGTGCCCTCTCAAGGCTAAGGCAAATCAAATGGAGTATTTCTTAGCAGAGGAGTCACAGTCAGAGAGGGAGGATCAGCACTCCGAATCGGATGAAGGGTAACACTAGAGAGGAGAGCAACATTCCTGAGGATGAGAGGTCGTTGGGACGTTTAACGAGGGATCAAAAGGCAATCACATTTAAGGTCAAGAGTACTACCAAGGGCAAAAAGTGATCTCACTAATTGACACTAGGGATACACATAATTTCATAGATGCACAATTGGTAGCGAAGAGAGGTTTATAGACTGAGGAGCATGTTGGGTTTAGAGTCATGGTGGCTAACAGTGACATTATTATGCACTCGGAAGATATCTAATCTTCATATCAGGTTTGGAGATGGCTATGAGTTGGAGGATGAGTTCTATGTAGTAGACATGGGAGATTATGATGTCATCCTCGGCATGACATGGATGGCCTCGCTAGTTGAGTTCGCACTCAACCTAGCAAAATTGGAGATGAGATTCCAGCATGAGCACAAAACTGTTGTACTAAGAGGACTTTCAGATGGGGGCTGCAAAGTAATCTCCTTAAGGAGAATGCAGACTTTTTCGGCATGATGACGTAGAGTGCGCAGCAAAATGTTTCACTATGCCAGCTTCACGAGAGCCACAGGTGAAGAGTCATCCACTAGATATTCAGGAGATACTTGACATGCACGCTAAAGTATTTGGCGAGATTTCGCATGGGGTTGCTCCTGACAGAGGGATAGAGCATGTTATTGAGCTCGAGGAGGGAGCCAAACCAGTTATGATTACTCCCTATTGTCATCCTAAGAAACACAAGGATGAGATAGAGAAGGCAATTAAGGAGTTGTTGGAGATGGGGCACATTAGGCCTAGCAAAAGCCCTTTTGCTTCAGCAGTAGTTTTAGTAAAGGATGGGACAATGCGCATGTACATCAATTATAAGGCACTGAATAAGAAAACAATTACAAATAGGTATCCCATTCCTAGGATTGATGCGCTGATTGATGAGTTGCATGGGGCATGCTTCTTCACCAAAATTGATTTACGATCTGGATACCATCAGATTCGGATGAGAGTAGAGGACATCAAGAAGACAACCTTCCGATGTCACTATGGCCACTTTGAGTTTATGGTTATGACATTTGGGCTGACCAACGCACCCGCTACATTTCAGAGTTGTATGAACCAGGTATTTAGGAGGCAGTTGAGGAGATTCGTCTTGATCTTCTTTGATGACATCTTGGTCTTTAGTAAGACCTAGGAGGAGCACTTACAACATATGGAGGAGGTGTTATCTATTCTGGAGAGAGAGAGTCGTTGTATGCCAAGGAATCTAAATGCGAGTTTGGCATGATCGAGCTCCTTTACCTTGGGCATATCATTAGTGCAGATGGTGTTCGGGTTGATCTCGAAAAGACGAGCTATTGTGGATTGGCCTACTCCCACAAACCTCAAACAGCTCAAGGGGTTCTTTGGTTTATGTGGTTTTCACAGGTGGTTTGTTAGGGGTTTCTCACAGATTGCCGCACCTTTGACAAATATCACCAAGAAGGGGGCCTTCACATGGACAGAGGCAATGCAGAGATGTTTTGACCACTTCAAACAGGGGATGTCATCTTGTCCGATTCTAGCTCTACCTGATTTTTCGAAACCATTTGAGCTTCAGTGTGATGCTTCACGAGTGGGATAGGGGCAATATTGATGCAAGAGAGACACCCCATTGCTTTCGAGAGTAAGAAGCTCTAAGGAGTTGAGAGGAGCTATTCTATCTACGATAGGGAAATGTTGGCCATAATGCATGCATTGGCCAAATTTCGATCTTATTTGGTAGATGGGCATTTTGTGATCAAGACTGATCACAATAGTATTAAATACTTCATGGGCTAGCGTGATCTTAATGACCGGCAACAGAAATGGGTTACCAAGTTGCAAGCTTATGAATTTGACATAGAGTTTGTCAAAGGTAAGAAAAATGTGGTGGTTGACGCTTTATCTCGGAGACCTCACTTATGTGCTCTGGCAGAAATTTCAAGAGATTGGAGAGATCAAATTGCAGCGGAGTAAGTAGATGATTGGGCTTCTGGGATAGTTGCGGGCACCATTCAGGATGACAGGTATGTGGTGTTGGATGGGTTGATCAGATTTCAGGACAGGATTTATTTGATTCCTACAACACAGTTTAGAGAGATCTTGAGGGCATTTCATAATGCGCCTACAGCTGGACATCCTGAGGTCTTCAAAACTTATAGGCAGATCCGTGAGAGATTCACCTGGAGGGGACTCAAGGATGACGTGCAGAGATATGTGAGAGAGTGCGTGGTGTGTCAGCAGAATAAGGGAGAGCACACTTTTCCTGTAGGGTTGTTTCAACCTTTGCCTATTCCCGACAGGAAATGGGAAAGTATTTCGACGGATTTCATCATCGGGTTACCACGAGTGCAGAGGAGAGATTGCATCTATGTGGTGGTAGACCGCTTGATGAAGTTCGCTCACTTCTTTGCTATTCCATCCACTTACACAGTAGCACAGGTGGCAGATCTTTTCTTCAGTGAGATATTCAGGTTACATGGGCTGCCTAGATTCATAGTCAGTGATCGGGATAGTAAATTTATGAGTGTTTTTTTGCAGGGATTGTTTAGGTTGTGTGGTACAGATCTTACACCCAGCACTAGTTACCATCCACAGACAGATGGGCAGACGGAGATTGTGAATAAATGGGTGGAGGGGTATTTGAGGAAATATGTGAGTGCACAACAGAGAGCTTGGGTCAGATGGCTGCATATGGGAGAGTACTGTTATAATACCACTTATCATATGTCCATCAGGATGACTCCTTTCATGGCACTGTATGGTTATGAAGCACCTAGCTTCATCTATTTAGTTTTGGGGGACAGCAACGTGCCCAGAGCCAAAGACTTATTGTAGGATAGTCAGGATATGCTGAGAGTGCTTAGGGAGAACATACAACAGGCTCAGAATCAACGGAAGTTGTATGCTGATCAACACAGGGTAGAGCGCAATTTTGAGGTATGGGATATGGTTTACTTGAGGCTACAGCCATACAGATAGTCATCGCTCAAGAAGAGCGGAGCTGAGAAGCTGAAGTCTAGGTTTTATGGTCCCTACAGAGTGATTTGCGAAGTGGGCGAGCTCGCTTATGAGATTGAGCTTCCGGAGAGCAGTCAAGTGCATAATGTGTTTCATGTGTCGAGGCTTCAGAAAACCATTAGTCAAAGAATTGTGCCTTCTGCAGATTTGCCACCGTTGGATGAGGAGGGGAAGCTTGTGTTCGTCCTTGAAGCTATTCTGGATACTAGGGAAAGGACTCTTAGGAACAGGGTAGTCAAAGAATACTTGGTAAAATGGAAAGACCTCCCAGATGAGGATGCTACATGGGAAGGTGAGCAGGTGTTACAACAAACGAAACTAAGATTGCTTGAGGACAAACAATTTCAAAGGAGGGGGACTGTAATGTCCCCTCTTTAGCAATTGTTAGCGATGTTGCCGCTAGCCTAGTTTTGCATGATCCCGAGGGCTAGTGAGGAGTTCAGAGGGATCTTGGAGTTATTTGGCCTAGTCATTCCTAGTTTGAGGCCAATTGGAGTTTCTGTGTGGGGTTTTTGAATGGAATTACTATTTATAGTACGCTGATTGGGTATCAGAGTTGGCATATTTCTAATGATTGGACTTGAAGCTTCACATCGAGAGCTTTCCGACAAGCTATCATTTGCTTCATTTTGAGTCCGATTGATATAATATTTTAATACCTGAAGTTTATTAAAGTAGTAGTTAAATTAAATGTTAAAATGATAAAGTGTTACTTTAATATTATTTATGTTGGGTTGTGTGTTTGAGAGGGGATGCTCAAGGGAGACATAAGATTTTATATTATTTTATTTTAAAACACTTTATCCCACATTGCTTGTGAAAAGTGGGTCAACACTATGAAGTGGAAATAAAAGGAGAGCTGGTGGCCATTGTTCAGCAGGTTGAATATGAGAAGAAAATTGATGTGTGAATTGCAAATCCGTTCTTAGCATTAGAGAACGTCTATCCTCTCTTGTGACATTTTAGACGTCATTCCCCTGGGGTTTGGCCTTTGGAATCCATTGTCATCAGCGTCATTATCAGGAAGATTGGGCGCATTTCTAGCTATAAGCAAATTTGATGTTTTGCTCATATCTTCTTCATCACTCATCCGACGCTTATGCTACTTTGGGGGAATGATTTTATGAAGATATTGGATTGTTTGAAGACAAAATACTGTAGCAGCACTGTTCACGCAGGCACTGTTCACGAGGCACTATTCATGCAGTTATTATTCATGCGGCACTATTCATGTCGCTGTAGCATCAGGTTTAAATAACATTTTCTGGAGCATTATGTCAATAATATTGGAGCAATTAGTGAGTTGATACTCTGCAATGTATTTGATTTTATTAAATTTTGAAAATAACATCTTATCAACAGTAATACAATTTCCAATCTACACATCATTGTACTTTCTTTTTGTTCATGTGTGATTTTCAATTCCATGCAATCAAACAATATAAACGTCCCATTTCCGAAGTCATAAGGGGTTAAATTAGTAAATGGAGGAATAAGGAGTTGGATGCAAACTATTTAACAAAATTCCTATCAGCAGTTGTCTTAGTAATTGGGCATTTAAGGGTGCCCACTACATAAAAATAGCGGATGGTAAACATGAATATACCTTAGAAGGGATGTGGAATATAACTAAAACCTATTTCTCACGATTGTTTATAGTGGATTCGCTAGATGTCAATGCTCAAAATGAAGTCCTTGAAAACATTTCAAGGATTATTTCTAACCAAGACAATAAAGAAATAAATGCACAAGTTACTAAGAGTGAGTTGAAGAGGGTAGTCTTTGATATGAAGAATGGGAAGACCCCTGGGCCGGATGGATTTCCTATAGAATTCTATCAAGGGTTTTGGGACATCCTTAAAGATGATCCCGTGGAGGTTTTGAAGGAGGTGAGAACAGCCAAGATTGTATTGAGAGAAACAAATAAAACTTTTATAGCCTTGAATCCAAAGACTTCAAAAGTGGAATCTATCTCGGGATTTAGGCCTATATCTCTCTGTCATGTTCTTTATAAAATTATTTCCAAAATAATGGCAAAATGTATGAAGCAATTAATGCATAAGATTATTTCACTGGAACAAGGGGGATTTGTTCAAGGCAAATCCATGATGAAATAGTCGTGGCCCAGAAGCATTATATTCCACGAATGTGCATAAATCTCCTTCAATGTTTATCCGGCTTGATCTCTCAAAAACATATGATAGAGTTGATTGGAAATTTTTGATCCATGTGCTGACTCACTTTGGATTTTCCATGGAATGGACTGAGTGGATTAAAGCTTGCATCTCCCCGGTTTCCTATTTTGTTTTAGTAAATGAAAACCCAACTCAGATATTTTCAACAAGAGGCATAAGGCAAGGTGATCCGCACTCACTTTTCTTAGTTATTATTGTGACAAAATGTCTAGGAAGATAGGTGATTAAAGCTCGTAAAGATAAAATGCTAGGAGGTATACAACTAACCAAGGGAGCGAGTCCAATCACTCACCCCTTTTAGGTAAGGCCATCTGTTCTACCCTTTTAGGTAAGGCCACACAAATGGAAGCCTCAAAATTGCAAAAGACTATTCAATTATTTTCTATAGCTACAGGGCAAGTGATTAATGAAGACAAGTCTAGAATTATATTTCACCATTGTTCTCAGAGACGAGAATTGATGATTTTGGGCAAATTTAGATTAAAAAAAGCCCTGTTACCAATCACTTATTTGGGGGTTCCATTAGCAGAAATGAAATAAAAGGACTGGGATTGGGTGATAGATAAAGTAAAAGCTAAATTACAAAAATGGACGAATAGATGGCTATCCTCAGGTGGTAGACTGGCTTTAGTTAAGACTGTTCTTCAACCTTTGCCAATTTATGTTGCCTCTATCTTGAACAACCCGATAGGAATATTGAAATAGGTGGTCTCTTTGTCAAATGTTTCTTCGGAGTGGACTTCAAGAGAAAACGAAATGGTCTTTAGTGAAATGGTAAGCTCTCTATCAACCAAAAAAGAAGGGTGGACTAGGGTTTCACTCATGTATACAACATAATAGAGCATTGGCAAAGAAATTGTACTGGAGGCTATTGGAAGGACGAGTTATGGGCGGTTAATATCAAAGCTAAATATGCAGAAAATAATCCTCCAGAATAGATAATTAGAGTGGCTTTACCTTCCAAGGGATCCACAGTTTTTTTGGTGTTGCGAATAGGAGAAGAGATCATAAAGAAACATTTTTTTTGAATAATCAATAATCGAAAAACAACATATTTTTGGATAGATTCATGGGACAAACAACTGCCAATAATACCTCAATTTCTTGATATGCAACAGGGTATGGAAACCCTTCATGCACATGGATGGATAAAGGTGGCTAAGTATTGTAAACTTGGCCAATATCAATGGGAAATTGGCAAACAATGGATACCAACCGATGAATGGCCCATTAGATTAAGGGAGGATAAAAAATAGGCGGTTGAAAATATTTTACAATCAAGAACTCTTTCAAGCTCTAAAAGACATAATGTTATAGGTTGGGGAAAGAAATCTACATGATGTTACTCCATCTCAGATGGACATGATTTGATTAGCATAATCAATCCTCATCCATTAAAGGATATTTTATAACACCTTTGGCCCAAAGTGAGTTTTTTTGTTTGGTTGTTATTGAATAAAAGAGTTCTAACTAGAGATAGGTTACTGAAAAGAGGATTTTATGGCCCATTTAGATGTGAGATGTGTTTGGAGGATGAAGAAACAATCATTCATCTCTTTGAAGAATGTTCGGTTGTAAATCAATTGTGGCCGCAGTTGGCTAGGTTAGTTGATATTCTAGGTTTAGGCATTCAATATCTGGAAGAACCGTTTCGAGAATGAGGTATTCACATTAAAAAGAGGAAAATCTCTTGCAAGTATTATGGAGTGGGATTACACTTTTGTTATTGAATTTATGGAAAGAGAGGAATAGAAGAATCTTTCAGCAGGAAAGCAGGGATACTTTCTTTATTTGGGAAAAGACTAGAAGAAATATAGCTGAAACCGTCAAATATAAAATACAAATTCCAAAAGATCATTCTCCGAAATGGCTAACCTTACTTAGAAGGCTGCATATTGAAATGCCTAGGAATATTCAACTATATTGTTCACTAAGGAGAAAAGATTGTGTTAATGGTAAAAGGATAAATCCTCTTGCTGAGGTGGGTAAGTTGAATACAGATGATGCATCTAGAGGGAATCCTAGAAATGCAAGTAGAGGGGGAATAGGTAGAGTTTCTGATGGTTCTTTTGTCTTCTTTTCAGAAAAGTTGGGAATTGCTACTAATAATATGGCTGAAGTTAAGGTGGTTGTTAAAGGTCTTCAAGAAGCAATGAAAGTAGGTTGGAGAAGGATACAGATGGATGGTAAAAGGATAAATCCTCCTGCTGAGGTGGGTAAGTTGAATACAGATGATGCATCCAGAGGGAATCCTAGAAATGCAAGTATAGGGGGGATAGGTAGAGTGTTTGATGGTTCTTTTGTCTTCTTCTTTTCAGAAAAGTTGGGAATTGCTACTAATAATATGGCTGAAATTAAGGTGGTTGTTAAAGGTCTTCAAAAAGCAATGAAAGTAGGTTGGAGAAGGATACAGATGGAATCAGATTCTTTACTGATCACTAACCTTCTAACTAGTCCCACAATGGAAAGGGATAGCAAGTGGCAGATTTTAAGGGAGGTGGAAAGAGTCCAAAGGATGAAAAGTAAATTTGAGAATTGCCACTTTAGCCATGTCTCTCGACAACAAAATAAAGTGGTAGATGTATTGGCAAATGGGCTCTTGATAACAAAAATATTATGTGTTATGGTCCTCCACTGAAATGGTGGTCGTCTAAAGTGCAAGATCAATTCAGTCAAACTCTACCTCTAGATCATATTTAAGGCTTAATGAGGCTTTTTGTTGTTATGATCACACTTGTGTCTAATGCCCAGGCTTGGAGTAATAGTTTCCATGCTTGGCATAGTAGAATTTGTATATTTGTGATCTTTTATTAATAGATGTCTTTTGCTATTTTTTTAATGTAATACACACACACACACATATAGAGACACACACACACACACAACATTTTAGCAGCAGCAACTGCCCTTCCAAGAACAAGGTTGGAATTTCATAAATATTGTTAGCATTCCTTTATAATCTGATTTTGACAATAAATCCATTTTGTAAAAGGATAATACTTTCTTGTGAAATTATAATTCTGTTCTATATTATAAAGCAATTGTAAAATCATTTATATAATTCCCAATTTAGAAACGAAGGGTTTACATAAAATCCGGAATTGTTCAAATTTGTCTAGAAAAGGACATTACAGAGTGCTTATAAGCTTTATATGAACATAATTAATTACAAGATATTTTATATTCTCGGAAGCATGAGAGGAATAAACTCTCATAGATAGTATCTTTCATTGCACTCACTCTAGTAAAGATCGGGAACACTTGTGAATGATGGGCATCTAAGGCTTAAAATGCTACAGAAGACTGATTGTATATGTGACAAAGCTATGAAACCTTCACAAATTTCCAGGTGTTCAAGAGACTACAAATGACAAAGCTATGAAACAACCTCAAATTTTGGAACTGCGGCAAACGGTTTAAAATATCAATACAATGTGCGAGAAGCATACACAAGTGCTACAAAAACATGATGATCAAATGAAGGTCTTGGCCCACATTTCCTTATTGGTCAATGTGCCTCTCTTAATTCTAATTAATGTAACTAGAATGTAGCTGGCCTTCCTCAAGGTCTACTCTTTATGTTTAATCCCTTTTTGTGATTAATATCTAGCATTTATTACCTAATTTTTGTGGCCAGATATTTGGTCTGTACCGTTTAACGTTTCTTTGTAGGCTGCCTTGTTTGGACCAATAATTTATGGAAAAAGGTCTATTAAATTTTAAGATGATAAATTGACATGCTTTCTATTATTTCGTGTATTTCCAATCTATCAAATATATTTTGGACTTTTATTGTATGTGCTGAACAGAATGTTTTTAATCAGGTACCAGCTTTAGGAATAATTTTGACCACCTTTTCAATCAATGCAATGTTGCACGTGCCATTTATTATTGTTGTTTTATTTGAATATTGTGGACGGGGTTTGGTTTGTTTTCTGCAATATTATTTTCTAATGGTGGCTGGGTATGTTAATTTACTTCTTGGATACATTTGAAAGGTCCAGTGCAATGCACAGTAAGTCAGAAACCATAAAGCTTTCTAAACATTATAGAGATGAAATGGCACAAAGAAGAAGATAGTTCTATTTACTTCTATATAAACTAATACAGAGCTAGATTGTAAGCTAGGCTGCCATTAATATTTTTGGGAAATGCCAAAGACAGTCATTTAGATAAAAACAGAAAATAATATATTTTTAATTGAAGATCAAATCACCTAGATTCCATGATATAAACAATTACCTGCAAGCGTTTCCCTAATTGGACTTCCACTTCAGCACCAAAGGAGAGATTGGCCAGTGATTTGAATGGATCTACGGTAGGATCAAGAGAGAGGAGATTTGGAATCTGTGGAGCAGATACAAGTCTCCATCGTGCTTGCCCAAACTCTCTGCTAACTTCTATTCTTGGCATCAAATTTTCAAGAGTAGCTGCTGCCAACTTCTGGAAGGCAAGTTGGCCATCACCTTCTAACAATGATTCTGCTAACTGACTTTCAAAGACTCGAGCAGCCTGCACGAGGACCTTTTCTCCATTAAAATAATTGTCTTGCAAAGAAAATGCAAAGAAAAAAAGTTTTCAAAGAGCAGAGTACAGAAAATACAATTCTAACTTCTAAGATAAAACCTTTTCTCAGTTTTTTTTTTTTTTTTGTAACTTTAAGCACACAACCAGACGAGAAAAAACATAAATGTTATTCATTCTGATTATCAGCACATCCAATAATCCAACAAAATAAAAGGCCGTGGTTATGAATTGCACTTTTTTAATAACTGTCATTTGCATGTAATTCCTGGACAATGCAAAACTTATCGATTAAATTATTATCTGTGCTAAAATGAGATCAAGAATGACAAATCACTCAATATTAGTTCAGTTACTGTAAAATCGTATCATGGAAAGAACGTTTCCCACTCTTCACGCATGATTTGGCTGTACAAACTTCATCCTGTGATCTGCTCCACCTTTGTTATTAGCAAGCTATTTATACTACAAACAATTCTCTCTGCCCATATTCTCTGTGCCATCATTCGTGCTATTCCTTAGGGCAGAGACATGAGATCCATTGATTACCAAACACCTCTACACCCAGCATATTTCATTGTATACTGTTACAAGCATTCTTGGCTAGCTAAAAAACATTCATATCTAAGATTAACTTTATATTCTTATTCTTATGACTTAACCAAATATTAGTTACCTCTGTCAGTGATGGATTCATGCAAATGGGTACAACGATGTTTTCTATCCACCCTAGAAGGGGAAAACAAGAGTTCAAATTACACTTTCCTTGTCATCGATAGTATCCAGCATCCACATCAAAATTGTAAAAGCTAATTGTGCATAGGCATAGCAATGTAGACTGGTTACTATCTTGTATAAAATGTTTACTGTCATCATCCTTGCTGGAAAATCAGCAGCCTGGCCTTTGCTGAAACAACGGAAGCTAAAAGCTTTTCAAGGAAGATGAATCACAAAAGTTTCTTTTGTTGATGTCTTTGTGTGGCGACCATCTCTCTCTATGTGATTTCAACTGTCTGGCTAGCTGATGAAAATAAAAGCTAGTATCTATGCTTAAAAATTAAAATTTTTTCATTTATGATTTAGCCACCAATAAGTTACCACCAGAAACGTTTGGTGCATGGCAATCAATGTAAGTTCTCTTCACGATATGGTAAATATGCTATTAACCATACAATGTGTACACCATGAACACCCTTATGATAAGATACTATGCACTAAGTATTGATTAATATAGTAAACAGAGTTGTGATCTTGTACACCCCTTTCATGTTTCCATCCATGCCCATAAATATATGTATGTACAAGACAATACATCTTTATTCTTCATCAACAACAGTATCTTTTATTTTAAATATTCATAGGATAATTTCTAGATATCCCATGGATATCATCAACATTTCAAAATAGTCTATTTCGGATATCTCATGAGAGGCTTCGACAATTTCATTAATTCCATTCCAAAAATATCAAAGAAATTTTAATTGTGTAAAGCCCTCAAGTTCGTAGATTTCCCAAAAAATAAAATATGCAGAGGAAAACAATATTTTCCTAACAATATTTCTACAAAATTTGCATGCAATTCAGTTTACAAATAAAGCAAGATATCTTGAGAATTCAATGCATTACAACACGACGACACAAATCACAGTGATTCAAGGCCCACCATATGAGAATGAAAGCATTTTGAATTCAACCCTCTACCACACATGCTTTGCTTATTGCAAGAAGTTCTTAAAACCAGAGGAACTCGTATGAGTAAAGGAGCCAAAGAGAAATATACCGGGCGAAAAAAAAGGAACGGGTATACACAAACTGATCCAGATTTAATTGGCAATACGGTAGACAACACACTAAACAGTAGGAACCGAATGTTTTATGAAAACAATAAATTGAAGCAAGGATTTAAGTTACAACACTAGATTTTTGCATTCGGATGATAATTCCTTTATAACTATTTTTAGTAGAAAACGAACAGCCTAGAAATAGAAAGTGAAACGAGTTGCCTTGGAATCCGAAAAAAGCCTTGCGACAAGCCTGCCCCCAATGCATTTAGAGAACCTATCATGACATCAAGCAAATAAAAGGGCAAGATTTTGGTTTCTTAAAATTTTCACAATTCTCTAGATTATTGTATTTTACAAATTTTGGGCCTCTCAGAGTGGTTTTTGGGGGCCAAACTTTGCCAAAGAGTTTTACACTTTTATCATGTTGCATATGCCCTAAGCTTTCTGATGCCTTGTAAACTAAAGCCGTGGTCGCAAAGTTTTGGTCCTGATGAGGGAAGCTACTAGTTTTGCAGTATTAAGTCTGAATATTGTCCTGAAGTGCCATCTGGATCACATTCTCTGTTGTTTTTCTCTCTTTCCCTTACACACAGAAAATTTAAGGGAGAAACAAAGAAAGATCATCTTAAAGCCAATCGTTTAATATTATCATCTTATAGATTCCACTATAGTTCCAAAGCTTGATGATGTTCAAACTTCATTTATCATTTAACTTCCCTTGACAACAGATGTCTATATTTCAATCAGAATTCATTAAGTTTCAGGTTTCATGTTTATGTTTTTATTATGAATGTCACGGCCCTTATTATGACATTTATCCCCATCCAATGACAGTTGTTCATTTCTTATCAAAATATTGATATGCTTTCACATTTAAAAGATTAGAAGTCTTTAAAATGACTTTAGGTAGCATGCACACAAAGTTTATTATATTTGACTCAATCTAAGTTCTCAAGAAAAGGGGTACGTGTATGGGAAACACTCTTTTTTTGGGACCCTTGGTATGGCTCATCTTCGAAACAACCATAAATAAAATACAAAAAATATAAGTTAAATACAAAGAAATCTAGGTTAAAAGGTGTTTGGGTTGGAGGGGGAATTAGAATAGGTTTGATTAGTTATGGTTGAGTCAATTATTTTTTCTTCCTGTAGTTTTTAATTCTCAGAAGAGCCTACTGCATATTCATGCTAGAAATGGCCAAGCAGTTCTAAATAACCCACGAGGTTTCCAAGGAGAATCAAAACTGGGATCAGAAACATGATCCAGTAACATAGGATTTAATATTTATTTAGTAGTATCTTGAACTCTATTTGATTATGGTGGATACCTCCAGTTTGTTGAAAGGAACCCAAAATGACGGGTGCTTGGAAAACACAAAAGACCAATAAGCACCTTCAGATTATAAGTTTCAGCCAATCTGATTAGGTGTTTACCATGCGTTATGCTAGAGAGGTCTGCTACGCGTATCCACATCCAATAAGGACATGGACACAACATCTAGGTAGGTTGAGAGGACATGTTAGAGAAAAAGAATACAACATCCAATATGGATGTGACATCTGGGATGGATATGACAAATTGGTATCTGGTATGGACATGCCAAATTTGCAAAAATGTAGGATACACGTACACCTAGGATGCACAAATAGAAAGAGACAAGATGGTTCAAAGATGATCTTTTCTTGTTTCTCCCTTAAATTTGGAAATGTACAATTCGTTGTTTTTTATCTTTTCCTCTAAAGATGTATTTTTAGCATAGTTACCAAATCCGGCTGGATGTTTATTTTTTGGCCGCCCCGAATATTTTCGGTTTAGGTTGGCTCTTTTATTTTCAAATTTTTTATTTTTTTTAAAAACTTTTCGGCATAAAAAAATGCCTAGCAAGCATAAATATTATATAATATTAACATTTTATATTACGTTATTAATGTTTTTCATTGTATTTGTCAATTTTGCATATTTATAAAATCATTCACACACAACACACACACAATCTGGATCAGATTTGTTCAAGCTTTTTCAAGAATTCCGGATTTTCGTATTTCTTTGCCCCCTTGAACTTGGATTTCCGAACATGGTAACTATGTTTTTTCGGGGGTTAGAGACACAATATTCAATCCATCTTGAGTAGAATGCAACCCAAATATAGCCCCAAGTATAGTTGACATTCATCATATCTAGGTATAAATGTAATTGTATCGAAACTTTGTTGGGGGAAGTAGGGCGTATCCTCTACCTGAGAATATTTGTATGTATACCATATGCACAACATTGTGAATTGTAAATACATAATTTTAAGTCATACTAGAGGATAGCATCACCATTATATTAGAATCTATTTATCTCTATAAAAAGGTCAAATATACTGGGAGTTTCTATCTATGGTGTATGTAGAGTAGGATTGTGGAAAGAAACAAACCACAATGAGAAATAAGATTATTTGAAATCCACAAGAACCTAGTGGATTAGTTTGCATCCTTGTGGAATGCTGAAAAACTTGAATATTGATATGTTTTGCACAAATCCTTCCATGTTTATTGAATTTTCAATAGTGAGCTCTGCGACAAATTTTGATGCATACCTACTAATTAGTTTCCTTTCATTTTGACTACTCTGCTATTCCTTTTTCATGTTAAAAAAATAATGGCATTCTATCCATAACAATGTTAGTAAGCTCTTTGAGGTTTCTACTTAGACCTATTAGTTTTACATAGTTTCAATTCCATGTGGTCCACTTAATGTTTAAATCTACGTAGCCGAATACGTCCTTGCAGTACCCTATATCCCGATATGAAACATATCGGGTACAGATCCCTATAGGATATGCCCCAAAGTCCTACAAGTGACTTGTGGGTATGCCCAGATATGTCCTAGGATGTATCTAGGCATACCCGTAGGACCCTTGGCATATTCGGGGGCTAAAATGAATTTAAATTCTTTTTTTCAATTTCGCTTTATGAAAAGTCAAATATGGACTTCAAAAAACAATTTAAAATAAAATATTGGGGCAACCCTAAAAGCAACATTGACACTCGTTTTATCAAAAGAAAACAACAAATTTTCCTTTCATTGCATTTTTACCTCTCATTGCACATTTGTTCTCTCACCTTCATTTTTTCAATTTCTTAGGATCAAAACTCCATTTTGTTAATCCTATGCTATTACAACTACCCATTTGGTGCCAAGGAGTTTAAAGAGCTTGCAACTAAGAGGATTATTGATTTAAGGTAAATATTCAGTTTTGTGTGTGTTTTAATTTTTAAGTTCTTTTTTTCTTTTTTGGTTACAAACTCAATAATGTTTGTAACTAGTTTTAACTTTTTTTGTTATTTTTTTATAAATTCTTTCAACAAATGCCAAATGCCTTGAATTTTTAAGGAAATATTATTATTTTTTTAACCAAGGGCTATAAGGATTTCCCAAAATGTCTTGCTTTGCAAGTGCTAGTTTGGTTGGGCAAGGAACAACCTTTGAAACTGATCCGTTGGCACCCCTTTGGAAGTAGGTGATGATGTTAGAACAATTGCCAGGTGGAGAGTGTTACATTTGGGTTTGCTTAGAGTGTAACTCTATATATAGGAGATTGTATAGTCGGGTGAAAGCCAAATTGTGCGTGATTCCTAGTTCTGTAATCAAAGCTTGTGGTGGACCAAGCATAAATGGAAAGCCAGGAAAGGGCTTGCCACATGCAAAGATCCTTGCATACATCAGAGAGCAAGAAGGAGATGCCTACTACCCTTATAATGAATCATCCTTTGGGAAAGAAAGGATCTACATCTCTACTAAGCCAACTGTTATTCCATCTCATACTAATGATGTGACCCCATCACTCCCATTTCTTTCTACATCCATCGTGGCCACAGAGGAAGAGGATTCACCTCTTAGTCACAAGAGAGCAAAAGATGCAGGCCCATTGGAAAGGACATAGTAGAGCAGAACATTGTGCAATGTGTTTACGCATGTGGGCTGCCATTTAAAGTTGTTAGATCACCATATTGGTGGGATATGATGATATCTATCAATGAATCCCTAAAGGGTTCACCAGCCTAGGGTATGAAAAGATGAGCACCATCTTGTTGGCAAAAGAA
Organism: Torreya grandis; assembly: GCA_037957365.1. NCBI lineage: Eukaryota > Viridiplantae > Streptophyta > Pinopsida > Cupressales > Taxaceae > Torreya > Torreya grandis. Next base: position 1,604,022 of record JARHVA010001181.1, read on the forward strand.
AGAAAACATGTTGAAGAAGTATTGAAGCCCGTCATGGATTTATGGATCATAATGGGCGTGTCCATTATTTTTGATGGATGGAAAGATATGACAAAGAGGCCATTGATTAATGTGGTCATAATGTGCATAAGGGGCAATGTTTTTGAGGGTTGTTGATGGTGAGGGGCAAGTGAAGGATGCATGATTCATTGTAGACATTCTGATAGAGTCCACTGAGGTAGTGGGGCCTCAAAATGTTGTCCAAATTAATAACGAACAACACAAAAAGTTGCAAAGTTGCTGGCATGTTGGTTGAGGCAAGGTATGGACACATATCTTGGACAACTTGCAATGTTCATTCTCTCAACTTTATGTTTCAAAAATTGAGTATCAAAATTGACTGGATCGAACAAGTCTATGAGGCAAGCGAGATCCAAATGTTCATAAGCAACCATCACATGCCATCACATGCCCCAAGGCATGTTCAAAGTTGCAGCCGTTAAAGGTAACTTTTTTTTTAATCATTCACAAATCGTGTATAATTTTAATTTAATTTTCTAAGTTTGTAATTTGTAGGATTTTAATTTTTGAATATTTTATTTGTTTTATTTCACATTAGGTTGTTGAGACTCGGTTTGCCTCACACACACTTGTCTTGAAATGGCTTGTCGAGGTGTGTGAGGCATTGAACAACATAATTATCAACCATCTTTGGGTTGTATGGAGGTAGACAAACATTGAGAGGGCCACAAAGGTGAAAAGGTTGATTCTTGATAATGTGTGGTGGGAAAGTTTGGAGTATTTGCTCAGTTTAACTGAGCCCATCATGAGTATGTTGAGATTTGTGGATATGGATCATCCATGTTTAGGTGAGATTTATGATGGAATCGACTCAATGATTGAGAAGATTAAGTCCATCATTTGTTTAGAATTCAAATAGTAGTTCCAATAATTCAAACAATGTTTTTAGCTGAATTTCTATAGCCATTTCTAAGATGGTTTTATAGGATCAAATGGTGGTTTTGGTAGCTGGAAAAATCATCTAAATCCTTTGAAGATTTGCTTCAAGTGTTACAATGGTGGTTAGAAGCAATCATTTTATTTTCCCGAGTGACGATAAAATTCTCTCGTATGGACAAAATGTTGAGTAAAGATATGTTTGAAGAAAAATTGTTGGAACAATTCGCATTAAGATTAAAAAAAATGCTTACACAAGAATGGTCATTGGCCAAATCTTGTCAGGAGTGAATTTTAGTTTCCAAGTAACCTAAGTATCTTAAGCAATAAAATAAGTGCTGATTTAGCAAAAGCTCGAAAGACAATTTCAAAATGCAAATCTAAGTCATTGACAAAGCATTAGTGGTTGAGAAAATCGAGCACGCTAGGATATACATACACTCTATTCATTCCAAAAACTAGTGGGCTAGAAACCAAATTGAACCTGTTGCGAACTTAGTTATTGTACCGTTAACTACATTCGGCCTCTTGTTGATTAGACACCTATCAACTTAAAGATTGCCATCAATCCCCAACACAAATCAATCCCTCATGAACACAACTCCATTATCCACATACATTTCAATCATTCACATATAAGCCTAGCTTGATGCCATTCTAACCATTTTTCCCTTTGATGGTTTCTATATTTACTTACAATTCAAATGTTTCAACTCCCTTATCTCTTTAAAGTAAAATTGTTGGAACAAATCGGATCAAGATTAATAAATTCTTACACAAGAATGGTCATTCAAGGATGCGATTTCTGAATTTGTAAAGAGTACCATTGGGGTCATGCAAGGATGTCCTCTCTCACCAACCTTATTCGGTGTCTACATTAATGAGTTAGACAAGTTTCTTTGGCAGCATACCCATATCGATGATGGTTGTATTTTGCATGAGGTTCTTATAGCCATCCTTCTTTTTGCCAACGATGTTATCCTCCTCAACAATCTACCGAAATATTATAGGGAAAACTTGATGCCCTTGCTTGATTCTGTGAACTCCAACAACTTGTGGGAAACCCTAGTAAAACTAAGGTCATGATCTAAGCGCTCTTTCTCCAGATTCCAATTTTTATACAAGGGAACTTCTAGAGATGACATCGGCTTACATATTTGGGTGTATGATTTTCTGGCCCATCCTTTAGCATGAAGTCTACCTCTCATCCATGCCTTTGTAAGGGGTATGCCTCTCTTTTTGTCTTAGAATGTCAATTTTTCCATATCCACTTTTAGGACATCTCTTCCAAATTAAGCCTTTTTGATACAATCATCAAACCTACAACTTTATATGGTTCAAACATTTGGGGACCCTAGCTTAGGCCTTGTAGACCAAGCTCGTATTGAGAGGGTCAAGACTCTCATGTTACAATGCATGATACATTGCAAGTAGATAGTTCCTTAGAGCATCATCCTGTTGAACTAATCGCCAGCATCCCCCTCAGGGATTTGTGACATGGACTAACAGCCTCTCGTGGGTACTTATCTAGGGTTTGTATCGGGCGTTAACAGGTCAACCTTTTGGCGCAACGACAAGCATTCCTTTCTAACAATTGGTATCAGAGCCGTGGTCACGGGTTCGAATCCCCTCGGGTAATGCTGAGGGGGGGATTTTTGGACTAATTGCCAGCGTCCCCCTCAAGGATTTGTGACATGGACTAACAGCCTCTCGTGGGTACTTATCTGGGGTTTGTATCGGGCGTTAACAGGTCGACCTTTTGGCGCAACGACAAGCATTCCTTTCTAACACATCCAAGCTGAATTTGTCGTCCAACCACTACACCTTGAGACTATCTTCATGCTTACTTTCTACATTTACAAAAGTTAGATCCATGGAGGACTCAACTTCTAGTTGTAAGAGATATCCATACTTAGCACTTTTCTCCTTAGAGAGGATTGCTTATTGGTCCCCACCAGATGCCAACATTGTTGGTACTTTGAGACTAGGTTGCTCCTTTCTATTGGCATTTCTATTGATAGGCTACCCCCTTTTATGTATTCCTTGGACGTCCCCTTGCCCCCTCTGACTTCATCCCACAAAGGATGTCATTACTAGAGCTACCAAAGATGACATCTACAAACAATACATCTAGGCCACTTGGATCTCCCCCTATGAGCTACTTAGCCCTAAGCTTGCTTTTTACATTGAGCATTTCTTAGAAATAGTGGATGGTATTATTTGTCGCCCTCATTATCTCTAGTGCCATTGGTCCCATGACTTAAAGTTTCCTTAATGCATCGTCCAAGCTAAATTTGCCACCCAATCCCTATGCCTTGAGACTATCTTCAGGCTTACTTTCTACATCCATAGACTTAGATCCTACATCCATAGACTTAGATCCTTGGGGACTCGGTGATTTGGGTTCGAGTTCGGGTTCAACTTTGAGCTTGAGTTTGACGAGAGGATAAAATTCAGTTCAAGTTCGACAAATGATAAAATTTGAAAAAAATCCACCATTAAGTTCGAACAATTTTTTTTAAATAAATTTTAAAAAAATATATAAATACTTATTATTAATTCATTAATACTCGATATTTATATTTTTTATAAACATAATAACATATTAATAATTAAAAATAGATAATAAAAAAGAAAGAAAAAAAGTAAAGTAAAACAAGTCGATTTACAAAACCATAACTGTGAAATTTATATGTATTTAAATCTTAACACTAGAGTGAGACAAGAAATGGATGTGTTTGGTATTCGTGCCCTCAAATGAGAAGTAGAGAGTCTGAACCCACGTCAAACAAAATTTCCAAAGCCAAAAATCTTAACTCTTTGTGCCCTCAAACGGCCTTGAACAACAGACTCTTTAGACTTTTTGTGCAATGAAATTTCAATGGGATATTTGCAAATCCAATTATTTTCGTAGATCTTTGCAAACCCTCGATTCTGCAAGCTTGTGTAAGAGAGACAAAATGAATAAACCTAACCCATGCATACAAAGTATCGATATTTTTTACTATCCATTTGACTCACGGAAAAATATTTTACTATCCATTCAATGGTCCATTCTAGGGTTTTTTGTGCCGCGATTTTTGGCCAAATTTCAACAAATTTAATTGAACTTAGTCAAGGCTTTAAAAAAATGGCAATTTTCAAAATTTTAGGTTAAATTCGTCGAATCTTGTGACTTAGCTTATCACTTTGCTCTTTAGAGAGGATTGCTTCACTGAAAACTGTGAGCAACTCAGCCCCAAGCTTGCTTTTAAGCCAACCATTTCTTACAAGTAGTGGATGGTACTAATCGTCATCCTCACTATCTCCAGTGCCATTCGTCCCACAACTTGACGTTTCGCCTTGGCCAAATGAGAGTGTGTTCTTACCAATTATGAATTGAAACAAATCACCACATTCTCCATCAGGGCTGAATATGATGTCTTTACTTTCTCTAAAAGGTGGAGATTGAAGAACACTTCATTTTCAAATGCCCCATTTACTATGAGATTCGGGGAAGATATCATCGCTTCTATAGGGACTCAGGTGACACTCTATCTACTTTCTTCAAATAGCCAAACTAGTGGTGTCTAGCTCTTTATCTTCATAAGGCTGCCACCCTCTGGCATAGACCCTACAAGAGGAGCCTAGAGATTCTAGAGCTCGTATGTTGATCACTTCTTCCACTCCATCCAAGTGATTAGCAACACCAAGCACCCTTTGGACACCGATACATCAGACATCAAAGTTGATAGATCAATTAAGCGGCACTTCTCTCAACACGCCATTACTACTCAAATTACTCAGATCCCCTAGTCTAGTCTCGCTTGGCATCGTGGCTCTGCTCCTTCCCATTGGCGTGATTATGACTTTTCAGCAACATGGATCTACTACTTATAGGCACCCCCCAAACCACAAGGGCAAACTCATATTATGAGTTTATGTTCTATTATTGGAGGTAGACTGGCCTTGAATGTCAACAAAGATTCCAAAGTAAGTGCTTTGCTTCCTCCTAGGATCTCCCAACATAGCCCGTCCGACATTCGGTACACTCTATGAGAACTATCCAATCTTTTCATAGTGATCAATGATGGCCTACACGGTTGCTACATTTCAGGTACAAACAGAGATACTCGATGACGTTTTCCAGTCTTCATCGACACATGCTTTTGGGGGCTCATGTTCACCTTTCATTGCTATTTGTATTTATTTCATTACAACTTTTGTTATTGGCACACACATTTACTTTGTTTTATGTACTTTTATTCCTTCATTTGGCTTTTAGGATTTTCTCTTCCTATAACTTTTTATTGTTAATTGATGTATCCTTGAGTCCCATGGACCTGATTTTGGACATCTATTGACATTAATATAATCTCCTTATTTCTATTGATAGGCAACCACCTGTCATGTATTCCCTAGATGTGCCTTCTTCACCCCACCCTACCCACTTCGACTTCTTCCACAAAGGACATCATCACCAAAGCTACCAGAGAGGACATATGTTGATACTACATCCAAGCCACCTAGATTTTTCCCCTTCAGTTGCATAGCCCCCAACTTGCTTTTTATGCCAAGCATTTCTTACAAGTAGTGGATATTAATCGTCGCCCTCACTATCTCCACCACCATTGGTCCAACATTTTGAGGTTTCCCCTTGGCCAAATGAGAGTGTGTTCTAACCATTTATGGATTGAAATTGATCACCACATTCTCTGTTAGTACCGAGTCTGTGGTCTTTGCTCCCTCCAAGAGGTGGAAACTGAGGAACACTTCATTTTTATATGTCCCATTTACTATGAGATCCGAGGAAGATATCACTGCCATTGTAGGGACTCGGGAAACACTTCCCTCACTCCCTAAAGCTATTGGTCCCACAACTTGAGGTTTGCCCTTGCCCAGATGAGAGTGTGTTCTCACTAGTTACAAGTTGAAACTAATCAACACATTCTCCATCAAGACCAAATCTGTTGTCTTTGCTCCCTCCACGAGGTAGAGCTCGGGGAACACTTCATTTTTAGATGCCCCATTTACTATGAGATCTAGGGAAGATATTATTGCCTCTATAGGGACTCAGGTAACACTCTATCTAATTTATTCAGATATCCATGAAATATTCTGAGCCAATTTTTTTTTAATATATAATTTCCAATTGCAATCCGCAAGGCAATACACAATAGTTAGAGTTAGTTTATAACCCAAACGATGCTGAAGTAACTCTAACCAGAATGTACACCAATGTTTCGATGAGGCCACGGTGTGAGCATTGGTCAGAGGATCTGAATGCAGAAACAAAACTGGAATGAACTCTAACCAAGAATGGCGCCGATGATGCGAGCATATGGTCAGAGGGTCTTCTACTACAAGTGTTGAAAGAGAACTCAACACCGAGTATGTGCTACCCAATCCGAATTGGAGTTGAGGCGACCATATGGTGGAGTAATAAAATTTACAATACTTAAAGAAACTCAACACCAAGTATGTGCTACCCAATCCAGTATGGAGTTGAGGCGACCATATGGTGGAGTATTACAAATTACAATTCTTGAAAGAAATAACTGTGATGCTGAAGGTACTCAACACCCAGAATGTGCTTTCTAACCCGGAGTGGGAAAGTAGCTACCATAGGGCGGAGATAAAGTAAATACAATAGCAAATATTGAAAGTAAAGTTGAGCATTACAATTTGATAGAGCAAAATCATATATTGCTGTCAGTACTACCGCCCGCTTACAATATATTAGACAATGCCTTGCTATCAATACAATCGAAAGTAATAGAGCTGCAACAATATTTATAGGATTTTGTTCAATGAACAAAGAAAATTAAATCAGAAACTGTGATATTGAGGCCAACCTGATAATCTGATTTTGGACAGCCCTGTATTCCTTGAGCACGAACAGTAGCCCTGAAACTCACAGATTCATTCACAACTTGTTCCAAACTTAATCAAATCTCATGAGCGGATTGCATAATGATCCTAGTATGATGGCGAACCAATTAGAACACTGAAAACTGATCAAAACCCTCTATTTAATTTATGCACGAATCCCAATGTCCACACAATAAGTACAGTCCAGCAAGGGGGCGATTTGCTTTTAAAATTCACAGCAGTCATCAAAAATTCCACAAATTACAGGAAAGGGGCGCCCATTACCAACAAATAGGATTAGCCAATACCCACAATGAAATTTTTAGTTTTTTTTAAATTTGTGAATAAAACTCAGCCTGCTGTCATGAATAAGAAAACCCTGAATTTCTCATAAACTGATCTATAAAACAAACATTGAATACCATGTACAAATCCTACATACAAAATAATTAAACTATACGATCTCACCACTAGTCGCTATCTTTCAAGCGAGAAGCAATGCCAAGCTAGGAGGCATACATTCCTCGAAGCAATCCCAAAGCCAATCTCGACAGCATAACAATATCAAGATTTTCCATAATGAAATGAGAGCACTCTTTCTCCTTTTATACTTTTCCAACTGAGAGTCTCTAAAATCCTCTCGTCTATGGGATAAAACATGAAAGGGAAAATAATATAATCCTCTTTAATTCTTTTTCAACCTCAATATTAAGTCGTTGAGCCTAGGCACCAAGATCCAAAATTAAATAATAATGTTTAATTTACGGACTTTAAAACGGAGGCCAAGATGATGTCGGAAACCAATGATCTATAGCTCGTTGGAAAGGTCTTGACAAGACGAATCCAACCCCACTCTCAAAATTCCGTTTCGGTGCCAATCTCGAACTTACTAAAAATAGTAAATTTTTGAAAGTGCTCTGTGTGCCAAGTAAAACATATCACCGCGAAGCTTTCAAAAAACCCAGAAGGAATCTGCAATCCAAGTTCAACATTTCCAAGTGCAAGTTTCGCAAAAAGACGAAAACGTCCTCCAAGAAGTTTGGAAACCCTAATTCGAGCTTCTACTTAAACTACGAGTCCCAAAAATAGGTTAAATCCAAAAGAAGAGCGTAGGGCTAAATTGGGGACATTACAATCTAGACCAACAGTGCTTGGCTCTTTATCTCCGCAAGGCCATCATCCTACAAGAGGAGCCTAGAGGCTCTAGAGCTCCCATGTTGATCACCTCTATTTTCCAACGCACCCAATTGATTGGCAGCACTAAGCGCCCTTTGGAAAACAATACATCACACATTAGAACTAACAGATCAATTAGGCGGTGCTTCTCTTAGCACAACATCATTACTCAAATTAATCAAATCCCCTTGCCTACTATCCCTCGACATAGTTACTCTACTCATCACCATGGCTCAACCCTTTCTGGAGACAAGGATCTACTATTTATTGACCACCCCCAAAAGCACAAGGGTAGACTCATATTACGAGTTTCTTTTCTATTACAAGAGGTACACCAACCTTGGATGTTAGGGGATATCATATAGGAAGTGTTTTGCTTCCTTCTAGGATCTCCCAACTTGGCCCCTCTGACATTGGATTTTTCTAGATGAACACTATTACATCTTTTCACAATGACCGATGATGGTTCAAATGTCTCCACTTTAGGCACAAACAAATATTTAATGAGCTCTTCCAGTCTTCATCAACACATGGTTTTGGGGGCTCTTGTTTGCCCTTCTTTGCTATTTGTATTGGTTTCATTACCACCTTTGTTAATGGCGCTTTGATTTATTTTGTATTGTGTTCTTTGTATTTCTTTTGGCTTCTAGGATTCTACCTTCCTATACATTTCTATTGTTAATTGTTGTATCCTCAAGTCCCATTGACGTACTTTTGGTCATCTGTGGACATTGATATAACTTCTTTATTTTCTTTTCTTTCTCTCATTGCATTCGAGTACTCTATACAACTCCCTTGCTATTGCTAGCTATGTAATACATCTTCCAGTCAAATACAAGTTTATTAGTTGTCGTGGAAGATTAAAATGTTTCATTTCATAGCATGCACCCTGATATTTGTTTATGGAAAAAATCATGTTTTGATCATACTATTTTGAATACACTTTGTTGGGCTAATCCCCAGCGTCCCCCTCATGTATTTGTGACATGGACTAACAGTCTCCCGTGGGTACTTATTTGGTGTTTGTATCGGGCGTTAAAAGGTCGATCTTTTGGCGCAATGGCAAGCATTCCTTTCTAACAATTGGTATCAGAGCCGTGGTCACGGGTTCGAATCCCTTCGGGTAATGCTGAGGGGGGGATTGTTGGACTAATCGCCAACGTGCCCCTCAGGGATTTGTGACATGGACTAACAGCTTCCCGTGGGTACTTATCTGGTGTTTGTATCGGGCATTAAAAGGTCGATCTTTTGGTGCAATGGGGCAAGCTTTCCTTTCTAACACACTTGGACAGTTGAACCTATTTAATACTTTGGCTCCAAAATATATAGATATTTCAAAGTGCCAATAAGTTAAGGGTCTTTAGCGTTTGGCTTGCAATTGGGCACTCAGACACAAAGCCAATGTGCAACCGTAATATCCCCAATTAAATAATTGGAGATATCTTTAATTAAATCGTTGATCACCATATGTAAATTGTTAACCCCCATGCCAGCAAACACCAACACCAAATATCCAAAAAGAACAGCAGTCATTAATTAAATAACAGTCCTTAATCGTTCAAGTGGAGCACCCATGTAAACAACAACAATTAGTATAGTATTAATTAATTAGTCATTAAACATTCATCAAGCAAATGGACACCACCCTTGGGAAAAGACATTTGGAAGAGACGTCTTTCGATGGAAGATTATGAAGTATTAATAGTCATGCGTTGGTATGAAAGGAAGGCATCTAATTATGAATTCAAATATTTAATCATGTATAAGCAGCCGTTTAAAAGTGCATTTAAAGATGAAACCCCTTAAACTGCGTAATCCAGATACAAGGACGGAAACCCCTTGTGGTGTAACTTTGTAATATTCGAAATCCATCCAATTACATTTTATTATTTAAATCATTATTTTAAGTGCAAATCTATATTTATAAAATATTATTTAAAGGAATTCTAAGAAATCCAAATTAATGTAAAATATTCTGATTTTGAATATTACAGTGTTATCAGAGTTGTTTTTCTTACCACCCTGTGAACCATGGGGTCACTATATAAGGAAATTATGAACAGTTTCACATCATACGTCCTTTCAGTAGAGATTCGAAAATAAATCTCTTTTTCATACTTTTTGGAGTTGAAAGAGTCATGAAATGGAAATAGCCACTATGAGGAAGACAAGTTCATGAATCATAGTTATCGCAGATCGGTATATGAAGAGAAATTCAACCTTCAAGAGGTCGTAGAAGAAAGGAAAACAAAAAATTCAATAGTGAATGTACCTTCTACTGGTAATGGCCAGTGAGGAAGAAGAAAGAAATAATAAGACGAAAGATGATGGTTCTAGTAATAGTGGTGGTGGTCATGAGGAAGCGAAAACAGACAGTATGGTGAAAGGTGATGTTTCTAGAAGTAGTAGCAGTGGTAACATGGAAGAAGAAATTATTAAAATGGAAGAGGCTGAATTAGAATCTGAAATAAAAACAAATTATTTATTTTGCTCAGATGATGGAGAATATCACCATACATCTGCTGACAACCCTCTTCCCATACCCGATTATCCTGTCATTTCATGCCAACCCAACAAAGCAAGTGGGCGGTCATCGTATGACAGGGGTGTTCCTCCACCAAATCAATTTCATTATGCTAGCACTAGCTCTAGAAGTGATTATATATTTCATCGCCCAAAAGAATTTGTTGTTAAATTGAAGATACCCGCTAATCAAATCTAGACTCTATCAACCAAGCCTTGTCCAACTTTTCAACAACCAAGATTGGTAACTATAGCAGAGCCCTAGATGGGAACGTATATTATGATGACAGGTGATTGAGGAGATTTAGTCGTGGTATAGTACTTCTAGGAGGAGAATCTGCAAGAGTAGACCTCAATCAAGGCATTGGGACATTTATTGAGAAAAGAGATGATAAAGACACAAAATCATTCAATGATATGCTTGGTTGCATAAGAAATAGTAACATAAATATGTATAATATTCATTATGTAACCCTTAGAAACAGCCTAAAACAGATCTTAGAAACTACCTACAATAACTCTGATGCATGGGAGATGGGTGTACACATGAGAGAAAACATTGTTTATATAATTGACTTGCCAGCTGAAAGGCAAAGAAGTGTAAGTCAAATGGACAATAAATGAAAATATTGGGACTATTATTTTAAGCATCTTGCCACAAAGGATCCAAATGATGGTGGGAATGACCATACAACACATGCAAATGTTGAGTATTGTGCATTAATCAGAACAAATCTAGGTGCTCATAGGATTATCATGGCTGCTCAAATGGATTCCTATGATAAGAACAAAACGGATAGCAAAAAATATTATGTTGATTTGAAAACTAGCTGTGATTTATCTGATAGAGGAGTGGTAGAGCGGTTTGAGAAGAATAATCTATTGAAGCATTGGATTCAATCATCTGTAAGTGGAGTTCCTCGCATTGTGGTTGGATTTTTGAGTGACAAAGGTAGGCTGCTCAGAACTCAAAATTTTGGCCCTAAGGAGATAAGGCAAAGTGTGAAGCCTAAAAATTATTGGCAGGGTGGGGTTTGCATGAATTTTGCTGACGAATTATTGTGTTGGCTATATGGTAGTGTTAGATATAATCTGTAATGTCTCCATTTCCACATTCTGATTAAACAGATATTGAAGACCTTTAGTCTATTTTCCCATAGACTAAAGGAGCCCATTTGGAAGATTATATTTTATTAATTGTTAAAATAGTGTTTTTATCATAAGACAATTATTATTTAATTAATAGAATATTTAAAAAGTGGTTTTTACCACTAAAATTCTTAAATGAATTAATTATTAATTTATTTGCCTTAAATTAATTTTAATTACTATTTTAAAATTACAACTAATTAATATATTATTCAAAAAGATGTCAGCATGGAAGCTAAAGCAAAGAAAAAGAAAAGTGTTTTATCATCCCAAAGTGATTCACCCTCTTTGTAAGTTATAAATACATGGTGAAGGCTACAATGAAGGATATTCTGAATTTTAATAAATTGTTCTTCATGCTTGAAAAAAACTATTGGGATGCATGCCCAATAGATGTTCGCTACCTTTGGTGTCGATCAATTTAAAAATGTGTCTTTTGACACCACATTTTGCTAAGGAGATCTTGTTCTTGCCCTAAAAGTGGGGCGATTTGTTTTGGCGAGTTCATGTGGACTTTTGTGAGGGTTTCATGGTTCTTTTTTTGCATATTAACCTTGCTAAATATCTATACTATTTTTAAAAGTGGAGCGAACACTTTTAGAAGCTTGAATTTAGAGTTTGAAGGCTTTTTTTGGTCTATTTATTGCAAATTAAATATTCTGATTTTATTTGCTAATTTGTTGCATGTTGGTGTGAGGAATTGGAGGAGTTCGCAAAGGGTTTAAAGTAGAAAATTAAATAATAATTTTCAGAATTATTATTTAAATATTTTGATAGGAAAATAGGGTTTCAGAATTTCGGAGCAACTTTTGATCACCTTCCCATGAAAGAAAAATTCTGAAATTATTTTTATTTGATAGCCATTATTTTTATGATCAGTTTGAGCTCTTGTTTGCATCATAATTCCAAATATCAAGAGAGTTATGAATTTTTAAAATTTTCAGCTGTTCATAGGAAATAATATTTGTTGAGGGCAGATTTTTGGCAAGGGTTTGAAGTGAAAAAATATTCAAAACATCTGTGTTTTTGTAATTAAATCAGATTTTCCAACCATCATAAAATGGCATTTGAGCTTCAATAATTTGGCAAAAAGGTAATTGTTTTGTGCATTTAATTTTTTGATTTTTTTTTGCAAGTATTCAGTTAATTTTAAAACAAGTTATTGGTTCACAATCATTTACAAAACCCTACTGTTGTGACTTCTAGGGTTTCTAGGGCTTGACAAGGGTTTTTGAGATTATTTTGCAAACTAGGGTTTGTTGATTTCATTTTTAGAATTTTGTGATTTAAGGGAAAACCCCTTTTGTATGAAATCATCCCATTTGGAGACATTACAGTAGTATCAGAGCACCGATCTTGTCTAGCCTATGAAGTTTTGTGATTGCAGATTTGGATGCAAAATATATGAATCATGGAGTTAATGAGTGAAGATGAATTTAGAACAAAGCTTCACAAATAGGGAAAAAAGCTTGAGCATCCATATTATTTAAAAAATGTTTTGCTCAATATTTTGGAGGAAGCAGCAAATTGTTTGTTCATGATAGAACAATCAAATTCTAAGTCTATGTTTTAGGCAATGAATCCTTTGGTGGTTTATTTGGCTAGACCTAAGATTCTGAAACATTTAGATTTGGATGTGAGACTTGTAGCTCACTTGTATTAATAAAATTACAAAGACGATAGCTTCGAAACAACCATACATTGACAACATCATGGAGAAAATATTTCAGTGGATGGTGAAAAGTTTTGAAGGTCTTGGTGACATCACAAGTTCATTTACTAAGAGGATCACTATTCTGAAAAATATGGCAAATGTCAGATCTTGTGTGCTAATGTTAGATTTAGAATGTGATACATTTATTCTTGAAATGTTCCAACATTTCTTTACAACTAGATGTAAAAATCCTACAGAAGGTATGATAACTTCCATACAAAAGGTGATGACCTTAACACTCAATGAAAGTGATAATCTTTCCAAGCCATTATTGTCTATCTTATTGACAGGTTTAAGGTTAGAAAAGAATAAATTTTCAGTTGCCCAAATGCTATTTGAAAAAGTTGCAAATATTTGTGAGGAAAAATTAAGGCCTTATTTGATAGTGGAGCACAGAAGAAAAGAGTATTGAACAACATGGAGAGTTGGAGGAAAATAATGAAGGGACAACGCTTCATGAAGAGGCCAATGAACTAGAAAAATCAAATTTGAAGGAAGATGAGCTACAAAAAGATGACACTTTGGGGCAGCCCATAGAGGTACAAGTGGATGAGAAAAAAGAAGAGGAAACCAAGGAGCATGAAATAAAATAAGTGCAAGGTAAGGATCTTTTCTTGATAAGAGATGTCTATTTATCTTCTAATAATTGTATACATGACAGTGAAGTCACTAAAAGTGATAAAATGAAGTATATGGTTTGCAAATTGGGGCATGAGGATTCCTTGATTCAAGTTCACAATTATTGGCACCAAGACGCTCCATCTTTATCAATTAACATGATAGGAGGATATTTTATGAGAAAGGAGGATGAAAGAAACAATAATAGGATTGTTATGAAACATCATGGACAGCCATGTGCTTGCAAAAGAGGGGATGCTACAATGCAATTGGTAAGTTTATCTAGTTCTAATTTTTATCATGCATATGTTGGATTGAAGTCTAAATTTTGACTCAGAAAACTCTGAGACATTTTGTAAATTCCAGCGCCTACATACAAGCATAAAATTGCCCTCTTGAAATATGTTTTGATTCACGAGGAGAGTTCATGCATGGACAAAATTTGAAATCAATTGCTCAAAAAATTCTAAATTAATATGATAGGTACAACAATATATAAAAATGGATAAAATTCAATATTGGTGGGGTTTGTTTGATAATGCATACATGTGTGAGGAAGCTAACAAAGGGCAGCAAATGGAAGGACTATATTTCCAAAATTAAGAACGATTGATATGGTATAAAGAAGGTCCTAGCACACCTTGAAACGCACACTATGGGAGCACACATCCTCTAGTACTTTTCCATGAGATGAATTTAATTATGAGCAGCCTTGCTAACCATATTAATTTGGTTCAGTTTGCAGTCCTAATCTTCTTCATACAAGGCATAAGTCCATGATGGTTTGTTGGAGAAGCATGGAGTTAGAAAACCCATTAAGGATCAACTTGGTAAGGAGCAAATTAAATTTTTTGAGTAGAGGCATAGTTGTGTTTTACTATGACAGCCAACATCTTTGCACACACAATCTATGGGGAGAGGTTTCAACTCATAAGGAGACCTTGTGGATAAGTTTGAAGCATGCTAAAGGTATGATAGCTACTATTTTGAGTTGCATAACACATTGAGTTCTCTTGAGCAGCATATTAGGTATGGCAAGGTAAGAAGCCCTGATGGCATCCCACAAATCTTGGGAAGAGGAGAAAACACAAGTATTAATTTTGAATTTTGTCATCATGAAAAAAATCAAAATTAGGCATGTACTTACAGCAGTATCATGAAGAAGGAAAACCTGATTTTTGGCATACATTCCATATTTTGCAAGGTTTTGGAAACATGCATGTTTGGGTTCCATTTGCAAGTAATAGAAGTAGCACATACACGAAGAGGATATAGCTCTCACTGATAGGCATTTGGGGACTCTTGATGAGCTTATGGAGTGTTACATGCATACATGGGGTTGATAAGGAGCAGCCTTTGGTAGGGCACATGGTGTCTACAAGAAAGCCCATATATGTTAAATTGTACTACCTTAAGACCTCACATCATGGTAAGTTTACAAGATGGTACCTAGCTGATTTCTTTTTGTATGATTGGAGAGTTATAACATGGCATTTAGGGAGTCATTACCCCTGGGGAGCAAGGTCATCACATTTTATTATGTTTTTTATTCTAACTATTGGCCACATATCACTTCTTTGGAGGGTATATGGGAAAGAAGCTTCCTCATCCACCACTTGGTATTGAAATGGGTGTTTGGCTGGGAACATGTGGAGTCTTGGGCAGGCCATGAGGACGTATCTAGCACTTGGGGGAAACCCCCAAAGTACAGGAACAATAGTATGAAGAAGACATGTGAGGATTTCTTTCATTGGGAAACAAGTAAATGTGCGCATTGTTTGAGAAGGAATGTTGAGACACCCACTTGGATTTTGCAATTGCTTGAAGACAAGTAATTTTGGGTGGGGAGGACTGTAATGTCCCCATTTCCACATCATGATTAAACAGGTATTGAAGACATTTAATCTATTTTCCCATAGATTAAAGGAGCCCTTTTGGGAGATTATATTTTATTAGTTATTGATTAATTATAGAAATAGTGATTTTTATCATAAGGCAATTACTATTTAATTAATAAAATATTTAAAAAGTGATTTTTACCACTAAAGTGCTTAAAATAATTAATTATTAATTTATTTCCCTTCAAGTAATTTTAATTACTATTTTAAAATTAAGGCAACTAATTAATATATTATTCAAAAAGATGTCGACATGAGAGCTAAAGCAAGGGAAAAAAGTGTTTTATCTTCCCAAAGTGGTTCACCTTCTTTGAAAGTTATAAATATATGGCGAAAGCTACAATGGAGGATATGTTGAATTTTGATAAATTGTTTTTCATGCTTGAAAAAAACTATTGGGACACATGCCCAATAGAGGTTCGTTTTCTTTGGCATTGATCAATCTAAAAAGGTGTCTTTTGACACCACCTTTTGTTAAGGAGATCTTGTTCTTGCTCTAGAAGTGGAGCGATTTGTTTTGGCAAGTTCATGTGGATTTTTGTAAGGGTTTCGTGATTCTTTTCTTGCATGTTAACTTTGCTGAATATTTATACTACTTTTGCAAGTGGAGCGAACCACCTAGGAAGCTTGGATCTAGGGTTTGGAGGCCTCTTTGGGCCTATTTATTGCAAATTATATATCTGATTTTATTTGTTAATTTGTTGCGTGTTGGTGTGAGGAATTGGAGGAGTTTGTGAAGAGTTTGAAGTAGAAAATTAAATAATAATTTTCAAAACTACTATTTAATTATTTTGATAGGAAATTAGGGCTTGCAGAATTTCGGGGCAACTTTTGATCACCTTTCCATGAAAGGAAAATTCCAAAATTATTTTTGTTTGATAGCTATTATTTTCATGATCAATTTGAGCTCTTGTTTGCATCATAATTCCAAATATTAAGGGCGATGAATTTTTAAAGTTTTCAGTGATTTGTAGGAAATAATATTTGTTGAGGGCAATTGACAAGGGTTTGAAGTGAAAAAATATTCAAAACATCTGTATTTTTGGAATTAAATCAAATTTTCCAACTATAATAAAATGACATTTGAGATTCAATAATTTGACAAACAAATACTTGTTTTGTGCATTTAATTTTCTGGTTGTTTTCTGCAAGTATTCAGTTGATTTTGAGACAAGTTATTGGATGAAAATCATCTACAAAACCCTACTATTGTGTAATGTCCCCTTTCTAGATACAATGTTAATCCATCATTGGTTTTCCGTGGACTAGCAGTTTGGTAAGAAAACTATGGTGAGTTGGCCTTGAATGGGCCATTTGGATGTGTACTTTTGGTTTGGATCCAATTGGCATGATCAGTGGCAGTTTTGGGTGCCTTGTGGAGTACTTACTATTTTTAGTAAGTTCAGGGTTAGTGTCGGATCGAGATTTTCAGGGTGGGGTTAGATGCATCTCGTCGAGACTTTTCTGACGAGCTAAAGATCAAGGTATTCCGACATCATCTTCATATTTATTTTAAAGTCTGAAGTTATATAATGTGTATTTGACGGGACTTTAATAAAATAATTTAAATAAAATAAAATAATATTCTAGAAACTTCTTGAAAGATGGAAAAAAAAGAATAAATAGAGGGCTTGGCTAAGCTTCTAATCATCCAATATTTGACATTTGTTTGATATGTTCATTTGTGGAGTCAAGAGTTTCTACAGATTTCTACATTGGTCATTGGGAACGGAAACTCCCAATGATTTGCATAACTGAGGTGGTGAAATATCTTCAGAAGGGTTGCAACTATTGGAAGAGATAATTCAGTCTCTTCATTGTGCTTCATTTGGTGGCCATACGTCAGACTTGCTAAGGACGATCTACATATTTTGCTAGGAGTGCATTGGTGGCATCGTCATTGCATCATTTGGTAGCATAGAAGGCATATTAGAAGTACATTAGAAGTCTGATATACATTTGCAGAGATCTGATTAGAAGTTAGTCATATAGAGACACCATTGGAGACCACGATTTCACTCATGGAGGCCAAGGTTGGCATTGCTTCCTCCTAGATTCAGCGCTCCACTCCTTGGGACTTGGCAATAATGTTTGAGGCTCGAGGGGAGACAAAGAGGCTGCACATTATTTTATTTTGGCATTTTATATCAGAGTAGGGGCGGCTGGAGTAGAGCATTGGTTTGGCCAAGAGGAAGCATATTTTGGGACTTTTTTTGTTGCTACATCGTCTCCAGCCCTAGGCACTTCTTTTCCAGGTTCTTAGCATTGTTTTACATCCAATTCCAAGTCATATTACAGTTAGTATTAGTGGTAGCCATTGTACTCAAAAATTAGGAACTCATGAAATTGTAAAGCCAAGAGTCTTGGCTATTCCATCTGCATTGTAATCAGTTATTTGAATTGAATAAGGTGGCATAAGGTTGCATTCACTTAGTAGATTGCTTCAATCTTAGGTTGCATGACAAGTATTTGTTAAAATGTCTTATGGTTGTAGGTGTGCATTTTTTGCATGTCTAGATCCTATTAATGCATTTGAAGGGACCAAAAGAATTGCATTTGCTTTCTAGTTCTTTGCTTAGACATCTTAGTAAACACTTGCAAGCATTTAGATCTCGTTTGACATTATTCCAAGCAAGTATAAACAAACTGAAACTCAGAACCAACAAGCAAGAGGGTTACATGACAAATGTTTGACGATATTCCTTGAGAATTTAATTAAGCAACTTGAGGGCCGATTGGACAAGGGATACTACATATTGTGATGTCTAGGGTTTCTAAGGCTTGACAAGGGTTTTTGAGCTTAGTTTGCAAATTAGGGTTTGTTGATTTCATTTTCAAAATTTTGGGATTTAGGGGAAAACTCTTTTTGCATGAAATCGTCCCATTTGGGGACATTATAGAATCATGATTATGTTCTTTGGTTTCTGCCACCAGGGAATCGTATAGAGCTTATGCAATTAGATTCATGCCCTCCTATTATAACAAGCCATTTTAAAAATTTAATTAATGTTTGCCTAAGTGTTGATTGTGGTAGGGTTAGTCCTAACAACAAACATATGCCCAGGCCAGCCGTAGTTACAAACATAGTGGTGGACAATGGTTTGAGAGAATTTGATAAAGAAGATCAAATTTCCCAAGAGAATACTTCTATAGAAATAGAATATCTTCATCAGAAACAACATATCCATTCTCACGTTGAAACTAAAATGAGATCCGCATTTTATCTAATGCAGGAAAAGTTTTGAGACCTTTCCTTATAGTAAAAACTAAAAGGCTAGGCATACCTAAACAACAATTTGAAAATTTTATGAAAGGTTGCAACCCTTTCAAGTATCTTATGCAAAAGGGCATCATAGAAATATTTGATCTTGAGTATGGATTGTCGGTCCAAGTTCGGGATACAGTGTTGGCCATTAACACACGATGTTATTCCAAGGAGTGATGTGAATAAAGAATATTTTGTAGAAGGAAAATTGAAAAGCCTAGATGAATTGAAAGTTGATGGTCCTTTTGTTCCTCAAGAAGAATTTTCGAGTGGCAAATTGACACCGAAGTTAGCACGTCAACTGCAAGATGCAACAACTTTATGTAGTATTGGTCTGCCACCTTGGTGTCACCAGCTGATTAAAGTCAATCCATTTTTGTTTCCTTTTGAGATAAAGAGGCAATATTTTTATTCTATTGCATTAGGAATACATCGTGCACCACATTGTTTGCAGCAGCAATAGATTGCTCAGAACCCAAATATGGCAAACAATGGAGGACGTCATGTTGGTAGACTACAATGGCAAAAGGTTCATGTGTCATGTTAACATATATTGGAATCAACTACAAAAGTGGAGTTGTGATGTGGCCAAAATATTGTTCTTGAAGTTGAATACTATAATGAGGTTGGCACTAGTCTAGGTCCAACTCTTGAGTTCTACACACTTATCAATCATGAATTGCAAAGGACTACATTCGGCATGTGGAGAACAAACTTGTCCTCCACTGGAACTGGGGATACTGTTCAAAATGGAGAGATTGTTCAAACATCTCATGGATTATTTCCTTGTCCTTACCCACCTCATACAAATTCTTCTAGTGGAAGCAAATATTTGAAGGTGACAGAGAATTTTTGTCTTCTTGGACGTCTAATGGCTAAAGCTCTTCAAAATGGCCGACTTCTGGACTTGCCTATTTCAACGGCTTTTTATAAACTTGTTCTTGGGAAGGAGCTTGATTTTTATATGATATTAAATCCTTTGATCTTGAACTTGCAACAACACTACAAGAAATGGAAGCTCTTGTCCATCGAAGTAAATACTTGGAATCTATTCCAAGTGATAAGAGAGGAAATATCATGTTTACATTACCGTGGAGCATGAATTGAAGACCTTTGCATTGATTTCACTCTTCCTGATTTCTCCGACTATCCCCTAAACCGGGCGGGAGCAACTTCTTGGTTAGCACGGATAATCTCGATGAATATGTTTCATTAGTTGTGGATGCAATTATTAAGATAGGAATCATGCGGTAAATTGAGTCCTTGCGAACAGGATTTAATCAAGTGCTTCCTATTTCACCTTTGCAAGTGTTCACATAAAATGAGATGGATACTCTCTTATATGGTGTGTGTGATTTATGGGTGGCTGAAATGATTATTGATCACGTCAAATTTGCTCATGGTTATATGGACCAAAGTACCCCTGTCATCTACCTTTCGATTGATATAAGTTATTCATATTTTTATTGTTCTCTTCACTATTGAGTGAAAATGAGAAAACTACAGATTACAGAGTGTTGGTTATTTATAAGATCTTCTCATCGAAAAAGTATACAAAAGCTCCTAACATTTTGATGGTTCCCACTATGACTGTTGTTGTCTTATGCTATGTGATCACATTTGTAAGATGGCCAATAACAGATACAACGTTGAAAGGAGCATTAATTCTTTCTATTGCTTGAGGATAAGCAATTTGAGGAAGGGAGGTTTGTGATATCCCCAATTAAATCGTTGGTGATATATTTAATTAAATCGCTAATCTGTAATGTCTCCTTCTCGAATCTGATCTCACAGTGACCGTTGGCCTAGTTCTGGAAATCCGTAGGCTATTCGGAAGGTGCAAATTAGGGTTTCCTAATTTTTAGGATGACCTTGCTCAGAGTTTTGATGGCGGATTCTTTCTGGGTTTTCCGAGAGCTTTGCAGGGGTATGTTTGTTTCGACTTTCTGAGCATTTCCAGGAATTTACTATTTTTAGTAAATTCTATTTTTGGCAGCTAGCAGGTTTGTCTCAAGGAGTTGACTTTTCCTTTTTCAGTTGACTCATTCAGTTTTGGGCTTCAGAATGCGGTTTAGAAGAAATAAGTTTATTTTAAAAAAATAACATTATATTTTAAAATTATGACCTTGGCCTAGTCGAAATAACTTAATGTTATTTTAAAAAAGTGGACATGAAGGGGGGTGCCATCTTTGCTTGGGGAAAGGGCGCCACCTTTTAAGGCTTCAAAGGAGGTCAACTGAAGCCTATAAAAGAAAGCATTGGGTCCTCATTTGATCATCTTGGTTTTAGACATTGTCATGCTGCCACTTTGGCTCTGGAACTGCTTCGGGGAATGAAGGCCTCCTAGCTTGGGCATCATTTCATGCTTGCAAGACAGCATCTAGTGGTGAATTCAGTCATTGATATTTGTATTTACTTATGTATTGATTTCAGTTATTTCATTATTAATTATTTGATATTATTAGTGTTCAGATATTGTATTCTGTATAAGACAGATCTAGGTTTTTAATGATAAATCAAAAAAAATAAAGAAAAAAGTTCTGGGCATTATTTCATGGTTTTGCCTGGGCTTAGGCGCCCCTTTTCTCATATTTTCAGAATTTTTGAAGCTTGCAATTATTTTCTAGAGCAAATCGCCCCATTCAGCCAGGATGCCCTTGGGGTTTGCTTTGGAATCCGTGTATTAATTATTGGATGCACATTGGATCAGATCTTGGGTGCTAGCTTGGGCGCCATCTTAAGGAAGAGACTTTGCAACAGAAATCAGGAAGATTGAGCAAATTTTGTGAGTTATGAACATCTGAAGAATTTAATAGGTCGCTGGTTTTTCTTCTTTCTAAGAGCAAGTTCTTATTTTGTAAGCTGACAGTAGTACTGGCAGCCATTCTCTATTTGTTCAAATCTGATTTCAAAAGTTCAATTTTATTAAGTTATTGTATTAATTTTTAGCTCCGCCCTATGGTAGCTACTTTCCCTATTGGGGTTAGCAAGCACATTCTGGGTGTAGAGCTCCGCCCTATGGTAGCTACTTTCCCTTTTGGGATTAGCAAGCACATGCTGGGTGTGGAGTAGTTTCATTCTTCAGTATTTCCAATTAAAGCATTGTTATTAATTTCACTCCGTCATATGGTAGCCCCTTACTCCACTTTGGATTGGGTAGCACATACTTGACGTAGAGTTCCCTTGTTTTGTAATTTCTGTTATCTCCACCATATGGTCGCCTCATTTCCATATTGGATTGAGTAGCACATACTTGGTGTCGAGTTTGCTTTCAGTATATTAGATTGTAGGGATCCTCTGACCATATGCTCGTCGTTCGCCGGCACATTCTTGGTTAGAGTTCTTGCTTCAGCATCGTTTTGGTTTAGCTGCTAACCTTAACGGGTGCTTTGGTTGTAACTTGCAATTTGAAAAGTTAAAAAAAAAAAAAAAAGTTTGGCTCGGAATATTTCAGTCGTATCAGAGCCAAGATCCTGCCATCCTGTGAGCAAATCATCTATGAGTGACAGAGAAAAGAGATGCATTGCAAGAGAAGATAAGAAAATTGCAAAACAGTTCCAGTGGTATCAGGTTCCCGAAGGTCAGACAGCTTCAGAGATCTTGAGGGCTCATTGGGAGTCTTCTCAAGAAGTAGATATGGCAGAAGGTGAGAGATCAGTTGGGGGTAACGAGAGGTTTACCAACACTAGAAATGATAGTGGGAAGGGTAGAGAGAGATCATTAAGTCCCAAAAAAAGATTTGAAAGGAAGATGGATGCCTTGATGGATATGGTATCCCTCATGTTGGGGAAAGTGGGTCAGAACCCAACTCTCCAGAACAATCCCAGATATAGGAGAGCCTAGTGCCTCAAATCAATTTGATGGAAGTGTTGCTCAGCCTGTTTCAAACAACACTTACATTTCGTCAAGGCCCTTCAAACCCACCTTCGTAGCACCAGTAAACACACAACATGATCCTGAAGAAAATTCTTCATTTGTGGAACAATTGAGACGTGACCATGCGGAGTATGATTCTCTCCCTGATGACATTAAAATGGACATGTCCTATAATGAATTTATAGATCATAAGAGAAAGAGTAAGGGACAAGGGAGGAAGTATGACCAAAGAAGAACTCCAGCACAAGGAGACTTGCATCAAGCTATCAACAAGGTTTTGCTTTCCCACTTTGATGGAAGTGATAATAATTCTACTCGTGCTTGGATTTAGAAACTAGACAACTATTTGGCTCTTAGGCCAATAGCTGAAGAAGACGCAATTAAATTCGCTACGCTACACCTAGATGGGGTG
Source organism: Torreya grandis (assembly GCA_037957365.1). Taxonomy (NCBI): domain Eukaryota; kingdom Viridiplantae; phylum Streptophyta; class Pinopsida; order Cupressales; family Taxaceae; genus Torreya; species Torreya grandis. Next base: position 1,627,439 of record JARHVA010001181.1, read on the forward strand.
GCGCATGAGTGGTGGTACCATGGCTTAGTCACCTTGGGTCATGGATCTATCACTAGCTATGATGAATTCACAAATAGACTCATTGAGAGGTTCGAGAAGGACCCAGAAGTGCATTTTAGGGAGTTGGCACAATTGAAGCAGTATGGCACTGTTGATGCTTACATAGCTGAGTTTCAAAGACTTTCAGTTATGGTCACAGGAATCACTGAGAGAAGATTAGTGATCTTATTCAGCGAAGGTTTGATGGAGCCACTCAAGGGATGGATCAAAGCTTTGATCCACCGTCCTGACAAGAAGCAATGAAAAAAGCTAGAAACATGGAGTGGGCTGCTCCCAAAACAAAGTTCCATCCTAAACCATCATTCCACAAGAAGGATAGAGGGAAAAGGTTTCATCAAAAGCCTTACCAAAAGGAGTTTAACCAGCAGAAACCTCTTGGCAAAAGATTGGATCCGGAAACTATCAATGAACTCCGAAGAAAGGGGTTATGTTTCCGATGTAGAGAAAAATGGTCTCCAGAACATGTTTGCCAAAAGGGAGTCAAATTTCACCAGATTGAGTATTATTCAGCAGGTGAAAGTAACTCTGATTTTTTAGACCAACAATCTGATCCCGAAGATAGTGAAGTGGAAAGAGTTCATGAAGAATCCGAAAGTGAAAAAGAAAGTGGTGGTACGTTGGCTCAACTTTCGAGCTTCCAAAAGAATGAGTCTTTCAAGATTCGTGGGACAATTAAAAGGCAGCGTATCGTTGCTTTAATTGATACTGGAGCAACCCATAACTTTATTGATGAAGCTATGGTGGCAAAGGAGTTGCAAACAGAAGATTTTGAAGGGTTCAAAGTTATGGTTGCAGATGGGTTCCACGTCTCTTGTACCAAAAGGGTTCCCAACATGTCAATGCAATTGGGCAATTACGAAGTCAAAGATGACTTTTATGTGGTTAATATTGGTGATACGGATGCTGTCCTTGGCATTCAGTGCCTGCAATCTCTTGGAGAGATCTCTTTAAATCTGCAAACCATGGAACTCAAGTTTCAATCCAATGGAAAGAAGGTGGTGTTGAGAGGGATGTCCAATGGTGGCCCTCGGATTGTGTCATTCAAAAGGATGGCAAGGTTGATACGTCATGACCAAGTGGACTGGGCTGCGGAATGCATGGTTCTTCCGGCTAGTCCTGCTGAAACGAAAATAGAGTATCCTCCTGATATTCAATCTTTACTCACCAAGAAGAGTAAAGTGTTTGCTGATTTACCCCCTGGACCACCTCCTGATAGAGGTTCAGAACACATCATTAAGCTCAAGGAAGGAGCAAAACCGGTGATCATAACTCCATATCGGTATCCGAAGAGGCAAAAGGATGAGATCGAGAAGAATATTCAAGAACTTTTGAAGATGGGTTTCATACGCCCAAGCAAGAGCCCCTTTGCTTCTACAGTGGTTCTTGTGAAGAAGAAAGATGGTACCATGCGCATGTGTGTGGATTATCATGCTTTGAATCAAAGCACCATTAAAAACAGATATCCCATACCCAGGATAGATGAGCTCATTGATGAGCTACATGGTGCCAAGTTCTTCTCACAAATTGATCTGAGATCGGGTTACCATCAGATTCGAATGAGGGGATCGGATGTGGAGAAGACAGCTTTCAGATGCCACTATGGCCATTTCGAATTCTTAGTCATGCCATTTGGGTTGATTAATGCTCCGGCTACCTTTCAGTCTTGCATGAATCGTATTTTTCAAAGTCAGTTAAGGAGGTTTGTGTTAATATTTTTTGATGACATTCTGATTTACAGCAAGACTTGGAGAGATCATCTTAAGCACTTGGAGGAAGTGCTTAGTATCATGAAATCAGAGAGCTTGTTTGCAAAAGCTTCCAAATGTGAATTTGGGGTGATGGAGTTACTATACCTTGGCCACATAGTCAGTGCTGAGGGAGTGAAGGTGGACCCAGAGAAGATCAAAGCAGTAGTTGATTGGCCACCACCTGAGAGCTTAACTCAGTTGAAAGGTTTTTTGGGTCTTTGTGGTTTTTATCGGAGATTCGTAAAGGGGTATTCACAGAATGCTGCTCACCTTACTGATCTCACCAAAAAGGGAGCCTTTGTTTGGACAGAAAAGGCTCAAATTGTTTTTGACAAGTTCAAGAAGATCATGAGCTCGTATCCGGTTTTGGCAATACCAGATTTCTCCAAGCCATTCGAGCTGCAATGTGATGCATCAGGTGAAGGAGTGGGGGCTGTCCTGATGCAAGACAAACACCCTATCGTGTTTGAGAGCAGAAAATTACGAGGTGTTGAAAGAACATATTCAATCTATGACAAAGAAATGCTTGCCATTATGCATGCATTAGCCAAGTTTAGACAGTACTTGGTGGGGAATAAGTTTGTGGTTAAGACTGACCACAATAGCCTCAAGCATTTCATGCACCAAAAAGATCTAAATGAGAGGCAACAGAAATGGGTGAGTAAGCTTCAAGCTTATGACTTTGACATTGAATATGTAAAAGGAAAGAATAATATTGTGGCCGATGCTCTTTCCAGGAGACCTCATCTTAGCTCATTGTGTGAGCTTACTGCAGATTGGAAAGACATGTTGCTTGCTGATTATGCTAAAAATCAGTTTGCAACCAACATTCTTGAGGGTACTTTTCATGATGAAAGGTACAAGATGGTTGAGGGATTGATATATTATAAGGGAAGAATCTTTCTGGTGGCTGATTCTAAGTTGAAGAAGAAGATTCTTTTGACTTTTCATGATATTCCAGTTGCTAGTCACCAAGGTTTTTTCAACACATATAAGCAGATCCGAGAAAGGTTTTCTTGGAAGGGATTGAAAGGAGAGGTACAACGCTACATTCAGGAATGTCTTGTTTGTCAAGCGAATAAAAATGAGCATACATTACCAGCCGGTTTATTGCAACCACTCCCTATTCCCAATCAAAAATGGGAAAGTATTTCGATGGACTTCATCACAGGGTTGCCCAAAGCCCAAGGAAAGGATTGCATCTATGTAGTGGTGGATCGGCTAACCAAATTTGCTCACTTCTTCGCCATTACCAGCACTTTTTCTGCAGCCCAAGTTGCAGATCTGTTTTTTCGAGAAGTGTTTAAGCTGCATGGATTGCCAAAGAACATCGTGAGTGATAGGGACAGCAAGTTCCTAAGTAAGTTTTGGCAAAAAGTCTTCAGAATGAGTGGCACTGTGCTCACCCCAAGCACTAGCTACCATCCCCAAACAGATGAGCAAACTGAAGTGGTGAACAAGTGGTTGGAAGGCTACTTGAGAAATTATGTGTCAGAACAGCAGAAAACTTGGGTCAAGTGGCTGCATATTGGTGAGTACTGCTACAACTCTACTTTTCATATGTCAATTAAGATGTCTCCTTTCTTAGCACTTTATGGGTATGAGGCACCTAGTTTTGCAGATATAGTGTTTGGTGACAGCAAAGCACCCCTAGCCAAGGATTTGTTGCAGCATAGCCAGGACATAATGAAATCTTTGAAGGATAATTTGCAGACTGCACAAAATCAGCAAAAATTGTATGCGGACCAGAGGCGTGTTGAGCATTCTTTCGAGGTTGGAGATATGGTATATCTTAGATTACAACCATATAGACAGTCTACTCTCAAGAAGAGTGGAGCTGAGAAGCTCAAACCTCGCTTCTATGGGCCCTTTAGGGTCATCAGAAAAGTTGGAGCAGTAGCTTATGAATTAGAGCTACCGTCTGATAGCAGAGTGCATAACGTCTTCCACGTGTCTCGCCTCAAGAAGGCACTTGGACATAATGTAATTACTTCATCACAGTTACCACCTTTGGATGAAGAGGGACAGTTGGCTCTAATTCCAGAGGAGATACTTGATGTTCGAGAACGTTCTTTGAGGAAAAGAACCATCAGAGAATACCTGGTAAAGTGGAAGGACCTACCTATGGAGGATGCAACTTGGGAAAATGATGACATCTTGCATCATCCTAGTTTGCAATTGCTTGAGGACAAGCAGTTTTGGGAAGGGCGGACTGTAATGTCCCCTTCTTGAATCTGATCTCACAGTGACTGTTGGCCTAGTTCTGGAAATCCGTAGGCTATTCGGAAGGTGCAAATTAGGGTTTCCTAATTTTTAGGATGACCTTGCTCGGAGTTTTGATGGCGGATTCTTTCTGGGTTTTTCGAGAGCTTCGCGAGGGTATGTTTGTTTCGACTTTCTGAGCATTTCCAGGAATTTACTATTTTTAGTAAATTCTATTTTTGGCAGCTAGCAGGTTTGTCTCAAGGAGTTGACTTTTCCTTTTTCAGTTGACTCATTCAGTTTTGGGCTTCAGAATGCGGTTTAGAAGAAATAAGTTTATTTTAAAAAAATAACATTATATTTTAAAATTATGACCTTGGCCTAGTCGAAATAACTTAATGTTATTTTTAAAAAGTGGACATGAAGGGGGGCGCCATCTTTGCTTGGAGAAAGGGCGCCACCTTTTAAGGCTTCAAAGGAGGTCAACTGAAGCCTATAAAAGAAAGCATTGGGTCCTCATTTGATCATCTTGGTTTTAGACATTGTCATGCTGCCGCTTTGGCTCTGGAACTGCTTCGAGGAATGAAGGCCTCCTAGCTTGGGCATCATTTCATGCTTGCAAGACAGCATCTAGTGGTGAATTCAGTCATTGATATTTGTATTTATTTATGTATTGATTTCAGTTATTTCATTATTAGTTATTTGATATTATTAGTGTTCAGATATTGTATTCTGTATAAGACAGATCTAGGTTTTTAATCATAAATCAAAAAAAATAAAGAAAAAAGTTCTGGGCATTATTTCATGGTCTTGCCTGGGCTTAGGCGCCCCTTTTCTCATATTTTCAGAATTTTTGAAGCTTGCAATTATTTTCTAGAGCAAATCGCCCCATTCAGCCAGGATGCCCTTGGGGTTTGCTTTGGAATCCGTGTATTAATTATTGGATGCAGATTGGATCAGATCTTGGGTGCTAGCTTGGGCGCCATCTTAAGGAAGAGACTTTGCAACAGAAATCAGAAAGATTGAGCAAATTTTGTGTGAGTTATGAACATCTGAAGAATTTAATAGGTGGCTGGTTTTTCTTCTTTCTAAGAGCAAGTTCTTATTTTGTAAGCTGACAGTAGTACTGGCAGCCATTCTCTATTTGTTCAAATCTGATTTCAAATTTCAGTTTTATTAAGTTATTGTATTAATTTTTAGCTCCGCCCTATGGTAGCTACTTTCCCTATTGGGGTTAGCAAGCACATTCTGGGTGTAGAGCTCCGCCCTATGGTAGCTACTTTCCCTTCTGGGGTTAGCAAGCACATGCTGGGTGTGGAGTAGTTTCATTCTTCAGTATTTCCAATTAAAGCATTGTTATTAATTTCACTCCGTCATATGGTAGCCCCTTACTCCACTTTGGATTGGGTAGCACATACTTGACGTAGAGTTCCCTTGTTTTATAATTTCTGTTATCTCCACCATATGGTCGCCTCATTTCCATATTGGATTGAGTAGCACATACTTGGTGTCGAGTTTGCTTTCAGTATATTAGATTGTAGGGATCCTCTGGCCATATGCTCGTCGTTCGCCGGCGCATTCTTGGTTAGAGTTCTTGCTTCAGCATCGTTTTGGTTTAGCTGCTAACCTTAACGGGTGCTTTGGTTGTAACTTGCAATTTGAAAAGTTAAAAATATAAAAAATAAAAAAAAAAATTGGCTCGGAATATTTCATAATCACCATATGTAAATCGCTAACCACCATGCTAGCAAACACCAACACCAAATCGCCAAAAAGAACAACAGTCATTAATTAAACAATAGTCCTTAATCGTTCAAGTGGAGCGCCCATGTAAACAACAACAATTAGTATAGTATTAATTAATTAATTAGTCATTAAACATTCATCAAGCAAATGGACACCACCCTTGGGAAAAGACATTTGGAAGAGACGCATTTTTCGATGGAAGATTATTAAGTATTAATAGTCATGTGTTGGTATGAAAGGAAGGCATCCAATTATGAATTCAAATATTTAATCATGTATAAATGGCTACAAGTGCATTTAAGGACGAAACCCCTTAAATTGTGTAATCCAGATACAAGGATGGAAATCCTTGTAATTGAACCAAAGTATGAAATCCCTTGTGGTGTAACTTTGTAATATTTGCAATCTATATTCAGAAATAAACAATTAATCCAATTACATTTTATTATTTAAATTATTATTGTTAAGCGTAGATCTATATTTATAAAATATTATTTAAAGGAATTCCGTCAAATACAAATTAATGTAAAATATTCCGATTTGGAATATTATAGCAACATATATAAATTCCAAAAAAAAAGAAATGTAAAAGATATTTGCAAAGAATATTTCCACTATTCCCTGTAATACCTTTTGCTTCCCATTAAAGCCTACATACCTCATCTTGTGTAAGCACATCATGTTCTCCAGAACGTGGTGAGGTCACAACCAAGTTGTCTTGCCAGTTACTTGCACGACCCTGCACCTTGAGTTGCCAATCTGCTCCAACCAATACCAAGTCTAAAGTTGGATCCAATCCTTGGTCAGGTTCAAACTTTGCTCTATTGGGGTGATCTCTCTTGACTCTCACCTGAAGACAATACAATATTGATGAAAATTATTTGCAAAGTATAGCATACAAATTTTAAAATTTCATAGTTCCATAATGTGAACTATCTAGAATAAACTATAGAAATAGAAACTCACTTGTGTAGCAAGTAGAGTTACATCTCCATCTTCAAATGTAAGAGTTCCCTGGGGTTTGATCAATTTTGGATCAGCTAAGCCACTAAGATCAAGTTCACCACTAACTGCAAAGTTCAGTATTAAAGGATAAACAATACGCAGTTCTGGTCCCAGGTGAAGTTTGAGCCCTCTCAAGTGTACAGCCACGTGTGGCTTACTTTTGCTTTGTTCCTTATAGCTGTCAGCATTTTCCTGTGTACCTGTGAACAGTTAACAGTCAAATTCCACTTCCAACATCAACATCATAATGGATTTTATCTTAGAAAGGAAAGCAAGCCTACAAATTTTCTAAATCCACCAATAGTAATCCTCTTAAAGATAATAATAGATGAGTTAATAAACAATTTAAAAATAAAAAAGCAATTTACAAGGAGAAAATATAAGTGATGATACTCATCAATAATATAATATGAGTAAACAATTCCCTTATTTATAATCACTTCTATTAAATTATCATAATAAATGGCAACCAAAATAATTGCTAGTCAATCCACAACAAAAGCCTAAGAAATATAATGATACCATTTCCTTATTCAAGGTTGCGACTATAGATTCATTCAAATTCACAATATTTTTTAATTGCACACTATGCATTTGAGCAAAATAATATATATATTATCCCCATAAACATTTTCTATATGGGACAAGGTCTTTTACAGAAGTAAAAAAAATCAATTTTACCAAATTCTTATATAGATAAATTCAAATTGGGTAACTAAAACCCGGGAGAAAAGAGTTTGAATCATAGGCACCAGGAGGCATGGGATATGGGTATATGATGGGGTCATCAATTTCAAATACAGTAGAAGAGTATATGGATAAGGGCAAAGCTACACCAATGAGTAAGTTTTTTGTGGTTTTTAAGAGCATAATGATTATTTTCTTTAAAAATTTCAATCTTCATAAAGGGTGGTAGTTTGGAAAAAATAAATAAATAAATAAAATAACTATTTTTTAAAATGTTCTTTCAACAAATAGGTTTCTTTTCCCCTTAATAGTAATATTGTGTTCCTTTTAAACCGGATCGCTACATGTAGTGGTCATTGGTGGACCATGCAGAAGAATATCTCTGCAGAAGATATTTTTTCTCAAATTGAGTTGATATTCACTTGTCAAATAAAAATCATTTGTGGAAATAAATAATACTATTATAAATGTTTATTTGTACCATACCTGGTTCCCTCACAGGTACATCTACAGGTAAAGGAGAAGATTGTGTACTGTAAAATCCAGCAATATTTCTTGCTGCTCTCAACTGGTTATGATCGCGTGTTGACAGATTCTTATGATTTGAAGCCAAACGAGTAATAGCAGCTCCTGTGCCCTTTTCTTGTGGCAAGTATGCTTCACCACGACTAAATTTAATCATTCCAGAAACATCTGGTTCCAACATTGAGCCTGTAACCTCTATATGGCTGTCCACCTGACCACTGCGAACAGTAAAACTGAAAGCAATTACTTTTGTGTTTTCACATAGCCTAGAGACATTTGAGCAGAGTACAATGATACTCAACAAGGAAAACTTTTCTAAGAAATTTTTAAAAAATCTCTTCATAAGGTATTAAACTTTTAGCAGTAACATCTAGATTTATAGAAATAAATAAACAACCTATTTTAATTGTTACTAAAAACAAGAAGATTTTTGAAAACATGGCAATGGAGAGACGAAGTTCCTCACCTGAATAAATTTTTAGCTCTCACTTCAAGATTCTCCGTCTTCATTTCAATCTTATCTTTAGAATAAATTTTGCTGCTTCTCAATGGCAGGTTCCCATTGAGTAACAAGCGGCCCTTTCTTCCAACTCGTCCTTCCAAACCATTAATGCACAACTGATTGCTCTTGACATGAAATGTGCCCCCAAAATTTGAAAGTGGTGTTGGAAGCACTGGTGAAGATACGGATGCCCTATGAAATGTTGCAGCTCCATCAAAAATGGGGCGATCTGCAGTTCCCCGGACCTGCTTAAAACAATTACTGCATGTCAATTTAACATCCATGTAGTTTAAAATATTTTCCAAGATGCCAAGCAGTGTCCACGATATGTCCATCAGAAATATAGTACACATGAATACATTTTATAGATATATCAAGCATATGTGATTATTGTTTATGAAGCCAGTGATATAGTTATATTTGTTTGAAAAATTTCTTAGCATCACATATATTTATGTAAACTTGTTATTTTAATATTTAACTATTGACTAGCTGAGTTATAAGTCCTTTTTGACATGCTTTCTTCACAAAGCATTGATAAAAGTAATATGATAATTCTAGCTTTATTGTGGTCTTGGCAACATCCTAATTGAAGATCGAATTCCTTATAATCATTCTAGCTCTAGATATAAAAGCAAATTTCAAATATTTATAATATTTAATTTTGTATTTTTCATATAATCACTGAACTGCTTTGCATTCAAATATCATTCTAATTGTTAGTTTGAGGCGCTTGGCATTTCCTAAGGAGTTTGGCATCTTTGTTAGGCCTGGATATAAAAATAAATAAGACGATTTGGCCTGATGATAACACAGGATATAATCTAAAACTCTTCTTGCATTTCTGCATCATACTCCACTTTCCTACTATAGTTAGCAAAGCTCAGTTGGCTGGATTTCCTTCACCACAATAGCCTAATGTCAACTTCAGGAGTCAACATGGATTTGAATACAGATTGAATTTGATTGTATATGAAATCTGTTTAGTATATGGTAGTGAAGGAACTACTAGAATGAAAAAATAACAGAATAGTGGAAGATTTACACTTTCCCACGAGATAACACAGATCTTACCACTCTAGAATCTTACAAAGAGACTAGCATAACCTTGATGGAGTGCCTTTTGTTAGTAACATAAAAGATACTTGCGCAATTGCATGATAATATTTCAGTAATGAAGAATGAATTGATTGAATTGGTCAAGTTTATCCTGTAATGTATAATCAACCTAGTAGATATAGAGGAGCCTTGTGGGGCTTATCCTCTACAGATATCAGTGGGACCTTCTAATTCCTCATATTCCCCCTAATCTCAAAGTAAATAAGAAGCCTGAAAATAAATTGTTGCTAGATATTTATCTTCTAAATAGAGTTCAACTAAAAAAAATCCTATCTTTCACAGATATGGAGATCAATCTCAGCCCACAATAGCTGAGACCATACCATCAACTGCTTGAGAAGAAAGATCTTATTTCAATGTCCACAAATGACCAAACTAGGTTAACGGCACTCAAAAGTACAATCAATAACAGTAGAACGTGGGAGCCAAAAGGAAAACCCAACCAAAACAAAATACTAAAAGCTATAAAGCTAAGTACACAAAAATGATCCTAGCCAACTAGGTTGGGTACCCAAAACAGGTAACCCTAGGGCCTAAACACGTTAGTACATTTTTTGTCACCAATTCAAAACATAACATATAACCTAAGTCACAAGGTTCGAGTTTAAGTTCATGTTCTACGAAGATAATCTTCAGTTCAAGTTCACTAATGGATAAAATTCAAAAATAAACATCTTTAAGTTCGAACAATAGATTTGTTTTTTTTTTTAGTTGTTTTTTATTTCTGAAAAAAATAAATGCATAAATATGTCAAAATAAGTAAACATTTTTAAAAAGCTCTAAAAATAATGCAAAGGAAAGTCAAAAACATATAAACTTTGACAAACTGATCAAAATTTAAAACTTCAAAAGTATGTAAAAACACGATACCAAAAGATATTTTTTAAAAACAAAATGTCTAAAAATTTAAAACGTATAATACTAATTTCTTGAACTTCATAAGCTCATGCCAACTACTCCCTGTAGCCTTATAATCTAATTGTTACATCAAAACTTTCCACATCATCAAAGGCGCCTAGCTCATCAACATCACCATCATGATCACTAGAAAGTCAAGATCATTTATTCCTCTAAAAGAGTCCAAATATTCTATAATGGGTTGGAGTTGTGAAGAAGATTTTTTTGTCATTTTTCTCATGAACATCTGCATATTGCTAGGAAAATAAATATCTCTTAAAGTTTACCAACAATAACTTGTTTCCTTTCTTAGATTGAATGTGGTCAAAACAACTCCGATTCATTTCATAGACTGACACACTTGCTCCTTGACTCAATATTCAAAGAGCATGGAATTGTAGTTCATGAACACTCGATTGAAAAGATTTCCATAATTTGTATCCTTCAAGATAGGCCTATCATATTTGGCTCCTGATGACATGCTGAAAACCCACTGTATCCTGTAATATCTGGGAGAGGCCGTACTGACGACATGTTGAAAACCAAATGTATCCTGTAATATCTGGGAGAGGCCGTACTTGGCTCTCATGTGTCTCAGTAATAAAAAGGATGTCTGACGACCCAAGGGCATCAAACATTAGACTTGGCGATAACCAAAAAGAGCCATTACTATTAGAATAAAGTGTAATAAAACCCATTTAACGAACCTTTCTTAAAGATGGGTCACTCCCTGGTAGGATTGATTCCATTGTGGCTTGCTGACCCGCAATCCTACTCTTCACCTGAAAATTATTCAAATTGAACATTCTGAACTTCTTGACCATAGGAACCACAGGGTCTTCTTTGGGAGTTGCTATGTTCTTGGAGCAGATCAGCCATTTGTCTGTAAACTTGATCATAACATAGAAGTCTCGAAGAATTCAGAAATCTCTATTCAGCTCTTTTAGGTCACTGTGGATCTCATTGAGTTTGTCCATCAAAGAAATGTTAAAAGCATTCTCTTTGAATAGCTCCTCTTTAATCAATTTCTGGAACTGTTCTTTTAGTTCTGCAGCTGAATGCTGCTCAGAGCCATTTTCCTTGGAGAGTTTGCAATGTATATCCCAACTATTTGAGCAAACTTAAATAAGAATTTCATCACTTAAATTTTGTTGTCCCCTTAGGTCCTCCACAATATCGCTCAAAACTTCAATCTTGTGTATGATGCTCTCCGACTAATCATAAGATATGTCATCTTCCATTTTCTCTAATACACCTCCTTCAACAAGAAGGTCCACATCAACTAAGGACATCTCTTCTAGATCATTTTTCATTCCCTCCCACATTTCCAAATCCTTTTTGTGACATTGGATATGTTGATCCAATTTGCTGCCTTCAATCACAATTTTCTCACAGGTCTTCATTATTTCATCAGTATCTTTCAAGCCATTCACTTACAACCATTCCAGAGCTTCTATAATTTTTCCAAGGCTATTGTATGTGCTGATAGCAGTGATGGCATCCTCGCTAACCCCTGGGATTTGAACTGTGTCTGAAAGAGACATTGCTAGTGTCTCAATAGGGCTTAGCATGTACTTGACATACTCTGCAAGTTGACGGACCTAATCCTTTGGTTGTTCCTATGTTAAATCATCTTCATTTGCTCTTTTGATCATTTTGTCGATGGTCTCCCTGAGTTGGGAGCATCCCTTTCATGAGTAGGCATATCTAAAAGAATACTCTGCATCTTATAGTCCTCCAACATCATGTCCTCTTCATTCTTTTCTCCGATTGACCCTACAATCTCCACATACTAAGCACTAAATGGATCAAAAACCATTTTGAGGTGGTATTTTCTTTCTTAGAAGGAAGTGTTTGCAGAAGTTTGGTCACTATGTAAAAATTTGGCAATGAGGTCTCAACCACCTTCTTTTTCTTGTCCAACAATGGCTGCATCCACCTGAACAATGAGTCTGTGAAGCTTACCACTTGGGCCTTTCCCTGAAGAGACTCTCAAAGGAGTGGGTTGCCTTGGTGAAGAAGTATGAGGTGAAGGAGAAACATGAGGGGAAGTAGATTTTGCAGGTGAAGGGTGACGAGGAGAAGGAAGAAGAATATGTTAAGCAACATTTCGTAATGACACAACAGTAGCAGTTTGATCGATCCCTTTATTAGAAGCCATATATTTTTGTGTGGTATTATCAATTTAGACCATCAACCTAAGACGAAGTTTTTTGAAAGTGCAGAGGTCTCTTGATAGGCAACTTTAATGGATGAACCACCTCCACAAGTCTTTTCTGGTACTCTCCCTTGATGTGGATCTTCTCCATCCTCACCATTTCCTACAACAGTTGTCATGGGGGATGTGAAGCCAACAGTTTTCGTGCTAGATACTTGTGTTGCATGTGCAGAGGATTGTTTGAGAATTCTTGAAGGTTTTGGTTTGCTCAAACCACTTGCTCTAGTAAACTCTATCAGCTTCTTATTGAACCAACTCATAAATATGTTGAGAACCAACTAAGCACGAACACCCAAAATTAGTGATTTCATTGGTAGCCCAATTCATGGGAAGCAATGGCACTGACATAAACTTTTTGATATAGGTCAGGTCCACCAGCACACTACAGTCGTCCATCATGCCATCAAGCACCCAAGTATCCATGAATGCTTTGATTTTCTGCAAACTCATTTTGGCGCAATCCCTTCTTCCCAAATCAAAATCATTTGTGCAATCCTCCCAATAATCTTCTATGTTTGGAACATGTGCATAGCTAGACGCTAGACTAAGGACTCTATGTATCCTTTGTTGTCAAATGAGGTCCTTTTTGTACAAGGGTGCATTGGGAAGTGGACCTTGGTTGACTCAATATTTTGAGCATCACTTGCATTCCTGCAAGCATATTAATCAAGCTCAATTGGGAATTGTACTTCTATCACTTGTCCCCTCTGATATCTTTGATACTTTAGACAACTCTTTGCACAATTCTACAAGAAGGTTCTTGTCACTCAAATATCATGGAAGTTGGAAGGGGCATCCTTCATATCCAACAATCCTGATATATGTGAATCTGGGGAAATGAATGGAGTGGCTCCCATATTGTGCAATCAGTTTAATATAGAGTGAATTGACATGCGACCTTTTAATATAGAGTCAGATGTGTTACCATTATGTTATGGATCCAATGGAAGGGTATGAGCTAAATCAAAGATATGGGTAAACATCAACAAGAAAATTTCTTGAGAGCCAGTTGCTTTGATGAGATAGCCAAATTTGTGAAGGATTGTGGCGTAGATGTAGACACCATTACAGATAAAGTATTGAAGGTTGTGGGAGAATTTCGGCCAGAAAGATTATTTGTGATGGAGAGACTATAAAATGTATTTCTAGTGCTTACAATATATACAACGGATTGCCAATGGCATGACATATAATTTGGTGGAGTATATTGCACAAAGTTTCACATGGGGCTATTAATGTGCAAACAAGATAACTATTGTGAGTTTCATTTTTCTCGACTCACACAAATCATTATGGATTTGGGATAAATTACCATCGAGAAGTGGAATCAATGAACTGAGTAAGGGAACTGGCACAAAGGCCACCTGCACTGTTATTGGCTTATTAAAAATGAAAGAATAGAAAGGATCATGTGAATCGAAAATAATCCAGAAGGAGCAGTTTCTACAAGGCAAGACGTGGTATCCACCTGCTTCTAAATCTGCCCTTGGTATCCACATGGTTTTCTTGAAGCAAGTGTGGCAGCAAAACCTTCAAAAAGCAAAGATAAAACTTTTAGACTCAAGCAATATGATATATTTAAAGAAATGAAACCAATTCCACTTCCACAGCATACAATGCATCCAAAAGAATGGAAACAACATGTTGAGAAGGTATCCACTTTGAAAGTTGATATGGAGGTCGAAAAAACATCATAGAATGTGGAAGACGAGGAGTTTGGTGACGAAGACAAAGAAACGAAGGAGTTTGAGGTTAGTGCACAAAAATTCCAGAAACCACTGCTTGAAGAAGCAGGGAATGATTACAAGTAAAACCTGTTGGCACTTGTAAACAGCTAGTACAAAATATGCTACAATCTGCAATGAGTGTAAAATCTATGGTTTGGGAAGGGAAAATAGAACAAAATTGTATGGTTAAGCTGCAGAAATTTGTAGACCTAGCTATGAGAGATCAAAAGACAAGACAAGAAACATTGGTAAAACAATGGGTAATAATGACACCCACAGTTACTAGAAAGATGCAAGGCACAACTATGATTGCACCACTTGCAGCAGAAGATGAGGCCATGATGAAATTTATCAAAATATTTGCTCTTCCAAGAGGCTAGTCAATTTCATGATACGAATGAGGTAATTTGGTCCCAATGGGTTGAAAAAAATAATAAAGTTATTAATTATATGTTAGTTAAACATTAATTAATGGTTGGTTATCAAACTTTGCAACTGATATAACTTATTTTCTGCTTATTAAAAGATGGACACACACAAGTGTGTAAGTGTGTCATATGCTTTCCATTTATCTTCATTCTTTCAATGTTTATATTTGCTAACATTGGGATCAAAGCCCGAATTCAAGGAATCCCTAGGAGAAGGGTATGAACAAGTTGCAGGAGTTTGAGGAAGCCCTAGTAGGGTGTGAATTGCGGAAGAGACAAAGAAGAGGATCGAGCTTCAAGGAAGCCCTAGAAAGATTAGTAGGGTACAAATTGTAAGAGGCAGAGACAAAATCCAAGTGCCATCACAGCATGACTTACATAGAAAGTGATTTCCATTCATGATTAGCAAAGAAAGGAGACAAAAATCAAAGAACAATTTCATGAAAATAAAAACCAAGGAACGAGAGGACGTCGTAGCAAAAAGAGGACATGACGTCAAGGACTCACAATTTGCAAACGAAGAATAATTACAAAAATACAGAGTCGCGATCAATTTGTAGATAGAAATTCACATGGGAAGACACAATCGTGTAGAGCAAACATAGCAACCCTGAAGAAGGACAATGGCAGACGGACTCAAGTGAGCAAGGCAAAAGGCCGTGATTTTTCAAAATCTAAGGCAAAATGTGAAAAAGACCGGATGACAGGATAAAGTTGTGATTCAAAGAGATGGGAATACATACCAGAATGTGATAGGGCACAATAGAAGACCAAACAAAAGTGCATAGAACGCCAATGGCAAGTTGATTCACTTACATACCAGAAGGAGGAATGCATGGAGGAACATACAACTCAATAAAATAGAAACATGCGTTTATTGTTGTAGGAAGGAGAAGGATGACTCGGTGAAAGAGAAACACAGTTTTACAATTGTAGGAAAGGAAAACGCAATTTTATAATTGTAGGAAAGAGAAATGCAATTTCCAATTTCAAGTTAACAATTGTAGGAAAAAGAAACACAATTCCCAATTTAGAGTTTATAGTTGCAAGAAAGTGGTACAGTATAACCAAATCATGATTTTCAAGTTTTGTACTAGGGCATGAGAATATAGCACCCCAACATGTCGTAAGAACGTGAGTGAAAAACAAGACATTTTGTTCTAGACAGTCATGATAGTTGACTCTGCTTCACAACTTTGACAGAAAATCTATCAATACAATCATATTTTTCTACAAAGAAATAGTAAAATCTCAGACTTTGCATTTCCCTTTGTATTGATTTTTGTGTCAAATATTGTGTGTATAAAGACTACAAAAGAACATAGACAAATGCAAGCACGAGTCCAGTGCTAGACAAACAGAGTGTACATTTGTTGCTCAGTCAAAGGGTAAGTGGAAACATATCGCTCTTGATTCATCTTACAACTACTACATGAAATATTGTTACTGTTACAAAGTTGAGCATGTGAAAAATGATTTCTTGAAGCGACAATATGCACTTTCCCAATAAAGCAATCAGGTGGCAAATGTGGCAAGAGTTTAAGAACATGATTAGAAGGAAAAGTATGTCCTTGTGACGTCTTACTTGAATGATAGTGCTATAAGTAGTTGGTTCATTGATTCTAGCACATCTAGAAATTTTAAGTGTCAAAAAGACCGGTATGTCACATTTACTGCAAATACGAATATTTATGATTTAGTTTTATTAGTTGATGGAAAGTCACTTGCGGTAGGAGGGATAGGAAATATTTGCATAGTATTGAATAATGTTAAAATCATAGTAAGGAATGTTAAGTATGTTCCTAACATAAATAAAGAACTTTTCTATATTAGTTAGATAATAGAAAATCTCAACATTGTCGTAAATTTCTTTGGGAAAAAGTGTATTTATGTTTGATGTATAATACGACAAAGTGATTTCCCTTGGTATTGAGCAAGGTGGCTTGTATAGGCTTGTTGACCTTGCCATAGTCAACTTAAATGCAGGTGTGAAGGGAGACCACCATATGGGATGTGTTGGAGGATGAAATTTCTCGAAGGCTAGTTGACCCTGCTCTATTCAACTTACATGCACTAGTTGTTGAGGGAATATCCACCATAAAGGATATGCAGGAGGATGCAATTTCTCAATCAAATGCACAACTAGTTATGTTGGAGGATGAAATTTCTCAATCAAATGGCACAAGATCAACAGATAAGAAATAAGCTTGTTAATTGAGCAGAGCATGGTCATTTGTTTGGCTCACAATTTTGACCTTTTTATGGTACCTGAATAGCTAGTTAAACAACCCATTGGATGCAAATGGGTGGACAAAGTTAAAAACAAAGCTGATGGTACTTTGGCCAAGTACAAGGCTCATCCTGTTGCAAAAGGTTTTTTCCTACAGGAGGGAACAAATGAGGAGATGGTTTTTTCGCCTACTATAGAGTTAGTTTTTACTCTTATTGCGAAGATGGTCACACTTCAGTTGCTTCTCTCCATAGTTTGGTTCCCTGTAAGGAGATTTGGACGAGGAAGTCTACATGCCTAAAGGTTTTTGGGTACCTAGTAGTAATCATCTAGTTTTCAGGATAATTAGGTCCCTGTATAGACTTAACCAAGCTCCACGAGCTTGGTACATTTTGTTTGATCAACATCTCCAAGATTCTTGATTCAGAACTACAAATCACCCTATAAAGAATTGGTGGACAGCTTGATATATCTTATGTCCACATGAACGGATCTTTGTTTTGTTGTTATCTTTTTCGGTTTTTGTCTACACTGAAGCTCCTACATTGGACAGCAACCAAATGTCATAGGACTGCAGATTTCAGGTTGATATCTAAAGACCAATTTGAAATGTAATTACTAAACTCTTTGGTCCCACTTTCTTTGCAAAATTTCAGAAAAAACATTGAGTAGTCTCCAATTTAGTCATTAACAAAGGGTATTAAAGTTATAAATTAGTTGTTAGTTAAACATTAACTAATGATTGGTTATCAACCTTCCCAACTAATGTAACTTCTTTTCTGCTAAATAAAAGACGGACACACACGAGTGTGTAAGTGTGCCGTATGACTTCCATTTCTCTTCATTCTTTCAGCATTTATATTTGCTAACAAGAAAAGAGCAAAAGAGGAGGCACTTACTAAAAAAAATTAAGACGGTTGGAATTGGTAAATGCCAACCAAAAATTGACAGAAGAAGAAACTGTCAAGACTGAGTCGAAGTAAACAATTGCACAGCAATTTGAGCTATTTCATAAATCTCAGAATTCTTATAATACTCTTGTCGGTCTAATAGAAGAAATGACGTGTGGGATTGAGAAATTGAACAATTCCTTGGAAGCATGTGAGAAAGAAAATATGAGTTTGTCTATTGAGATTGGAAAGTTGAAAAATCCGCCACAAGATCAGTTCAACTTTGAGGTACATTCTGTGGAAAAAATTCAAATGCCACGCATGTAGTCACAAAGGGTCTTCAACCGTCATTACAATCTCAAGGATCTCATGGTTAGCAAGTTCATCACAACTCAACAAAATTACAAGGAATAGCCGATATGGTGCATGTAATGTCCCCTTTCTAACATTCATAGCATGATGTTGTCGTTAGCCTATTTCCCTATGGTCCCGTAGGCTAACCAGGACATTAAGGGACTTAGAGGCCATTTGGCCTAGATAGTTTCAGTTGCAAATCTTTTTGAAGGGTTTGAGGCAATTTTGGGCATACTTACTATTTATAGTAAGTCGTGAATGGACATCGCTGGACTTCTAGGGGCAGTGACATGTCAATGGTAATTGTTTAAAATCGACAGGAAGATTTATTTATCATTGATATGATTTATTGGGCATTAATGAAGTTATTTTATAAAGTTAAATTTAAATATTTAACTTTATTAATGCATATTCTATAGTTTGTGGGAATTATTTAAATAAAAGAATCCCCTTTATTTTATAATACATCGAATACGTAAGTTACATAAAGGGAGTTACGTTTTATCCCACATTGACAAAACGAAGGAATGGACTCTTGTGAAAACTCTATAAAAGAAATAGAAGAGCTTCCATTTAGGGAGTTTTGGGTGAGATTAATATTATGCTGCTAGATTTCCTGGAAATCTGATTTTTGAGCTTGGAGGACGAAATCCCTCTTTGCTAGCATTCTCTTCATTGTTGAAAGACACAGTCAGGAGGATTGATGGTGTTTTCATTCAGGAAACACGTTTGGCTTATTGGATTTACAACAAAGTAGGGCAAAATAATGATTTGCTACAGGAGCCGTGAATAGTGTTTTGTTACAGTGCATGTGAATAGTGTTTTTGCTACAGTGCACATGAATAGTGATTTTGCTACAGTAATCTATGAATAGTAAAATTGCTACAATGCCATGAATAGTGCTGCTATAGTGCATGAACAATGTTTGCATCAAGTTTATTTGTTTATTCTTGCTGATTAGAGGTCTGGAAGGCTGTCATTTCATTTATGGGTCACTACAGCACTAATTTCCAGGCTTCTTCTATCAAATTTTCATATCTAAGCATTGTAATTTTTTTTACACAAATTTGAATATTTGTCGCAGCCCATAAGGCAATTGTATGTGCACATTTATATTGCAAATTGGTGTTTAACAGCAGATAAGGAGTTTCAGGTTTTGCATGTATAGTTGTATGTTTGTCAAGTGTTTAACAAAATGCCATGTTGATCATTAAGCAATTTAATTGATATGACATAGTAGTTCACAAGTTTCTTTCATTAGAAAAATAGGGGTGGTTATTATGGTGCATCCTATAAGGCCATCCAATAAATAAATTCAGTAATATCAGTCAGAGAGGGCATGAATACTGCTCACAAGATGGCTATGGCAGTACAAGGATGGAACTTCTGGAGAACACATTGCTTCCCTAACACCCCCAAAACCATACATATATAAGTTGCCATGAGTATTTTGAAGAAAGCACTAATCACGACGAGTATTTTGAAGAAAGCACTAATCACCATAGCTATCATGGAGTATTCACCCTTGACAAAGCTCATCACAAAATTCGATCTAAGAAGAAATTCTATCATTTATCAGGGTCAAAAACTGAAGATTACAGCAAAGTTTTTACATTAAGTGTTCAATTGACCAAATGACGGTAAGAAAGTGGTGCAAAAAGCTTTCAAGAAAGTCAAAAGGGAAAAGCTTTTAGATAACAGATGCATATAGGAACTTACAAAAATTGCAAAACAGCATGGAATCACTCAAATGTTATAAGAAATGTTGTTTTCAAAGAAGTCGTTGAGTTTGCGTTGGCTTGATTATGCTTGACTGATCAATAGTATAAGATGATATGGAAGTGCTGCTTATCACATGAAAAATGAAAGTAGAAATATGTGTAGATCTGTCTTTATCGGGATCATAAATCTCATCTTCTTCTAGACATTCAAGGCCACAAAATACTCCTCAGAAAACAAAAGAAACCCTTTTTTAACAAGAGATGCCCCTTTTTAAACTTTGAAATACTATCATGCTCTTTTCTTATGAGATGACAATTAGAAACATCATAAATTTGGAACGACTTATATCCTATAGAGTTTTCAGTCTCATTTATGCTCACAGAAATCACTTTGATAAATTTTCCTTTCTTTTACCTTGCCTTTTTATTTTTAAAGGAGCCATCAACAGAAGTAATGATAGAATAATCAAATGGCTGGTAAGTATTTGCAAGAGAAAAACTTAAAAAAGAAACAAAGCTGTGAAATACGGACCAAGTCCATTAATGATATGATACACTATAATTTATAGTTTAAACTTTAAACAAAGAAAGGAATACCTGCAAGGTAATATCAGCACTTCCTTGAATCCAATGGGCATAAGGAGACAGTGCAGTAATTAACATCATGCCACCATCTTTAACAGTTGCATCTACCTTAACTGCACCTGTTTCCTTTAGGTTCCAATCCAAACCCTTCAAATTTTCTGTCAACTGAACTTCCCAGCCTTCTTCTCCTCTCTCTCTGCCAAATTTGTTATCAACATCAATTCTATCAGTAATTTTTCCCTTATCTTGCATCCATCGCACAACCCACATTGGCCTGGTGGATTCTCTTTCAGTCTCCTCTTCCACTAATGCGTCAGTTCCCAAAGAAGCCACAGGAAGGCTTCCTATAACATGAACATGTCCAGTCTGGGTTACAGGCTCAAAGTTAGCATCAAATACAAAGCGATTTGTTGATGTGACAGAAGCAACAAGCTCAGCACGTCTTAAGTCAACACCTCCAATCGCTCCATCTAAAAGTCTTACTTGTACATCGCATTGTGGCTTTGCTTGACTGCCTCTTAAATCTCCTTCCATATGTAAAATCCCTCTTATAGGTGTTAAAGGTGTCCATGAACAAGGCATAGGATTCATAATTGAAGACTTGAAGACCTGTAATAAAGTCGGCACAAAACCAACAGGGAAATTTAGAACAGCAAAATGAAGATTAGGCCTTGGCCCCAATACAGTCCCATCCGCATGAAGAGTTGCCTTGTCCCTTTGTATCAAGATTCTATCTAGACGAAAACCATCATTATTACTGTAACTGCCAACTGCAACCACTCTTTGTGTCTTATAAGCTCCCCACTCCCATTCCTCTCCATGAAAATCAAAATCTGCCTGTCCAAAGGGTCCACACATGAAATGTCAACATCAACGAGAAGGATACAAAGAGACATACTGATAAGTAAAGTTCTGTGTTTATGCATATCTAGCTACCCTCCAAAATTCCAAATCAACAAGTTAAAAGCATTGGGCATGTGATATTGTAAGCTTACTCATTGACACTTGAAATAATAAGATACCAATGAATGAGAAGCAAGGTGCCAAGCACTTCCATAATTGACACACTAATGCATAGATACAATATGAAATTAATTAATAAAATGAATCAAAAAATAAGATAAGAAATAAATAATCAATGCATCCTATCCTACTATACAAAGTCCAGACTTGGAAAAGTGACATAAAGAACCTCTGTCAAAGTCAAATACATCATTCCTAAAGAAATCTTCTTCCAGAAAGAATAAGTGGACCTGGTGTGACCATGCAGTAATAAAAGATTAATTGCATAGAATCAAAAACCAAACATATGCACTAAATATAAAGGCCACGTAGATGTTGCTTGAATGACAAAAAAGGTAGCATACAGGGTTATTCAAGACACTAGCAATTGCAGTAAGCAACATTAGGTAAGCAATTGCGATGAGTGTTAAAAAATATTAATCAGTAATATAGGAACCAAAGAAGCAGCAGTTGGTTGGTAAGGATGATATGTCAATGAGATAAAGGATAAAACATGAATTTCTAGAGTGTGCTTCCAACAATTATAATGAAACAACAAAACAAACTCAAGTGCAGATTCCTCTGCATCTTTGCAGTGAACATCAATTGCAGGTGTTAACACATTCATATACCGAAACATTCAAATGTAGTGGTTGAACAAGACAGAAATGCATGTGATCACTTTGGATAAGAAAAATGTCTTACTGTTGTATCTCCTTTGCCACCTCCACTAGCATCAAAGTTTCCATGCCAACGGCCCTTCAGTTCTGCTAAACCAGGAAGTTGTATAGCCTCAAGAGTTTCCTCATCAGTAGGAAGATATTTAGTACCTTGAAAAGCCTGTGCAATCACACAATGTTTAGCACTCTGGAGCAAACAAACTCCATGAAAATCCTCAAAAATCTAAAAAAATGAACTTTATCATCAAACCGCCATGGCACTTTATCATATGATTCAATACTAAATAAATGTAATCAGCTTCTGTGTTTTCCCGTTCCTCCCTAACTTCTTCAGATAATAGAAACCGGTCTTTTACTACATGATAGTGTCCACCAGAAAAGGAACCACAGCAGTGTACAAAGATAGGTCAGAAACTACAGTCTTGCCTGTAAACATAGTCATAATCCATATCCAAGTTAATTAAAGAGGGATTTTACATCTGGAAGGGGATTTAAAAACTGATAACTACCTCCAGCTGTTTTTTGAGGTTCTCAGCATAAAATCCAACATTTTGTACACCTTGCATGAATAGTTCCTGGAGAATAACACAAAAGCACTTCTCAGAATCTTAAATATATAAATTGTTTGATTGAGCAGATCCTCTCTTTGAAAGATCATGATGGATAATTCACAGATTTGCTACCTCTTTTTCTTTATTTGTACTTGGAATTCTAAAGATCTCTCCTCTAGCATGAGCATAATTGCTTGGCATTGTATTTTGATCCTCATATTTTTATTAATATAAAGTTGGTGGTTTTGGTTTTAAAAAAAATAAATAAACAAAATACCGAAGCTAAATGTCATTTGTTCTTTTTAGAAAAATCATGAACAAATATTCATGTGGGTGTGGCAGTGTGCATTCAAATGGTACATAATGCAGACACAACACACAGACTTCACTAAAGTCAATTTATTAATTCAGACAAATACAACCATGATAGAGCCAGAACAAAAGCGTATGCCACTTAGATTCCTTAACATCAAGAATAAAATAGACAGGTACGTACGGAATATTAAAAAAATCCCTGTTCATAAACACGTTTTTATAAACCACTTTACTATACACAAGACAAAATTCCTTTGACTCCACAAACCAACTAAACTAATAGTTACATCCCTAAGTCTATCAGAAAAGTGAATCGCCATAAAATACAAGATCAGACTATGGGCTGCAGTAGTGACAAAGATATGTACAAATTGTTGATACCGGAAAACCAAATGAAAATATTTCTATTGCAAAATATAACTTAAACTAAGATTAAATATAGCATTCGTTCAATATGAATAAATTACAATGTGAAGTAAAAAGGTAACATTCCTTCAACCTATAAATTATTAACAATATGAAACTTGAAAATATACAAATTGATCATGATGTAAAACAAGCCAAAACTATTCAAAAATGCCTACCTTCGACCTTGAGAGAACTGCAGGATCAATACTTCTAGAAAGCAGGCGAGCAAATGGCAGCATTTCAGCAACCTCAGCAGTAGGAACTTCTAATCTCAAACGCCACCTTCCCATAGAAGAAATGAGATCTCCAAGCTGTCCAGCCATTGCCCTCTTTAGAAGGCTGTCTCCTTTCTCCCTTTCACCATGGAAATGATCTCGTGTTCCAGGTAGTACATATTCACCCTGCAACTCATACCTGCTATAAGATTGTTCCAGAACAGACTTCTCAATTGTAATCTGCACAGAGGTTTATGGTAAGACTGTCAGAAGACATAAAATCACAGCAGCTAAAAAAAATTAAAAAAATAATGTATACATTTAATTGGTGGGAGTGGGCAGGATTTGGCTGCAGAAGAAACGAAAGGAAGGTGTCCATATATGTTGACTTCAAGAAAAAATGTTTCCTAAGCAACTCTAGCAAGGGGAAGGCATGCCTTATTTTTTGTCAACATATATTCAAAGATTCAAAGGACTAATGAGTATCTAAATTCAGAATTCCAGAAAATCGAACTACCAATAGTAAAAGCAGTTTATTCTTCTGGCTGAACAAATGTCTAAAATATGTTGAGTCAATCACCATCCTTTAAAAACATCAGACAACTTTCATCCTTATACCATGAAATGAAAAGAAACAAAATAATTCATTAGTAATAAGTGCCAAAGATACGATTAACAACATTCTTTGAGTTTAAATTCCACTAGAACCAATTATGTGTATCAATTGGGATTTTCAGTTTACACATGCAATTGCTGGAATTTAAACTTTAAGAAAATACCTTTAATTTACACCATTCAAGTTATTTTCGACTATTTCCTTTGTCATTGTTTTTTAGACATTGTCATGTCCCCTTTTTAGAATTAAACCAATTAGAAGACCCGTAGCCTATTCCTTATTTCTCGTAGGCTAATATAATGTCTCATTTTCTAGATTAATATAATTAATAATATTATTTAAGTTGGGCCCGGTCATTTCTAATCTTTGGGCAACTTAATAATAACATTATTATTAAAATAAAAAATATTTTTAAATACTTAAAAAGTAAAACTAATAATTTAACAAAGTCCATTCAAGTTATTTTTGATCATTTCCGTTATCATTATTTTTTAAGACATTGTCATATCCCATTTTCAGAATTAAACCAAACAGAAGCCCTGTAGTCTATTCCTTATTTCTTATAGTTTAATGTAATGTCCCATTTTCTAGATTAAAATAATTAATAATATTATTTAAGTTGGGCCTGGTCATTTATAATCTTTGGACAACTTTAAAATATTATTATTATTAAAATAAAAATTATTTTTAAATATTTAAAATAAAATTAATAATTTAACTAAGTCAATGGAAAAGTAACTTAAAATTATTTCATAAATGGCCATTAAATCTTATTATTAATGATAAAGGTATAAAAGGAGGGGCTTATTTGTAGGTATCTATTATTCATCTATCACTTGACTTTTTCACTTAACTTCATTAGACACTTCAATACAAAACTTAAAGCCTCAAACTCACTTTTTCAACATGACCACTCAAAACTGCTTGAATGCTCCAAAACCTAGTCATGAACAATTGACCACCAATCATCTATACAAGGACATTTCATGACTCTCAATGTACTCATATGAACCTCAAAGACCTTCATAGCATCTTCATATGCATTAGACTCTTCACCTTTGGGCAAATCACCTTAAACTCATCACTGCTATAGGACTACTCAGAACTGTCAAAAACTTCAAAACACAGTCATGCAAACAAAGACTTCCAACACCTGTAGAATCACTTTCATGAACTTCCAATGGGTTTAGATGATCCTTCAGCATCCTTAGAACATCTTCAAAAAAAAGATTATAAGGTCCAATAGCAATATTGGTCTTACAAACCAATCTCATGGCTTCATTGTACACAGACCTCACTGTGTTAGACAAGTCAATTTGAGAGCAACTTTCTGCCATACACACACATCTCCAAATCTTCTATCCAATAGGGATGTGTTACATGTCTTGAACAACCCAGTGCAATTGGATCCATCCCTAATCCATGGCAACACATCCCTAATCTCATTCCCACTTTTGCCTGGTTTTTCTCACCATATGTCTCACTAGCTCTTTTAGCGATAGGTCAATTTCCATGACCGGCTTAGTATATTTGAAGTTTGGAACATGCTCAAAAACCACCATGGGCATAAAAAATAAGTTTCAAGCTACAACCTCTATCCACTTAGTAGTTTTGACTCGATCAACTCTACTGGCAATAACAGATTTTCAAGAAACATGGCTTTTCTAGTAGGGTCCATTCACTCATCTGACAAACCAATGCCCCCTGGAGGTACCTGGGAGAATCCTCTACATGCTCCAATCATCAAACTAGGTCATCCAATTCATTCTGAGGCATGTACAACAAGATCTTCCATATCTAGTCACTATGAGGGTTTTAGACCGGTTTCCATTCTTAACATTTGTTCATAAATCTTTGCCCTTGAAACCAAGTCCTAATGCTTGGAAATCATTGCTAGGATACTTTGTCATCTCTCCCTAAGAGCTCAACGTCCCATGCAATAGTCACACATGCCAACAAGCATGAGAAAATCCTTCTCAGGTCTGCAACACCACATTCTAGCACTCGAGAGACCTTAAATCCACTTTTTATGCTTTCTTCTTCAACTCAAGACCTCAAACTTCACTAACACTCTTGAAACAACATGTCAGACCTCAAACCATGCTCACATGTCCATTCATGCCTTGGGAACTAAACCTCTTACCCTATTTGATCACCATCTCTCTCTTTCCTCTTTAGGCTTTGGATCTGCAATTCATATTAAGCCTAAAAGTAGACCTTCTAACTACTATTCAAGCACTCTCCACCTTACTCTCATAACCAAACAACCTTCCCCATGCTCTACCACAATTTTTTATCCTTCATAGATCTTGACAATACTTCATGGTATTGAGTAAGGCAGGGTCTAGGACTAGTCTGTTTGCATGCTTATGCTATTTGCATGCTTAGGTTTAAGACCTTACCCATGTAGGTTTACCTTGAAAATTTTCTGAGTGTTCCAACACTTCATATGCATGCTTGGGCATTCTTAAACATCCACTCCAACCTGTGTGTATCCATCTTACCAGACCACCATCTTCATACCTTCTCACAAGGTCTATTCATGTGATGATCAAAGTCATGAGCTCTTGAAGCTTGACAACTAAACTTTAAGCATTCCTTGATGCTTCAACATTTTGATCATATGCCTTGTATGCTCCTTCGATAGTAGCATACAACTGTACACACTTCTTCATGCACATGCTCATGATATGACAATGTTCCTCAAGACTAGTGCTCAATGGTATGCTTATCTTGTATCTTGATTTTGACCTTAAAACATATTATCAACCTCAGAAAAATTACCAGGTTGCCTTCACATTCTCTCTCAACAGAGAGACAATAGGTTGCCTTCAAATTATCTTGTCATAAGACTTCCTTGTCACATACCACTTCACCATGCATGACATCAACTTTGACATTAACATTAATGACATCCATCTTGACCTTGACATCAATGACAACATCAATGCCACAACACCAACAACAGGTACATACCTCAACACCCCAATTGCTTTCAGTTTTTTTAATTTTAAAAATAAAATTAAAAAACTTATGCTTATACTTTAAAATAGAAACCCCCTCCAAAAAAGTTAATTTTACAAAAACATTGAACCCCTTATCATGGAAGTGCCTTGAAAAATATAAGTGTAAACCCCTAAATTTCATTGATTAAAATTAAAATATATAAACATTAATTTTTGTTTATTATTGTAATAGTTGTCCTCAATCTTGGAAATATTTTGTCCTCCCGGAAACTTTGTCCCTAAGTTCCCAAGACTTAGTTAACTATGATCAAAAGCCAACCATGCATGAACGGCAACATGTGATATTGTCTACCATTTAAAGTATTATAGCAATCAAAGTTGACATTTTTTTGTACATTATGAATAGTTTCCATCCCTAATAATATCAAATTCATCCAAGCATTTCAATCTCATAGCATTCCTCATTTCATCCTCCGGTTGACAAAGAGCCAACTTTGTTGACCTATCCCAATTATGTATTCTAACTAGCAACTAAGCTATATTGCCAAAAACGAGAAACTGAAACCGTAACGAAAACATGAAGAGAAACGACCATGAAATGTGTTTGTATATATATATATATACAAAAATTGTAATGTGAGGGAACATGAGGTAAATAATAGGGAAGTATGTCAACAAAAGAATTAAAAATAGTATGTGTAAAATGACCTAGTTGAGATATTGGCTATTTGTCACAGAAGAAATGATCTTTATGATAAAATATTTTTTGATGTAGCTCCTTGCAAAAAAACTCAAGTACTTATGTTGCACCTCATAAGGAAACACAAGGTCAAAATTATTCAATACATAGGTTAAGCAAAAGTTACTCATTGATATGAAAATATATGGATGGCAAGTGTGTGATATCCTCATCGACATGTGTGTTGAGGTTAACATACTTATGCAAGAAAAACGACACAAGATGGGCAACCCTGCATTGAGGATTTCACCTCATGTTTTAGTTATGGCCAAAATTAATTGCACACAACCTTTAAGAATGTTTATGTTGATGTCATGAGCATAAATTTTAATGCAGATTTAGAAGTTATTGAGTTAGATAGAGCCAAAAACTACCCAACATTGTTCGAAACAAAATGGTATTATGCCAACATGCACTTCAAGAAGTGCTACATGAATTTCTAAAATGAGGATGCATATTCATTCCTCTCAATAACAATTATAAATGGTACACAAAAAATACTATATTAAAAATATATTATATTATCTCATAGTATAATATTATAATACTATATTAGCTCAATATAGCATTATATATTATTTTATATCTAAGATACTTTATTGAGATACTATACCAAATCTGTCAATCAAATTATATATTGTTTTCAATATATAATTGTATAAACTATATTATAAGAAATAATATTATATATAATTTCAAAAATATATAATAATATATCTATTAAGAAAATGTATTAATGCATGCTACTTCACTTCCCAATGTCTTGTATTGTTTGTCCCTTGGTGGCTTTGCTTTTAAAATTGGGCAAATTTTGCCCTGACAGGTTGGTAGATGAGATTTACAAGTACCCTTCATTAATAGCCTTGAAATGATAATCTAGTTTTAAAATTGTGTTGCATGCATAGCCTTTAGGATTCTATAAAATATATTTTTTGACTTGTTTATTCATTTTAATTGCACTCACTTGGATTATCCAAAAGGAATTCATTCTTATCTTATATGTATAAAGTAAAAGTTGAAAAATATAGAATTATGTTTTGCTTAAGAGTCACTGTTGGTGACTTTGGAAAACAAATGGCGTGTTCTGTAAGCCTTCATAAATAAATGGTCCAGTCTTGCTCATTTAAACCCAAATTTAATGGGAAGATTATTTGGTATGCAACTTGGTCTTGGAAAGTGGTAAAATAATTCTTAAAAGGTGAAAAAAAACATTATTGCGTGTGAAATTCCTTATAATCTAATGAAGCAGTTTACCGAAATAGGGCGAGATTTGATGCTACATACCTTTCGTAATTATTGCTAGGACAATAGAACTACAATCATCTGTAGACCACAGTCAACCTTTGTTTTTTCCAATTAGTGTGCTGCTATTTCACAAGAAAATGATGAATGACGTGTTAAAAATCAATTCGCTAGAGATTATCAGATCCAATAATGATCTATGCCCTACGTTTTGTACGGTTTTCCCAGAAGCATTGTATCATACCATAAAACGCCATTTGTATCTGCCTTAAGTACAAAAACAACAACTAAATTTGGAGTTGCAAACGACACGTGTCATGGGACAGTACAGCAAATGGATTTGTTAGATTTCAGTTGGTGGCCCGTAGACTGGTCACATTCCCTAAATTTTCATTGAGAAGACAGAATGGAAACACAAAACCAATGTTTAAAGCTCGCAACTCCCCTGTCCATCGACCAAAAACATTGCACAATATCTGGAAATGTTGAGCAGCCAAAAGAAACACAATGGACATTGCAGAAATGTTGGTTCACATTGTCGTACACATTTCATCCATTTTAACGCGCAACGTCCCTCATCCATCACGTTTATCGCAACAGAGCAACTAAGTAGGTCATGCATTCATTTGATGTCTTCTTGTAGCTATGTTAATAGTCCACCTTCCTTTGAAATGGGATTCCTATTACTTCAACTCGAACAAGTCCATTTCTACTTGTTTCATTATAATATTCCATCTCTCTCAATGCTAAAAGCCATAAACAAAAAAAATTCATTGTCCCATGTATTCTGGCATCAAGTCTTCTCAAGCAAGTGAATAATTACATTTTCATACCGTTCAAAATTTGCTTTTGCTTCACCCATCATGTATTATAACACAATCTCTTCATCACTCCCATCATCTGGGCTAAAAACGGTCCAGGATGGAGGTATTAGATACTATCACTATGAAAGAAAATTAATGGAACATAATCCTTACAGTATACCATAAAATGCATAATATGGAGAAAAATGTCTTCATTATATATCAGAAAGATGTAGATGGTCTAAAATTAGTTCTGAATCACATTGTATTTTTTCTGAGACTGGACATAAGTGGAGATCCCTCATCCTCTCTTGACAAAATCAAAAATAATGGAGACAAGAAGTAGGTGCAATGGTTGACCCCAAAGATCCCGTTGACAATTACCCCAAATCTAAAAAAATGAATTAACTCATAATCCAAGTGTACAACATAACATAGTAGTAACAACACCTTTTATTAATGTTTTATCTTTATTATGGCATACACATAATGAAAAAACACAAACCTCTAAATCTATCCCCCTCTAAATCCTTTGTCATCCCTAACAACTTTGACCAATGGAATGTAATGTCCCCTTTCCATATAATTTTAGTAATTAATTAAATTGCATGAATAGTGATTTTAATCATTTGAAAATATAAAACAATTTAATTAATTATTGAAATAGAACTATGTGGGATAATTATTTGAATTACTAGAAAAAATGGTTTTAACCATTTGAAAAATTAAGGTAATTTTAATAATTATTTTAAGGAGTTTATTAATTAATAAATTGCTTAAAAATTGTTTTTTATCACTTCAATTATTAGATAAATTTAATTAATAATTGAAGGACCTAATATAAAATAATTATTTAATTTGCCAAAAAGTAATTTTAATTACCAATTTATTGAGGCAAGCTATTAAATTAATTCAAAAAGGCCTAAAGTGAAATAATAGGAAATGTCCTTTTAAAGTTTTGGAAGGGAAGGTTATCTAAAAGAAAAGAGAATATAAAAAGAAGGTAAGCTATCATTTGATATGCATGAAATGAATGATATTGATGTGGATTGATCAAGTATGTCAAGCTTGGTTAATTTGGGCATAGTTTCTTGAGGAATGTTACCCTTTAAGGACTATGATGTGTTGATTCTCTAAACAATGTTTTGAAACACTACCTACTTTTGAAATTTTTGAGTGAACCCAAGGTTTGAAAAGGAAAATTCTAGAAACTAGGGTTTTCAGCATTTTACAAGTTTTGGTGGCGTTCTCATTTAAGGAAAATTCTAAAAATATTTTTATTTGATAGTCACTAATTTTGTAGTCAATTTGAGCTCTTATTTGCATCATGATTCCAAATGTTGATGGATTTATGAATGTTTGAAGTTTCAACGTGTTTGTAGAATAATTGTTGTGGGTGGTGAATTGTTTGGAAAGTGCAACAAAATTGCAAGGCTTTGGAAGGTGGGTGAATTGCTTGGGAAGGTTAGCTAATTACCTTGAGAGGCTGATTTGTAGGTTTCTATCTTGGGCGAATCACTTGGAGGTCTTGGGGGCTCTTTTGGAGGGTCTTGCGTTGAGAAAACCCTCTTCTAAGGTTTGAGGTATTTTATACGAATTTTCTATGGATGTGCGAATCATCTTAATAGCATTTTGAGGCCATAGTCTGGTCAATTTGATGCCCTAGGTTATGATAATAATTCAGAAAATTATTATTATATTATTTTGATTTTTCTATCAACTTTGCATGCTGAATTTGGATGATTTGAGACCTGATTGCAAGGTGAATAATTCTGAATGTTTCCTATTATTTTTTCTAAGTGGAGCATTTCATCTAAGGAGGGTTTTTGGATATTTTTGGGCTCTAACCTTGAAAGGAACAATCATTTATTTTCTGATTTATACTTTGAAATTTATTGCATTAATTTTTAAACATCGGTGACTTGTTTTGGGGGACTTGGAAGCTTGTTGAAGGGCAAGTCGAGGTTTTCAGCATTTTGATTTTATTTCCTATATTTCTCCAAGTGTAGCGACTTTATTTGGAAGTGTCTACAAGGTGTTTCAAGGTGTTTGAAACATATATCAGTTGGCTGCAAGTTCAAATTAATTGTATTGGAAGGGGCAGCAAAAGAGGTATTTTTTTTACAACATTTGTGAATTAAGTGGTCGCTGATTCTAATTTGAGAATTCAGTATTATTTTCAGATTTGTTTGGGTTTCGTGAAAAAACCCTATTGTGGTCTTTGGTCCCAAATTGGGGACATTACATGGAATGCTATGAAGTGGATGGTGTACTTGAAATTGTCAAAATTAAAACTATCATAGGGCAAATGTAAGCAAAATCTAATGATTTTTGCATCGACAAAGGTGCTATTGATAGTACCAACAAGGACAACACCTTGGGAGCCTACAAAGAAGAATCATTAGAGGTTGATGAGAATGGTGAAATATTGCCCTTCAACTACTGACACTTCTTAGTCTTCTACGCATTCCTTTTGTGTGTCTTTTTTAGTAATCAAATTGCATCCTATGTACCTATCTTACATTTCTAAACTTAATTCTCAAACTCCCTCTTCTGCTTTTCCCAATTTGTTTTTATGTTGTTTCCATTCAACCTCCTTTTTTTCCTCTTCAACCAACTTCCTCTCAATCTTCGACTTCCATTCTTCAAGGTCACATCATGATGTTTCTTTGTTATTTCCCACTACTTCTTGGAGTTTATCAATTGAGTGTCCATCTTCAATTGCTTATCAACCTCTATCAATTCTTTGTTTAAGTTTTCAATCTCTAAATCAACTCAAAGGTCCTCATTTTTGCTCAACTTTAAAGTAGTTGTGCCATTTGTACATGTAATTTGTACTATGTCAAGTAATTGGTATTCTCCTTCTCACTCATCCTTGTTGCAACAAGTAACCACTGTGCATATTTGTAAATATAACCAAGTCATCAATGGACTTTTGAATCTCGTCAACGCCCTAGTTACTAGAGTACGACAATATTGTTTATTCCTTAGATAGTCACTAAACTGTTTCTATCAAATACAATCTATCAAATTTATCTACCAACATTGCTGCCTTATGTTTCCACTCTGCCACATCAGAATTCTAAATCTCATATGCCAAATTTAAGTTCATCTATGCCCATTGCTTGGGTATCACAGCACAATAACTAGGCTTCCTCTTATTTCCCCAAGCATAATAGGGTAACATCATCTGCTCTTGCTCTAGTCCAATGCAACCCTATAGTGTCACCATCTCTGTATGTAAAAACATTTCTATCACCATAAGTTGCAAGGACATGAACTTCTTAGGCTGCTCTTGAAAGGACGGTTGCCAATGGACTACACAGAAGGCTACTAAACAACAGGGCAAAAAGGCTTGGAATCAACAATGGGTTCAAGTTGAGACTTTATGGGAAGTTGCTCTAGAATGTCATCCAACTACAGGACTAGGGGCTTCTCATCAACAGTGAGGTTGGCATCCAAGGTTGTCTAAGCTAGTAAGTGGCAATATTAATTTCATCATCAGGAATATAATCCATCATCAATCTACAAATGGAATCTCTATCTTGAGCGGTACTATCTCAGCCATTAATAAATGTCATTTCATACTGCCAATATCAGCAAGTACTTCCTTAGCTACCTTTGTCTAGGATGCATCATGCTCATCTTCCTCATGATAAGAAGGATCCATGTATTTTTCCCCCTTCTTAATTTTCACATGCAATGCGTTCAGCCTGAAGCACTGAGGTAGTGGGATGTCCAGCCCTAAATAGCCCTATCTAAACATTGTGGTCTGCCTATCTGTTACATGCCGCTTTCCCCCCACCTCTCCTGACTAATGTCACTCCCAACAAAGCCACTGCACCATAGAATGGAGCTAAAGCATGAAAGGACATGTGCATTACCCTTGAACACCTCTCTAAGCAATCTTTCAATTTACCTGATGGGTACTTGGCCCAATTGCAAATTTTATTCACCTCCCCATGTAGGTAAGTTTTCCCCTTGTGTCTCAACAACCAACCTGCCAGAAGTGAGATTTTGCATGTCCCATCAATATTTTTCAATTTTTTCTTTTTAAATTTCCTGCTTTCCAACAACAAAAGATGTAACAATAATGAGCGGATAAGAAGAATGGGTAACAACAAATCTAGTAG
This sequence comes from Torreya grandis, assembly GCA_037957365.1. NCBI lineage: Eukaryota > Viridiplantae > Streptophyta > Pinopsida > Cupressales > Taxaceae > Torreya > Torreya grandis. The sequence goes on from JARHVA010001181.1 coordinate 1,661,753, forward strand.
GTTACATGGGCTAGGACTCAAAATAGCAACAATCCAAAAATGTAATTGTTAAAATATAAATAATACCACTATGAATGAACAGAAATGGAACAGCAGTATATTCATAAAATAGCAACGTACTTTTACAATCTATCATGAATAACATTATCATAGTATATGAGAGCACTGATAATATGAAAAATGTAATGTTTTTATTATATAGCCACATGATGTACATTGTCTCCAATCAGTCCATGAACCACAGTATTATTAGATTATAGATGCAAGTGGAAAATCCAGATCCTTTATCCTCACTCATATAAACTGGGGAGACAACTATCAGGTGCGACAGTTGATTAAAATGGTTCCGTCAACAACTATCCCCAAACTCAAACATTAAATTAACTCATAATCCAAGAGTACATCATTAAATAGTGGTAATGACACTCTTTTATTCATGCTTTATCCTTACTATGGAATAAACAATCATAATGGCAAAACACACATTACACACAAAAGGAGAAGAAAGTTTTCAAAGCTTCATACCTCTATTGCATGTACAATCAATGTTTCCTCAACCTAGATCACAAAGCTCCATAACAAGAGTTGTTATGGATCTTTATCTCCTCACAATCTATGGCCTCAGGGCAATTTGGCTTCTAGTCATGAGATGCATCCTTCTATGGCTCTTTACTCTAAAGAACTCACATCTTATCCTCACAGAGTTTGAAAGTGGAAAGATTATGTTGCTACCTTAGTTTGGCTTCTAGTCATGAGATGTTGCTTAATCACTTCTATGGTCAGAGAGAATTTCTTGAACTATTTCCCTCCCTCTAAACACTCCTTGGATGCTCCTCCTCATCTCTAGAAATTTTTTCGAATGACTTGTCACTATCCTTCCTTGCCTCTTAACCCCAAGATGGCCTTTAATGCGTAGAACTACTTTCTGATCTCAAATGGCCTTATTCTTTGCACTTATCATCATAAGAGATGAAATTAGTAATAAAATCAACGATGTCACTTACTAGAAATTTATTCGAATGACTTGTCACTATCCTTCCTTGCCTCTTAACCCCAAGATGGCCTTTAATGCGTAGAACTACTTGCTGATATCAAGGGGCCTTATTCTTCGCACAAATTATCATCATAAGCACTAGTCACATGGTCTTAGGTTTCCCTCTTATAAAACTCAGCACACTCATAGTAATTGGGGTCAAGAAAAATCATGAAATGCCTCATGAAGGCAAAAGTAGTGTGCTATTTGCACTCCAGGAGATTGAGACTCAAGTAAACTTCATCTTTGGTATCCCAGCATGCTAAAAAAAATTAGGGGACATACCACTTCCTTTTCAGAGATTCGCAGAGTTGATTATCTTTACTCTTATGATAACTTTACCAATGTTGTCTGGCTTTGTTTCTCAAGGAGACAAATACCTACAAACATTAGTGATTAGAGAGTAATCATAGACCTGCCCTACTGATTACACCAGTATCTAAACTCATTCCAAAGAAAATGGATGCCAAATGCCTTGTGAATTATCCAAACAGTGATATAGTTGATGTTGGGCCACTCAGATAGTGTCCCATTGCAAAGGCAATTTTGAGACCATCTTGTCCTATTCAATCCAATGTTCAGCACAAAATATTGGCTGCTACTCTCCACATTCAATCCTCAACTCTACGTCGGGACCATATCATCTACGTCCTTAGCTCCTCTAATAGACTCTTGACTTTGAGCGTTAGAAGAACTTCATCCTCTTCAATACGAAGCATGACTTTGCCTCTAAGGAATGTTCCAAAAACTCCTACCAGTCTGAGCCACTCTTAGGTTCCCTCTTTTAAATCTTAGCACGCTCACAGTAGTTGACCTTGAGTGTTAGAAGAACTTCATCCTCTTCAATACGAAGCATGACTTTGCCTCTACAGAATGTTCCAAAAACTCCTACCAGTCTGAGCCACTCTTAGGTTCCCTCTTTTAAAGTTTAGCAAGCTCATAGTAGTTGGGATCAAGACAAATCATTAAAGGCTTCATGATGGTAGAACCAGCATACTAATTTCACTCCAAGAATTTGAGACTAAGGAACACTTCATCTTTAGGAGCTTAGTGCACTACGAAATTTATAGGACATATCACTTCCTTTTCAGAGATTCCAAGAGTTAATTATATTTACTCTTCTAATACACTAAACAAAGTTGTCTGGCCTTCTTTCTCAGCAAGATGAATTCCCATAGACATCAATGATTGGACAGTCATGATAGACCTGCCCCATTTATTACATGAATCTCCAAACTCATTCCACACAAGGATGTTAAATGCCTTGTGAATATTAAAAACACTGATATAGATGATGTTGGGCCACTCAGAGAATGTCCCATTACCATGGTGGTTTTGAGACCATCTTGTCCTTTTTGTTCCAAGGTTCAATAAAAGAGTATCGACCACTCCTCTCCACATTCAATCCTCAACTCTGTGTCCAAATCATATCATTTGCTTCCTTAGCTTCTCCACTAAACCCTTCGCCTTGAGTGTTAGAAGAGTTTCACCCTCTTCAATATCAAGCACAAATTTGCCTCCGAGGAAAGTTCCAAAAACTCCTTGCAGTCCAAGCCACATTGCAAATGATGCCGTTTGACTCGTTATCAAAACCTACATAATGATAGATAATGCAACGAATTCTCCTCCTAATGCTAAGTCAATACAAAATCTACACCATCTCTTTGTTGTCATATGGCTTCTCTTCTTCCAAATCAAATTTTATAGCACTACCCTTCAGCCTTGGTCCCATACCAAATATATTTTGATGACCCCTCATTTTCTGAAAATTAAGTTGATTTTTTGCCCAAAATAATTTAACGAATCAATGCCAGAGGCCAAACTTCTCATTACAAATGGTGTCCAAAAATCAAAAGATGTTTTACTTAATCTTTGTTTATTTACTAACTTTACAATGAAAGTTACAATCTTGAATCTACAAATAAAAATTACTTCTATAATGAAAATGACTACATAAGTGTTTGCTTTTACATCTCCTTGACTTCATGAAATTTGGGATCTTTAGATATTATGGTAGCCAGTCCGTTAATGGACCATCTCAAAAGCCCCTTCCTCAGTGGTGTTGTAATTCTTCTCAACATTAGACAACAACCAACTAACAAAGGGCACAAGGTGGTCCAACCCTTGAGTTCCCACTTGATCCAGAGTAGTATCAATGGCAGAGTTAAAAGCATCATCATGTACATGGAATTCCTTGTCCCAATCTAGCTATGCAAGGATAAGTGAATTAATCAAAGGTACCTTTAGTTCTTTAAATGTTTGCTCCTAATTGGACCATATGAATGGAGCTCCTTTCCTTGTCAATGTGTCCAACGGATAAGAAAGTTGAGAAAAGTTCTTTGTTGAAAGTCTGTAACCCAAGAATAACCCTATCCCCATCACATCTTTGGGTGCTTCTATTTCCACCACAACCCATACCTTGTCAAGGTGGGTCTTTAATCCAGCAGATTTACAAACAATATGACCCAAAACTTTACCTTGTAGCACCATGAATCTTCACTTCTTTGCATTCAAAGCCAATTTCGCTACTCAGCAGCGCCACACGCACTTTGTGAAGGCTCATAGATGGGACTCTTGACTATTGTAAACGGACCAATCATCCAAGAAACTTTTAAAGGTGCTTGTAGCCAACTTGTCAGAAATGTGCAGGATAATCTAATGGAGGGTCGAAGGGACATTGCACAATTTGAATGGCATTTGATTCTAAGCATAGACTCTATCTTGCACCATGAAAGTGACTTTCATCTTATCTTCTTCAGCTATTCTAATTTGCTTTTATCCAAAAACGTCATCCATAAAAAATAATTTTCATGTCCGCCTACATCATCAAGTATAGAATATATACATGGAATAGGGAATGGGTTCTTGATGGTAGTTGTGTTCAGACTTCTGAAGTAAACACATTCTTATTTTTCCTAACTATTTCTTCAAATTGATCACTACTGGGGGCACATTTGTTTGTTTCCAATTTAAAGCTTATTCCTACCTCAAGCATTTATAATCTCCTCCCAGGATTTGGTAGCAAAATTCCAATTCACTCCATATTGTTTTCTCTACGATGGACGTGTTCCTAGTACTAGATAAATTCTATGTACACACAACTCAAGTTCAAATCTTTGTACATCCAAGCAAACATGTCCTCGTAATCCATGAACATATGGAATGTTGTAGCCTTCAACCAAAGTTCCCAATCATCATTCACTATGATCATTTAGGGAAGTCCTTTTGTTCCCAAATTCAACCTAAAGGTGGTAGGCTCATTATATTTCAGGTCCTTGACACTCCCAAACCACTGAACATACTTCCCATCTAACTTTGCATCACCCACTCTATATTTGATCAACTTGCTAAGGTAAGCTAAGTGTGACGATGATGATTCTGCAAGATTTTATCGCCAACTTCAATTTATTGTCATCACATTGCATGAATGTTTGTACAGAAGAACTTGGCATTGTTGACTTCAATTTACAATAATTCACCTCAAGCCTTCACCTTCTTGAATCTCTATAATCTCAAAAAAATTACATCAAGGTTGGAAAACCTTAAGAGTCTTCCATCTACCAATGGAAGAGAGCATTGACGGAATTTGTCTCATCCTCAGAGCATGATTGAAACTCCAATATCCCTTCATCATTTGGCTCCATCGTACATTGGTTTCCATATACAAAGTGTTCTTCAAAGTCGAAGTTCGATTAATTTGATGAGGTTTCTTCCTCACTAACTGTGTGATTCTTCAATTCTATTATATACTTTCAACATTTATTTTCAATAGAGAACACACTTTCTTCTAGTTATGGTCAGCTTTGACTAATATCAACCAGCACCAACCCAATAATGTATCATAGGACTTCTTTCACAATGAGATGTCTACAAGATTCAGTATAAAGGGTTAGGTGCCAATAAATACCTTTTGAGCTATAAGTCCTCCAAGAACTTTTATACCATATCAGCTATGTTGTTTGTAAATGAAAACGGGCTGTAATGGACACCCCTGAATGCCCCCAAAAATAAAACCAATTGCTGATAGGAATTTTGTCAAACAGATTGCATCCAACTCCTTATTTCTTCGTTTAATGTTTTAAATCCCTTATGACTCTGGAAATGATCATTTGTTTTTTGTGTGTTTTGCATAGCTTTGAAATCACACATGTACAAGAAAGAAACTACAATAATCTGCAAACTAAAAATTGAACTGCTATTGAAGATGTATTTTCAGAATTACAAATCAATTACATGACAGATTTTTGAACTCACTAATTATTCCATCATTAGTAACATCAAAGTTCAGCAATTGTTTTCAATCCTTATGAATAGTACTCGTGAATAGTGCTGTTGCTACAGTGTCGCAACTGCTACAATAACGCGGCTGCTACAGTGTGTGGTTGCTACAGTAACGCGGCCAGCAGAAACCCCCACAACTGCAATAATAATGAAACTGAAATGTAGACTCCAAAGACCAATCCCAAAGATTGATGTCTAGAGTGATACAAATGAGGAAGACATCCCCAATGCCCAATACAAACTGCAAGTGCATCAATTCTTCTTCTCATCAAACATGCCTCACAATGGCCACAGGTTCTCATTTTATTTCCTCATAGGGTCGACCCACTTTTCACAAGCAATGTGGGATAAAGTGTTTTTAAAATATAATAATATAAAATGACACCTTATGTCTCCCTTGGGCATCCCCTTCTCAAACATGTAACCCAACAAAATAACATTAAAGTAACACTTCAATAATTTAACATTTAATTTAAATGTTACTTTAATAAACTTCAGGCATTAAAATAAAATAGTAATCCAGTTCAGAATAACACGAATGATAGCTCATCGGAAAGCTCTCATCGAAGAGAATCAAATCCAATCACTAATTCTGAGATTGTCCATGCCCTGTTGACTTACTAAAAATAGTAAGTTTGCCTGAAACCATGTAAATCAACTTCGTTCTGGCCCAAACTGGAAATGACCAGGCCAAAACATCTCAGGATCCCACTGAACGCTTTGTTAGCCTATGGGACCACGCAAAACTAGGCTAACAGTCACACAGCTGAACAACTTCGACATTACACGGGTACGAAAACATAAAAATTTCGGAAATGCAAAAACGTCTATGCATTTTATTATTATTATTATTATTATTATTATTATTATTATTATTATATAAACAATGCATACTACTCATTTTTCAATAAAACACTTGAAAATACACAATGTTCAATCATTCATTGCTTCAAAAGTTCAAAGTACACATTGAAAAAACATTCAAATCTAGAATAAATCATCTATATTTGGATTGTTCTCGTAATCATGAACACCACTTCCCAATAGCTCCACTCTCCACCCCTTGTGTAGAACTCCATTTATTGTCATCATCAACACCAAATAGTGAAAGTTGGGCAAGAGTTGATGCGGAAGCGTCCAAGTATGTCTGGAAAGATATCACAAAGTTTGTTAGGCCCTCAGATATAGTCCTCAAAATTGTGTGAAAGGAGGCGCAAATTGGAATGCACAAATACCAAATCCTCGGTCTTCTTGGATGCCAACTTGTTTCGTTTAGCAGAGTCAATAAAGCCATGTGTACTCCAATTCCACTCTGTTGAAGAATTACTAGCCACCTATCACCAAAAAAAGTTGTTAATATTAGAAATTTCAAATTGGAGATTAGTACCAATGTATATAAATATATGTAGATAACTTAATAAAAAAGTTGTTGATTGTATACATGTGAGAGAATTTTGATCATCATAGGTTGTAGGTACTTGGCATCATGGCCATGTACATACCACCACTTGATTGGAGTCATGTTGGATTTGTCAAAAAGAGCCTCAATTTCTCTTATACTGCCTTTTGAAGCTACAAACATACCCATTTCATTGTGGACCACACTAGTTATAGATGCATCAAGAAAAAAACTTTCAAATGCTTGCCTAGTTCCATTTGCAACCTCTGCATCATCTTCTGGTGGTTGCCTATTAGGCAACCAAAGCATTTCACTGTTATAATACTTCGGATTGAGAGCATAAGCAATAAGATGCAATGGGGTGGTCATTTTATTCCACCTCTACATGACCAAAGATTTGATTTCATCATAAAAAGTTTCTTCTAGATCTTGCTCTTTCTTTTGAGTGATCTCTTTCATACTTTTGAGCATAGAGTCAAATCCCATCATAAACAACTCCCATGCAAGCTGCATATGTATCTACATATTGAATCATGGATAGAATAGGCTTTGTAAAGCTAAGCAAATATTCAATCTTGGTCCACTTATCATCAAGGATCAATGTTTTTATCTTATGGCCTCTTTCGGAGTTTGCTTGCTCCACACGTGCTACGTCTTTAACCTATAGTGTGTTTAGGGATACATGTGGCCGACTTGTGGCTTACACACCTTCATGTTATCATGTTACATTTCTTTATGTTCTTAGTATGGTCGGCTTATGGAATCACCTTGGCTAAGTAGAGTATATATAAGAGGTAGTGGTTAGTCTTTTATCATACTGTGAATTCTATTTTTATTGCATTGTTGTGGAGGTTTCCCACTCAAAGTGACTCAATCACAATATTCAAGTATTTTGCTCTTTCGCTAATTGTTGTGCATCTGTTAATTCTATTGTTAAGTCTGTGATATATAATTCTACTTTTGTAAACCGTCTAAGTAATTTCATTACAAATGGTATTAGAGCTTCATTTTGGGCAAGTTTCTACAACGCAATTTTTTTCCGAGTCTGGCATTCTAAGCACTAAAATGCCAAAAAAACATAACTTGTGTTTCAGGAGGAATTGAATTTTTTCGTCATTGCAGTTTTGTTCGTGAGGTTTTTTTACAAAAAAGAAAAAAAATCAAATATAAAAAAAAATTAAAATGTTTTTTACCTTGTGCAAATTAGCAGTCGTTGGATTTGTCTCTGCGAGACGATCGCAATAGCATATTCTACCAATTAAAAATAAGTAAAATAACTTGGAAGAATATATAAAACATCTTCTTCAGATAATTGGCCTTGGTATGACCGTTAATTTTGCATTATGTGCACCAAAGGTCCTTCCCTTTTTTCTTGGTGTGCTCTTTTAATTCTTTCATTATCTAGAGTATGTCCCTCCGCAGAACCTACACCGATCTTGGTTCATTGCCACTAGAATATTAATCATCATCTTTTGTCCTTCTCAAGAGTGAGGATCTCTAATTCTTGCCTTCAATATCCATTACTCTATTGTATGCATCTCTGTAAGATGAAGGTGAAATCACCTTCATTTTCCTTCACAATAAGGGTATCAACGTTTCAATGAACCATCACTCATTCAAGTCATTGTAGGTTCTTTCTCACATTTTTCCAACAATTCCTTGAGGCTTCTATTGTGCGTTCGAACATTTTCACATTTACCTTGCTGGGTATTATAGATTTCAAGAACAATTTCATTGTCCTCTCTAAGGAGCTTAAATTCCTTCTCAAATGCTTTTGGAAATTTCTCCTATAATGACTTATCAATGGTCAGTGCATCTATGTAGCAATTACTAGCACTCCTCTAAGTGTGGCTGCAAAACACCGCAACCAATAACGCTCATTTCTCTACACAGTAGCAGTCCAAATTGTGAGGCATGCCTTGCAATGCCACACCGGATCTTTAGATTTATCACCAATAAATTTTGGCAGCTTTAGTTTTTATGGAGATATAGTTGGTGGGGTGCCCATGGCTTTGGACATTGGGTGCTTCTAACTCTTCAAATGCAATCCTTCTCCTCAAGAAGGTCTATGTCGAACATTCCGTTGCCCCATTTACTATGAGATTAAAGGGAGATTTTACAACCTTTTTAGGGGGACATAGAATCTCGCTGACTTCTTTAGATACGAGGACCAAAGATGTTTAGCTTTATATATACAAGAAGCTCTTAAGCGTCGTGATCATCTCAGTCAGAGATCCACTAGACCAGTCTCCACTCATCGGACTACTTCCTTTTTCACAGTACTACCTTCAAGGAGAGGCACTAAGCAACCAATTGACATCAGTACAGCCTCACATTCCAGATCAGTGAGGCCCAGAAACACTGTTTACAGTTCCTCGAGTTTTCATCAACATATTCACCTCAGACCCGGCATCGAGAGACAAACTAGATCCACCAGATCTTCACAAAGGACTTCTCCTTCTAGGCAGAGGATTGGAGGACAGACCAGGCATCATACCACCCCTTCTTCAGGTCAGACTTCTATTCAGAGCTTCTTCTCGTCGGCCTTGGATGCTATGAGATTTGGATCGAACCCTTGGGGGGTTCCCTCCTGGTCCTTTCTTAGGGCTCATCCTCGTGCTTTCAATGTCTACAAAATCTTGGGGATTGCTCATCTCTTTTGCTCTCTTCTTGGGGCCTAAGCGTGGATGGGCCCTTTAGCAGTTTGGATATGAGAGTGGTCACTCTTTGCCATGTTTTAAACTATTTCTTTCGGCATTGTTTTTCTTGTTTTGGAGATCTTTTTGGTTTCCCGCTTTTTCCAGACACATTTCTGTAATCTGCAGTCCCTTTGACCTACTTTTGTGGTCATTAGTTGGACATTAATATTTATCTTATCTCTCAGCATTGTTGGACACATCTCTATACTTGACCCTTCCCTCAGCAGCAATCCGTATACTATTTTTCTAATCGTTCGATTCCCTTTCTGTGCTACTCACTCCAACTTGTTGCTTTGGTTGTCCTTACCCTGACTTATAATAGTTTATTTGTATGACAAAATGCAATGGTTGTCGATTAAAACACAACCGAAGATAACTAAAGTGAGTTGTTACAACACTACCTAAAGCCGACAAGAGAATAATCATAACAAGGTCAGCTACAAAACAATAATTTACTTATTACAACAGTATGCATACATCTCCTTGACTTGATTGAAATTTGGGATCTCAGATATTGACAAATGAGTGGGAATATGATGATAGCTAGTCCAGTAATAGACCATGCGATTCGCTGATATTTAAGGTTGTTAATTTGACCATGTTTAAAATGCAAGGTTAAATCATATGAAGCTGAGTCCATAACATTAAAATAACAGAAAGGGCCATGGAGGGATCAGTGCAAACTAGAGTTTATAAGCTGAGAACCATATAGGAAATTCAAATCACAACAATGAAAGTTCACTCTGCCATTATTATTTTGCTAAGCGCAAGACCTGAGTTAAACAAATCAATCACTTACCACATCACCTGACCATCGAGCAGAAAGATCCAAGGATTCACCTTGCACACCACTGAACCTTGGTCGCATAACAGATAAATTTCCTTGACCCTTCCTTTTCTGAAAATTAAGTTGAATTTCTGCCTGAAATAATCCAACAAATCAGGGACAGAGGCTCAAATTTTTATTCGAACAAAATTCATCTAATGGTGTAAACAACAACTACATAACATACTAAAAAAAGAAAATACAATAGAATATTCAATAAAACCTTGTGTGGAACAAACTGAACTAGTAAGACAAAAGGAAAGCAATAATTTCTGCTTTCACAGACAAATTTTAAAACAAAGCTAACAAATACACATTGGTTTTAAAGGAACCCAAGTCACCAGGTTGCAATCATGCTTGAATTCAATGTGTAAATTTTCCACTTATGTAAATTTAAGAATATTCATCATAATTCTGAGCACATCAAAAGAGGCAAATTTACAGCTTGATCTTTAAATCGACAATGGCAATAAATCTTCAAATCCAGTCATATCACCCTCTCCCTAGGGAGCTTCCATGTTTCACTCCATTCATTCTTTGAATGATTTACTCTCTCTCTCTCTCTCTCTCGTCTTCTAGAAGACGGTCAAAAGATGAACAATGGATGATCAAATTGGCTGCAGAACGTAAAGAAAGAAAGATTACATTATTATTCCCAAATGAGCAAATTAGGTCATCGGGACTCAAAAAAGTATATTGATTTCAAATAAAGTACATGGGTAAAGAACTCTGGGTTATGAATGTAACTAAACATTCAGAATTATTGCACAGAAAAAAACCGAGGGTAAAACCATAACATATAATTACAAGTACAAAATAGCCATGTTAGAAAGGGACTCCTCTATGAACCATGGAACTAATGAAGATTAAAGTCGGATACCAAGAATAGAATCAACATAGTGAACGGTCTATAGCAAGGCTTAGGCAAAAAGAACCAGTTAAATCATCATTAATCACTGTGAAGGGGAAAATGCAAGACCTGATATCGTTCATCACAAAGTATCCAGCATTAATGGGGCCAGGATGTACAATAATATTCAATCCAAAGCCCTGACCTCAAAAATCACAACTAACATACAGGAAAGTTAAAGAAGCAACTCAAGCTCAAGGAAACCCTATCCCTAAAAACTTGTTGGTTTGGGAACCCAAAAGTGTTTTCTCTGCAAAAAAAGAGGAAATCAAGGAGCAAGACATCAAAGCCATCTCAGAGCTATAGGCAATGGAAGAAACGGTCATGGAAACACAAATGACACATTATGAACATGACATGTTTGCAAAAGGGCACACAGCAACCAATCCGACTTCACGCGGATTATATTATAGAATATTGCAGGTCTAGGCACACCCAATAAACACCGTTTTCTAAGAAATAAAATGAAACTAGAAAGAATTGATATGGTCCTTATACAAGAAATTTTCAGATTTGGATCTTCCCAAGCCACCCTCTCCCCAACTCATGGGGATCTAAGCACAGTCTCAGATGTACGTCTACCTGCACAATGATCAATTTCGACCCCTTCAAGCATGTTCTCAATACCTTCAATGGAGTGTTGTAAATGTCTACATCTCACCTTCTGTAAATAATAGAATATAGCTGCTAAAAAATGTTTCCATCTAAGTTGATTGGTTAGAAACTCAAGCCAACACTCCCAAAGCGGCTCTCAAATTCCCAATGACAGATTACTGATAATACAGCTGTTGTTCAAGAAATCCTTCATCCCCTGAAATTTCAAAACAAACTGGGTATTTGTGTAAAAACGGACATCTCTAAGACTTTTGATAGGTGCAATTGCGAATTTGTAGAGCAAACCCTCAAAAAATGTGTTTAATGGCTGTTTTCTCTAAAATCTACAAAAAAAAATACTAATGCAGAATTATAAGCACATAACATAAACACAGAACAGCAGAACATTACATTTGATTGCATAAGATAGTATAAAGGGGAATTGCTCATACAGGATTGACCTATCAGATCAGCCCCCTTACCCTGATATTCATCTTTCTATTCAAAAGACAAAAGACCCAATGGTTATTCGTTGAAAGGCATCCGTCAACTACAAACATTCAAAACTAAAGACTCGTCAATACACTGCCTAAACACACCAAAAGAATAATAAAATGTCATGTCCTCCTTTTCAACATGAGTTATGAGGACCCTTAGCTTAATTTGTTTCCCAATAAGCTAAGGGGTGAATGCAGAGAAAAGGGAAACATGGGTCTTATTTGCTCTTTCCAAAAAAAGGTACTTTATGTTTCACATTTTTCTTAAAGAGGGGACCTTGAGGGTCATGAATGCCTCAGTCATCTGATACAAGATTATATGGAAAGGACCTTTTAAATTTGAATTACTCTCCCTCCCTTTTTGGATGCCACCCTTGTGGAAAGGCTATAAAGGTCAAAGGTGGGATAATTTGGAGAGGTTTATGTTTTTTTGATATTTGTTTGCTTTGAAGTCTAAGCACAAAAAGCTTGACTTGTGCCTTGAGGATGAAAACTATTCAAGGTAGCTGAAACAAGGACAGAAACCCTTGATTTCAGTTGTGAACAACTTTGAAAGGAGGTTGTATAGTGTTTCAATTGTAGAATAAAGGTGTTTTCAACACCAATTGGATAATTGCAGGTGGGCAAACTACGTGGTGAGCTTGGCGAGTGGATTTGGAGGCTGTTCCAGGGCAACAATTACTTTGTTTGAGGGTTGTGTACACTTCCAGGGGCAACGAACCCTCTCCTACGGTTGGCGACTCACTTGGAAGGATTGTGGAGCCTTGTTGTGTGTGGATGAGCCACACAAATATTCAGTATTTTTCTAATATTCTTCCAATAGTTTTCCAGCATTAAACATTGCTAGAAATCAGGTTTTTGATTGATTTCTTTGGCCATTAATTTGGAATATTTTCTGATAATTTGGGGTTCTTGAATAATTTTTTTTGTGCCATTTTGAGGCACCTAAAGCAATAATAAATCATTTTCAGTTTGCCTAGGGTTTAAATAAATTATGAAAAATCATTATTCCATTTGGGTTGTTGTATAATCCTTTGTTTAGCATTTCAGCCCTAAAAAGGGACATTTCATAAAAACATAGCAAAGTTGGCTATCAAAACAATGCTTTTATTAAATTCAATGGTCTACAATGAACATGTTATTATATGGATCATAAATTGTATTAACCTACGTTATTGGGTACTTGTACCCAAGATGCAATCCTGGAACGGCACATACTGGGTCTCAGTCCCTATTCGGTTTGGCATCCAATTCGCCCAAGGTATTGCACTTCAGCTATGCCCCAATTCGTCTTAGATGAACGCAAGCATACCAAGACCTATTGCACAACCAGGATGAATCCAATAGGGACACACAAGGAAAAACACTTAATTATTTATATTTTTTATTTCACTTCAAAAAGTCAAACTTCAACTTTTAAAAAAAAAAACATAGCAAAACCCTAAAATCAACACTCGCATTCATTTTATCAAAAGCAAACAACAACAACGCATTTACCTCTCAATGCATTTTTACCTCTCATCGCACATTTGCTCTCTCACCTTTGTTTTTTAAATTGTTCGGGATGAAACTCCTTTTTCCTAATCCTACACCACTATAACTATTAATTTGGTGCCAAGGTATTTAAGGAGCTTGCATCAAAGTGAATTGTTGATTTAAGATAAGTCTTTGTGGGGATTTATTTTTAGGTTAATTTTTAGATTTTTCATTTATAACTTGTTTTCAATTGTTTTTGTCATTTATTTAAGCATTCTTTTAACTAATGCCAAATAAGTTTCTTTTCTCCTTGGGCCTTACATTTTAATAGTTATTACGTTTGATTTTTAACCAAGGAGCCATAGGTATTTGCTAGTGTAAGTGCTACTTCCATTGGCCAAAGGGCAGCCTTCAAAACTGATCTTTCCTCTCCCCTTTGGAAGTATGTAACAATCTTAGAACAATTGCCAAGTGGAAGGGGGTTATATTTTGGGCTTGCTCGGAGTGTAAAGTCAAATATAAGACCTCTTATAGTCGGGTGAAACCCCATTTGTGTGTGAATCTTGGCCAAGGAATCAAACCTTGTGGTGGGCCAAATTGAAAGGGCTTGCCAACTACAAGTATCCTCGCATACACCAAAAAGAAAGATGTGATCTTTGCTCTAATGTCAAAGCATCTGTAATATCCTCAAACTCCACCCAAGTTGCGCAGCAGCCAAGGAATGATAGAACGTAGACAACCAATCATAGAACATAGTCAACCACCAATGAAAACAAAGCATTGCCACCAGCAAATAAAAGGAAAATGCAAATCACAACATTCAAAGGAAATCAACGCAACATTCACAAGCACTCGCCATTCTATTAAATCATTGTTTTTAATTAATTAAAGGGTTGTTAATTAATTAGCTCACTGCTGTTAATTAAATCAGCATTCATTAAATAAATGGTCGCCACCTTTGGGAAAAGACACATCGTTTGATGGAGGCGATGACATATCAATATTCATTCGTTGGTGTGAAAGAAAGCATCCAATTCAATTCAATCATTCAAAATTCAAGTGCAATTATGTGGTTTATTATTCTATTCAAAGACGAAAACCTTTGATAGACAATCCAAGGACGAAAACCCTTGTGATAATTATTGTAATACTCGAAAGACGAAAACCCTTCTAAAATTTAATTGTATTATTCAAAATTATTATTCGAATATAAAGTTATATTTTATCAAAATAAAAAGAAATTCTCGTAAAATTCCATTTTATCAAATAATAGTCCGTTTTGGAATATTACAGTGGTATCAGAGCAAATGCTCCTGTCAACCTGTGAAAATGGGTCTTGGATTTGATGCATAGTCTATGAATCATGGAGTTAATAAGAAAATATGATCTGAAAACAAAGCTTTGCAGATTGGGAAATAAACTTGAGCATCCACATTATTCAAAAAATGTTTTGCTCAAAGTTTTGGAGGAAGTGGCTAACTGTTTGTCTTTGGTAAGGCAATCAGATTCTAAGTCTATGTTTTGGGCAATGAATCCTTTGGTAACTCATCTAGCTGAGTCCAAGCTGTTGAAATATCTAGACCCAAATGTGAAACTTGAGGTTATCACTTGTATTAGTGAAAATACAAGGATAACAACACCAGAATCGCCATATATTGACAACAATGAAGGAAATATTTTGGCTAATGGTGGAATGTTATGAGGGTCTAGATGACATCACAGATTCTTTTGCTAAGAGGGTCACAATCCTTGACATTATGGCAAAAATCAGATATTGTGTGTTAATATTAGATCTAAGATGTGATGATCTAATTCTTCACATGTTTGAATATTTTTTTGCTACTATCCATAAAAATCATGCGGAAAATGTAATAGAGTCAATGCAGTCCATTATGACTTTGGTCCTAAACGAGAGTGATGATATTTCAAAAGATTTGTTATCCATACTAATCGTTGATGTTGAACAAGAATCATCACCAGTAACACATACACTAGCTAAAAGTATTGTTGTTCAATGTTCAGAGAAACTAAAACTATTTGTGACAACTGAGGGGCAAAAAGATATGTTCCTAGATGAAGAACCACGAAAAGTATTAGATGCAGCAGAATCTCCAAAGAAAGAAAACAAAATCATGGAGAATGAACCAAAGAATGAAGAAAAATCTAAAGTGCAAGATTGTGAAGAGAAATTGGTGGTGCAAGCCAAATTTCCAAATGATTTTACTAATGTTCAGCTTCATGTAAATTTCAGAACAACCGACTACGTGAAGCAAGTAAATAATGAAAGGGTTTTGTGCATGCATCACACAGATAAAGTCAAAAGAAAAGACAAAGGTACAATAATACAAATGATTGGGACAGCAAAAGTGGACCCTTGAAAGTCCATGACATGAAGATAGATGCAAGAATTTTGGATCAGTCAAAGTACATCAGAGCCCTGAACTTGTGTTGGCAAGATATCTCTCATTTGACAGGGACCGGATCAAGGCTTGGAAAAAACTACATCATGTTTTATCTCTTGGACATGGTACTTGGGCATGAGGGCTTACAATTGCTTGAAGACAAGCAATTTTGGGAAGGGAGGACTGTAATATCTCTTTCCAAGAATAAGACAAGGGCATAGCCATTAAGGAGGGCACAACAATAAGAATCGCCTCTCTTGAGGGAAGTGCCACATTTAATTAAAAATAAAAATTATATAAGCAAGCAGACCCACCTAAACAACAAGGGTCGCCACCCTTTGGGACATTGCCTCCCTTGGGAAAAGACATTTGGAAGAGACACGTCTTTTGATGGAAGGTGATAAAGTATATATAGTCATTCGTTGGTATGGAAGGAACTCATTCAATCATGTATTATAATATATAACCATGTACAAGCATTATGCTTCCACTTTTAAGGACGAAATCCCTTAATCATGTGATTTGATTGCAAGGACAAAAACCCTTGTAATCATTATATGCCAAGGACGAAATCCCTTGAGGATTTATATTTTATTATTGATACAATTGTTTTTTTAAATTTTAAATGATGTTCTTAGTACAAGTTAAATTTATCAAATATTATTTTAAAAGGAATTTCGAGGAATCCAAATTATCAGATAATATTCCAATTAGGGATATTACAGTGGTATCAAAGCTCTCTATCTTGCCAGCCTGTAGAATGAAAAACTTCATGCAATAATAACGATAAAGAAACCCATTATTATCTGAGAAATAAAAATTAAAACTCCGGTCAGCAAAAAGAAGAAACTGAAAGGGAATAGAAAAGGGCAAACATGGAAAAGAAAGACCAAAATAATGAATGGATTAATAGGTTGATTTACGGTCAGGAACAACCAGCTAATACAATGAATCAATTAGCTATAGCAATACAATCTATGACAAATCATAGCTATCAAAATGGTGAAAATAGCCATTCTAACATGAACCATAACCAAATCACTCATAAAACAATAGTGAGTTCTTCAAATAGACCCTTTCAGCCTAAATTTATTCCAAGAGTAGAATCAGTTATGGAAGACCCAAAATTCATTTGGGGATACCTTACAGCTGATTTTGAAGAATATCAAGCCCTTTTAGATGACTTAAAAAGGGAAATATTGCTCACCAAGTTCATAGAAATGAAAGGAAGTATAAAAGGTACCAAAACAATGCGTAGACCCCAAAATAACCAAAGAGATCTTCAGCAGGCATTGAGTAAATTGACCTTGTCTACTTTTGATAGCGTGAGCATGGATCCAAAAATTAGATACATATTTATCTCTCCGTCCCATGATGGAAGAGGAAGCGATCAAATTTGCAACCCTTCATCTTGAAAGAACAACTCATGAATGGTGGTATCATGGATTGATTACACAAGGGCTTGATCTTATTAAATCATATGATGAATCTACTAAGAAAATAATCAAAAGATTTGATGGAATTGACCCTAAAATCCATTTTTGGGAATTGGCATTGTTGAAACAAAGTAGCAATGTGGAAGACTATGTGACAGAATTTCAGAGACTCGTTGTGATGGTTCCAAACATTACCGAAAGGAGGCTCGTGGTATTGTTCATGAAAGGATTGATCGAGCCACTCAAAGGGTTAGTCAAAGCCTTTAACCTTCCTCCAAGAAACAATAAAAAAGGCATTCAATTTGGAGACATCAACACCAAGGAATAAAATTGTACCATGTGTATAACCAATAATGGACAGCCATGAACCATACCTTCAGGACAGCAAAGGACAATACCCTATGGCCAACAACGAAAACCATTTCAATCAGGAGGATTCCAACCTAGAGACCCACCTAAAACGTGTAAAGAAACAGAAACAAGAAATGAACTAGGAAGGAAAAACTTATGTTCACTTGTAAAGACCCTTGGGTACCAAGTCACCGTTGTTTGGGAAAGGGGCAAGTCCATTACATCGCACTTGTGTTAGATGATGAACTTGACGAAGAAGAGGTCATAGTTAAAGAAACAATACATGAACCAAAAGAAGGGGAAAGAATATTGGAGGGTATATTTGCAACTTTATCAGGAGCTCTAAGATACCATCCCTTTAGAGTAAGAGGGAGTCTACAAGGACAAAAAATCACCGTATTGATCGATAGTGGAGCTACCCACAATTTTATTGACAAAAGATTGGTAACAAAAATGGGTTTAAAAACAGAAGAATTTCAAGGTTTCAAGGTGACAGTTGCTGATGGTTTAACCATTCCATGTACTCGAAGGATTCCATTACTCCATCTCACATTGGGAAGAAATCAAATAAATGATGATTTCTATGTGGTGGGCATTAGCGAAACGGATTTGGTACTACGTGTTCAATGGCTACATTCCTTGGGGGAATTTACCCAAAACTATCAAACCATGGAATTGAAATTTAAAGTAGAGGGGCAAGAAGTAATTCTCCAAGGTATGGCTAATGGAGCCCCCCAAGCGGTCACGGCCAAGACAATGGAAAGGGCATTCGAGAAGGGCAAAGTTTCATAGGCAACACAATGTTTTGTAAGCTCAACAAAATCAGAACCGCAGATTCATCATAAAGATATTCAGCCTATAATTAATAAACATGCTAAGGTTTTTGAGAATATTCTACATGGGTTGCCACTAGATAGGGGTTTTCAACATATCATTGAGTTAGAAACTGGTAACAAGCCAATAATAATTACACCTTACCGCCACCCTCAAATCTATAAAGACGAGATTGAAAAAGCTATCAAGGAATTGGTGGAAATGGGGCATATCAGGCCAAGTTCAAGTCGTTTCACTTCATATGTGTTCCTAGTCAAAAAGAAAGATGGCACATTGAGACTATGCATAGACTACTGTCAATTAAATAAAAAGACCATTAAGAATAGATATCTGATACCAAGAATTGATGAACCAATCGATGAGCTTCATGGAGCAATTTTCTTTTCCAAATCAATTTAAAATCAAAATATCAAATACGGATGCAAGATGAAGATATTCAGAAAACGGCATTCAGATGTCACTATGAGCATTTCAAGTTCTTGGTTATGCCTTTCGGATTGACCAAAGCTCCAGTCACCTTTCAGTCCTACATGAATCATATTTTTGGTAAATATTTGAGAAATTTTGTATTGGTTTTCTTCGATGATATATTAATATATAGTACGTCATGGGAAGAACACTTAAAACATTTAGACATAGAGTTTCGAATATGGGAGCAACAATATCTTTTTGTTAAAATGTCTAAATGTGAATTTGGAATGACAAAAAACTTATACTTAGGGCATGTCATCAATAGACAAGAAGTGCACGTTGATCAAGATAAAATTCAAGCTATATTAGATTGGCCCCCTCCTAATATGACTCAAGAGGATTCTTGGGGTTATGCACTTACTATCGAAGGTTTGTAAAAGGGTTCTCTCAGATAGCTATCTGACCAATTTAACGAAAAGGGGAGCCTTTCAATGGTCTGAAATTGCTCAATCCACATTTGATGAACTTAAAAAAGAAATAGTTCATGTCCCATGTTGGCCGTACCAAACTTTTCATTACCCTTTGTGCTCGAATGCGATGCGTCGAGTGAAGGAATCGATGCTGTCCTAATGCAAAAGGTCATCCAATTGCGTTCGAAAGTAAAAAATTGAAAACAGACCATACTTGGCATGCGTTGGCAATGGAACTTGGCATGCGTTGGCAAAGGTCTGCCAATACTTGGTATGTGGAAAATTTGTGGTAAAAACAGATCATAATCTAAAAATTTTCTCAAGTCAGAAGGATTTGAACGATAGACAACACAAATGGGTAAGCAAAGTCCAAGCCTTTGATTTCGACATTGAATATGGGAAAGGAAAGAATAATGTTGCGGCGTATGCATTATCAAGAAAACCATCTTTGTGCTCCATATATATAATTGCAACTGATTGGAAGGTTATCATAACAATCGATTATGTTAAAAATGAGTTTGTTAATGCGATCTTAGAGGGAAAGATTGGGGATGAATGATACAAGGTAGTCAAAGAACTCATTTTGTATAAAAATAGAATCTTCTTATTACCAAAATCAAAGATTAAGCATAAAATATTAAAGGCTATTCATGATAGCCCATTGGCAGGCCACCCAAGGTATCTTAAAACATATAAACAGGTAAGATAAAGGTTCTTTTGGAAAGGGCTTAAAAGTGAAGTTTTTAAGTACATCCAGGAGTGTCCTACTTGCCAACAAAACAAAATAGAGCATGAATTTCCAACAGGATTGTTGCAGCGTTTACCCATTCCTACTCAAAAATGGGAAAGTATTTCCATGGATTTTATTACAGGTTTACTTTTGGTACAAGGAAAGAGTTGTTTTTATGTGGTTGTTGACTGTTTGACAAAGTATGCTCATTTCTTTCCACTTCCCACCAAGTATGATGTCCCCTTGCTAGCTAGAATATTTTTTAAAGAAATTTTCAAATTACATAGGCTGCCAAAGAACATTGTTAGTGATAGAGATAGCAGATTTATGAACTTGTTTTGGCAAGAACTCTTTCACTTAGCAGACACTGAATTATCTGCAAGAACAAGTTATCATCCTCAAATGGATGGTCACACAGAAGCTGTCAATAAATGGATCGATGGGTATTTAAGGAATTATATCTCAGGACAACAAAATGCATGGATTAAATGGTTGCACTTGGGAGAATTCTACTATAATACCTATTATCATATGTCGATTGGAATGACACCCTTTAAAGTTTTGTATGGGTATAATACTCAATCTTTCGTGAACTTGGTCATTCCGGATGGTAGAGTTCCAGGCACCAAAGACTTAATCCAACAGAGTCAAGATATCCTTACAAGTCTCAAGGATCACGTTCAGCGCGCACAGAATCAATAAAAGTTGTATGCAGATCGACATAGAACGGAAAGGAAATTTGAAGTAGGGCACATGGTATATTTGCGTTTACAACCCTATAGGCAGAACTCTATCAAGCGAAGTGGAGCCGAGAAACTCAAACCACGTTTATACGGACCATATAAAGTCACGAGGAAGGTGGGAGAGGTTGCTTACGAATTCGAATTACCAAGATGCAGTTGAATCCATAATGTTTTCCATGTTTCAAGCGTAAAAAGGGCACTTGGGCAACATATCATTCCTTCTATAGAGCTACCCCCTTTAGATGAAAAAGGCAAGTTGACTTTAATACCCGAAGCCATCCTTGAAGTTCGTGAGAAGAGGTTAAGAAATAGAAGTATCAAAGAATATTTAATTCATTGGGACAATTTACCACTCAAAGATGCCACATGGGAAGGAGCGGCAATTATTGAACATCCCAATTTACAACTGCTTGAGGATAAGCAATTTGAGGATGGGAGGTCTGTAATATCCTCAAACTCCACCCAAGTTGCACAACAGCCAAGGAATGATAGAACGCAGTCAATCAATGATAGAACACAATCAACCACCAATGAAAACAAATCGCTGCTACCAGCAAATGAAAGGAAAGGCAAATTGTAGCATTCAAAGGAAATCAACACAGCATTCAAAAGCACTCGCCATTCCATTAAATCACTGTTTTTAATTAATTAAATCGTTGTTAATTAATTATCTCACTGCTGTTAGTTAATTAAATCAGCATTCATTAAATAAATGGTCGCCACCTTTGGGAAAAGACACATCGTTTGATGGAGGCGATGACATATTAATATTCATTCGTTGGTGTGAAAGAAAGCATCCAATTCAATTGAATCATTCAAACATTCAAGTGCAATTATGTGCTTTATTATTCTATTCAAAGATGAAACCTTTGATAGACAATCCAAGGACGAAAACCCTTGTGATAATTATTGTAATAATCGAAGGACAAAAACCCTTCTGAAATTTAATTGTATTATTCAAATTATTATTTGAATATAAAGTTATATTTTATCAAAATAAAAGGAAATTCTCATAAAATTCCGTTTTATCAAATAATATTTTGTTTTGGAATATTATAGCATCCTTTGGCAAAGAAAGGATCGCAATCTACCAAGCTGCCTGCTGCTCCATCTAGTGCCAATGTCGTGACCGCATCACATCCATTTTTGTCTACATTCCCTATGGCTGCAAAGGAAAAGGATTCATCTCTTATTCGCAAGAGAACAAAATATGCAAACCCATTGGAAAGGGCATTCCAAAATGATTACAAGAACATAGCGGAGCAGCACATTGCACGTTGTGTTTATGCATGTGGGCTGCCATTTAATATTCTTAGATTGCCATACCGGTGGTATATGGTGAAAGATATCATTGAAGCCCCTAACGGATTCAGCGGCTAAAAGTATGAAAATGTGTGCATCACCTTATTGGCAAAAGAAAAAATACATGTTGAAGATACATTGCAACCCATCAAGGATTCATGGGTTAAAACAAGGGTGTCCATTGGGTTAAAACAAGTGTTTCCATCATTTTCGATGGATGAAATGGTGTGGAAAATAGGCCATTGAATAATGTATTTGTAGTGTGCCTTATAGGGCCAATGTTTCTGAGAGTCCTTGATTGTGAGGGTTAGGTGAAGGATGCCCAATTCATTGACAACATCCTCATCAAGTCCATTCAAGTGGCGGGGCCTCAAAACGATGTTCATGTTATAGCATGCAACGTATGGGAACATATCTTGGATACCTTGTGTTGTCCATTCCTTCAACCTTATGTTCCAAAAATTCGGCACCAAAATTGATTGGATCAAACAAGTCTATGAGGAGGCAAACAAGATCCAAGAGTTTACAGGCAACCATCACATGTTCCAAGGCATCTTTAGGAACTTCTCGATGTTGCACTTGTTAAATATAACTATAATTTTTACTTTTTTAATCATTCATGTATAATTTTAATTTTACTTTTTAAGTTTGTAATTGTATACTTTTGATTTCCTAACATTTTTTTAATTTTATTTGTTTTAATTCCTTATTAGATTGCAAAAAACTCAATTTGCCTTACATTTATCTTGAGATGACTTGTCAAGATGCATGTGGCACAAAGCAACATGGTCATTAGCAACTTGTGGCGCGTATGGAGGCATTCAAACATTGAGAAGGCCACAAACGTGAAAGGATTGATCCTCAATGATGGGTGGTAGCATCGTGTGGAATATTTACTCAATTTTACCAAGCCCATAGTGAATACATTGATATTTATTGATATGGATCATCAATGTTTGGGTGAGTTTTGTGATGGAATAGACTCAATGATTGAGAAGATCGAGTCCATCATAAATGCCAAAGAGCAAGATCTTATGGAGACCTTCAAGGAAGTGCAATCACATCTCATTGATAGGTCGTAGAAAATGACCACCCCATTGAATCTTCTTCTTTTTGCCTTGGCTCCAAAATACTACTCCATGGAGATCCTTTCTTTGCCCAAGAGGATCTCAAGCAAGAGCATCCTAAGTGGATCAGCAAAATGCATCACCCAAAATTTGGCTCGCACGTGGATTGCACGGCGGGGCGATACTTATGCCCTTCTAGATTGCATGGGAGATTACTTGCACATAAATAGGATAGCCTAAGAGCGTGATGGCTTTTGAAATTTTCGGTTACAAGGTTTTGCTGAAGGATGAGGCAGGCATGAACATTGATGCATATAAAGCAAATTATGCAACAATAGGACTAAACAAGGGTATCTAGACACATGAAATACTCTAAGGTAGGAATGTGTGGGAACTAACTTGCACAAGTTTGCCAGAAGGGTGGCATACAGAAGATGGAGTACGCATCATGCATAAAAAGACAGGCGAAGCGAAGGACTTCCTAGTGCACGGAAGCAATAATGCATAACTAATTTTGAAAGCCTTCTAACAATTGACTCCAAACTCCTTAGACGAAGAACTAGGAAACGCATCAAGCATCTAAACTTGAGTAGGAAGCACGCAACCTTTCGAGATGTGTGGCAATTGAACTATGGACATAAATTGATCCGTAATCCACAATAAACAAGTGTTGTAAATTGCGAAAAACACACTTGTAATGGATCGAAACCTTTATTTAACGATTTAACAAAATCGATTGTTTTAAAGATTACGGAATTTAAAATTCATCCAAGACTATTTTTAATGAGTGCAAATGAATAACGAGGCAAAATGACAGAAAAACACCGAACCAATTTGATAACAAAGTTCGGCTTAAAAGCCTACGTCTCCGGATCCGCTCAAATGGGGATCACTCCTTATTAAAAATTGTCACAAATAGCATGCAATATTAAAGAGTGGCTCAAATCGTCTCCACAAGCTCACTTTCTGCCTGAGTATTACTCTCAAACTAAATTATACTCCTACCCTTTATACTTGGTCTCCACCAAAAAAACACGTTTTCAAATACAAATTCGTGGGTTTATATAGATGCTCTGTTATGAACCCGTGATATCTCTTCTCTTTACTTTGTTAGTTTAGTAGTTGCTATGGATGCATATACTTTGTAAGTCATCCTGTGTGCATTTTGTTTTATCCCACATTCATAGGAAGTAGTAGTTGCTTAGATTAGAATTCATATATAAGTGTTGAGACCATTAAAGGCATCTACGAAATGATTGTATTGAGCTTGCTCAAAGGAGGTTGCCCCCTAGAAGTGGTCTGCGATCAATTCAATCTTTTCAAATGCTCTCTTAGATTCAATTTGTGATGTTAATTCCTGTTATTTGTGCATTTTTATTAATTGTTGCAGGAGGATCCTCTCATCTGGTATCAAAACGCTTTTCAAGGCCAATTTTTTTTAGAAAGTCTTCTCTATTTTTTTGCATAATACTTTTTCAAAAATAACTCTATTATGCTGCATAATTTATTTCATTATTTTCTTGTAACACAAAAATCTATTTCGGATCAAGGTAAAAACCTGACCGCATAACTGTGGGAAGTGCTTGGGTGAAAGCCCTAAAACTCATTGTGAAAAGTACAAGTATCCCAAAGTAGATGGCCCATTGGGAGGACCTGTCAGCGAAACGGGCAAAGGCCCATACCTGATTGAGTAGTTCCCATCTGCGAGAAAAACCAATCCCTGTCGCAAAGAGATAAATATGTGGCCAGAAAATTTTCGGAGAGCAGTACTCACATAGATGGCATTGATGGCCAGAGTGAAATTTTTAAAACCCTTAAGCAACCATTGGTGGACTGAAGGATGCAATTTGATCTGAGGTCAAAATGTTCCAACCCAACACAATGATGGAAGCCTTAGGGTTCGCTAAGTTGGCAGAGGACAAGATCATAGCTCAGCAGCGATTCAAATCTAATTTTGTTCCATTCAAAAATACAGCTCCACAATGCTCTCAAACAATGTCATTGCCCCGAACCACTCCTATCAAGTGTTTGACTGAAGCCGAGATGCAACCCTGTAGAAAAAAAGGACTATGTTATAACTGTAATGATAAATTCACTCGAGGACATCGATGTGTCGAGCAAAAGCTCTACTTATTGGATGTGAACTCTCCACCTAAACCTGAAGATTGGGAAGATGTTCAGGATACAATAGATGATCCAGAAGAAGCTCAACGGATTGTGGAACCTGCTTCTCAACAAGACCAACCAGAGATCTCTTTCCATGCCTTAACCGGAGTCACTACCCCACAAACCATGCGGATCAAGGATTAATTCAAGAAGCTCACTCTCATAATACTCATTGATTCAGGGAGCACTCATAACTTCAGTGACCCTTGGATCACCAAACACGCTGATTGTTTTATCTATCCTTGCTCCAACTTTGAAGTCATGATTGCCAATGGGGGCACATTACCTTGCAAAGGGAAGTGTCACAATGTGTGTATCTCTATTGGAGGTTATAACTTGCGCTCCAACATGTTTGCCTTACCCTTAGATGGATGTGATATTGTTTTGGGAGCCCAGTGGTTACACACACTTGGACCCATCTTAGGGGATTTTGCTGAACTTTGGATGCAATTTTCAAATAATGGGCAAAAACACACATTGAAAGGATTACAACCCGGATCTCTCAAAGTCATAAGTTCACATCGTATGAAAAAACTTCTTAAGAAGAATTCACACTGTGTCATTGCTCAGCTCCATTCCATTTAAATGCAATCGTCAACAATCTCCACTAATCCTGACCTACAAACCATTTTGCAATGGTATGCACGTGTCTTTGCCGAACCAATGGGATTGCCACCTTCACGGCCAAAGGACACCATATTCAGCTCCTTCCAAAAAACATTCCTCCCAACATCAAGCCTTATCACTACCATTTCAGCAAAAGATTGAGATCGAGTTGCTCATTCGAGACCTACTACAACAAGGCATTATTCACCCTAGTACCAACCCATATTCTTTCCCAGTTCTCCTTGTTCGGAAAAAAGATGAGTCATGGCGTCTCAGCATTGATTTTCGTGCACTTAATCACCTCACAATCAAGGATAAGTTTCCAATCCCTGTTATTGATGAGCTTCATAGCACTCATTTTTTCTTCAAATTGGATATCCGCTCTAGATATCACCAAATCTGGCTTCATGAGGATGATATACCTAAGACAACTTTTCGCATACATGATGGCCACTATTGAGTTCTTGGTCATGCCCTTTGGCCTCACTAATGTTCCTTCAACATTCCAGGCATTGATGAATAAAATATTCCAGCCCTACTTGCGGAAATTCATTCTGGTCTTTTTCAATGATATCCTCACTATAGTAAAACATGGTCTGAGCATCTCCAACATCTAGAGCTCACACTACTTCTCTTTGACCATCATCTTTGTGCAAAACAATCCAAATGTACTTTTGGCTAGGATGAAGATTAGTATCTTGGGCATATTGTTTCAGCCCAAGAGGTTCGGGTGGATCCTAAAAAAATCGCTGATATGACAAATTGGCTACATCCTCAAACACTCAAGAGTCTCCGTGGTTTTTTGGGACTCACTAGATACTATCGCAAGTTTGTCAAGGATTACGGGAAGATTGCAGCTCCGTTGACAGTATGTTGAAAAAGGATGCTTTACTTGGACACAAGCTACTGAGTGTGCATTTGAAGCATTCAAACAAGTTATGTGTACTACACCTGTTCTAGCTATGCCAAAATTTGTCAAGACCTTCACTATCGAGAGTGATGCTTGCGGCAATGGACTAGGTGTTGTTCTCCTCCAAGGACGCCCCATTGCATTCACCAACAAAGCCCTTTCTGGCAAGAATTTAGTGCTCTCTACTTATGAGAAGGAAATGATGGCCATTTTAAATGCAATATAGAAGTGGCAGCCATACCTAGTGGGTAATCATTTTTGCATCAAAACTGATCACCAAACTCTGAAATATTTCTTATGATAAGATAAGATAAATATATTAATGTCCAACAAGTGACCACAAAAGTAGGTCAATGGGACTGCAAAGCCCGCAAAAGGCAAGTACAAAGCGCAGAAGCCAAAACACTTTTGATAAGAACAAAAAGTAAAGAAAAGAAAGGCGAACAACAACGAGAGAATAGAACCAGTACAACTAGTGAATGCCGACTAGAAGAAGAAAGAGGAGGGGAACATCACAGGATGGACCCAACACTCCTAGCACTCAAGGCTGAAAAGATAGAACTCTGAATGAGACGTTGCTTGGAAGAAGTGGAAGGAAGCGGGTGTCACCTACTATGATACCATCTAGAAACAGAAGAAGAATCCCTGAACTTGGAACACCTAGTGTCCCTTCAGTAAAAGGTCTAGACTATATCTGACGCTGCGAACTATGTGATGTCTCGAGCCCGAACAGATGTGAGGGCCGGGACCTAGATGTCCTCACCCGACCTCTTGGTGCCCCTCGTAGAAGGTAACACTGTAAAGAAAGAAGTGATCAGATCGGTGGGGTTAGGTTTGGGAGGTGGCTACCTCCTGTGCTCTCAGAACCTCATGGCCTCTTGTATATACAACACCAGGCAACGTTGGTCCTCATATCTAAAAAAGTCAGTGAGAGACTATGATCCCCTAAAAAGGCAATATAATCTACCTCTGATCTCATAGTAAGCTGGACACCTAAAGATAAAGTGAAATTCCGTCTCGAGCTCCTGTGTGTGGCACTACCGACAGATCCTGATATCCCGATCTAGGTGATGATCAATCTCGCACTGGAACCTGTGTGATATCCCGATCTAGGGATGCGGAGGGAATGCATACAATGCATATGGGTATACTGGGGACAAACAATAAGATCATGCCGCAAATCTAGAAAATGCTCTGCATAAAAGGCCATCTTAGGTTTCAACCCCCCAGGTGGTCAAGATATGTTGTCTGTAGATATCAGCCTTGATGGACTTATTCAGTACTTGTTTGGGAGGAAGGAGACAACTCGGAGCATCCAAGGAGTACCGGTATGGAAGGAGGTGGTCAATCTGGATGTCAACCTTCCCCAAGAGATTTGAAACCTCGGCATACCACCCACAACCCCAGTGGGGTGTACCAGACTAAGCAATGGCCATAGAAGAGCAATAGGCTAGGTATGGGTCTCTGCCCCATCACAACAGAAATGGGTCAGCAAACTCATGGGTTATGACTATGAGATAACTCCAAGAAGAGTAAAAATAATATTGCCGCTGATGCTCTGTCTCGCACATTTGTGAATCAAGCTTCCCTTCCATCTATTTCCATGCCTATTTCGCATTGGTTGGACACTATATAGCAAGGGTATGTCAATGACTCCTCATTATCTCAAATCATTCAACAGTTGGCCACTAACCCTTGGGTTGTAACACATTATTCCTGAGATGGTGCTTCTCTACGATACAAGGGTCGTATGGTGGTTCCCCAGAACATGGATCTGCAGCAGGCTGTATTCTATGAACACCATGCTTCTCCCTCTGCAGGACACTCAGGGTTTCTCAAAACTTATGAGCGGGCACAACACAACTTCTTTTGGAAAGGAATGAAAAAGGCAATTCAACAAATGGTGGTTGAATGTGATACCTGACAACGTAACAACAGTGAAACAACACTCATCCTTGGGTTGCTCGAACCCTTGCCCATCCCTACCAGGATTTGGACAAATATTTCTATGGATTTCATTGAGAGGCTCCCTAAATCTGGAGGGAAAACGGTGATCTTGGTTGTCGTTGATCGCCTCTCCAAATCTAGTCATTTTTGTGCCCTCAGTCAACCCTATACTGCCTCCACAGTTGCACAAATTTTCTTGGACCAGATTTTCCGTCTTCATGGCATTCCTTCATCCATTGTCTCAGATCATGATACAACTTTCACCAACCATTTTTGGATAGAACTATTTCGACAGACTGACACTTAGTTGAAGATGAGTTCTGGGTATCATCCACAAACGGATGGCCAGATTGAAATTGTTAACAAATGCTTGAAAACATTCCTCCGTTGCTTCACCTCAAAACAACATTAGTGGGCAAAATGGCTCCCTCTCGCCGAATGATGATACAATACCTCCTATGACACTTCAACAAAAATGACTCCATATGAAGAAGTCTATGGTCAAGCACCACCAGTGCTCCTTCCATACAACCCCAATAGTTCATCAATTCAAGCAGTCGACACAATCCTCAACCTAGGATCAGATCCTTAGTACCCTACGGGAAAATCTTCATATGGCACAAAATCGAATGAAACAACAAACAGATCAGCACCTATCTGAGCGCACTTTTGAAGTAGGTGATATGGTTTTTCTTCACCTGCAGCCCTACAAGCAACCTCC
Organism: Torreya grandis; assembly: GCA_037957365.1. Taxonomy (NCBI): domain Eukaryota; kingdom Viridiplantae; phylum Streptophyta; class Pinopsida; order Cupressales; family Taxaceae; genus Torreya; species Torreya grandis. The sequence goes on from JARHVA010001181.1 coordinate 1,691,564, forward strand.
ATAAAACTCAAAGGGTGTCATAAGCTAGCACCCAAGTTCTATGGGCCCTATAAGGTTCTTCAAAAGACTGAGTCGGTTGCTTATAAGTTGGAGCTCCCACCTTCCCGATTTCACCTCATATTTCAAGTCTCTTGTCTGAATAAAGTTCTTGGCACAAACACTAGAGTGCAGACTATTTTCCCTGAACTTGATAATGAAGGATCCATTCTTCTTGAGCCGGAGGCAATTTTGGACAGGGGCATACGCCAACTTCGCTCCCGTTCCATCACTGAAGGTTTAATTCAGTGGCACAGAATGCAACCAGAGGATGCAACATGGGAACCACTATTTCAAATTCAACACCAATTCCCACATCTAAAACTTTGAGGACAAAGCTTTTTCTAAGAGGGAGGGGATGTTATGAACCCGTGACACCTCTTCTCTTTACTTTGTTAGTTTAGTAGTTGTTATAAACGCATATGCTTTGTAAGTCGTCCCATGAGCATTTTGTTTTATCCCACATTCATGAGAAGTAGTAGTTGCTTAGATTAGAATTCATATATAAGTGTTGAGGCCATTGAAGGCATCCACAAAATTATTGTATTGAGCTTGCTCAAAGGAGGTTGCCCCCTCGAAGTGGTCTACGATCAATTCAATCTTTTCAAGTGCTCTTTCAGATTTAATTCGTGTTATTAATTCGTGTTATTTGTGCATTTTTATTAATTGTCGCAAGAGGATCCTCTCATGTTCATACCCACAGCCCAGTCGGTGAGATCCTTATCCTTTTACCAAGGATGGCAAGGTTCAAAACCATCAGCATTGTTTTTGGGGCTAAGGCAAATCGTTAGTCCCAGATTGGTAAAAGAAACAACTCTTAGCTTATTTAAAAGCTTGATTCTCCACCTTTTAATCGCCGAAAGCCTTTTTTGGGCTAAGGCATTAACATAGTGTTGATGGAAGCTTCACGTGGATGTTTCACGGATTTCGTGGGATGTTGGGTTTGTGTGGCTCCTCATAGCAGTTTGGATTCCTTTGGTTATGACGTGATCCATAGGGAACGTGGCAAGTTGGGATGTTGATGGTCTTCAAGCTTCCACTTGGCATATTAAATAATTATAGTCACTATGTGATTATTTAATAAAATTCGACCATGGAAATAATTACGTGGTGGCAAGCCATGTGGTGGCTTGAGGACCCACCACGTGGACCACTCCCAGTCTGACATTTGTCAACGTCCAACTAGATGCTCCATAGCTCTATCAACGACAAGGGCCCCCTCCTTGACAAAAGCGGACACTGACTAAAATTCCTGTAGCTGACCTTTTATACCTGTCAAAGACCAACTATTTTTTCGCACGAACTCACCACCACATGTCACTGCACCCTGAGTCCATGTGACTTGCTCGAACTATGCCACTTGTCCTTTGCAACACCCTGTGCCATCTTTTTGACATGTTTAATCTGAAAACTTCAACGCGCGATATCTTGTGCATATAGGCTTGAAATCAACAAGTTCAAATTGTGTCAGAAAGCTCTTGACGAGCTCTATGCTATGCCAATGATCAATCTGCAATTTGACGACTTCATTTTTGGAGCGTATATGGATCGACCTAGATCATAAATGATCCCAAAGCAACACATCATAAGAAAAATCTATATAATGGTGTGTGGGTAAAGTTAAAAGTATTCATATTGATCCTTAGAGAAGGATATCTGCCTCAAAAGAAGAGTAGTGATAGAGAGAGTGAGAGAGCCGAGTCTGAATAACTTTGGCATTGTAAGAGCCAAGGGCTCCATTGTACTAGGGCAGTAGCACCTAACCATAGGAAAGACAAGTTGCGCTCAAAAATTTGTAACCAATCATTTTGTGAATGAAAACAAGATATATAACTATTGTGCATAGTGAATTGCAAGGTATTGTGGTCTAAGGCAGCCCTTCACTAGGGTGCCTAGCCGCAACTATATCAAGATCCCACCATATAGGGATGTTGAGCTTAGTGAGGGGTATAAGGTGACATTCCCTAGACTCTTCCCTGATCCAAAAATTGAAAACACAATTATGGGAGAGTTTGGTAATTCCATAGCTTCCTAGGGTCACTCCCTTGTCAAACTTTGTAACAAGTACAAGGAGGACGCTCATACGTGGTAGTACCTCCATCGGCAAGCGTCCAACCACTTGCAATAAGAATCCTATCACAAGATTTAAATTTTTTTTAACTCTCTAACTTTCTTTTCGACGTTTAATTTTATCTTTGGGTCTTTTTATTTTATAAATTTTAATTTTGCATTGACAATGTGGCTTGCCTGAATAGGTTGTGAGTTCCTCTTCAGCTGAGCGGAACCGAGGTCCATGCTTCTTTATCCACATAGTTAAGCACAACAAGCTGGCAGCAAAAAAAGACAGAAGATTTGGACTACGTGCATTCCAACCTACGCCTTCTAACACACAAGCAAGATTAGTACAAGCAAGGGGCAAAAAAGAGTTGGGATGTCGACCCACAAACCCATGAATTGGATGCTTCCACTACGCAACTTTCACTGCCCAACACAGAGCTAGAACTTTTTCACACTACCTACATAGCAGAGCTAGTGGGACTGCTACTACTACTACTTATGGTTCTAATGAACCACATGGTGGTGTTGATGCTCTCGATGAAGAAATTGAAGAGCAATATGAATATAATGAATATGTTGCTTTATCTTGATTTTTGTGTATACATTGTAATTTTTGAACAATGTACTTGTTGTAAGTTCAAACACTAATTATCATGACAATTACCTTTGAATTATCAGTGAGTATTGTGGTTACCTAACATATTTTGTTTACTCCATGCATATTATGTGGTTAATTTTTCTTATTTTGATATTTTTATATTTATTTTGAATGGGCATACCCAAGCCGTACTACACCAAAAATTTGACATATCAGCATACTTGAACGTACCAATACTAGGATTAACTACCTAGGTATTAAAACTCCAACCTACACAATATCAATCAATGGGGATTGTTGGACAAAATTATGTCTACACCAATCAATTTAAGGGTTTATTTATACAATAGTTGATGTCCTATTTCTAGGATATCATCCCTATCTTCTACCACTTCACCCACATCACATTCTATTTTATGTGAGCAGGTATAACAACAAATAACAATAGGTTTTTTTAATAGTATAGATCCTAAAAAGATATGCCTATGTTATATTAAGTAATTTATCTAACATCCCCCCCCTAATTACATAATAGTCATGGGTGCAAGAGAGAATTTCAAAATGCCTCAAACTTCACATGTGCAAGTGATTTGGTGATGATATTTGCTTGTTGATCTTGAGCATGGTAAAATTATAGCTCAATTTCATGTTCTTGAACATGCTCACGAATGAAGTTGCACTAAACCTTAATGTGTTTTATGTGCTCATGGAATATTGAACTATGAACAAATTTCACAACACTCTGATTTTCACAATACAAGATCGTTGGTTGTTTCTATGGTACTCCCATTCATACTAGTTTACGACACAACCATACTGCTTCGAAGACAAATAAACCCCCATGCCATATTCTACTTTGGTGGAAGATCGAGCAATTGTGTTTTGCCTCTTACTTCCCCAAGAACTTGAACCAAATCCTAGAGATTAAAAAAATACATATATGGATTTCCTAGAATTGATGGATCCTGCTAGTCTATATTTCATGCAGGGGGTCAAGATGAATTGATCATTGTTCTTGTACTCCACGACATGCACCATGGTGCCACAAACATAATTCAATACTCGTGTTGTTGCCTTCGAGTGGCATAGCTTTGGTTCCTACATGAACAATGAAATATAATTAACATAGTTGATATTTGACCTAGTGTAAGTCAGGAACATGAGACCCAATCAATTGACGATAGAGAACGATATTCCCCTGAGGTGATGGATCAGACCGAGCCAAGTGTAGTCTTGTCTCCATGGGTGTTAACATGTGCTTACAATCAATCATCTGAAACTTCTCAAGCAAAAAATTAGCATATCTCATCTAAAACACAAATATGTGATATCTTGTTTTCCACACATCCAAACCAAGACAATAGTACAAAAGCACAAGATTAGTCATGTTGAAAGGTTCCCTTAAGTCGTTCTTTGTTGCTTTAGTCATCATCTTTAAACTTCCCTTGATGACCAAGTCATTGCTAAACACAATATGAATCATGAACTTCACCCTCCCTAACTTTGATCTTTGAGCTAATGGTTCAGATGACATGTATGCCAACAAAATCCATATTGAAAAATATGTTCATCTATTTTAATATACTAAGCTCAAGGAGTCGACTTGAGACCACAGAGAGATATGAGTCTACATGCCTCCTATTCTAGACTGGGTGAGACAAATCCCTCTGGTTAAGTAACACAGACCTCCTCTTTCAAACCTTTGTTGACAATATCATCTCCACCCAAATTCCACAGCCATTGCAAACACCATTCTTATAGTATTTATCTTGGTCATGGGAGAAAAACTATCCTCATAATCTATGCCTTATGAGCATAGCCCTTTGCCACAAGTCTCACCTTATCTGTATTTCCATTTGCCTTGTACTTGGTCTTGAAAACCCACTTACAACCGATGGCCTTCTTCCCTATTGGAAGGTCAACAATTTGCCATGATCTCATTCTTGATCAGTGCTTGATTCTCTGCATCCATAGCATCTTTCCAAGGCTTAGATTGTATGGCTTATTGAATGCTTAAACTTTCAAAAATCTAAACTATGGTCATGAGGGCTAAGTCACCTCACCGCGGGCCATGTTACAAATTCTTAGCCCTAAAGTTTATGTACAACTTGTTGGTGTTGGGATCCATGAGTAATAGGCCTTCAACTCATCCTTGTATCTAAGACAGATGCACTTAAGGATTTTTCACTTTCCTTTGGAATGTGCATGTATATCATGTAACCAAGCACACAAATGGCAAATGGATGTCTTAACTCCTTCCCATGCTTCCTCTAGAGTGTAATGTCCCCAAATGGGATGATTTCACACAAAAGGGGTTTTCCCCTAAATCCCAAAATTCTGAAATTTTGAAAATGAAATCAGCAAACCCTAGTTTGCAAATAATGCTCCACAAACCCTTGTCAAAGCCCCAAAAACCCTAGGTGCCACAATAGTAGGGTTTTGTAGATGATTTCCAATTAATAATTTGTCCCAAAAATTTTTGAATACTTGCAAAAATAATCAAAATTTTAAATATACGAAATAAGTACCTTTTTGTCAATTTATTGTTGCCCAAAGCCACATTATGATGGCTAGAAAAATCATATTTAATTCCAAAAATACAGCTGTTATGGATATTTTTCTGCTCCAAACCCTCGCCAAAATTTGTCACATGTGCCCAAAAATACTCAAAAAAATTCAGCGAACTTCCTAGGACATAAAAATGGCCAAAAAGTGCCCTCCAAGCCAATCGCCCAAATCGCCAAATGCAAGAAAAATAGCATAAAAATAGGAAAGCAAGATCTTGTCTTTCGTAAATGAAAAAGACCTCCAAACCTGTCAAAAATAATTAAACAATAATTTGAAAATTATTATTTAATTTTCTATCAACTTCAGACTTCCAACCTTCCACGAAACTTCTCCAAAACCTCACCGACATGCAGAAAATTAGCAAATAAATTCATAATATTTAATTTGCATAAACAGACCAAAAAGAGGCCTCCAAACCCTCAACCAAGCCTCCAAAGTAGTTCTCTCCACTTGCAAAAATAAGACAAATATTAATCAAAGTTAATAAGCAAGAAATAAACCCTCACAAGAACTCCTCAAAGTAAAACGCCCCACTCCTAGGGCAAGTAACAAGATCTCTTTAATAGAGATGGCGTCAAAAAACACCATTTGTAGATTTATCAACACCAAAAACCAAAAACACTTATTGAACATGCATCGCAATAGTTTCTTCAAGCATAAAAAAACAATTATCAAATTCAACATGTCCTCCATTATAGTCATCATCTTGTATTTATATCTTCCAAAGGGGGGCAAACTACCTGGGGAAGATAAAATACATCATAAGCCTTTGCTTGCCTTTTTTTAGAATATCTTTTTCTTTCCTTGCTTTAGCTCCCATGTTGACATTCTCTTTTTCAAATTTAAAATTAATTAGTTGTCTTAATAAAATAGTAATTAAAATTATTTTAAAGCAAATAAATTAATAATTAATTCGTTTAAGCACTTTAGCAGTAAAAACCACTTTTAACAAATATTATATTAATTAAGAAATAATTGCCTTATAAGAACAAATGATAAAAAACACTGTTTTCGACAATTAATAATTAACTAATAAAATATAATTCCCCAAAAGGATTCTTTTAGTCTACGGAGAAGTAGACTAAAGGTCTTCAATACCTACTTAATCATGCTGTGGAAATGGGGCATCACACAGAGTGATCCCATTTAGAGCTTTGTTGGGATAGCGATTTAGTAAATAAACTAATGTCCAAACAACTTTTACCCAATATGGACGTTCCAAGTAGGAATCCTTTAACATACTGAGCACTATTTCCACATTGATATGTTTTTGTCTCTCGGCAAAATCATTTTATTAAGGCAATTAGGCAACGGTTAGCTTCCATTGAATGTCATGTCCCTTCATAAAAGAAGAGAACTCATTACCTGTGTACCCCCCCTCGATTTGAGCAAAAGCACATGAATGTGGCGACCAAACTATCACTCTACACGAGCTTTGAACTCTAAATATTTTGAAGGTCTAATCCTTGTTCTTCAAGCCATACACCCTCATTTCTTTGGAGTGATCATCAACATAGTGTTTAAAGTATCTGAAGCCACTAATGTTAGGATTCATGGATTGTAATGTCCCCTTTCGGTTGAAATACTGGATTATGGGAATTGTCAGCAAACCCTTTTTAAGAATAAATTTTAGATTTTAAATAAACCCATAATTTTAAAAATTAAAAAAAAATCCCTTTTAACTTAGAATTCTATAGAAATAATTAAAGCGGTTGAATGCCCATGGAGAGCAAAATATTTATTGAAATCAGCTTGCAATGCAAAATACAAAACATAATATATTGGTTGAAACACTTGCCAAAATTATCCATGCAAAATGCAGAATTGTAACCCTAGATTTGTATGCCTACTTTGCATTTACAAACAGCAAACCCCAAGGGTAGAACATGTGCTTATACGGTTGACTGTACCGATGAATTGGTTGGCTGGAAATGGCATCCAAGCTAGCTGATGTTGAGGTTCACAAGTTGAAAATGACTGAATTGAACCACCTCACAAGATTGGAGGGTTTTCATCTTCAAGTCTCCTTATCCACTTGAGGGTATTCATCCTCAGACGCTGAAAGCTAAAGTAGATGCTCAAACTTGCAAAATTGTAACTGATAATCGGCAAAAAATGATCTCCCTTGAACTCAATGCCCCTCTTTATCGTTTTATTTTCACTTTTGTCAAGAAAAGATCCAATAAGCTTTACGAAAAGAAACACCCCCTTTTTATTTTAATTTTGACTTTATTAATAATAATACAGTTTAGTGTCCCTTTTGATTATGAATAGACTAGGTCAACTTAAAAAAGGTATTATTATTAATTATTTCCCTAATTAAAATATTTTAAAAAGGGGACATGACATGGATTTGAATAGATCAGTGTGCACTAGATCCAATGGATCAATTGTCCAATGACAACTAAATCCAAAAGGACCCTGATATTGTTTTCCAATGAAGAAACTAGAGAAATGATCTTTAGTCTTCTTGAGTGAGGGAAGGCCTCTTACAAAGTCATGCCTACTAAGTGCAATAAAATAACCAATGCTTAGATGATCGTATCTTCGACACCATAGGGTGGCAAAATCATCAACATTGACTGCCAAAGCTTAAGTGCTATAATTGTAAGGATGGAAAAAGACAAATACTCAATAAAAAATAATAAGAATTAATTTTAAGGTTTTGGATGAAAAGAGCTTATTAAAAAAATTGATTGGAAGAAGTGAAGGGTCAATCATTCATTCATTCAAACACTTTTACAAACCCCTTGTTTTGCAAATTTGGGGCAACAGCTTCAATATTTTACACAGAGGATAAAAACTCGCATGTGCACAGGCTTGAAGACAAAAACTCTCAAACCCATTTGGTAATTCCATTCAAGGATTACACCAGAGCTTTCAGATTCAAAGGAAATCCATCACACAGGTACTAAAAGGCTGATTTATTGTTGTATATGGGACTGCAATACTTTAGAAAATTATGAAAATTTCCTCCCACAGTGAAATTTCAGCGTGATGTCACTATTCATGGCATTATTATTCATTTCACTATACATGGTATCACTATTCACTATTGTACTTACAATTACAATCTGTCGTACCACCTGAAGTACACTTCAAGCCTTGACGTCATTCTTTTTGGAGAAAAATCTACCGACATCAAACTCACAGGGGTTTATAATTGCTCCCAAGAATCTACCATACCTTCTAGTAGGGTTTCATACTTCTACACTTCCTCTTTCAGCGAGGGTTTTAGTAAAAAATCAATTTTCATACTTTCTATGTTGTTTCAAGTTAGGGTTTGATATAATAAATTCATACTCAGCGTATTTGAATAAAAATTGTAGTTGCATATTTTCAGTTTTGCATATTTCAATGATTTATTATTATTTAGGGTTTATATCAATATTGACATTCAGAGAAATTACAAAAAAATCATAACTTTGATAAAATATAAAAAAGAGATATTTCAGTCATATCAACGTTCGATCTTGCCATTGTGTGAATCATGAAGACAGTGCAAGAATCCATGTTAGAGATGTTGCAAGCTATGCAAGAATATCATAAGGATCTAGGGGCATGCCTAGAAATAAGTAAAATAGAAAAGTCAAAATCTGAACCTCATAAACCTACAGAGGAGCGAACGGAATTCAGCATGCAAGTCAAAGGTAAGGAGATCTTATCTACGAAGGAACCAGAGAATGTAGTTGAAAAGAAACTAATCACATTGCAGACAAACAAAAAGGATGTAATAAGGACCCAGAAAATGTGTGATGAATGGCTAAGAAGAGCTAAGGAAGCTATGTTGATAACGACTCAAGCAAAACAACACCTACAAAAATTTAAGGGAAAGAATTCTCCAATTGTAATGGAGCATGAAGAAAAATAAGATTTGCAATACAATAGACTTGATGCAAATTTCTCTAAGGCCTTGAAAGAAGAAGATAAGCTTTCGGATCATTTTTATGACAACTCAGAATATGAAAGGAAGGATTCAAATCAAGAAGTTTATGAGATGGAGTTCCAAGAAGACTTTGATAAGACGCATGTACATGAGGAAAGAACCTCACCGGATACTAATGTTGGTCTTAAGCTTGCTGGAATTTTCAAATCAGCAACAAATGGTAAGCAATTTGATTGTCTTCATGATTATAGCAAGAAGCATGAAAGTGTTGATGTTAGTGGAGGTTTGTAGCGAGACTCTTGTCATCAGGGAAAGTACCAAGAGATTGGTGAAAAGATGAAGGGTACAAAATGGAAAGAGGATTTTTTCTCTCAAATCCAAGATCGTTCATGTATGATAGTGTAGGATCCTAGTGTTACCAACAAAGAATTATAAAAGGAGGATATTGAGAAACACACGAAGGCTGAAACGTTTGATGGCTTTAACATCATAGTTGCAGATAGATTCACCATTCCATGCACCTGCATAAGTAGAAAACTTAATATAACCATGGATGAGAACAAGGCATGGAATGGGATTATGAGAAATAACATGGTTGTGGAGATAGAAGGATTGCATTCCATTGGCAACCATTGGAAAGTTAGTACAGCATCACAAATCTACAAAGCTAATGTTTACATCTTAGGGAAAAGATATGTTGCTTGGAAGTATCTCTAATGAATCATCAAGAGTAGTCATAGCTAAAGAGAATCCTCAAGAAGGACAAGTTGTTTGGGCAGCAACATGCAAACTTTTTCATCTTTTGGTAGGCAACATAGTCTTTACGTTGATATTCAAATGCTTCCAAAACAACATAGTATGGTGTTCAATAATATGTCCCCAAGATCGCTATCAAATAGAGGTTTCCAACATGCCATAGAGTTAAAAATTCGCTGTAAACATGCCATTATCACTCCTCATTTCTCAAAGACTGATTTGAGATCAAGCCACCATCAGATATTTGTGTGTAAGGGAGGTGTGCACAAGAAAACTTTCAGATGCCTTACAGTAAACATAGGGTTATTGGTCATGACATTCAATTTGACTAATGCTCCTGCTACGTTCCAATTCATGGTGAATCATATTTTTAAAAGTATTTTTCTTGTTGGTTATGGTCCTCTTGTTGGCTTCTCCTTTAATGTGAATGATGAAACAACAATTCCCGTTCAAGATGTTTCCCTACCTTTTGATTACAATGTTCAAGAACAAGTTGATGGTTTTGTCAACGCAGCAAATTAATCATGGCCTATTAAAGCTAATGATTTTTTCCCATATGCAGCCTCTGAAAGTGCTTACTGGACAAGATATTTTGCAAGTAGGCCAGCTCTCAAGGGATATGTTTGTATGCTGAGCGGATACTACTTCGCTGCAAGACAACTTGAACTTCTGGTTGGAAGAAATAGTCTTGGACAAAAAACAGGATTTCTAGGAGATGCTTTAGCCATTGCACAACATCATGATGTTGTTTCTGGAATTGCAAAGCAACATAAAACAAATGATTATGCCAAACGATTATTCATAGGAGCTTCTAAGACTGAAGAAGTGGTGAATTCTATTCTTACATCTTTTACTGGTTTGACATTTTCTGTCTTCTTTTTGCTTCCAGATAGCAAGCAATCTTTCATTATTTCTTTTATTATAAATGCAGCAACTAGGTCTGGAGTAAGTATGAACAGACAATCAAAAAGAGTGACAAAGAGACAACATTCAGAAGTCAGGGATACTCTCTTAGTGGTGGGCCAATATGGTCGCATTGTGGCAGTATCTTGCAGTAACAAATTGTAGGGTAATCCATGTATTATTTCAAGCTCTTGTGTTAAATACAAAGCATGTTCTGAGATTCAGCTGGATGGAAACAGTTTTGAAATTTGTAAGTGGAAGGTCCAGGCTCCACTTACATCCATTTGTGCATTAGGTTCAAAACATCTATGCTACTATACCAGATCAGAGGGTTTTATCTCATCACGGTTTGAGGATAGAGATATCCAAAAGCCTTTTTGGTATGGTTCCATATAACATGCCAAACGATGATAAAAGGGGAATGAAACGAGTTATTTTATAAGTTGCAGCTGCTGGTATTATCCAAACAGCAAATGATGTTCACCACTATGTTAGGTCCACATTACTGAACTTAGCATAACCATTTGAAGAGGTGGCAAAGTCAGCCTAGAAATCACTTGTTGGCTATGTCATGCAAAATCAGAAATGCTAGAAGTTGAGGTACAAAAACTTCAGGAGGAGAACACTGATCCTGACTTGGAAACTCTGAGACACAAGGATGGAGATGTTGACGATATCTCAACAAATTCTGATTAGGCAAAGGAAGGTGAACAGTTTGATTGCAGCCTAAGGTATGAAAATATTTCAGATTTGTTGCTTCCTACTATGTCATTCCAAGACTCTTGTCGTCATGGAAAGCATTCTAAAATGGGTGATAAGAGTGAAGAATACAACTTGTAGTAAAGGGCACATGGATCCTTTTGCTCAAATCGAAATTGGGTCATGCATAGAGACAACCCAGGGTCTATCATTAGGTAAGATACCTCATTGTAATATGTGGTTTGTTTTGGATATACTCAATATTACACTCCTAAGGTAGCCAACAAATAAGGTATTTGCAAAATGTGGCTTTTTTGTTGGAAGTCACCAATTTTACATGGTAGGGATAAGTGCTGGCTGCAAGAAACATGAACCAAGGGCTAACATGAATACGGTTTCCAACCTTAGATCTATTGTTCTCAACATTCCAACCTACAAATTGTTGTTTAGGGAGAAAGTTGGAGCAACTCATAACTATTACAGCCATTTTACAGCCCACATACAATCTGATCCATGCTATTTGCCGAGAAGTAGAGAAGTACAGCTTGGGTGTCATGGTAAGAATCTTTGGAACACAAGGTAAGTATCATGCAAGCAATTTAGAGGCAATAAGCATAATTATGAGCATGCCATAGTCACAGTTCAAAGAAAAATAGGTAGTCCCTTGAGGTATCACTAGCACAACTTCAACATCAATCACCGCAAACAAAATGGAGCGTGTCACATTTGATACTACTCTCTCTAGATCGCCGTTGATTCATGATTCAACTATCATGGGTTCACTCATGGAGATTGTGGGAGAAGCATCATGTGGTACAGGGCTTCCAATTCCCCATCATATCAAAGAAGCGCAGCAGAAGCTAACTACCACACAAGGAGGACTGAAAGAGACAGAAAAATTGGTTTGGGATCCTAGTATTTGTAGAATGATTCAAGCATTACTTGACGATAAGCAATTTCTAGAATGGCGGACTGTAATGTTCCTTTTTCCAAATTTATTAAATCAAAGGATTCAAAGCCTATTTTTATTTCCCATGGGTTAAGGGGGAATTAAAAAGGGAAATAATAATATAATAAATCATTAAGTTGTCAAAAAAAAATATTTTAAATTATAACTTCGAAAAAAATGGGGCATTTAGTGTATTTTTATTGAATGGGGCGAAAAAGCAAATATTGGATACATGGCTAAAAGGGTAATTAATAAGTATAAGGATGGAAAAAGACGAATATTCAATTAAGAGTAATATTAATTACTTTTAGGGTTTTAAATGAAAAGAGATTATTAAATAATTGATTGAAAAAAGTTAATAAATAATTGATTGATAAAAGTGAAGGGTCAATCGTTCATTCATTTGAACATTTTTACAAAACCCTTGTTTTGCAAATTTGAAGCAGCAGCTTCAACATTTTACACAGACAAGAAAAACCCTCGTGCACAGGCTTGGGGACGAAAACCCTCAATCTCATTTGCTAATTCCATTCAGGGATTACACCAGAGATTTCAAATTCGAAGGAAATCCATCACATGGGTATAGAAAAACTGATTTATGGCTGTGTATGGGACTGCAATAGCTCAAAAAATTATGAAAATGTCCTATCGCAGTGACATTTTTAGCTTGACATCACTATTCATAGTATCACTATTCAAGGCATTACTATTCATGTCTTTATTCACTGATGTACCTGCAATTACAATCTGTCGTACCACCTTCAGTGCACTTTCAACCTTGGCATCATTCTTTTTGGAGAAAATTCTGCTGACATCAGACTCACAGGGGTTTATTATTGCTTTCAAGAATCTGTAGTACCTTCCAGTAGGGTGCCATACTCCCAAACTTCCTCGTTCAGCTAGGGTTTCATTAAAAATTCAGTTTTCATGCTTTATATGCAGTTTCATGTTAGGGATTGATGTAATAAATTCATATTTAACATATTTGAATAAAAATTGCAGTTGGGTATTTTCAATTTTGCATATTTCAGTGATTTATTGTTATTTAGGGTTTATATCAGCATCAATATTCAAAGAAATTACAAAAAAATCAGAACTTTGATCAAATATAAAAAAGGGATATTTCACATGCCAAAGATGCCTCCATGTTGAACTGACCCCTTGATCAACTTTGCTCCCTTCATCCCTAGTGGAAACCCTTCCTTTACACATGATACATTTCAGCTCAGTTTTTCCCACCATATAACTCACGCCTCTCTTTAGTTGTTTGGCTCCGTTTCTTTGTAAGTACAAAATGTTTGTCATCAGATTAATTGTAATCATTTGTTAGATTATATGTTTTTCACATGTAGGTGGTAATGAGTTTTCCTAATTACATGTGTTGACATGAGTAGCATAATTATATTTATGGTTACCACCATAGTCACGAGACTCAGACTCAGCACAAACACGGCAGAATGATTTTGAACCCTTTCTCATCAAATACTCTGCAATTTTTTCAAAATATCATATGTAAAAAATTGTTTTTAATGTTTTTTTTTCATTTGAATTGCTTTTCAGTGTTTTTGAGCAGAATAACATGTCCCATCAGGCATACCTCATTCAATCCGAGAATCAGGTCTGCAGACTCATTTGAAGTGGATAGTCTCGTGACTCCACAAGTATTCCCGGAGTCTCTTACCTAAGAAAAGTACATTTGGTGCCTCAGCCAACCAATATGTAGGATGAGAAGGGTCAGCAAAGGAGCTCTCATAATTCCATACTCTCTCTGTACCATAGCTACTGAATTTACACTCCTTGATATCAATAAAGTTGTGGGTATCTAATTCTATACTGTGTGCAATCTCTAGTATGTTCTTTCTTCTGTAACACTTGCTGATGTGTTCTTTATTAACATAAATATTTTAATTCAATTGCTTATTTAATCACACAATTCAAATAATCTAACCATTACAACAGCGAAAATGTGCTCAGTGGCCTTCTCTTAGAGCCAAGCAAGAAAACGTTGAGAAAGAATAATAGTTTATTTTTACAAAGAAGGTTGAGGTAAGTAGCATAAAAAGTAAGAAGACATAAAATCTAGTTAAGATTGTATAGAGTTACTTCATATTTGTATTTAAAAAATAATGAAACATTTTATATTCTAGTTACAAAAGCTAAACTAATGTTTAAGATTTTACTTCCGTTGATAAGAAGAATAAATTTGTACATAGCTATGGAGCTAATTTTAGGATAAGTTGAAAAAAAATTGCACACAACAATGAAGCTAGGTAAGGAAAAATGTATCATCTCAATCAAATAAACCATTTTTCCGACAGCAAATATATGAATAAGTTGTGCCTCATATGGAAGCAATAATTCATCAAAATTCACACGAAGTCTAAGTGCATAGATAATGGTTATATGTGTATGTGTGTGCTCACATGCATGGTGGAAGTTTATTAGCTCAGACGACGACATAAAGTAAGCCAACTTTTAGACAAAATATTCAGCACAGACTAGAAACCTTTTTTTTATATGTGTGCATGTGCTGCTGTGTATTTACTCAATCTATTATCCAGAATAGGCCTATTTTTAGAGAAAATATTCCGCAGAGGCTACCAACCTTTTGTACCATTCCACGCAAGGATGCTAGCTCCAGTTCATCAAGTTGCAAGTGGCGTACCTGAAATCAGAAAAAAGGAAAGAGAGAAAATGTTTTAAAAAAAAAAAATTCACACTTCGAGGAAGCTAATAAAATTCACCACAATATGCAATACTAAATACAATCAATAATCTACCTCCAAACTTGCTAAATGGCCATGCTGGAAGAAGATGTTGGTGCGAAGCTGGCCCTTTTGTAGAGATAAAGATACTTTTCTCTTAACTAAATCATAAGCTGAAGTTTCTGAGCAGGGAAGATGTAAAGCGCCAACGATTTCAATGAGCAACTTCTCATCAGGCCTGCCTGTAGCATCTAACTGTACAATCAAGTGTTTTCCAAAACATTATCAAATGTTGGCATTTAGCATGGTATTGTCCTAACACCTCAGCAGAAAATATAACTAGCTACAGTGAAGCTGGAGAATCGTAGTATATTTACTTGGCTTACCAAGTCTGAAACAGCCATTAGAGTTTCCAACTAAATCCAGAATAAACCCACAATATGGTACCAACGGTAAAAAAGGACTCAATGGAAACCAGATGTTACTCAAACCATCCATCTATTATGTTAACATATCTCATTGTGCATCATGAACAATATAATGAAAGCTCAAACAAAAGTATAAAAACACAATCACCAATCCACAAAAGAGGCAGCATTTTCAATAGATCAATTAACTTGAGAAAATTGGATACATATAAGTGCAGCCTTCTTTTGCACCTTTCTTTTGCAATGGAAACGGATTCACTTTCTCTGAACCAATAAATTAGAAATCTTATTAATAATTTTTGTAATTGTATTCAACTAAGTGGAGCCCATAATAACTAGCACAAAATTTTATCTCATCAACATTCTTTATAATGCCCATAAACGCTGTTACCAAGAAATTAAATAATGAAAGAATATTTACTCGTAAAGTGTGATCAATATCATTGTTACAACCCTATGAGTATGAAACCTATTTAAAAATGAGGTAAAAAAGACAATCATGCTCTAGAACTGTATTCGAACCAATAGTCGGACAAAGAGAAACAACTAATTGTATTCAAACCAATACCATCCAAAAAGAAACAACTAACTTTTAACCACAAAAAAAAGAGTTAAACTTCAACATAGTGCCATGCAAACAAGTTCAAAGAAAATCTATAAATGGGCACCTTTGAGGTTTTACTTTGTTTTATGCACTTGTATTCCTTTATTTGGCTTCTAGGATTCTCTCTTCCTAAAACTTTCTATTGTTAACTGATATATCCTCGACTCTCATTGACCTACTTTTGGTCATCTATGGACATTAATATAACTTCTTTCTTTCTTTCTATGGCAATTCTATAGCCTTCATGCATGCCTCCTCAATATGCTTTTATCAAGGACTAGCATGCTTTTACTAAAATCAGTTTCCTCTAAGCCAAGATAGGATCACTCAAAAAACTAACAATTTGCTTTAAGCTAAACTGTGGGGAAACATCCCAGCCCCTGCCCCCCTCCCCCCCATCCAAAACAAAAACAATCTGTAAACGTCCCAAAAATGCCCATGAATGTACCGGAAAAGTATACAAATTTTTTAGATGTTTATGGGCAGTTTCTAGGCATTTTTGGGCAGTTTCCGGTGGAAAACTCAGTGACTAAGTCAAAAACAAAAAACAGCTAGAGCATTCGGAAAAAAACCTCATCCTCTAGAATGCACTAAGTTAGACTAGAGGCTTTATTGGCTTGCACAACCTGATGATAATAATCATCTGCATATGGATTATTGCTGAGTGGCAGCCAGTTGCATGCAAATAATGCTTAAAATTTCTTCTGCAAACATGTATTTTGATCTAAACTATGGCGAACCATTGTTAATCCTGCTTGATTGATTGTATGTATCTGGACTCTGGTGGCAGTTGCGCTGATTTTGCCTACCACATTCTTAAGCACGAAATATACTAAGATGGGGTGGGGGAGGAGGGAGGTGAATCAGTATATTATATATCTTTTACTTAATCTGATTTCTTTTCTTTAACCACTTAATCACACATTCAAGATATGCAATAAAACTGAAACAATAACATACACCATACAGAAGAGAGAGAGAGACCCCAAATTTTTACGTGGAAACCCAAAGTGGAAAAAACCACGGAGAACAATCTCAAGAATATGAATGAGCACCAACTCAAATTACAAAATTCGCAAGCACCAACCCCTTGCAAAGATTTGTGAGCACCAATCCCTCTTATGTATAAAACACAACTATCTCTCAATGTTGCTTACTCAACAAATGATAGAACTCTACAATATCTCCTACTTTTCTCTCATCTTTTCTAATATAAAACAATTACACAACCATGCACTCTCTTGCATATTACAAATGACTTCTCAAGTCTTTATTTATAGCTTTCCAAATGACCTTTGGCATTCACTTTTTGTGACCCTTCAATCTTCATGGAAAATGGCACCAAACTTGCATGACCCTTCATATCCTTGCATTTGAAAAATCACATGGTGACCATAAGCAAATGCGTCATTTCCTCTTTTGTCTTTATCTTCATGACCTTTCGAATTCCTTAAAGTGACTCTTCATGGAAAAATGTGTTATACCCTCTTTTGTCTTCACTTGGTGACTCTTGAAATTTCTCAAAATAATTTTTCACAGAAAAATGCATCTCATTCCTCTTTTGTCTTTACCCCGTGACTTTGACTTCTCCATGGGCCTTCTTTTGACTTATATGCAACCAAAAATATATTCATTAAATATTAAATCAATATTAACACACATTAGCCAAGATATGAATATTAAAAACACCATTAAATGCAATGGGGCTTTTATCACCAATGCTAGACCTTTGACATCAATGACAATATTTTCAACAATCTCCTCCTTTGTCATTGATGGCAACCTCAAACTGAAACTACTACAGACTAAAACTTGCACAAATTGTCATCTGAAAAACATACAGTAATTCCCACTTACTATAATAACCTGTTCTTCTCCTCTTTTGACATCAATAGCAAAGGGCCTATCCTGGAGCTAACACTTAACTCCCCCTCAATTGATGTTGATCTTCAATGACAAGAAGTAAAAAAAAATTACTCCTAACTTCTCTCGCAAATACTCAAATGTGTCTTTTGGTAGTCTTTATGAAAATATCTACAATCTGTTCTGTAGTACTGATATATTCCATCTTAACCTGTTCATCTGCAACTTACTTTCTCAAGAAGTGATATCTAATGGGAATATGTTTTGTTTTTGAATGCATCACTGAATTCTTCGAAATATTAATAGCACTTGTGTTGTCACAAAAAATAGAAATAGGTTCATCATATTTTACCTTGATATCTTCCAAAGTTTGCTTCATCCAAAGCACTTGAGTACAACACAATGTTGCTGCAATATATTCTGCTTTAGCTGTAGAAAATGATATCGTGTTCTACTTCTTACTTAGCCATGATATTAAGCTATCACTAAGAAAAAACTCATCCACTTGTACTCTTTCTATCATCCAAGCAACCTGCCCAATCTGAATCTGTATAAGCAACAAAAGTGAAATCTCTGCGTGTAGAATACAACAATCCATAATCCAATATCCCCTTGATATATCTGAGTATTCTCTTCATCAACCGAACATGACTATCTTTTGGAGTTGACTGATATCTTGTAACCATACCTACTGCATGCATGATGTCTGACATCGATGACGTCAAATATAAAAGACTACCAATCATAGATTCATACAAAAATTGATCTGCAACAGGTGAATCATCCTTGCTCACCTTATTTCTTGTAATCATTGGTGTGCTAACTAGTGCACAATTCTCAAAACCAAATTTCTTCAACATTTCCTTGGCATATTTACTTTGAGATATAAAAATTCCTTTATCTGTCTAAAATATTTGCAATCCTAAGAAAAATGATAATTCTCCAAACATAGACATCTCAAATTTTTTTTTCATATTATCAAAAAATTCTTTTGTCATCTTTTCAATGTTTCCTCCAAAAATGATATCATCAACATATACCACAACAATCAATTGATATTCACCTTTTGTTTTGATGTAGAGATTACTGTCAGCAAATCCTCCTTGAAACCTTGATCCTGTAGGTACTTATCAAGTCTTGCATACCAAGCTCTAGGAGCTTGTCTCAATCCATACAGTGCTTTCTTCAATTTGCATACATGGCTACTAATATTTGAGAGAATAAATCCTTCAGACAGCTCAATGTAAACATTTACTTTTAGATTTCCGTTTAAGAAGGCAGATTTGACATCCATCTGAAACACTTTGAAATTTTTAAACAGTGCATATGCAAAAAACATTTTAATAGCCTCTAGCCTTGCTACTGGTGCAAAAAAAAATTCAAAATCTATTCCCTCAATTTGAGCATGTCCTTTACATACTAATCTTGTTTTATTCCTGGTCATTTTTTTATTTTCATTTAACTTATTTCTATAAACACATTTTGTTCCTATCACATTGTGATCTTTTGGTCTAGACACTAATTTCCAAGTATCATTCTTTTCTATCTGATTTAATTCATCCATTCTCTTAACCCAATGCTTATCATGTCTAACTTCTGAAAAAGTTCTAGGTTGAATTTTGGATAACAAAGAGAAATTAACTTGCGCAGATTCACTTACCATCATTCTTATGGTGTGAATTTTTTCATTTGTCCCAGATAATGTCACTTTCATTATGATTTCTCTGGACATATTTGGATGTGGTTTTGGTGTCTTTTTTCTCCATTTTATCTTCATCTGATTCTTCAAAATCTTCATTTTCAATGATTTCAAGAATGTCTATTGGATCACTGATTCTTTGTGCTCTATCTTCTTCTATCCTGACAGTTGCACTTTCAACTATTTTCTTGGTTCTTCTGTTGTAATATTTATAAACTTTACTTTTACAAGAATAACCAAAAAATATACCTTCATCTGCTCTAGATTCAAACTTACCTGGTTTTTCATCGGTTCTCTTTATGAAGCATTTGCTACCAAAAACTCTGAAATAATCAACTGTCGCTGGTGTGTCTTTCCATAGCTCATAAGGAGTCTTGTCACTGTTGAGTCTCAATAATGCTTTGTTCTGAATATGCAATGTTGTACCAACTACATCTCTCCAATATTTATTTGGCATCTTAAATTCATTTAGCATTGTCCTCACCATCTCCTGAACTGTTTTGTTTCTCCGTTCAACTACATTTTGTTGTGGAGTTTTGACTATTGAATAATGTCTCTTTATTCCATGGTCTTCACAAAACTCAATAAACTGATCTGACATGAATTCTCCTCCTCGATCTGATTTTAGACACTTAATCTTCAAACTGATTTTATTCTCAACTAATGCTTTGAACGCTTTGAAATGTCTAAAAACTTCTGATTTTTTCTTTAAAAACATTACCCAAATCATACGTGAAAATTTGTCAATAAGCAACATGAAATGTTTCTCACCTTGAGTACTTTGAGTTCTCATAGGTCCACACAAATCAGTATGAACAAGCTCTAACATCTGAGTGGTCGAGTATTCTTTTGTTTTGAACCACCTTCTGATCTTCTTCTCATGCTAAGAAGGTTCACAAAGCGTATTGGATGGCTTTGTAATCTTTGAAAGATTTTTGATTGCTTGCTTCTTGCCGATGTTGACAAGTTTGTCAAAATTTATGTCCTATTCTCTTGTGTCAGCTAATTTTTTTCAATCTGACTCAAACATCTTTGACCTTTGATTTCTAATAACATTTAGTTGTTCTCTGAGTATCTGCAACCAACACATCTGAATCTTTTCTCTTAATTTCACAACATTTTTCATAAAATTTTAGTGTCCCTAATCACACATTTGATTTACACTCAAAAGATTATGCTTAAGACCTTTTACATACAAAACATTTTAGATTTTAGTTCTACCATTATCCAAACTTAGTGTACATTTTTCGACAATTCTAACAGTAATATTATCTCCCAATTTCACTGTGCCACCATTGATCTTCTTCAAGGTTATGAACTTGCTCTTTTCTCTTGTCATGTGCCTCAAACATCCACTGACAATGAACCATGGCTTTTCTTTGTTTCTTGCATGCAAAGTTGTCTGGACCAACATAGACTTTTCAGGTTATTTCTTCTGCCATGAACCTATCTGAACTTTTTTCTTGATGAATCGAGCCTTGAAACTTTGTTCTTTGACTGACTCAAACACGCTTCTACAATACCGAGCTATGTGTCCAAAGTTATTGCACTTGTAACATATTATGACATCTTCATTAAACCCTGATAGAGGAGCAAAAGAGTTGTGGCTTCTGCTTGACTCTACTTGAGTTTTTTTCTCTTTATTTTTGAAATTGTTAACCCTTTTTTGATATTCTATTTTCTTATGGCCATATCCATTACAATAAAAACAATAGCCATAAAAATAGGACATGTTTGTGTATCTCTAGCCTGATTGTCTTTTATAACTCTGTTTTTTCATCCTTCTTTGTTTGATATGTCCTCTGTATTCTTAACTTTTTCTCTTTTTATTTCCTCTTTTATAAGAGCTTCAGCATAGCTTTTTTTTTTTTTGGTGTTAACTTTATCTGTGAAAGTAGTGGCCTCCCCTTTCTCTTTTTCAAATTTGATACATGTCTTATATGACATTGATCTTTGATTTTCTAATATCTTATTCAACATATTAGTGTTATTCTTAAATTTTGAATCATTGGTTTTTCTATCATTGATTGCTTTATTTGATTTCTCAATATCTACTTTTAAAAAAGCAATTTCAATAACATACCTTTCACATTCTTCACTTACTTTTTACAACTGTGCCGTTAGATATTTTTTAATCTTCTTGACTTCTTCAAAGTGTGCTTGTAGATCTTCAATTGTTTCCTTTGACTCCTTTTCATTTTTCTCGATTTGGAACTTCAATCTTTGATTCTTCTTCTCAAGAGTTTTCAACTCTTCTAAGGTACAAACGAGTTCTCCTTCCAGATTCACTTCGCCTTCATCCTGTTCTTTTTTATTATCTATAATTTTGCTTGCGAAGGCATCTTCATGTATGGCCTTGAATAGAATCTCTTCTTATTCTGAATCGCTGACTCCACTATCTTCGACTAAGCTAGGATTTTTAGAATATAAACTCTTCTTCTCGAATCCCTTTTTGAATTTTCCTTTGAAATTCTTCTTGTATGTAGACTTTCCTTCTTCATTGTCACCATTACCCTTATCTGGACAGTTAGCTGCAAAATGTTCAATTTTTTCACAATTAAAATCTTTTAAAGGTAATTTTTCTTGATATTTACATGTGTCCTTTTTCGGCTTGCGAATGAATAGAGCTCCATTGTCATTTTCATCGCTAGAACTGTCATTTGCTTCTTGAATCTTAGCCTTCTCTTTTTTTGATGTCTTGAAAATAGCTTCTCTCTTTCAGAGTTTCTCTTGCTCCGTTCGCGTCTCATATGTGGTAAGAATACCATGTAACTCATCCATCTTTAGCTTCGCTAAATTATTCATCTCTTCAACTGCCAAAACTTTTGCATCATATCTCAATAGTAAAGATCTCAAAACTTTTTGTACCATGATTAATTTTTTTAACTTTTCTCCAAGACTTTGAATCAAATTAACTATTTGATCAACCCGCAAAAGGTAGCTTGCTATATTTTCTTCTTCTTCCATCTTCAAACTCTCAAACTGTCTTCTTAAAGTTTGAAACTTAGCTTGCTGAACCTTTTCATTACCCTTGTAAATATTCTCAAGTTTTACTCAAATTTCATGAGCAGATTTACATTGCATAACTTTAACAAATTTTGATTCACATAAATCACATAAATTAGCATTTAAAGTTTTAGCATTATTTTCACTTGCCTTCTTTTCAATTGGAGTAATTACAAGTGTTTGTGGCTCTTCATATTCCTCCACCATTGCTTACCAAATGTCGAATCCAAGGGCCATCAAATAAGTCATCATCCTTATGCTCCAAAAAGCATAATTTCTCCCATCAAACAAAGGTGTCTTATTTGTAGAAAAACCTTCATGTGATCCAGCGATTGTGCTTTCTCCAATCTACCTTCAAGTTGTAAAACCTTTTCAAAAAGAACCTGCTTTGATCTCAATTGTTAAGCACAAAATACACTGAGGGGGGAGGTGAATCAATATATTATATATCTTTTATTTAATCTAATTCTTTTGCTTTAACCACTTAATCACACATTCAAAATATGCAATAAAACAAAAACAATAACAAGTATCACACAAGAGAGAGAGAGACACCAGATTTTTACGTGGAAATCCAAAGTGAAAAAAACCACGAAAAACAATCTGAAGTATATGAATGAGCACCAACTCAAATTATAAAGTTCATAAGCACCAACTTGCAAAAGCACCAACCCTTTTACCGAGCACCAACACAGCAACTATTTGTGAGCACCAACCCACAGAAGCACCAACCCTTTGCAAAGATTTGTGAGCACCAACCCACAAGAGCACCAACCCCTCTTGTGTATAAAACACAACTATCTCTCAATGTTGTATACTCAACAAATGATATAACTCTACAATATTTCTTGTTTTTCTCTCCTCTTTTCTTACATAAAACAATTATAAAACCATGCACTCTCTTGCATATTACAAATGGCTTCTCAAACCTTTATTTATAGCTTTCCAAATGACCTTTGGCATTCACTTTTTGTTACCCTTCAATCCTCATGGAAAACGACGCCAAACTTGCATGACCATTCGTATCCTTGCATTTGAAAAGTCATACGGTGACCCTTCATAAGCAAATGTGTTATTTCCTCTTTTGTCTTTATCTTCATAACCTTTTGAATTCCTTAAGGTGAATCTTCATGGAAAAATGTGTCATACCCTCTTTTGTCTTCACTTGGTGACTCTTGGAATTCCTCAAGATGACTCTTCATGGAAAAATGCATCCAATTCATCTTTTGTCTTTACCCCATGACTCTTTGACTTCTCCATGAGCCTTATTTTGACTTATGTGTAGCCAAAAATATTTTCGTTAAATATTAAATAAATATTAACACACATTAGCCAAGATATGAATATTAAAAACACTATTAAATGCAATAAGGCTTTTATCACCAATACTAGACCTTTGACATCAATGACAATATTTCCAACGCACTGTTGGGATTTGATATTAGGTGGATCCCTGAAATCCCCAACAAGATTGCTTCACTAAATTTTTGGATCATTGATGGAGAAGGTGCAAATCAAAAACTACTTGTGTTTGCATCAGTGAAAAAAAGGTTCACGACCTAGAGATAGACCAAACTAGAGATCATTATCCAACAAAACAATTATGAAAATAAAACATGTGATAAAAGGTAAGGGTCCATAAAGAACATGTAGTTTTCATCAGAAAGGATTCTATTCACAGGAAAAATGCAAGGCCCAAGAGCTAGTGAGCATAAAGCCCCATAAAAGTGGACTCAAAACTCACAACATAGCATTTTGAGTATGAAGAGGAATTTAGGAGTAGCTTCAAGGTGAAAAATACATGATTTATTTTGGATTATAATCATTTGAATGTACATTTTGTCTTTGAAGTTTGACCCTATGCCATAATACATGATTAATGAACATGTGAAATTTTAAGCATGTTGAATGTTTTGAACTTTCATGAATAATATATATTTTTAGGTGTTTTATCTTTAAGGGACTAAAAAATAATATTATGGATTGTTTTTATATTTTGTATAGTATATTGCACTTATGTTTCCATGACGTTTAAACCAGGGGTTTTTGAAAATCCACATTTCTGCATTTTGGACGTTTTTCCGTTTCTTAGCAATGTAGACTTTAGGAGGTAATTTATACCTTTTGATTATATGCCAACATAGCATACATATAGCATAGCATACATAGAGGGAAAAGTTGAATACACTCGTAATGAAAGAATTTTCACTTGCATGCTGAGCTTGTGACTTTTCTCATCTCATTATAGAAATTTTATAGCATTTATAATAGCTTCATTGGGGATTGTCATGCAAGATGCAAATGGTAGGGTAGATCATTTGTCCTTCTCATGACTACTATTGTTAGGTTTGATCCAAATAAAGGTTGCTATTATTAAGTAAAATGGGGAGGCATGCATCTCTATGAGACACCCCCGTAATTATTTGTTAGCATGTTGTAAGGTGGTTGAACTAGTTTGCCACAACTAGGATATTTTAGTAGCTTGTTTATTCTAGTATTATTAGAATGATCTTATGGTGTTGTTTTTCCCTGATTAAAAAAAAAAAAGGCTTTGCTACAATGTGAAAATATATCCATTTCAAAAATCAATAAGGATGTCATTTTTATTCTTAATTTTTTGTTTTATCAATGACATGAAACCCTAAGAACTATTTCTATTTCTGCCATTAAAACAGCTCTAGAGACCTATTTGTATTATGGAAATATATTTTGATTAAGAACTCGATTTGTAGTGAATGTTATTATCTGCGAAAAAAACTGAAGAGGAGATCTTCAACAAGATATGGCATTTTGAGAAATGTATAGGGGTCAAAAATAGCTTGATATCAGGGAATATGAGTAACAATTCTTTTGTTCATCTAAACATGTATAGTTTCTCTTTCCTAAGGTTTTTGCATAGTTGGTGAATCATAAAAAATTGTGTTACTTATATTTTGCCCATAGTTACCAAATGTGGCCGAATCTGGACCAAATCCGGCCGGATGCAATATCCTCAACCCAGCGATCAAAAAATCACAAGTCTCTCATGGGAATCATAGGTCTTAAAGAGGAATTGCAGCCAGCCGTACAGGAAATTGAAATCGTAGCCTTTGAAGAGAGCACTATAATTAACTTGCAAAAAATCACAAGTCTCTCATAGGAATCATAGGTCTTAAAGAGGAATTGCAGCCAGCCGTACAAGAAATTGAAATCGTAGCCTTTGAAGAGAGCGCTATAATTAACTTGCAAATCGCCATAAGAGGAAGCGACAAAAATAAACTAGCAGTCATTAATAAAACAACAGTCATTACTTGTTTAAAAGTGCCCATAATTAATACAATATTAATTAATTATTATTTAATTAACTGGTATTCAGCATTCTTTTGACGAAAGGTCGTCAGCTTTGGAAGAGTTACATCTTTTCATGGAAGGCTTTGAAGCTATAAATAATCAGCCACTGGTATGGAAGGGATCATTCAATCATGTATTCAAATATGTAACATTGT
Organism: Torreya grandis; assembly: GCA_037957365.1. Taxonomy (NCBI): domain Eukaryota; kingdom Viridiplantae; phylum Streptophyta; class Pinopsida; order Cupressales; family Taxaceae; genus Torreya; species Torreya grandis. Next base: position 1,717,807 of record JARHVA010001181.1, read on the forward strand.
ACAAGCATCATGCTTTACAATTGCTCTTAAGGACGAAACTCCTTAATTGTATAACCCGATTTCAAGGACGAAAACCTTTGTCATCACAATAACTCAAGGATAAAACCCCTTGAGGATTCACATTATATTATTTGAGATCTGAAAAATCTTCATGTATTTTCATTTTATTATCTAAATGATTATTTCGAGTATAAAATCTATATTTATCTTAAACGGATTTCCAAAGATTCCAAATGTTACTATAATATTGCGATTAAGAATATTACAATGGTATCAGAGCTTTTGCCCTACCAGCGTGTGGGGAAAACTTCATGCAAGGTGACAATAAAGAGATTTTCTATTATTTGAGAAATAAAAATAAGGGTTACGATCAACAAAGGGAAGAAACCAAAAAAGGGAGATGAAAGGGCAAATATGGGAGAGAAGAACCAAAATGATGAACGGATTGATAAGCTAATTCAAGGACATGAACAATTGGCTAATACAATGACTCAGTTAGCTCTCGCAATGCAATCTATGACAAATCGTAGATATCAAAATGGTGAAAATAAGCATTCTAATACTAGCAATAGTAAGAAATTTCCTCTTTTTGCTACAATCTTATTTTGCAATATATGCATACTTCCTTCACAAGGCCTTCATGGGCATTAATTACAATACATCATGTGCAAACAGCCATCCATGCCTTACAATTTGCTCACCCACAATTCCCTATCACACTCCAACTCCTAGAGCACACAACCAAGAAGAATAACTACTGGGAACTATGAATCGACTCTATGAATGAATAAAACAATGACCATCGAGGGTATATTTATATAACTCCCATCATGAAAAGATCACGAAGGAAGATGAAAAGATTCTAAAGATAAAGAGACACCATTTGCAACCATTGCCTTGCTGGTTTTTTGTCTTTGTGTGAAATTGTTGCTTAACACTAGTGGAAACTGCAGGTTATTTGACTAGCAGTTATGAAACTACCCTGGAAATTGCAAAACTGCCTCCTAAAAATATCTAAGGTTATGCAACTGCTACTTACAAATAATGGTGGTTTTGCAACCATATACAAAAATATACCTTTTTGAACAGAAACCCAGTAATTGTCTTCTCATCAAAGGTGTACGGATCATCTCAGACCTAAATTTATGTCTATAGACCTCTATAATATCTGATCTTCCTTCTCTATGTTGTTTGGGTATGGGGAGGTCTCGGATACGTGGGTATGTCATTTTTCAAAAACCTTGATTTGGATACATCGTGGGAAAATGATGCACACACCCTTGCATGCAGCGGCTTGTTATCTAGAGCCTAGGCTCTTTCACATAGATAGAGACAGTGATTCTGAAGTCATGAGTGGACTTTATGAAGCCACTGATAGGTTTGTACCAAATCATGAACTTGCATGTATAATTCGAGACCAAACAAGGGCATTCCAGGCACAAGAGGGGGTATTTGCAACATCAGCGGCCAAGTATGATATGCCACGTCTTGAAGGTTACAAATGGTGGAGATCTTATGGAGCAAGTACAAAGAAACTGCAACAGTTTGCTATTCGAATTTTGAGTCAAGGAGCAAGTGTGTCAGCATGTGAAAGGAATTGGCGCTGTTTTGACCACATTCAATCCAAAAAAAGAAATAGATTATTGTCTGGAAAGTTAGCAGATCTTGTTTATGTTAACAGCAATTTATGGATGTGCATGAACAAAATGACAAAAAATCTTCTTCTTCACAACTCCAACGTGTTGCAACTGACTTAGAGGACACAGATGATCTTGACTTTCTTTGTGATGAATCTAGTGATAATGATGTTGATAAGCCAAGTGCTCTTGATGATATGGAACTTTTCGATGTAGCTAGTAGCCTATAAGGCCATAAGGTGTATTAGCTTTTGATGATATAAAACTTTTTGATGTATAGTTCGAATGAAGTTTAAGAACTTAGTATTACATGTTTTACATTTTGAAACATTTAGTTTTTCAAGAAGTATCCATAATACTTTGATTTGACTTATTTTTATATATTTCTTATGTTTTTCTATGATTCGAACTTAATGGCGAATTTTTTTTCGAACTATATCCACTAACGAACTCGAACCGAATTTTATACTCATCGAACTCAAACTCGAACTCAAACCTTGTTGACTATGTATATATATATATGGGTACGCGGGTATGTCATTTTTCAAAAACCTTGATTTGGATACGTCGTGGGTACGTGTGTGTGTGTGTGTATATATATATATTACTCATTTTTTTAGTAAAACACTTGAAACCACATAGTGCAAAAATATTTGTCTATAAAAGATAAAACACTTTAAAATATATAATATTCATTCATTACTTGAAAGACAAAATGTACATTCAAATCTAGAATAAATCATCTTGATTGCCCTCAAAATCATGAATGCCACTTCCATTATTTTTCAGCTTTATCATTTACTACCACTTTCTCTCACAGGGGCTCATCGTTTCATTGAAACTCCTAGAGTGTATGCCTTAAGGGGTGCACAAGGAATGGGATGGGATCAGCTTGGGGCACTTTGCGAGAGATGTTCTCATACTATTCTATCATACCTACATCCCTTCATGCAGCCTTCATGCCTCCTATGATGTCTCCTTGAAATCTTGAAACCCTGAAATATGGCTAAGTCTAAGACCCTAAAACCTTGGTATCTGACTAAGTCTAAAAAAAGATAGGATCCTCCAAAACCTAGAATTTGCATTATAGCTCCTAGAGGTCCGAAACCACTCTCAAACATCCTAAAAGTATATAAATAAAATATAACTTAAAGTATAAGAAACTAGATGTCCCTATCTAAATGTAAATGTTGTCAACCTGGAGCTGCGCCTTGAATCGAAGACGTGCATGAAATGGCCAGTCCTCTATCCGATTGAAATAATAGAATCTGCTCGCAAAGGTGGGTGCCTCAATGGTGAGAAGAACCTCCAAAGAAGGCCGGTTCCTGTAAGATGTATCAATGAGGATCTCTACTCTATGTTGTGGACTGCCATGGAAAAGGGAGAAGGAAACTTTAAGGAGAAATCCTACCTAATAAAGGTGATACACCAAAAGATTGATCCACTCAACTTGAAAACTTGAACACTGAACAAACAAGGGACAAGGAAGACCTTTGATTTCAATCAACCACTATGCACAAGTATTTCGTGAGAAGGTTCGATCCAATGACCAAAACATGAGGAAAAAACGATGGAGAGGTCTGATACAAGATACTTTGCAGCCACCTAACATCCACTTACAGCTTCAGCAAAAGACATAAAGAACACTTAACATGACTTGCATAATAAGCTAGCAACTAGGTACAAATCAGAATTTGGGAAGGGAGAGAAATCTACCACATATGCAAATTGCTAAATGAATATACACTATGCCAACACTTGAAATCTGAAAGTACAGTCCTTCTATTGATCAAAGAGGTTACACAACTCACCAATGGCAGAGTCTGGTCTTGCCAAGAGGAGGATCCTTTTTTTCTAACGCTGAAAAGCCATTTTATAGAGAATTTCAAAAACCAAAGATTGGCGTTGAAAAATTGAAGAGAAGGATTAACTTAGATTAACTCAAGGCTAACTTGGCCTTTCAATAAAATATGTTTTCTTTTTGTCTTTGCATGAAGCTTCTTGCGCTTGAGGAAGTGAACTTGTCTTTGTTTTGAACCGCCCACCTCTCTTTTCATGGAGATCCACGCCAATGTCATTTTTAGAACTCTACGTGAGCTGCTTGATGCCAAGTTGGAATGTTTGAAAGGCTGAGTTGGTCGTTTGATACGCTGAGTTGGACGAAGAGATCATTCTCCTTTGCATGGGAAACTCCTGGTAGAAGTGGCATTTAACAATTAGTCAACTCTAAATCTAGAATAGTCAACTCAACGTTCGAATTTGGAACTCTGGTTGACGCTGAGTTGGACCTTCGGATGCATGAGTTGATCCGAAGATGAGCAGGACTTCAACAATCAGTCAACTGAAATTTTGACCAGTGGATCGAAAATAGCCCTTGCTTGCATGTATTTTATCCTATTTTGGTTTCCCTGTTCATGTCTATTTTTTCACGGGATTCTATATTTGGATGTATTTTGTCTATAGTAGTCTATATTTCCTTGGATTTATTGGCTATCTCCTTAGCCTTTGGATCTCCTTGGGACTTTATGCTTGCCAATTTTCCCGAATTTGTTCCTGTGGACTTTGTTTTGCCATATGGCTTCATTATTCCTTCGGAATTTTCTGTTTGCAATTTCCTTCGGACTTCTATGTTTTCTCCCCGGCTTTATTTCCCTCGACTTTATCCTCCGAAGTATTCCTTTGGACTTTTAGTCCGAAGGAATTCCTTCGAACTTTTTTCCTGAAGGATATATTCTTGTCATTTTCTTTGCTCGAACTTTCCTTTGTTGGGTTTTTGTCTTTTGGCGGCTCCTCTCTGAATTTCTTCGGACTTTTTGTCTGAAGGAATTCCTTCGGACAAAAAGTTTGAAGATATTCCTTCATCTTTGCCTTCACATGTTTCAAACTTTTTCCCACGGATTTGTCTTCCTTGTAATTTCTTAGAATTTCTTCGGACTTTTTGTCCAAAGGAATTAATCCTGTCTTTTGTCTTTACCTTTACCTTCAAAATGCCATTTGGGAAAGTCGCAGTGGTCAATTCCTTCGGACAAAAAGTTTGAAGATATTCCTTCATCTTTGCCTTCACCTGTTTCAAACTTTTTCCCACGGATTTGTCTTCCTTGTAATTTCTCCGAATTTCTTTGGACTTTTTGTCCGAAGGAATTAATCCTGTCTTTTGTCTTTACCTTCAAAATGCCATTTGGGAAAGTCGCAGTGGTCCTATCGCTGACCAAGTGCCCTCCACAAGGGCTTCTGTCCTGCATCTGTGCCCTTTTCGAAAAAATTGTAGGGTGCCCGGGCTTTTTGCAAGGCACCCGGGTTTTTTGCAAATGACTCTTTTGAATTTGACGTGTACCTTCCCGAAGGGTAGAGGTGCCCTTCGGGATTGTTGAAAATGACCTTCTGAAGGGTACCTTGCCCTTCGGGTTTCTTGTTTTGCCCTCTTCTGCCTTCCAAAGACACCCTTTGCAATTCCACGAACTTATTCCTTCGGATTTCTTTGGACTTTTGTCCAAAGGAATTACTTCGGACACAAAGTCGGAAGAAATTTTTCCTTGGGCTTTTTTGCTTTTGGGCGGACTTTTGTTTGGCTGCAAGTGTTCCCTTTGTAAAAAGTCCGAAGGTCTTCGGACGAAAAGTCCGAGGAATTACTTCCTTTGTTGTAATCTCTGTAAATTCCCCGAAGGAATTGAAACTTGTAATTTCTTGTGGACTTATGTCCGTAGCACTTCTCCGAATCTATGTGACATTCTGCGTTCTTTGATGAACCATTCCTTTGGACAAAAGTCCGAAGAAATTCCCGTTGTAGCAAAGGCCCTCACGAAAGAAAAACAATGTATTCTTCCCAATGAATTCTTTCTTTCCTTGGATGGAGATGTGAATTTTCCGAATAGCAAGAGACAATCTGTCTTGTGGAAGAATTGTCAACAGTAAACTTATACTGAAATGTTTATTTTATTTACATATTGTTCAGACTTTGGTGTATAAAGAGTTTGCAGTGATTTAGGGTTCCATTTTTAAGTTTTTTGAGTATTGTTTTTATTTTTTTGCCTTCAAGTCACTGTAGCCCTGCCCGAAACATCCCAAGCACGCCCGAAAACGTCTGGAACAATGTTAAATGTTTTTGACACTGTTGCAGACACCTTTGGGCATGCCCAAGGTGTCCCCGTACTGGAGGCATTCCTAGGCAGGAGTTGGTGGTGGGAGGGAAGGGATGTTTCCTGCAACACAGTTCATTCTTGACTAAAACTCGGTGAAAATCAACTAATAAAATGTGTTTCAAGTTACTACATGTTTTATCTTCTTCAAAATACTGGGGACTAGTTAGCTTATCTTGCTAACACTTCATGATCCAATGTAGATCACACCTCCCCAATACATAAGCTTTTGGCCTCCAAAATCTTAGTTGTTACACACGAGCTAAGGAATTTCTTCCCCACTTCCTCTTTTAAATACCACTTAAGTTTACATGGAAATTTTACTTTAAACCCAAATTGCCAATTTTCCTGAACTCCTCTCCTTGGCATGCTTTCCTTCGTTTGCAAACCATATATTTGCCCAATTCCTCTTGGCCATTAGGAGCAAGATCTTGAGTCGAAGTTAAGCAAACTACATTCTTCTCTATCTAGCATAGAAGGCTCAAACAAGCATAAGTTTTCAACATTCACAATGGAATAAATCTTCATATAAGGGATGCAAATCTAATCTAAAAACATTCTTGCCTACTAGATCTATAATCTCAAATGGACCATATCAAAGTGGTTTCAACTTATTAGCTTTACCTTCAAGTTTGTCTTTACTCAAGTATCGCCATACCTTGTCCCCATCATGAAAGCTAGGTTCAACTCTATGTTGATCATAACTTGCTTTGTACTTTGATTCAGACTTTCTTAACCTCTCTCGCACTTGGAGGTGTATTTTTCAAATCTTTTCTATCAATATCCCAACATTTTAAACTATTGAGTCAGTGTTTTCATGTTGCATGTGTGGCTAACACAACATCAAATGGACTAGGGAGGTAAGTATCAAAAACATGTTTTAAAAGGAGATCCATTAGAGGAGGAATGAGTTCCATGTTATAAAAATGTTGAATATATGTCAAACACTCATCTCAAGTCTTGGGATGCTTCCTAATACCCTGTCAATAGCTGCACCAATATCCTATTGACCACCTAAGTTTGTCATTGAAAGGCTATGCATCTCTTCAATCTTGTGTCCATTTTCTCCCACAATGTGTTCTAGAATGCAGCCAAAATTTTGGAATCCTCATCTAAAATGAAATGAATCCATACTTTAGTGAAAAATAATTCAACCTGCATCATTGCCCTTAAGACTTTTATTACAACGGTACCCAGATTTTAGAGGTATCATGAATATTCTTCATAGTAGAGGAAAGAAAAAGGTTGCCCATTACTTGCAGAGATCATCTCAAGGGATTGAGTGGATTTCTCCTTCTTCCTGGCAGGTCAATTTGTCTATGGCCCAAACTCAATTTTTTCAAACTCTTCTTCACAATCCAATCCTTCCTCTTTCTTCCTCTTCTGATACTCTTGCTTGGGGAAAATCTTAAGAAGGGAGTTATTCAGTAGTTGAAGGATATAGTAGTTTGGCAAAAGAGCAGCCTCATCCTTGGAAGGATAATTTTGTTGACCTTTGGCAGCCAACTTTGTGGCCTAAGCTTATATTCTTTATTTGGCTTCTTTTATATAAGAGGATTCTTACTAGGGACAATTTGATGAAGCGAGGTATGGTGGGACCTTTCTGGTGTCCTTTTATGCAAAGCAGAAGAAACTTGGACCCACCTTTTTTTCCAATGCCCTTTTGTTATATCCTTGTGGACTTCTTTGGCTGATTGGTTATCTGTCAGTTGGTATCCTTCTTCGAACCTGGTGGAAATTCTTAGAGTTTGGAAGCGTTTGGTCTCCAATACTCAGGGTCTTTATAAAGGAGTTTGGATTGCTATCTCTCTTATGTTGTGGAATATATGGAAGGAGTGAAACAGTTGTATTTTCAAATCTGAAAACAAAGACAGACTATGTCAAGGATCTGACTCGAAGCAATGTAGCAGAAACTATTGAACATAATGTGAAACTTCCTTCTCCTTTACCTGGCAAATGGAAAAGCATGATACACAAGTTACATTTACAGGAAAACAAATTGATTTCTATTTCTAGTATTAAATTATCGATGCCCACTACTCTAAGAAAATGGCAGCCTCCTCCTTTTGATTTTGTTAAGCTTAATACAGATGGAGCAGCCAAAGGCAATCCGGGCCCAGCCAGTATTGGAGGGATAGCTCATGATTCTCTAGGAACTCCCCTTTTTTTCTTTGCTCATCAATTGGGTTTTTCTACTAATAATGTGGCTGAAATGTGGGCAATCCAGAGAGCTCTCCAGGAAGCAATTAAATTGGGTTGACTTACAATTATAGTGGAATATGATTCTAAGGTAATTATCTATCTTCTTTCAATCAACAAGCAACATAATTCAAAAAATTGGCGAATTACCCGGATTCAAGATAATATTCGGGTTCTTGCTAGACAATTTCACACTATTTTATTTCAACATGTTTCTAGAAATCAGAATAAGGTGGCGGATGCACTAGCTAAATGGGCTTTGGATCATCATAATTTGATCAATTTTGGTCCTCTGCCTCTAACATGGTCTTCGGAGAAGCAAAATCAGCTTGAAAAGATCCTTCAATTAAATTCTATGGATGTATAATCTGATGATATGTTCTCCCTCTTCTTTCTTATGTTGTTGGAAGTCTAAGGATAGATCATGGAGTATCAGTATCATGGCTTGGCATTGTATTGATAATATTTTATTTCTATTAATATAATTTTTGGTTTTTTTTTTTTTTAATAATAATTTTATTACAAGGAATGAGGACACACATCTTGATAAATTAAATTATAATAACAGACAAGTAATCATACCCTCTCTTTGATAAAGGCAAACCTCCTACAAATTCCCATTGCCTAGAAGTAACTTGTGATGGCATCCACAAACCTAACCTTCTATTAGTAGGCTTACTTGGGTTACATAACACACATCCCCTCATGAATTTTTAAACATCAATTTGCACGTTTGGCTAATAAGCATACCTCTACAAATGTGTTATTGTCTTTGTCACACTGAAAAGCAACTTTTGGAGTATGAGCTTCTATCTTCAACTCAATTGTTCCTTCTTTAGGCACGCAAATCTTACCCAACTTGTAGAGCAAATCATCTAGGTGATAATCAGCATCGTTGAACTTAAAACCTACAACTTATGTCATCTTTCCTCATAGAAACACTCCTCTAAAATTGTACCAAGCTCTTATTCTTGAACATCAGCCTTTTGCACAAAAGGCTCACATTGTTTAAAGTGCCCAAAGCTGAAATCGAATGAGATCTAGAAAATAAATCAACCGACTTGTTAGTCATACCTCTTTTATACTTAAAACCAAATGAATTTTCTGCAAGAAACCCATCCATTTATAATGATTTGTCTATTGCAATTTTGATTGGATTTGCAAATATTGAAAAGGTTGATGATCCCAATGAATAATGATTTCTTTCCCCATTAGATAATGCTTCCATTTTTAAACCTCTTGAACAAGAGCATACAATCTCTATCCAAAAAATATGAATGGTAATATATTGGCTTACTTCATTGTAATAGGATAGAGATAGGGGGACTATCCACATCTTTTGTGGGTTATGTAAGCAGGTCACCACATAAATAAAGGGGTAGCATAATGTTGACTATTGGGAGGGCTATGGTTCGCCTCCTATCGGTGGAGTCCCTCCCCCTTGAATGGATATATAGAAGTGAGCAGTAGATGGTAGATCTCTTTAGTCAAGGTACTACTTCCCCCCTCCTTGCCATCAAGTCGTCGGCCGAGTCTAGTACCCATATTTGTTTCCACCTCAAAATGTTCTTGCAAATTTGATAAGACTAAAACTTGTGCATTGTTAATCTTTTGCTTAAATTTAACAAATGAATTTTTCTTTGTTTCTTACCACCTGTTGTAATGGCATGAAAAGGTGTCACTATGGTAGAGAAATATTTGATGAACTTCCTCAAAGATTGAACTGCATCTACAAAGTTCCTTGTCTCAATTACATTGGAAGGCTTGGGCCATTTCAAAATGGCTTCTACTTTCATTAGATCAATTCTCAACTTTCCATCTCCAATGAAATGCCTAAAAAAGACAAGCAATTATTGTGCAAACTCACATTTCTTCCCAATTAGAAGCAACTTGCTCTCTTCCAAATGTTGTTTCAGATGTCTTAGATGCTCATTATGAGTTTTCTTACGAACAAAAATATCATCCGAAGAAACAATACAAAAAACTATGAATGGCCTCAAAATCTCATTCATCAACCTCATTAACGAAGTAAGAGCATTCAACAACCCAAAAGGAAGTACAAGCCACTCATACAAACCTTACCTTGTCTTGTCTTGAAAGTTATTTTATACAAGATTGGCTTGTCTTGAAAGTTATTTTATACAAATTTGTCTTGTCTTTAATGATGTTCTTCATAAGTCCTCATTTATTCTCAACTTCTCATCTCTAACCACATGCCCCATATAGACAAGTGATGATTGTGCAAGCTCACATCTCCTCTAAATTATCAACAATTTGTTCATTGGGAGAGATGTGAATGGTGACATGCAGTTTCTATTTGCTTTGACTCTTGGTTATACTACCAACAATCTTGCTAAGGTGAAAGCCATATATAGAGGCATGTAGGAAGCCTTCAAGATTGGATGGCATAAGATCCACATTGAATCTGATTCTCAAATTATTAATTACTTGCTTTCTGATCATAGACTAGTTTCTTCTCCTAATTGGCGTATTGCTAAAGAGGTTTGGAAGATTAAACAATTAAGGGGAAATTTTCAAGAAGTTTAATTCTATCACATTCCTCGCGAAAAAAACATGGTTGTTGATGGATTGGCTAATTGGGCTCTAGATAATAAGGACCTGTTATGTTATGGGATACTCCCGCCATGATGGTCCAAAAAGATTCAAGTAGATATCAAATATATTCTAAATCTTGATTCTCTCTCATGGCTATCTCTGTTGTTCTTTTGTTGTATAATGCTCAAGCTTTGAATAATAGTTTTCAAGCTTGGCATAGTCAAATATGTACTTTTGATTTTAATCTAATATAATGCTTGGTTGTTAAAAAAATTTAAAAAAAAAAAAATTGCAAAACTTGTTTCAAATTCATTACATGTTCATCGTAAGTTTTGTTAAATGCCAAATTATCATCCAATTAAACAATGGCACATGAATCTGTGAATGGCCTCAATGCCTCATTCATCAACCTCATAAAAGTAGCAAGAGCATTACACAACCCAAAGGGAGGTACAAGCCACTCATATAAACCTTTTCTTCTCTTGAATGATGTTTTCCTTGTGTCCTTTATCCTCACTTGATGATGCCCAGATTCCAAATCCAACTCGGTGAAATACTTAGCATGTTGAAATTGATCTAAAAGATCATCTATTTGTTGAAAAGAGTACTTCTGCTTAACAATTATTTTGTTCAAAGCCCTAGAATCATCACACAATCTCAATTAGCCATCTTTTGTAAAAACAATCACAATAAAAGAGCCGCATGGAGAAGTGCTAGGATGGATTACAAACTAATCCAACAAGGACTGCAACTGTTTTCATACCTCATTTGCTTCCACCAATGATTATCGATAGAGACCAATATATTTTCAAGAGGACAATCCATTAACAATTGTAGCTCATGCTCAATTGTCCTACACACTTCAACCTTACATTTGCCTAAAATATTATGAATTAATAGAACTTTCCTCTTCATAACAAATAGGATAAAATTGTCTTTTAATCAACATTCAAAATTCATCCCATGCATAAATTGGTCACAATTTTCTCACAACCCAGGAAAGAACTTCGCTTTCAAACCAAGTTAAAGCATGACCAACTAGCTTCAATGTTGAAAAATAATTTTTTTGCTCTTCATTAATCGGATGTAAACTGAAATATATCTTAATTAGGCTAACCAATTATCAAGTTTTTATGTATTCACTTCACCTCAATAAGACTGGAATTTATCTTGGCCTCCACTTCGAATCAAGATAAATCTTCTACTTTTGACAGTTTTGAGTCTATCTCTTCACTTGCTTTCGGGATCTCAAAAGAAAATCCCAGCTTTTCCATGAGAACTTTTATAATCTTCTCTAACTTATCAAGCTTCACCATGGATTGAGAGATGTTTGCAACATCCTCTTCCAATTTGTAGAATCTCTCTTCAGCAGCTTGAGGTGTTCTCTCAACTTCATGAGCCATGCTACTCACTTCTCTATTGCACCTTTATGTGGGTATCTCTTGCTACAAAGGAACCATGACACCTTCTCCACTAGCACTCGCTGCTATTGTAATGGGCATAAATCTGCAAAAAACTCACACCACACAAATCGCACAATAATAAACAAAAACTAGATTTAGTACCACTATGATCTGTAATTAGCATCGATATTCCATAGCTTAACTCATCAACAAGAATCTTGAATGTCCTTAACAATACTTCATTGAACAACTTGTTGTTTGCTTATGTATTTGCTTAAAACAATCATTAACATGCATAGATACAAATCCTTAAGCGTTGTAAAATTATGGGAAATTTGAGAATGAAAAAACCGCATGAAACTACTGCTGAACAACAGAAAATAAAACTGCAAAAAGACAAGATTCACACTAGAGAAACCCACATTGAGAAAACTCCAGAACAATGAGGAATTTCCTCCTCTTGCCGCTATCTCATTCAACAATTACAAGTATATTAGCTTCATACTACATTACCGGGCACTTGAATCAGGGGGAGTGCCAGTACAGCATGTACCAATTACCAATCCCAATTTGTCTCAAGCCTAAATTCATCCCAGGTACCGCTCAGCAGGGTTGGGTACAATCGGGTTTGGCCGAAGACAAACCCGAGTGTATGCAACCTATGGACGGCACCATAGCAAATCCGATATGAACCTGCAGCATTTTTTATTTTTATTTTTTGTTGACTTAAAAAAATTATGCTTGGACTTATAAATTTAAAAAAAAAAAACAAAGCAAGCATGGCAACAGCGTTGTCAAGTTATTGGAAAACAAGACATCCTTAAAACATACATTGATGAGATGGTTAGTAATACATCAGAGTTTAGTTGTCAAATAAAGGTTGAGCAAGCCTGGTTTTACAAATGTATTTTGTATTGTATGCAGAAAAGAAGAAACACTTGAACATTTCTAGAAATGTCCAACAGCAAGAAGAATTTGGGGATGGTTCCAAGCTGAATTTAATTTTTCTTTTTATTGCTCCTCTCTTGGAAATGGCCTCTTTTAGGGGATTCTTGGATGGTTAGAGACAGCTGCAAGGGTTTGTGGCATACAACTCAATGGGCAACAATCTTTCTTTCAAGGACAAGATGCCAAGCCATCTTTAAGGAGGATACCTCCCCTCTCAATATGGGGAAGTTGACGCTTTTCAAACAAGAGTTGGCTTTGATTGTACAAGCCAAGTTTAAGTGGGTTCGAAGAGATGTGAACTCTTTGCCCATTGGGGTGCAGCCACAGAGGCTTTCTTTCCTTGTCTATGTAGGGAAAGATTCTTCTTATTAGCATTATGCTCATATGATGTAACTATTTGTTCCTCTTATTAGCTTTATGCTCAAATGATGTAACTGTTTGTTCCTTGAAGTAATATAAGATACATTTTTAACAAAAGAAAAATATAGAGAGCACAGGAAAACCCTATATGCAACTCTCACATTCATTTCATCAAAAGCAAACAAAACCAACGCATTTACCTCTCATTGCATTTTTATCTTTCATTGCACATTTGCTCTCTCTCGTTCATTTTCAACTGCTCAGGGTTGAAACTCCATCCTTTTGCTAATCATAGCACCCGCTACAACTATCAATTTCGTGCCAAGGAGCTCAAGGAGCTCAGCATTTTTATTATGGTTGTTTTTAGTATTTTGTTTCTATTTGTAACTTGTTTTAAAAAAAAACTGATTTTTTTTAATGAGGAAGCTATAGGGATTTGCTAGAAACTAGTTATGTGAGCCAAGGGACAACCTTCAAAACCGATCCTTCCTCACCCCTTTGGAAGTATGTGAAAATGTTAGACTAGGTGCCATGGGGAGGAGGATATATTTGGATTTTCTCAAAGTTTAATGTCAAATATTGGAGCTCATGAAGTCAGGTGAAAGACCATTTCTGTGAGATTCTTGGCTAAGGAATCAAAGCTTGTGATGGGCCGAGCGGAAAGGGTTTGCCTACTACAAATATCCTCACATATATCAAAGAGCAAGAAGAACCAGATGCAACAGTTGCCCTAAAATTGAAGTGTACTTCGGCAAAGAAAGGATCTAAATCTAGCAAGCCACTTGTTGCTCCATCTCATGCCAATCTAAATTTGACAAGCCACTTACTGCTCCATATCATGCCAATGTCATGACCACATCACAAACATTTTTGTCTACATTCCCCATCATTGCAAAGAATAGGATTCACCTCTTAGTTGCAAGAGAACAAAAGATGAACAAAAAATGCAGACCCATCGAAAAGGGCATGCCAAAATGAATCCAATGACATAGTGGAGCAGCACATTGTGTGTTGTGTTTACGCATATGGGTCTTCATTTAATGTTTTTTAGATCACCATACTAGTGGGATATGGTGAAAACCATCAATGAAACCCCAAAGGATTCACTAGCCTAGAGTTTGAAAAGGTGTGCACCACCTTATTGACAAAAGAAAATGTATTCATCATTCAATACTCATGGATTCATGGGTCGAAACATAGATGTCCATCGTTTCGGATGGATGGAAAAATACATAAAATAGGCCATTGATTAATGTGATTGCAATGTTCCCTAAAGAGGCAATGTTTCTAAGGGTCATTGATTATGAGGGGCACGTGAAGGATGCACAATTCATCACTGACATCCTCATGAAGTCCATTGAGGCAATGGGACTTCAAAGCGTTGTCCAAGTTATAACGAACAACACAAAAAAATACAAAGTTGTGGGTATGGTCATTGAGGCAAGGTATAAACACATATTTTGGACACCTTGCGTCGTTCATTCCCTCAACCTTACGTTAAAAAAATGGGTCAACAAAATCGAGTGGATCAAACAAGTCTATGAGAAGACCAATCTATGAGGAGGCGAGTGAGATCCAAATATCTATCAGCAACAATCACGTCCCAAGGCATCTTTATGTTAAGCACAAAATATACCGAGAGGGGGAGGTGAATCAGTATATTATATACCTTTTACTTAATCTGATTTCTTTTCATTAATCACTTAATCACACATTCAAGATATGCCATAAAACTGAAACAATAACATTTACCACGCAAGAGAGAGGGAGAGAGAGACCAGATTTTTACGTAGAAACCCAAAGTGAGAAAAACCACAGAGAACAATCTCAAGTACATGAATGAGCAACAACTCAAATTACAAAGTTCGCAAGCACCAACTTGCAGGAGCACCAACCCCTTTGCCGAGCACCAACACAACTATTTGTGAGCACCAATCCACATGAGCACCAACCCCTCTTGTGTATAAAACACAACTATCTCTCAATGTTGCTTACTCAACAAATGATAGAACTCTACAATATCTCCTACTTTTCTCTCCTCTAAAACAAGTACAAACCATGCACTCTATTGCATATTACAAATGGCTTCTTATGCCTTTATTTATAGCTTTCCAAATGCCCTTTGGCATTCACTATTTGTGACCCTTCAATCCTCATGGAAAATGGTGCCAAACTTGCATGACCCTTCGTATCCTTGCATTTGAAAAGTCACATGGTGACCCTTCATAAGCAAATGCGTAATTTCTTCTTTTGTTTTTATTTTGGTGACTTTTGGTATTCCTCAAAGTATCCATGGAAAAATGCGCCATACCCTCTTTTGTCATCACATGGTGACTCTTGGAATTCCTCAAAATGAATCTTAATGAGAAAATGTGTCCCATTCATCTTTTGTCTTTACTTCATGACTCTTTGACTTCTCCATGGACCCTTTTTTGACTTATATGTAACCAAAAATATATTCGTTAATATTAAATACATATTAACACACATTAGCCAAGATATGAATATTAAAAACACCATTAAATGCAATGGGGCTTTTATCACCAATACTAGACCTTTGACATCAATGACAATATTTCCAACACTTTAGGACCTTCTCGAAGTTGAAACTATTAAAAGGAACTATCTTGTTTCTTGTTTGGTCATTCATGTATAATTTTAATTTAAATTCAGACATTTGTAATTTTGAATTTTGAACATTTTTTAAATTTTATTTTGTTTAATTTCTTATTAGGTTGTTGAGACTCAATTTGTCTCACACACACTCATCTTGAGATGACTTGTCAAGGTACAAAAAGCATTGAAAAACATGTTTATCAACAACCTTTGGGGTTTATGAAAGCAGTCACACACTGAGAGGGCTGCAAAGGTGAAAGGGTTGATCCTCGAAGATAGGATGGTCGGATCATGTGGAGTACTTACTCAGTTTTACGAAACCCATTCTAAGAATGCTCAAATTTGTTGATATGCATCATCCATGTTTAGCTGAGAGTTATGATAGGGCATTTTCTAGACCCTTTCCCAATCCAAAAGTAGAAAACACAATTATGGGAGAGTTTAGGAATTTCATAGCCTCCACGGGTCACTTTGTAGTGGGCACCCTTAAATGCCCAATTACTAAAACAACTGTTGATAGGAATTTTGTCAAACAGTTTGCATCCAACTCTTATTTCTCCGTTTACTAATTTAACCCCTTATGACTTCGGAAATGGGACGTTTATATTGTTTGTTTGCATGGAATTGAAAATCACACAACATGAACAAAAATAAAGTACAATGATATGTAGATTGGAAATCGTATTACTGCTGATAAGATGTTATTTTCAGAATTTAATAAAACCAGATACATGGCAAATTATCAACTCACTAATTGCTCCAAAATTATTGACATAATGCTCCGGCAAATGTTATTTAAACCTGCTGCTACAGCGACATGAATAGTGCCGCATGAATAGTAACCATGTGAATAGTGCTATGTGAATAGTGCCACATGAACAGTACCCACATGAACATTGTTGCTACAATATTTGTCTTTAAACAGTTCAATATCTTTATAAAATCATTCCCCCAAAGTAGCATAAGCGTCAGATGAATGATGAAGAAGATATGAGCAAAACATCAAATCTGCCTGTAGCTAGAAACGCACCCAATCTTCCTGATAATGAAGCTGATGACAATGGATTCCAAAGGCCAAACCCCAAGGGAATGATATCTAGAATGTCACAAGAGAGGATAGGCGTCCTCTAATGCCAAGAACGGATCTGCAACTCACACATCAATTTTCTTCTCATATTCAACCTGCTGAACAATGGCCACCAGCTCTCCTTTTATTTCCACTGCATAGGGTTGACCCACTTTTCACAAGCAATGTGGGATAAAATGTTTTAAAATAAAATAATATAAAATAACACCTTATGTCTCCCTTGAGCATCCCCTCTCAAACACACAACCCAACATAAATAATATTAAAGTAACACTTTATCATTTTAACATTTAATTTAAATGCTACTTTAATAAACTTCAGGTATTAAAATAATATATCAATCAGACTCGAAATGAAGCAAGTGATAGCTTGTTGGAAAGATCTCGACGCGAAGCTTCAAGTCCAATCATTAGAAATATGCCAACTCTGATGCCCAATCAACTTACTATAAATAGTAATTCCATCCAAAGACCACACAAACAAACTCCAATTGGCCTCAAACTAGGCATGACTAGGCCAAATCACTCCAAGATCCCTCTGAACTCCTCGCTAGCCCTCGGGATCATGCAAAACTAGGCTAGCGGCAACATAGCTAACAATCGCTAAAGAGGGGGCATTACACACTCCCTTAGCACTCTTTGTGAAAAGTACCAGAAAGATGCTCATACATGATGGTACTTCCATGCGCAAACATCCAGCGACTTGCAATATAAATTCTATCACAAGTAAGATTTTGATTTTTTTTAAATTCTCCAACCTTTTTTATGTTTCATATTAATTTGTTACTTTTATAAATTGTAATTCTAACTTGAAACTTCTATAAATTTTATATAAGGTTTTGAGTTCCTAATTGAACAGAACTTGGGTACATTCTGCTTTATTAACTCAGTTATGCGAATCAATGTGGCAGCGAAAAAGGTAGAGGATTTACTCTATGTGTCGTCCAACCTTCACCTTCTAACACACAAGCAAGATGAGTACAAGCAAGGGGCAAATAATTGTTGGGATGTAGACCCAAATATTCTTGACTTGAATGCTTCCATTGTCCAACTTTCATTGCTCGCCATAGAACTAAAGTGTTCTTCACACAACCAACATAGTAGAGTTAGTGTGAGAGCCACTTGTATTGCTTGTGATTCTAATGAATTGAACCAAATGATGGTGTTTGTGCTCTCAATGAAGACATTGAAGAGCAATGTGAATATAATGAATATACTCATTTATTTTGTTTCGTGTATACATTGTAATATTTTGCACTATGTAATCTAAGTTCAACGACTAAATATTATGTTATTTGGCATTCAATTATTAGTATGTTTTATGGTTATTTAATTTCTTTTGTTTACTCTATATAATATATGATTAATTTATCTTATTTGGCTAGAATTTTAATAATTTTTAATATTTTATATATTTTTTGTACAGCCATACCCAAGCCATACTTGGGCCAAAAAATCATAATACAAGCGTACCCAAACCTAGTAGCCGTACCACCACTAGGAACGGCTACTTGGCCTTCCTGGACATTCTTTACAATACAACTTCTCCAAACACCCATACATGCTCTGCAACTTGCTCACTCACACTTCCCTATGACACTCCAACTCCTAGAACACACAACCAAGAACTGATAGGAACCAAAAATTGACTCCATGAATATTTGAAACAATAAACATTGAGCGTATGGTTATACAATTCTTGTCAAGAGAAGACCGCAAAGGAAGATGAAAAGAATCAAATGCGGAAGAGACATTGTTTGCAACCGCTGCTCTACCCATTTCTTGTCTTTGTGAAAAACCATCGGTTAACACATGTTGAAACAAACACTTATCTTACCAGCAGTTAAAGAGCAGTTTTCTAACTGCCCAGAAGGAAGTGCCGCCTGCAAATTCCAACAGTTAGGCAACACCACCTGCAAATACTAACATCTACACAACTGCACTGGCAGTTTTGCAAGAACATACAAAACTCTGCTTCTCTGAACATAGTACCCACTAGCCGTCTTCTCATCTAAGGTGTCTGGACTACCTCGGACCTGTTTTTGTCTCTATACACCCCTTTAATGTCTGATCTTCATTCTTGTTTCAAACTCCTTGGTAATAACCTACCAGGAAGTGTTTCAAGTTACATGTCTTACCTTCTTGAGAATAGTGGACTAGTTAGCTTATCTTGAAAACACTTCATGATCCAATTCAGATTATAGAAAGAATTACAACTTACTTTTATTGGCAAATAATGTGTGAGTGGGAGTATTTATACCGCTCACAATGCATTGGCACTTATCCCAATAATTGTTATGCCACCATATAATTGGTCTATTAAATAAATACATGGTCCACTTTATAAAGTGAACATGGGGCAGTTAGGCAAATTACAAAATATAATACACACTAATGTTGGCCATGACCAAAGTGAATGATTGCACATTTCAACAATGGTTTTATCTATGATGGATTAGATTTATATTTTTTCTGCAGGTTTTAATTTTGACGCAATGCAGACTGTTGGAGGCTAATGCCACTCCAAAAATTGAATAAAACATTGAAATGATATGATCTATGAAGTAATCAACAAAGAAGAACTTCTTAGTATTTTATTTATTATCTTGTTTGATATAATTTTATTTTGTGATTATCCCATGTGATATGTAAATTTTTATATTTCCCTTATTTCCAAACTTGCAATTTTTTTTAAAAATTATGCATTTCAAAACATACAAGCCATGCTCTTAGGATAACTATTTGCATTAAAAATATAGATTCATGCACAAATACTAGAATGCTCAATGATTATTTGAAAAATGATAAAAAGTTACAAGAAAAACACAAACCATATTTGGATTATCTAGACATAGCAAGTATCCAAACAACGCAATTGATTAGCCTGCATTTTGATCTGCTTAAAAAATAAAAACAAATTAAGGGGATATTCAGGTAAATTCTGTATACAGACCAGACTGTGAGGAGCATACCTTAAAACTTTGTGGGGCAATATCCAGTGATCCTGCCAATTGCGGTGCCACTAGAAGCTGATTCAATTTTATTCCTGATAAATGCACCTCCCCAACAAGTCCTGATGCTTTCATCCCAGCATATTCATTGAGGCTAGAGTCCTCTTGCCCTACAACTTTCTCGTCGACTGATCTTTTTGAAGATTTTACTACACGACCTTCAAATTTAATCTTCCCTGTCAATTTCATATGCATGGGCTTTGAAGAACTGATGGGGCCAAATGGAGATAAGCCAAGAATATCAAATCCTCGCAAACGTAAGTCAGCATCGACGCTCAGGATATCAGGGGCAACAACAGGGACGAGAC
Organism: Torreya grandis; assembly: GCA_037957365.1. Classification (NCBI taxonomy): domain Eukaryota; kingdom Viridiplantae; phylum Streptophyta; class Pinopsida; order Cupressales; family Taxaceae; genus Torreya; species Torreya grandis. The sequence goes on from JARHVA010001181.1 coordinate 1,738,067, forward strand.
CAGAATTCTCTTTTTCTGAATTGAGTAAATCGGGGCATGCTATTTGGATTTTTGTCAGAAGGTCAAAAGTAGCTGAAGAAGAGCTGATTGCAATAGCTTCACGGGATAAACTAATTTCACCACGTGCATCAGTGAAAGAGTCTTCAGCCTTTGGTGCTGTCCATTTAATGTCATATCTCCTGAAATAATCAATACATGAGATCAGTCGGTGCACAAATTGCTGTAGGGTTGTTACAAGATTAAAGGAGTAATCTATTACCGAGCAAGTCATTTCATTTATGAAAAATTCTAATTTGCTTAGGAAATTGCAGAGCAAGGAATGTCACTCACGGTCTCAATATGGAACCAAATACTTTGGCCTCGATATTTACATCCCCAAGTTTGAAAGGAATTGCTTGGATTCCATCGAGGGCATAGTGACGCACCACATTATCAAAATGAACATTTCCAGAAAAGTTTATGTCAACTGCATTGTCATCCATCTCACCCTGTTTATAGCTCACCACAAATTGAAGATCAACAAGTACAGAGTTGCCAAATTACTGATACAAACAACTTATGACTTCAAACATAAAGCTTCTCAACTAACACTTAATACATCAATCCCTCTAATTACAGAGCTCTTAACATCTACCAATAACAATCACTAAACGAAAAAGCATACATGTTAAGACTTATTGCAATCAACAAACACTTCCCACAATGAAGGTCACACTCTCAAACCTTCCTTTGCATAGAGTAGGTATATTGTGAGTATTGTTCAGCTTTATTTTCTTCTTGTACACTTGAGAATTAACAGAAGCCTACTGAGAAACTGCAGTACACTATGAGTAACAAAGCAAATCTAGTAATTGATTTATATAAAAACTTTAACCTACGAGAATTAATTGATCCCCACTGAATCTTATGGAGGTGTCCAAAAGGAAAAAAAAAAAAAAACGTAGAACTGCAGTTGACAGGGAACAACAAAGTAAATCTAGTAATTGATTTACATCAAAATGTGGGGAAAACCATAGTTATTCCACCATAGCTTAAATGGTGAGTATAGTTGTCATCATTTAATAGGGTTACTATATAAACCTATTTTAGAGTGTTTGTTGAGTGGGTAGAACACTTGCGTAAAGAAGTAAGAGGTTGAGAGATGCGTGGACAGTGAGAAGATTTGAATCTTAGAAAATATAATCAACCCAATGTATAAATACCTCACTAGTTTATTGAATATATAGTATGGTCATGTATTACATATTTTTCCTGTGTTTGCAAGTTTATGCTTGGACCAAATTTCAATATTTGTTATCAAAGCGGGTGAAATCAGGGCAGAGGAGAACATGAGATGGAACAATAATATTTTTGCAACGGAGCAACTCTGCTTTTCTTTGTTGTCCCGATTTATCAGAGTCTTTCCTCAAAGTTATTTTAGATTAAAAAAATTATTCTTTAATCAGAAGTATGAGTGCATGAGAATTTTTTGTTTTTTGTTGTAGTTTTGCTATTATTTAGAGTAGTAGTGTTCGAGAGAGCTTAGAAGTGCCATATAAAGACTCAGCTTCTGCTATCAAGACATTTATTCCCTGTAGAATTTATCTACAACAAAAAAGAGTGGGTTATCCAAATGGTGAACCTGATTTGTTGCAGCCAAAGGCATGGTTACTGTTATTAAAATGTTTTAGAAAGACATTTCGATCAATAGATAATGTGCACCATTGCCCAGCAAAGCTTTTAGCATAAACAGAGAGAGAGAGAGAGAGAGAGAGAGAGAGAGAAGGTACAGTACGGATCTGTGCTTTTATGGAAGTGGCATCCAATTAGTAGCATTTGATTGCAGCAGTAAGAGTGCTCATAAAATATCTTCAAAAGCATTTGTATGGCAAATGGCTGTAAGAGGAGCCACCTGATTCAGCAGTACAAGTCACGTTTTTAAATCTAAAGAGCATTTTTGGTTTGAATTAGCACTTCATATCCTCCATGGCACTCCATTTAGGAAGCTGGGAATTAATTAATTTCTTGGTTGTGTCATTAAAAAATCAGAGATATGCAGAAGGGATATTTTGCAAAAACAACAGAAAACAAACTATAAATCTTATCCACCTAAAAGCATAAAGGCATAGAGGCCTGTGGCAGATCCAAAAGCACAAATAGTTGCAGCGAGGCACTTGTAGAAAGGTATCGTTTAAAGGAACAATTTTCTATTTGAGAATCCATGCATTACAAATGCAGAAATTGTGCAGAAATGGCACCCACAATGAAGCACCCAGCATCGTTTTATCATAAATTTAGTATAAAGATTTTTATATAGTTTTAACTTTTAAGTTTTATTTCTATACTTATAAAATTTATTAATTATATTAAAAAAAATTACAAAAATTATAAAGTTTTGATCTTTATGATTTATTTAAGTCTTCTTAGAGAAGTCATATTAATTGCATAACATTATTAAGCATGCTTGAGCCAGAGTAGTACAATGAGGGGCGACTTCCAGGAAAGTCAGGATGCTTCACCCCTGTGAGCTTAGCCTAGATATAATATGTGCTGAGTGGACCATTCATATTCATGAAAGACAGGTTCTTGGGAACCACTACTTGTGAAATATGGGTCAACATACATTGACTCACAACTACACAACTAAATGTTGAAATCATATCACATAATTTAATGCATTGTGAAAAACCAGAAAGTGTATAAACTTAAAATCTTGCCTGGAGATTTGTATTAAATTCATAATTATTTATTTCGGAGACGGACCCTGACAAAAACTTGTTTGTTTGTGTAAAACACTATCCTAAACCTTGCGGCAAAAAGGTTTTGCTTTAACCCTTATACTTTTTAATATTTAATTGTTTTCCCTCAAAAATTATATTACAATTTGTTTATCAAAAACCTGAACGTTGATTTTTTTGTATATGGGTGCATTATCAGTAGTACCCAACACCCTTACAAATTTCTAAATTGATGAAAGGAATATATTTTCGTGGGGGAGACAAACACAGGGAAAAACACTACTAAAACCATCAGAGAACTTCACAAGTGATCAGTGGTCCACACAACTATCAGTAGTAACCCATTGAGAAAGCATAATTACAACCCAATCCCACCACTATTATTTTTTAACTATTTGATGGGGGCCAGTCCAACGGGAGGACCAGTGGAGGCCAACACCCACCTAAGGATGAGCATAGTGCGACCTAGTCCCACTACTATATTTGTCGAATAGTGGGGTGTGTCCCTATTCGTGCATTGTTGTTTCTGTTGTAAACAATCACACGTGTCCTCATTGACACGAGCATATGTATGAGCTTATGAGTGTGTCGTAGATCATACTTACTTTTTGATGGATTGCTAGGTGTATCCTCATCCATCGATAGTTTGCGATCACTTTGAACTGTGAGTATGCCCCAATCCTTGTGCCAGGGTTTACCTCACCCAGTTTATAAACTATGGTTGTAATAAGAGGGATAAAGTTGGAAAACCTATAGTTATCACACCATAGTTAAAATCATGAATAAGGTTAGAATAATTATAAGTTTTAAACATATAAACCTATTAAAGACTGCTTGTTTGAAATATTCCGAGCCAATTTTCTTCAAATTTTCAATTACAATCAGCAGAGCAATACATAGTCATTAGAGTTAGCCTAAAACCAAACGATACTGAAGCAACTCTAACCAAAATGTACACCAAGATTCCGAGGAGGCCAAGGTGTGAGCATTGGTCAGAGGATCTGAATGCAGAAATAGAACTGGAAGGAACTCTAACCAAGAATGGCGCTGATGACACCGAGCATATGGTCAGAGGGTCTTCTACTACTACAAGTATTGAAAAGAACTCAACACCAAGTATGTGCTACCCAATCCGATATGGAGTTGAGGCGACCATATGGTGGAGTACTAAGAATTACAATGCTTAAAAGAACTCAACACCAAGTATGTGCTACCCAATCCAGTATGGAGTTGAGGCGACCATATGGCGGAGAACTACGAATTACAATGCTCTGAAAAGAAATAAGCAAGAATGCTAAAATACTCAACGTCAAGAATGTGTTTTCCAACCCGAAAGGGAATGGAAGCTACCATATGATAGAGATGTAAAGTATTACAATGCAGTTTCAGAGTATAAGATCAGCATTACAAATCATGATTAAGCAAGATTAAAGCACTGTTGTCAGTACTACTGCCAGCTTACCATATGATAAATAATTCCCCTGCCAAGAGCATAGAATTAGAACCATTCAACGAGCCTTTTAATAGAGAACTCTCCTTGCTTAATGGAAATACCGAAACTGATTTCTTCTCTCAAAAAACGAATTCAAGATTCTGGTCTATTCAAATCTGCACTTTAAAACGTAAAACCAGCAACCTGAGATCACACTAAAATGGACATATCTCTCACACAACTCATCTAAATGACGTGAAACGAAAAGCAAAAGACCCTAATGATGAAGGCGCCCAAGATTGGAACACAAAACAGACCCAAAGATTTCTATTTAATTTATGCGCAAATCCCAATGCAACCACAGATGGTACAGCCCAGAAAGAGGGGCGATTTAACTTTAAAAATCACAACAATCATTTAAAATCCTACAACTTACAGAAAAGGGGAGCCCATTACAAATAGAAAGATATAGACAATACCCATAATGAATATTTTTGTCTTTTTTGACTTATGAACAAAAACACACCCTGCTGTAATGAATATGAAATTCCTGAATTTCTCATAAACTGATCTATAAAACACACACTGATTACAATGCACAAATCCTACATACAAATCAATAAAACTACACTATCTCACCACTAGTCGCTATCTTTCAAGCGAGAAGCAATGCCAAGCTAGGAGGCTTTCATTCCTCGAAACAATCCCAAAGCCAATCCGGCAGCATAACATCCCTATAGCTAAAGATGATCCAAGTGAGGACCAATGGCTTCCTTTTATAATTTCCGTTGGACCCTTCTAGAAACCCTATCCTCCAATAGGTGGCGTCCCACTTTTCCAAGCAAAATTTTGACTTTATATTATAAACTTTATTTCCTCCTTGAAGTTGGCGCCCAACTTAAGCTTGGATTAAATCTTTAATAAGAATTATAATTAATTCATTCAATGAGGCGCCCACCCCATAAAGAACCTCTTTTAAAACAACTTAAAGTAAAGTAGCTAGGCTAAGGGGAAAGTCAATGTTAAAATATAACATTAAAACATGACTTAATTAAAATAATCCGACTTATCCCTCCATTTGTGCCCCAAAGCCCAAAAATGAATAGGCCAACTAATCAAACTGAAATGGAAAGCCAACCGTGCCAAAACCAACAAGACCACTGCCAGAAATAGAATTTACTAAAAATAGTAAATTCCTGAAGATGCTCAGAATGCCAAAAAGAACATCACTGCGAAGCTCTCTGAAACCCCAAAAAGAACCCGCCATTGAATCAACCAACCTCAAGCAAGAGCATCCTTCAAAACAAGAAACCCTAATTTTCCCTTCCGAGTAGCCTACGGGTCTCAGGGATAGGCCAACGGTCACTGGAAAGATCATGCTCGAGAAGGGGACATTACATTGCTGAGGGGATAGTCATAGATCAGTCCTATAAATAAGAGGTTGACAGAAGTGCGGATGGTGAAAAAATTTGAATCCTAGAAAATAGGAACAAAACAATGCATAAATACCTCAATGCTTTATTGAATATATGGTACGGTTTTGTATTATGGATTTTTCTTATGTGTTTGCAAGTTTATGCTTAATCCAAACTTTTATACAAATGATTGTATAAAGACACCCAGTTAATATGTATGTGAACAGATATCATTCAAATAATTTCAACCATGCTTCGAATAACCTCTTCAATAGAAAATTTTAAGTTCTAGGAAAATGCGTATGTATTCCTAAATACAATGATGAATGATCACATGGTAAATCTTGAGCACAACAAAGATCAGAGTACGGAGCTATAGAACGCGAATAACAAATTCCAAACTTAAAATACATTCAATGTGGCATTGCAATTTATTTTTGTATTTTGTAACTCATTTGCTTCAAGTTTGTCCCAAAACGAAATTCTACAATTTGCATAGCCAACAATGTAAATGAAGCTAAAAAGTATCATTAAAGAAAAAAATTACAATTCTCTTCTCTTGTTAAAAAGTTATTATAACATTCTAATTGAACACTGCAAGACTTATCCTATATGATGCCAACAATCAACCTAACAAGAACTAGTTATCTGAAGCCCTAAAATATTTTCCTTGGAATGTATTGATTATTACCTATCATGTTTAGCATAATAACAGAAAACAGGAATTACATGCGAGTACCTGCATTCAAAATGTTGCTGCCCCTTTTACCATGTCGTTCTGACCCAGGGTACCCGAATTTGTCAATAAACAGGTAATGAAAATGACCATGCTTTATCATAAAAAAATTATACAATGTTGCTGCCCACTTTATGATTTATGTCCAAGAGGAGACGACAAGCAAAAGAATGGCAATCTTGCTTGAAGGATGAGGAGACAAATTACAGTCTCTGCAAGTCGCTTTCATTTGACAAGCAATTTCCTTCACTACTTCGTATATTTCAGCATTACAACACTACTACATTGTGATTTTGTTTTTTTAGTTGTCACTTATGCAACGGCTGATAACAAAATACAACTTTTGGCACCACATTATTACTACTCCTTGAGTCATCAATGATTGGTCTGCTCAGAAGCAAAGAATCATACAAAGTTGCAATTGGCACTGAGGTAAAATCAACCGACGAGTTTGAGCAGGGTAAATGGCTCAACAAATGTAATGAAGCACAAAACTTGATTTCAGAAGAGTTGAAATTTCACAAATAACAATCAGAGACACTGCCAAAGGCTTGGGAGAAGTTGAATAAATTGTTTGCCTCGACCAATAAGTTGGAGAAGTCGTTGGTTCCTTTGGATCTAGCAGATTACACCACCATTGAAGACTACATCTCTAAATTTAAGATTTTTGAGACTAAAATTCAAAGATGGCAAAGTTAAGGAAAATGACCAAATGGTTATCGTAGTTTGGTTCAGATTGAGATTATTGTATGGGTTAAATTTTATCAAAAATGTTGTAGAAAAGGGTGCACAAAGTTGTCTTAGTTGGTTCTTGGCTTTTTACAACTAGGCACAAACATGGGATATTCCCTTTGCGCTCAACATTTTACAGTCGGCTGCGTCAACATCAATCCACATAAGGCACCGGCCTTATGCGCTCACCCGAAGCGCATCTGAGAAGGAACTGGGGCCCACATTGGGCTATTTGCACCATGGCGCAAAGTTTCACTTAAGGGACTTGGTCAATTCAAAGAAGGCTTTAAGTAGACCCAAATGTGCAAGCCTTTCATGGACTAAGCCTAGTGGACGATAGGCGCAAGCCTTTTGGTGGATTAATCCTAGGGTCATGTGGGCGCAAGCCTTTGTTAAACTAAGCCTATCATCATATAGGCACTTCAAGCGTCTAAGGGTTGCTTTCCCTTCAAGTACTCATACTAGGCTCGCACTTCTAGCAAGGATAGGAACACTTGACACAGGGTCTATATACTTAATCTTTATACAAGTTACAGCTGACATCATCATTTATTACAGGGACTCCATTAACGACGTGAGCCAAAAGCTCATAACTATTCCTTAACATAAACGTATTGAAATTGCAACATTACAATCATTTCGCATTCAAATAGCAATACCAAAGATGCATAAACAATATATCATGTTTATTGCAACCATTCTTTGTCATTTATCAAAGCTCAAATAAAACAGAGTATACAGTTCATGACATTTAGAACAGAGTATTCTGGCTCAAACTACCTAATGGCCCAGAGGCTCATAAACAAGCTTGGGTGCTTACAAATGGAGCCTTCATGGCGTCCATACCACTCTTAAATCTAATGGCAGTCAAGCAATGTATACAAGGTAATTCCAATTCGCTAGAGCTTCGCTGCAATATCTTCGTGTCTCCCCACATCATTGGTTTGAGCTCCCTTTATAGCCTTTTGGAGCATCTTCGCCAAGGTTGAATACGCATGTCAAATGCCAAGTTGGAGCCTTGGTGATCATTCCCATCGGCTCCATCACCTTGCCAACTTTGTGCTACAGTCGCCACGTATTGCCAATCCTAGAAGATGCCCTGAACATCCGGGAACCAGTTAATCACCTACCAGTTGGCACAAGGTATGCACTGCAACCTCTAACTGGCGCCAAAATGCCAAAACATCATTATCATGCAAAATGATTCCCTCGCTCCGATGTGGATGTCATGTTGGCGCAAATCCTTTACTTACCGAAATGAGTGGCCTAACATTACCCCATACGAAAATTGTAGTCCATCCTCGGACTAGGCTGTCAAGGTCTTTCGAGTGCAGAACTCGGGTGCACTCTCCTTAAGTTTGACACTAAAGTCTTCAAAGCCCTTAATGTCAAGCTTGATTTCTTTAGTGGAGTTGTCTATTTCGGTGGACACAGCACTAAGCTCAAGCACATCAGTCTTCTCCATCTCCTTCCAGATGGCCTCTACATTTGCCTTTGCCTTCTCCACACTCCCATCTAGGATTGCTCCTTGCTGACAGGCCTTAGTTGGTAAAGCATGGAAGAGTGCTTCCAAGTTTTGCTCCTGCTCCTTTATCTAATCGCTGAGCATGTTGATGCTCCCCATGATCTATGCCAGCTCTGACCTGCTCATCGAGTACACCTACACCATCAGCTTCTCCTTCTCCTTTGCCTGCTTTAGGCACACATCTATGACTGATGCTTGGTTGGAGAAGCTCAAGAAGATGGCATCGACTGCATCTATGCCCTCTTGTAGTTTCGCAAAGAGGTATTCTAACTCTTCGAGCTTACCAACATGCTCCTTTTGTAGTGCAACGCATGGATCTTCTTCTTCTTCTTGCATCGGCTCGGGTTTTAACCTTGGGAGCATCTGCGCCACTAGCACAGATTTTGTCAACCTCGGAGACATTCGAAGTATCGATGCCGACCAGAAGGGATGGTTCGGCCGTCTTTATGCATTGAGAGCGTTGTTGCAACTTGAATTTGGTAGCCTGCACTTCATCTTCGACTTCTTTGTGGAGCTTCTTCAATTTTCTCGCCCTGCCGTCATTGATGATATTTCGGCGTGCGACTTCAGTGGCCATTCTAATCAACACATTCCCACACTGGACTAGACTCATGGCATGAGGGTTTATAAGGAGGGAGTACTACCCCTCAGGCTCTTCCAGGCTCGAAGTAGCCGTTCTAGGCACCTCAAAATGAGGCTCATCCATATAATGATCGAACGTTTGTGTCGGCTCGGGAGGGCATGATGTCATCCATGTAAAGGTCTTCGTCCCCCCATCCCTCCTGCGCCTTCTCCCTTATGCTCAACTCTATGTCATCCTTCTCGACGACAGCCATCTTCATTTGTTCTCCTTCCTCTTCACTGACGCCACCGCTTTCTTCGGCGCTTTCCTTAGAGGACTCACCAGTCCTTAGGGTTTCGTCTTTAGACTTTTCCCCTTCTTGCGCTTCTTCCTCTTGAGGTTTCTCAATACTCACTTCCAAGAAAATTCCTTCAATGCCAGTGTCGCCTTGTTGTTGTTGGGGTTCCTTCACTATCTCTTTTTGTTGTTCTAAGGCGCCAGTATTGCCTTCTTTTTCTTCAGGCGCCCCTTCACTACTCAAGCATGCCTCTTATGCAGCTTCTTCTGCCTTCCTGGTGGGGGTGTTGGGTGCTTGTTTGATTGCTTCAATGATTGGTCTTGCACCTGTGGGAACCTTCTTGGCCTTTTTCTCTACTTTGACCACTTCCTTTTCCTGGGCCATCTGCACTTCTCTTCAAGCGCCAACACCTTCTCAATGTCTCCCTCGCTCAAGCCCATTTTCTTCCAAACCCTTCTCTTCTCCCCTTCTATTTGCAGATGCGATGTGGAGGGTTCTTCGTTGGATGAGGAGCTTGTCGGCTCCTCTACTTCTTCACGCGCGGTGGTTGTGCTGCTTTAAAGGGCTTCCTGTACATCTTTGGCGCTTTGCTCTTCTTCCTCTTCTATCTGCAGGATGTATGTCCCTGCTCTTTCTTCTTTGGTCCTCCTCCATTTCGGGCATGAGGGTCGCCTCTTCCTCCATCTCTACCAAAGTTATAGTAGGGAACGCAACTGGTCCCTTAGTCTTCTTCTTGTGTTTCTTGCTGGAGGAAGCACTCTCTAGCACGAAGGTGTTGGAATATTGTCATTGATGTCAAAGGAATTGTAACGGATATGAACGAAAATGTCAAATAAAATTGTTGTCGGAAATGAATGGAATTGATTGCCGGAAGTGGACGGAATTGTTGCCGGAAGTGAATAGAAATGTCGATGGAAGTGAACGGAATTGTTGCCGGAAGTGAACGGAAATGTCAACGGAAGTGAAAGGAATTGTCGACGGAAATGTCAACCTTAGCCGACCTATTGGGAAGAGTTGTGACCGTTCGAATGGACCTTTTCACTTGAAGAGTCACAACCTTAATTTGTGGCTTTCCGTGGGTTATAAATAAGTGCATAATGAGTGACTTGCCAAAGCTTGGCAGCTCAAATAATTGGGTTGCACCTGTTGCCAATTTATCTCAGATGGAGACGTCGAAGAGTGTGATGCCCGCCTTAGTCTTCTTCCCTATGTCAACCATCCAGTACTGGTTGAGTTCCTGCGCATTGCTCTCTGTCCAATGGTTATAAACTTTCAATTTGCACATGTGTGCAAAGGATACCCACTTCTCCCCCACCATAACCTCTAGGGGGGACTACATCTCTCTATTAGCAAGCTTTGCACTTGCTTCTAGGTCAATTACTACAACGCTGACGCCTTCCACCAATTGTGGCTCTCATTTCATAGCAGTTGCTTCTTTCACCGAGCGTGCTTTCTTTGCATCCTTCTGTGCCTACGACAAACCTGTACTTAACCTTTTCTTTCCCATTCTAAACTAGCTGCTATTAAAGCACAGTTGGTTGATCTTTCTAAAGCCTGAAAAGGTGATTGGCGCTTCTTCACAGTCGCGGAAATTGTGACTGTGTCTTCAGCTCTTGAGTTTCCTGCACCGGTAATGGCGGCCTCGACGTTTTGCAGAACTTCTATTGCCCTGTTCTCTCTCAATTTCTCTCCATCGCCTTGTTTCCAATTCAAAGCAGAACACAATCTTGTCTTGGTTCAACTATTCTCGCTTGGGAGGCTATGGATGCTCTGGTTCTCTATGGTAGTGTTTCTTGGTTTTTAGTGGCTTGGCCTCTGTGTTCTGGATCGAATTCACACAAGGTTTGTAACCTGTTACAGTCTGTTTTTCACCCCCTTATACCCTATTTCCAGCTACCTCATTAATGGTTGGGGATTAATGGCCTGACAATGAGGTGGATTTCTTGAAATCTACTAAACCCGCAAAATCCACAAAAATCCACTGCCAAAATCTCATTTATTGTGGATCTTTGTGCTTCCGTCGTCTCAGCATTAAATTTTCTTAACGGTTTATTCGGTGAAGTGATAGGTGATTCAAACGGTCACTTCCCACCGACCATTGGGTGGGTGCCAACTCTCTCGACAATTTTTCTCTTGTGCTTTGTTCACCTTGGCACGACCTTTACCCTTCTTATGGCAACTTGGGCATAGCACTTCACATGCATACGATTCAGCCTCCTCGGTTCCATCTCTTCTTAGTGTTGCGCTTCCTTTCAAGCGCGCCTCTCTTTCTTGGTTGATTTTTCCTACGCTTTCATGTCTCTTGCTTCGGCCTTCCCTACCCCATACAAATCCTTGTGCTGGTCCTCCAGTGCTTCATTCTCTCCTCTTGATTTCTTGCGCATCAATATCTTGTCTACTTCCCTTTGTCAACTTGCAACTTTCTGAACCTGGCAATCTTCACACACCCAAAAACCTAGGTGTCTGGCTTTAAGTGCTTAGAGAGCATTCGTGCTCGACTCACCCGACTGCATTTATGCATGTAAGCACCAAAAGAGTTCTCTTGCGAGCCTGAAAGCGCCACGCTTATTCACCCAACACAAACAAAACAACATAAAGAAAGATTTGACTTATGCCAAATTTTATTATGGTCAACACAAAGCAACCGACTTGTGACTAGGAAGTCGGTGTCTAATGGTGCAAGCGCCATCCTAGTAATTTTATAGTTTCAATTTGTTGTCGTTGAAATGCCCAGGGAGCATTTCATCCGTCAACGTGCACAACTTACATGCACAAGTCTGCAATATATTATGGATGTGGGTGCTTGAGGTACTTTGAGTCATATAGCAAGACTAGTGCACCTTCGGTAAAAACCTTGTGCTTGATGTGCTTATCATGCCATAGCTTATGATGCGCCTTTTCTATTTGCTGGCTCCATCTTGCTTGGATGCGTGTCTTGTCCAAGCGCTCTAAGTCTTCCAAGCATGCGCTCAAAGATTCTTGGTCATTCAATCGACCAATACGCGCAATGCATAATGAGGGCACTAGAAATTCCACAAGGAAAACGGCCTCTGCACCAAACACCAGTTGAAATGGTGTAGCCTTGTTCAGGTGCTTGTACGTGGTGTGATAGGCCCACAATACTGCTAAGACACGGTCATCCCAATCTTGGTGACCAACATCGCATATCTTTGTGAGGCACATTCCCAATATATAATTGAATGCCTTAGTTGTGCCATTTGCTTGGGGATGATAAAGTGTCCTCTTATGGTGCGCCACCATATATTTAATCAGTAGGATCTGAACGGTTTCGTTGATGAAGTGCACACCATAGTCGCTAGTCAAGCTAAGCAGGAATTCATAGCGACTGATGATATTCTCCCAGATAAACCTTGTTGTAGTGGCAATTGTACAATCTTTGGTTGGCGCTACCTCGACCCACTTGGTTAAGTAATATGTGGCCACCAAAATGCATTGCGCCCCTGTGCACCTTGCAGCGGGAGTAATAGGCCCAACAAAGTCAATGGCCCATTTTTCAAATGCCACCTGGGCAAGGATGGGGATGAGAGGCATCTTATCCTAGTGGTTTGGTTTTCTCATGTGATGGCAGATGTCACATGCTTTGGCGCATTCTTTTGCGTCCTGGAATAGGGTTGGCCACCACAAGCCTAATTGTAGTACCTTGCGTGCTGTAGCATCTATAGTGCAATGGCCTCCAGCAATCCCCTCATGTGCATCTTGTAATATTGAGTCATGTTCGTGCTCAAGGACACATTAGCACAGGACTTCATCGTGACTCAACTTGTATAGTTCCCTGCCAATGAGTTGAAAAGGGGCAACGCAAACTACGAGTTGCTGCTTCTCCTTAGTCGTCATGGTTTGGGGCGTAGATCCAGATGTCAAAAAATGAGGCAATTCTGCCAAGTATTCTAAGACACGTTGGACTTTAAAAAATTGCACATCAGGGATACCATCTTCAATAGACGCTGCCACATCACCAAAGTTGATGCGAGATAGATGGTTTGGGCCTAGGTTTTGCTTTCTAGGCTTTACTATAACAAAGAACTGCAATTGTTGAAACAAAACAATCCATCGACAAATGCGCCCATGCAAAACAGGCTTGTTCACAAGTACTTAAGCGCCTCGTAATCAGTGAAGAAAATAAAGGGGGTAGCCAATAAGTATTGCCTAAACTTTTGTAGGAAATAGAACATGGCAAGCAGCTCACGCTCAATTGTGGTGTAGTTCTGCTTTGCCTTCGTTAGTTTTGTACTTGCAAAAGAAATGGGATGATCTATTTTGCCTTCGCCTAGTTGCACCAGAATGGCGCCAATCACAATACCAAATGCATCAACGTGGACATGGAATGGAGTCATCCATTCGAGAAATTGTAATATTGGCACACTTGTTAATTTGAGCTTCAGTGTCTCAAATGCATCTTCCTGCATTGCGCCCCAATAGAATGGGCCATCCTTTCGCAAGAGCTCTTCTAGCAGCACTGCAATCTTGGCATAGTTCCTTATGGACTTCCTATAGTACCCGCAATATCCAAGAAATGCATTGATGGGTTCTAAAGTTGAAGGGTGATTGCAATCTTTGTTGGATCAACAAGCAGACCATCCTTGCAGATGATGTGCCCGAGCAAAGTGCCAAATGGTGTTGCGAAAACACACTTCTTGAGGTTTAAAGAAATCTACAACTGCCTACACCTCTTAAACATCAGGTACAAGTTGTCATAGTGATCCTTCACTAACCCATACACAGTCTAGTCGTCTAAGTATACTTGGAGGAACTTGTGAATCAAGTCTTTGAAAGTGGTGATCCCCACTCAGGAGAACACAGCTGGCACATTCTTCAGCCCAAAGGGCATCATGTTGTATGCGAAACAACCCCATTGCAAAGGTAGTTTTGGGCTTGTACTCAATCTAGACTTGATGGTATCTTGAGAACCCATTAGTAAAGGTGTATATCTCGCAACCTGCAACACCATCCAAGACTTCATCGGTGAATGGAGTTGGAAAGGGGTCAATCACATAGGTGACATTCAATAATCTGTAGTCGACACAAATCCAAATGCGCCCATCCTTCTTGATGTTGATGACCATGGGGCTAACCCATTTGAATTCTTACACAAGGTAGATGACGCCTACAGCTAGCATGTCGTCGATCTCCATCTTGAACTTGGTGCGAAGATTGGGGTTCACCCTGTGAGGTCGCTTCTTGACAGGGCTTGCACCATCGACTAGTTTGATGCTCATCTTCCCAAGGGATGGGTGTGTGCCTTTCATGTCTCTATAGTTCCAAGAGAACAAGTCTTGGAATTCCTTCAGGTGGTCCATAATACGCGCCAACTTCGTGTTCGACCAATAAGCGCCTAATGTAGCAATCTTTGGTTCCCCTTCTAAGCTGATATCTACCTTTGTAGTTTTTAGCGACGCACAGTAGGTTTCATTCTTCTCCTGGTGCGAATCCTTGACTTGTCTGCTGCCCTTGGTTGTTTCTATTCGAAAGTGGGTAGGGTCTTCTTCTAGGGCGCTCTCCTCAAATTGGTGCACTAACTTCCTTTTGCCTGTCAAATTCTTCCAGTTGCGCGCCTTCCATGTTTCATCATCCTCAACACTAGAGTCATTGTTGAGGGTTTGATCTTCAAAGAAAGTCGAGAGCGCCAATCCTTTGTCACCAAACATGTCTTTTAGGCTCTCCTTCAATATTGCAATGTCCTCAAACACTGACCTTCGAACTACCTGTAGTGGCTCAATCAATTCAAGGTTTTACGAAGAAAAAGAGAAGGCATGAACAAACCACTCCTTAAGTGCATCCTAGTTGGTTGTCTCATGGCACATTTCACTAACAACATACCATGCCCGCGCCCAAGTCTTTAAGGTCCTATAGAAGGCATTAACCCATAAGATTCTTTGGCACATTTTCGCTGCAGACAGTCCATGTTTCTTCACAAAGGCGCACGTGCGCTAGAGGGTTAGAGTCACCATAGTAGGTTGAGATGTCCAAGTCCTCATTACTCTTTCCGAATCTAGTGCAAATGGCTGCCTTCACATCTCGCCAAGTTGGCAAGCTATGCTTTTGCACTACCCACCAATGAGCGGCAATCCTCTTTAGCGTATACACTATTGCACCCATTCTATCCACCTATTTTGGGATGCATGATTCAAGGTCTCAGACATAATCTTCCACTGGATTACTCCCTTCATATCTTGGGAGCACTGCAAGTTTGCCCTTACTAAGGCAAAACACTCTTTCCCTTCTTAGCGCAAGGGACCCATTTTTTAGAAGGGCAATCAATCTAGACCCAGCCTATCTTTACTAGTTTTGGTGTCTTTGAGCGCACCAAGCAGCACCTTCGACCAATGGTCTCATTTGCTTCCTTGACCCATCAGTCGCAAGCAACATCAGTGGTATCTGACGCTGATTGCCCATCTTCCCAAGAGAGGATTCCTTGATCATTTGGGTCGAGAGTCTCAACGCCTTGCATCATGATATTATAGATGTGGTTGATCTCATCTTCGATATACATGCTCTCGACATAGGAGGGTCCTTGGTCCTATGAGAGGGGTATAACTACCCTCTCCTTTCCATTCTCAAATGTCATCTAGCGCCTCTTGAAACACATATCTGCATTGTTTGTGTTGTCCCTGAGAAATGCCACTCATTTTTGGGACAACCTATAGACCAAAATTTCTCTCTTCCCTTCTCAAAATTTGTTCTGAGCTTTCTAATTCCTCATTTTTAAGCTTTTTCCGTGAAGGGGATTTACAGGTTCAACATGTTAAAAAAAGCTTCTGCAGGCAAGTTCAGTCAAAAGAACAAGCTTCTAACACTCAGTCGTTTCCATGATTGGTTAAGCGCCTCGGTTCAATCAAAGGATTTCAATCGGCAAATAATAAAAGACTTAGGCTTGAACCATTGAACTTTGAACCACTTTGGTTCAAAGGTTCAACGAGTTCAATGACCAAGTTGGTTCAACGCGCTTGGTGCAAAAGAACAAAGGACTTTGCCAAATAACGAAGAATGAACCGTTGAACCAAAGTTGGTTCAATCGGTTGGTTCAATCGAAAGGTTCAAGGGACTGCCCCAAAGCGAAAAAGGCAAGTGCCCTTGCGGAGGGCAGGCAGCATTGGTTCGAAGGTCAAAGAAAAGGCATAATTCCTTCGGATTTGTTCAAAGGCCCAAAAAGAACAATTCTTTCGGACTTTTTGTCCGATGGAAACGGCTAAGTCCAAGGAGCCGAAAGAATTATCTCGGAAAGATTTTCTCATAAAAATGTTAAGGCAAAGTTCCTTCAGACTTTTTGTCCGAAGGAATTCACCCAGAGAAAAGTCCGATGAAACAAAGAACAAACAGCTAAGTCACAGAAGCTTTCCTTCGGACTTTTTGTCCGAAGGAATTCTTTCGGGCTTTTTGCCCGACGGAAAAAACCCGAACAAAGACGTAGAAAGGAACTTCCACGGGACAGACAAAAAGGGGCTTCAACGGATGAACCATTGAACCGTTGAACCAAAATCAAGGTTCAAAGGTTCAACCAAAGCTTAGAAAGATAAAGAAAGCAGTGTTCGAGCAAAACACAGAATAAGCCAATGAACCGATTGAACTTTGAACCGAAAGAGTTCAAAGTTCAATGGTTCAGCATTGGTTCAAAAGCTCAAAAGCGGCCTCAGTCAAAGGAAAAGTGGCACACAAATGGTTCAACAGATGGTTCAACCAAGGAGCGAAGAAGTGATTGAACCAAAGAGCGATAAAACAAAGAGACAAAGCTGGAAAAGACAAAAGCAAAAAGCAAAAGAAAAGCCCGACTGAAGAGAAAAGCCCGCAGAAAAGCGCTCGATGGAAAAAGACAAAGTGTAGCAGAATACTTCACGTGTCCTGTTATAACTCAGCAGAACGTGACAAGTGTTTGCACCTGTCATGCAAGAGCGGCAATTTTTGCCGCCCTTGCATCTTTTGGTCTCTTCCATGCATGAGCGGCAAATTTTGCCGCCCATGCATCCCCATTTCCTCTCCTCCAGGTGCAAGGGCGGTGTTTTTTGCCGCCCTTACACTTTCTTCAACATGCGTCGGCGGCAATTTTTGCCACCGACACATACTTTCTCCCTGACATGCACAGGCGGCAATTTTTTTGCCCCTACATACCTTCTCCCCGTTTTTCCTAACTCTAAGAAATTTTCATTTTTCCTATTTTCTGCCCCTGCTCCCCTTTTCTTCCACTTTCCGACCTGCTCTCACCTCAGCCTTTTCAAGCGCGTTTCCCTAATCGTGATCATCAAATGTGTAGTTTTCTCAGATTGCTAATTTTTCCTCTAATTGCACAATCATGATTCTTACTGCAGTTTCTCTAAAGGATCCCTCTTCATCGACGTCTTTTCAACAAAAGTTCTTCCAAATCACTTAAGTTTCTCTGAAGTCAAAGACATAGAAGAAGACTGGAAATAAAGATTGAAGTTGTTCTTCCATACTTTATTCATAATGCACTTTGTAATTGACTTGGGACATTTTCATGTGTACTTTTGTACTGTGTAATTACATGTAAAAAATCTGGAAAATATCTCAAAAGTCAAAGAAGACTCATCTTTGATTAAGATATTTTTATATTTTAATCTTTTTAATTTTGGAAGGTTTCTCCCTATATATAGTGGAGACCTCTTTTGTAAATATATCTTTGATAATTGAGAGCAAAAACTCTGCTGAAATTGAGACACTTCTTGAGACTTTGTGCTCAACTTGAAAAACAGGTTTATTTCAAACTTTGTGTTGAAGTAAATTGTGTTATTTAAGAAATTGTACTTATGTCCTCTTTCTGGATAATCTCTTATCTGTTTGATTTAATAAGCAAAGTGTGTGTGTTGATATTATCTGAGGACGTTTCTAAAAGATAGAAGAGAGACTTTGAGCTACTTTTATCTTGGTGATCCTTTTACCCTTTGTAGTTTTAAGCAAAGACTTTGTGCTTCGTTTCACTCTATGGTTACGTGTATTCTCAATCGGCGGAGGAGACAACGAAAGACTTTGTGCTTACGTAGGTTTCTTTGTTAACTTTGTTACTTACTACAGGGGATTTCCTGCTCTATGCCTGATATCATTCCTGAAAGAAGAGGAATGTTCTTAGCCAACGACCGAGATTTCTCTCTTGTTCCTTGGATATCACCTCTGAAAAAAGAGAGGTGGATGCTATTATACTACCCTAAATATTATTTTCTGTTTACCTATATATATATACATATAGCGTATAAATATTCATAGGGAACCTCCCCTTGATGAGAGGAGATATTTACCTCGTCCAGATGTGGTAAACCCACACTTTTCGTGGCGTAAATCTCCTTGTGTTGTGGTTGATATACCCATTTTGTCATCAGTTAGTTGACAAAATATTCACCCAACAGTTTGCATAACACCATGGCCTGTCTAGAAGCGTTAGATAGTTGTCCTATTCGGCTAACTCGATTACTTCAAAGTCAACACGGAATTCGGCGCCCATAATATCTACCACCGTGCTCTTCAGAATTTCGATAGGCTACGCTCGGGTCTTATTGACCATGAAGAGTACATGAGTGGAAGGCCTCAACGCTGGCCTACCCATTTTCTCCCAGGTGTTCTTGGTCAAGATGTTGACCTTGAAGCTTGTGTCTTCAAGGACCTCACAGACAAACCATCCATCAATAGTGGCATTCACCAGGAATTCTTGGTCGTACTCCGCATTTTGTGTATGTTGAACTTCTCATGCCCTTTCCACACATGGCGCAACAACTTCAACTGCTTTTTGACCCGCATGCTCCAAGAGCAAGTTCCTCAATAGGGGCAACAATCCCTCTGTTTGCAGGAGGCACATGATCTCAATTAATTCTTGTATCTCAACTTCCTAGTTGTCCTGCTCCTTTCGAGAGGTAGCAACCTACACTTCTAGGTCTCACGCTAATGGGAGCTCCTCTTGTAGGTTTTGGATTACACTCATCGCCTTGTGTAATACATCCTTTTGTCATGTTGGGTCTAGATAAGGTGCAACTTTGGGTTCATGCCGCATTATGCGCTCAGTGCAACCCTTATCCCCATATTCTAAGCGTAACTCAAGTATTGGCACAACTGGCGGCTAAGTGGTGAATCAACTGCAAGTAGTCCCTTGCACCTTGACTGTCTCTGTGTAGGTCGATTGCGCCTTTGGGGTCCATTTTTCTATTTTCGGCTCGCGCATGATCATTCTTGTTCCCTTCTTTGCGCTAGGCCTCCCTTGGGTCAACTTTTTGTACAAGAAAGGGAATTTTTCGACCTTATGGGACCCTCGACAATACCCACACATGGGATGTGTAGGGCAGTCACATTGATAATGCTCTGTCAAACCACACTTATAACATGAGCGTGGTGGGAACCTTCCACCATTGTGTCCTCCAACCTCGCCCTCTGGTGCCTCGTTGCATCCCAAACCCTGTATTCTGTTGACCATAGCCTTCATTTCCTTGGTTAGTCTGCCCTCCGACTACTGCAGTGGCCTATCATGCACCTCTTTCCATGTTCTAGCGCATTTCGTCAATCACCCTACAATGAGTAGTGGTATGGGTGTACGTGTCGCACAATCGACAATAGATGGTTGTTTTCACCTGGCTGGTGCATTGCAACAAAAAGCAGTTGCGAACATCATGCACTTCTCAACAGACTTCGCAACTTAGAAGTAGGGTGTGCACATTCCTTCATGGGCAGTTATTCTTGTTATGGCCTTTCGCTTCGCAATCGATGCACCATAATCTGCTTCAAGCGTCTTGTGACAAGCTAGGAGTAAGCTTTTGGAGTTGGGAGGCCATAGATGCAATCTGCGCCTCCATAAATGCGTTGATCTCAGTATCGACGCTTCCGACTGCCTCGGCTCTGAGCACAGCGTCAAGCACTTCTCAAAGGTTTGTAAAAGTCTTCATGGAAAGCGCTCTTGGGAACGGCACAAGCAACCCTCCAATGAACCATTGTGCATGCTAGGAAGGGTGAATATCATATGGGAGCTTCAATAGGAGAGTCTTGAACCTTGCATCATACAAGTGAACGCTTTCGGAGAGTCCTTGGGTAATCTCTTTTAGCGCAGCGATGCTCTGTTGTTCAAACTCCAGAATGTCAAATTCCTTCAGGAATGCATCCTTCAGGGTATCATAGTCAACCATGGCATAGTTAGGGTCAAATTTCCTATACCAAGTGTGGGCACGATCAGATAAAGTGGTCGCAAACTGGGTAGCCTTGCACTCCGATTGGGTTATGCCCCGTGCACGCCACTGTAGTTCACACTTCAACACATGTTCTGTGGCATTCTCTATGCCACAATACTCTGGCAAGTGCATGGCCATTTCGTAGTAGATTTGTTGTGGGGGGGCAGCTAGTATTTGAGGTGCTTGTCCCCCCGGCATCTGTCTTGGTGGCGGTCCTCCAACGCCTCCAACCACTAGGTTAGGCTTTGGTCCCATCACTACTGTTGGCGTAGTCGATGTCGATGGTGTTGTGATACTTGTAGCATTGGACCACTTCCTACGGGCTATTGCCTCTTTGCATTGCTGACATCGACTGAGCTGGTATGCTTGCACTCAAGTTATGTTGCAGTGAGATAGCGCCCAATGGTCTAGAGGTAGTTGCACTTACCTTCTTGTATGGAATAATCTGTTCAATCACAAAATTGCACTCCAAGTCTACAAAACGTCGAAGATCTATGTCAACTAAGTCAATTATTACTTATGTACTTTCTTCAAGTGGGGGATCCAATGCATAAGCATGCGCCGCAAGATCAAAGGGGGTAGGTGCATCAAGTGGATCTGTAGTCACCAAATCTTGTAGGAACCCAGCAAATTCTACACATGTCAAGTGTTGAGCTCAATCCATCTCTTCATTATATTTCTCATCCTCGCGTTGTTGTATTTCAAAAGATCTTTCGCCATGTCCTTCCCACTCGCTACAGGGTCCCTCGACATTTTTAGGTTTCAAATCTTCCATCACTCGACACCGTCTCTTATTATAAGTCTGTCTTCTGAGCTCTCAAGGGTCAATTTGCTCGTCCCCTTCCATTGCGCCTCACCTACACATCCCCTTTTCCCCCTTTGTGATGTTCATGCGCGAAAGGACTTTAGCCTTCCATCCCCAAAGTTCCAAAACCGTAATCCACCATCAGTTTTTTGAGCTTTGCGTCAAATCCCTTCACAAACATGCCTCTAGGGTTGCTCAAAAACTATTACTCCGCTTCCTCAGGACACGAATATGTTGAGACTGCAAACTCAAGTATGTAGTTATTCAGCGCTTGCCACCATTTATCCACTGCTCTAGTCCAAGTAGCATCCAAGGTCTCAAGTCTCTCTAAGCGCTCCTTCATCCACTCATAGCACTGTCCATAACTTCTTCTATGGGTTGAATATGCAGCCAACCACCGGTACACATGCTCAGGTAGCTTGCACAAAGCAACATATAGGTTGTTCTGAACCCCTTTTCTCAGCATTTGTCCTTCGTAGTTTGGATGCTTCAGTGCAAAGCTATCTTCTACCTGTTGTAGCCAGTGCTCGATGTTTTCGAGGGAGAGTCGGTAATCGCACTGTCACACCATTGTACCAACAAAATTCAACATGAGTCTCGACAACGAAACCAAAAAGTTGTAAAAAAGGGCGCACAAAGTTGTCTTAGTTGGTTCTTGGCTTATTACAACCAGGCGCAAACATGGGATATTCCCTTTGCGCTCAACATTTTACATTCGACTACACTGGCATCAATCCACATAAGGCACTGGCCTTATGCGCTGACCCAAAGCACAACTAAGAAGGAACCGGGGCCCGTGATGGACTAGTTGTGCCATGGCGCAAGCTTTCACTTAGGGGACTTGGTCAATTCAAAGAAGGCTTTAAGTAGAGCCAGAGGCGCAAGCCTTTCTTGGACTAAGCCTAGTGGACGATAAGCGCAAGCCTTTTGGTGGATTAATCCTAGGGTCATGTGGGCGTGAGCCTTCGTTAACTAAGCCTGTCGTCATATAGGCGCTTCAAGGGTCTAAGGGTTGCTTTCCCTTCAAGTATTCATACTAGCAAGGATAGGAACACTTGGCATAGGATCTATATCCTTAATCTTTATACAAGTTACCGCTGAAATCATCATTTACAACACGGACTCCATTAATGACGCGAACCAAAAGCTCATAACTATTCCTTAACATAAACGTATTGAAATTGCAACATTGCAATCTTTTGCATTCAAATAGCAATACCAAAGATGCATAAACCAGAGATCATGTTTATTGCAACCATTCTTTATCATTTATCAAAGCTCAAATAAAACAGAGTATACAATTCATGACATTTAGAATAGAGTATGCTTGGCTCAAACTACCTAATGACCCAAAGACTCACAAGCAAGCTTGGATGCTTACAAATGGAACCTTCATGGCATCCATACCACTCTGAAGTCTAATGGCAGTCAAGCAATGTACAAGGGGTAATTCCAATTTTCTAGAGGTTCATTGCAATATCTTAGCGTCTCCCCACATCGACTGGTTCGAGCTCTCTTTATAGCCTTATGAAGCATCTTCGCTAGCGTGGAATGCGCATGCCAAGTGCCAAGCTGGAGCCTTGGTGATCATTCTCGTCGACTCAATCACCTTACAAACTCTGCGCTGCAATCGCCACATATCACCAATCCTGGAAGATGCCCTAAAGATCCGGGAACCATTTAACCACCTGCCAGCTAGCGTAAGGTATGCACTGCAAACTCCAACTGGTGCCAAAATGTCATCATCATGCAAAACGATCCTCTTGAGCCAATGTGGATGTCATGTTGGCGCGAATCCTTTACTTACCGAAATAAGGGGCCTAACAAAAACAATATTATGTATTACTCCACACCTTGGTGGAACAACCAAAGTTCGATAAACCATCAACAAGTAGATAGATAGATAAAAAATAGTAAATGAAATAATCAAGAACAAGTTGCATCATGCCTCAAGCAAACAATATGCTAAGTCAAACTAGAGTTCCAATATCTCTCTTACAATAAGAAAACTATGAGAACTATCCAAATTAAAAGTCATGGGTACTGTTGGCCAAAATTTGGCCCACATACCAAGCTACGCCCAGGTGGATCAAGTTGCCAATGGATGAGCAAATGAACAGATGTTCCGGATGAAATGCGTGGACTAGAGAGATCTTAGAGTTCTCACAAAGCTTTTGAAACACTTTAAGATTGCTTAAAGCGTATTTTGTCAAATTCCAAGGGACAGTTTTGCAGAGCAAAGAAAAAGGTTATTGCGTAGTTTTCATGGCGAAACCAAGTAGTTCAAGAATTTCAAGCATGAGTTTAGAAAAGCTACGGACTCCATCAGAAGAACATAAGGACCTTGGAAACGCTGAGTGCAAAATCTTTTTATTCAACAAAGTCTTCACTGGTTCTTTCTTTCGGATTTTGCATGGACTAATTGTTCTTTTCTTTTGGGACTTTTTGTAGCTAAGTGTTGAATTCTTTCAGACAATTTGTCCGAGACAAAGTTTTTAGAAGGGATAATTCCTTCAGACAAAATGTCCGAAGCAAACCAAAAAGACCTTTTCCTTCGAGAAAGTTGTCCGAGACAATTTTCTCAAAGGGTAACTCTTCAATGAAAAGGTCCTTTGCGAAATTCCCGAAAGTATTTTTTCTAAAGGCAAAGGTCATTTTTAAATGCCGAAGGACCATTTCAATTTTTCCGAAGGGTCACTTTTCGTTCGGAAAATTTCGTTTGCAAAAATGCCCAAGGATCATTTCAGAATTTTCGAAGGGCTCTTTCCCTTCGGGAAAGTCCATTTCAAGAAACCCGAAGGGATCTTTCCCTTTGAGAAAGTTCATTTCAAAAAATCCAAAGGGTACCTTCCCTTCAGAAAGGGACCAATTAACAAGCCCGAAGGGCACCTTGCCAAAACCCGAAGGGCATTTTTATAAAGTCCGAAGACATGACGTCCTTTAGACAAATTGTCCGCAGGAAAGTGATAAACAAAAGGTCCGCGAAAATTGCTCGAAAGGAAATGTTCGAAGGAAATAACTCAAGGAATCGACTTGCACGCAAACATCAAAATTTGAGCCCCTGCAAGTAGCCGTTGGTATTAAAACATCAAAGGGTCCGTCAAGATTGCCGCCAACTTGACACTTGTCGAGATCTTGCGATAAAAGATCAACGGCACAAGTGATAGTCAAACAATCAGCAAATCCAAAGGGCTAATCAGTCAGAGACAAATGGCATAAGCCCATTCAACTTGCAGGAGATCAACGACTCGCAGGCATCCATGTCAGGCAAATCGACGATGTGAATCAAGGATCTGAGTCAGTTTTTAACGACCAACCAAAACAAAGGAAAGCCCAAGCAACTAGCAGGAGTTGGTTAATGTGAATTAATGGAGAAGCCTTTATCCTTCGATGTGGCTCTCACCTTCGATAAGCGATCGCTTGATCAGAGGCAACATGGCTAGGTCTTGATTTAGAGAATGGTGATTTCGTCCTTATCCAAGCAGAGTGAAGGAGCACGCCAAGTTTTAAACGCAAAGATCAACTCATTCACGTTAGGCGAGAACATGCAGCTACCTTCGATATGGCCCTGTCAGTTCAAAAGGAAGGGACTTGAATGCATGAGGGGCTTGAGGAGAGTTGCAGTGA
The DNA here is from genome assembly GCA_037957365.1 of Torreya grandis. Taxonomy (NCBI): domain Eukaryota; kingdom Viridiplantae; phylum Streptophyta; class Pinopsida; order Cupressales; family Taxaceae; genus Torreya; species Torreya grandis. The sequence goes on from JARHVA010001181.1 coordinate 1,763,087, forward strand.
TCTTAAACGATTCATTCCATGGTCAAGGCAGTTGCACGCTTTGAATGCAAGAGAGCTCGAGTACAATAGTGATGATCTCGGTCATTGACGACTTCTCTCAATTCTCTGTTCTCCCAAGCAAGCCTTTTCTTTCTCTCTCCCTTTTCTATATATATCGGATGCTTTCCATTTTGGAGGGGTTCCCAGTTTTTAGACTTTTTTATCTCCCTACGAGACAAGACACTCTTTGAGATATTGCAAAATATGCTCAGCTTGATTAGGCTCGACCCTGTCAAGCATTTGCAAGAACTACCTCTTGATGCTATAAAGGATTTTCTTTGCCTACCTCTTGCCTTGGATCTATGTCTATTCAGTTGTGCACTATGGCATTCTATGAAGGAGAATCATCCTTGTCCATGGTCCTTATTTCTGACCTTGTTTAGGGAGTTTTTCAATGTTGTTTGCAGGGCTGGTTGAGTGCTCTTTCTGCCATTGATGTGAATTTGCACAAAGTCTTAAAAGTCCTATTTGTTTGCATTCATTGCTTCCCAAACCTCCTCTACGAAATATTAATGCAACCAGCTTGATCTTGAGGTTGTGTAAGTCAGTATTGTCCTCTGCAGAACTAGTGTGGGTTCAAGCTTATGAGAGTTTACCATTTTATTTTGGTGCATCCCCTGCTTAGCTTCCTTACGAGCCCTTGTCCCCTTTCTAACCCTTTTTCCTGTGGAGCATTAGTTTAGCTTTAGTTTTAGGTGATCTACCAAGAGAAAGCTGGCCTTCTCCGGAGGTTCATCCTCACTATAAGATACCCACAGCCTGAGGTTGTCCCAACGCTTGTATCTAGGAGTGAGAGCCTAAGAAACTCTCCCACAAAGGGTGCAATTCTAGCCTACAACAGGTATATTTGATCTTATTCCAAAAAAAATGGATTTCATTTGAGATATAGTAAGGTATGCAAGAGGACATCAAGTAATATTTTTTTAAAACAGTTACAAAGGTCAAGCATGAACCAAAGTGTATTAGAATCACCATCACATGATGAAAAAGATAAGTATGAAGCCAAATAGTTCTTTTTCGACTAGATTTTTTGCAACGTTGTCACACATTATAGACCTACAAAACGTTTTCCAAACATAGCAAAGGTTGCTCACATGTTGCAAATGCCTCCACTATTAAAAAAAGACCATAATTATCATGTTAGGTTACTGAAAAAGCAAACTATTTAGTGTTTTATGTAAGATTTTGAACAAAGAAAGAAAGAAATTATTTTAGCGTGCACGAATGACCAAAAATTAGGTCAATAGGACTCAATAATGCCACCACAGACAATAAAAAGTGCTAGAGTAAAAGTACCCTAGGATGAACAACTAACTAAGAAAAGAAAGAATGAAATTATATTAATGTCCACTAATGACCAAAAATAGGTCAATAGGACTCACGAATACACCCAGTTTCAATAGAAAGTGCTATGGTAAAAGCACCCTACAAACAACTAAATAAAATAAGAACAAGCACTAAAAGTAAACGTGGGGTAAACCCAATGCAATAAATCCTCCAACCCATGTGATTAGGATAACAATACAAATAGCCATGTGGGAGGAGTAAGAACCCCCAAAGAACTTGGGTTGTTGAAAGTCGAAACTTGAAGAGACTAGGAGGTAGTCTCATCGAACAAAAATCTAATCGTGCCTGGGATAAAGGAATCGATTGTGTTATTGTCTATCACTGTGAAAGGGCTAATACAAGATATGATGATGCTCCTCAAGGAATGGCTAGGGCTGAGGGGGCTAAGTTGGATAATCCTTGAAGGAAGCAAGGTGCTCCCTCTACAGTTCCTCCTAACATCTAAATCCATGAAGCTCTCATGGCAACAAAAAAACTCGCAATGTGTGCTTGCCTCCACAACCCAAGAGTTTGTCATGAAGAAATAAATCCACGACATCGATGCACGGATCCATGACACTGAGTAGGGGCACATCCCTATCGTCGAGAGCTAGTATGCTGGGGTGCCTTAGGAGTAGTGTTCATGTGTAGAAATAAGCACCACCTCACTGATCTACCCACCTTAGTGTGCAAAGTAACAATATCCAAGGGGCACTTATTGTCACCAACCTCTATGAGGGGCTAAAATACTAAAGTGATCATCCTAGTGGCTCTAGGGGCTCCCTGTAGGGGCCTGCATCAAAAGGTAACAACCTCCTAGGAAAAAAGGCCAAGCATCATTGATACGAGTATCGAAAAAAAGAGGATAAAGAGTTGCATGTGTCTCCGTAAAGGCAATGGTATCTCCCCCAGATCTTATAATAAATAATGAATCTAAAAATGAAGTGCTCCTCATTCTCCACCTTTTGAACAAGGCAAATATGACAAATCCGATCCCAAGGTGGAATATGAAGATCGGTCTCGACCCACAACTAGTGTGAGCATACCCTCAACTGACCAAGGGAAATCCTCAAGCCATGAAACCAATGACAATGGAGATAGTCAAGCCAACGAATGATACCATCCACCACCTGCAAGAAATGCTCAACATAAATGGCAAGCTTAAGGCTAAGCAACAAAGGAGAGGTCCAAGTAACATGCATGTACAACCTGTAGATATCCTCTTCGACAATTCTACTGATGACCTCCTTTAAGGGAAGAAGCTAAGGAGCAACATCCAAAAAAGTACCTAAAAGGAGGTAACCTATCAATAGAGATGACAATAGACTAGAGTAGCAAACTTCTCTCAAAATACCAACAACATCAATGTCTACTAGGGCCGAAATATGCAATCCTCTCTGAAGCACATAGGGCTAAGTATGCATACCTTGCATAGCCTAAAGCCGAATCCAACATGGTTATGAGTCTGTGAATGTAGAAAGTAATCTTGAAGATCGTCTCCAGTCGCAAAGGCTAGGTGGCAAGCTCAACTTGAACGATGCACTAAGGAACGATCCATTTGCAATAAATCTTACATTAAGGCATAACTGTCTAGACCCTCTCCATACGAGCCCAATCAACGAAACCTAGACTAGGTCCCAAACATTAAACACCCATAAAGTTGTAGGCTTGATGACTGTATCGAAGAGGCGCATCTTCGAAGGGAAATCCTTGAAGTAGATCTGTAAGCATTGGCACTCCAAGACAAAGAGGAAGGCATATCCCTTGGAAAGGCATGACTAAGAGGTAGGGTTCAAACTAAAATATGGTCCAGAAAATGTGACGTGTAGGCCAATGTGATCACCAAAGATTCCCCTTCGGAAAGGAATTGGAACTGCGAAAGAGAGCATTTGGAGGTGTTGAATATCACAACCTTAGTTTTGCTACGACTGACCATCAGTTGTTAAAGCTAACAAAAACAAGCAAGGACAACAAATTGTCTTTGTAAACGACTGAGAGAGGAGAACATCATTGATAAAAAGGAGCATGGCTACCACCACATCATGTAAAATGCAACCATCATCTACATGGATAGGTTGTCGAAGAAAATCATCTAGCTCATTGATGTAAATGTTGAAGAGGGTCAGAAGGAAATGGCATCCCTGCTTGACCCCAATGTTAATCATCATAAAGCTAGAAATACACTGAGAAGTATGAAATTGTCCAACTATTTCATAAACCCTCCAAGCAAAGGCAATGAGAAAAACAAAAATGTCAACATGTCATATCCCCTTTTCGGAATTAACTGATCGAAAGACCCATGGCCTATTCCTTATTTCCTGTAGGATAAGGAATAAAGTTAAGGAAATAAATTAGTAATAATATTTTAAGTTGTCCTAAGTCACTTTTATTTTCTACCACAAAAAGGACATTTATTATTATTATTATTATTATTATTATTATTAAGAGGGTCAAAAGGTAATTATTATTAAGTGGATGAAAAGTAATGTTTTATTAAAAGTATTTTTAAACACTTTTAGGATAAATTGGAAAAAAGAAAGTTATAAAAGGAGGAGCTAGGCTCAAAAGAATCATTATTCACTATTCATCTTTGACAAGCAACCCCCAATCCAAAGCTTGGGCCATTGTGTTAAATCTTTTCATTTGAAGACGAAAACGTTCAGATATACAGGTGTGGAGGACAAAAATCCTCTAACCCATTGAGGTGATTCCATTCAAGAATCATAATTGTGCTTGCAAATTAGGATTAAATTCTAGTTTTAATATGATTGAGGATTTCCATCATTTTTCAACCCTTGTGAGGGTTTGAAATAATTTACAAACTGATGCGTGGGGTTCTAGACAACATTCAAGGCCATCATACCACCCTCCAGCTCAGTGCCATTCCTCCTTGAAACCCTACAATCTGTTTCCCTAGACCGTTTTACCTTGTCTTTGGTGATTCACTGTTGTACCAGGGTTATTGTTGTTGTGCATGGTGATTTTATTGCAATTTTGACAAGGGTTTATTGTTGTGAATTTACTGCTCTATTTATATGTATTCTTCAGTATTAAAAGTGTAGACAATACATTGAATAAAGTATTACAATTGGGTTATCAGATTTTTAATTTTCATATTGCATGTGCAATTTACTATCTTGTTTCTTCATTACCAGTATTTTGTATGTTTTCATCTCAATACAATAAGGATTTCAGTGAAGTTTCAAGTCGGTTTTCAATATCAATATTGCATGTGGGTTGTTTTGGTATTTGATTGATGTTCAGTATTGGAAAGGATTCATGGTAACTTTCAGAATTTATAAAATATCCAAAAAGGAACATTACAGCAATATCAGAACTATGATCCTGCCAACCTACTGGGTACAAGATAGAATGGACAAGCATTTGGAAGAGTATCAAAATAGCATGTCAGATCTAGTGGCATCAATAAAAATACAATTGGACAAAAAAGACTCAAAAGAAGAATGGCAACATAACTCAAAACTGATAATGAGGCTTACTATGAAGAATATTATAATCTAAACTTGAAAGTTCAAGCTGACATGACCCTCCGAGATTTTTGTGATTTAATGAGGCATGAGCCTAGGAGAGAAGGAAGAAGGATCACTCAAAATCGCCTAGGCAAGCTTCCCAAATATGATGAAAAGTTTGACTTTACCTTTGAAAAATTCTTGAAGATGTTCGAAGAAGGTAAAAGTAAAAAACTAAAGGAGGAAGAAAAGCAACTGAAACCAAAACCTCAAAATATTGCTAAGAACGAGATAAAGGAGCAAGAACCCAAAAATGCATTCCTAAAGAAAGAATAAAATCGAAAACCAAAGCTAAAAGAAAGTGAACAGACTAGTGAGCAAGAATAGAAAGAATTCACCATACAAGTTGAGGGTGAAGAGTCCTCAATAGAAAAAGATATGAATTCTGATAAACAAAATGTTTGTATTAATGAAGTCAAGAAAAAGCAGGCATTGCATATTGAATGTAAAATGTCCATAATTGAAAAGAATCTTCCAAACAGTGAGCCACAACCATGCTGAAATAAATCTCTCAAAAGCTCCTACTTCAGCCAAAGAGGGTAAGCACTCTTAAAATTTCAGCTCAAGATATGGGAATGATAGCACAAATCTATTTCAGTTTTGCCATCATTCTAAGAAGGGTAAAAAAGTGAAGATAGATCTTTTGGCTCAAAATTGTTTGTCCATAATGGTGTGTAATCCAAGTGGTATTATGAAATCTATACAGGGTAGAGTTTCTAATTTCAATATCATTATTGCTTATAATTTCATTATTCCATACATATGGATAAGAAAAAAATCCGAACTGACCTTAGATGCGCATAAGGAAAATATTGTGAATGATAATAGGATTCGGTGGTTGGAACACATGGGTCAAATGCAGGGACCCAAGGCATGTCACCTCACATCCGATAGTGTTCTCAAGGCAAGCAGCAATGGGACAATTCAGAATCCAGCATACATGACTTTCAGAGAGAATCATGATTTTGTTGTCATGGAAGGGATGAACCTAAAAGGCTCTGAAGATGACACTTTAAATTTGAATGTGGATATTGCATATACACTGCACACTAGTTCAGTACCAGTTGCAAATGCTAGAAGGGCTTTCAAGATCAGTAATAGAAGTGTTGAATTGGAAAAATCTAACTGGAAACAGACATTACTTGATAATATCAAAGTTAACAAGCCGGCTTTTAAATGTAATCATGTTGATCTCATGGGAGCTAGTGTACACCTTACCACAGTTAACTAAAAATAATAATTCCTTACAAAACCTTTTTGATGATAGAAGGATTGACTACTTTGGTTCTATCCCTGAAGATTGTTTTTGCAATCTTGTCCGGTCATGGACATAGCTGCAACACCAGAGGTAGAAATTCTGCATGGAGTGGACCTGTCCACAGAAGTTACAAAGTTTATCCTTGCCATGTCTACCTTGTCAAATGTGCTCTTAAAAATTCAAAAGTACAAAGGAACTCCACACAAGATACTGGTTCTAACTAATGCAAACTGCCTGGAGATTTTGTTTGATATAGTCCAGATCAACAATTCAGGCAACTTCAAAAATGTAGCCACAAGTTTAATAACTGGAGGAAGACCATCCCGGTTCTTCGATTTCCTGCTGAAGAACCAAAATTCTCAGTGCATGATTCCAATTCTTGCGAGTGCCTATACATCATTTGAGACAGCATTAACCTTGGAAACTTACGCACTGAAATTTCATCAAATATACCTTGTAAGATTCTGCGAGCACTGAGTTTGTTCATTGACAACTTTGAATTAAACATGTTTGAGAAATTGCTACAGCAGGAGCAACCTAAACACATGACCCAAAGATATTTCAATATAATATTTTCTCAAAGGCAAAGCAAGAGAGGCAACATATCATCCTTCCTAAGGGTGAGGAACCTAGAACTAATCAAGCAGTGGGAACTCTGTTGAAGAACAAGCTGTGCCATCTTCCCCTTTTGGGAGATCCTGCAAAGATAAATGAACTTGCTATTCAATTTCAAGTCAACCTTAAATGTGCTCATATCATCAACCCTTTAGAATCACCTCTGAGAGACATGTACACTACCATGCTATATGAATATCACAAGGAAAAGGGTGCTACAAAGGAAAATGCATACAACCTTCCAAAAGATGTAATGTATTTTGGTACATTGATGGTTGCTGCTGGAGATACAGATAGCATGGTTTCAAGTGCTATACATACAAGTACAGATACTATTCGTCCTGCATTACAAATTATCAAGCCAGAATCAGGTTTAATAGCATCAAGTGTGATCTTGATCTGCTTAAAGTACAGAGTGCAAGTTTTTGCAGACTGTGCAGTTAATGTTGAACGAACAAGTAAAGAGGTTGCTGGAATAGCAGTTGCATCTGCTGAAACAGCAATGGCATTTGGCATCAAGCCACTGGTTGCCATGTTGTCATATGCGACTGGAGACTCTAACAATGGTCCTTTGGTGGAAAAAGCTAGAGATGCAAAAAATATTTCCCTACAGTTGCAGACTAATTTATTCATTGAGGGTCCTCTATAGTACGATGCTGCTGTGAATTTGACAACAGCAAAAATAAAGCTCAAAGGAGGAGAGTACGGTGGCTAGGAAGGCTAGCATACGTTATTTCTCCAGACCTAAATGCAAGAAATATCACCTACGAATTTGTCCAGCAGTGCACTAGAGCAATAAGAATCGGTCCATTGCTACAAGGTTTGCACAAAAACATCAATGATATAAGCAGGGGATGCACTGTAGATGATATTGTATCAACAGTAATCATGACAACATTGCAAGCTGCCCATCAAAAATGTATACATCAATGAGTTAGAAGAGAAACTCGTAAAGGAACCCAACACATTATAAGTTGGGATTCAAGATCCCAACATGTTAGCCACCCCAACATGCACAAAGGAGAAGTTGCGAAAGCCAAATTTCAACAAGAAGAAGAAGTTTGCCACCAAGTACACACCAAGGTTATAGCAATCAATCATCAAAAGGAGAGATTCATTTCAGATGATGAACTTGTCAAGCTCATGGGATTAGTAGTAAATGAGTCATTGTTCCAGGTTTTAGGTACTGGCAGCAAACAATTTGCAGATGAATTTGGAGCTCCATTAAGAAGCACTTTCATAACAAAGGAACTAGTGAAACAAGTCATTAATGATAAACAAAGAAGGTCATGGGGCTCTCAGGTAAAATGGAATTCAAGTCTAGAAACATGGATAGTTGGTATTGCTGTAGGTAAGTTCGCAGTAGTGTGTTTATAACAGAAAAATAAAGACCTGAGCTCTCCTGCCTTGTTCTTGTCGTTTTTGGAGATCTTTTCGGTTTCCAGCCTGCTCCTGACACACTCTTGTAATCTGCAGTCCCTTTGACCTGCCTTTGTGGTCATTCGTTGTGGACATTAATGTATTTATCTTATCTTATTTCCAGAACTGTAAAGACTAAATGGTAGAGGTAAATTCCAAGTGCAATCAGATGAAAGGAGTCATACACAACAAACATCAGGGAGTCCTACTGCATGCAACCATATAGAGAAAGTTGAATTTGAAAATAAATTATATCATTTACAGCATGAATTTAGCAATCAGTCTAACTTCATGAATTCTGACTTACAGACCAGTTTTAAATTCTCTAAGGCAACCATAAATAGTAAACAAAAAGCATCTAATATAGGTAATGAGGGTGCAATCTTGGAAGGAGCCATTTGGAATTGCAAGTTCCCAAGTATGAATTGGGATCCAAGGATTACACAAAATGATCATTTGGGGAGAGACAGAGTAATTGAGCTTGTAATTGCTTGAAGGCAAGCAATTATGAGAAGGGCAAACTATCATGTCCCTTTTGCAGAGTTAAACCAATTAAATGACATGTAGCTTATTCCTTATTTTTTGTAGGCTAAGGGATAAAATTAGCAAAATAATTTAATAATAATATTTTAAGTTATCCGAAGTCACTTTTATTTTACATGGAAAAAGGACACTTATGTGTTATTGTTATAAGGGAGGTCAAAAAGTAATATTCATTAAGTGGGCCAAAAAGTAATATTTATCCAAAAGTGTCTTGAATGTTTTTAGAATTAGGGCAACTAGAAAAAGAGAAATTATAAAATAAGAGTTCGGCTCAAAAAGATTCATTATTCATTATTATTGAAATCAAAACACTATTCCAGAGTTTGAGCTTTTGTGTTCAACTTATCCATCTAAGGACGAAAACCCTCCAGTGCATAGGGTCCGATGACAAAAACCCTACTATCCTTCATGGTGATTCCATTTCGGGATCATATTTGTGCTGACAGATCAAGATTAATTCCATATTTCAGTTTGGTTATTGAGATTTTTGTAGTGTTGAAGGTTGCAGCCAAATTCCGGATTTTGAAGTTTTATAGTGTTGTACTCCAATCGTTGTCATGCAGCAAATCATCATTTTGTTGAGGTTTGTTCCTTGTCATATCAGTCAGAGTCTGTCGAACCATTCTAGAGCTATCGTACCATCCAAAACCCTAGAACGTCACTCTGGGCAGAATGTTGTGCATTAGTTGGCTTGCCTTGGTCACTGCTGTATCATCTCCAAGTTGTTGTATGCCCCTACTGTCAGCTATATGAATGGTTAGACTTCAATCACTATTGTTCTCATTGAAATAAAGATTACAGTTGGGTTTATTATTGTATGTTTCTATTTATAATCTTGCTAATATTTCAGTATTGTCAAGGAATCACAAAACGATTAGAATTCAGAAAATTACCCAAAAGGGACATTTCAGTTCATGGCGATACAGATTCCAGTTGGATTTTGTGTTTGAGTATTGCATATTATTGTTTAGACTTTAATTGATTCTCCAGCATTGAAATAAATTCATTAAAACTTCAGAATTCTTATAATTACAGAAAAGGGACATTTCAGCCATAAGTTAGTATGCCTGAAGGTAATACCAAAGATAACCGTCTTCACAAGGAGTACATCAAATATGTTTAAAATATTATCTATGCCCTACCTTATGATCAATTAACTCTCTTTAAATTTGTGTCTGGGCTGGGTTTATGGAATGTAATGGTACTTGATCAAGACAATTTTGATTTATTGCTCATCACCAGCCTGCCTTTGTCAACATGTTATAATATCATATTTTGTATGCCAATGAAGTTAAGGCACAAGTTGATGCTTGGCATCAACCATATATAACCATTACACAGAATAAATATATATAGAACTCAGTTATTGCCTGAATTGCTAATTAAAAGAGGCTGATAGGCAATCTCATCCCCTGTTGTTGATAAATGCAGCTAAAAGATGAGGTCTCAGAGAAGTGAAAGGCATGGACTTCTACTTTGGCATTCTTTTTCACATTGTATGGGATGGAATCTAATTGTAAGTTGAAAAGCTTGGCACTCACCATGGTGTTCGAATCTAAAAAAGGATTTATACACAAGCAATATTTGCAAATCTCCCATATTTGATTTTGCTTTTATTTCCTCGAAAACCATCCAATAGATAAATAGTTTTTCAGAATAAAGTATTGTCTTTGGTAGAGCATTTAATTCTTCTCATATATTGCATGGTATATGACAAAGCACACAATATTCGACAAAGCATGGTTTTTGGCTTCTAGAATTCTCTCTTCCTACAACTCTTTATAGCTCATTGTTGTATCCTTGAGTCCTATTGACCTACTTTTGGTCATTTGTGAGCATTAATACAATCTCTCTCTCTCTCTCTCTCTCTCTCTCTCTCTCTCTCTCTCTCTCTCTCTCTCTCCATGTCGAAATAACAAGAATGTTGCATTGAATACCTCTTGACATATCCAAGCATTTCCAGCACCACGTATTTCACCACCATCCACAAGAGTTGCTCGAATGCCATATAGGTCCACCATCTGCAAAACAGTTGCAAGTTACACAACAATATCACATTAGATATTTGATTTCCCCTCAACCAGAACACAATTTGGGGACAATTTATAAAAAATTATACTTGCAATAGGGAATAAAAGGCCTTTATCTACACAATGAATCTTTGAATAGAAACTGCTCCTTATGAGTATGTACTTGCCATAAATATCATGTCTTTCATTAACTCAACAGGGTAGTCAACAAAACACTACAGATTCCACAAAAAATTGTGGACAACCAACGCTTATACCCTCCTTCATGTCACATTTAACATAATTCAACTTCTGCCAGGCATGCATTTTAAGAAAGGTATTGTAGAAACTCACACTATTATCAGTGTTAAAAGTAAAATTGGCTGACATATATGAAAATGGAACGCGATCAAAAGCAGCCACTGCCCCAATATCCTTGTTTTGCCTGACCACTTCAGACGCAACAGAGGAAGGCATATTTAAGTCATTATTATTTTTCTTTGAAATTACCCCACTGCCTACAAATACAGGAATGTCCAAAGGGCCTTGACAGTTGAAGACTGCTTTCAATGAGCCTGCTACCTGCAATAGATAGCAATTCAAAAAGAAACATAATATAAGATATCATAAGCACTTCAAATGCACTCAATGAAGTAATTTATAACCAAAGGAAATATTTCAGACTACAAAGTAGACCATGCTTGGAACAGGGCAACTACGTTTCACTAATACCTTCAGATGACTGCTAAGTAGAGCACTTGCCAAATAGTAGAAAATATATTACATAAAGGACCCATAAGCTATACACTGAATATATGAACTCAAATACCAAAAATCCTGTGTAAAATATAAAATAAATAGTACATGGCATAAATATTTTACGTCGCTTCATAAAAGGTCCAAGCATCCTTAGCAGTTGCAAATTGCATATTCAACAATTATCAATCAAGAAAGAAATTTGAAAATTTCAGTTTTGTTTATACCTTTTCACATGTAAGCAAACTTACCAAACAACAAAACACAAAGTAAGAGAAGGAAAGAAGTGGGTTAAAAGGAAACATTGCATTGGAAGACTTGGACATAATTTGCAGAAAAAGAGAAAACTTGAAGAGAAGAGAAGCACAAAAAACACTACACCTAAAGTCTAATACTTACTGGATATAATGGAAGTCGTGCATTGAGAGTCCTCATAAGAGCATTGACTTCAACATTTGGGACCTGCAATCAAGCATATGAAGATAATCATGTCAACCCAAAAAAGATAGAACTTCAGAATAAAATTACTACGTTGATAAACATTCTACAGTAAATTGTTCTTCATTCACTCTTGAGTTTACTATTTACCCATATATTTTGCTTTGCCGATTCCAAGTGTCCAGCAAAGAATTATGAAGCATGTATTCACAATCGACGGTTGATACAAACTAAATCAAAATGCACTGTAAATATTGGAAGATATCTTGTATTGATATTTGAACACTATGTTATGTGCCAATATAAAATATATTGAATCATGTACCACCCCCAATGATTTCTAGCTTCTTCTTGTTGAATCTGGAGAACACTCCTCATGCTTCATCCTACTTGTACATGATCCAGTTTCTCAATTGTTCTTGATCCTTGATAAATCACATATGCAATTAAATATCGCAGCAACATAGTGAAAAATAGTTGTGAAAGGTCCAATGAAAGAGGCATCCTGAGACAAGGAAAAGGTATGATGAACCAATGCCTAAACAAAAACAACTATACATACTACATGGCATCCACCAATGACATCTAATTCTTCCTATTGAATCTGGAGACTAACTCCTCAAAATTATTCTTGTTTAGACTGATGCAAATTCTCACTCAGTCTTGATCCTTCACAGATTGCTTATGCACTTAAGAGATCACAGTGCCATAATTAATATTATAGCTAGGGAAAGTCCAGATAAAAAAGACGTCCTCACACAAGCTAAAGGTCTGATGGACCAGCACATATAAGAGAACTAGACGGTAATACTGTTACCCACTAAATCTACCACATTTCAAGACATAAAAGGGGCACCATTGTAAGAATCCCTTCTAGATTCTATCCAAAAATTTCACAAATTTTAAGATTTTATAGTGTAGACAATTCATCAAACACCTTGCATTTTCATCCAATATCTGAATTTCCTGAGTGAATTGGTGTAGTCAACTTGTTAAGAAGTTTAGACAATGCTTCATACATAACATATATCACCAAAGACAAATATAATGAAATGACATTGTGTCAAACAGTTTGGCAGCCTTGTTTTATATAAGGAAAATGAATACATTCATACCCAAATCGTTGTTATAAATCAGAAATAACAGAAATAAGAATATCTTAAACATATTCCACATACGTACCAAAAAAAGAATGTCAAATCATAGCATGTTGGTCCCTTGTCAAGAGAGACACCCAACTCCAATCCACATCCAAAGCTTACATAAGCTCATACAAAAAGTTGCGACCCAACAAGAAGCAATATAAGGTAAGAAGCGGCTCTTATTTCTCACGCACCCATAAGTCTTCCCTCCTTTATATACTTGTGCACCCTTGATGACATTTGATAGGAATTGTGATGGTATTATGAAGAGCTGCGGCTGTTATGAGATAGGCTGCAGCCCTTTAGGAATAGCTGCAACTATTCAATCTTAAGATATAACATTTCCTCACATTCACCATAATAAACAAGCGCTGGAATATTATAAGAGTATTTAAACCCTCCAAATATGAGCAATATACAATTCTCCAATTTCTGTAAATTCTTCAATGATATCTTACAAATTTATATTTGCTTGCAAATCAATAAATTGTCAAATAAATTCCCTAGAAGCAAATACAAAACCCTCTGTAAATGATTTGTCTTTCTGCACACTAAAACTCTGAACTCTGCAACAATCTGCACACAAATCTGGGAATATCTATGTAAACCCAAAACCCGCAACTAACAACCAAAGCCCTGGAACTCCACAAAACAATAACCAATACTGCATAATCAAAATAGCATATGCGTTCAACACAAGGGCAATCTTTGTATGAAATTGCTCCAATCTTCTGCATTCAACACAAATATGATTTTTGTGTGAAATCACCACACCCAACTAGGGTGGATCTTTCACCACCGAAACCAGTAATTTCTAGAGGGTTTTCGTCCTCAAGAAATTAGAACACAAGTTCTTTCTCACGAGAACAATTATCTGAAAACAATATTCAAGCATAGCCTTAAAAATGAGCTCACCTCCTTTTAAAGACATTTTTTGGGCAACAAGAGGAAATTAAATTATAATTTCACTTTTCCTTTAATTTCCTCCTCATAAAAATAATCTTTTTTAATTGTTCATTTTGTCTCCCTTGCCTAGCGTCTAATTTTATGTGAGCATCAAATAATATTTTCCCTCACCTTTCCAATGAGCTATTACACTTAAGTTATCTTTTTAATACTCCCAACTTTAGATAACTTAAGCAAATAATTAATTAAATGACTTAAATAATTCACCCAATTTACAAAAAGTCCCAAAATGATGCAAATTGCAAATTTGACCATACCAACATGAACCTGAAGGTTTGGGATGATGATTGATGCCAACTGGTGACTTACAATAAATAGACATGCTCTCCAATAAGTTTGGAAAACATCATAGGAGCCCGAAAACACTTCTGAAAGTGTCACAGCGATCTTTAACACCAACTCAACTCAATGCCATAAATAGAAACCCAAAAATACTGAACCTGCATCCTCCAAAAAAATTGGAGTTCTCCCCAACACACCTAGAAGCTTACGGGAAAACTTAAAAACTAGTCAAAAGCTCACGAAACAATATTGCATAAAAATGGGGACATTACAACCATCAAGTGAAGAACATGTGAAGAGAGCAACTTCCTTAAAAGGTATTAAATGTCATGGAAACAAATTATCTTCTCAAACAATGTTTGACAACATGACTACTACCTTGTTTCACTGTAAACATAGTTGGTGTACATGTCAAATTATCCCCAACAATGATAATAAGATTACATGAAGTATTAAAAAAAAAAAATTCCCTACACCAGCAAAAAATTGTCTACTAACCATTTATCACAGTAAGTGTTTTGCTAATAGAAATGGAATAGAAATCGGTCCCAATGGAGTAGTAGATGGTTGAAAATGAAGGAGCTGAAGTAGGTACTGGCAAAGGCAAGCAGAGGCATTGAAACAGTTTGGAGGAAAGTGTTTATGTGATGGGGGCAAATCGAATACTGCTAGGGACAGGCAATCCTTAGCATGGGTTTCTTCGGCAACAATGTGATCCCAGCGCTTCCCTAACAATGAGATCCCAGCCCTTAGAATAATTCTAACCCTAATCATCCTGAAAAAGGAGCAAATGTTTTCGAGGGCTTCCACAGAACCTAATACAGTAAATCTGAATTTGAGAATAATAGTATTGGATAAGGAGATTAATCATCTAAAGTCTTTGGCTCTAATTGGGAAATTTGCAAGGGTTTGGCTGGCAAAAGTTGCTTTGAAAAAAGGACAGAAAAAGCACGAGGCAAGCAAGTTGCTTCAAAATTCATTCACAAAGGTTTCTTCACGGTGATATTTCAATGCAACTAACAGAAAAATGAGATCTTGAATGGGGGCCCTCGACAACTAAACAGGGCAAGATTACATCTCCAAAAATGGGTTCCAAACTTTCATCTCTTTCATTGCGAATTGTGAAATGTCCCAAAAAAGATGATTTGTTGAATATTAGGATTATTTGAAAACCATACCTCAATATGAAAAAATTCTTATCCAATTGCAGCAAACCCTAGCTGCCAATACCCCTTCAAATCCTACTCAATATTAGCTTATAAATATGCCAAGCCCCAAAAAATTAGTAGTTTCTCTAAACATGAATTACAGCCCTTCATAAAAAGGAATTTATTCTTCAAACCCTAGGCATCCTTCGCTGCAAATTTAATCTGAAAATTATCATTTTTTTCTATCCCACAAATCTTATGAGATCCTCAATAAATTGCATAAATATATTTGCAGTGTAGAATTTTTAATGAATTTTTTGAATGTCTTTATGGCTAAAAAAGCCCAAAAGCCAATCACCCAAACTGAAAAATTATGAGAAAATTACAAAATTCAATACAAGACAAAATGACCTTTGCAAGAGGTCCAAACCTCTCCCAAATCAAGTCACCACTATGAAAAAATATAGGAATAATTCTAAAATTGCCTTTAAGGTACAAAAACCCCCAAAAGCATGAGAATTCACTCCCAAACCAAGTCATCACTCTTCCAAGAGCAAGTCGTCAACCTAAAAATGACCAAATGGTGTCTAAAACACCCCTGTAGGACTAGTTGATTACAATGATAACCCTTGAATGAAGTTACCTCGAAAAAGAAAGAGAGTTTTCGTCCCCTAACTCCGTTGCTTGAAGGGTTTCCTCTTCAAAGCAAATGGCTTAACGTTTTCGTGCTAATAGACTAATTTGCAATATCCAAATCATAACATAACCTCTCCAAAGGATTCCTCTTTTACTTTTGTAGCCTTCCAAATGTGGTGCCTAAAAGAGGAAGAGAAGGTAAGTTAAAATGTTTTAAAAAACCTTTCATTATGATATTTTTTTAAAATCACTTAAGCCTTCATGACCTTTACCCCGCTTTAAGTGAAATAAAAAACATAAAGTAACTTTCCAAAAAGGTACTTTTACAAATATTCAAACAAAACATTCAACACTCCTTTCACTTTATGCTTGTCCCTTAGATCCCAAGAATAAGTTAAGGCTAAGGGTCTTCCAAGATCTCCCTATCAAAAGAGTGACATGACAATCCTCCCTATCCAAAATTGTTTGTTTTCAAGCAATAGAAGTAGCCAAAGTGCTATCCCCACTGTGAGTTTTGTGTTAAACTCGAACCTAGGGCCTTCCCAATGGGGAAACCCCTCTTGATGATGCTTTCTATAGCTGTAGATGAAGTTCTCTTGTTGCTTAAGCAAGCTGAAAATGAAAGACCAGCAGCATCTCATATTGCTACTTCTTACCCTTGAGCCCAAGTGTTCAAAAAATCCCCATAAGATGCGGAAAACAAGAAAATTTTCAAAGTTGGCATCACAAAGGTGGCTGAAAAATGGTATTCCAGCTAGGTAGTCTTCAAGTATTAGGGCCCCTTGTATCAACCCCTGCACATGAAGAAAACATATTAGTAAAAAAAAAATCATCTTGCCCTTCTCTTTTGTATTTTTGGCAATGCTTTCATTAGAGAGTATGGCGGCAAACTCCTTATTGCTAGGTATGGTGCAGCCCCTAGCATCCTCCTTATCCACCCATCCAATGATATTTTCTTTTTACTGCCTTGTTGCCCCAAGCATATTACATTTTATGCAACTGATAACAGTTGTGTATGCTCTTGATTCTACCTTTCAAGCTCTCCAATTTGTATCTCCAAATGGCTGGAAACTCATGTGTGGAAGTGTTAATTCCACCCTTGACCCACAAATTCATTTGTTTCCTTGTATTGGAGTGAACCAACTCTTTTACCAACTTGAACCATTTATTTTGACTTTCAATAACTTTACAATTCTTTATTGAAGTCAACCCATCCATCACTAAAGTGGTTTTCAACAACTCTTTAGTGTCTATGCCACATAAAATAGACACTATGGACATAAGTAAGCAAAAGAAATCAGAATTGGAAAATATCAAAGAGTTGCCCTTTAAATGTACCTTGATGGTCTTGAAAGCACATGTTGAGTTCCCCAAACATGAAAGTTGCATACCTTGGAAGGATGAAGCAACAATTGGAACCTTGTCCCCAAAGGAAAACTTACATTTTCTTGCAAAATAAGATAATGTAGGGTGTTGTTGATTGGCTTTTTTTACTTTGTTCCATGTGCTAATATTCAGTTGAAGTGGCTCATCTATCCCCTCATTACTACCATCACCAAGTGTCCTCTTGGTTTCAAACCTTGGGGTGTATTTAACCAACTGAGTTGACACCTTATTTGCCATGTTTCCAAACTATATGCTAGGCTGAAATGACATAAAAGCGTCAGCATTTTCTGAGTCTATTTGAAAATTTCTTTCCATACAATTTCCAGATTTCTTTATTCTCTTTAAATATGGAATCTTACTCCCCCACAATACCAATTTTAAGCACAAATTTTCAAAATTGGCAAGAGAAAAAGGAATCAAGTAATTATTTCCATACTTTGAGAACAAACTAGCATTGACTCCTCTCAACAAACCCTTATTCACTTTAGCATATCTTAGAAACCACATCTTAGCATACCTTAAAAACCAGCTTATACAAAGACGAATTCGGAAGTTATTTTCATACCATAGAGGCTGCCATATGCCCCCATCATTCAGTTTTTTGTGGGGGTAACCTTTTCCCACTTTTTCTTCACCCACATGCCATGTATGTGACTTATTCTCTTCATGAGAGTTGGTTGTTCCAACTCAAAAAAATCCACTTGTCTTGCTGCCCCTACATAAATTCCTTCATGCATCATGCTCTCCATTCTCTTGGGCATTGCCCCCTTGGGTGCCCTATTCTGTAAACCATGTAAAATCACTTCCCATTGGCATCAAATATGAACTCCATTGTTTGGTAATTTTGGGTGTACTCCTTGGTTGCCTTTGTGCTTTTGGCCAACCCTATTGCCTCCCATTTAACCATGCTTCCAAGAAGTGAAAGCTAAAAAATCCATTTGTTCCCTAAAAGAGGTTGGATATGGCATGTATTCATTATAATCATTCAACAAAATGTCCCTCAATGAGGGTTGTGCTTCTCCATCCAAAACGGCCACCTCATCCTGCAAAAAAGTAGTCTGATTAGGCATGCGTGAAGCTGCTCCAACACCCTTAGAAGGCTGATCCATAAAGTTGTGACTTCCAGAAGCACTACTATCTCCATTGGATGGTTTGTCACCCTGCATCTCATTCATAGTTCGTACAATATTCTAACATTATGGCAGTGATTTGGTCCTGGACTTGTGTGAACCTGTCAAGCATGTGTTCTCTATTTTTTGCCTCTTCCCTTGATTGATCCAAGTGAGACATGTCTTCTGATTGCAGAATTTCTCCCACTTTCTTTTTGCTTCTCAAGTAATATTTAATCTCTCTGTCACCATCTTGCATGTATCACTTAGAAACCCCACAGCTATCAAGATTTGGCTCTAATACCAGTGAAATGTCCCAAAAAAGATGATTTGTTGAATATTAGGATTATTTGAAAACCTTACTTCAATATGAAAAAAATTTGCTTTAATTGCAGCAAACCCTAGCTGCCAAAAACCCTTCAAATCCTACTCAAAATTAGATTAAAACTGTGTCAAACCCCAAACAATTAGTAGTTGCTCTAAACATGAAATTGTAGCCCTTCAAAAATAGAATTTATTCTTCAAGCCCTAGACGTCCTTGGCTGCAAATTTAAACTAAAAATTATAGTTTTTTTTATGCCACAAATCTCATGAAACCCTTGATAAATTGTAGAAATATATTTGCAATAAAAGCCATCGCCCAAGCTAGAAAAATATGAAAAAATTACAGAATTTAATTCAAGACAAAATGACCTTCGCAAGAGGTCCAAACGTCTCCCAAATCAAGTCGCCACTATGCAAAAAAATAGGAATAATTCTAAAATTGCCTTTAGGGCACAAAAACCCCCAAAAGCATGAGAATTCACTCCCAAACCAAGTTGCCACTTTCCCAAAAGCAAGTCGCCAAGTTGATTCCAATGATAACCCGTGAATGAAGTTATTGTTGTAGTCTAGAATTGCACCCTTGTGGGAGAGTTTTTTAAGCTCTCTCACTCCTAACTACAATATTGAAACAACCTCAGGCTATGAGTATCCTGTAGTGAGGTTGAACCTCTAGGCTTTTTAATGAGGCTAGCTCCTCAGATGCTTCACTTTGGCTTGTTTCCCACACTAGAATCTATTGTTGATTAAGGAAACGGGAGAGAAAGATAACATGAAAAGAAAATCTAAGCTAAGGATGGTGATGCACTAGAATATGAAATGATCCACTTTCAGCCTGGAAACCTTAACAACTGTTAATGAACCTAACCAAAACACAGACTAATTTGATCATATCTCAAGGCCAAAAGCACAAGTATTTTGTGTGGAGGTCAAAGGGAAACCCTGCAATTTGAAAGACAAAAAGAAATAGGTCTATATGAGACACTATAAACTTGTGACACTTCAAGAAAGGCACCAATGTCTAACACTTCACACAACCTACAAGGAACCAAAAGAGTTAAAGCAGGATACATAGAGAATCTACAGATGATGAAAGGGACATACATATGCAGCTTAAGCTCCAATAATGTACACTTGAATTCAAACTAGAATCAAAAAAGTTTATTTTATTGCTTAAAGAGAGTGTTTACAAGGTAATTTTGACAAAGTAACTCTATCACCAATCGAGGGATCTCTGTTTAGGCTCAAAAGCCTCTATATATAGCAGAAAATGAATGAGAGAAGAGGGGGCTTGCATGAGAAAATGTAGAAAGGGGTCATAAATGGTTGCAATCACCACTATGTCCTTGCAACTACCTTGACCATGAGATGAGCCGTCCAAGATCACCACAAATCTCCTTGAGCCCCTCGTGCATTCAAGTCTCCCTTGATTGGAGCTAAGAGAGCCATGTCACGGGTAGTTGCATGTTCCCGCCAAGTGTAAATGATTTGATCCTTTGCATTTAAAACTTGGCATGCTTCTTCACTTTGAATGTCCACTGCTCCACCTGGACGCATCTATTCTTAGTTTGACCACTTCATATTCTATATGTGAGCTGTAGAGCACATCATCGGAGTTGAAAAGAGAAATCCTTGTCCTTTTCTGCTGGTTGGCTATCAAAATCCCACTAGGATCCTTTTGAAAACCTGGTCTTTTCTCGTCCATTGATCTCCTTGCTAGATCTTGACAAGTGTCAAGCTCACGGCAATCTTGATGAACCTTTTGAAAACTTGACCAAAGGCAACAGCTACTTGCAGAGGCTCAAACTTGACATTTGCGGGCTTGTCATTAGTTCCTTTAGACTTTTCTTTGTTTCGACAATTCTCTGTGGACAATTCATTCATTTTCTTTGGCCTTGAACAATTTTTTTCGAAAATGGACTTTCGAATTTCTTGTAAAGTGCCTTGTTTTTTCGAGGTGTCCTTCAGAGTTTTTGCAATGAACCTTTTTTTAAAGGAAAGAATCCTTCGGAATTTTTGCAAAAAACCTTTTCTGAAAGGAATGAACCCTTCGGAATTTTTGCAAAGAACCTTTCAGCTTTCTTGAAATGGTCTTTTGGAAACCTTGGAAAGCCTTTTCCCAAAGGGAAAGAAACTTTTGGAACTTTTGAAAAGACAAATCCCTTCAGAACTTTTAACTAGACCATTTCTCAAGAAAAGAACCTTTCAAGGAAATTGTTTGGGGCACTTTGCTGTAGAATTCATTTGAAAATTTTGAAAATGACCATTTTATTGAAGAGTTACCATTCGGAAAAATTGTCTCAAAAAAAATTTCTCGAAGGAAATGGTCTTTGCCTTTTGCTTCGAACATTTTGTCCAAAAGAATTATCCCTTCGGAAACCTTGTCTCAGACATCTTGTCCAAAAGAATTCAACACTTAACACTTAGCCAAAAAAAAAGGTCCCGAAAGAAAAAAGAAACACTTAGTCCCCGCAAAGTCCAAAAGAATGAACAAGTAAAGACTTCACTGAATAAAATATTTTGCACTAAGCTTCTAGCTTGCAAGCTAATTCTTGAACATTGCAGCTGGATCCTTAGAAAACCTTGCTTGGACCCTCTCTATTTTCAAATGTTGGATCTATTTCTAAGACTTTGATCCACTGCTTCATCAAACCATGCAAGAGCTCTATATGTGGGCCAAAAATGGCCAACAAATATCTCAAAAAAAGAAGAGGGTTTTCGTCCCCTAACTCTGTTGTTTGAAGGGTTTTGCCTTCAAAGCAAATAGCATAGCATTTTTGTGCTAATAAACCAAATTTTAATATCAAATCATAACATAACCTCTCCAAAGGGTTTCTCTTTTACTTTTGTAGCCTTCCAAGTGTGGCACCCAAAAGAGGAAGGGAGGGTAACTTAAAATGTTTTTAAAAACTTTTCCTTATGATCTATTCTTAAAATCACTTAAGCCTTCATGACCCTTAAAGATCCCCTCTTTAAGTGAAATAAGAAACATAAAGCAACATTCTAAAAAGGTACTTTTACAAATAGTCAAACAAAACATTCAATACTCATTTCCCTTTATGCTTGTCCCTTAGCCCACAGGAATGAGTTAACGCTAAGGGTCTTCCAATATGTCCCTATCAAAAGAGGGACATGACAAATTGGGGAAAACTCCCATTTGGATCACATTACATGCTCTATCACTGAAGTGTTGGCATAAAAATCTAAATTCTAAAATCGAAAATAGTATTGGAGAATTGTTGAAAATTGATAAGAGATCCTTCGAAGGATCCCTCGCTTTGTATGTTATTATTTGCATTCTTTCTAATTTATCCAAGCCCATTCCAAAAAATTGACGTAGAAAGTTGCATTCACCGTTTAGGGCATTTGAAGAAATTTTCCACCTCAGCAACAGGCTCTCCAATTGAAAGGAAATTTTGGCAACTAAAAACAGGGCCTTCTTGCCTTCATCTGATGAAATGATGGTAGATTTGAAAATTCAGCAAAATTTTGTTTCTCCTAACATTCAAGACCAAAATATTGCAGCCCTATCACCATTTTGTGCACAAATTTTCACAAGGAAAAAGGGAGCTCATACTCCTCAAACAATGTTAGGGGAAATTGAAACTATTGTTAAGGAATCCAATGAGATTGTGGCAATTCCCAAGGCTAGGGTTGAGGAAGGAGATGAAAATGATCCTCAAGAAAAAGAAGATGAAGAGGACAACTGGAAGGACAGGAAAATGAGTATTATGAGAAGGAAGCAAAGGATAATAATTGGGAAGATCCCTCGGTTGTGGCTACCACTGAGATGAGAAGGATGCTTTGAACTTAAGGGAGGAACTAAAAAATATCACAAACATAGAATCGGATCAAACAAGCCAACTACGGACAAAACTGTAAAAGACAAAGCGAGTCCGGCAAGGATCACATTGAAGTGGCCATTGTTATGGGCACTTAAAACACTATCAATAAACTTTTGAGTTATGCGAGGGGTGGAAGTCCTCCTGCCACCATCATGAAAATTATAAGTTGGAATGTTAGAGGTCTTAATGCCTCCAACAAAAGGTGCTTGGTAAAGCACCAATTAACATGTCAAAGAGCTGAGATTTTTTTTACTCCAAGAAACAAAAATGAATGAAGAAGAAGCACAGTAATTGCTAGATAGAAGTTGGCAGAACTGGGAAGGTAGCTTTGTGGATTCTGAGGGTGCCTTGAGGGGTATGTGTGTTCTATGGGATCCACAAAATGTAAGTACGATATGCTTCAGACAGCTATACTGTTGGCAGTTTTTCAAGGTGAATTCATTCATTTCTGTTCTTTCTTTCTTTATTCTAAATGTCTATGCCCTTCCCTCAAAAGCAGAGTTTGGGATCATTTATCAGGAATTCTGAATCAGATTCAGACAATAAAATTATTTTGGTTGGCGACTTTAACACAATCCTATCTGGGAAAGTCAAGAAATGAGAGGGGGTTAGTGCCCCTCAGTCTCCACTGGATTTTGTTGAATTTGTTTCTCATACAAATTGATGGATTTGGAACCGAAATCTGGTTGATCCTCCTCGACCAATCACAGGTGAAGGCTTCAGTAGCATTGCCAAAAAATGGATAGATTTCTAATTTCTCTGCTATGGCTGGATAACAATTGGGTGTTATAAAATCAGATTTTGCATGCATCTGGATCAGACCATGCACCTGTAGCAATGATTCTTGAGGCAGAAAACCCTCTGCCTAGATGTTCCTTCAAATACGAATTAAAGTGGTTAAAAAAACTAAAGATGATGGAAAAAAATGTAAGTTTGGTGGAAAGCTGCTCCAAAAGTAAAAGGAACAAAGATGTTTATTTTGGCAATGAAACTTTTCCACGTCAATTTGCGCCTTAAAGAATCGAATAAAAGCCAGTTCAAAGGTTTTGTGATGAAAAAATTGAGTAGAACCTGAGCTAGAATAACTAAATAAGGAAGTGCTAGAGTAGGAATGGATCCAGATTCCTATTATAAATTAAAATCACTCTTAGCGGAATTGGATGAAATTCAAAAAAGAGAAGAAATTCATTGGAAACAGAAGTCTAGGGAATGTTGGTTGAAGGAACGAGAAGAATACTCAGTTTTTCCATAATTCAGTCAGAGCCTGTAAGAATGCAAAAAGAACCTCTTCATTTGAGCACAGCGATAGGAGAAACATGGAACATAACTCTAAAATCAGAAAGGACGCAACAAATTTTTTCAAATAACTGTTGGCAACAGAGAAGCTTCTAATCTTTTGACCCAAAATGCTCTCCTCAATAACATACCTAGTCTTGTCAAGGAATGGAAGATTGCTCGTTTGATGGGCCCTTTCACCAAGGATGAAATTATAACAGTGTTGCTTCTCATGCATAAAGATAAAGCTCCTGGACAGATGGTTTTAGGGCAACCTTATTCCAATCTTTCTGGCACATTATAGGACAGGATGTGCGCTCGGCCATTGAGGAATCAAGACAATCAAAAAAAAATCTGTCAGATTTAATTGCAGCTATATTTCTCTTATTCTGAAATCAGAACAGCTTGCTTCCTTCAAGGATTTCAGACAAATCTCTGTGTAACAAAATTTAAAAAATCATTTCAAACGCTAACATGCTCAGATTGAAAGCCTTTCTCTTGAAAATTATCTCTTCACAGTGAGGGGGTTTTGTTCCAGGGAAGAAAAACACAAAAGGGATTGTCATTACTCATAAGATATTCATTCTTTATCTACGAACCAGAAAAAGGTCATGATCATCAAGTTAGACATCGGCAAAGGCCTATGATAAGGTAAAGTGGAGTTTCCTATGAAAATTCATAAAACGCTTGGGTTTGGGAAAGAAGGGTGGGAATGGATTTTCAGCTGCATTTCAAGCACAAAATTTTCAGTTTTGGTCAATGGCATCCCAGTAGTCTTCTTTGAATCAACCAGAGGACTAAGGTAGGGTGATCCCTTTTCGCCCTATCTTTTCATAATAATGGCAGAAGTGCTCGAAAGATTTATTGCTCTGGCCTTTCAGCAAAATACTATTCAAGGGGTTAAAGCAACTTAAGGTAAGGAAGTTTTCACCCACCAACAGCTTGCGGATCACATTTGGAATCGGCCATGGCTACAATAAGAGAGGCTAGAGCCTTCAAAATCTATTTTGGAAGCCTACACTAAAGCTTCTGGTCAAGAAATCGATGAAAAGAAAACAGATTTTTTTTCCCTAAATACCCCTCCTGTGATCCAAAACAGAATAGCTGGAATTCTTGGCTACAAAAATGGAAAATTTCGAAAACATATTTGGTTGTTCCCTTATTTGTGGGGACTGGGAAAGCAGACTTGTCAAAACAATCGATTGATTCTTTCCAATATAGACTCAGCTTTTGGAAAGGTAAATTGCTGACACTTGCTAGTAGGATTACTTTAATTAAATCGGTTCGACATGCTCTTTCTAATTACATGATGTCTGCTTTAAAAGCACTTTCTGGTGTTATTGGGAGCTTGAATAGAAACATGAGAGATTTTTTGTGGCAAGGATTAGAAGAAAAGAAGAAGGTTCCCCTCGTCAAATAGGCACAGGTATCTGAAAGTTGGAAATCCAAAATCTCGCATTAGGAGTAAAATTGAATTGGAGTATGTATTCTCAGACTCATTCTAAATGGTGCCACCTGTTGCAATGCAAATACCTAGACTTTTTAGACGCAAAGCAAATTCTAACTATGGCAAATTTACCATGTGGCTCTCATTTGTGGAACTTCATGATCAAATGTAGACCAAGGAAATCAGATGTGGGGACAAGAAAGACTTTAGGGAAGATTCTTGGACTGGCCACAAACCACTAAAAGAAATACTGGATATGATACAAGCCCTTGCGATACTTTCAATTTTTTGGGGAAAAAATGTTAGAAACTACATGGAGCATCAGACAAACCAAGTTATTTCCTACATTTGGTAGAGGGATGTTGGGGGAACTCCTATTCCAAAGAATCTGAAAGCTACACTTGCAGGTTTGTTGACCAAAACAAGTACTCACGCAAGCCAGGAAAGTGATGTGATCGGGTAGGCAGGACCAAAATCTGGAAATTATTTAGTAAAACTTGGATACCTGATGGTTGTTGATTCTCATCCCAACCCCAAATGTCCCAAGAAAATATTTGGAATAAAGCTTGTCTTCACAAAGCTTGTGCCTTCAGATGGTTGGCTATCCAAAATAAAATCCTCAATCAGGATAGGCTGTGTAAGATGAGGATGATTAGTCCTTCCAGATGCTGCCTTTGCATGCAAGCAGAAGAATCAGCGGATCATCTACTCTTTAATTGTCCCTACACAAGAAAGTGTTGGCATTGGTTATGTGGCAAGTTAAATTGGCATTGGGCTACGATCTCGGCCTTCCAATATTCGCAAATGCTCAACCCAAATGCTGTTTTCACTGCCATATGGAAAGTAAGTCCTTCAATTCTGATTAGGAATCTTTGGCTACAAAGAAATAGTGCCTTTTCAAGTGGGAAGCGGGTACAGTAGAAATAGTTTTAAATAAGATTAAAGTATCTTTAAAGTTGTGATGACCCATGTAAAATCTGCCAAGACAATTCCTAACTTTTGGGATCATAATCTCCGCAACCATTGGAGACCTTTAAGTCTACCTCCCGCTAATGGGTCTTGTTTGGCCTGCTGCAAATAAGACTCAACACAAATTGAATAACTTGATTGGAAAGCTCCTATGCCAAGATTTTTCAAATTAAATTTTGATGGTGCCTATAGGGGCAATCCTAGTTCTTGCACTTCAGGATGTGTCATCCAAGCCTGTTCGGGCTCCTTCGTAAAAGGAGCTTCCCTAAAATCAGTGGACGACTCAAACAATGAAGCCAAAGTTCAGGAGCTAGTCTTGGGCCTTCAAGTCTGCTGAATCTTGTGGTATCGATAATTTGATTATCGAAGGGGACTCAATGGGTAATTTACAGAGCAATGTGAATCAATTTTTGCAAGGCGGGAATCTGGAAAACATTCTAAAACAAGCTTTGCTTCTGCTTCAGTCAAATCATGGTCGGCTTCTCACTACTATTGAGAGGCGAATAACATGGCTGATTGCTTAGCTAATGCTGGAATTGATCGGGAGGGCGATATGATCGTAGATAGCATCATTGATAGTTGGGATGGATTAAGGGATTGTTGGATGGGGAACCTCCCCCATCCAGCATCCCATCTTTAAGCCTTTATCATAATCTTTTTTGATTAATTCTTGATTGGAAAGTGGGCTTATCATAAATTGCTAAGGCTGATTGTCATCATTTAAATCACTCGCCCTTTTCTTATATGCCGCCAGTTATATGTTCAGCATTCATTAATGGATGGGTGAGGGCAATGACTTGTCATTAAAAAAGAAACATCCTGGGATTTGATTTCAACGCACCTCCATTTTAGCCCCCCGTTTGTCTGTCTTTTTCCTCTCGCTATGTCTGCAATGTGATGACAAACTCATAGTTGCTTCCAAGGTTCTTCCCTTATGGTGACAAGTGGGAGATGGCTTTCAGAACTCCAATCACAAAGGACAGGCTGAAAATTTGCATTTGTTATCCAATCTGGGCAAGCTTTGCAGGACATCAAGGCAGTTCTTGGTGTCCAATCCATGCAACTACTGATGATAATTACTGAATGAATAAAAGCTTTTAATTATGTCCACAAGACCAAGCAGTCTATATGACCAAAGGATAGTGCCTAAGTTTGCTTCCAACCTCCTAAATTCGGAGGTGGCATCTATGTTTGCTTCCAATTTCTTGAATTTTCTCCCAGACAAAACTACTATGCAAACAATTGTTCAACATTTTGTCAAGCCAGTTCATAGAGGTAGGTGGGAAGCAGCTATGGAGGCCATTGATCTACTCCTACCACGTGTTCGACCAAATGCAAGGGCTGAATGCAAAGGATCTGTCTCCCTGGCATCATTCTGAGACTGTTGAAGGAGAGGTTCTTATCTCTTCTTAACTTCATGGATCGTCTTCAAGCTTCCTTGTTGTCCGTTCAAGCACTTTCAAGGGAGATTCTGACAATTGATATCTCTGTGTTTCGTCAAGATGTTGTTGCTGTTTCTCCATTGTTGGAGAAGAAGGCGGCTGAGGCTTGTATTTTGGCCAGAATGGCTCGTATTTGTGTTGCGCCAGGAGAAGGAAACATGGGCCATCTGTAAATATGGTTTCAGGGTCTTATGTTTCTGTCAATCCTCTGGTCATAGATCGATGCATCCTTTGTTCCTTCAGGGGTAGGGTTGAGGCCCATTGTGCTCTTTTGTTGTTGACATAAATGATGTTGTGGATGAGTAGTAAGCTACGGCAGCTACGTAATGTATCGGGTATTTTGTATCTGCTCTTATTTCAGATGGCTTATATTGTTGCAGGCCTTAGTTCCTGTCATGGGCCTTGTTGGCTGTAGTCTTGGTAGGATGCCCTGTTGGCGGCCCACCTAACATTTTATATTCGCTTCCTTAAATAGTATTTCCAAATGTGTTTCAATCTTTTATGCTAATATGAAGGGTGAGGGACCCATACAACGCTTGTTGAATGAATCAAAAATAAATAAACGTTTTAATCAGATATAACAGGAAAAAATATAAATACAAGCTCTCTTTCATCTCTCACTTCTCTCTCAGTTCTCTTCTATTCCACCCTGCCTTGAGGAATTTGGTACAGTTTACATTCAGACTTAACTGTGGATGGTCTGAGTTTTTCCTGGTGCTAGCTTGTTGCTTCTGTAGTTCATTATGTATTTTTTTATGGTTTCATCTTAAACCTGTATTTAGCTAGTTTACTCTTACTGGTTTTTGTTGGTGGCTTTCGTATGGCCTTGGTCTTTACTGCTTTATCTCTTATACCTGGCTGACGGCCCTCTTTTCCCTCATTTATATTATCAAAAAAAAAAACAGAATTAAATATAAAAACAAGTTCAAGGCTCACATGCACAAAATTCCATCAACTATGAACAGGGTATACCAGAGATTCAAAATCCATAGCAGACAACTTTCATGTTAATCCAATCCCATTGAACTGTTAATATGATAAGATTCATGTTTAGATAACAACAATGACATATCAGGAGCATTTTTCTGGCTTAACACCATTAGCACCATACAATTACCTCCTGGTTCATACTTTTCTGTTTATTATATGAAAAAATATATTCCAGAGGTAACACATTTTCTCTCATGTTTTCAACTTGAACTTGAGCACTAGAAAAATCTTATATTAGCCTGTTAAGTGTGTATATCATTGAGTTGAAACCTAAACTGCAATCTAGTTCTTAAGTGCAACAAAGCTATATTGAGTTTGTTCAATAAATCATACTCATGATAACCTCTACATCAAAGCATGGTAGCAGATTTATGGGTTTCTATAAAAACAAATCTAAATGTTACGCATTACTTGAAGACTTCCCATGCAATCGAACATTACAATGTATATGGCACAATAGGAGACATCTGTACAGTATTAAATGAAGGATTTACAAACCTGCTCCTTTTCAATATTCTCATCTACAATATTATTATCATACAATAAATCAGGACCAAAAAATGCTTAATACAATAGAATAAAAAATGAAGACCTGGCACATAAGGTGATACTCTCCTCCTTGAGGATTTATTCCAAAATCTCCTGAAACTTCCAAAGGCACCTCACCAAAAATGCAGCTTGCATTGTGCAAAAATATCCTCTGACCTTGAAAGCATAGGCTTCCACATAAAGCCTAATATTCCAAAGAACAATGTCAATAACTAAAACAAAATCACTACTTGAATCTTTCAGTATAACTAAGATTTCAAAAGAAAATATTCAAATATCTAAAAAGAGATTGTTTTTCTTGTTTGTGTATTCCTCGTTCAAAGTAACAATTCACAACAACTAATTCACCAAAATAATGTTAAGAGATCCATATAATGAAAATAATCAAACCGCTGATGAAGCACAACAATCTGAAAATGCGTGAAACTGTCAATGCAGAAACTACAAGAAGATTTCAAATAAGAATTTGTAGCATAGTTGAGAACTATGTGTTTCCTGGAGGTTTTTTCCATGGCCAATGATGACCACAAAGAGACAACTATCACATTTTACATGACACATATTTTCCAACTATAGAAATCAGAAAATATAACTTATATCAATGCATTCCTTAACAAATACACAGATGAAGTTCTAGAATCTTAGAAACAAAATCTTCACAGAGTGAATAATCAGTATATACCTTTCTGCATTTCAAGATAAAGTATTCATTACATGTAAAACAGGAAAAATTACATAGTACGCACAGAAAAAGAAGAGGGTGTGCCCAACACTTGAAATTCTAATCCTCTCACATCAAGTTGCCCATGCAGGTTGGGAAAATGTTCACCCCTCGACATACAGATATGAATCTGTCCATGGATTAACACAGCAGTGAGATTAGAATGGCAAACTATTTGTTGCTGTCCTATATCTGATGGAAAATCTATAATCGAATATATTAATTAATAAGATCGCATAAATGACAACAACAAGAATACAAGTAATAACCCAGGGTTGCACTGTAGAAGGCACAAGTATAAAAATGGAACAGAATAGAAGATTTATAAACGAAAAGTTTTGGCTGCAGATGCATTAGATTATTTGCTGTTTCTCTTACACGTCATATACATTTCAATATTAGTGTTAGATATACAAGTTATCATGAAAATAAAATAATGAATATTATCTTAAATATAAAAGTTAACATGAAAAGAGTGATGAGTGGGACGTGATCATCAATGTCAAGCATAAAGATGACAAACGAAAATATCAAAATATTAAGGAAATAGAAACATCCCTTTCAATAAGAGAGCTTTGTTGCAAAGGATAACTTACATGATAGATTCAACACTCAAGCAACCGATAACATAGAAGAAATAATGAAAAATTTTGGTTTCTTTAAGATAATCAAAAAAACAATAAGTCTTTAGACCTGACGGAACAATTGTAGAAAACCAGCCAAGTCCAAACTATCTCTATCCTAAACCCCATAGCATTATAGGAAAACCTTGACAACAACCATTTATTATCCCAAAAAAACCACATGGTGTTAGATGTACGTGTTTGATAGAAGTGTGATCCAAATTGGATCATTAAAGTTAGTAAAGTTCAGCTAACAAAGACACTAATCTCACTTACTAGTCAAAATGAAAATGGAAGGCAACTTGGAGCACTCTTAAAACAATGAATTCCAACAAGAAAAGAATATGCAACATTGGTACAGGGATCTACAGAGGTTGCATATGATTCTGAGGTGATCCATACACTTTGGGGTCAAGAAACAACTGAAGGAGGTTCCTGAAACAGAGCAGAAAACAGAAAGCAGTCTGCACAGAGACACAACTGTCAGTTGCAGAAGGGAGGTGACTGCGTTAGTGTCATGGCAGTTGAGGATGTGTCATGGCAGTTTTTCCCTGATCAATGTGATGGTTTTTCCCAAGTCAGACAAAGAAGAGTAACAGCAAGAAAGAGTGTCTCTTCATGTTCTTTGGCATTTTGGAGTGACACTTCAGTTCATTTTTGCTGAATTCAGTTATGTAAGCCCTCTAGGCGTCTTAGCACATAAGTGTAGTAGGAGGATGTGCACGGAACCAAGTTGCAGAGCATAGCAAGCCATCAAAGCACTGTTGATATGTTATTGGTGTTCTTGGTGGCCTTGAGTAGGCAATAAGCTTGTAATACTGCAAAGGAGATACTGGCAAGAGGAAGCAAGGCCTTACTCTTCTAAAGTTTTCCCACAATGAGTTTCTCCAAGGTAAAATCCATTGTGTTGAGCTCTGTTTTCTTTATGTTTGCAGCTCTTTCTTTTTTTCATTTATTACATGCAACAATCTACATTAGTTCCAGCACTCAAGCAATTCATTTCTAGGAATAAATATACTGTTTTCTTAGGCAAATAATTAGGGAAACATTGTTCAAAATCAGCTAAGTTGTTCACGTATGAAATAAGATTCATGTCGATGAATTAATTATGGAATGTCTGTGCCAATTATGCATCAGATCGGTATCAGAGCCAGTAAACTTTTGGCGAATTGTAAAAGAGAGCAAGGTTGCAAAACAAAAATTATATGAGAGATTCAACACTCAAGCAACCAATAGCATAGAAGAAAATAATAAACACTTTCTGGATTCCTTCATGATAACGATAATAACAATAAATCTTTAGACCCTATACAATACTTACAGAAAATCAGCCAAGTCCAAAACATCTCTATCCTAATCGCTATTATATTGTAGGAAAACCTTGACAACAATCATTTATTATCCCAATAAAAGCATCTAGTTTCTCCTACTATCCTATCCTGATGAGACAACGCAAAAACGTCATTACTAAATCAATTCCAACCAATCCAATTTCATCAACCTTGAAATGGAGAATATTGCACATTAAAAATTTTAAAAAAAAAAAAAAAAAAAATTATATGGAGCATTTTGTTTTCCAAATTGATCAATATAAGGAAGGAAACTAAATCCGTCTCTTGCCTCTGCAACGAGCCCAAAATTCTCCTCGATATTAGATGGGAATGCTACTCAAATAAAATAGGATAGGAATAATGTGTTAACCTATTTTATGAAAAATAGAAATAGTTAAATATGAGTCTATTCTAGGAAGATTGAATAAAGTAAATAAGACCATGAAAGGCTATAGATAGTTTTGTTGTTTCAGAAGAATAAAGCAAGGATAATCTATAGATAATTTGTGAAGTTTTGACGAGTTCAAAGAGTATTCATTGACAAATCTGAAAGACAATACTGCTGCCAATGATAATCAGATCACACAACATTGTTGGGCAGTTGAAGACTACTTTGCAGGCCGTACCAAGCTCTTATGACCAGGCCGTACAGTTCTTAGAAGTGACATGTGAAGCTAGAGATGGAAAGGCCTTTCTTTAGGGCCTGAAATCACATCCATTAGGGGCGGCTGGTTGTTTGTCATCAGTTTCTAGCATCTTTGTGTTGGAGAAATGATTCTATCATGCCTAGCATCTATCAGATGAGAGTTGCAACCACTGATAACCAGTTCCAGGTTCTTTCATATTTTTGTCAATTAGGTAGCCTAGTTTGTTGATTCAATCACATTTGACATTGTAAATCAGTCATAGCCATATTTCACAAAAGATTGTAATCAGATTGAAGGTTATTCATTTGCAATAATATTCATCAAGGAGATTGCATGGAAAATGTTTGTCAAAATGCTTCTTTGTTGTAGGTGTACTTTGCATAGTTAGGATACATGTCAAATGTTTGACTAAATGTCTATTAGTTGTAGATGCATATCAGCTATCTTATTGCATTGACAAAAATCAAAGTATATCTTGCATAACACTCTCATTTCACTTAGAGACATTGTGCATTGTTAGTTAAAGACATTATAAGCACTTCATCATCATCATTCAAGGTGAAAGACAAACTGAAAACACTTACCATCCAAGAACAAGTTTACAAGCAAAGTGTTTGACGAAATTACTAAGTGCTCAAAATAGAAAATTAAAGGCCAATTCAGCAAGGGTCTTTACACACTTGGACCTACTTCATCTGCTTTCTTTGCTTCATCATGATGTTTGTAGAAGCTATCAAATTCATCCTCCCTAGGTGGTGTAGAGAAATCAACGTTTCCAACATCTACTCCTTTGCTTCTAAACCACTTGAGATTCCTTTCCAGTAATGCCCTTGTTCTATTTCTAAGAGAAGTAGATTCTCTCTTATCCCAATGGACTACGTGTAGTGGCTTCATTGAGATATTTGTTTTTTCAAAGATAGGATCCAATGTGACCTCATCATCCATCCAATAACCTTAAAAATGCAAGAGATGTTGGAATGAAGGCCCAAGGTTATGTTCAATCAAGCCCCTAATGTCCAATGCAAACCTGCTCTCAAAAGTCTTGAGATTGCAATGAGCCATATATTGCTCCACTAACTTGGCTTTTATAAATGATGGACAAGTATCCCTGCCAATTGAAATTGAAAATTTGACTCAGGTCTTATGTCGACTTGTCAAAAACTTGTATGTTTCAACAAGTTGTCTCAGCAATTCCATCAATGCCCACTTATCACTGACATATTGCAGAGGAGCAATTTCACAGCCACTGGTTCTCAAATAACTAAAAGTTGGGAATTGTATGAACCAATTTTCTCATCTGGCTATCTTTGTGATGGTCGCTACTGATATCCTCGTGTTGAAAAGCTCTTTTTCAAACTGAATGACAAAATGAATGAAACAATCATTTACCCTTTTGAAATGACGAGTGTTTTATTTCAATGCCTGTTGGGAATAGAAGTCATATAATATTGTCTTCTCGAAATCACCTACTATATGTAATCCGTCAAAATATCTTTGGCTATCCATGGTTTAAACAAGATAGGAAGTCATATAAAACCTTGATGTGACATTCACTTCAATTAGTTGTTTATGAATTGATTTGTTGATTAGCTATCCCAATTAATATATTGCTTGTTCCTAAGAATGATCCAAATGAATTTGTACATCCACGTTTGAAAATTTTTCATTGTTGGGCTCCCCACTATTATGTGCAATAGTGTTATTATGTAATTTATTTCATTCTTGAGATCAGAGCTCGCAAGATTCTTCGGGAATCATGTGGAAGAATGTTTTGGTTTGGTCAACTACCCATTGTTGACTTGCTTAGCACAAGAGATATTATTGTCATCCCAAAAACTTTGAGAAGACTGGGAAGTCAAATGCACAAAAGATTCCCAATTTGGAAGGTGAAATATACTATATGTGTTCTAGGACGAAACTTGCCACCAACTCACACTGTGAATCTCACTTCCCTCGTCTCTGAATTATAGTGATTTGCCATGACCAAGACAATTCAGGGGACTGCATTGAAATCGAAAATGTCATTGCTTGCGCCAATACACTATCGAAAATGCTCAGACCAAAGTCAGTTTTATGCACCACATTCATTCTCTCCCAAAATTCGTCTAAATCAATGTGACCTAGATTAGTATATGTGATATTTTCTACATTGGATTACAATGGCAAGAGAGGTGTCACACCCTAAAACTGGTATTTTATAATGCTTGTCTTTGCTTGGAATTACTCTTTTCCGAGTAGAGGACGAAGACATTAACTTTTACGAAAAAACTAACAGTCAAGATATATTTATACAATCACTCTTTATTTACAAAACTGACAAAATTAAATAACTTAAAGCCAAAACAAGTTATTTAAAATACACCAAAAAGTTGTACTCACAAGTTCGCCTGTGCAAATTGCTCCAATTGTTTTCAATGCCACGTACAAATTTCAACTTCTCGCTTGACCACCTTTCTCGATTGCAACTCTTCCTATTCAATCACCTTATAATGCTATCAATTCTCCTCGCGGATGAAAATGAGATGAAAAGAAATTTTGCAAATTTCTTTTTCAATTTTAAAATTATCACTTGTTTCTGATTCGGGCCAAAACACCAAAAATCAATCACCAATTGATTTTGCAAGATTTCAAACCCTTCGAACTCACCTAAAGATGTATGGCTTTTTCACTTTCTGGACAAAAACAATTTAAAACCCGAATTTTTATTTCCCAAAATTTAAAACCCCATTAATATATTAAATCAGACGGTTTTTTTGGCTTGAGAAAAACAATCAAATGAAAATCAATTTTTTGTTTTTGATTTTAGCAACTCCTCTCTCCTTCCATGAGGTGTCCGACTTTTTGATAGCCAAGAACAATTTAAAATTACTATTTCTCTTTTTTACTTCTCAATTCTACTTCTTTCTTGCTACATGGTTGTACTGTTAAATAATATAAAGACTCAACTAAATGTTAGTTAATGTCTAACTGATAAAACTCCCGTAACTGTTGTAACCAAACTGTTGTAACCATTTTTGAATTGCATAAATAAGATTGACGCATTGATTAGTACATCATGTGCTTCTCACAATCTCTTCAATCATTTGCTAACATTGGTATCAAAGCCACTCGAAGAAACCAACACGGTACAAGTATTTTTTTCTTTCGGAAAAACCCTAGTTCTAGGGTACGAACGAGAGGAAGAGGGAGAGACAGTCGGTAAAGGAGGATAGACCAGACACAATCCCATGGAAGAGAAATCACGACACATGGTAGACAATCTCATCCACCATCGTGACACCATGCAAAGAATTTCAT
Organism: Torreya grandis; assembly: GCA_037957365.1. Taxonomy (NCBI): domain Eukaryota; kingdom Viridiplantae; phylum Streptophyta; class Pinopsida; order Cupressales; family Taxaceae; genus Torreya; species Torreya grandis. Next base: position 1,799,146 of record JARHVA010001181.1, read on the forward strand.
CGCCGTCGATAAACACCATACAATCCAGCGGCATAGGGAGGAGCAGACAGTCCAATCATGCGAGGAGGGAGAAATCAATCCCGTCAATGAAAAGATTAAACCTTGTATTGTCGCAGCAAACTCATTGTCGAAGAGGAAGGATGGTATGCAGGGAGGGGAAGGGCTTTCACGTAGGGCAAAGAAACACAGTTCCGTCTAGATATGCAGGATAATGAGCTCGACACCAAACACAGGGGCACGAAATGAAGGACACGAAGCGAAATTTGTCATACACACATGAGGAAGGGCAACATTGCAAGAAGATCAATGAAAGTCTCAGGAAATAAAATACATCAACATCCAATCTAAAACGTGAAGGGCAGAGCAGATCGTCCAATCTAAAATGCGAGCACGAAGGGCATAACAAAATCATGGAAGAAGTGAGCAATTGAGTTCACAATTTTCTAAGTTTTAGAACAATTCTCTGAGTTTTAGTAGTGGTTGAACATTCAAATATATCTCTGTTAAAGTCCTAAATGAAAAAGATCAAACTCGCTCAATTTTTCGAATTTGTTAGTATTTTATTGGTTACCAATTATTTTTCGAAGTGAAAAATGGCCAATATCCAGAACCTTGTCCTGCCTGAGGCCCAAAAATTAACCGGGCAGAATTATAATGTATGGAGTCATAAAATCTTAACAATTGCGAAATTTCGTGATTGTGACAAAATTATACTTGACAAAGAACGACTGGCAACGAATTTAGCCAATTTTGACAAACGTCATAAAGAAGCCCTTCTGTTCTTGAAACTTTGTGTTGGACGATATGATTCAAGAGTTTTGGAATGTTGCACAAGCAAGTGCACTATGGACCAATCTCAAGAACAAGTCCCAGACTTCGAAAAAAAGTTGAATACTTTATTTGAAAAATCTGTTGTTTTCCACAAAAATGAGAGGTGGGTCTCTATCAAAGCATTTATTACGGATGAAAGATCTCTGTGACCAATTGTTAGCAATCAACAAAAAGGTGGATAACGATGACATGGTGGCTCTTGTTTTGAATACCCTGACACCTTCATATGAATTGTTCATGGAAGCTTTGCACCTGATGACAGAGAGTAACACTCACTTTTGATCAAGTGAGTTCATAGTTGCTGCAAAAAGAACACAAATAGACACACTTCAGTGAGCCTAGTTCCGGCCAATCGGAAAGTGCATTCGTTGCCCAATCCAAAGGGAAATGGAAAAGACAATCAGATACGTCTTCATCTTCCCCAAAATTCAAGGTAAAATATTATTGTCAAAAATTTGGTTATATTAAGAAATAATGCAGAAAAAGGCAATATGATCTAACACATAACAAGGCAAAAGGGCATGCAAATGTGGCAGCAATTGAAGTTGAATCTAAGTTACAATATGCTCTCATTGCATCATGTTCCGATGAGAGGACTACCAGTGATTGGTTTTTTGATTCCAATGCATCATGGCATTTTACATGTTGAAAATACTAGTATGTTAATTTCACGACAAAAAAAAGTTTTTCAGAGTTAGTTTCCTTGGGTGATGGTAGATCACACATTGTAGAAGGGATAGGAGATATACGTGTTGTATTGAATAATGCTACAAGTTCATTGTGAAGAATGTCAAGTATGTACCTAAGATGAACAAAAACCTTCTATCAATCAGTCAGTTAACTGAAAACCCTCACATTACAATAAATTTCTCATGAAAGAAATGTGCACTGTCTCATATCAAAAATGATAAAATCATAAACCTAGGAATTGGGCAAAATGGCTTGTATAGACTTGTTGATCCTGCCACTGTCAATTTGAATGCATTAATTGTGGAGGATAATACCAGTGTTGTATGGCATGAGAGATTTGGACATCTCAATCTTCAGTATTTGGCCAAACTCCAAAAATCGAATATGGTTCTTCGATTGCCTACTATCCAAGTCAAGCATGATATGTATGTAGGTTGTTTGGCTGGAAAACAGACACGGAAACCTTTTCCCACTGAAGGTCCCTGTAGAGCAAAGGGGCTCCTTGATCTTGTTCATGTAGATCTATGCGAGCCATTTTGGAAGTCATGTATTATTCTTGGTGCAAGGTATTTTTTGTTGTTCGTAGATGATTTTTATAGAAAAATGTGGGTCTACTTCTTGAACAAAAAGTCTGACTATTTTGCTAAAATTGTAAAATTCAAAGCACTGGTAGAAAATCAAACAAGCCGACAGACCAAAACCTTAAGATTCAATAATGGGGGTAGAATTCACTTCCAAGCAATTTCAGAGCTATTGCGACAAGGAAGGAATTCATCTGCAGCTAACAACCCAATACACTCCTTAGCAGAATGGAGTGGTTGAAAGGCGAAATCACACAATCATGGACATGGCTCGATCCATTATGCACAGCAGAGGTGTACCATATAAATATTGGGGAGTAGTAAACATGGCAGTCTACATACTAAACAGAAGTCCTTGCAAGGCTTTGGAGAACATCACTTCGGAAGAACCCTGGTCCAACATCAAACCAAAGGTAACACATTTTTGTTTTTTTGGTTCTACTACATATGCTCTCATTCCTAAGAAACAGAGAAGTAAACTATTCTAAATGTGCCCAATATTTTGTTGTTGCTTATAGTAGTCAATCCAAAGCATATAAACTAATAGATGTGTCTACTAACAAGATCATTACTAGTCGAGATGTTGATGTAAAAGAAACGGAATCATTTTTTGTTTGTAATCATCAAGCTATCTCTGATAATCCATAGGTTTCTAGTTTTGTACTTTCTCTGAAAGATGAGGAACCGCATGTTTTGGAGACACCCTCGCAGTCTTTAGTTGAGCAATCTATGGCTAACACTCCATTAGTCTATCAGCGTCATCGACTTGAGTCGACCACTTCTCCATCTGTTATTCACCAAGAATAGGAATCCTTCGTACAAAAGAGACCCAAGTGGTATTACACCACTCTACAGGATGTACGAGAAGGTGATCTTCCTCAATCTCATGCATGGTCTCGACAAACAGGAAAGTCAGTTGTAGATTCAACTGATGATGAAGAGCTTATGTATTTTGCTCTTGCTTCTGATCTTTTCACTATTTCAGAGCCCCAATGATATTTTGATGCACAAGACAACCCTGAGTGGGAGAAAGCGATGCAATCAAAATATGATGCCTTGATGAGAAACAATACCTAGACATTGGTGGATTTACCTCCAGGTCAGCAACCCATTGGTTGCATATGGGTGTACAAAGTCAAATGCAAGGCTAATGGTACTTTGAACAAGTACAAACCCATCTTGTTGCGAAAGGATTTTCACAACAAGAGGGAATAGACTATGAGGAAACTTTTGCTCCTACTGCAAAAATGGTCACATTTTCGTTACTTCTTTCTATCACATCTCAGTTTGGTTGGAAAGTATTTCAAAAGGATGTCAAAAGCGCTTTCCTTAATGGCAATTTGGATGAAGAAATATACATGGTGCAGAGTGAAGGTTTTCAAGATCCTAGTCGTGATCATTTGGTTTGCAAATTGGTGAAGACTCTTTATGGGCTTAAGCAGGCTCCTCGCCCCTGGTACATCAAAATTGATAAACATCTACGAGATTTTGGATTCAGACGGAGTCCATCTGATCCGAATTTCTATATCAAAAGCACTGATGATGACATTGTGATACTTATTGTGTATGTTGATGACATTGCCATCATAGGTAGTAAAGAGAGTGATTTAGAAAGTCAAATCAGATTTGTGCAGTGCTTTTGATATGACTGATTTAGGCCTCCTACACTATTGTTTGGGTGTAGAATTCTGACAATATGACCACTCTATTTTCATTGCTCAGGATACATATGCCAATACTCTTTTGAAGAAGTTTGGAATGATGGATTGTAATTTTGCTTCTACACCTATGGAGGTAGAGCTGAAATTATCAGTGCATGATGATTAATCACTGGTCAATGAATCATTATATAGATAATTGGTGGGCACCCTGATATATCTTACCACCACTCGACCAGATTTATGTCCGCAATTTAATTTTCAATTAATTAATCAATTGATTAATTTTCAAATTTTTCAAAATTTAAAAAAATTTAAGCCCAAACTTCAAAATTAGCAATTAAAAACACATTTTTTGCAAACTTTGAATTTTTTTGAAAACCATGACAAGGTGGTAACCATTTTACCCGTTGATGTTGTTGCTTTGTGGCGAAACAACGGAGATAGGTTTCCAAACATTTATTGACAATTTCCATCTTGCCATCAGTCTGTGGAAAGTAACTCCAACTCATTTTCAAATGAGTGCCTAAGCGCTTGAAGGGTTCTTGCCAAATTTACCCATGAAAGCTGAGTCATGATCCAATACAATGGATGTTGGAATGTTATGAAGCCAGAAGATTTGATCAAGAAATGTTTGGGCTATTGTGGAAGCAATGTAGGGATGGGCCAGAGCATATAAATGAGCATATTTAGAAAGGCAATCTACCACCATGAGAATAATGGATTTACCTCCTGATTTTGGTAAGCCTTCAATCAAATCCTTCAAAATGCCAGTCCCTAAGACATTATGGAATGGGTAGAGGTTGGAGTAAACCAGGTGATACCATTGTTTCCCCTTTATGGTGCTGGCATGTATCACATTCCGCAACGAATGTCTTGACATCTTGCTTTATTTTGGGATAGAAGAATTTGCAGCAAACTCGCTCATAGGTTTTCAAAAAGCTTGAATGACCCATAGAAGGGAAGGCATCCAACTCAAGCAAGAAATGTTGTTTGAACATGGATCCAACAATCAATACAATGTGACCATATATCGCAAGGTTTGGCCATCCCAAGTATAGTGAGGTTTAACAACATAATCAATAGATAATTGATGAATAAGTTGTTGTGTGAGGTTGTCATGACACCACTCTTGTTGAATATCATGTAGCCACTCTGAAATGGGGACAAATACGACACATAGTTGTGCTTGTTTGTCGAACTGGCAAGAGAGTGCATTGGCCACCAAGATTTACTTTCCCTTTTTGTATGGGGTCTCATAGTCATATCCCATGAGTTTAGAGACCCATTTTTTGGAAGTCCAAAAAATATTTGAGACTTTGGTAGTTGGTTTTTATGCAAAAGTGTCGGCCTACCAAGTCGGGACACCATTTGTTGACTCCGTGGAGGATAGCCATCATCTCCTTGTCATAGGTGGACCGTACCAAATTGCGCCAGGTGAGGGCCTTGCTGGTGAAGCCAATGTGGTGTCCTTCCTTCATGAGTACAACACCAAGCCCCGTGCCATTGGCATCAATTTCAATAACAAATGGTTTGGAGAAATCAAGCATGGCTAATACTGGCATAGTGCACATTGCTTGTTTGAGGTGATCAAAGTCTTGTTCTAACTCTATCGACTATACAAAGGAGTCTTTCTTAAGCATAGTTGTCAATGAGGCAGCAATTTTGTTGTAATCTTTGACAAATTTTCAGTAGTGCCCCATCGGGTCAAGGAATTCACAAAGACTTTTGGGCCTCCTGGGTTTAGGCCAATTTTTCATAACATCAATTTTGGTTGGGTCTACACGAACACCAATTACTAAGACAATATGTCCTAGGTAGTCGATCTCATGTTGCCCAAAATAACATTTGGAGCACTTTGCACATAATTGGTTCTCGGCTAGAAGTTGCAAGGTAGACCTGAGGTTTCTAAGGTGATCTTCCCAGGTTTTGTTGTAGATGAGAATGTCATCAAAGAAGACTAGAATGAACTTCCACCAAAAGGGGCTAAATATTTTATTCATTAAGCCTTCGAATGAAGAAGGGGCATTAGTAAAGGCCCAAATGGCATGACGAGAAACTTGTAGTGACCATCATGTGTGCGAAAAGCAGTTTTGGAAATATCCACCTCGTGAATGTGAATTTGGTGATAGCCAAAGCACAGATCCAACTTGGAGAAAAATTTGGCACCATGGAGCTCATCCAGAAGCTCATTAGCATCAGAATGGGAAATTTTCTGTTAATTGTGAACTTGTTCAATTCTCAAAAATCAATGCAGGGCTGCCAAGATCCCTCTTTTTTACAAACTAACAAAACCGGGAAGGAGTATGGCCTAGTGTTGGGCCGAATAAATCCTGCTTGTAGGAGGTCTTGATCCATCTTTGAAATCTCCACTTTTCAGAGAAAGCGATAGCAGTATGGCCGAATGTTTGGTGGTGTAGTACCTGGAAGGAGATGGATGTGATGGTCTTCAGGATGGCGAGGTAGCAAGCTTGTTGGTTCTTCAGATACTGCTACGTGCTTGACCAAAATATTTTGCAGGTCATTTGGTTGGCTAGAATCATTTGAGTAACCTATGTGAAGAGAGCAAAGTTGGGCAACGATTCCTTGGGATCGTTTTTTGAGAAGTTTCTTCATGCAATGAGAGTTGATGATGCTAGTGGAGCCTGGAAGAAGGCCTTTCATTGTATGTTGTTGTCCATTCTCAGAGAATTGCATCCAAAGCTCTGAAAAAACCCACTAAATAGGTCCAAGAGTTCACAGCGATTGTGCATCAAGAACAACATCACATCTGCCCAAGGCCAAAACAAACACATCGGCCCTGAGATTATTGTCTCCTACAAAAATGCAAACATTGCAACATTTACCTATTTACCTTTGCAGGGCAATGTTCTACCACGATCAATCATTACCTCAAAACTAGAACAAGGGTGCACAAAACAATCTTCCTATTTAGCCAACCGAAGGTCAATGAAATTATGCATGCCACCGGAATCAATGAGAATGGTGAGTGTTTCTTGAAAAAACCCTTTACACGCATTGTTTAGGAACTAGTTACCCCAACCAAGGAGTGCATAGAAATTTAAAGGTGTGATTCTAATGGCACTAATTCTTCAGATTTTGGCTCGGGTTCATCCAAATGTGAATCGATAGCATCCTCCCATTCATCTATATCAAGCGGGGAATCAACATCAATTAAATACAAATTTTGTTCGATGCAATTGTGGCCCCTAATCTACTTGACGTCACAATTATAGCACAACCCCTTGTTGAAACATGCATGCATTTCTGCCTTGGTGAGACATTTAATGGGAGTTGCTTTGAAAGGGGGGGTTTGTGGTAGGACGTTGTGAGGTAGAGGGCTCGGGGGTGCCAAATTGGAAAAGCAACACTACGATGTGATCTTTTCTTCTCTAACCTTAGCTATGCCCAAGGCTTCCATCATGCTCTGAGGTTTGAATAGTTTGACCTTGATTCAAATCACATCTTTGAGTCTACTGATAAAGCAACTTTTGAAGAAATCATCAGATAGCCCTTTAGTTTAGTTTTCTAATTTCTCAAACTCAATTTGATACTCTTGCACTATACCATTTTGGTGAAACTTAGTCAAGGCTTCTATGAAATCATTATAAGCACTGGGCCCAAAACGTACCAACAAGAGCTTTGAAAAATCAACCCAAGTTGGTTCTTCATTTAATTTTTCATACGAATGGTACCATAGGACAACTTCCTTTTCCAAGAGGAATGAGGTGATGGGTACCTTGTCTACCCCCACTTTGTTATCCAGACTGAAATATTGTTCAACATGGTAAATCCAACTAGTAGGTTTTGAACTGTCAAATTTTGAAAAATCCAATTTAGGGCCACAAGACATTGCTTTGAAGGAAATTTTGCCATCAAAATATTTATCCCAATTATTTTTGAGCACCCTATTTTCTGCATGTAAGCCAAGTATTCAGTCATTCGAATCAAAAAGCCGTGAGTCAAATTATGTTTGAAGTTCATCAATGTCTTGCATCATAGTGTTGGTCCTTGCACAACTGACAACAATTGGCTAGGGGGGTCTAGGCGGGTTTAAAAAAGCTGACTGAAGTTATATGTTAAATTGATGGGCTCAACAAGATGATCGCAATGGTATAATTTCCACATAAATTTCAACAAAAAAGTACTTTTGAAGCTGCAAGGAAAAAAAATCGCATGTGAAATTTTTTCCGAAATATTGAAGTATCTGTTAAAATGATCGTCTTGATGAGAAATAACAATAGTGAATTCGGCCTATGGGCTCTAAAAAGAATTGTACTCTTTGTCCGTGTAATGTCCCCTTACTCTAGTTAGAGTTAGTCTATTATTGTGTTCCCGTAGACTAACTAGCCTGGTTAGGGAACCACTGTTAGCGATGACTTGGATGGGTTTGTCAATATTTGAGTGGATGTTGGCTTGGTTTCGGTGTGATCTTCAGTTGGCACTTTTTGGGGAGGATTTGATTGCTTATTCTTGAACTTACTATTTTTGGCAAGTTAGGGTTTTCGTCCGTTTCGGGATTTTTAGTGTTGGAGATGAAGCGTCTTGGTGAGACCTTTCCAACAATCTATAGATCACTAGATTCCGAGATCATTTGGCCTCAAGTCCGTAAATTATTAACGTTTATTTAATATTGGACTTTGGGTTATAATGGTCAAGTGTCAAATATGAAATATTATTAAAGTCACTTTAGTCATGGAGTTGAGCGCCCACCTTGGGAATTATTAAAAAGTGACTTCAAAAAAAAATTCCCTCCAAAAGTAAATCGACCCCTTAGAGGAAATAAAAAGGGAAAAAGGAAAATCATTTGATATGCGTTGATTATTCATTTTGCTTTCGCTTTGGCTCTGCAAATAGTTGAGAATTTTGGAGGGATTCGAAACCAGGGCTGTTGGAAACGAAAACTTCCATCAGTAACAGCATTCCACAGGGGTGTAAGATCATCCAAGGGTGCTTGAAGGGGCAAATACACTCAGTGTTTGCATTGAGCTTTGATTTGATACATTTTGGTGGTGTTTTGAGGAAGATATTGTACACATTGATGCAGATTTTAGGTGACAGCGGATGATACATATTTTAGTTGCAGATTGGATCAGATATTGTGGGAGTTTAAGACTGCATTCTATTTTCCTTGCTGGCTGTACCAGTTCTGGCCTGGCCGTACACCTGTAGCAGCTTGTTATTGAGTGAATTGAAGTCATTAATCATCTGGTATGAAGCGTTTGGATCTCCTTTATCATTACAGATGCTCACAAGGGGTTTTATGACAGATTTACCATCAGTTTGAAGAGTATTTTAGCTGCAGCTGACCACCATAGAGGCCGTACAGCAGCTAGAGGGCATGGGTTCTTCAAGAAACTAGATTTCTTCATCTTTGGGGTTCCAGGACTCAAACATCCTGGTCGCCTAGCATCATAGACTTCATTAGAGATTGTTGCAAAGGAGAACATTCATTGTGGTGCATTCTGGATGTATTTTCATGGCTCTTGTAATGCGGGTTCACCTACAGCAGATATACAAAACTGAAGATATGCAGAGGGTATGTGTTGATAATTCATTTCGTGTGATTTTATAAACTGGTTCACTGTTACTTTGTGCAAATCTATCATAGTTTTTCTGGGTTTCATTGCATGCTTCATATTTCTATGTTGTCCGGCAAAAACAAATACATGCGAAACAAAAAATCCCTTCTGCAACTTTTGTCTAGTTCTGAAAGACCACAAAAATAAAAAAATAGCATAATATAAATAAACTAAAAGAGCTATCAGGGACAGCATACTACAGTCCGCTGGCTACTGCGCTAACTACAGGTAACTTTTTTGGAATATTGTGACCCTTATGACTGCTATTGTTATTGTGTTTTTGTCATCTAGTAGAATCTGCTACCCTGGTTCTGTCTGTCTGTTGTCACTGCTTTGTCCCAAAAGTCAGAGTCAGGTTTGTGACTATTGGAATGTCAAGGTTACAAGGTTACTACAGGGTGTGCTTGCACTATGAGCTTGAAAATATATTGATCTCATTAGTAAAATAGTGTCGGCTCAATATTTCAGAGCGCTAACTATGGTGGATACCCATTCCTTAGCCCATTATTTCGTCTCGGAAGTATGGTGCAAGTAACTTCTCGAGGCTAGCCACTTACCAGTGCGTCATAGAAAAAAAAGCCAAAGGCTTCCTATGACTACGGTACTAAAACTAGGGGGTCTTCCAATATATCCAAAGGTACATGGAAGCAAAAATCCGTACACAACATTGTATAATGGTTGCATATTGGGGCATAACCACTCACTCCATGGATCGAGGGAAAACAAAAATATGCTTAGCCCAAAATGATAGCTCTCTATTAGTTTTAAAATTCTCAGAACACAGTTTATGCCTAAAGGAGAGCAAAAAAAGAATAAAATGGGTGCAGATCTAGGGCAAAAATTTAGTGCCAGCACTACATGATCACTAAGATCTCATTTGGGCGAAGGGAGAGCATATGGTGGATAGAATTAGATAGCCCTAAATCACTAAAACTGCTGCAAAAAACAGTGCTGGAAAGAGCTCTGATACTAGATGTTAAGACCCTTCCTAAAACAGATTAGAACTATATTACAAATATACATAAATAAAATAGAAAATGATTATTTGTATTAAAAGAGTGCAGATTTGCATTACAAATATCATTGGCTTCTTTGAGCGGGTAGTCTCCATTGAACAAGATCAACTCAATACAATTCAAGGATGCTTTCTCATTAGTCTAGAGTCCCATTTATATTAATTCTTCACTAACTATTGATTACCATGAATGTGGGATTATTAAAATGGGTTCAAGATATGTATTTCAAAGCTTACGCATCCGTAGCCTTTTATTAAAGATAGCAATTATAAGAAAATGGTTAGGACAAAGTGTCCAAACAAAAATATCAGCATAAGGGAGGCACAAAATGTTTTCCATGGGACCATTCCCAAGATAATTTCAAATGCTCAAAATGAAGACCTAGATGGAGTAAAATCTTTGGAAAATTAAATCTACCCTTTTCAACATGGTAGGAGATTGAGCTCCAACCTTAGATGGTTTCTCGTCTCTTTTCTTTCAACACTTTTGGAAGCTCATGGGCAATGAGCTCCTAGAAGTGGTCAAAGAATCCAGGGTCTCTCGGTCAATCCTCAAACGTGTGAATACTACCTTTTTTGCCCCCACTCCTAAGAAAAAGAGGACAGAAATCCGGAAGATTTCAAACCTATTTATCTTTGTAATACAATCTACAAAGTAATTTTGAAAGTCATTGCTAATAGCCTTAACAAGATCCTACTCTTTCTCATCTCAAACGAACAAGGAGCTTTTTTGGAAGGATGACAAATCTTGGATGGGATTATCATGGTGCACGAGCTTATTCACTCCATGAGCAACATTAAAAGGAAGGGGCTCTTGATAAAGTTGGGCATAGCAAAAGCCTGTAACAGAATACAATGGCATTTCTTGCGCCAAATTCTGGAGAGATTTAGGTATGGAGACAAGTAGAGAAAATGGGTGAAAACCTACTATGCGTCACCCAAATCTTCGGTTTTCATCAATGATTCCACAAAAGGCTTCTTTGGCAGCTCGAGACGGCTAAGACAAGGGGATCCTCTATCCCCTAACCATTTAATTTTCATGGCAAAAGCCTTGGTTGGATATATCAAGGACCTCAAGCATCAACAAAGGATTAAGGGGCTTCAAGCTTCACTAAATGGGGAGAAGAAAACTCATCAACAATTTGTGGACAATATCATGTTGTTTGCAACCCCTCATCTTCAAGAAGTCAAGAAAATCAGAGATGCTTAGAACATCTACAAAAATGGCTCTAGTCAAACAATGAACAAGGGTGAGTCTAAAATATTTTTCCTCAATTGTAATCAGCAAGGACAGAATTTCTTGAGTAGGCAACTTGGCATAACTAAAGTGGAGCTTACAGAAAACTACCTGGGTATCTCAATGTTCAAAGGGAAACATAAAGCCACGATGTGGAATACCTTAGTGGGTAAAATTAGAGCCAAGTTGCCGATGTAGAAAGACAAATGGCTCTCTTCGATGGGTAGAACTATTATGATCAAAGTGTTTCTTCACGTTGCACCTTATTATTGGATGTCCATTCTTCAACGACCTAAAGGTGTTATCAAATAGATTGCCTCTCTTGAGAAACTTTTAACAAGGTTCCTTAGTTAAAAATAAATTCCTCCCTGTGACTTGGGACAGGGTGCATATCCCAAGGGAAGTAGGCATGGTCAGTATTCGCAATCTAGAGTTAAGTAATAACTTATAATTGTTAAACTCATGTGGAGAGTCTATAGAGACCATGAAAAAGGGTGGAGTAAAGTCTTGTAGAGTGGGTTCCTAGATGCGGATGATCCACAAAGTATTTTTTACGAGGACAACTACCCCAAAGGTTTTGCAGTATGGAACAACAAGCTTCGAGCAAAGGACCTCACCATTTATAAAATCGTATAGAAAGCTTAAAACAGGAACCAAAGTGAACTTTTGTAATGAGACTTGGATTTAAGGCACCCCGTTATGCCAAACCCAGACTTGAAAAATATCAAAGCCCAAGCAAGGCAAAAATGGGGAACTAAGGTGAAGAACTACTAGATTGAAGAATTTCACAAGGGAACTATCATGAGAAAGTGGACAGATTTCAAAGATCTTCACCAGTCCAAAGAGGTGTTTTTGCTTAAGATAAATAAGCTACTGGCCAGTTTCAAACTTCCTATGGGGTGGGATCATAAGGGTACATGAGATTACACTGTTGCCAAGTGTTCTCCCTATCTAACACAAAAGCGGCAAAGCCCTAGACTTAAAGTGAAATGAGAAAAGATTTGGACCTTAGAAGCATGGCCCAAGGCGAAGATGTTTCTTTGGTTGGTTATGCATGTCTAATCTTTAACGAGGGAACATCTCAAAAACAAAGGTTTCACAAGGTCGAGTAGGTGTCCTCTCTGTGAAAGTGAGGAAGACGTCTATAACCATCTCCTCCTTAAGTGTTCTTTTTCAAGACAAGTTTGGAATCTCTTCATCGACAATTTCCATTGTAAGTGAGAGGGAGGTAAAGATCTGGAGAGGCAAATGGCTCCCCTGGATAGTTTGGTTGCTTTGAATGTCCTTAGAGACATCATATATGGCCCCAGCTATGATCTACTGGAGATCATGGCTTGAGAGGAATTCTAGGATTAGTATTGGTAGGAAAAGTAAGGCTCCCACCATTTGGGAAGAGCTTGAAAGAAGCTCTAAAATAATCTCCAGTTGTAGGAGCAGAAAGAATAAAGAAGCCAACCTAGGAGAGATTGGTATCCTCAAGATTTGGCCAATGTTTAGGGATTTTTTTCACAAGATGAATGGTAAAAAGAAGCATTGAGCAAAGGGGATGGGAAATGTACCCAATAGGAAAAAGCAAACTAAACCTCGATGGCGCTTTGAAACAAAATCTTGGAAAATTTGAAGCAAGGTGTCTTATCAAAAATCACAATGGCAAGGCATGATTTTTGGAGCCTCATACACTGGGAAGAATTCAAACAAACATGGCAGAAGGTGTTGGTTTACTCGTGGAATTAACCTTGGCTCACAATATGGAATTAAGAACCTCGTTGTCGAAACAAACTCCCAAATCGCCATTAATGTAGCCAAAAGTAAAACTACAACAGCGGCCTAGTTGGCCAACTATGTTATAGGCTGCAAAGAAAAAGTAATTGAAGGTAGCCATAAGGTGTTGGAGGATAATCCCCAGTATAAGATTTTGTAGAATATTGTCCAATTGGATAATAGAAAGAATGATAAGGTGAATGGGCACTATGCAACTACTTGTTAATGGTCAGGTTTGTGTGGTGTCTCTCAGAGAGTCTACATGCACAAGATGATGAGTTGGGGTAATTTCCATTTGAATTTTATGTTTAGTAAGAAGGATTCTAAAGCCACAAGAAGGATTGTTTAGGTTAGCCCCAGTCATGAGCAAAGAAAGTTGGTCATTTACCTCAATAATTATATTTATATCCCAGGAAGTAGAATGTGTTTGAGAGGCAATTGTACAAAAAAGGGCATTTGTAATCCCACTAATCTTGACAAGCTCGAGGAATGCAAAGAGGCAGTGCTTTTTATTTTCATGCCAAAGTGCAAGAGTATATACAGTGGTATTGGTGCACATACCAAATTTGATTACGCGAGGCTTCCTAACTTTAAAGTAGCAAAAGAGCTAAAGGCCATCAATGTTGTTCTCGTTTTTAGAAATCATTCTAAATGTGGAATGGTGGGTGACAATTACTACCCCAGTCATATGTGTTGTTTTTGTAAGGAAGATGGCAGGGACAGCAGACCTAGCTAGAAAGATGCTTAGTCACTCCAAAGTCAATATTAGCAACTTGTTAAAGCCAACCATTAGAGAAGCTAGGCTGAAATTGAGCTCACCCAAGTTAGAAGGCAATGTTGTTATTGTAGTGACAAGTCAATTGCAGCCCAAAACTGGAGACGTCTAAAAGCAAACATTAGGCCTTTCTACTTTGCACGGATCAGATGTGGCATCTTTCCTCATTAAGGTCAAACAAGGAATAACAAGTGTTGCATGCATCCAATCAGAAACAGTAGTCATAGTTTGCATGGCACGGATAAGAAATCTTTCCTTATCGCCCTTTTCCAATTCATCTTTAAGACAGCAATGAGAGAGTATGATGATCATTCAGCATAATAACCTTAGCACTCTTAACTCGTTCCATCATCTGAATCATAGTTCGCATAACCGTAACCGGCGAGTACTTGCCAAGAGGCAACTTTGGGTAACCGGCTGTTATTCAACAACGCTGGTTGAATAACCGGGAATAACCTACAAAGTCAAAAAATAATTAAATTTATCAAAAAAACATTAACCGCCAATAACTAGGAATAACCGAGAATAAACAACAAGGGTACTAAAAAACTGGAGATTTTTTTTTGAAGCGAGTTTGAGCGGCGGTTAACCGCCTTGGCTTTTTCTTAGTGAGTAACCGATTAATCGGCGGTTCCTCGCCAGTTATGCAATCTATGGTCTGAATTTTGGCTCTTTTAGCGTTATCAGCTGGTTATTGCCGTCAGGGAACATGGCATTCCAATTTCTTTTCAATTGGGTGATGGATTTGTGTTTTCGCCTTAATGGTGACCAAAGGCACAATCAACGCGTCTAACGTCAAAATACGCATTTGAGGCATCGAAGAGGGCGAGGTTTGGCTGAAAAAAGTGGTTCGCACTACTAGAAGGTGCATCCATCAAGATAGTAATGACAGTAACTTGGGGGTGTCTGGAAGTGAAGAGGGCGTGGAGGAACTCCATCCAAGGCGACCTATTTCTATCTGAGCTGCCATATTAAGAGCACTACTTCCTTCTTGGTGCAAAAGGGATGCTAGCAGATGAGGAGAGGCTAAGTTTGATGATGATATCTATGACGACTGTGAAAAGCCAAGCCCACTAATGAAGATGAAAATAAGTTCTGTCCATTATACCAATGGACGAAAGATGATCTCAAGCTTGAGAAGTGGTAAGAACAATAATACGAAAGTAAAAGACGCTTCTTATGAATGTGCAAAAGAAGAAAGTAAAGTATGAGGCATCAAAACTATGCTACGAGCAATAACATACATGTAAACAAGAGAAAGAACGTTAATGAGAATGAGCAAGGAAATTTTCAAGACATAGCCTTGATATCAATGAGGAATAAGAGAGCAAAATATATCCCTCAAGAAGAGCAACAAACCAGCAAGAACATCTACATAATGTTGACTTACATTCAACGGGATCTGCTTATATTATAGAGGAATTCAGAGAGGGGAGGAATACAAAAGATTGGAACTCCTTTAAAATAAAGGAATTCTCCAACGAAAAAAGAACAAGCACACCTCAGAAGCTATCAACATCTCCTTCGATACTATTATCAACATGCTTACCCAAAATGAAAAAGAGATAGATAAGCTTAATGGGGAAATCTACATCTGCATGAATAATTTGTAAGTGGTTTCACGCAAGGTGTTGAAAATTTGAAATCAAAAGTCTGAAGTTGTCCCTCTTTAACATCAATAGGGATATGAATTGCATTCAAAATCATATTCATCACTAGGTTTGCAATGTGAAAGAGGACAATAAGGACATGAAAGGAAATGGGAAGTATCTGCATAAAGGGTTAAAATTTCAGGCCTTTTCTTTACTCTCTAACACTATGGAATTGGTAGTTATAGCCTAAGCTAATGAGGGCCGCTCTCTTGGGAATGTTTGTTGTTTGTGTTTATTTTACTCTTGACGAGTTTCTTAGGGTTCTCGTTTGTTTCATCTAGTTTCTTACCTCTTGAGGCAATGTAGTCTTGACTTCTTCAATAAAAGCTTTACCATTAGCAAAAAAAAAAAAAGTGCATGCATACTTCAACTAGTTTGGAAAAACCAGCATATATCCAACAAGTGCAGTGGGTATTACAGCACTACCAAGTGGTGTTCGGTGATCTCCCTAAGGGTCCTCCACCTAATAGTGGTCAATAGCTTATCATTAAGGTGGAAAAAGGCACAAAACCCATTATGGTACAATAATTTCTCAACAAGGGCCATATAGTGCCAAGCAAGAGCCCAGTTTTTGCACTAGTGAATTGAATAAGAAGAAAGATGGTTCTTCTATTATGTGCATTGGCTATCATGCCTTAAATAAGAAGACTATAAAGAACCAATTTCCCACTCCTAGATTGGATGACTTGATTGATAAGTTGCCCAAAGCAACTATTTTCCCTAAAGTTGATTTGAGATCCAACTACAATCACATAAGGATAAGCATTGAGTATACAGGGCAAGCAAATACATGAAGATTGTTTCAATCATGTTCCATCACTCAGATTGGCCCTATGATGGAAGCATGCCGAAATTGGCACTTTATGCAAGTGACGATTTCGGAATCACCACTTTGTGTAGAAGATGATTTTGCAACCGCCACTCTGCAGAAACTAGCGGTTTCTCTCGTGTGGTAAAAATGTATAGAGTTACTACCCATATTGATCAAACATGACGTGTAGCCTTGTTTCCAAAGCAAAGGGAGCTCAAGCGGCATGAGAGAAGGTCAATATCAACACCAAGATTTAAATTTAGTTTTAGAAGGGGAAACGAAGAACTGTCTCCATAGAACCAAGCAAGAGAGGTGAATCAAGCAAGTGGAGAGCGTAACTCTAGAATAGAGCAAAGCTTAAGAGGAGCTAAGAGAAGCTCAGAGTGTGTAAGTATAGAGCTAGAGCCCTGTTGAGAAGGTTGTGGTTATTGTATTCTAGTCCTTGGACTGAGAGTGCCTTCATAGTGTGGGGAAAGGGTAGAGTGGGAGATGTGTGTGTAATCTTTGTAACAAAACATCAATAAAGAATCTTTGTTTCTAGCCTAAGTCTTGTGTCCTTAAGAGAGTGAGAATAGAGAAAAACCATTAGGGAGTAAGGCAGTGATTCACCTAGCCCCCTCAATTCCTTATGCACCATAGCTGTATGAAGAAGATTTGGATTTCTAAGATGCATAGGCAGCATGCAAGAATCCAACCAACATGGATAGAACTCCACGGCTCAAATATTTCTTGCAGGATGGTTTGTTGTTCAAAGGACAACAGTTGTGTAAAACTCAAGGTTCAATGAAGAAGAATTTGTTGAAAGAAAAGCATTACATGATTGATATCAAATTTATTATCCAAACCATAACACATCCCTTCAATGAATTCCAAACTTCCTTTATATACTCACCCTTTTAAGTGATGAGAAAAGAGTTAAGTACATAAAGGTCGGTTAGCTTTTAAAACCCACTTAAAGGCACTTTATATGTCACAAAAAGGCCCTCCTCAATGTAAAAATAGAACAACTTAAGTGACCCCTTCACTTTTACCATTCAAATAGGGTAGTGCGTGTTTCATTTTTCTCTTTCTTTCCCATAGCCTAGGGGAAACACCAAAAATAGGGTAAGGGACATGTCCAAAGCCCTTAGGCCAAAAAAGGGGACATTACAATCCTCCCTACCCAAAATTGCTTGTACTCAAGCAATTGCAAGATCCAAAGAGGTGTCCCAACACATCTCAAAATGCAAACTCCCCCTATGATGGCTTTCCATGGAAGAGAAGTTTCAATCTGAATCTTATTACTGTTGTAACTATGTTTTGAGGGCTGCCCCCAAGCTTTGAAAGTGCTACCACATCCTTCTAAAGGCCTCTCTTGTCCCCACATAAGGCTGCCATGAATGTATACGATGCTGTTAAGGGGCCACCAGCCCTTAGCATCCTCCCAACAAGCTCTCTGACTGCAATCTTTTCCAAACAACATGCTGCCCAATGAGTAGGCTGCCCTGTGTAACTCATAACAGCTGTTACTATGTCTCATTTCAGGCCCCAAACTCTTTAAAACAATCCTCCAAAAGGTTCTTTTCTATGGTGAAGCCTTGAACACTTGTTCCTTCATCCAAGAAGGAATCACCTTACCAAAAAGAATGTACATGCTGATATGGGGGTTGTGGTCATGATGTACCGTCATGCAATCGCTCCAAAACATCAACCCCTTCATTACTAGGTTGACTTTTAATGAGCCATCCAAAAACATATCTTCAATGGACGTTGTCATGCACTCACAAGGTGTGCTAGATGGCCTAGAGCTGTCAAAAGAAATACAACTGAAAAGTGACACCTTGCTATCCCATACACCAAAGTCTATCTGAATTCCCCTTATAGAGTGCCTACTATCTTGGCAAACATCCAACAACTTCTTGGGGCCTCCCTTATACCATGGCAAACCTATCCAATTTTGCAAAAAGGGAACAATAATGAACTTCATTGGAAACATACCTTGGAAAGAGGTATTATAGAGATACAAACTGCCTAGTATGGACGACCTTGTGTGTGTCATGTGTTCTCCCATTGGCTTCCCCTTATCAACATTTTCATGCATAGATGGAACACCATGTGAGTCTAACAAAAGCTCAATTTCATCAATGCAAAAGTGCTGCACCTTACTTGTGTTCTTCCACCTTTTGTTATGCAAGATGTGCCCCCAATCATGAGCATTTCCAGAGCTTGTTAAGGGCTGTAACAAGTCAAAAAAAATCATAATTCGTGACCTTATGATACCGCTGTGCTTGCATCATCAACTCAGAATTTTCTAAGTGGCGAAATTCAGACTTGGTTTGTGTACTACTACTTCCCACTTTGGCCTGTAGCATGCTCCAAATTTCAACTTTGTTGACCCCAATAGGGGGCTGGGATTTTTTTACCAACTCAGAAATTTTTGAATGTAAAAAACTAGACACTGCACTTGTATTTTCAGACCCTTTCCTTGGCTGTAGTATGTCAACAACATTGTATTGTATGATAGTAATTGGCAGCGAATTTGAACACACACATTTAGAACTTACTGAGCAAGAATGAGACCAAAATTTCTTCAAAAAATCACATTTCCCTCCACTGTCCATACTTTGGGCCTTTGCCCCATCCAAGAGGGGTCTCAACCCCATATCCATACTCTCAGAGTTACCCTTACAACTCAGTATAGGGTGTTGCACAAAGCAATCTAGGGGCTGCTCAAGCAACCACGATTTCCTATTCTCCTTCCCAATCAATATGCAACAATTTTCAGAACCAACAATGCTTGTCAAACCCAAAGTTGGGTGGGTTCTACAATGCCCCAATGGCTGCTCATGCACGAAAATCATAGCCCCCTTTGCGTTCCTCATAGCCATTGCAATTGGTTTCCTTAGTGATCCTACACAAGGAACAAACACATTAGTAAAAACCAAGGTGTTTAGTAACACCATTTTGATCATCTTATTAAGCTCTATGATCACAAAGTGCATCCCTTCTTGATGCCTTGATTCTTCTTTACAACTCCCCCTCATTCGGAATTCAAAAGATATGTTCATGTTGCTCTTTTCATGGCTGTAGCCACTTCCTTTCGCCTTCCTTCCCTTTAGTGGCTGGAAATCCACTTATATATCCTTAAACCACCTTCATGGTTTTAGGGTCTAAGGGTACCCCTTCCTAGGACCAAGACATACCATGTGAACAAAAAATCATGAGAGAAACAAATTGAAAATGCAAAAGACAGCAGTCACTATGATCATGGGACCATGATAACCCTTGCCTACTCCTTTTTTTATGTTAGCCCTAAACATGCTAGCATCACCATGTTGATAGAGCTCATCTGAATCCCATATCCATGAAGGGTATTTGTCATGTTCTTTCCTTGAACTTACATGGAAGACGACTTCTTCTCCTTGAGTGTCCCTTACCTCCACCTCAATGATAACACAAGCTTTGTAACCAAGGTAATGAGAGAACCAATCACAAAGAGAAAACATTGAATGCTTACCAAGTTGACAACTCAATTGTTTCTTCATCAAGAAATATGATTTTTCTTTCTTTATATGCAAGGTGCATCCTTCTTCTTTCCTTCTTGGCATCACTCCCTCAATGAGCTCTTTTACTATGTCCCTCCTTGTTAGGACATGAGCTTCCTTAGCAAGTTTCCTCCAAGCTTCCTCTTGCAATCTAAATTTAGACAAGGAAAATGATGCATGAAAAGGAGCAATATAAAAACTTTCTTTCTTGGCATACCTTTCTATTATGATGTCCTTGTTTATGCTTCCTTCTTGACACTTTGTTGGCTCATGAAGTTGTGGAACAACTTCTCTTTGTTTCACCCTTGGAAATTCTGTTTTTTCTGTTACTTCCCCCTAAGTGTCAACTATTTGCAACTCCATCAATTGCTCCATAGTTTGTTGTAACTCCTTACTTGGCTGCCCTTGAATTTCTAGTTCTTGTGGCTTAAAACTTCAATCATTGGCTGCCCTTTACTAAGCTGAAAATTAGTTCTTGGTCGCTCCAAAACTTCTGATTTTGGTTGCTTCAATGGCTGCCCTTCATGTAAGTAAAAATCCCTCTCAGGTACCCTCATGGTTTCTGATTTTGGAGGCTCCATCTTCTTTTTATCAAATTGTTTAATAAGCTTCTCGCCTAGTTCCTCGTATGTTTTAATGAGGTCATGTCCTTGTGTCCTCCACCCAAGATGCCACCAATCATGGGCATCTCCTTCCAAGTGTCGTATGACAAATTTTAAAGCCTTTTTTTCACCTATAGGCCTCAAATCAAGGTACTCGTTGACCTTCTCCATCCATGCTCTAACTGAAGTACTTGGGTCCCCATCAAAGGTAGGGAGAACGATCCTTCCCAAGTCATCATGCACAACCACTTGCCTATGGTGCCTATTTCCCCGTTTCCAAGCTACAAACTTATGGAAGCTTATTGTCCTTTTGACTCAGGGTGTGTATTCCAAGTATTCATCATAATATTCCATCGATTTCCAACTAATAAAAGGTTGTTTCTCTTCCATTTCAAGGGGCTGTTCCCCTTTAATGCCCTTCACTGATTGAAGAAATGTGGCCATAGTTTCCATCAACCGCTCTTGGGCTTAAGTAAGCCTCTCAAACCTAGCATTGTCCATATCCCTTTTTGACAATAATCTTCCCATCCCACAAATGGCCAAGAAATTGGCTCTGATACCACTGTAATTTCACCAAATGGAACAATTTAATGATATTGGGGTTTTTCTTGAAACCCTAGCAGCCAAGCACCCAAAACAGACAAACTTTAAACAAGCTGGAAATAAGTAATTCAAACACTAGCCATCAAATGTGTCATCATAAGAGTATTTATCTGGGGCACAAATAATACTTTCTCCATTAAATCCACACACAACTCCAGAACTGATATACCACAAAAAACTACTCAAAATCCTCCTTTATCCATCCAACAATTAGCTAAAAATTAGGAATTCTTGAAATGATCATTTCACGAATTATTCTTGACCAAACCCTTGTCGAATTAAACTCCAAATCTGAAATGTTATGATCATTTGTAGTTGAATGGCCCCATAACAAATATGTCAAAATTATACAAATAATATCTGAATACATGAATGGTAATATTGGCCTCAATTGGCCCCTCAAAATGCGCAAATAATTCCCCAAAGGGAATCACCCCACTGCTGGAATATCAACTTATAAATATGTTTTTTTATCTGCTCTTTTCCCTTCACACACAACTGGAAATTAATATAAAATATAATATTAATTTTCAGAATGAATAGATGGTAATATAGGCTTATGGAAACCTTTCAAACACCCCACCAAGCTTCCCGCTGAAGTCGCCCAGCTGCCCTAACCAATCACTGTTGTAATTAATGGTTTTCTGCTCTTCTAGAGCCTTATCCACAGCCCTAAGCCTGCGCTGTCAATCTTTACCCTGTTCGCTGCCCTCACATACTATTAGCAGCCCTTAAGTGTACTTCGTTGCCCCCTTGTTGGGGCTTCAAACCCTCAAACTTGCCTCCCATGCTCCACAAACCCTAGGCACTGCCCTAGGTGCCTTCAAGACTAGAAATTGGAGCTCAATTTGCAAAACCAAACAAATAGAAATCAATGCAATCCCCTAGGTGAGGATGCCCTAGTAGAAAAAAGGGTTTTCATCCTTGCTCTATTCCAAGCTTTACATAGTTGGTCAAGCATTGCATGCTTAATATCAAATTTATTATCCAAAACATAACACATCCCTTCAATGAATTCCAAACTTCTTTTATATACTCACCCTTTTAAGTTATGAGAGAAGAGTAAAGTACATAAAGGTCGGTTAGCTTTTAAAACCCACTTAAAGGCACATTATGTCCTTTAAGTCACAAAGGGGCCCTCCTCAAGGTAGAGATAGAACAATGTAAATGACCCCTTCACTTTTACCTTTCAAAGAGGGTAGTATGTGTTTCCTTTTTCTCTTTCTTTCTCATAGCCTAGGGGAAACACAAAAAAAGCCTAGGGGACATGTCCAAAGCCCTTAGGCCAAAAAGGGGGGCATTACAATCACAAATACTTGTTTATTGAAAAAGGGAAAAATACAGATTATTCGAGTATCCACACAAATCTTCCATCTCTTCTTCCAATCAATCTGGTCCCACAAAGAATTCCTTCTCCTAGCTTGCAGAAAATTTATTTCTAATGTGTTTCCACAGAGTTATTTTCTTAATTTTTAACAAGCTTGAGAAAGCCTACATAGAATCACCCAAATGGACCAAAGTCACACCGTGTCCTTCACAATCCCACTTGCCACCATCACTTATCATTAATGAGCTCTACGACTTAACCATCACTCCACATGGGTGCACCATGTTGTCCTTGATTTTTGAAATATAGGATCGCCACTTTAGATCAGTTTCCCGTGCCTTCTTATGAAATAAATGGCTCTATGTTCTTTTTGTCGGCCACTGTGAATCAATTTTAATTTTAACTACTTTGATTTAAGTTGCTGATGTGATCGTTGTGATTTTAATGGTCTCGATTGCAACACCAACAACACTGTGGCTTTTCCATATTCATGACCTCAGCAACCTTTAATTTATGTTATGACAAGGTCCACAAGGATATCCACAATGTAATGTCACCTCTGGCTTTAACTTTGTCTACAATCTCTTTCATTTCACCTTTGCTTTATTTAGACCAATCACAATGTTACACGTGGCAACCTCCCCATTGGTTCGCACCGACAAAGTCCACAAGTTCCACAAGATTGCTTTTGGTCTCAGTCATTCTTGCAGACACGTGATTTTATAAAATCACACTTTGTTATCGCATGCGTCCACTTTTTCCTTGTGAAGTAAACCAAGTGGCCATGATTAAACCATAAAAATAAAAAAAACAGCCAACTCACATTAATATAAAAGTGACCCAAAACATTATGTGTGGTCGCATTTCATTTTAAAATTAAAATTATGATCCCAAATCACAATACACATGGCCCTTTATCTAAAAAATGTGAAAAATATAAAGCCCTAAAGTCATTTTGTAAAAAAAAGCGACCACTCAAAATGCACCATGTGGCTGCTCTTGATAGGGCATGGGTTCACGGGATCATTGGCTAGTCTATGTGATAAATGGCATCCGATATATGCCACAGACCCATTGGATTATAAAAACCAATGTAAACTTCCAACTGGTCCACCAGGGTTCACTAGGTCACACAATCCACAGGGTCCACGAGACATAGGAATATAAAGGTATCCCAAGCATTGTTAAAAAAGGTATCCCCTTGGGACTTAGATAAAGGTAGCCACGGGGAATGAAAATTTAATAAAGGAGCCATGAATATAAAATGAACTTAAGGGAAATATAAAGATGGTCACTATCTAAATTGGACCATGAAAGCATTGTGACCAAGACATTGACCAGATTTTCAAAATTAAGTAAAGGATCCCTGCTTATGAGGAAATGGGGCATGTTGGCCACAACAGAATATAGAGTTTGGCAACATGCTAAAGGCAGAAGTCAGTATTCAAGTTTGTATCAATCTCTATGAATTTTGGAGAGGCCATCAGAAGAGATAAGCATGGATTTCGTTCTTGGGCTGCCATGAACTCAAAGAGGTATAATTCCAATTTTTTGTTGTTGATAGATTTTCTAAGATGGCAAACTACATAGCATGTATGAAGACAAGTGATACCACCCATGTTGGGGCATGTTGGCCACAACAGAATATAGAGTTTGGCAACATGCTAAAGGCAGAAGTCAGTATTCAAGTTTGTATCAATCTCTATGAATTCTGGAGAGGCCATGGGAAGAGATAAGCATGGATTTCGTTCTTGGGCTGCCATGAACTCAAAGAGGTAATGATTCCAATTTTTAGTTGTTGATAGATTTTCTAAGATGGCAAACTACATCACATGTATGAAGGCAAGTGATACCACACATGTTGCAAATTTGTTTTTCTAGTAAGACTACAGGAAGCATAGTATCAGATATAGCCACAACATTTGGTGGGCACTTTTAGAGGAGTTTGTGGAGGACATTAAGCAAAAGGACTTCAATTCAGCCCATCATCCTCAAACAAATGGTGAAACAGAAGTGGTGAATAGAAGTATTGGTAACTTGTTGAGATGCTAGACAAGCCGAAACAGTGGGATATGACAATGTCACAACCTGAGTTTGTATACAACTCAGTAATCAGAAGTACAGCAATGAGTCCTTTTCAAATTGTGTATGGTTGCAGCCCTAGAGGCATTTGTGAGTTGACAAGTACAGCTGATATGAGCAGAAGAAGTGTTGAAGGAGAGTATTATGCAACAAGTATGCTTGATAGGCATAGAGAGGTGAAGAGAAGGTTGGAAAAGTGTAGCATAAAGTACAAGCAACATGCTGATCCAATAAGAAGAGAGAGATTTCCAAGTAGATGACTTGGTTTTGGTTCATTTGCTTAAGGAGAGGTTCACCAAAGGAACATATAACAAGCTCAAATGGAGTAAGATTGGATCTTGAAGAGATTTAAGGAAATTTTCAGCAAATGCATATGAAATATTGCGACATGATGGGATTGAATATCACCTATCTTGAAAGTAGCGTATTTATACCCTTACTATGAGGGACAATACATTGATGAAGGAATAAGTTCAAATTCTTCAATTGTGGATTGGACACAGAAGTTACCTGAGAAGGTAAGGTAAGAAGTTGAGGCAGTATTAAATATATGAGTTAGGGAGAAGATGAGGTAGTGAGTATACGAAATATTTGATCAAGTGGAAGAACAAAGCAGCTAAGGAAGCAACTTCGATGAGTGCATCCCATGTTTTCAAATACAGAACCATTGAAGAGCTCACAAAAGGATCATGAGCATGAGCTCATGGACAAGTTCATTTAACCTAGGTGTTTGATGCACGAGCATCCGTGTTCACGAACAATCTTGCATCAACCAAAAACACAGGATTGGGTTCTTGTGTGCGTGTGTTTGCATTTGTGCAACTTGTAAGCATTTGATGTAATGTTGCGTGCGTAAAAGGAGATGAACAACAATCCCGAGAACATCGTTAGGAAATCAGCATGCCCAAGAAGTGATGAAGGAATGGTTACAGTTATCTCCCATAGGTCAAATGACCACTTTTTGGGATAGTGATGAAACCATCGCTTAACGCAGGCAGCAATTTCAAAACCGCCATTCTCCAAGGACTGGCGGTTTCACCTGCATTGAAAGCATGGGTAACGTAATTGCCCAAAACTGAAAAACATGAACATGTGGACTGTTTTCCAAGGCAAAGGAAGCTCAAAGAGGTTTGCAAGATGTCAATGTCAAGAAAGCATGATTTGGATCAGTTTTGGAACACGAGTTGGGAGGCGATTGGAGAGCCAAGTTCTTGGAGCAAAGAGAGTTCTAACTCTAGGAGAGCACAGTTTAAAGAAAACTTAGTTTAGCTCAACTAGAGACAGAGAGAGAGACTCAAGAGCCTACAAGTGTGGTGTATGTTCATGAGAGTCAGTCCATTAGACAAAGCATATTGTCTTCTTCATGGTTAGTAGGGGAAAGGGTGTGTGTGTGTGTATGAGTGAACCTCTATAATATTGTATGTTTCTTCAATAAAGAGAGAGCTTGGATTTCCATTTTGAGCTCTGGTGTCTGTGTGTGTGTCCATTTGAGAGTGAGTACAGGTCCTGGTTGGGGAATTTGGCAGCCATTCATTTGGCCACCTCATTCCCATCAGCATCAATTGTGTTTATTTTCTTTGCTTCAGTTTATTACTTTCATAACACATTAAGTTTCTGAAATTTAGTGTGTTGTCCACCAGATTGCCTATCAAATAAAGATCAATGACTGCCCATTATAGAGCATAAATGGGAAATATTGATTATCTTTATCCAAAAAACAATGGTAGTTGATTGAGTAATTATGATGCTAGAGAAGAGGTTAGACTGTTTTGGATCTCTTCCTTCATTCCAAAGACTGTAGTCAGAAGTAGAACCAGCTCCAAGACATATCATAAATGTCTAGACTACCCAATGCAGTGGGGCCTGATTCTTTGGTACGTGGGATTTCCTGATCAGGTAAATACAAAGTCAGAGGAAGATACGCTACTCATACATCATAATAACAAAATTTGCTGACTTGTTAAAAGAGCCAAACTTGGAATTCAGCTGAGAGCCTTTGCCACCAACTCTATAAGACTACTTACAGATGGAAATGTTGTCAAATAACAATGAAGACTGCTGGAATTGGAAGACTGAAAATTCAGTATGCCCTAAGTGGTATAGCATCAGAGAAATTACCAATATTTTCAAGAAAAACATGGGAATCAAGGAAGTGTGGTATAAATTCAGAATTCATTTTGAGGAGATAAGAAGGGTTAGAACTTAGAAGTGTTTACACAAAACAAAGAGTCCAACAAAAACAAATCCAAGAACGAGCATAGTAAATTGCATTGGCTACCTCCTCCTAAGGGGACTTCTAAAATCAACTTTGATGGGGAAGCAAGAAAAAATTCAGGCTTAGTAGGAGCGGTAGGCACATGTAGAGATGATCAAGAACACATTGTTTTAATCTAAGCTCAAGACAATGGAGTTGCATCCAATAGCAAGGCAGAGATTCTATGCTTTCTTAGGGGGCTGAAGCAAGCAAAGCAGCAAGGCATTTTGGATTTGCAAATAA
Source organism: Torreya grandis (assembly GCA_037957365.1). NCBI lineage: Eukaryota > Viridiplantae > Streptophyta > Pinopsida > Cupressales > Taxaceae > Torreya > Torreya grandis. The sequence continues at coordinate 1,826,374 of JARHVA010001181.1, forward strand.
CAGGGGCCTTCAGATTGTGGTAGAGGCTATCGAAAAAATTACATTAAAGACTGGCACTTAAAAAGCCATTCCTAAGGAAGTAACCACTCTTCTAGACCTTACAAGACTGTCAATCTTAAATCATGCATACAGAGAAATGAATAGGCTTTAGACAAAGCAGCCAAACTTGGAATTCAGCTCAAAGAAAAAATTGGTGTTCGATGCATTGAATGCAGTGATGCTAAGGAAAAGGACCAGAGAGAGGTCTTGATCCAGGCTGTAGAAGATAGGAAAATCATATCCACTAATCCAAATGAAAAGCAAGATTGACTTTTTGTGGGAGGATGAGTGGGCAGCAGGCAAAAATAGATTGAAATGTCATGCACACCGTCAGATTAGTCATATGATGAGAAGATATTTCCAAAGGCTCTAATTTTGTATTCAAGGATTCCAAGAAGGGATGGGGGCATTAGGGAAAAGGCCTCCTGCCATTCATCCATCACCACCTCACACATGACAATTCTCAAGTTCTGTGGCTAATATCTCATGCCCCTCTGCTCTATTGATTAGAGTCACACCTACAGGTAAAAATCAAACTCAATTTCGTCCCAGTCAGAGGACCGTTCATATGATCCTTATGTCGTGATTAGCAATGATGCTGGCAAGTCCCTTCAGATTATTGGGGATGATGAATATGCACTAGATTCAACACTAATGTTGCAAAACGAGTAGAAACTACGTACTTTGACAATAATAAGTATTTCAGACCAATTATATGAATGATTGGATTAAACATTCTTTTTTAAACCAAATTTGCTTATATCGATTGGGAAAGTTAGAAAGCATTTTATATGGACATATGGACACATGGATACATGCACAAAGAATAGATGTATCCATAGATGTCTCAGTACAATGCTTCTAATAAAATCCTGAAACATCTATTCTTTGTGTATCCATATGTCGTGGATATATGATACATCTATTCTTTGTGCATTCATCCATATAAGAAAGCATTTTATATTGTACTGAGACATATGGATACATCTATTCTTTGTGCAGTCATCCAAATGTCGTGATTAGCAATGATGCTGGCAAGTCCCTTCAGGTTGTTGGGGATGATGAATATGCACTAGATTCAACATTAATGTTACAAAACGAGTAGAAACTATGTACTTTGACAATAATAAGTATTGCAGACCAATTATATAAATGATTGGATTAAAAATTCTTCTTTAAACCAAATTTGCTTATATCGATTGGGAAAGTTGGAAAGCATTTTATATTAGAACTGTCCAACTGCAGTACCTCTATAATCAAATGCTAAAGTCAGAGAAAGTTCAGATAAGCACCTCCCCACTAGCCCTACCGTTTGACCAAACAATTGGAATCTCCAGCAACCTTTCAAAAAGCTGCAATAAATGAAATAAGAAAATGAAATTCATCATAGTAATCTTAAAACATTATTCATGGAACAGTTAATTTCAAAATACAAAACTTATCCTTCACAAGTAGAAAAGACTTTGGCCATCACTGAGAACACTAGCAAACATTAAAAACAAAGCCAGCTATGTATACTAGATCATCATTCCCATCAATATTAGATTGAACATTACAAGCAGTGTTACATGGTACATGCACGTAGGATAATAAGAAACTAGCAACTAACCGGAGCAAAGAGATCCCTCGCTTTTATGTTGACCTGCCACTTTTGTTGCCGGAAATCAACAAATGTATTTACAAACAACTTCCCTCCATCCTTTGATGGGGAACCAGTACGCCATTCCTTTGGCCTCCCACTTAGATGCAAATCTATCTGTTCATATCTATTTTGAAATTTTAAGTGTCCATTGATATTCTCCATTACCCTATATAAAAAGTATACTAAGACATAAATACCCAAACTCGCTGAATTAATAAACCATTAGTCTTACGAAGCACCTAGAGAAAATTTATATCTTATAGAGGCACAAAACAAAGATGAAACTGATCTCTTAATCAAGTAAATAAGGAAATATTAGCAATTACTTTTTTTAAGAACTGTGTAGAAATTGTACCAAACCTTCAAAAAAAAAGCCACATCACAACCTAGGGGATAAATCAACTGAGATGTATGTCCCAATTTCTAGATTGTAAATAATTAATAATATTATTTAAGTTGGGCCTGATCATTTCTAATCTTTTGGGCAACTTAATAATATTATTATTATTAAAATAAAAAAGTATTCTTAAATACTTTAAAGTAAACTTGTTAATATGACTAAGTGGCCAAAAGGTAACGTCGACAACTTATGTTTTATTATTAAAATAAAGTAGAGTGGAAAAAGGTATAAAAGAGGGTGGAGAGGTCTATTTTTGGCATCTATCTATCATCTATCAATTAATTCATTTGATGCTAAGCACGTTTGCTCACACAATCAGCTCTTGGCATGGAACCCCTCATTGGCTTCAAGTATTCGAGGATGGAAACCCTTAATACTCAACTGGTGATCTTATTCAGAGATCACGCTTGGACGGAGATCAGTTGGACAGCCCTAGTAGGTGGGTGAATCAGTTGGACAGCTTCGGAAAGTGACAAATCAGCGTTGGCTGCCCTTAGGAGTTGGACGAATCAGTTTGGGAGCTTGGGTGCAGCTGTTTGGAGGGTTCATTGATGTCGACGCAGCCATAGGGCAGTGTTTGGGAGCTGCCCACAGCTCAAAGAAGCCTTTGGGAGTGAGACGACTTAACTAGAGGGGTCAAATATTGGACTCGATACTGTTCGAGGGTTAAAATATTATTGTTTTTCACTCATATTATCAGCTGTGTTTAATTCTATTTTTTAGGCTTGCATTTGGCCTAAAAATTAGATTTGATGTTCAAGGGTATCACCCCAAAATTAATACTGAATTTACATACTTTTATGAGGGTTTTCTAAGTGATTTGGAATTTTTTGTCATGCATAATCTGCACTTTTAGAATTCTGTTATTTTTCTGAGTTAGGGTTTCAAACAAAAATTCAGAATTGGTGTTTCATTCTTTAGGATAGCTGCGAATTCCAGAATTGCATTATTTGGCCTTAAGTTGGACATTTCAGATGACCACACATTGCAAAGGCTGTTTATAATCATATACAAAACCACTTTTGATATGTCAAGGACGGTGCTTTTCATGCACAGAAACAGCCAAACTTTTGTTGAACAATCGCAATTGGATCTACTAGTAAAACATCTAAGCTATTGCTGCACATGACTGATTTATGATTGACTTAGCAAATAAATGCACAACATTTTTTCACAAAGCAAGAAACGAAATCCAAGAAACTACTGGAAGAAATAAGAAAGCGGAAAAGGGTGTTTCAAAAAAAAAAAAGCTATACTGGACCTATTACAGCCTCAAACCTTCTCAGTGCATGAATAAAGAAAACCACACAAGAGACTAATACGTATATGATGATTGAGAACAGTATCAGTGAGTCCATTAGCAAAAGGTAATCACGGTAAACCTTAAAATGCATAATGAGAAAGAAAGAAGGAAATTATACTAAATGGAACACTGAGCATAAAAAGCAGCAATGACAGCATCGGCGCTGCCATAATCAATTATTAGCTAACATTAAACAAATAGCTAGTAAACATAAGGATTGCCATCCCAATAACAAAATACTCTACTTAATTTCAAAATAAGTACATGGTTTACAGGTAGAATTTGAGGAGGTACATATGAAGAAATGTGCATGTTCATTATATCTTTTCATTAAATATTCCACTTAACATGTAGTAATTGATTTTAAGGAATTATAATCAAATCCAATATTCTATGAATCATTAAGATATTCCTTCAAACATATTGCCCCCATTCTCCATCATGCTCAAGGGTTTGGGAATCGATTTTGGGTGTCAATGTTCCATTCAAATCTTTTACCATGCAATGCAACATGTTTTGGTCCATCAATATTTGGTGATATCAGTTTGGAACTATTTTTATCCAAATCATTAAAATTTTGACATAATTGTTCTTGCTAATTAAATATTCCACACTAAGGAATATGAAATGAGAGACCATATGTTCTTAGTTTGTATCTAGGTCCAATATGTGTCATTTTAGAAGTGTATCAAGACATAACAGCGCATTCACAGGTGGTTCAATGATCTCTTGTTGTGAACGAATTGGAAGTGATTTGGTGTCAGCTAATAGACATCTGCATCCAAAACTTTATGTAAATGTCCATTTTCCAATATATCAACGATCTGTTACATAACATAAAGAATTGTTTGGTTCTTGAAGTTTCTTTGTTGTCAATCTTCTATCCTGTATCATGCTATTTTACAAGTATATCAAGACATAACGGCAAATTCATATGTGGTTCAATGATATTTTGTTGTGAAAGAATTGGAAGTGACTTGGAGTCGGCTAATAAACATCTCCATCCAAAACTTTATGTAAATATTCATTTTCCAATATATCAAAGATTAGTTGCATAACATAAAGAATTGTTTATTTCTTGAAGTTTCTTTGTTGTCAATCTTCTATCTTGTATCCGTCACCATGTGTTTCATACTTACAAAACAGTTTTAAAAAATTGTTAGTCAAGTACTTTGTTCAATGATGTGATCCATTAAATAAAAACACATTTTTTCCAACACATAACCACCTTCTAGATTCCCACTAATGGGAAGAACAAGACTAAGTGAAAAAGAGCCTAAGTCCATCCCTAAACTAAGATTGTTAAGCTCAAATTTGATGGCACCCCCAATGCCAACCCAGGGATCTCTTAGAAAGCACAATGGATGCGTCTTATGAGAGAACATTTATCTTCCTTTAGGATGTTTTTGGTTATCACTTATGTTTCTCCAAGTTCTCAATACAAGGGAACATGTTAACAATATGTAATATCCCAAATTGGAATATTATATGTTAATTTATATTTCTCGAAATTCCTTTTTAAAATTCAAAATAATAATATTCAATGAATATAGAATTATGTTCTTATTAACAAGATAATAAATTTATATAACAAATAATGTTGTATAATGATCAAATGTGCAATGCAAAATTCTGGTAATAAATATTCTAATAGAGAACTCTCAAAGGGTTTCGTCCTTGAGGGGTTGATATCAAGGGGTTTTGTCCTTGTATCTAATATGAGGGGTTTCGTCCCCAATTATAAAAGAAGAGGCTGCTGCCTAAACTTCAAATAAGGGAATGAATGTCAAATCTCAATACATATCCTTTTCCTTCACCAAGTTCTTATAAATACCCTTCATAGCTTTGCATCAAATGATGTCTCCTTTCCAATGTGATGTCTTTTCATCAAATGGGACGACTTGCATTAATATAACTTCTATTCCTTGCATTAAATGTAGCGCTCCTTCCCATTTGGACAATTTATTTAATTTAGTTGTTATAGTTAATTTAATTGATGTTGGTTTAGGCGATTCCATTGGTGTTTATTTACATTAATGCAGTTCATGTTTATAGTCTCCTTTGTATTTGGCGATATTACAGAACTCCCTTCTTCAAATTGCTTGTCCTCAAACAATTTTAAACCCGATAATACACTTCACAACAAACTATAATCTGCTCCAAGCTTAGATGTTTCTTTCCCCATCCTTGTAGAACCGATTGCATTATTATTAGTTCTCTTGCAAGGGATTATTACAACCATTATTTTTCGGATCCCACAGCCTTCTGCCATTATAACCATTGTTGTAATTATTAATGAGCTCTTGGCTGAACATAAGGATCCTGGGACCTTTACGTACTCCAAATTGATCATTTCTTGCGCTGCTAATGACTTGTTCAAGGTCATTTGTTACCAAATCTGCCCTTACAATCTCCATTAATGACTCACCTCCACTGTCCATGAAGACAAATCTTGTCTCTGTGCTATTATGGAGACCAAGCAATGGTTCATCTTTGATAAACTATTCATACCTGTTTTCATTGCGATAATATGATGAATTTATGGTTGTCATAAGATGATTCCAGCGTTTATTTGGTTATTAAAGTTCAAGAACCACTCTAACTCGGGCTCAAATAATTTTTTTGAGTGATGTTGTTGGGATGTTTTTCAACACTAAATAGTTCACTTCCACCAATTGCTACTGCAACTCAAGGTTGTTGCCTAAATCATTGTCAACCATCCAAATTTTATGCTCCTTCGGTAGCTGCTCTGTGATGACTTGCTTGACCGAATTTGGTTGCCATTCATCTTCTTCTGGTACACATTTCTCATATAAACAACAAAAATCTATGAATGTCAATACATCCATTATCATAGGATCAAGATTCAAATATTTATTGTGACATGCATTAATATCATTGAAAATCAACTCGGTCTCATCTTCTTCCTTTATTGGTTCCTCTCATTGAAGGAATGTGGGCATGGTTGGGCATACATACGTCCTTGATGGGAGTCCTTCATGACTGTTATTAAATGTATAACCTTGTTGTGCTTGCGATGATCTTCCCTCTGCATTAGAATTATGAGTTAGCGAGTTATTCAACTACTAAATTTGTTGAACTAATTGTGACATCAATGTATATACTTGAATTTGCCCTAGGTCCCCCCAATCAAACTGTGCATCATTTGTGTTGTTTATGTTGACCTTATGATTTGAATGCATAAAGCTCATCAAAACCATCAGGCTAGCAGGATGAAAAGCTTTGATACCATTGTAATATCCCAAATTGGAATATTATACATTAATTTGGATTTCTCGAAATTCCTTTTTAAAGTTCAACATAATAATATTCAATGAATATAGAATTATGTTCTTATTAACAAGATAATAAATTATATAACAAATAATGTTGTCTAATGATCAAATATGCAATGCAAAAATATGGTTATAAGTATTCTAATAGAGAACTCTCAAAGGGTTTCGTCCTTGAAGGGTTTCGTCCTTGTATCTTATAAATGAGGGGTTTCGTCCCTAATTATAAAAGAAGACGTTGTTGTCTAAGCTTTAGATAAGGGAATGAATGTCAAAACTCAATATATATCATTTTCCAATGGTGATTTATTTACATTAATGCATTTCATGTTTATGGTCTCTTTGTATTTGGGGATATTACACAATATGGCAAAAAAATCAAGGATTATGGGAGCGACATGGAACAAATGGACCGAAAATTATACGTACATGTGTGCGCTCACACACACACATCCAAGAAAAATATTGATGTTGTCAAAGATGGGGTGTCAAATGAATGACCTTTTCCTTGCAACGAGTTGTTGAACACACTTTCTACTGAGAGGGGGGTGAATTAGTAGATCAGCTAAAACCTAGTTCTTAAAACTTTTAAACAAGATACTTAAAGTACATGTAAAGTAAAGAACAAAAACAAAGATTATACACACACATAAGAATGCTCAACACCTGATTTTTACATGGAAACCCAAAGGGAAAAACCCAGTGAAAAATAGAAGCTACTGTTCTAATCCAACCTCACAAAAAAGAAGTCTCACAGACAAACCTCATTGGTTACATTCAAGATCACCCACTCCAAAGAAGCATCAACTTCCTAACTGAGCACCAACTCAGTTTTTCTATCAGAGAAATGAAGCTGCAACTTCAAAATACAAAAGAGATTCAGAATGAATCTTGTTCATTTTTCTATTACAAGTCTGTAACTGCACCTACATGTTATGTGCCTTCTCAGCTTTTCCGCCTCTATCTCTTTGTGTCTGGATATCTTCTATATTGACAAACCTTATTTTATGTCTTTTTACGATGTCTGCATATGTCCTCACTCAACAATTTTGAGTTAAAACTCTAATTATTATCGCAACAGCAGCAAAAGACCCTTACAAATGTTTTGTTCGTAGCATATATAGACAAATGCATCTTAGAGTTTTCTATCTGTAAAGAGTTCACACTTCAACTGCTCTTAACCAGTTCAAGCTTTTGATCTGCATTCAATGTGACTTTGAATTCATGTCTCAATTCATGCTTCAAACGGCAATGTCCATATGTATTTTGCTATCTTTGGCATCTGCACTTAACTGCGTTGCTTCCTTGATCACTTTTGATGTGCATTCAATATGACTCTGACTTCGTGTCTCGATTCATGCTTAAAACGGCAACGTTTAAATGCCTTTACTATCTTTGGCATCTGCACTTCTATTGTTCTTAACTGCGTCTCTTCCTCGATCATTTCGATTGAATAGTATCAAGCTCCGTGAAGATATATTGAGTTCATCACCAGTTTCAGTTGTTCCTTTACAGACAGTTAGAAGACATTAAATGCAGGCTTTTTATTTCTTTCGTCGCGCCAAGTTCACGTTCTTTTCTTTATTGGATCTTTCCTTATGACCTTTTGAAACTTGTCAAATGCGTGTGCACTTGAAGGATCATCTGTGTTTGCTTTGCACCACTGGATCTAATGCACCGATCAGACATGAGCCGTTGATCTTTTAAAGCAGCAAGAGTTTTAATTCTTACTTTGCCATTAACCATCGACCTTCTTTTCTTCTTTTTTCGCATCTCACTGCTTTCTATATCATGGGTTCGTTTCCACTCCTTCCGATTGTCCTCGATATGCTCGATCTTTATCCTTTGTATTGAGCGTTAAACTTTGGCATGTTGGCGTGATCTTATTTTGTTCGGCATTCTTGTAACGCTCCTTGTAACGTCGATCCTTGAAGACTTGTTCATCTTTTAGCCTTGCTTTAATTCCTTCAGAAGGTTCCTTTATACAAATTGTTGTGGGCTTTTGTGTCTTCAGGACAATTTTCGCGGACTTTTTGTCCGAGTCCATTTCATCCTGAAGTGTCCTCCAATTTTTTTTAAAGAATTCATCATTGGCTTCTAATAGGAGATTTCCTACGGAAATCTTTTCTTCGGACTTTTTGTCCAAGAAATTTCTTCAGACTTTTTGTCCACGTCATTTCTTCGGACTTTCTGCAATCTACCCTTCGGCTTTTCTGCAAGTGTCCACATACCCTTTGCAACGTTCAAAAGATACCCTTCGAACTTTTTGAAAAGGTCCACTTGCCCTTCGAAACGTTCAAAAGATACCCTTCGAACTTTTTGAAAAGGTCCACTTGCCCGAGAAGGACTTGACAATTTTTCCAAAAGACTTGTCCTTACCATTCTTTTGGATAAAATTCCTCTGAAGGAATTCTTCAAGACTATTTCGGGTTTTCCATTCTTCTTGACTTATCCCGATTGCCTCTTCTAAGTAAGAGCATTTCACAAACACGATTTACTCCACAAGTCTACTCAACTCGACCTTTGGCATTAATGCATGATCAGATTCAATCTCAATGACATCAAGGACATCAACCTTTGACATCAATGACAATTCCATGCTGCCCTAGATGGGAACGATAACTCTTCAGTCCTCAGACTGCTTTCTGTATCATGATATCAAAACTGTCGACTGTCTCCTTGCTCAAATTTTCTACAATCTCCCCCTTTGTCATTGATGAAAAAACACCCTTAAGAGCAAAAACATCCTCGAAAGTCCCTTCTCATTCTGCTTGCTTGATCTTATTGTGAATTCTCCCCCTTTGACATTAATGATAAATAGTGTTTGTTAAACCAATAAGACACACTGCTGTTGAGTTGTTCTAATCCTTGGACCTGTCCAGATAGAGCATTATGAAGGACTCCCCCTTGGATAATGCACACGGAACTGAACTGTTCCTATGACTCTCCAAGCTTTCATATGCTTCAATCGATCCTGGATATAGCATTGGTCTAAAAGACCAATCGACAATAGATATCTCTTACATAGATGAGCATAAAAATCTAGATCCAAGATACTTTAGTCTGCTCCTTAACATCAAATGGCAAACGATGTGTAAAGTACATAGCAGATTGCCTTCACTCTTAATCCAGGAGTTTAATAAAATCCCTGCAATGCGCCCCCTGGACTTATAACCTATCACAAGAGTCTAGTGATATGGGTTGGGAGCTACAACTCTCGACTTCTCTCTCAAATACTCAAATTGCTCCTTGGGAAGAGGCTTGGTAAAGATATCTGCAATCTGATCCTTGGTTGGCACATATTCCATTGTGACCTCCTAACTTGCTACCTTTTCTCTCAAATAATGATATTTTATGGAGATATGCTTGATTCTGAAATGCATCACTGGATTCTTGGATAGATTTATGGCACTTGAACTATCACAGAAAATACAGATAGATGCTTGATATTCTATCTTTGTGTCCTTAAAAGTTTGCTTCATCCACAAGACTTGAGTGCAACAAGAGTTGCTACGACATACTCTGTTTCAGCTGTAGAGAGTGTAAGCGATTCTTGCTTCTTGCTCAGCCAAAACACAAGTCTATTACCTAGAAAGAATGCACCACCACTTGTGTTTTTTTTGTCATCCACACTTCCTGACCAATCAGCATTAGTTTATGCAACCATAGTAAGATCTTCGCTAGTTGGGTACCACAATCCATAGTCAATTGTGCTCTTGATGTACCTGAAAATTCTTTTTACAGCATTAACATGTGATTCTTTGGGCGCTGCTTGAAACCGTTCAACCATGCATACTACTTGCATGATGTCTAGTCTTAATGCTGTTAAATACAGCAGGTTGCCTATCATTGATCCATACAGCATATTATTTACATCAGGGGACTCATCTTCCTTGCTTAGCTTGCAACCAGTCATCATGGGAGTACCAACTGGTTTGTTGTCCTCCATTCCAATTTCTTAAGCATCTCCTTCACGTTCTTTGCTTGAGATATGAATAACCCTTCATTAGTTTGTGTAATTTGTAAACCAAGGAGAGTTCTCCCAGCATTGACATTTCAAACTCATTTTGCATTTGAGTGGCAAATTCTTTGCACATGTTACTATCACAACCTCCAAAGATAATATCATCTACATAGACAACAACAATCAGCATATGCTCACCATCTGATTTAAAATACAGATTGTTGTATGCGCACCGTTTTCTGAAACTTTGTTGCAGGTATTGATCCAATTGTAAATACCATGCTCTAGGTGCCTATTTCAGACTATAAAAAGCTTTCTTTAGTTTGCACACATAATTTTCTTCCTCTGCTAACTGAAATCCTTTTGGTTGTTCAATGTACACTTCCTCTTCTAAGTTTCAATTTAGGAATGTTGAATTCACATCCATTTGATATACCTTGAATTTCTTGTGAACAGAGAATGCCAAGAACATTCTTATAGCTTCCAGTCTTGCCACAGGAGCAAATGTTTCTTCGAAATCTATGCCTTCTACTTGTGCATATCCTTTGCACACCAGTTTAGCTTTGTTACTTATGACTGCTCCATTTTCATTGAGTTTGTTTCTGTAAACCCACGTAGTTCCTATTACATTCTTGTTCGAGTGTCTAGGAACTAATTCTCAAGTTTTATTCTTTTCAATTTCGCTGAGTTCTTTTTCCATGGTTGTTAGCCAGTTTTCATCTTTGCTTGCTTCATTGAAGGTCTTAAGCTCAATTTCTGAAAGTAGAGCAAAGTTTACTTGCTCCTTGTTTATTACAGCGCTTCTCCTAGTCTGAACACCCTCATATTTGTTGCCAATTATTTGCTCCTTGGGATGTTCTTTTTGAACAAACCTTGCAAGTGCCCTTTTACTGTTTTCTTCCTCTTCTTCACTATCTCCTACTTTATTTTCGACTCCTGATTCTTCAATTCTGATCTCCTCACTAGGCTCAACTTGTTTGAATCCTTCTACCTTGACATTGATGCTTTCAACTATTTTATGCAGCCCTCTGTTGTAACACACATAGGCTTTGCTGTGAGTGGAGTATCCAAGAAAAATTCTTTCATCGCATCTTGACTCAAAACTTCCTAGTTTGACCTCTTTTCTTCTAATGTAGCACTTACTTCCAAACACTCTAAAATACTTTACGGGTGCAGGTTTTCCAAACCACAGTTCTTACGGGGTTATCTTTACCCTAAGTTGAACTCTATTTAGGATATATACTGTTGTTTGAACCTCTTTCCAATATCCATCAGGAAGTTTTGCCTCTTTCAGCATTGTTCTGACCATCTCCTTCACTATTCTATTTTTTCTACAACCCTATTTTGTTGTGGAGTTCGTGCAGCGGAGTATTGTCTCTTAATCCCATGCTTCTCATAATATTCTATAAACTCGTTGGAGGTGAATTCTCCACCTTTGTCTGATCTTAAACATCTGATTTTTCTTCCCATTTCATTCTCAACCATGGCCCTAAAGATCTTAAATCTCTCAAAGGCTTGTGGTTTATTTTTTCAAGAAAGTTACCCATGTCATCCTTGAGAAGTCATCTACAAATAGCATAAAGTAGTATACACCTTTGGATCCTTTTGTCCTAGTAGGACCACATAAATCTATATGAACTACTTTTAGCAGTTTTGAAGTCGCATATTCTTTCGTTTCAAATCTGACCCTTGTCTGCTTTCCCTGTTGGCACGCTCTGCATGTGACGTCTGCAGGTTTGACTATTTTGGGCATATGTCTAACACACTTGTTAGAGTTTACTTTGACTAGATTGTCAAAGTTGACGTGACCCATTCTTTTATGCCATAACCAGCTCTCATCGACTTTTTCCATGAGACAACTTGGATCATTTTCTTCAGTCAAGTTGTATATGTTGCTTTCAGTTCTTATTCCTTATGCAACGGTTTTACTAGCGCTTTTCAATTTACAACCTTCAGCATTAAATATGACTTCATAACCATTATCACAACTTACAGTTAAAAGATTATGTTTAAGTCCTTTAACATACAGGACGTCATGTGTAGGCAGCTTGCCATTTATGTGCAAGGTTCCTTTTCCTCTAATTCTGAATACAGTGTTTTCACCCAGACTGACAGTCCCTTCCATGCATCTGCTTAAACTAGTGAATTTGCTCTTGTCCCCAGTTATATGCTTTGAGCAACCGTTGTCTATGACCCACAAGTTTTGCTCTTTGGCATGGAGTGTCGTTTGAGCAATCAAGGATTGATTTTTCACCTTCCACATCTTTTTGGGTCTCTCATCTAACTTTTTTTTCTTTAAGAGTGGCCTTTGAAACTCTATTCTCATTTAAAGACCTGCCTTTGCCTAATCTGTACTTTCTTGTCATTGCAATGTTTGCTCTACAATACTTAGCTATATGTCCAGAATTATTGCAATTGTAACATATTAAATTTGAATCTATCAAAGGAGCAAATGAATTTCTACTAGCAAAATTAAATCTTTTAGTAGAAAAGACTCTACAATCAATAGCCCTATGACGAAACTGATTACAGCTAAAAAAATAACCATAAAAGGAAGAAGTGTACCTGTTCATAACGTTCTTTAGTGTATTATACCGAAAACTTTTACCATTCTGTTTTTTCAGGTCTGCCACTTTGATGTATCCTTCTACAACTTTCTTTGGATCAGTCTTTATGTCCTTTCTGATCTTTGCCTTCGTAGCTTCTTTGCTGATCTTTTCGTTCATAGCTTTTGTTTCTCCTCATTTCTTGAAGTTATACAAGTTCATTGATGTACAAACTAAGGATCTTTTTTCTTTATCGTATCCAAGCCCTAACTTTTCATTTGAAGGCTTTTGCGCATTGATCAATTCACTAAGAGGTTTTGATCCTTTCGTTAGCTTTAAGCTTTTGTTTAGTTGGTCTCTTGCCTTCTCAAGTTCTTTCCTCAAGGATATTGCTTTTGCTTCAAGTCTCATGCATTCATTGGATTTTGACTAAAGATCCATTTTGACGACTTCTATTTTGTTGGCTTCCTCAACTTGAGTTTTTAGCGTCACAATCATTTGATTAGCCTTTTCAAGCTCCTCATGCCTCTTCTGTGTTGAGTTTTCTTTTCTTAGATTTTCAATTTCTTCAAGAGCACACACAAGTTCACCTTCAAGATCAATCTCACCTTCTTCTCCTTCATCTTCATTTTGTTCTTGATTCAAGGAGGTGAATTCCTCTGCCATAAATAGGAACTCATTTCTCTTAGCTAGAAAAGCACAGTCATTCTCATCGTCAAAGCTATCACTGTTACTTTCTCCTACTGATTCACTTTCTTCTTTTATATATAACCCCTTTTTGTTCTTGAAGAAGTTTTTCTTCTTAGCATAATGCGGTTTTACTGTTTTGATATTTTCAACTTGCTCAACGTTGTCCTTATTAAATGGACATCTTGCAGCGAAGTGTCCTACCATGCCGTAGTTAAAACACTAGAACGGAAGTTTTCCTTTATACTTACCTGATCCTCTCTTCAGTTTTTTGACAAAATTTGCTTCTTCACCATCAGTCTCCTCAAAATCGAGCACAGAGGCTTCTTCTTTTGCAGACTTTACTACTTTGAAGGTTGTTTCTCTTTTGATCGTGTCTGTCTCTCCCATCCTCATTTAGTAGGCTGTAAACATTCCATGTCGTTCATCCATGGTAAGCTTGTCCAAATCTCTCGCATCTTCAATAGCTGAAATTTTGGAGTCGTATCTTAATGGAAGGGATCTCATAACCTTCTTGACAATAGTCGATTCTTCTATTGTTTCTCCAAGTCCTCTTATGGCATTGACTATCTCATCTACCCTAAGGAGGTAGTCAGCTATCTTCTCTTCTTCATTTATCTTCAAGCTTTCAAACTGTTTTGTGTGTTTGCAGCTTGGTCTGTTTCACTTTAACATCTCCTTCATAGATACTTTTTAACTTATTCCAAATGTCTTTTGCACTTTGGCAATGCATAACTTTGACAAACTCAGAGTTTGACAACCCACAAAGAATAGCATTCTTAGCTTTGACGTTGTTCTCATAAGCCTTTTTGGCCACCTAATTAACAGGAGTTACAGCAAGAGCTGTGTAACCATTTACCACTGACATCCATACATCAAACCCTAGGGACGACGAATATGCTTCCATTCTTATACTCCAAAAACCATAGTTAGACCCATCGAACAGAGGAGCCTTGTTTCATGAAGATCCTTCTTGATAGGCCACTGTGTTCACCTACTACGATCTACCTGAGCCGATTAAGCTTCTCCTAAGGAACCTACACTCTAATACCAATTGTTAAACACACTATCTACTGAGAGGGGCGGTGAATAAGTAGATAAGCTAAACCCTGGTTCTTAAAACTTTTAAACAAGATACTTAAAGTACATGCAAAGTAAAGAACAAAAACAGAGATCATACACACACATAAGAATGTTCAACACCAAATTTTTACGTGAAAATCCAAAGGAAAAAGCCACGGTGAAAAACACTACCAGAAGCTACTGTTCTAATCCAGCCTCACAGAAAAGAAGTCTCACAGACAAACTTCACTGGTTACATTCAAGAGCACCCACTCTAAGGAAGCATCAACTTCCTAATTGAGCACCAACTCAGTTTTTCTAATGGCACCAACCTATCAGAGAAATGAAGCTGCAACTTCAAAATACAAAAGAGATTCAAAATGAATCTTGTTCACTTTTCTATTACAAGTCTTTTCTGTAACTGCACCTACACGTTGTGTGCCTTATAAGCTTATCTGCCTCTATCTCTTTGTGTCTGGATATCTTTTATACTGACACACCTTATTTTCTTTGCCTTTTTATGTTGTCTGCATATGTCATCACTCAACAATTTTGAGTTAACACTCTAATTATTATCGCAGCAGCAGTAGCAAAAGACCCTTACAAATGTTTTGTTCATAGCATATATAGACAAATGCATCTTAAGGTTTTCTATCTGTAAAGAGTTCACACTTCAACTGCTCTTAACCGGTTCAAGCTTCTAATCTGCATTCAATGTGACTTTGACCTCATGTCTCGATTCATGCTTCAAACGACAACGTTCAAATGTCTTTTACTATCTTTGGCATCTGCATTTCTACTACACTTAATTGCGTCGCTTCCTCAGTCACTTTTGATCTGGAACTCAGACTTCGTGTCTCGATTCATGCTTCAAACGACAACGTTCAAATGCCTTTACTATCTTTGGCATCTACACTTCTACTGTTCTTAATTGCGTCGCTTCCTCAATCATTTCGATTGAATAATCTCACGCTCCGTAAAGATATATCGAGTTCATCACTAGTTCCAATTGTTCATTTACAAACAAAAGACATTGAATGGGGCTTTTTATTTCTTTCATCGCGCCAAGTTCACGTTCTTTTCTTTGTTGGATCTTTCCTTATGACCTTTTGACACTTGTCAAATGTGCGTGCACTTGGAGGATCATCTAAGTTTGCTTTACACCATTGCATCTAATTCACCGATCAGAGATGAGTCGTTGATCTTTTAAAGCAGCATGAGTTTTAATTCTTGCTTTGCCATTAACCATCGAGCTTCTTTTCTTCTCTTTTCGCATCTCGTTGCTTTCTATATCATGGGTTTGCTTCCGCTCCTTTTGATTGTCCTCGATATGCTCAATCTTTGCCCTTTGTATTAAGCGTTAAACTTCAGCATGTTGGCGTGATCTTATTTTCTTCGGCATTCTTGTAACACTCCTTGCAACGTTGATCTTTGAAGACTTGCTTGTCTTTTAACCTTGCTTTAATTGCTTCAGAAGGTTCCTTTATGCAAATTGTTGCCAGCTTTTGTGTCTTCGGAACAATTTCCGCGAACTTTTTGTCCGGATCCATTTCATCCTGAAGTGTCCTCCAATTTCTCCGAAAGAATTCGTCATTGGCTTCTAATAGATGTCCTTCGAAAATCTTTTATTCAGACTTTTTGTCCGAGACATTTCTTCGGACTTTTTGTCCACGTTATTTCTTCGGAATTTTTGTTCGAGACATTTCTTTGGACTTTTTGTCCGCGTCATTTCTTTGGACTTTCTGCAATCTACCCTTCAGCTTTTCTGCAAGTGTCCACATACCCTTTGCACCGTTCAAAAGATACCCTTCGGACTTTTTGAAAATGTCCACTTGCCCTTCGAAACGTTCAAAAGATACCCTTTGGACTTTTTGAAAAGGTCCACTTGCCCTTCGGAACATTCAAAAGATACCCTTTAGACTTTTTGAAAAAGTCCACTTCCCCAAGGACTTAACAATTTTTCCGAAATAATTCCTCCAAAGGAATTCTTCTAGACTATTTCGGGTTTTTCATTCTTCTTGACTTATCCCGATTGCCTCTTCTAAGTAAGAGTATTTCAAAAACACGATTTAGTCCACAAGTCTGCTCAACTCAACCTTTGGCATAATGCATGATCATATTCAATCTCAATGACATCAAGGACATCAACCTTTGACATCAATGACAATTCCATGCTGCCCTAGATGGGTATGATAACTCTTCGGTCCTCAGAC
The DNA here is from genome assembly GCA_037957365.1 of Torreya grandis. Classification (NCBI taxonomy): domain Eukaryota; kingdom Viridiplantae; phylum Streptophyta; class Pinopsida; order Cupressales; family Taxaceae; genus Torreya; species Torreya grandis. The sequence goes on from JARHVA010001181.1 coordinate 1,843,523, forward strand.
TACTTTCTATATCATGAAATCAAAACTGTCAACTGTCTCCTTGCTCAAATTTCCAACACAAGTGAGCCAAAGCCACACCAATGCTAGATCCGAATTGAAGACAAATGAGGTTGTTTATTTCTCAAAATGAAACAAATCACATTTGATCAATAGCTAAAATATTTTATGATGCTCTCCAAGCAGCAACGACACAAAAACAGGAATCAAATAACACGAGCTATTTGTTTTATTCATAATACAGAAGAAATAAGCTTACAGACATTTTGTCAAACACTTAGACAAAATTTCAGGCATTAAAATCTCATTTTTGGATTCCCAATTCCCCTAAGCTCGATTGATTCACATTCAGAGTTAAAACCCCATCACAAATTTATTCTCAATTTTATCAGAATATCTCTCAAATGCCATAACTTTCACATGTCCATATGCCTTGTTTTCTTCCTCTATAGTGTTACCATCATAGGACACAATCTCAGTTTCTTTCTGGTGATTAATTGCCCCCGTTTCATGATCTTGTCTTTCTCTGTTGAAGGATAACTTAGAAAAAAGAACACCCCCCAAAAACTCATCCTGACTAACAACTAATGAAACCAATTAAAGATTGATTTTAATTTTTTAGCATGTCATCTCTCCGAATAACATTTGTCTTTCAACCATGATCCACAAAGGTAATAGATGACACACAAGAAATCCATGGTTTTTTGTTCGTTCTTGTAATGCCAAATCATTTGAATCGTTGGAATAATCTGATTTCTTCTTGATTAACAATCAAATCCATTTTCAGAGTTCATGTGTTTTTGGGAGTTCTAACACAATGAAAACAGATAACAAAGAAGGATGCACAAGATTGCTCCACATGTCAACATTTTGTTGCACAAAGCCAAACAACAAGGGCAATCAACAAAACCAATAAATGCCGAGATGCAGCCACATAGCGGCATCTCCATGCACAAAGCCAAGGGAAAAGGGAATCAAGGGAAACAATTGTGAACGCAACCCTCTATGAGGCAATTCATGAGATCTTGACACGTAATGATATCTTGTAGCACAAAGAAAAAATCCAATGTACCAAATAAGAGATAAACACTTCAAAACACGGTCTTCTTAAATGTGACACTTGTCACAACATCATTTCATGGAGCATTTGAGAATCAGAGATGAAAGACAAAAGCAAATACTAAATGAGATCTCACAAGTACATGACCAGTGGTAGGATCTCGTATCATGGAGCATAATGGGAAACTGGATTAACAATAAACAAAGCCCGCCTAGATTTCACAAATAAGTGGCACCTATCACAATCATGGATCACATGGCAAATTGAAAACTCAAAGATAAAAGAAATAAGCAAGGCCCAAATGAAAGTTCACAACAAATTTACACTTGGTATAACATCGTATCAGATACAACATAGAGCTCAAAACAAACTCCAAGAAAAACCCTCAGTACAGCAGCTCACGAAATCAAGGCACGTGTTTGAATCTCATTTCACAAAGGCAACAAACTTATTGTTCTTCACCGTCTAAAGTCTACTTCTCCCCAATTTGATTTGTGCATCGAGAGTGTGACAAGTGGCGTACACTTGTGGACTCTAAGACCAAGATAAAATTAAAACAAAACTAGGAACAAGGCAAACCCAAAACATTGTGCACAAAATGATCGAGAGCACAGCTAGTAGAATAAATCAAACATGGAGAAAAATATATCATGAGGCAATAAGAGCAAAGCTCATAGAGAAAAGAAAAAGGAATTCAAACCCAGATCAAAACCACAAGGACGATCTGAGAATCAAAAACCCATATTAAAAAAAACTATAAATGTTGTCTTGATGCTTGATAGTTGTTTTGTATCGGGGATGCTCCGGCATCAAACACCCTAAGTAAATAAGAAAACATGAACTCTTACTCATGATGTTTCATTTAAATCCCCCAAGGCGTGATTGTAACGACCAACCTCAATCAAGTTCAATGTCATGTCCCTTTTTCTAAATATTTTAAATTAAGGAAATAATCTAATAATAATAATAATTTAATTTGTCCAAGTAACTTTATTTTCATAACATGGTAAAAAGACACTTATGTATTGTTGTTATAAAGCAAGCCAAAAAATAAAATTTTATTAAAGTGTTTCAAATGCTTTTAGGGTTGGAATTAAAAAGATTATTATAATAAGAGTTGGGCTCAAAAAGAATTATTATTCATTACTCATTGAAATCAAACCATATTCCAGAGCTTGAGCCCTTGTGTTCATCTTTTCACCCAAAGACGAAACCCTTTAGTGTGCAAGATTGAAGACGAAAATGTTTTAATTCCAATTGTGGTGATTCCATCAAGGCTTCATATTTGTGTTGAACAATTGACATTTACTCCATTTTTAGTTTGTTACAGTGATTTGTACCACTGCTACAATGATTTTGTACCCTGTCGTCAACTGTATTTATGACCAAATGTTCAACATAGATTTATAATGAGTGTTTTCCACTATATCTCCATAGTAAACTTGGGTTGTACTCTACATATTATATAACCTAGGATTTACGTATGTGGTATTTCAATACTCAGTTGTCTTGTCATCAATATTCATGAGTATTCAGCGCATTACAATAAAATATTTCAGTTACATTGTATTTCAAGTTTATTGGAATAAAGAAATTTGTGGGGTCTTAGTGTTATCAATAGGGTTTAGAATATTAATCTTGTATGTTGTTTATTATGTTATTGATACCCAACATTGGAAAAAGAATTCACAAAAAAATTAGAGTTTCTAAATAGGGGGAAAGGGGCATTATAGTGGTATCAAAGTTGGGATCTTCCCAGTGTGCGAATTAGAAGAAAAATCATGGGAGACAAAAAAATAAAATACCTACAGAAGAAATGAATTCCTTGTATGAAACATCAACCAAAATCAAAGAGATTTACAAGGACCATCCAGAGGACAGTGAAAGAATCAATGACAAAGATGATATAACCTTGCAAAATATAAATCAGAACAAGACTACTCAAAGGAGTCCAACAATAAATTGACCAATTTTTCTTCAAGCAAAGTTCTTACAAAGGGAAGAAAATATAGATCCTATTCAAGAGATGTTGACTAAAATACAAAAGGACAAGGAAAAGTACAAACTTGAGACCACTAGAATCCTTGATCAGTATCAAGGGATGCCTAATAGATTTAAATCTCACATTTCCTTTGATGATTACTCGGAGTTACTCGAAGTGAGGTATCCAAATAAAAGAGGTTTGTATGAATACATAAGAAGGTTGAGAAAGAAAAAGAGGATGTAAAGTCCCCAAATGGAACGATTAAACATAGTTGGGGTTTACCCAACAAACCCCTGAATAAAATTGCCAATTAATTGAAAATCTGCTCCACAAACCAGCTAGCCCTAGCTGAAAAATTTATAGAATATCCAAGCAAAACACATCAAAAAAAACTTCACAAATAGCTAAAAATATTTGGAAAGCAAGTTACTTTTTTTTTACCTAAATAAAATGGCGAAGTGGTTGAAAATACCCCTATCAATAATCTGATTTTTATATGATGGTACAACTGCATTTTTCAATCACTAAACACCACCAAAACATCCACAAGTGTGTTGCCACACTTTAGACAAATAGGGAAATAAATCTAATAATTATTTCTTTGAATTAGCCTCTTAAAACACCTAAATCTTTCCAATCAAGTCGCCCAAGTTGCCAAAAAAAATATTAAATTCCTAAATATTTCTAGGGCATAGATTGACCTTCCATAGATGCAAATTGACCTACAACTTGCCACAGCTGTAATAAATTACAAAAATTACCTTGACCGTAAAAGAGGGTTCCAAAGACAAAATAGCCCTCTTGAGAGGAGTCGCCACCCTCCCAAAGCAAGTTGCCACCCTTGGGATGGCCTCCAAACTAGATCAAGCTCCTCAACCAAGATTGCCCTCCTCTTTGACCTGCAATTTATGTATTTCCAACTCTCCAAAGAGTTTGTAATAATTCCTTGATGAAGGTGGTGCCCAAAGACACCTTTGTAGATCCACTTGCATACAACTATGCAAAATTGAGACACAATTACAGTCCTTGAATAGATATGTCATAAGTAGAAGAATGAAGGTTTTCGTCTCGAAACTCGGCGCACTTGAAGGTTTTCGTCCTCAAGTCACTTGTTCAAGCTTGACACACTTGCACAAAAATTTCAATATCAAAAATGCATAACCTTTTCAAATGAGCCTTCCCTTTTCTTTTATATTCTTCCTCTAATTATAATGCCCAAAATAGCAAGGGAGAGTTTACTATTTTCTTTTTAAAAAAAGATATATTACAAGCTTCTTTATAAAAGCACTTTTAGGATGATCCTTAAAAAAGTCCCAAAAATCAGATAATAAAGTGCTTTATCAAACCATATCCTTGAAGCTCACCAACGTTCCCTTTTTGCCTTTAAAAAACCTTAGCCCTTGGGAACACACAAGCTAAGGGCCTCATCCCAATGACTAGCTTGAAAAGGGGGACATTACATTCCTCCCTTCCCAAAATTGTTTGCCCATAAGCAATTATAAATTTGGGTGTTGAAGGATGGCTGCCCCTTCCCAAGTTGCATCCTCCATAGGCATATCCTTCCATTGTACCAAGTATGCCATGATAATGTGATTTCGGAGCCTCCTCTCACGAATCTCAAGAATAGCTTCGAGAATCAAAACCAATTTACCATCTTCATCAAGAGGTGGCAAGTCAATGGAAGGTATTATATGTTTTCCAAGAGCCCTTTTGAGGCAAGAAACATGGAACACATTGTGAATCTTACTTTCTTCTGGTAATTTTAGCTCATATGCCACTTTACCCACTCTTCTTTAAATTTTGTAAGGCCCATAGAAATGTGGCTTTAGTTTCTCCACCCCACTTTGCTTGAGAGAGGATTGCTTATAAGGTTGCAATCTCAAATAGACCATGTCCCCAACCTCAAATTGCCTCTCCACCCTATACTGATCCACATAAATCGTTTGTTGATTTTGAGCTTGTTGCAAATTTTTCTCACGCTGGTCCAAAAATTCAAAACTTTGTTGCACCCAATCAGCAGCCACAAGCACCCTACTATCCTCCAAAACAAAGTCAAAAATGAAAGAGCTTTATAACCATACAAAGCCTTGAATGGTGACATACCACTCGAAATGTGGTAGGTAGTATTATAACAAAATTTTGCTACGTACAACCATCTATTCCAACATGTTTGTTGCCTTGAAATGTAATTCCTCAAGTATTCTTCCACCCATTTATTGACAATTTCGGTTCGCCCATCCGTTTGGGAGTGATATTTAATGCTTGGAAGTAAAATTCGGTACTTGTTAGCTTAAAAAGCTCTTGCCAAAAGTGGTTCATAAACCAGCTGTCCCTATCACTTGTGATGCTCTTGGGTAATCCATGCAACCTAAAAACTTCTTGAAAAAAAATCCGGTATATGTGGAGCATTATTTTTGGCTGGAATTGCAAAAAAATGAGCATATTTTGTCAATCTATCCACTACAACAAAAATTCCACATTTACCTTGTGACATAGGTAATCATGTGATGAAGTCCATGGAAACGCTCTCCCATTTTTGGTGTGGAATTGGAAGAGGTTGCAAGAGACCAGCTGAAAATGTAGTCATTCCCTTATTTCTTTGACAAACCATACCCTCCCAAACATGGGATAAAACATTTCTTTTCAAACCCTTCCAAACAAATATTTCTCTTACCTTCTTGTATGCTTTGAAGTAACCTTGATGACCAGCCATAGTATCATTATGAGCAGCCCTTATAATTTGGTGTTTTAACTTGGATAAAGAAGCAAAAAGAATTCTGCCCTTATCAAAAATCAGCGCCTCGTGCACCTTGTATTTGTTGTCTATCACCTTGCCTTCCAAAATTGCGGTAGCCCATTCATCTCTTGCATATTTGGTTATAATTATAGCCCTCCAATCAGTTGTTAATTCACTTAATGAACACAAATAGGGCCTTCTTGACAATGCATCAGCCACCTTATTATTTTTACCTTTCATATATTCAATGTCAATTGAAATCATAGGATTGAAGTTTGTTCACCCATTTTTGTTGCCTATCATTCAAATCGGATTGTGTGAGGAAGTATTTGAGGCTATTGTGATCCGTCTTGACTATTAATCTCCCACAAATCAAGTATTGACGAAATTTGGCCAAAGCATGCATGATAGCCAACATTTCTTTATCATAAATTGAAAACTTCTTTTCCCTTTCCTTGAGTTTCCTACTCTTCAAAACAATGGGATGTCCTTTTTGCATTAGGACAGCCCCTATCCCTTCTCCCAAAGCATCACATTCCAATGTGAAAGGGTGCGAAAAATTGGAACAGCCAACACGAGACAAGAACTCATCACTACCTTGAGTCTCTCAAAAGTCTCCAAAGCCGTTTGAGACCACACAAAGGCACATTTTCTTGTCTAGTTTGTAAGGGGGGCAGCAAGTTGGGAGAAGCCTTTCACAAACCTTCGATAGTAGCTACAAAATCCAAGAAACCCTCTCAAATAAGTCATAGTAGTGGGAGGTGGCGAATCAAGTATGGCTTGAATCTTTTGTTGGTCCACTTGGACCCCTTATGCATTGATCACATGTCCCAAATACAAAATTTCAAAAGTAGCAAACTCACATTTGGATTTCTTTGCAAAAAGGGGTTTTGTTGCTCTGACATTCCCAAAACAATATCCAAATGGTGCAAATGTTCCTCCCAAGTCTTGCTATATATTAATATGTCATCAAAGAACACTAACACAAATTTCCTTGGATGTTCTTTGAAGATGTGGTTCATGTAAGATTGAAATGTAACAGGAGCATTAGTAAGTCCAAAGGGCATGACCAAAAACTCATAATGCCCATAGTGACAACAAAAAGGCATTTTTTGCACATCTTACTCTCTCACACGAATTTGGTGATAACCGGTCTGCAAGCCTATTTTGGAGAAGTAAACCACTCCATGAAACTCATCAATGTGTTCATCGATCCTAGGTATTGAATACCTATTATTGATGGTTTTTTTGTTCAGCAATCTATAATCAATACAAATCCTCATAGTTCCATCCTTTTTTTTCACGAGCATTACTGAAGAAGCAAAGGGGCTAGAACTTGGCCTGATGTGCCCCATTTCAAGTAACTCTTGGATAGCCTTCTCAATTTCCTCCTTGTAGATCTGTGGGTGGAGGTAGGGAGTAGTGATCACTACTCTTGTGCCTTCATCCAATTCAATTATATGTTCAAATCTTCTATCCGGGGGCAGCCCATGTGGCATGTCACTAAACACTCTCTCATGTCTATCTAGGATGACTTGAACATCCTTGTGATGCAACTGTTGTTTCAAATCAGACCTTTTATCATGCATAAATAACTCAACTTCCCATGTAATCTGCCCTTTATTGAAAGCTTGTTTCATCCTTTTTGAGGTCACCAACATGGGTGTTCCATTGCTTAGACCATGGAGAACAATTTCCTTGTTGACTACCATAAATTTCAGTTCTGATTTTTGCAAATTATGAGTGTATTCGCCAATGGATTGAAACCATTGGGCTCGAAGCACAACATCCATCTCCCCATGATCTATCACATTGAACTGTCCTTCAAAGGCATATTCACCCATGGTTAGTTTTAACTCCAAAGTGCTAGAAATGCATGAGATGGAGGAGCTATCCCCCACAGTTACCTTAAATCCATCATTTTTCTTAGTGGGCAGCCTATGTCTTGCAATCATTTTTACATCTATAAAATTGTGAGTGGCTCCATTGTCCACTGACACAATTACCTTTTTGCCTCTAACGGTTCCTTTCACACAGAAAGCATGGCATCTAGTGGCACTAAATAAGGTAGCAATCATCTCTTTCTTTGTCATCTGCTGGCTGTCCTCTTTTTCTTGATGTATTTGCTCTTCAATTTCAATTTGGTTTTCCTTCACATGTTCATTTCTTTGCTTCCAATTTTCTAATTGTTTTTCCTTTGGTGGCTGCCCTTCTATTCCTATTTCACATGCCTTTAGTTCCTCTGAATTTTCTGCCTTCAATATCCGTTGTTTGTCCATCAACATGGGTCCACAATTGACTAATTTTTTATGCCCAAACCTCAAGGGTTCTTCATTTGGTGGCTGCCCTTCGAATTCAGCCTTACATGCCATTGATTTCTTGAATTTTTTGAGTTAATTTCCAACTGTTCACCCCTCACAAAGGGCCTATGTTTGACTGAAGTTTGGTCATTGACAAACTTGTGGAGTGGTTGCCCCTTGTACAATTGAAAAATAAGCTCTGTTATTTGTTTTAAGGGCTGCCTTTCATCCAATTGGGGGATTCCTTGCTATGTGCCCTTATTGATTTTGGTGTAGGTGGCTCCATCTTCTTGCCAAACCCATCAACTATCTTTTCCAACAATTCTTTGTGTCCCAATAGTATTATGTCCCTCTCATTCATGATCCCTCGATTCATGGGCAGCCCCATCCAAATGTAGGATGACAAAAAATAATGCTTCCTTTCTACCTCTAGGCCTCAAATCAAGGTACTCACTTACCTTGTCAACCCAAGCTCTTATCGGAATACCTGGATCCCCATCAAAAGTTGGAAAAACTATCTTCCCTAGGTCATCATGTGTAACTCTGTGCCCATGGTGCATCTTGCCATATCTCAAACCTAACCAATCCTCAAAGCTCCTTCCCCTTCGGTACTTAGGTGCAAGAGTCAAGTATTCATCATGATCATCCATTAGATACGAACAAACCAAAAGCTGGTCCTCCATCCTAAAGGGCCAATTCCCATGATCCTGGGTCTATGTCATACCTTCAATCGTTCTCTTATCAATGTTACTGTTTGATATAAACCTTGAATCCCACATATAGCCTAGATATGGCTTTGATACCACTGTACTGTCTTCAAATGGGACGATTACATGTAGTTGGAGTTTACCCAACAAACCTTTGAATAAAATTGCCAATTAATCGAAAATCTCCTCCATAAACCAGCTAGCCCTAGCTAAAAATTTTATAGAATACCCAAGCAAAACATGCCAAAAATAACTTCACAAGTAGCTGAAAATATTCAGAAAGCAAGGTACCATTTTTTTTACCAAAATAAATTGGCAAAGTAGCTGAAAATACCTCTGCCAATAATCTGATTTTTATACGAAGGTACCGCTACGTTTTTCAATTACTAAACATCTACAAGTGGGTCGCCGCACTCTAGAAAAATAAAAAAATAAATCTGATTATTATTTCTTTGAATTTGCCCCTCAAAACACCTTCGAGATCTCTCCAATCACGTAACCCAAGTTGCCAAAAAAATATTTTAAATTTCTAAATATTTCTAAGGCACAGATTGACCTTCCACACATGCAAATTGACCTACAACAACTCACCAACAGCTGTAATAAATTACAAAAATTACCTTGATCTTAGAAGAGTGTTCTAAAGACAAAATTACCCTCTTGAGAGGGGTCGCCACCCTCCCAAAACAAGTTGCCACCCTTGGAATGGCCTCCAAACTCAATCAAGCTCCTCAACCGAGATCACCCTCCTCTTTGACCTGCAATTTATGTATTTCCTGCTCTCCAAAGGGTTTGTAATAATTTCTTGATGAAAGTGGTGTCCAAAAACACTTTTGCAAATCCACTTCCATACAACTATGCAAAATTAAGATGCAATTACAGCCCTTGAATAGAGTTGTCTTAAGTAGAAGACTGAAGGTTTTCGTCCCCAAACTCCTTGGTACACTTGAAAGTTTTTGTCCTCAAGTCACTTGTCCAAGCTTGACATACTTGCATAAGAATTTCAATATCAAAAATGAGTAACCTTTTCAAATGAGTCTTCCCTTCCCTTTTATATTCTTTATAAAAGCACTTTTAAAATGACCCTTAAAAAGGTCCCAAAAATTAAATAATAAAGTATTTTATCAAAACATATCCTTGAAGCTCACCAATGTTCACCTTTTGCCTTTAAAAAACCTTAGCCCTTGGGAACACACAAGCTAAGGGCCTCACCTCAATGACTAGCTTGAAAAGGGGGGCATTACAAAGGAAAAATCAAAACTGAAAGAAGTTAAGGAACATGAGCCAAAGAATTTGTTCTTGGAAAAAGAAAAGAGAACAGAAACAGAGGTCCAACAAGCTACAGAGGAATCCGCCATGCAAGTTGAAGGTCAGGATATCTTATCAGAAAAAGATATTTCATTGACTTCTAAGATTTAATACCAACAAAAATTTTGTCTTAAAGAAGTCAAGCAGGAACAAAGATTACTTTTTAAATGCTAAATTGTAAAAGATGTTCCAGTTATTTCTAAGTGTGTCCACAAAACACCTCTCAAGCTCAGTAAAATCCCATTATGCTCCCAAGCAGAAAGGCATATACTATTTGGCAAAAACTCAAAGCTCATAACAGTTAACATGTCACAAAGGGGTTTGATCCTTTACTCCATCCTTATCCCAAAGGACCAAATAAAATTGTGCTAGTGGGACGAACTAGAAATCAGCTTCCTAATTGGACGACAAATACATGTGTGCGCCTTTTGGAGGAACCAAAGGAAGGATTCAAGTTATCTACTTGTGAAAAGGAAGTATCATGGGATACATGGATTACAAGATATGCTCAGAATAATTATAATAACGAGACCCTAAGACTCATGAGTCCCATTCAAAGTCAAAAGGCATGTCACCTCACATCCGATAGTGCTCTCAAGGCAAATGCCAATGAAGCAGCTCAATTACAAGGTAAGCGAATTCATACACATGCCATCTTGGTTGGATTCAAATTTGATGATTGGATAGAGAGTACAATTGCCCAAACCATGGTCATATTTGCAAATGCATGTGTCATAATAATTGTCATTATGGTTGGAGGTAAGTGGGCAAATGACTATTCTCCATACAAAGTCAATGGCATGCTTGATGGGGCAACAACAGTGTCCTTTTCTCATAACGGTTTTGATTCAGTTGCTAGTATACATGATTTACCACTCAACATTGGCATAACATTTACCATGTGTAATATATTGTATTTATGTGAAAGTAGTGGCACATTAAGGAAGATTATGCGTAACTACACTAAGGAAAAGGAAGGTATTGGTAGTCCTTATGAACTACCACTTGTGGTAAACAGTCAAGAAGGTAATTCACTAGATGCTTCTTGGTGCAGACTAACATATGATATTGCACATGCCTATGAACATAAGTGCCAAAACTCTTGTCATCATGGGAAGCATTCTAATAAGGGTGAAAATGTGAAAGGGCAAATAGATCCTTCTGTTCAAGGTAGCTTATGCATTCGGATATGGGATCCGGATGATATTTTGAGACACATGAAGGGTAAAATTGGTGATGAGTTCAATATCATTATTGTTGATAAGATATATGTTATGAATATAACCTGGTCATGGAAGTTCAGTGGTTGCAGTTCATGGGACAATACTCACAGAATCCTCAATCCAAAAGAGATAAACATTACTTTAGAAGGGAAGGTTGTGATGTTTAGAAAAATGGAAGTAGCAGGGGCAACAAGATGCTTGGTTGTGGAAGGCATTTGTACCTTCTCATTTTGTGGTAAGCTAGATAAACACCAATTTGATATTCAAAGTTTTTTTTAATAAGTATAGTGTGGTGTGTAGTTATCTGCCCCCAAGATCACAGCCAAATAAAGGAACCCAACACATCATAAGTTTGGATTCAAGCTCCAAACATGTTAGCCACCCCAAGATGCACAAAAGAGAAATTGCAGAAAATGAAACGCTACAAACTTACATTGAGGGGAATCTTGTGGCTTCATAAAATCTTATGCAACATCATATAATGAAAAAGGGTAGCGACTAAATTGGCCTCATAATACAAGCTTAGAACAAACAAATAAATTCCCTAAACACACAATCAATCCATTAGGAACCAGAGAAAAGGGTAAATAAAAGAAATTAAACACATCGAGGAAGGGTTGCTGGAATTTCTCAATCTAAAAATCTAAAGCCTACACAGCGACAAACCTGGGTTCGTTGTCTCCATATCCTAACAGCATTAGAGTTCCACCCCTGAAAATGACAGAATCTAAGCCAACTGGCAGTAGCTGCTCCGACCCTCCAATGTATACTCTTTTCTGGTCACCTGCTTCAGAATCAGCAGCATGTTGTTTGAAATTTTTTCTTGTATATCCCTCCATTCTCTGCACAAAAGTGATAAAGTTATCTGAAAATGCCGTCATAATGCTTTCACGTAGAACATGAAATTTGGTACTCTTGTCAACAGCAGACTTTGGCTGTGACATATCTCTAGAGGTTGTGAAATTTGCAGGAACAGGTGAGGGACCCCGTGTAATATCATTTTGACTCCAATTCTTCCCTTCTCTTTCTCTGAGTGTTTCATTGTCTCCTAAATGATTGTTATTTAGGTCCCCATCTATCTTTTGCAATACAATGTCCATAGTGTTAGAATAATGAGCAGAATTTTTCTCACTAATGCTTTTGGCATACATCGATTCCTTACCTCTTGTTTCACAATTGTTCTCACTAGATTTACAATTTTTGGTTGTTTGACATAATTCATGAATAGGCCGAACTACAGCTTCATATACAGGATCTTTTCTATTGTCTATGCTGTTAGAGGATGAATGCTTTGGAGACTGATCTTCTGAGATTGTTTCCTGTCCAACACTTTCGATGCCTCGTTCCAACAATGGAAAATCCTTGAGACTCATCAAAAAGAGGCTAATGGAATCAGTAGATGAATGCTTAATCATGGCACTTGCACAATTCTTCCTCTCTGACTGTTCTTTATTTATTTGAACCGTCTGTGGACAATTAACTTGCTCCATATTTTTTGTAATACACTTACCATTCTCTTCATCCTGATCTTCCATTTCCTTCTGGCTGTCCTCTGTCATGTCAAATTTTCTGATATATTCTCCTCCATCTTTTGCATCATCTCTCTGCCTCTTGTCCAGGTTTTCAAAGTATGTTCTTGCTGCCGCAGCACTATGATCAAGGTTTCTTCTCTGCATTGTTGCTTTCTGAGAAATAGATTCACTCGTCCAGACTGACCTCCTGAATAGGTGCACTAGGGGACTCGCCATATTTTCCTTTAACCATAATTTTACATTTGAAACAGACATCTTCAAGATAAAAGATATATCCAAACCATCAGGCTCAAAGCCCCTCTCCCACTCAGATCCCTCCATTCCACTTTCATTACAGACTCCTTCCATGCATTTGTGATGCAACTGTCCTTCTGTACCTGTTTCCTCTGTATCAAAACCTTTTTCTAAACTAAACTCTTCTTCTGTGCAATTCATGGAGTCACAGTTTACAATTTCTTGGGCATGCATTGCACTGTCCTTGTTCAGCAACCTTGGGTCCTCAGTGTCTGCAAAGATATATCCCTCTTGTGCCCATTTTCTTGCTGCCTTGTTTCTTTCTTCAGCAATCTGAATAGCTGCTTGCTCCCTTGCAAGCCTCCTAGTTTTTGTGCGAGGATCAATGCCTTCCTCATTTGAGCTGTGCTTTTCCAAAGGGTTCTCTAAAGGGGTTGGGATACCTAGCCATGTCCAGTCCTCCTTCTGAGCAATCAAAACATGTGGTTGCACCAAGACAGCCTTAACTATCCACCGTCTCTGCCGTAGGCTGGTTAAAGGCCGAAGCTGAAGTCTAACATTAGGAAGCTCCCCACAGGAGAACTCTTCAGCATGGGGACCCAATGAGCAGGATTCCAACGAGAGTGTCCCCTCCAAAAGGGAAAGCTTTTGAACCCTGCCAAGTTTAAGTCTCCGACCAAGATAATTCTCCATGGTAGTTGCAACAGAAGGCAAAACTCTGCGCTCAAGAAATGCTTGGGCTCCAGCTTCTGCACACAGAAAAAGCACTCCAAGAACAACCATAAAGTGGATAATAAATAGTACTTTGAAAGACAAACATTCCCTCCATCGAGAAATGTGAGCTTTTAACATACCCATGTGAGATTTAAACATATCCATGTGAGCTTTAAACACACCCATATCTTGCAGAGGATATTGGAAATGCCATTGCACTCTGCTTTGAAATTTCAGTTTTCTTTCCGCGAATTTTCCAATCTCGTTTAATTGCATAAATGCCTGTAAAAATGGGTTTCTCTGTTGACAGCAAAAGATTTTTGCTTTGCCTCTTCTGTCAAGATTCTGACCCCAACCTTGACCTCTAGGTTGCCTGGTTAGAAGCTCCCTCAAAGGAATCCCAAAAAACTGCTTACGTAATAACTTCTTCAATCTAATCTTCCTTTTACCATCATTTCTAAGCTCACCTACATTCACAGTCTGCCCATGAGCTGAACCCAAAACAAGAGGATGCATTGCTGCTCCACGGTAACATGTTACGGCCAAAGGATTCCTCAAATTACCACTGCCACTGGTCATTGTCACCCCAAAAAACAGGTTCACCAGAAAAAGGGGTAACCCAGTGCCACCCTACCTGTTCCAGCATAGCCTAGCAATACTTACCAAAACAGTATGAGGCAACCCTGGTAGATCATTCTTATGCCTACAATCGTGAATAAGGAAGTGAGTGCAGGCACATTAACATCCTTGCCACTAGCCCATATCCCAAATTTCTGCCTTCGTCTTCAAAAGTTTCACTTGTCCCATTGAAAGGTCACAAATAAAACCCTAAATATCAATCCCTTGAATAATCATCCAGAAAGGTCCCTTATCAGAAACCCCTATGTATGCTGAAATTTAAAAATCTGTTCATACAAAATGCCAAAGTCCTCTGTTACATAACGAACCATGAACTGCAATGCCTTGATGATCGTTCTGTACAAAAATATTTCTGAAACTTAAATTACTGCACATATTAAATTATAAATACCAATCCCTTGAATATCTTTCAGCAAAGAGCCGTTATCAAAAACCACTGCCTGTTCTGAAATTTAAATCCCAGGACATATAAAAAAACAAATTTCTCTTTTACATAACAAACGATAAACTACTACCCTTTGATGGCTAGATGGCTTTTCTGTTTGAACATCTTTCTGAAACTTAAAAATCTGGACATATCAATCCACAGCCTTTATCAGAAACCCATGCATGCCCTGATTTTTTAATTTCTAGACATGTAAAAAGATAAATTATTCTGTTAAAAAATGAACCAAAAGTGCAATGCCTCAATGATGTTTTCTGTACAAAATTATTTCTGAAATTTAAATTACTGAATATATTAAACAAGCAAATTTCTCTGTTACATAACAACATCAAATTGCAGGACAAACCAAATATTTCTGTTACACAAAAAAACCTAAATTGCTGGACATTAAAAAAATATAAAATAAAAATCTCTGATAAATAACATAACCTAGACTGCAAAGCGTTGATGGTTTTCTGTGTAAAAGTCGTCCTGAAATTTAAATTACTGGAACATATATAAAAACAAATGTCGCTGTTACCAAACAAAACTTACAAATTATTGGAGATATAAACGAGTTAAAAACAAATTTCTCTGTTAAACAACAAAACATAAACTGCTGAACACATAAGAATTAAATTTATTTATTTGTGTGTGTTACATAACGTAACCTAAATTGCTCAACATATTAAAAACCAAAATCCTTTGTCACATAACAAAATCAATTTTCTGAACATCTAAAAAACCAAAGTTCTATGTTACATAAAAAACCCTAATCTGCTGAATATATTTAAGAACTGAAGTTCTCTGTTATTGTTGACCATTTTTGGTCCTGCAGGCCAAAAATCGGTCTCCCTTTTCAGTCTCCCTTTTCTTTTCTTTCCATTTCCACACCCAGACATGAAGGATAATGCAAAAATATGCTTCTGCAACTCATTTTCTCCTCTTGGCATACAAAAAGGCTCAACTTCAAGCACCTGGTACGAAAGGTACAGGCAGAGTTGGAAGGAGTGATTATACAAGAGTTTGCAAAAGGTGCTAGTTTCATGAGAGTTCCAAAGTTGAGTGCAAGTTTTGTGTTTCAAACGTCCAAGGAGCTCCATGATGTGTTCTCAGGTTTGACAGAGCAAATAAACTGCTTCAGAGGGCTTTTTATCAGCAAAATGGGCCAAGTTCAAAAGGCCAAAGGATCGTTTTTCAAAAGCCCGAAGGGTAGGTGCCCTTGCAAGGGGCACTTAGGCGACAAGCAAGACCTTTGTAATTCTTCCGAAAAGCAATTTTGGAGACCAAGCAACCCTTGCGAGGGGCAAGTGATGAGCAAAGTGGACCTTTGCAAAAAGTCCAAAGGGTAACTTTGGACTTGAATTGCCCTTGCAGAGGGCAACTGGTCGAAGCAAGGGGGCAAGGCAAAAAAGCCCAAAAGGAACTTGCCCTTCGAAAAAGGTAACAGGGCAAAGGAGATTTCCTTCAAACTTTTGTCCTAAGGAAATCAAAGGAAGTAAACCCAAAGAAGAAAATTCGAGAGTGAATTCTTTCGGACAAAATGTCCGAAGAAATTCCCAAGCAAAGAACCAAGGCCAAACTCCCTCGAGAAAAATGCCCGAAGGAAATTCAAAGAAAAGGGCGTCAACTTCAAAGGAAAGACTTCCTTCGCGAAAAATGTCCGAAGGAATTCCTTCGGGCATTTTGTCCAAAGGAATTGAGATGACCAAAGGGAGCCCGAAGGGCAAGTGCCCTTGCAGGGGACTCCCAGCGATCCAAAAGGGGACCTTCTCCAAGCTCCGAAGGGACATCTTCCCTCAGGGAAGGTTCAATTGCAGAAAGCCAAAGGAATAACCGAAAGGATGATAGGCCCAAGCACGTCAAGTTTAACATAATGAACTAGTCATTGGAGTTCAAACGTCCGGTGACGTGCGCGCGAACGTCAAATTCAAGGCAGCAAAATAGGGATGGGCCCACGCATGGCAAAGAAAGGCCGTTGAGAAAGGAGCCCAAGGAGCCAACAAAAGACAAGAAGAATAGTCCGAGAGAGCTCAAATTGCCAAAAAGCGACAGAACAGTAAGGAAAAGGGGAACAAAACAAAGAATCCAGAACACGGCCACGCACATATACGACAACATTTGGAATGTTCCAAAAGCACGCACCCAGCCAAGCACAAACACGAATTAAGCAATCCAGGTGGCAAAAGAAGGTGTCGACAGAAGAAGTTATTGTTGCGAATGAAACAGTCTCCACGAAATGGTCATCAAAGAGCGCAAACAGTGAGAGTGCGGCTTGTTTTCTTCAATTTTACATTAATGACCAGACAATGGCGTGAACTTAATTTAAGAAGCGGCCTTGTCATTCAAACAAAAAAAAAGCGACCCATGCTCTTGCAGTAACAGTTAATACAGATTGAGCGCCAAAGTCAAGACTTGTGGCATCTACAACATGGTTATCTCAAGGCTTTTTAGAAAGATGACACCAGTATGATCAAATTCCTCTCCCCTAGGTGTTCAACGCAGCATGGGCTGCTTATTCTATAAAGCATCAAAATCTTTTCCTGCAAGCTATATTTATTGTAACCTCTCAAGAGAGAAGGATATATCTCTCATTTTGTAAGGCGAAGCCCTGCCAAATTTCACCTTTGATCAATAAGAATGTTTTTTACCTCTATCTGATTGACTGTGCTTTTGAGTGTGTCTATATATCAATTTTGTGTTCAATCATTTTAGCTTGATGCTTCCACAAATTAACACCAACACACCTAGTGTAGCCAAAGCCTTTTCTGCAAGTTAATTGGAAGTGCTTCACCTAAAGCACAGAGACAAAAGACTATCTATGAAACAGTGTGTTTTCTACAGTGCCTGTGGTAAGTTCTTTTTCATGTGTCTTCATTAAGCCTCCTTTTTAAAGCGCCTTATAGTCTGGTCTTTTGCCAGATAAAGTGTATGTTCGCCCCCTTTCTGGTTTGAAGTGTGAATAATTGAGTAGATCAACATCATTTTGTGCATCAACACTTAGAGTAGTTTTCTGTTCTGATTATTCCTTCTCCCTTCCCCCCCCAGTATTAGCAGAAGTAGCAAAAGACAACAGAGATGCATCAAAGGGAGCTAGCCCTTATCTAGAGATTCTCCCCTCAGTTTTGTCAAACCCACAGCAAGAGGGGAGTCTCCATTGTGCCCCGTGGAAGAGAGAAGTCCAGCGTTCTTTCAAGGGTGCAATCCACAGTGTCAACAGTTATTTAACAAGCTTTATACTGCTGCACATATTTTAAAACCAAATTTCTCTATTACATAACGAAATATATAAAATGATGGACATGTAAAGAACCAAAGTTTTCCGTTGCATAACAAACCCTAAACTGCTGAGCATTTAAAAAACCAGATTTCTCTGTTACATTATGAAACCCGGATATATAAAACTTCACATCCAATATGTAACTTAGATATATAAAATACCACATCCCTGTGTTAAATAACAAAACCCGAATTGCTGGACATATAAAAAATAAAATAAATCTGTTACATAATGTAGTTTAAATTGATGTACCGCTGTTACGTACTGAACCCTAAACTGCAATGCCTTTATGGTTAGTCTGTACACAACTCTTTCCGAAAATTAAATTTCTGGACGTATTAGACCCCAAAGATCACTTATTTGAACAACTGTTCAACAAAAATCCCTTGTCAAAAAACCCCTGCCTGCCCTGAATTGTAAATTTTTTTAACATACAAAAAACAAATATTCCTCTGTCACATAACCAAACCTTAAATGCAACTAGTTTTTATTTTAAAATCTGTCTGATATTAAAATTGCTGAACATATACAAGGAAAAATTTAATGGGATGGGCATTATTTACAAGTGCATAATGACTGGTTAATATTTCTAATTCAAGAAAATAAGAATATATGTATTAAATGTTAGTTCCAAGGAAAATTATAGGGTTTAATATTACATACCTAAATTGCAATCCCCGATATTTTTTCGATTTTAAATTTAATTTCCTGGGCATATAAAACACAAATATCTCTGTCACATAAACAACACTAAAATGCATTTGGTTTTTCTGTTTTAATGTCTGTCTGAGATTTGAATTTCTGAACACATACAGTTGTAAATTTGATTGTTAAATAACAAAACCTAAATTGCAATCCCCTAATAGGTTGGATTTTGGCTTCTCGTCGTGAGAACCGTGGATTAGGTGGTGTCCATGGTTCAAGTGGTAAGGCTTGCCTCATTAAGGATAGCCTCAAGGCTAGAGTTTCACTTGTGCCTTCTGATGTGCACTCTAGATACTTGTGGATACAGTTTTAGAGGGATCCACCTACTTTTCAGGATGTCTTCATAGTTGTATGCTAGTTCCCCCCTATGACATCTCCGTACACCATTCACGTTGATGGAGACTTGTACCTCAACCTCTATCGGAATATCTCTCAATACTCCACAATTGGTGATATCATTCTCTTGGGTGATTTCAATGCACATACAAGGAAGCCCCAGATGCCTATTCACAACCTTGCTCATGATGAGTTATGTCTTCATGAGTTGGATCTTGAGGAGTTTGGTCTACAGAAAAATTCTGCTGACAGGAATGATATGGTTACGGCTTATGGCAAACACCTTCTCTAGTTGGGCAAATTTCAAAGCCTCCACATTCTCAACAGACTTCCTCACTTCCTCGACTCTAGTAGATTCACTTGTTTTCCCCATGGCAGTGATTTGAGCGTCATGGACTATGTTTTTACTACCAGATCCATCATCCCCCACATATGTGGCTTTCTTGTTTCTCTCAAGCTTCCCCTTGCTAACTATGTCGTCTTGATGTTCACCTCCATACTGGCTTTCACCGTCCCCACCCACAACCCTCCCCTTCCACCACACTCCCCAGTACTAGCCCTGCCACTATTGACTTTGTTGGTGACTACACCATTGACTATGTTGCTCGTCTTTCCCTTTTTATGTTTAGGTTTTGCTCCTTCCCTTTTCCCACAACCAACTCCATGTATGAGTTCTTGCATCAAGCCCTCTAGGATGCTGCCCTTGGCTCTTGTCCCCACACTATTCATTGCTCCAAAGCCCCTAGCCGCGAATAAACCTAACCCATAAACCAGTGGTATGATGATGCATGTAAATCCCTTCATCAGAGACTTCATTTTTCTCTCACCCATGACCCTCCCTCCGTAAGGTATACTGTTGTCTTCTCCAATGTAAGAAACGGGAGTTTCTTGCATCTAGACAGCTTACACTCCTTAATGATCTCCACCACTCACCTAAGACCTTTTGGAATACTCTTCTCCTGAGAAAAAAACCATAACTTCTAGCATCGCCCACGAAACATGGGTCTCCTATGCTATTTCCCTCTATGATGTTCTTGTCCATCTTGTTGCCACTACCCCCACCCCACCACCATTCTCCTTTGTTTTCTCCATTTCTTCAATCAAGAGAGCTATTTTGAAATTGTGCACCAGTGTAATAGCTGATTGTGAAGGTCTTGTCAACATGGAGTTGCACCGTGAAACGAAGACGTGCTGAAATGGCTAATCCTCTCTCCAGTTGAAACAATGGGATATTCTCACGAAGATGGGTGCCTCAATGGTGAGAAGAACCTCTAGAGAACGCTAGCACCTGTAAGATGTATCAATGCGGATCTCTACTATGTGTTGCGGATCTACCATGAAAAAGGGAGAAAGAAACTTGAAAGGGAAATCCTACCTAATGACAGTGATACACCAGAATGTTGATCCACTCTAATTGGAACCTTGAACACTAAATCAAACAAGAGAAAAAGAAGACCTTTGATTTCAAACTATGCATAAGTATTTCATGAGAAGGTTCGATCCAATGACAAAAACATGAGAGAAAACGATGCAGAGAGGTCTGATACAAGACACTTTGCAGCCACCTAACACCCACTTACAACTTCAGCAAAAAACATATAAAACACTAAACATGACCTGCATAACATGATGAGCTAGCAAATAGGTACGAATAAGAATTTAAGAAAGGAAAAAAATCTACCACGTATGCAAATTGTTGAATAAATGTACACTATGCCAGCACTTGAAATCTGAAGTACAATCCTTCTATTGATTGAAGACGTTACACAACTCACCAATCGCAGAGTCCGGTCTTACCAAGAAAAGGATAGATTTTACAAGAATGAAAAGCCAATAATATAGAAAATTACAAAGAGCCAAGAGATTGGCATTGAAAATAGGAGAGGAAGTTAACTCTTCATTGGCCCAAGTCCAAATTGCATCACATGGATCTTCCAAATTTGTCTTTCCTTGGCTTATACCTGGCTGTTTTGCATAAAGAATCCTTGGCGTTGAAAAAGAAAAAGAATAAGACAAGCTTTGGATGCATGACACCTACGAATAGATGTCTTGACTTGAAAACTAGTCAACTTCAAAACAAGAGTAGTCAAATTCACTCGAACTACACGAACATTTGAAAGTCTCTCATTTGCATGAAATCAATGCAAATGCCAAATTAAGAATTGCGTTTGAACCGCCGAAACATTTCGAGCTTTGAGACAAACGAGAGTGCATGCATGGAATTTCTGGTTGTTTGAAACATTTAACGCTTTCCCTATTCATCATACAAGACAACTCTATTTTCAGAACTGAAGCAAGCTTGTTTTCTTAAATGCGTTCACTTCGTTGGAGTCATTCACGTTTGTCTGTGCATGATCTTTGTTCATCCTCCCTTTGTCTTTATTCTACGTTTGTTTTATTCGCTGTTCATGCTTATGTCCATGTTCAGTTCTGCTTCAGACCTATTTGTATTTTCTCTGGCTTTTCCCGTGTTCTGCTTTAATTCGGGAATCGGGCTTTATTTTATCTTTCGTCCTTCGGACAAATTGTCCGAAGGACTCTCTATCTCTTCTCTTTCTCGGGCTTGCCATTTCCTTTTCTCTTTTTTGGCTTTGGCTTATGCCCTTGTCTTTTCTATCGAGCTTTTGCCCTCCCGAATTCCTTCGGACTTTTTGTCCAAAGGAATTCCTTCGAACAAAAAGTCCGAAGGAATTCATTTTCTTGCCAATTTCCCCGAATTTATTCTTTTAGGCTCTTAAGTCTTGCCCTTTGGCTTTTCTCGGGCTTTTGTTGACTTCATATTCCCGCGAATTTCCTGTTTGACAATTATTCCGAAGGATTTCCTTAAATTTTCTCATTTCCTTCTTTGCCTTTGTTTTTTTTTTAAATTTATATCGGGCTTTTTTCCCGGCTATATCTTCCGTCAAACCTTTTCCTTGAATTCCTTTGGACAAATAGTGCGAAGGAAATTCTTTTCCATTTGAAGTGTGTCCCTTGCTTTTATGAAGGTGCCCTCCGCAAGGGCTTCTGCTTCCCAACATTGCTCGTCGGGCTTTTTGATTTGGTCCTGTTAGTCGCGTGGGTGCCTTCCACAAGGTCAAGGTTCTTCCAAAAGTGCCCTTCAGAAGAATTGTAAAGGCCCACTTCGCCGACCAAGTGCCCTCCACAAGGGCTTTTTGTCCTCAAAAGTGCCTTTCGGAACTTTTGAAAGGGCCCTGCCACCGACCAAGTGCCCTTTGCAAGGGCTTTTTGTCCTCAAAAGTGCCTTTCGAAACTTTTGAAAAGGTCCTGACACTGACCAAGTGCCCTCTGCAAGGGCTTTTTTGCCTTCAACAGTGGCTTTCGGAAGAATTGTAGGGCACCCAGGCTTTTTGAAGGGCACCCAGGCTTTTTGAAACTGTCCTTCGAAACTTGTCTTGACTTGAAAACCATAAAGTGAACCAACCCAAAGAGTTACATACCCTTTGGGACTTTTGAATTGGACCTTCCCAAAGGGCAAGTGCCCTTCGGGTCTTCTCAACTGTATTTTTCTCCTTTCTTTTGGACAAAAAGTCCAAATAAAATAAGCTTTGAACGATTGCCACTTAGTCATTTTTCGGACTTTTACACAGTCCTTTGAGAGCTCTTTCTCTCAAACAAAATGTCCGAAGAAATAGTCCACCTCTTATAGCCCGAAAAAATTCCTTGGGAAGACAAAATAACTAAACTTACAGCTTGTATGTCTTGGCTGTTTTTGCACATTTCGCTGTAATCAAGAAAGCTTTTTGGAAACCTCTGCATGACTAAAATTCACCTAGCTGTAGATGGCCACTTGGGTGGCTGTAAATGCTCATTTAAGGACCCCAAAACTGATTCACAAGACAAACTTGGCACCATAGCAAAGTTCCAAAGTGTAGGGGTGACAATTTGCCCTGTGGGGGGCAAAATTGTCAACATTTTTTACGACTCTGTTGGGAAGCATCCCTGCTATGCTAGAGAATTGAGGCCATATAGATGCTATTCGAACTCCCAAATGGTGAACCTGATTTTTAACTGAAAATCTCCTCCTGACCTTGGCTGAAGAAACCTTTCTCTCTCAAAAAGGAAGGAAAAAACACGAAAGCAAGAAAACTAAGAAGCAAATGTGCAAACAAGCACTTATTGAAAAAAACTGAAGCAAACTACTGTGCTTGAACAGCACTTGGAGGAAAGCAAAAACAATTATGTACATAGAGCTTTGCTCTTCAATAGCAAGTTGGAAGGCGTTGTGGGATTTGCAGTTGGAGATAATTTATGGGCCACTCCAAAGGGAATCAAACTTCGTGTCTTCCTGGTTTGGCTCAATCCTCATCCCACTTGAGGACCAAATCTCCTTCATTGAAGCTTCGTGAGGAAGCTCCTTTGTCAAACATTTTATTCCCCTGTGCCTGACGACTTTCCATAGCTAACATGGATTGATTTCTTGTCTGTTCCAACTCTATAAGCTCTGCATACCTGATTTTCATAGACTCATTCTCTAACAACTCAAGTTGATGCATTAGTTTTAAAGCTGGAAACTCAAGAGAAATAGGTAACCTTGCTTCCTTACCATAGACTAGCTTGTATGGAGAGTTGGCTATTGACCTCTTGTAGGTGATCCTATCAGCGCATAGAGTTGACTTCAACTTCAGATGCCATGACCTCTGATTTTCTTCAATAGTCCTTCGTATGATCCTTAAGAGGTTCTTGTTTGTAGATTCAGCAAGGCCATTTCCTTGCGGATAATAGTTTGATGAAGTGTTGCGATAAACTCTGTGTTGGACAGCCCAATGGTTGATCCTAGATCTCACAAATGGCATTGCATTGTCAGAAATAATGGTCGAAGGAACTCCAAACCTAATAGCAGACCATAGAAATCAAGAACGTTGGTTTCGTTTGCTTCTTTCAATGCAATTGCTTCCGTCCAACATGTGAAGTAATTCGTAGATGTTAGAATCCACTTATGCCTTGAACTCAATGGAGGATTAATGAGACCAATAAAGTCCAATTCCCACTGGACAAAATTCTGATCCACTGCAATTTCCTGAAGGGGCAAGGTTGCAAGTTTAACTTTTCTTACAAAAATAGCACATTGTTTTCACTTCCTAACCCATGTATGGGAATCGCCAAATATAATAGGCCAACAATACCCATCTCTCATGATTTTAAGTGCTGTAGTTCTTGCGAAAAATTGTCCTCCACCATGTCCATCATGGAATTCTTCAAGTAATCTTTGAGTTTGGCTTGGTTCCACACACCTTAGTAACATTCGATTAATATCCTTTTTGAACAAAACACTGTCAACGAGCAAGAATGGAATTGATTGCAATTTGAAATACCTTCTTTTTGAAGCACTTAGGTGAGAAGGGTAAAAACCATCTTGCAGATAGCTTACCAAATCACGAAACCAACTGAAAGGTGAGATGTAAACAGTAGCAATCTCTTCATCATTTGACACTAAAACAGCTTCCTTAGTTTCTTGCAAGCCCTGAGCTAGATGCTTACAAAGTCATTTGCCTCTAACTAGCTTTGTAACCTTAATTTTCACGTCATATTCCATTACTTTGGGTATCCAACCAGCTCTCTTCTCATTTATGTCTTTGTTCAGAAAAAATTCTTTGATGCTTGGATGAGCAACCATTAGATGTATTTTATTATTAGACAAGTGCTTAAATTTCTTCAGAGATTTTATAACTAAAAGGATATGCTTTTCAACAAAAGAATACGTTGTTTCATACTCTTCCAAGCCTTGGCTGTAGAAAGCTATTGGCTGCTTCAAATCTTCGTGATTTTACTGCATAAAAATGCCTAAAATGGTGTCCATATTAGCATACATATACATAATGAAATCTTTCGTAAAATCTAGATTTAAAAGCGTAAGAACACTTGCTATGGCTTTCTTAACATCTTCAAACCCTTTTACTCCCTCCTTGACCAGCTGAAGTTTTGATTTTTCTTTAGCATCACTGTAAGTAGTTTAGCTACAGTAGTGAAATCTGAAATGTATCTCCTTATAAAATTGATTCTTCAAAACAAACTTTGCAAAGCCTTTTTGCTCTTAGACAAGAAGAGTGCACGAATGGATTGAATCCTTTCAGAATCTATAAGTTTCAACCGTGCTTTGAAACATGTCCAAAAAGCTTACTTTCATGAACTAAAAATACACATTTTTGGAGGATTTAGAGATATCCCAAATTGCCTACACCTTTCAAAAATTTGCTTGAAATGAACCATGTGATCTTCTGCATCTTTTGAAAATACTATTATAGCATCCAAATAAACAAGCACAAACCTGTTAAGAAGGCCTTGAAAGGCTATATCCATGGCTCTCTGAAAAGTTGCTCTAGCATCAGACAAACTGAATAGCATCTTTCTGTATGCAAATGTTCCCCATTTAGTCATGAAGGTTGTCTTGAATTGGTCCTCTTCTTTGACCAAAATCTGATTGTAACCACTATATCCATCCAACAAAAAAAACCTCTTTGAACCTGCAACATGCTCTAAAATTTGTTCCATTGATGGCAATGGATAGTGGTATTTAAGCAAAGCCCTGTTTAAATCACGAAAATCAACACACAAACGAATCTCACCATTCTTTTTTCGTATTGGAACGAGGTTCACCACCCAAGTTGAGTGCTTGATTGGAAATATAATAGCTGATTCTATGAGCTTGTGAAGCTCAGCGCTCATCAAAATCTCAAGCTTTGGATTGATTGGCCTTTGTCTTTGTCTCACTGGTTTAGTTTCCTCTTATAACTCAATGGTGTGTTGAGCCAAACTTGGATCAAAACCTTTGAGATCACTATATTGCGATGCGAATATATCAGCAAAACTCGTGCATAAATCAATGAAAGATTTCTTTTATGGAGTGCATACCTTGCCCAATTTCAAAATTTTACCAGCTGCAATCTCTACATTGGCATAGTGCTCTTCCTTTGTTGACAAAGATGGTTTCTCTTTCCTTAGCTCATCATCTTCACTGAAAATATTTTCAAGAGGGACCAATCCCTTGGGTAGCCTATTCGTTTTTAGTTGTACAATCTGATCACCATATTGTTGTAAGTGTTTCGACTGATTTCTTAAAGAAAACTCAGTCTTCTTGCAAAAATCTTACAATTTGATCGTCATTTTCAAACCCCTGCCAATTCTCTTGGTTATCAGGAACAAAAGGCCTTACAACTACCTTTATATGTGACTGAAAAATGTCACTTTTTTAATCAGCTGGAATATTAAATTGTGCCCCAACAGTAGCCAACTTATTAGCATGTTTATTCCTATCTCTTGGTATTGCCTTAATATTAAAACCCTAAAAATTTTCAAGTAAATCCCAAACTCTGTGTCTGTAAGATTTAAGCAATAGATTCTTGCATATATTCAAACCTCTTACTTGGTGGACTACAAGTTCACTATTTTCAAACACTTGCAAACAATTTACTTTCATCTTCTTAGCCCACTGCAAACCGTGAACTAGTGCTTCGTATTCAACAACGTTGTTTGAACAACCAAACTGAAATTTAATAGAGAAATACCTTTGTTCTGTAAAAGAAATTAACATTATTCCAGCTCCAATTCCATGTTTATTTCTTGATCCATCAAAGTACAATTGCCACAAGCCTTCATTAGATTCGTCTTCTTTGACCATGGTTCGAATTGGTGCATCGTTCTCATGAAGATAATACACACTAAGACCTTACTCTTCAATCAGCGTGTAGAGATCATGCTCATGCAAGATAGAAGCCCACTCATCAAGAAACAAATCTGGAACTCCATCCAAAGGCAAGTCCTTTTCTAAATCACTAGTTGGTAATATTTCATCTGAGATGATACAATTTGCATTGATCACATTTGGCGTATAAGGCTCTATATGAAAACGTGCAATAGGCTTTGAATAAATTGTTATCTTTGTAACATACTTGGTTCTGAATAGCAAATAGGTCCAATCAGCTGATAAATATCCTCCAATATTTGAAGTGAAGTCCCTTGAAAAGCACATAGCGAAATAAAGAGGCAAGTCCACCACTACATCCTGTTGAATAGTAACGTTAAGACAAGCATGTAATGTCAATTTCAAATCTTTGATAATGCCTACCGTCTTTGTTGGTGAACCATCCAACTACAATACCCCTTTAGTATTTGGCTCATAAACAAGGCCGAGCTTGTCTACAATCTGTTTAGGCACTACTATACTGCTAGCTCCACTATCCACCATACAATTATGAACCAAAGTATCACCCACTATCAAAAAAAGATAAAAAAAAAGGGTTTTTTTCATTTTTACTTCAGTTTTGTCCACCTTTGACATCTTTTCTCCTTGCTGCACATGTTGCTTAGTTGGTTGATCCAAATTTCTCAAGACAACACCTTTCTCATTTACCTCAGTTTTGTCCACCTTTGACATCTTATCTCATTGCTGCACATGTTGCTTAGTTGGCTAATCCGAATTTGTCAAGACAACACCTTTCTCAACCGGTTTTGGAGACAATTCAAGAGCTGAAAGTTATTGAATGAGTTTATCATTTTGCCCTAGAATTGAAAGAGAATCCCACATGCTAATGCTAATATTAGACTTCTTCATTTGATCTACAATACTGAACTGAGATGCACTAACATTTGATTGCGCATTCTGTGATACTTGCTACTCACGAATTAGAGGTAGTTGTTGCACTTTACTAACCTCTATATTCTGATTTTTTTGGGCTATGGGAGCAACAAGCTACTCTTTTGTACTTTGAACAACAATACTAAAAGCACTTAAAGTATTTGTTATCGCTTGAACTTCTTCAGCAGCTCTTCTTTTATTTTTTTGATAGGTTATCGCTGCAACTTGACTACTCGAATCGTTAATTTTAACGCCCTAAGTAAAAGCAACATGATCATCGACCTGCCAATTTACATTAATAGCATCAGGCTACCCTTGAACTTGATGAGTCACTCCATGTGATGTCAAACCTGTATCTTGATATTGACCTCCTTGAAAAGAAAACTCTTCTTGTGTCATATGTGGCATGGTAATGTTCTGTGATACCAAGGCTTGGTTTTAAGCATCATTGAGATTTGAGGGCTGCCAACCTGAACCCTGTACCAAATTATTTTGAGGTGGGGTTGGAACAATGGCTTTTGAAGTGGAAGAAGCATTCGGATCAAGAGAAGCATATGGCTTAGCTGGAGTTATGGCTCCTTGTGCTTAATAGAGTGGTTTATTTTCTTTGAAACCCTGATAAGGAGACCTTTGATCTTTGAAGGACTGATAGTTATGATTTTGTTGTTGATAAGACCTATTTGATTGGAATTGTTGCCTTTTGAGCTATACTCTTTCATTTCCAAAAGATTGTAGCAAACTTTTCAACTCTCCTATTTCACTAGCTTGATCAGTAAGCGCTGCAATAGGAACTTGAGGTGCTAGAATAGGAGCTAAGGATGGAATTTGAAAAACTCGAGGCGCTGGTACAGAACTTATTTCTAAAAATATGGGCATTGAAGGTCTTGGAAAAAGCTTACCTGCTTGTATCAAACTATTTTTTGCCCTTATTGCAACTTCATAAGCATATGGCAAAGTAGTACCACCCATTAACTGTATCATCACACTAATGTTAGAATTAAGAGCTTTCGAGAAATACAAAAATGCATATTCAGGGGATGGCCTAATCAAAACCGATATCCTGGTCCAAGTCTTTTGGAATCCGAGATTAAAATCGGACATGAACTCATGAAGAGCTCTCTGTATGGCAGTTAATTGCTCAACTAAAGATAACTGATCAGATTTATCTTCAAACTATTTGACTAAGGCTACACCCAATTCATCCCAGGTGGAAACGGATCTGAATGGGAGGGTTCTATACACTGTAATGTTTTTCCTTTGAAAGATGCAACAAGCAATCTAATAGCAACATTATCCTCAACAACATTATGAACTGAACAAAGATTAGCCACATCTTACATATGCTCAATAGGGGTTGTTTGATTTTCTCTTGAAAAAAATGGAATACTTTTGAGGGCAGATACAGTAATGTCGTCTAACTATGCTAGATTCAGTGGACTTCCCCTACTGAATGGAGCAAACACTTGATTTCTAACGACCATCTAGATGGTGAGGATTGCAGTGTTTAGAACGATAGAATGAGGGGGAGGTAAATATTCCCTTTGAAGATATGAATTTGCTCTCCTAGACCTTGCTCTTTTATAAGTTATAAATTCAAAAAGAATACCTTTACTTGTTGATCTTGTGGTAACCTTTGCCATGAACGGATTGCCTGAATGATGCTATAAACTCTGCAACTAGATGTAGATGAATATCATCCGCTGCTACGAAAACTCTATGCAAAAAAAAAATTTGTGGTCCCACCGGGCGTGCCAAAAACTGTTGTCAACCTGGAATTACACCCTGAAACAAAGACGTGTTGAAATGGCTAATCCTCCCTCTAGTTGAAACAATGGGATCTTCTCACGAGGGTGGGTGTCTCAATGGTGAGAAGAACCTCCAGAGAATGCTGATTCCTGTAAGATGTATCAATGCGGATATCTACTCTATGCTACGGATCTACCATGGAAAATGGAGAAAGAAACTTGAAAGGAAAATCCTACCTAATGACAGTGATACACCAAAATGTTGATGCACTCTTCTTGGAACCTTGAACACTGAATCACACAACGAAAAAGGAAGACCTTTGATTTCAAACTATGCATATGTATTTCATGAGAATGTTCAATCCAATGACAAAAATGTGAGGGAAAACGATGGAGAGAAGTCTGATACAAGACACTTTGCAACCACCTCACATCCACTTACAGCTTCAACAAAAGACATAAAACATTGAACATGACCTGCATAACATGATGAGCTAGCAACTAGGTACGAATCAATATTTGGAAAGAGAGAGAATCTACCACGTATGCAAATTGTTGAATGAATGTACACTATGCTAGCACTTGAAATCTGAAAGTACAGTCTTTCTATTGATTGAAGAAGTTATGCAACTCACCAATGGCAAAGTCTGGTCCTTACCAAGAGAGGAATACATTTTACAAGGCTGAAAAGCCATTAATATAGAAAATTACAAAGAGCCAAGAAATGACGTTGAAAATAAGAGAAGTTAACTCTTCATTAGCCCAAATCCAAATTGCATTGCATGGATCTTCCAAATTTGTCTTTCCTTGGCTTATACCTGGATGTCTTACATGAAGAATCCTTGGCATTGAAAAAGAAGACGACAAGCTTTGGATGCATGACACCTACGAATAGATGTCTTGACTTGAAAATTAGTGAACTTCAAAACAAGAGTAGTCAAATTCACTCGAATTACTGGAACGTTTGAAAGTCTCCCCTTTGCATGAAATCAATGCAAATGTCAAATTAAGAATTGCATTTGAACCATCGAAACGTTTTGAGCTTTGAGACAAACAAGAGTGCGTGCATAGAATTTTTGGTTGTTTGAAACGTTCAACGCTTTGTCCGTTCATCATGCAAGACAACTCTATTTGCAAAACTGAAGCATGCTTGTTTTCTTAAACGTGTTCACTTCATTGGAGTCACTCACGTTAGTCTATGCATGATCTTTGTTCATCCTCCCATTGTCTTTATTTTGTGTTTGTTTTATTTGTTGTTCATGCTTATGTCTATGTTCAGTTCTACTTCAGTCATGTTTGTATTTTCTCTGGTTTTCCCGTGTTCTGCTTTAATTCAAGAATCGGGCTTTATTTTAGCTTTCGTCCTTCGGCCAAATTGTCCGAAGGACTCTCTGTCTCTTCTCTTTTTCGGGCTTGGCATTTCCTTTTAGCTTTTTTGGCTTTGACTTACGCCCTTGTCTTTTCTATCGGGCTTTTGTCCTCCCGAATTCCTTTTGACTTTTTGTTCGAATGAATTCCTTCAAACAAAAAGTTTGAAGGAATTCGTTTCCTTGCCAATTTTCCCGAATTTATTCTTTTAGGCTCTTAAGTCTTGCCCTTTGATTTTACTTGGGCTTTTGTTGACTTCATATTCTCGCAGATTTCCTGTTTGACAATTATTCCGAAAGATTTTCTTTAATTTTCTCATTTCCTTCTTTACCTTTGTTTTTGTTTTTTTATTTCTATTGGGTTTTTTTCCGAGGTATATCCTCCGTCGGACCTTTTTCCTTGAATTCCTTAAAACTTTTTGTCCTAAGGAATTCCTTCGAACAAATAGTCCGAAGGAAATTAGTTTCCATATGAAGTGTCCCTTGCTTTTATGAAGGTGCCCTCCGCAAGGGCTTCTACTTCCCAACATTGCCCTTTGGGCTTTTTGATTTGGTCCTGTTAGTCGCCTGGGTGCCTTCCGCAAGGGCAAGGTTCTTTCAGAAGTGCCTTTCGAAAGAATTGTAAAGATCCACTTCACTGACCAAGTGCCCTCTGCAAGGGCTTTTGTCCTCAAAAGTGTCTTTCGAAACTTTTGAAAGGGTCCTACCACAGACCAAGTGCCCTCCACAAGGGCTTTTTGTCCTCAAAAGTGCCTTTCGAAACTTTTGAAAAGGTCTTGACACCGACCAAGTGCCCTCCGTGTTGAAAATATTGTCATTGATGTCAAAGGTTTAATATTATTGGTGATAAAGGTCCCATTGCATTTAATGTTGTTGGTAATAAATATATCTTGGCTAATATGAGTTAATATTTATTTAATATTAACGAATATATTTTTGGTTGCATATGAGACAAAAGAAGGGCCCATCGAGAAATCGAAGAGCCACGAGATAAAGACAAAAGAAAGATGGGGCGCATTTTCCCATGAAGAGTCATCTTGGGGAATACCAAGAGTCACCAAGTGAAGACAAAAGAGTAAAGGCGCAATTTCTCATGAAATGACACTTTGAGAAATACGAAGAGTCACCAAAGATAAAGACAAAAGTGGGAAGGACATTTTTGGTCATGAAGGGTCACCACATGACTTTTTAAATGCTTGGATATGAAGGGTCATCCAAGATTGGCGCCATTTTTCATGAGGATTGAAAGGTCACAAAGGGGGAAGGCCAAAGGTCATTTGAAAAGCTATAAATAAAGGCTTGAGTAGCCATTTGTTATATGAATGAGAGAGGTTGATTTGATATTGTGATATCTAGCTTAGAAGAGCAATTGTGAGAGATGAATATCATTTGTATTTGTTATATCTAGCTTAGAAGAGCAAAGGTGAGAGAGAGAAAGGAGATGTATTGATCTATCATTTGTTGAGATAGCAACATTGAGAGATAGGTGTATAGTATACACAAAGGGGTTGGTGCTCCTGTGGGTTGGTGCTCATGAATTGTTGCTGAATTAGTGCTCGGAAAAGGGGTTGGTGCTCCTGTGGGTTGGTACTCACGAATAAGTGCTGGGTTGGTGCTCGGCAAAGAGGTTTGAAGCTCTTGTGGGTTGATGCTCACAAATTGTAGCTGAGGTTTGTACTTGGCAAAGGGGTATGGTGCTCCTGTGGGTTTGTTCTCACGAATATATTTGAGATTGATTCTCCGTGGTTTTTTCCACATTGAGTTTCCACATTATATCTGGTGTCTCTCTCTATCTTGTGTGATGTTTATTGAGTTTATTGCATATCTTGAATGTTTGATTAAGTGGAATTTGATAAAGGGAAAGTTTTATAAGATATATAATATACTGATTCACCCCCCTCTCAGTATATTCTATGCTTAACAATTGGTATCAGAGAAAGTTCCTTTTTGAAAAGTTTTACAGCTTGAAGGTAGATCGAGAAAACACAATGGCTGGGTCACAGGAAGGATTTTGTACAAATAAGGCACCTTTGTTTGATGGGACGAATTATGCTTTCTGAAGCATGAGAATGAAAGTTTATTTGATGGCCCTTGGATTCGACATATGGAAATCAGTGGTGGAGGAATATGAAGAGCCACAGACATCTACAATTACTTCAGCAGAAACGATGGCAAATGAATGTAATGCTAAAGCTCTAAACGCTATTTTATGTGGTTTATGTGAATCTAAACTTGTTAAAGTTATGCAATGTAAATCTGCTCATGAAACTTGGGTAAAACTTGAGAATATTTACAAAGGTGAAGGAAAAGTTCAGCAAGTTAAGTTGCAGACTTTTAGAACGCAGGTTGAAAGTTTGAAGATGGAAAAAAAAAAGATATAGCAAGTTATCTCTTGCGAGTTGCTCAGATAGTAAATCAGATTCAAGGTCTTGGAGAAACATTGGAAAAGTCAACGGTGGTGCAAAAGGTTTTAAGATCTCTACCAATGAGATATGATGCAAAGGTTTCGGCAATCGAGGACATGAAGAATTTAGCCAAGCTAAAGATGGATGAGCTTCATGGTATTCTCATCGCATATGAGATGCAGACAGAACAAGATAAACCCCCAAAGAGAGAAGTGGCTTTCAAGACATCAAAGAAGGAGAAAGCTAAGATTCAAGAATCAAGTGATAGTTCCAGTGATGATGAAGATGACAACGAAGCACTTTTCATTCGTAGGCCGAAAAGAGAAATAGGTAAATATCAACGAACATTACCTTTTAAATGTTTTAATTGTGAAAGATTGCACATTTTTCAGCTAGATGCCCAAATAAGGTTAATGATGAAGAAGAAGAAAAGCCTACATACAAGAAGAATTTCAAAGGCAAATCCAAGAAGGGATTCGAGAAGAAGACCGTATA
Organism: Torreya grandis; assembly: GCA_037957365.1. NCBI lineage: Eukaryota > Viridiplantae > Streptophyta > Pinopsida > Cupressales > Taxaceae > Torreya > Torreya grandis. Next base: position 1,877,290 of record JARHVA010001181.1, read on the forward strand.
TTCTAAGTATCCTAGCTCAGTTGAAGATAGTGGAGTCAGTGATTCAGAAGAAGAAGAGATTATATTCATAGCTATACATGAAGATGATCAAGAATGAGAAGAGGAGGAAGCTGAAGTAGACATGGAAGGAGAATTCAATTGTGCCCTAGAAGAGTTAGAAGCTGTTCAAAAGAAGAATCGAAAATTAAAACGCCAGATCGAGAAAAATGAACAAGAGTCAAAGGAAATGATTGAAGATCTACAAGCACACTTTGAAGAAGCCAAGAAGAATGAAAAAGATCTCAAAGCATAGTTGGAAATAGCAAGAAAAGATTGTGAAAGGTATGTTATTGAAATTGCCTCTTTAAAAGAAGATATTCAGAAAGCAGTCAATGATAAAGTAATTAGTGATTTAAAATTTGAGGATAGCACTAACATGCTGAATAAGATATTGGAAAGTCAAAAAGCATATTCAGATAAGACTGAGATCGGTTTTGAAAAGAAAAAGAGCTATGTTGAAGCTCTTACACAAGAGAAAACAAAAAGGGGAGAAGTGAAGAATACAGAGAACATTCCAAACAGAGAAGGCTGGAAGGAACAAAGCTACAAAAAGCAATCAGGGCAGAGATATATAGACAGGTTTTATTTTTATGGCTATTGTTTTTATTGCAATGGATATGGTCACAAGAAATTAGAATGTAGAAAAAGAGCTAACAATTTCAAAAATAAAGAGAAGGAAAGTCAAGTAGAGTCAAGCAGAAGCCACAACTCTTTTGCTCCTCTATCAAGCTTTGATGAAGAGACCATAGTGTGCTAAGTGCAACAACTTTGGACACATAGCTCGATATTGCAGAAGCGTGTTCGAGTCAGTCAAGAAGGATCAGAGTTTCAAAACTCCATTCATCAAAAAGAAGAATCAAAGTGTCAAGATCCATTCATCAGGGAGAAGGTTCAGACATGTACATAGCAGAAAAAACAACATGAAGATTCTATGATGGTGCAGACAGCTCTGCATATGGAAGGTAAAGATCAGCCATGGTTAATTGATAGCGGATGTTCAAGGCATATGACAGGAGATAAAAGTAAATTCCTATCTCTAAAGAAGATCAATGGTAGTACAGTGAGGTTCGGAGATAAAACCACTGCCAAGATAGCCAGAAAAGGTACTTTGAATTTGGATTATGGTAGAACTAAAACTAAGAATGTTTTGTATGTAAAAGGTCTTAAGCATAATCTGTTAAGTGTTAGTCAAATATGTGATCAAGGATACACATTAAGATTTCGTGCTAAAAGTTGTGAGATTAGAAGAAAAGATTCAAATGAGTTGATTGCAAATGCTCAAAGGACAGGGAACAATGTATATGTATTCTCAGATATCTTCTCAAAGGCACGATCAAAGGATACATTCAAATATCGATGAAAGAAGTTGGGAGTAATTTCTATTACTTTCTACCATTGATGTTCAGCATCAAGTGAGGGGGAGCTAAGTGTTAGCTCCAGGTAGGCCCTTTGCCATTGATGTCAAAGGAGGAGAATAACAAGTATACGTACAGGTGTAGAAAACAGATACAGAGAACAGATACAGGTTGCTACAGTAAAAGGGAGTTACTATATGTTTTCAGATGACGGTATGTGCAAGTGACAGGATGTGGCAGTTTCAGAATTGAGGTTGCCATCAATGACAAAGGGGGAGATTGTTGGAAATATTGTCATTGATGTCAAAGGTTTAGTATTATTGCTAATAAAGGTCCCACTGCATTTAATGTTGTTGGTAATAAATATATCTTGGCTAATATGAGTTGATATTTACTTAATATTAACAAATATATTTTTGGTTGCATATGAGACAAAAGAAGGGCCCATGGAGAAGTCGAAGAGCCACGGGATAAAGACAAAAGAAAGATGGGATGCATTTTCCCATGAAGAGTCATCTTGGGGAATACCAAGAGTCACCAAGTGAAGACAAAAAAGTAAATACGCAATTTCTCATGAAGGGACACTTTGAGGAATACGAAGAGTCACCAAAGATAAGGACAAGAGTGGGAAGGACGTTTTTGGTCATGAAGGGTCACCACATGACTTTTCAAATGCATGGATATGAAGGGTCATCCAAGATTGACGCCATTTTCCATGAGGATTGAAAGGTCACAAAGGGGAAAGCCAAAGGTCATTTGGAAAGCTATAAATAAAGGCTTGAGTAGCCATTTGTTATATGAATGAGAGAGGTTGATTTGATATTGTGATATCTAGCTTAGAAGAGCAATTGTGAGAGATGAATATCATTTGTATTTGTTATATCTAGCTTAGAAGAGCAAAGGTGAGAGAGAGGAAGGAGATGTATTGATCTATCATTTGTTGAGATAGCAACGTTGAGAGATAGGTGTGTGGTATACACAAAGGGGTTGGTGCTTCTGTGGGTTGGTGCTCACGAATTGTTGCTGGGTTGGTGCTCGGCAAAGAGATTGGTGCTCCTGTGGGTTGGTGCTCACGAATAGGCGCTGAGTTGGTGCTCGGCAAAGAGGTTTGGTGCTCCTGTGGGTGAGTGCTCACGAATTGTAGCTGAGGTTTGTACTTGGCAAAGGGGTATGGTGCTCCTGTGGGTTTGTTCTCACGATTATATTTGAGATTGATTCTCCGTGGTTTTTCTCACATTGGGTTTCCACGTTATATCTGGTGTCTCTCTCTATCTTGTGTGATGTTTATTGTTTGAGTTTTATTGCATATCTTGAATGTTTGATTAAGTGGAACTTGATAAAGGAAAAGTTTTATAAGATATATAATATACTGATTCACCCCCCCTCTCAGTATATTCCATGCTTAACACTCCGCAAGGGTTTTTTTGCCTTCAAAAGTGGCTTTCGAAAGAATTGTAGGGCACCCTAGTTTTTTGAAAGTGTCCTTCGAAACTTTTGTCTTGACTTGAAAACCATAAAGTGAACCAACTCAAAGGGTTACATACCCTTCGGGACTTTTGAATTGGACCTTCCCAAAGGGTAGGTGCCCTTTGGGTCTTCTCAACTGTGTTGTTCTGCTTTCTTTCGGACAAAATGTCCAAAGAAATAGTCCACCTCTTATAGCCCGAAAAAATTCCTTGGGAAGACAAAATAACTAAACTTACAGCTTGTATGTCTTGGCTGTATTTGCACATTTTGTTGTAATCAAGAAAGCTCCTTGGAAACCTCTGCATGACTAAAATTCACCTGGCTGTAGATGGCCACTTGGGTGGCTGTAAATACTCATTTAAGGACCCCAAAACTGATTCACAAGACAAATTTGGCACCATAGCAAAGTTTCGAAGTGTAGGGGTGACAATTTGCCCTATGGGGGGCAAAATTGTCAACAGGTCTCAAAGTTGAGTTCATCAAATATGGTGTGGATTCCCTTGCCTTCCCCCTTGCCACGCTCTTTAATCAAGTGGTGTATTCAAGGTTCCCTTAGTCATGGTCCCATCACATTATTCACCCTATTCTTAAGTCTGGAGATCTCTCTATACCGGCAACTACAGGACCATTATGATAGGGCAATTTGCCAAACTCTATGCCACAGTGTTAGACATGTAGTTGTCAAAGTACCTAGAAAGGAATAATCTCACAGCTAAGGACAGGTTGGCTTCAGAAAGGACTATCAACCACATTTTGGCTATTATTGAAGAAGCTCGTCACAGGGCTTCCTAAGTCTTTTGTTGTCTTGTTGACTTCAAGAAAGCCTTTGACTCGGTTTCGAGAAACCTGCTTTTCAAGAAGTTGAGAGATATCGTATTCCAAATTCTTTGATTACCGCCACTTGGAGGCTTTATGAGACAATTCTTGGGTTGTTTCGTACTTCACACGGTTTTTCTATCTTGTGAGGAGTACCATTGGGGTCAAGCAAGTATGTCCTCTTTCACCGACACTTTTTAGCATCTACATTGATGAGTAAAAGGAGTTCATTTGGCAGCATACTCATATATAGGATGGTTGTTTTTTGCATGAGGTGCTTGTAGCTATCCTTCTTTTTGCCAAAAAAGTTGTCCTCTCACACTCTATTGAAGGCTTTCAACGGCAACTTGACGCCCTTGTTCATTTTTGCGAACTTCAACAACTTGTGGTCAACCTTAGTAAAACTAAGGTTATGATCTTCAATATCTCCAAGCACTCTCTCCAGAATTCCAATTTTTTCCATAGTTCCACAGGGACGCGTCCCCCCTAAAAACCCCGTGTTTCAAGGACAGAGATGTCCCAGGGACACGAAGACGTCAGTGGGACATCCCCCAGCCATCCCGCCACCTCCACCAAGTTTTGCCACCATCCCGAGGACGTCTCCCTCTAAGAGGGCGTCCCCTGAACATCCCCGGAACTTCTCGGCGTCCCCTCAGGGGACTTTTGGACGTCCAGAAGTCTTGGGGACGTCCACGCGTCCCCCACGCAAGACAAAGTCATAGTGTTTTTTTTTTTAATTTAAAAAAAAAATGGATTTTTATGCTTTCTACCCTAAACCTAATAGCTAGTGGGAGCCACCCCCACCCACCAAGGCCTCCCAAAAGCTTATAAAAAGCCCTCTCCCTCTCATTCCAAATCACACAAAAACTTCATTGAGTGAAGTAGAGAGCTGAAAGCAAAGGCAGCAAGCTAAAAGGGAGAAGTTTGCAAGAGTGAGAGTGAGAGAGAGAGAGAGCAAAGAAGAGGATAGAGAAGCCATTGCCAATAAGATTCAAGCCGCTTCAATTTCATCATCTCACCCACAAGGTAGGCCCTATGATTCTTTCAATTTCTGATTTTTAATTGTTAAATTTTATTATTTTTTTTTATTGAATCATTATTCATTTTTAAAGTCAAATTGTTTTGTTCTACTTCTTTCATTCATGTCACTGAATCATTTGAATTTCAAATTTCTAAATGAAAAATTATTATATTAAAATATTTATTTCAATTTGTGATTCTCATTCATTCAAAATTCAAATGCTTGAAAATAAATTTTAAATTTTTATTTTTAAATTTTCAATGTTCATTCAAATGATAAATCAAATGTTTAATTTTTAATGTTTAAAATTAAATCTTAAGAACAAGGATTTCTATTTGTGTATCCTCTGCTTCCACGCTTCAAGCGAACTAAAGTAAGAAAAACAAAAGAAAAATCCTTGTCTTAAATTTTAATTTTAAAGTTAATTTTTTTAATTAAAATCTTCATTCAAATCAAATGCTTAAATTTTAATTTTTAAACTTTAAGAACAAGGATTCCTATTTGTGTATCCTCTACTTCAGCGCTTCGAGCGAATTGAAGTAAGAAAAACAAAAAGAAAATCCTTGTGTCTTAATTTTAAATTTTAATCCCTTAAATTTATGCATGGTTTGAATTTTATTATTTAATTTTTTAAATTATAATTTATAAACTTACAAAATGAAAAAAATTATCATTTCTTGTAGTGTCATTATGAGTTTTCATAGCATAAGTGAGGAGGCTCAACCTCAAGGGGTTGGGGTTGAAGTTGAAAGTGACAATGATTCAAATTATGCACATGATGATCCTAGTATAGGAGAAAAGAGTGACCGTGAAAGGCAAACTAGTTTTGTTGGGAGTCCCAATTATAGTTGCCCTTCACAAGCCCTTCAACAATATGCTAAGGGTCCCTTTGATCCAAAGAAACCTTTACAACAATTTGCAAGCAGGTACCTTCAAAGTCTGGGGCAGCTGCGGGCACTAGGAAATGGAAGTGCAACCTTGTAACATTGAATGGTTTGGCAGCATGACCAGAACAAATGCTCACCTCCTCCAAGGCAAAGGCGTAGATGTATGTGAAAAAGTGGAAAAGAATATGAAATTGAGAGCTGAAATATGTAAATTATGGGGTGTCAATGAAGAAGATGCATCTTCATCTACTGCTTTTCCACCAAGGGAGAGGGGTCATCAGAGACAAAATTCTAATTCTAGTTCTTTGGAGAGGCCAATGGCAATGAATCCATCTAGTTCAGGGCCAGCAGGGCCTAAGGGGAAACGAAAGATGACTAGTGATACTTCAAATCCACAGGCGGATTCATTCAATGTGCAAGCAAAGAATGAGGCAGATAATGCCAATGGCAAATTCTTCTTTGCCAATGGCATTCCATTTCATGTGGCTCGCTCTCCTTATTATAAGGAGGCCATGGCAAAAATAGCAAAAGCAGAACCATCATATGTGCCACCAGGAGAGACTAAATTAAGGACAACAATCTTGGATAAGAACTATTCCAAGATTAATGTTTTAATGGAGAAAATGAAGCAGACCTGGGTCTCTAGTGGATGCAGCATTGTCATGGATGGGTGGACGGACATTAGGCATCGTCCACTCATCAATATCATGGTTACAAGTATAGCTGGCCCTTATTTTCTTAGGGCTATTGATTGTTCAAGGCATTGCAACGATGTTGATTTTTAGTTCCAAATCCTCAAAGATGCTATAGAGGAGGTTGGGCCACAGAATGTGGTGCAAGTAGTGACCGATGCAGCGCATGTGTGGAGAGCAGTAGGGAAGTTAATTGAGGCAGCCTAAAAACATATTTGGTGGACTCCTTATTGTGTGCATGCCATGGATAATGCACTAAAGGACATGGAAAAAATTAGCTGGATCAAAACAGTGGTTAATGATGCTAGAGATGTGCAGATGTTTATTTTCAACCACCACACTTCACATGCACTCTTCAGGACCTACAAGAAGGAATTTTTGAAACTTGTAGAGACTAGGTATGCATCATACTTTATTCTCTTGGAGAGGATACTTGAGTTGCAAGAGGCATTGCAACTAATGGTTATGACAGTAGAATGGAATCGGTGGCCTGTGTCAAAGACAGAGCAAGGGAAGAGGGTGAAGGATGTGGTGAAGAGTGATGTTTTTTGGGCTGATGCCAAATATATTGTTTCCATCATTACTCCAATCTTCACAGTGATTAGATATGGGGATGCTAATGCACCTACACTTGGAGAAGTGTATGAATGCATTGATACTATGCTTGATCAAATGAAGGTTGTTGTACGAGAGGACCGCACACTGACATTCTGCACAAAGCATATTCAGCCGATCATTCATAGCAGATGGGAGAAGCTCAACACTCCCTTGCACATGGCTGCCTCTGCATTGAACCCGAAGTGGTATGTACATAGGCCCGGTAGACTTACACCCATACAGGATGCTGAGGTGAAGGCAGGTTTCGTGAAGGCCATTCAGAAAATGTATGATTCTACAGAGGCCAGCATCATTCATATTGAGTGGACAAAATTTGCCACTCTTAGGGGATATTCATAGAAGGCCGAAATAGATAGGGAGACAATGGCACAAGAGGAACCAATTTTGTGGACTTTGCATGGCCCTGCTTCTTTGACTACCGATCTAGCCATTCATTTGTTGTCCCAGGTTTCTAGTTCTTCTGCTGCTGAGAAAAGCTGGTCTACTTATAGTTGGATCCACTCCATAAAGAGGAACAAACTTACCTCTAGGAGGGCAGAGAAGCTTGTGGCTATACATAGTGCCTTGCGTTTCATTGACCACAACACACTTGCGTACAAGGAGAGTCCAGCAGCCAGATGGGATGTAGAGTCAAAGGAGCCAACACAAATTGATGATGATGCTACACAAATAAGGTTGGTTGGTATTAGCTTGGAGGAGCTTGAGCGTATGGAGTCCAGTAGTTCTAATGATGAGGAGTTCCATATTGGGGATGATTACATTGATTAGCCATTGACTCATTGAGTCATTTGTATTTACTATTTAATTTTAGTATTTCACTATTGTATTTTGTTTTTGAACATTGTTGATACTTGATAGTAATCATGAATCATCATTATGAAATTTTGAAAATTCAATGTTCAATCATCAATGTTTATTGTTTAATGTTCAATCATCAATGTTAATTTTAAATTGTTAATGTTCATTGTTCAATAGATCAAACCTGAAACTTAAATGATTAAATCACAATGTTAAATTGTTGATGTTCAATGCAATATACAGATACTTAATCCTTATACATCTTTTTATAACTAATTTTTCAAGTACTATATGTATTTCAGCACCGCCCCCCCCACTGTCCCCAAACTTAGGCCCCCTGTCCCCCATCCCGGAAACCCATCCCCGCATCCCTCTGTCCCCGAAACGCCGTGGAACTATGGTTTTTTCTAAAAAGGGGAACTTCTAGAGATCACATCAACCTACACTTATTTGGGGAACAACTCTCTAGCCCATGCTTTAGCATGAAGTCCACTTCTCATCCACACCTTTGCAAGGGGTATGCCTCTCTTTCTATTTTAGAACATCAATGTTTTCAAATCCACTTCCAAGTCATTCCTTCCAAGTTATGACTTTTTGATGCAATCATCAAACCTTCAGTTTTATATGGTTCAAAGGTGTGGGGACCTAGCTTGGGGGTCATTGACTGAGCCCATATTGAGAGGATCCAAACTCTAATGTTATCGTGCATGATCTGTTACAAGCGGACAATTCCTCAACACATCGTCCAAGCTGAATTTGTTGCTTAGCCGCTACACCTTGAGACTATGTTCATGCTTACTTTCTACATCCACAAACTTAGGTCCCTAAGGGACTCAACTTCTGGTCGTGAGAGATATCCATACTTAGCACCTTGCTCCACAAGGATTGCTTCACTGATCCTTGCCAACCATCAGCACTGTTGGTACTTTGAGACTAGGTTGTTCCTTCTTTCTATTGGCATCTCTATGGATCGACTACCCCCTCTCATGTATTCCCTAAACGCCCCCCACCTCCTTCCCACAAAGGATGCCATCACTACAACTGTCGGAGAGGACATCTATAAACAATATATCCAGACCACCTAGATCTCCAACCTTGAGCCACTCAACCCCAAGCTTCTTTCAAGTAGTGGATGGTATTATTTATCGCCCTCACTATCTCTGGCACCATTGGTCCCATGGCTTGAGGTTTCCCTTTGGCCAAATGAGGGTGTGCTCTCTCCAAATACAGGTTGAAACAAATCACCACATTCTCCATCTAGATCGGATCTGTCAACTTTGCTCCCTCCAGGAGGTGGAGACCGAGGAACACTTCATTTTCAGATGCCCCATTTACTATGAGATCTAGTGACAATATCACTACCTCTATATGGACTCAGCCAACTCTCTATCTACTTCCTTTAGATATCCAGACACGCGGTGCCTAGCTCTTTATCTTCGCGAAGTCGTCGCCCTCCAACAAATCCCTACAAAAGAAGCCCAAAGACTCTAGAGCCCCTATGTTGATTGTAATGTCCCCTTCTCAAGCATAATCTTTCCAATGACCGTTGGCCTATTCCTAAGACCCGTAGGCTACTCGGAAAGTTAAATCAGAGTTTCTTGTTTTGAAGGATGCTCTTGCTTGAGGTTGGTTGATTCAATGACGGATTCTTTCTGAGTTTTCAAAGAGCTTCGCAGGGATATGTTCTTCTTGGCATTCTAAGCATCTTCAGGAATTTAATATTTTTAATAAATTCTATTTCTGGCAGTGGTCCTGTTAGTTTTGGCACGGTTGGCTTTCCATTTCAGTCTGATCAATTGGCTTACTCATTTTTGGGCCTTTGGGCACAAATGGAGAGATAAGTCGAATTATTTTAATTAAGTCATGATTTAATGTTATATTTTAACATTGGCTTTCCCCTTGGCCTAGCTACTCCACTTTAAGTTGTTTTAAAAGATGTTCTTTATGGGTGGGCGCCTCATTGAAGGAATTAATTATAATTTTTATTAAAAATTTAATCCAAGCTTAAGTTGGGCGCCAACTTCAAGGAAGAAATGTTATAAAAGGAAGCCATTGGTCCTCATTTGGAGGATCTTTTGCTACAGAAATGTTATGCTGCTGGATTGGCTTTGGGATTGCTTCGAAGAATGAACGCCTCCTAGCTTGGCATTGCTTCTCGATTGAAAGATAGCGACTAGTGGTGAGATAGGGTAGTCTGATTGTTTTGTAATAGGATTTGTGCATTGTAGTCAGTGTGTGGTTTTATAGATCAGTTTATGCATATTAGATAAATTCAGGAATTTCATATTCCTCACAGCAGACTGTGTTTTTGTTCATAAGTCAAAAAAGACAAAAAAAATCATTATGGATATTGTCTATATCTCTCTGGATGTGAAGGGGGAACCTTTTCTGTAAGTTGTAGATTTTTTAATGAAGGCTGTGATTTTTAAAGGCAAATCGCCTCTCTTGCTGGACAGTACCATCTGTGTTTGCCTTGGGATTCGTGCATAAATTAAATAGAAACTTTTGGGTTTGTTTTGTGTTCCAATCTTGGGCGCCTTCATCATTAGGGCCTTTTGTTTTTCGTTTCACGTCAATTGTATGAGTTGTGTGAGAGATATGTCCATTTTAGTGTGTTCTCAGGTTGTTGGTTTTATATTTAAAAGTGCAGATCTGAACAAATCAGAATCTTGAATCTGTTTTTTGAGAGAAGAAATCAGTTTCGGTATTTCCATTAAGCAAAGAGAATTCTCTATTTAAATGCTCGTTGCATTGTTCTAACTCTATGCTCTTGGCAAGCAAATTCTCTATCATATTGTAAGCTGACAGTAGTACTGACAGCAGTTCTTTAATCTTGCTTAATCATGATTTGTAATGCTTATATTCTGAAACTACATTGTAATACTTTATATCTCCGTCATATGGTAGCTCCCATTTCGTCTCGGGTTAGAAAGCACATTCTTGACGTTGAGTATTTCAGCATTCTTGCTTATTTCCCTTCACAGCATTGTAATTCGTAGCACTCTGCCATATGGTCACTTCAACTCCATACTGGATTGAGTAGCACATACTTGGTGTTGAGTTTCTTTTAGCATTGTAATTCGTAGCACTCCGCCATATGGTCGCCTCAACTCCATACTGGATTGGGTAGCACATACTTGGTGTTGAGTTTCTTTTCAATACTTGCAGTAGTAGAATATCCTCTGACCATATGCTCGTCATCATCGGTGCCATTCTTGGTTAAAGTTCTTTCCAACTCTGTTTCTGCATTCAGATCCTCTGACCAATGCTCACACCTTGCCTTCCTCGGAATCCTGGTGTACATTCTGGTTAGAGTTGCTTCAGTATCGTTTTGGTTTAAGGCTAACCCTAACGACTGTGTATTGCTCTGCTGATTGTAATTGAAAATTTAAAAAAAAAATTGGCTCGAAATATTTCATTGATCACCTCTTTCTTCTAGCCCTTCCAGACGATTGGCAGCCCTAAGCGCCCCTTGGACACCAGTGCATCACACATCCACGTTGATAGATCAGTCACGGATCACTTCTCTCAACATAGCATTACTACTCAGAGTACTCAGATCCCCCATCCCGCTCTTCCTCGACATCATGGCTCTTCTATTGCTCGTTGGCGTGGCTCCACCCTTCCCGATGACATGAACCTACTACTTACCGGCCGCTCCCCAAACCACAAGGACAAACTCACATTAGTAGTTTCTTTTGTACTATGGGAAGTTTGGCCTTGGATGCTAGGGGTGATTCTAGAGGAAGTGCTTTGCTTCCCCCTAGAATCTCCCAACCGGGCCCCTCTGACGAACACTATCAGATATTCTCACAGTGATTGATGATGGGTCAGACAACCCCTCCACTTGAAGCACAGACAGAGATTTCCGATAAGGTCTTCCAGTGTTCATCGACACATGCTTTTGGAGACTCTTGTTTGCCCTTCATTGATGTTTGTATTGGTTGCATTACCACCTTTGTTAGTGGCACAATGCTTTACTTCGTCTTATGTACTTTAGTTTCTTGGGTTCTCTTTCCTTGAACTTTTTATTGTTAACAGTTGTATCCACGAGTCCCACTAACCTACTTTTGGTTATCCATGGACATCAATATAATTTCTTTCTTTCTTCTTTCTTTTATCAGGTACTAGATTATTCATTGTAATTAAAGAGAAGATGCAATATTTTTCAAAAAGGAAAATATCATTCACTGTAATTTATATTATTGCGCTGAAAATAGAAACACACCTACCCGTCATAAAAAGAAATCTAAAATGCAATTGGCTTTTTTGTTGAAATGTCAGTCTATTTTTCAAAATTGCTGAGCATGTGGAAAACTAAATTTCTCTCTTACATTTCACAACCTAGATTGCAATCCCCTGACAGTTTTTCTATGTAAAGTTTTATTTCCTAGATATTTAAAACCACAATTCCCATCACATAACCAACCGTAAAATGTAACTGGTTTGTATGTTTTAATCTCTCTGAAATTTGAATTGCAGAAAACATACAACCCTAAATTTGTCTGTTTTATAGCATACCCTAAATCTCAAACCCCTGATAATTTTCCTATATTCAAATCTTCTAGTAAATTAAATCCCAATCCCCTGGTAGGTTTTCTACGCTAAATTCTTCAAATCCGAAGTAAAAACTTCACTCAGACCATAAATTATTCACTGAAGTTAAAAAAATTAAATAGTGTAATTTTGATATATACACTATGATTTATATAGAGCGAGCAAGATACGTTTTACTCTGCATATAGAAAAACATAAAATTCGATCCCTTGATAGATTTTCTATGTTAAAGTCTTCAAACCCAGAGTAAAAACTTCTCTCAGACCATAAATTATTCACAGAACCTAAAAACATTAGTGCCGAAAATAAAAACACAAATTCCAGTTACATAACCAAACATAAAATGCAACTAGTCTTTCGGTCTGAAATGCAAAATACATACCTAAATTTGACTGTCAAATGATGTAACCTAAATTTTGATCCCCTGATGGATATTTTCTATGTTAAATTCCTTCAATCTGGAACAAAACTTCTCTCAGAACCTAAATTATACGTTGCAATTATTTTTTTTAATTGTTCATTGTGATTTAGATTTTTACACTGAAAATAAAACTTCCTCTCACATAAAGTAACCTAAATTGCAATCCCCTGATAGTTTAAGTAACCACTTATCTCATACCCTAAATTATTCTCTGAATTAAAAATAAGAGAAAAAAACAAGAATCAGTCGATGTAATTTAAATGTTTGCGCGGAAAACAAAATTGCTCTTAACAAAAAGTATCCAAAATTGCAATCCCCTGATAGATTCTGTATCTCAAAATTTTTGAATGCGAAGTAAAACGACTTTCGTACCCTGAATTCACTGAACCAAAAGAAAAGAAAAAACAAATATTCATTGCAATTTAAAGTTTTACGCTGAAAATAAAATTTGCTTTCCATATAAAGTAACCTGAATTGCAATCCCCATATCATTTCTATATCCAAATTCTTCAAAACCGACGTAGAAACTTCTCTCACTCCCTAAATTATTCACAGAATTAAAAGCAAAAAATAACATATATTTATTGAAATTTAATATTTTGCTCTGAAAATAAAATTTACCCTCCATGTAACTTACTACAAACCATATTTCTCGGTCAGAAACCCTTACCTCTGTATTTTAAGTTGCCGCGCTTTAAATACATGGTAAAATTTTTAAAATGTTCGTAATTAGTGAAAATCTGCGCCGAATAAGACATGTTGAGATCTATCCGCGCGCCATGGCAGGGCCGTCATGAATATCGTAGGTAAAAAAGCAGATTAACGCTGTTTAAAGATTAAATTCAAAGGAAAACTTCCAGGGTTTGAGCGCCAAATTTTAACTGAGATCCAAGAACAGCGACAAAATAAAATGGATGAAGCATAAGAAAAGGCTTTTGTTGTGTTTATGGTTATAACGTTATTAGTCTCTATAACGGAGGACTCTCAACCTTTTTCTTTTTCCTTGCAATTGGAATTATTTTAGTATATTTTATTTACTTGTCAATCCATTGGTTTAACTTTTATTTGTTTTATATTTCTATATTCTTAGACTTTTAAGATTTGATTTAATTTTAAATATTCTTTATTAATGAGAGACATATAGAAAATATATAGTATTGATTCACAAATTATAATTCGATTTTTTTTTTTTTTTTTTTAAATAATTTTTAAAAAGGTATAATATGTATGTATTAATATTATAAGAATATTATTTATTCATACATTAATAATATTAATAGTATTATTGTATATAACATAAAAAAAATAATTAAATATATTATATTTTTAATTATTTAAAAATATATTTTATTGTTTATTGTTAATTAAAATATTTTTGATTAATTGAAAAATTAATTACTAGTTTGTTGAAGGTAGATAATTTGTTAAGAAAATAAAATGGGCATTTGGAATTTTTATTGTTTAGACCACACAATGTGTTTGTTGTAAAATGACCTTCATTTACAATTATTTTTATATCTTCATTTATTTCGATTCCCTTATTACAATATAAGTAGGCATTGGAAGCTACACGGCCCTTGTTAAAACTAACATCTTAACATCCATAAGTGTTTGTAGAAGCCCTGTAGGAACACATTTGTGGTGTAAAATGAAAATATGTAGAAAAAATACATACTTCCAAAGTTTTGTTAATTATAAGATACATAAATTAGTTTAATAATTATTTTATCTTGTATAAATAGAACATTTAATATTTATAATTTGATAACCCGCATGCGAAAATATACAATATATTCTTATTTTCATTATGTCCTATAACTTCTTGCCACATGTGAATTTTTGCAATGCAAATGAATTTTATTGCATTCTAACATGCACTCAATTCAACGTCCAAGGTTATATCTAATATTCTCTCCTTTTATATCATTAATAAGGGCACCCCATGTTTTTCTTATTATTGTAAGCACAACCCATCTTTTGTCAACATTTGAATTGGTGAATGTCCTGAATAAAAGATAATTCTCCCATTGTGCATAATGTTAAGGAATCCATTGGCCATGTTTCACATTGAAACTATACCATCATAACATACAATCTTCTTTGGAATAAGTTGTGTATGGTTTTGATAATCGATAAGTTTCAGATTCACTATTGTGATATGTTTCTCCTGAAACACGTCAATTGTCAAAACCATACGCAATTTCTTTCAGAAAAGATTGTATATTATTTTGTGAACTATGAAAACACAAAATCTTTGACTATACCATCATGTTAGTGTAAGATATTTATTATTTATTGGATTATCCCTACACATTTAGCTTTAATTTGCTTAGGTGTAAGTGGATGAGAGGGTGAGTTCCACTTAGAGTTCCACCTGAAGTTCAACTGAGTGCTACTGTAAGTTCTCCTATAAATTCCATAGTGACTTACACTCAGTGTGATCGTGAGTTCTCCTATAAGTTAACTCCCCCTACTCCTTTTATATATTCCTCTTCCCCACACTATTGTATGATCAACCAACTTTTTAAGATATAATATATGGTATTGTTGCTCTTTTGTTTTGCATATTTATCTATAAGTAAATATTGTGAAATTACTTTTAGAATATTGTTTTTATGAATGTGATAATCTATTAACACCATAGATCTTTGTGGTTTGGAACGATCTAATTATCGTTCCCTTCATAGTGTAAAAGCTTAAGGTGTTTTAGACATTCATTTATAATTTCATTACAAGAACAGTTTTGTTCCATATACCCAATTCTTTTTGTTTATTGCGACAAGCGGGAGGAATATCTCTACATTTTTTCTTGCAAGTTTTGGCTTACAACGATTGCAGTGAGGATTTGGAAGGAAGAAGATGAGTTTTTTTTACAAATCTGTGTTAATTATAGTGACGGTGTGTTTTATGCAACATTCTATTTTTTATATGTGTTTTAGACATTCATTTATAATTTCATTACAAGAACAGTTTTGTTCCATATACCCAATTCTTTTTGTTTATTGCGACAAGCGGGAGGAATATCTCTACATTTTTTCTTGCAAGTTTTGGCTTACAACGATTGCAGTGAGGGTTTGGAAGGAAGAAGATGAGTTTTTTTTACAAATCTGTGTTAATTATAGTGACGGTGTGTTTTATGCAACATTCTATTTTTTATATGCATCATCGGCCACACTTCTACGCTTTTTATACATCATGGCTACGTTTGTTTTGTAAATTCATGTATAAAATAATGATGATGTTCAGACAGACATCAAATTAAGGACAACAGAGATGACCAGGGTGACATGCGAGAGAGTGTCAATCTTAGACCAGTAGGCACCATCATTATTCATTTCAAATTCCCCTTTTTTTGTTGATAATGTAATACACATACAAATCCCAAGGATTTATTTTTGTAATCTCTCCAAAAAAAATTCAAGAATTTTAATTTTTTTAGTGCAAATTTATTTTTTGACCCATTTATGACGATAAATTTTGTAAAAAATGTATCTTTTGCTCGATAACTCGAAATCGAGTGCAATTTTTTTTAAAGTGTATGTTTTTTAACACCTAATTTGTTGGTATCATTTATTTTGTAAAATGCACTGAAATATAAAGTGTCAAATTATGGGAGGAGGGGAGGCTCAATACAAAATCTTTTGAGGGATTGTAAAGAGTGCATAGGGTTGATGGATGGAGTGTTTTGACTTTAATTGACTTAAGGAGAATCATGATTCAATGTTGATTCCAATGAGTGGCTATAAGGCTATGTTTGCCTTATAGATCTTGGAGCGTTTAAACTTTTTGTGTAAATTTAATTAAAATAGAATATTAATGATAGGAAATTGATTGTATCATAACTTTTGATCGGTAGCTCAAAATTGAGTACTGCTTTTTGAAAAAGTGTCTTATTTTAAAATTTTCACCCGTCAATCATATTTTTATTATAAACACATTAAAGTTATAAAGTGTCATATTCAAGAGGGTTTCATGTGTTATGGGTCCTACTACTTTTTGTATTGTATTTCATGCATGCATTGCTCACATGTGGGTGTATTTTCAGTTGTACCCATCATCTTTATTCTAATCATTCACTTATAGATTATTATTTTTGGTAGTTAGTCATTTTAGGCATGTTTTTGCATCCATGATGGGTTTTTCATCATTTGTCACATTCTTCCATTAGCCCACGACATGTTCTATTCTAGTTTGTGCATTGACACTTTGACACGCTTGTATTTTATGTCATGTCTACATCAAGGCCCCTTTATTAGTGCCTTGCCTTCTTTTATGAAGACACTTTTCTATTCCTTTATTTAAATTTGGAGCATCTTTCATAATACTTGATGGCTTATCTAACAAGTCGACAGTGTCCTTATTTTCATTTGGTATTTACTAAGACATTATTGTACTCACACTACTTTATAAAGTGCCATGGGAGGTTTGTTGTATAAGCATTCTTATTTTCAATCACAACTTTGTCTATTTTCATGCGAATGTGCCTTCTATTTGTACACCCATTTTCAATTGTTGGCACTTCTTCATGCCCCATTTGATGTAGCTAATTTTTCTTCATACACTACATCTTGACACACAAATTCAGTGGACCTGTCATATCTCTCTATTCTCAATATTATTGGGGGGTATCATACTTTTGGTGCTAATGCCTCCTTGATTTTGATTTGGAGTGAGCTATGTATCTAGTTTTTATTCCTATGTACTAGGTGGAAGCCGTGATTGATTACCCGTGCATTTCGATGAAATGAGACATTTACCATATAGACACTTACATGCTTATTTTGAGGTGACCTTCCATATTCAGTTGATCAATTTCTTTAGATTATTGGCACCTATATTTTTGACTTGTTATTTTCCATGCATTGGTTGAGTAGTGTTGTTGGGGTCACTAATGCAAATTTATGTGCCATCTATTTCTTCAACTTTTAGATTGTGCCTTGGTTTGCCATTTGATCAATGTTTGAGTAGTGTCATATGGGGAACTGCAATTTTTTATCTTCTTGATCTTGATCTCCATCCTAATTTTAGAAGAGATTCTTCTTTCAGCATTATAGTAGTCATCCTTCAATAATTTTGTGTAGTTTCTTCATGCTTTTTAGGTGTTGAGCATTATTTGCATATGCAGTACTCTTTTGTACTTTTGACACCACATATAGTCTTATTGATTGGAGTTATTTTAGTGTAGCCTAGTGTTAGTTATTTTTGTGATCGAGTAGTGGATTCAGACCACTCATGTAAATTGAGTTCATTTGTGACTTTTGAGTACTTGGAGTGTGGACTACTTCCAAATCATCTTTGGGGGGATTTTTAGTCTTATCTTCTTTGTCTCTCTTTTGGGGGGGATTTTTTTCCCGCTGGATTTTCTCTTTTTACTCCATTTTTTTAGAGTTGCATTGTATATGGATAGCTCATCAGGCCTTGTTGTCGAGACCCATTTTTTCTTTTTCACCTACCCAAGTTAAGGGCGGTGTTATGTAAGATATTTATTATTCTATTTATTCTTTATTAGATTGTACCTTTACATTTAGCTTTAGCTTGCTTAGGTGTAAGTGGGTGAGAGGATGAGTTCCACTCAGAGTTCTGGACCTGGAGTTCAATTGAGTGCTACTATGAGTTCCAGAATGAGTTACACTTAGTGTGATCGTGAGTTCTCCTATGAGTTAACTCCCCCTACTCCTTTTATATATTCCTCTTCACTAGACTATTATATGATCAACCAAGCTTTGGATAAATAATATATGGTATTGTTACTCTTTTGTTTTACAAATGTATTTATAAGTAAATATTGTGAAATTACTTTCAAAAAATTGTTTTTATGAATGTGTTATTTTATTAACACCATAGATATTTGTGGCATGGAACAATCTAATTATCATTCCTTTCACATCATGCTATAATTCTCAATCCAATATGCACCAAATATTATGGAATTATGTAAAATACATATGTCTGCAAATAATCTGATAGAAAAGGAATGCAATAGAGATCGTGATCTCAACCCTACAATGTTAAAAAATAAAATGTTTTAATTATTAGTTGATATATTAAAAAGACTCACAAAACCCATTTATTTAGACACTCAATCTCTTCCTAATAAGAAATTTTGCAACAAAAATTAAGCACGACATATTAAATTTTGCATTTGTGTTTGCAGGTATTTTAATAAACTCACAACTTACATAAGTTAACGTAATCTAAAATAAATAAATTGCAAGCACAATTCTCTAACCCTAACCCTCGTTTTCCATTTTTAATAATTTATAAATTTTGTAGGATCTTTGTATTTTGTTGTATTTTATCTTATAATCCTAGATCGTATTTAAGTAGTTTACATTTCTAAATAGAGTTTATTGTAATTCATAATTAATTATGATGTAAACAATAGGGTATTCTAATTTTGTTCTTGATGATCGGACATGACTAACATTTTATGGCCTAATATTTTATCTTTAAAATATCATTATGTGTTCTAAAAGATGGTAAATATAATCAACGACTCTTTAGACTTGATCTGATATTGAACTTCTTCCTTGCACAACACAATTATTGTGTTAAGTTGTCCATGTAAATGTAAAACACCATCCAAATTTGTAACAAAAAATTTCACATATTTTGTGGATGGTATAGAGATAGTTATTAATATAAGATATAAAAAATAATGTTTAAATATGTGAACTTTATTCAATGATATTTAAGGACTAAACCTCATTTTTATATTTTCAATGTACTTTTAGAGATATGGTTTAATATTTTTGTAAAAATAATGTTTTTTTGGGGAGGTGAGAGGCTTTTGGTGGACAAAAAACAAGGTAGTGAGGGTGGTAGTTGGGTCATGGTTGGGGATGAAGTAACAGGGGGTTTGTTTTAAAGTAAGTGTGTTAGAAAAAAATTACGAACTTAAAAATATATAAAATTTGAGTACATCCCTTATAATGCCTCTTTGTTTAAAAGGTTTGGGATGCCACAATAATCTTGAGGACATGCCCTTACATAACACTAATAATAAGTGAAAATAATTGAGATCCCTCTTCTATCCAAATTAACATTTGTTTCAAAAAAAATAATAGTTTACTTGAATTTGTTCGTATCTCTCTATTTAATGATCATTTATGTCTATCTAATGTATATGTGCTTTTTTAAATATTGAAGCAATGATAACTAAACATGAAATAATATTACGAGCCATAAAAATAAGTATATCAACTTATTCATTTATGTTTATGAGAATAAAAGTATATGAACATATCCATTTGTGTAATTTAAGAGAATAAAATTAAAAACATTTGTTATGTGGAAATAAATAACATTTTAAATAGTGAAAGTAACTATTTTATTTTCTTACCTCTTCAATTGTCTAGTTGAATTTTATTATAATTTTATAATAAGAGAATAAAATAGTTTCTTTCAAATATTTCAATTTTCTTTTCGCTCATTGGGTAGCTTACATAGTAACAATATTTTCTGCAAAACAACAAATATATCATAAATAACCATTTTTTAACTTCATAATTTATGAATTTCGTGGTAAATGGAGAAAGACTGAATATATCATATTCCCACTCACACTAAATGCAACTTCCATATCCTCATAAAAAACATTCAACATCAGGTTAGAAACATAAAAAATCCCTCTCCAATGAAAGATTGATAAAAAAGCCAGTTGTCAAAAACATTACACACCTTCCCTTTTAGAGTTGGTAACTTGTGTTTGGGTCATGAATAAGAGAATTGATTGAACTATCTATTAAAAAAAAAAATTAAACAAGTAACAACATGAGAATGTTGTCATGTTGCTTGACTTTCTTCTAACTTGTAAGTGCACTTATGACAACTAAGAAGCAAGAGTATCTAAAAAATACGAGGGATAACTATTTATTATATGTCCAGTAAAAATTTAGTTTTAGACATAATCTTGTAAATAAATAAAAAATTAATAATTAGAAAATGAATGATTTCAATGTAAAAAACGTATTATTATGATTCTCTATTCGAATAAAGTTGAGCCAAACATTCCCCCAATCAGAAAATATGCTTCCCTCTCACATAGTGGAAAAAATACTAAACTGAGGTAGGGAGAAACAAGTCTAGTGAAGCTACAGTTACTCCATAAAATGATAAGTAACCCTTGTTCTCTATAATTTTATAAGGATGTTCATCAAATTTGAAATTGTGCCACTTAGGGTGGTTTGGAATGGGAACATGATAGATCTAAATATTTTAGAGTCTCTTTAATAAAAGTGGTTAAATATGTTATCTTACATAATATAAACTATCTTATAGATTATGTTATTAATAATTAAATAGAATTTAATGACATTTATTAAAAACTTGCAATTTTAATAATGACAAGTTATCTATTAGAGTCACATGAATGCACATTAGGACTAAATTTATATTGGCCACTAATATTTGGAAACCTAAGAGACTAACATATTTCATTTTTAGGTAGTGTTTAGTTTCCTATTTAATAATATGAGTTATTTTAATATGACAAAAAATAAAGTTTCAAAATTCTAATAAGATTGTTCGCATTTAACTAATAAAATGGTACACAACCTTTTCCTATGTGAAAACTAATTCATCACTTTTAAAATAAATTATGTGAATATATGAATTAGATCATATTTAATATTTAAATAAATATTTTACAACATTTTCAAAATACAAATTATTATATCATTTTCTTGCTAATTTATTATGAAAGGGAAGTTTACTTATTAAACCATTATATTCATAAAATATAATGACAAACTCTTCAATAAATAAAAAATAGAAATTTACTAAATAATTTTTTCATTAATAATTTTATCTTAAAGCATTATTGTTATGAATAGATCTAAAATCAATTAAAAATAAATTTATATATTTAAAAATTTGCGTTGTTTTATTTATTTATTTTTAATTTTTTATTGGTCCTTATCAAGGTAAGGTATATTACGTTTCATTTTACAATTAATTATTTTTTATTTAACAAATCTATGAATTTCAAATTATATTATGTTAAACATTATAAAGTTTTTTTATGAAGTTTGATGTATAATTTTTGGAATATTCCCATAATTGTTATTCAAGAATATTATAATTCCACCATTAATGTTATTGTAAATCCTTCTCGTTTAATAATATAAAATTAGATTATGTTGGTTCCCAGTTGTACACCTCTTGCACTTAACCTTGCACACTTTTAAAAAATGACAAACAAAGATGGAAAACCTACAAATATGTCATTATAGCCAAGGAAGGGTTTAGCATCAGGATGGACTAAATGTAGACAATGACTAGAAGACACTGATAGAGGGTATGGTTAGTTCCTCGCTACTTCTGGCTGTGCCTGAACCAAGGTAAGAGGACCTAAGGGGTCGCGTGTTCACATGGAGGGATCCTGCAATTCAATCTCCACGGGATTATTGGCACACAAACAAACACAAATTTGACCAGGGCATAACCAAGTTTTCACACTCTACTCGGGAAAGGTTGTCACACAGAATGAACAAATGCTCTAGGCCAGACACAAGCTACAAAGACAAATGTAAATATGATTAAAACCTTCATTTATAAATAATTTTTCAATAACAGAGGGCCAAATGCAAGATTGCAATGTTAGGATTCAAAGCACAAAACACATATACATTTTAAATATGCAATATTTATGCATCTACAAGCAAACAATACTCATAATATGCAATAGGGTGGATATTATAGGGTTAAATATGGTAGGATGAGTTAAGTAGTTTTAAAAGATTAGTCTGGTGGTGTGGTTTTTCAAAAAAAAATGATCTCCTTCAATAGGCATGACATCATTCATTTACAAAGATGAAAAAGATTGAAATACAAGCTATGGCAACTATCAGGAATGAGTTGCATCTATTGGTGCCAATACAATGTAAATATTCAAATGATTCTTAAAACCCTAAAGCATACACTGCAACTAGAGATTCAAACACTTTATCTTGTCAAATCCATAAACCCAGGGTGCCATTAAGAGGTCATCAACAACACATTTATAAATCAAACTACAGAAAGGAATTTACAACTTAGATCTATGCCCAAAACAACTGCCACCATTGATAAGCACAAAACTAAATTCCCAGTCAGTAGAGCATGCAAAACATATTATTGTATTTCATTGACAAAATACAACATAAATCATAGCTATTTTCAGTTAATTGTAAACAAATCTTACATACATCATTGTTTCAAAATGCTACCATGGGGAAAAGCAAGGTGAGTTTGCTCTTTTGATAGGGGGAATATACAATGCTCTCAGATCTTACTAATGGTTATACAACTGCAACCACCTTAGCAAGAGAGACAAGACCTACACACAGCAAGGATTCTAAAATTTGAAAGAGTTTAAGACTTATAAAGAACAACAACCAACAATAACCTTTGAAAAGAGGACAAGCCCTCTTTTTATATAACTCTTTCACCTAGAATATTCTAGGAATATGTTTCAACTGGAAAACGGATCATGCCTGAAAGCTCATGCCTTGCAAGAAAATCATTCTAGTATCTACTTATCCTTGTCATGATGAATATGTAAAAACAAACCCTTAATCCTCTTAGCTAGAAATGCACTACACTTGAGCTTGAGCAAGAATATTCCCTTGGGAGCAAAACAAACTCCTTGTCTTCATGTGTAACTACTTGGCCATGCTCTCTCGTCAATCATTTGTAAAACTAGAAACATCTAAATAACTTCCCTTCCTCTTGTGCATGTCAAAGAAAGCCCATTGCCTTGTGATGATTGCATTGGAATACTCCAACTGTGATAAAAGCAAAGAAGGATCCATGACCGTTTGGAAAATATGATTGGAATGGCCGACCTTGGCCTCATAAACCCTACAAGATATTTTTCCTCCAAGGAGGTCTTCGACACAAGCAAAATATTAAAAATGGCAATACTTAGCTTATTTTACCCTTTTTTTGTCTTAATGTCAAACTTTCCCATGCCTTCCACATTTCTATTTTACCTTTGACCCTTTTAAGGTTGTTAACTTCATAATGCTTAAGTGCATTATTTTACCCTTTTAAAAGCTTGGCTTCACCGTTTGACCCTCCACGTGGATTGTATTAATATCATAGCTTTCTTCTACTTAAAAGCTCAAGCTTTGAATTTTTTTTACAAACTTAACTTCTACTTGGACAAGTCATACGTTTTGGAATGAGCATAAATACTAATGTGACCTCTTGAATGCTTACGTGGCCTTACTTATTTTTCCAAGTCAACCTATGATTTCATTTGAAACTTCATTGCTTCCCTTTTGGACCATCTCTCTTTTGAACGTATGTTGACTGGTAGATGGTGGACATTGGCTTAAATTGAAGGCTATGAGCATAAAGTGTTTGAATAAAAAGTTTGACACAAAAGTTATGAATAAAAAGTTTGACACAAATAGCCCAAACAAAAATTCTGACAACCAAATTCTTTAAAGTAAGGGAAACTCAGAACAAAATGTCAGACCAAATATTTCGAATAAAATGTCTGACTATAAAGTCCAACCAAAAGTTATGATCAAAAATTTTGACTTGAAAAATTTCCAAAAAATCGAACTTGAGAATTTTTGAACAAAACTCCAAAAATTCAAATTTAAGAATTTCTAAACAAAAAGTCTAACCAAAATTTATGAACTTAAGAAATTTCCAAAAAACTTAAGAATTCAAAAAGTCAAACTTGCATATTTTGCAACTTGTTTTATCGCCATATATTCCCATGAACCTTTTCATCCCAACTATAATTTGTAATATACTTGCAATCAAACATGAGAATTTTATCACTTCAACGTCTTTTCGAAGATGTAAAACATCATACTCGACATTATTTGATCTTCCCAAATTGATTTTAATCACAAACCCTGTAATCTCATTAAAACATGGAAACGTTAAGGATTAGCTTGAATCAGGATTACATAAGGTTTTCTCAAGGCAAAAACTATATTTTTTTAACTTGGGTGAACACTTACAAATATGAGGCAAATAGTTAGATATTCATGCACTCATATTTTAGAAAAGGGTGCAAATTTTTAAGTTCAAGTATGGGCACTAACACTACCTCTCACCCGAGGATGTACACCCCCTACAAGTGTGTAAAGAACCCAAAAAAAAAGACTAGGTGTCAATCCCTTGGGCTACAAAGTTAGAACTTTAGAAACTTCTTAGCAAACACCTGTAGAAACTCAGCTAGACAAGGGAAGACTTACAAAAATAGATATGGAGGATATAAAAACAAACACACAACAAAAAACACCAAAAGGAACCTTATAAACAAGGCCTAACATAGAGGGGAAACAAAACAACAAAACTATACACTGTAAAATATTATACACAATCATGGATTCAGTCAAGAAAGTGTTTTAAATGTCTACCATTAACTTGAAGCTCCAATATCTCACCATTCAGGTCTCTCAAGAAGAGAGTGTGTTTTCCAATCCTAAAGTCAATGGAATAAGGGCCCATCCATAAGGCGTCAAACTTATCATACTTGCCTTTCTCCTCATGTGTGTTATCCCAAAGTAAAACCATATTACCTAATTGAAAATTTCTTAGAGTAACCTTTCTATCAAATATTATTTTAAGTCTTTCCTTGAACTTGAGGCGTCTCTCATGAGCTTATCTTCTAGTTTCATCAAGCTCAACTATCCTATTTATTCTACTTCCATAGTGGTTGATTTCATTATGTTCTTCTAGCTGCTACATAAACTAATCACCTGGTGTTTAGACTTCTTTGTAGGGATTGCCTCAGCCCATTTCGTGAAGTCATCAATTTTGAATAATATCCATCTATGTCCAACACTTGATGAATCAGTGATTCCCCAATGAAATCCATTCCCCATTGTCTAAATGAGCCTTCAATCGTCATAGGCTACAAGGAAACAGAACCATAAGCCTTCAACCTCCCAGCAAAGCACTAACATTCACATATTTTTTGACTTTTTGTGCAACATCCTTGAATAATGATGACCACCAATAATAATCTCTTGGAATTTTATGAGCTATGACTTTACGTGCAAAATGACCACCACATACTCCACTATGGAAATCTTCAATCAAATCGGCAATTTGTTCTTCTAACAGGCATCTTAGGAGAACCTCATCCAAATTCTTCCATGCCAATCCACTTTTAGTCAAGAGATATTTTTGGGATACAAGCTTAAGAGTTTTTCTTTGGTTCTTATCCAAATTAGGAGGACAATTCATATTTTTCAAGTAGTAAACAATGTCCTTATATTATGGAGATATGTTAATTTGACTCAAAGAATCATCAACATTAAAAATAACAGTGTTTACCTCAACAACTTACAAATTGGTCTCAGCCATAAGCTTGGATATAACCATCCCTCTCACTAATTTGGTGGTCTTAATATCCATTTCATACTCTTTTAGCTTGTTAACCCACCTGTATCTCTTGATAGATGCTTCAATGTAAGTCAAGATGTCCTTCACCATTATATGCGGGATGTATGTAACAATCTTCAAACTCAAAATATAAAGTCTGAACATCTTAATAGCCTTCAAGAGAGTGAAATCTTGTTTTTCCATGATGATATAGTTCAATTAAGAACCTTGCATAACTTTACTAAAGAAAGTTATGAGCTACTCATAATCGTCATCGTTCTTTTATAACAAGACAACAAATAGAGTATTATGTGATGCAAAAGAGAATATCTAAAATTCCTTAGTGTAATCAAGACTAGCCAAGACAAGGGCAAACTTTAAGGCTCCTTTAGTGTCATTGAATGAATGCACAACCTTTTCCTCTCACTTGATGGTTTGGTCTTTCTTTAGAATGGAAGTGATAGGCAAAGTAATATCTATAAAATTATACACAAACCTCCTTACAAAGTTGATTTGTCCAAAGAAAGACTAAATTCCCTTCTTAGACTATGGGATGGGCACTTTATCAATGGCTTCTATTCGATTGGGGTCAATCATGACACCATCTTTAGACACTGTATATCATATCAACTTAACCTTTTGTACTCCAGAGTGACTCTTCTTAGGATTAAGTGAAATTTTGAACTCCCTGCATCTAATGAACACTTTCTCTAGATGCTCCAAATGTTCCTTTCTATTCTTGGAGTACATAGTAATGTCATCCTAATACACAACTATAAACTTATTAATTACCCCTATAAAATCAACGTTTACAGCTCATTGAAACATTACACCAACATTCATTAACCTAAAAGGCATCCTCATATAAACATACGTCCCCCAAGGCATTATAAATGCAGTCTTGGGTCTCTCAAATTCCTTCACCACAACTTGGTTATACCAAGAGAATCCATCTAAAGAGGACAACATTTATGATCTAGTAACACTTTACAACAAGTTATCCATATTAATCAGGGGGTACTTATCCTTTAAATAAGCTTTGTTCAAATTTCAAAAATCCACACACAAGCAGATGTCACCATTCTTCTTTCTCACAAGGACTAAGTTCACCACCCATGATGAATACCCAATGGGCTAAATAATCGCATTGTCCCTTACCTTATTTAACGCATCCCACATATTGGTGGACATGATGGGGTTAATAGGTCTTTGTTTTTGCCTGAAAGGCTTGATATCAGGCTGTAATGGGATAACATGCTGAAACAAATCCTCTTTATACGCTTTCAACTTAGAATAAGACCAAGCTAAATAATCTTGGTACTTCTTTAGTGGTTTCACATAAGTTTGTTTTTATATTGTACTTAGGTGAGTACCTAACCAAAACTCCCTTGGATTCTCATGAGAACCTAAATTACAGTCAATTACATCTTTTGAGATAAATAAGTCTCTATTTTTAATTATATCTGGTCCATCAAAAGATGTTTCTAAACTCACCAATCCCCTAGGGAGAGTGTTTTTCTTCAGATGAATTATATCCTTCCCAAGCAAGGCTTCTTTCTCGTCACAGGTATGAACCATGGATTCTAAGTATATGATTTATTATTGAAACTTAGCTTCATAATTTAGAAACCTTCTAATCTATTCATCATCATTAAAAATGTGTGAATGATGAATATTGTCTGGGATTGAAGTCCTAAAAAGCACCTCCACCTAATATTGATAGTGAGGGTTCATATTTGTAATATCAAACTAAGCACCTAACCTTGCATGTTTGTCAACTTTGTTGAAACTTCTATCATTATGAGAAATGTTGAAAGCATCGAAGAACTCTAACAAATCCATATAGCATTTATATATTGTTTCAACATTTTATTTTTGGTAGCATAAGTATTGCAAACCTGCTTAACCACTAGCTCTGAATCACCTTTAACAATCAAGCTTGTGGTTCCATGTTCATGGGCAATTCTTAAACCAAGCAAGACTGCCTCATACTCACTAGTATTATTCATGCACTCAAAGGACAACTTAAAAAAAACTAAAAATATTTCCCATTGGCGACATAAAAATAACCCCAACTCCATTTCTAAGATTGGATCAAGCCCCGAAAAATGACATTTTCCAAACAACACTTTCATTGTCAAACCCAACATCAAGAACAGTAGATTGTTCAACAACATCCATATTCCCAACAAAGTTACCCATCTCCACATCCATGTACAACACTTCATTTAGAACACGTTTCGGATCTTCAAGTACATGCAACATCTTAGACTCCCTATGAAGTCTGACCATCTTACCCTCAAAAAGAATGGTGGTGTAGTAAAGGTTCATTTGTACACTTCCACCCATGCTCATAACCCATTTATGTGACAACAACATCCCCCACTTAGGTGGGTAGTCCACAACTACCATGTCCATATTCAAATACTTACCTGGATGAATTACCAACTATACTACCAACCCTTTGACTTGTCCAACAACTGGTACCTCTCATGAGTCCATGGCATAACACTTGCCAAAGGTTGATGTAATTTTCACTATGAGTTCATTAAAGACACCCAAGGGCATCACATTATAAGAAGCTCTAGAATCAAACATGAATTTGTGAATAATTAGGCCATTAATCAATAGGGTTGTGTAAATGGATCCACATTCAACTCACTTTCTACAAATGGAGTCCACAAATAAACTTTTGGGGATATTTCAACAACCTCATCTAATTATTCATCACTTTTTGGAAGTGTTTGAGGTGAAGCCATTTTATTTTTAGTTGTACTCTCACCAAATTCCATATATTCAAATGCCCTCTTCCTATGTTCAGGGATTCTTAACAACTCAAGAAGTGGCACGGTGATCTTCAGTTGACTCAATACCTAAGTCATATCACAAATGCTATACTTAGGAAGGGGAATATTTACAGGAAGGGTGACAACACCTTCAGCTAGAATACAACATTTAAAGTCAAGGGTGGAACATGTTGGGATGATTTTGCACTTTTAACAATAATTTTCAAGGGACAATTTGTTCTAAGATCACTCACACCCTTAGGAATACTAGATAACAAAGGTACTCTATTCTTGGTTGAAGCACTTATTTGTTTGACAACTTGGGAAGTGAGTGCTAACTTGGAAGACTTTGGGACTGCCTTAGTTTTCTTCACTTCCTTACTTGCATCCCCTGCCCTTGGATTTGTAGGGGTATTCTCTTGAAGAGCAACACCTTATTGCCTACTTGTCAGGGGATATTGTTGCTCTTAGGAAACTATTATATTAGTTAGGAGCTTCCTATCCTCAATAAAAGAAATTCCCCCATCATATTTCTTAATCATCATGGATCATAAAAATTCAAAATAATGATTGGGCAATTCATATGCTTGTGTCATGTTAATATCACAAACAACTTCTGAAGTTGAGACACATACCTTTTGTACTACACTCTAAAACTAATCAACAGTGGTAGCACTCAACAATTTTATGGAGGTAGACATTTTACTTCGGGAGACTTGACAATCTAGCATCAAAATCTCATCATCATTAGATGCAGACTTATGTTCATCCACATCTTCATTAATATGTTTAGCAGTATCACATGGGGAATGGCAAAAGAAGCATTTATCACACCAATCAATGTCAATATCATAATTTACAACATTGACTTTGGCATTCAATGGATCAGGCACTTCTTTTCCAGGCTCTCTATTTTGATTTATATCATTTCTTTCATCACGAACAAGCCTTTTCCCTTTGTCATTATCTCTAATGTGGAAAGGGGGTCTCCCTTGTGTTTGATTTTGATTCTGAGTTCTCTCCTAACATGTAGACCCATGAGGCAACCCCTTTTTAGCTCTATCTAGCTTGTAGGACATCTCCTCAATAGTGGAGGCCAAATTTTTCATAGTTTCCTCAAGGTTGGCATTCTTAGTGGACTACATTTTTTTAGGATTAACCAATTTCACATCAACCCAATTGTTCAAAGGCTTACCCACAACCTTTATGTTGTTTTCAATTTGGATGGCCATATCTAATGCCAATATTAGGTTTGTAAGAGCCTTAACCCTTAAGTAGTAGGTTGCCTTTCTATCAAATGCATCACAATATTTAATCAAGCAAGATGTATCAATAGGCCTAATATTCTCAAGCAGCCTCATCATGGTCTTGTTAAACCTTGTGTTAAAATAATGCACACACTCAGTTGGGTTCTTCTCGATGTTTTTAAATTATGCCAAAGGAAACCTAGGATCAATCCTATCAGCATACTAAATTTTGAAAACATTATTCATTTCTTCCCATGAATCAATGCATCCATGGGGAAGGGAATTGAACCACTCACGATCGTCTTCTTCTAACATGTGAATAAACAACTCAATGCAAAAATCCTCATGCACAACCTCATAATCCTCAACGATGATCTGAAAAGCTCTCAAATGTTGATCACCAGTCACTACATTATTCCCTTGAAACTTAATAAGGTAGTTCCTTACTTCATTCAAGACCTCATTGGGATAACCTTCCTTTTCATCAAAATTAATTGGTCTAAATCTGGGAATCTTGAATGCAAGACACCCATTCTCATCGTGATCCATATGCCTCATGATTGGTTTAATTGTGGGTTCAAGATCAAATTGTAAAGGGCTATGAGGGGGTGAGTGAGGTGGACCCGGTGGATCGAATATAGGAGGAGATTCAGTTGGTTGAGAAGATGTTGGGTAATAAAATGGATTATAAGGATCTGAATGATTAGGAAAACTATGTTAATCTTCAATTAGAGGAAGTTCAATAAATAAAGGTTCAGGAGTACCAAAATTTTGATAGTCCAAAGACTCCTTTGTTGTAAAACTTGGTCCTTCAATTGGCCTCCAAACTTATCTCCTTCTTTTATAAACACTCAAGTGTGAGACAAGATGATTTGATGAGTCACCTTTGAAGGATAATCTTAGTCCTTCCAGCTTTACAAACAAGATATTTCAAATCTAAAAGAATAAAGATAATAAAAATGGGCACTAATCTTCCTTGAAACTAGATACAATGTTGGAGTCACCACTAGAAGAAAACTTCTAGAATATAACAATTTACAAACTTGTTGTGATACATACTAAAATCACACTTTGTTGAAGCTAGTGATGAGATATGAAAACAAAGGTACTGAAAACCCAAATTTATGTTTAAAGGGAGTGTTGACCAAATTTGACCCTACACATCAAATTGGGACCCTTATAGGTAAAAAATTGACTTTATATGTTTATAGGGTGTTTAATATTATGTCAAAAGGCATATCATAGGTCAATTGATGTTATTTAATGTGATATTAGCCTTGGTCATTAGTATTTGAGTCCTTATCTCATTTTGAGGTCGAAATAGGGTGTTAAATGAGTTATATGATGTTCTATGGAAGTATGAAGGTGTAATAATGGTGATGTCTTATGACATGTGTCTTATTATGCCTTAACCAACTATTCATAACTGAAAGTCATAAGTTGTTCAAAAGAAAGAGCAGCTTTCTTGGGAAAAGATAAGAGTTTGGTATTTGTAGAACCCACAAGGGAGTGTGACATATGGGATAAGGTTAGGGAATGTATCTTCAGCTTCCTCAATCTTAGTTTCATATTTTACGTGCTTTATATGTGCCATTTTTGAGCCAAAAATGTTATGCTCCTTTCTTGCCTTTTTAGACATGCAAAAGTGATCAACATGTTCGTGTTTGGTACGGTCAGTAAAAGAGGTTCTAGGTCCCAATCCTTTGGTAGGTAGTATTACACTTAGAGAGAGATATTTCCATAATAAGAGTTCCAAGATTGGTAAACCATGCTTCTTGAACCATCCTTTACAAGTTGATTGTGTTTTTCTAATTGTCAATCTATACACCCTTCAAGTTTTGCTCTTGTTTGCATGATTTTGTATAACTAAAATGTTGAGATTGGTTTCACATTATGTTGAATCACTCCTCAAAGTATCCCCATTATTGGTTTAGTGTTTTAAGGTGTTTGGATATGCAAATCATCTCAGGTTGCAAGTGAATGCACCATTTTGTGTTGTAGGTATTTTTTCACCATTTGTAGGATTTCTTGCTTTGATAATGGTTTTTGAGGGTGAAGATAGGTTTG
Source organism: Torreya grandis (assembly GCA_037957365.1). NCBI lineage: Eukaryota > Viridiplantae > Streptophyta > Pinopsida > Cupressales > Taxaceae > Torreya > Torreya grandis. Next base: position 1,909,396 of record JARHVA010001181.1, read on the forward strand.
TCTACATGTTTATAATATTATCTTAGTCACATTCACTTCTTAATCTCTTTTTCCAAGGTAACTCTTCATGGAATTACAGTCATATGCAACATATTCAGTTAGGTAACCATGAATGTACGTCAATAGGCATCTCTTGGAAGTGTACCACATTGGAATAGAGGTTTTGAGACTTGTTTCAACACCTTGATAGTGATAACATCCACTTAAGGAATGGAGACCTCAGGTTGTTCATGAGACCACTCATTATACACATGATTCCAATCTGCTCACTACCTACTTGCAACTCACATACACCTACAAATGCCCTCATAGAGACCAATCATATTGAAAGGAAGTATCTAATATAAGCAAGGTTTTGAGAGTGAGGAAAATCCTTTTTAAATTTTTTTAAATGCCTCAAATACATTGAAACCTACAAATCATTCTCATTGTCCACACTCAAACTTACTGCATGTATGTAAAAAATTTTCCTATAGGTCATAACACAGAGATATATAGGTGATTATACGAAGAAATTGAAATATGATGAACCCTTCCTTAGTGTCCTAGTGATTGTATAAATCATGATAGACCTACTTAAAGAGATAGGTTGGCAAAAGGAAGTGTAGATTGCCTCTAAAGATGAGATAACTGAGTTTAGGGATTTAATCCCTATAGGGTGAAAACAAAGGTCCAGGGGCATTTTGTGAGGAACATATAACATGGTTACAAGCAGTCTTGATGAATCCTAATGACCAAACCTTATATCCTCTATATAATACAAGAGACATGCAAAATTTGGATGGAATACAGTTAGTGGAAGGTATAAATGTGAAGGCTCAAAGTTGCCTACAAAGACAATAAATTCCTTCAATATCATCTATAGGATCCGAGCCTTAAAGGGATCTTTTCAACCTAATGTGTAATACCAAAACATGATTCCATGATCAAATGGTTTTAGATGGTGAAAATGGCATTCATGACCTAGAAGAATCATTGACAAAGGTTGATATAGACAGTTTGGGGACCTAGTCTACACCTATAGGCATGCTTAATTCTAAAATTGTCCACCTACAGCCAAGAGCCATTTTCATATCATTCATGAGGAAGAGTTTGAGCATTGATATATCAGTGTTGTTTGATGAAAGGGATATCAAATGGGCATAGAGGCCATTAGGAGAAGTTTATCAATGATGTTTCAAGGTCTAGTGATCACCTACAAGTGTCCCATCATGCACATATGCACCTAAAATTGACTATGAGTTTCTATATCATCCATGAGGACTTAGGCATGGGAACATCAACATTAGTCTATTGAATATGTTTCCAACTATATCAAGGGATCTTATTGTGGTGTGTAGCCAATAAAACAAAGAATCAACACCTATAGGATTATACTGATCATAACATAGTTGACTATGTTTGATTGTGATAATAATGAGCAGGTTTGAAGACCGTGATTGTTGATAGTGTATAGTATAAGGTGAAACATAGTTCCAACAGATGCTAAATGACCATAGATGCTTGAGGAAAGTCTCCAAACATTGTGTCAAGCCTAACTGAGCAAGTAGACTCCTACAAGACCCCACATAGTCAACTGTAGTTGATTGTGAGGGGTAGAGAGCAAAGAAGTTAAGTCTCTTGACATGGACTTAACCCAAATATGGATGAACATGTCTAAGAAATTATCGAATGATCTTGAAGGGGTTCAAATAGTCTCATGCAAGGTTTCTAAAATCTAATGCATATAAGGTCATCTACGGGTACACCCCAAAATAAGTCAACATAGTTAGAAATTATGTATATAGTCTAGAACAGTCAGGAGTATAAGAAGCATATGGAAGAGTATGAAGGGTCACAGTGTTGAATGGAGATTGGAGAACCTCCATCATGACCATGAAAGTATATATAGGCTTTTTATAGTGGATATATAATAAATAAGGAGCTCTAAACACTACACATAGTTCATATAATGAAAACCCTGTAGACAGTCCTTTTTTCCAAGTCTATTTTAGGTTTTTATGCTTTTGGAAGATCAATTGGAATCACCAAGGGCCCAAAACTTGTATGGATTATATTTATAACTTATATAATCTATTAAAACATTTAGTTTGTGTGATAAAATAGGGGGCACTCCCCTTAGGCACAAAACCTACAATTTTGGAGAAAATAGCTAAGAAAGGTAGACCAGAAGCTATGGGAACATCTCATGAATGTTTGGAAGGTTGGAACACATCCATACCAACATGAGATACCAAAATTTCAATGGATAAACTAAATAAGATGATAAAAAACCCCAAGGTTATAGTCAAACCCATTGGGTAGGGTTTTGAATTATAATCCATTTGGGCATTGTTTTGGGATGATTTTAGACATGTTTAATATGAGATGCAAATGAAACCATGAAAAGTCCACTTTTGGGCTTTAAGATAACTCAGGCCTGTAGGAACCTAAAGAAGAGCTCAATATAGAAAATTTAAGTGCTCACATCTCCTATGAGGATATGCATAGAGGAAAATAGAGTTTAAGGAGGTTAATAGTGTTCTAAAACATCATTCTTATGAAAAAAATTGTAGCTTTAATGTCCCATTTTATGAACAAAGCTTAAGAGGGTAAATAGGCCTAAACCCTTGCAAAACCCTTGTTAGTCACCTAATTGGAGAAATGAGGATGGATGGATATTCAAATGAGGTTTTTTGACCATGTAAGTTCTTGGAAATTGTATAGGAATCTTTTAGACTCCTTCCCATCCTTTTGAGTTATAGAGAACTGTTCATATGGAGTACAAAATAGGGTTTTCCTGACTATTTTGTGCATTGTGTAGGTTACAGGAGGTTTCAAAAGATGCCAATCACATGGAATGGAAAATTATAACTGAAGATAACTCCCCATTCTAATTTCATGCCAAGAAAAAAGTCCTAAGTGCCTCAACCAGTTACATCATCTTAGTTAGTCAAAACAGGTATAGTGACCAAACTAGTGAGAAGGGTGGAAAACTTCAAGTGAGCTGATTTTAAAGTGTGATTGATGGATCTAAGGATATGAAGGGTATTTAAACATGTCATTCACTCCCTCACATGGATGTTCATGGAAAATTGATGCCTTTTTGGAGGCTAAGTGTGTAGGGTGCATGAAGGAAGAGTTTTTTAAAATACAGATGGTGATAACTCATTTCTAGATGATGTCAAATGACCAAGACTATAACCAATGCATGGAGAGGCATATATAGACTTCTTACCTCTCATTCTAATCATCATACCTATCCTTAGTTTGTTTTGGGACTTTTAAATAGATGTGGATGATGAAGCCAACTTTTTAAGCCAAAGCAAGGAGTTTCATGCCATTTTTCATGAGTTTTATTTCTTGTATGAACACTTGTACTTCCTAACCTTGAATGGTCCATTCGACACTCTCTTCCCATGCATAATTAACTCATTATCTTAGCATGACAAGTTTCCTTGTGATCTTTGGACTTCTCTTTTTTCCTCTCTATCTCTCAAGTTTTATAAGAAGTAGCCATTTTGGCCTTTGTAAAATTATGCTCCACTTGAGTATGGAAAATTCATGCTCATTTGCATACCATTTGATCAATTAGACTATAGGTTTTTACCTCTTTCATAACTATTTATAGTGTGTTTACTTGGATGATCTAGTTTGCTTAGTGATGTATTTTATTTCCTTAGCATTGTTGTTTAATTCTCTCACCTATTTACAGTTGGAAAGCTTCTTATTTTAGGGAATGTGAAGTTTTATAGGAAGTGTCAAGGTTGAGTGAGTTTTCCTTTTAAGGCCTCTTGTCTAGTCCTCCTAGCCTAAACATTCATCCATAACCTCATAATGTAATATTGATGTGAGAAGATGCATATTAGAGAAGTGTATGTTTGGTTAGTCTATTGGTTTCATTTGTGACATGAAACTAGTTGGAAATCATCAAATTATTTTGTGTATCACCTCCCTTAGGATAGTTTTCTTTGAGTTTTCTCTTTCCCTTTCTCACGTTTGGGTATAGTAGTGATCCAAAATGGTACATCAAGGGATCTGCCCTATCTAGATATTCACCTCATTCCTAGGCTCACCCATAGCCTAGAGGTGTTTTAATTATGTCACTTGGATGAGTAGAGATGAGACATCTCCTCAAAGGGTTCAAATCCAAGTGATAACAGTTTTTGTCATTCCTAGTGGGACTCTTGGTCCAAGAAGTTGAAAGATTTTTTGGTGTCATTTTTCAACAATAAACCTTTAGAGGCATCTATATAAAGACTCTAAGATTACATCAACTAGTCAAGCAAGTCAGGTATTCTTTTTTAAAATTACTGATAATTATTCCTTGTGTTCTTACTTCCTAATGAAGTTTCATGGCTGACTTTGGTGTTGAATTTTGTTTTACACAAGTTGGTGAGGTATATCAAACCTATGACATCCCCTATTAGCCCTATCATGATCCTTAATAGCTCCAACATGAAGTGTAACAAGTCAAACATAAAGTGTATTAGCCCATTCATGAAGTGTATATGTCCTATAGCCAACATTCTCAATGTTTTACTCCTCCTAGTCAATCTAGCCACTTCTCAAGTCAATCCATTTCCACCTTCAAGCAAACACTCTAGGATAATGAGAGGTACATGATAGATCTTGACACACAAAGGGGATATGGTCTTAATGTTCCTAGTAATTTCATTCATAAGGTGAGAGATGTATTAAATATTTTCAAAAGAGAGTGGGCACCTATTGAGAGATCCAATTGGCAAAGGCTCACAAGTGAGATGCTAGATGTGAGTGGCCTAGTTTCATCCTTTGAAGACAGGCTAAAAATTCATGAGAAGCAGCCTCACCAAACCTATCAACCTTCATATCCACTTTCACAAGATTGATATTAATCCTACATGGTTCCCACTCATGAACCCAATCAATCTTATCAAAGTCATCCTTTTCCCAATCAGTTGGAAGAGATTTGAAAAGAGAAACCTTTTTTTAAGCAAATCTTGATAGGTAGATTGAGTTAGCTAATATGCATATGTATTAGTCCATGTCATCATAAAAAAATGTGGAATTTAAGCCCTCATTTTCCTCTCCAATTCCTTCCCCACCTCAAGAAGTGACCTCTAGATATGAAATTCCAAGATGGAAACAAGGTGGATAATCCAAGTCTAAGGAGATCCCAAGTTTCTTGAACACTTCATCTAATCCTCAATTTACATCACCATCTCAAGAAGAGACTCCTAATCCTAATATCCTAAGATAGAATAAGATAGTGGAGTCATGGGGAAAGAAATGTGATAGAAGCCTTGATAAGGAGTGTGAAGTTGAGAAAGAACTTGATCCTATGCAAGCCCCTCCCACCCTTCCTCGAGATACCTCTTGTCTTTCATGTCAACCCTCTTATACTTCTCATCCTCATGATGATGCCTATCAACTCCAAGAGAGACTTTATTAAGATAACCTAACTAAGTAAATTGAAGAGTTAGAGTCAAGGATGAAATTGCTAAGTCAAGGCATGATGGAAGGTTTAGACCCAAAAGAAGATACTATGCATAAACACACCCCATCTACCCTTCCTCAAGAGAGTCCTCAAGCTAAATTAGGTGTCTTTAAAGTCATTATCAAATGGAAGGAAGAAAACCAAGATATTTTAGCCCAAGGTCTGCCTCCCCTTCCTCAAGAGCTTCCAAAATAATCTCTTACATTTCACTCTTAATCTAATTTTGAGTTCTATGTGCCACCTCCACCAACTAGTTCATCTTGTCCTCATCCCATCACCCTTTGCCTTGATGGCCCTGTGTTATGGAAACCTAAAGAGGAGCATTTGGTTAAGGAAAATTCAAAAGTCTTGCTTGAATAAAACACAACTCCTTGGTAGTTATTGTCACTTGGATTGGCACCCTTTGAGAAGATACCAAGGCTCTCCTCATCCAAGTGGCACAATGTAATCACTTCTAGGATTGTGGGCAACCTAAAGAATGAAGTGAATATCTAGATAGGGCTACCTCCCTTGATGTACCACTTGACTACAACTACTACTAACTTTGAGGGGTGAAAAGAGATAAGGATAATTAAAATCAAACTACTCTAATGGAGGTGATACACTAGATATGTTGATGCCATCCAACCAATTGCATTCCACACTTGAGACCAAGAAACCAATTAAAACATACACTTTACCAAATCTATGTCTTTTTGGATCAATATTACATTATGGGGTCATAGATGATATGAAAGGCTAGGAGGACTATACAAAAGCTCTTGAATGACTCTAATGAAAAGACTACTCACTTAAGACCTGAACATTTCCTGAAACACTTCACATGCCCTTCAAGAATAGGCTGTAAATAGGTGAAATAATGAAGTACAATGCTAAGGAATCCATGGTCTTCACGAAGCAATTCAAAATTCAAGTAGAGCACACTATGAATAGTCATGAGAGAGGTAAACACGTAGTCATTTTATTTATCAAAGGTGTACAATTGAGAGGGGCTTTGTCATACTTGATAGGATATGAAACACCGGAAGCACACAATTTATTACCAAATAACAAGCAACTTAATATGCTGAAATAACCAGAATCAACAAGTAACTAGAATCCAGAAATAACACATGATATGAGAGACAATACACAACTTGTATTAAAACTCTTGCAAAAAAGAATACAATAAAGAAGATGCCACTTCTTCTCCACCACCTCTTCAGAGGCTTCCCACACCTCAAGTGAACAGTAATTCTCTCCTCAAAGCTCTCTCTCTTAGGTCCCAACACCCAACTCAAACACAGAGTTGGTGTTCACCTTATACCTGTGTTACACGCACACCACAAGTACACAAACGTACTTCAAGTAGATCTTCCCTGAACCTGCAACAACCTACACCTCAATAGACCTTACTTATGGAAGGAACTTCCTTGCCTTCCTCTTTGCTCTGAGTACACACTTGTACTCCAAGTAGATCTCTCTTGATACTGCTCCCTGTTGTGTTGCTGTCCTATCTAATCTTCCACCTACAGATCAAGCTAGTTCTGCACACCTGTGAACCTTGACCTTGCACACACACACACACCTGCATATCAATGATCTTACTTACCATGTAGATCTCCTATCGTAGCCATGCTCACCTGATGACCAAGATCATACATACATGAAGAATCTTGCTGACTCTCCAAAACCAGCACCCACCCTGGCACTGCTGTGGAACTAGGAGGAACACCCTTGCTCACCTCACACACAGAAGAAGCAAACTTTACTCAACTCAAACTAGAACAACTTATAATACAATCCATGAGTCTATTATATAGATCTCATGCAAACAATAATTAGACACCTAATTACAATAATTAGATCCATAGCTCTCAGTCTAAGAATAGCTCTTGACATGCAAACACTTGGTTCGTTAGCTAACTGCCCGTAACATCTGCAGTCTGAACCACACAGGCGACCGACATCGGTCCCTATCTGCCTGGGGGTCACTGACGCCGACCGACATCTGACCGACGTCAGTTGCTTCCTGTCTTACCCTGCTGACGTCGATTGGCCTGACCGACGCTAGTGTCTGTGACACTCCAGCAACTCCTCCAATGGCCTTCTCCATGTCTACATCAGTGAAGATTTTAGCTCCACAACCTAACAATCTCCCACTTGGAGATAAACAGCTACACTGTACCTGTACCTATACCTGTACCTCGTCTAATCTATTTCTTGGCTTGTATCCCTCTTCAAGCTTAACCCTGAAGACCACCCACCACACAACCTGTGGTGCACTACCTGTCATCTGAGTACCCTGCCGCATCTACATCTACAAATCCATGTAGTGAAGTCCTGACCCTGAATAGCATGAATCCTTGCTGCTGGTCCCTCTCAAGTACCTGAGAACTCACTTCTCTGAATTGGCTCTTAACTCTCTAACAGCACCCACTGCTTGGGTAAACTCAGGTCTATGCTAGACCTCATGTGATTTTGGACACTAAACTATCCAGCCCTTAGTGTGCTCTAGCTCTACATCCTGAACCTCGCCAACTCCTGATTCACATCAGTTCCCACTGGAAACAAAATCAACCTGTGATCTCCCATGTCCCCCATGCCAAAGAATTTTGCTGCTCCAAAATCTTCATAGCAAACCACTGAACTAATCTTACCCTTAGCTCAGCAAAACCCTGTATGTACACCCCTACTAGCTAGCATACTATCCACATACAGCAACAAAATGATGTTGCAATCATCATTCCCCTGGTAAGTCAAACCACAGTAGTTACCCTGACATTGACTAAAGTCATGCTTCGTCCTCCACCTATCAAAACCTGTACCACTGTCTTGTAGCTACCTCAAGACCATATGCCTGGTCTTTCGTCTCACGTGTCCATTCTCTCTATTTTTTAACTAAGGAATCCATTCGTCTTGGAGTGCTAACATACCAGCTGGCAACCCTACCAAATCTCTCGTCTGGTTCTGCATCATAATCCTGCCACGCTCCCACTGTTTCCTGGATCCTTCTTGCTCTGTAGTAAGCAACTAGTATAAAGAAGAGGAACAACGAATTTGAGGCTTACTTACATCTTCAGACCTCCATATGGGTGTTTGAGACTCCTTGACAGCTCGTTGTCCACCCAAAATCCATTACAGTGACCGACCTCAGCCACCACACAGTCTGCATCCGACCAACATCGGTTCCCATGCGCCTGTCCCTGACTACGAACCTGCCGACGTTGGTGTCTCCTTCTGTCGACGTCGGTCCTCATGACCGACATCGATCTTGCCTACTACCAACGTCGATTTTCCTATTGATGCCGGTACCTGTGTTTTCTGTGAGTGATGACTTTTTACCCGCGAGCTCCTTTGAATCAATCCCCATGTCCAAACTGCCCTGCTCAAAAGTATCTAGCCACATCCACTGGTCTCTGTCTACCATCTCCTCTAAGAACACCAAGGCTTTCCAGTTCCTAAGCCTGTCAAATATATCTGTCTTCCACTTAAGAACATGCATCTCCTTCCTGCTCATGTGACCAAGCCTATGAAGCCACGTCTCTGCAACAAAAGAAGAATCAGTAATATAAACAAGTAGATAAAGAATACCTATTTTCTTACCACCAGCTAATTCAAGTGCATCCGCTGTGAGAGTTCTCGTGCATCTCTCATCACCCAACTCTTTTGAAGAAATTAGCCATATCTCTAAACTTGGGACCTGCATGACCTCCTTCAACACCCATGTGTTGGCCGCCTGCAATTTTAGCTTCACTTCCCCTTTACCTATTCTTTGGTAAGGCTCACCAGCTCCTCTACCTAGGGCTGCATGGAAAGAGGCAACCGAATATGTTATCCAAGATTCAACTTTATCCAAGAAACCTCATAGAGCATCTTGTGCCACATCCCTATAACATCTGCTTCTTCAGTTCCTTCATACTGATCTGCTACCAACCAACAATATTCTTTTACTCGCTCTTTCTTTCCATCAGATCGTAAGTGACCATCTGTGCTTTTCAACTCCTCCATTTTTAGCTTACTTTGATCTGCCATTGCTCTACTCCCACTCAATCAGAAACCCCTGAGAGTAACCTGTAAACAAACACAAAACCGCTTCCTACAACCTTAGCTCTGATACCACTTGATAGGATATGAAACAACGGAAGTACACAATTGATTACCAAATAACAAGCAACTTAATATGCAGAAATAACTAGAATCAACAAGTAACTAGAATTCAGAAATAACACATGATATGAGAGACAATACACAACTTGTATTAAAACTCTTGCAGAAAAGAATACAATAAAGAAGATGCCACTTCTTCTCCACCACCTCTTCAGAGGCTTCCCACACCTCAAGTGAACAATAATTCTTGTTAAAGTGTGGAGCCTAAAAGCTTCACATATGAGCGCATTTAACAGTTTTGGGTCTACACAGTCACCGGCGTCGGTCAGGAGTGATCGACGTCAGTCAGGTGCAATTGAGGAGACGCCGGCGTCGACAGTGGATCGGCCGGCGTCGGTCACAGGCAAGCAGGCAAGAACCGGCGTCGGTTACCTGTGCGTCCAGAATGCTATTTTTGAGGACAAAACCGAGTGTTTGCATGATGAGTTTAAGTTGTAGTCTTAAGTTCACATCTCTATTATTAGTAAGATTATTTTTAGATCCTTTGTTCAAGAGGCTTAACTGTTGGTTGTAAGTGCATGCTCAAGTCTCCTAATTCTATATGTAGAATTAGATCTTCTTAGCTTATTGTATTGGCATGTTGAAGAATAGCACAGAGTTGAATCAATCCAGGTTGTTGGAGTTGATTGTTCTTGAGAGAGAGAGCTCTTGAGGGATAGAGATCTAGTGATAGATCTATACATCTGAGAGAGGTGTGGAAAAAAAAGTTTCTTCAATTGTATTCCTTCTGTAAAGAGTTTAATACAAGTTTTCAGGGTGGTTTCTTGTATCTCTTGTTCTTGCTATTATCTGATTCTAGTTACTTATCTATCTGATTTAATTCCACGTTTGTTGCTTTCATAAGTGTAATGTATTATTGGTTGATCCCCAACAAGTGGTATCAGAGCTCAGATTCACTAACAGGTGGTTCAGATCTGTGTAGTGTGTATTGATTATAGGTTCTCACAGGGGTTTCTGCAGAGATTTCTGTTTGAGTGGGAGAAGCAATGGCAGAAGAAAGTAAACTGAGAATGGAGAAGTTCAATGGCAAAAATTATCAACATTGGAGAATGCAGATAGAGGATTATCTGTATCAGAAAGATCTCTACTTACCGTTAGGTGGGGTTACAAAGAAGCCCAAAGACATGGATGATGAAGAATGGGAAGTTCTTGACAGAAAGGCTCTGGGGTCTATAAGACTGAGTCTAGCATCCACTGTGATATCTAATTTATCACAGGCAAAGTCTACGGTAGAGTTGATGACTACTTTAGCAAATTTGTATGAAAAACCCTCAGCTTCTAATAAGGTATATCTCATGAAGCAGTTATTTAATTTGCATATGAATGAAGGTGGATCTGTGTCTACTCATCTGAATGATTTCAATGGAATTGTGAATCAATTAAGTTCAGTCAATATAGTGTTTGATGATGAAATAAAAGCTCTTTTGATGTTATGTTCTTTGTCTGAAAGCTGGAATGGCTTAGTAATGGCAGTTAGCAATACTACATCTGCATCAAATATTTTGAAAGTAGAGGTTGTTGTTAGTGTTATATTGAATGAGGAAATTCATAGGAAAAGCACAAAAGAGACATCTAAGAACGCTTTAAGTTTTGAGAGCAGGGGAAGGCATAAAGAAAAGAGCAAGAGGAGATCAAGATCTAAGTCTAAGGTGAGAGGAAGATCCAAATCCAAAAATGGCAGGAAGCCACAATGCTGAAATTGTGGAAAGATTGGGCACATAAGCAAAGATTGTTGGTCAAAGCCTAAGGAGAACAATCAGCATGAAGGAAAAGAAGAAGCCAAGGTTGCAGGTATTGTACAAAATGCTTTAATATTCTCTCTACATAATAATATAGAATCTTGAGTGTTAGATTCTGGTGCATCTTTTCATGCTACCCCTAATAAGGAATATTTTAGTGACTATATCCATGAAGATTTTGGAATAGTGTATCTAGGGGATGATGAGCCTTGTAAAATAATTGGCAAAGGTAAAGTGCAGTTGAAGATGCAGAATGGCAACACATGGGTGTTGAGAGATGTGATGCATGTTCCTAGCTTGAAGAGAAATTTGATCTCTGCAGAAAAGTTAGGGGATGAGGGTTGTACAGTAACTCTCATAGCAGAATCTTGGAAGGTGACCAAGGGTGCACTTGTTATGGCCAGAGGTAAGAGAGTAGGTACTCTCTATTTGTGTAATTGTGTTACTAACAATTCTCCTTCTGTATTATCTACTTCAGATGTGGATGCTAAATTGTGGCACTCAAGGCTTGGCCACATGAGTGAGAAGGAGATGTCAATTCTTAAGTCCAAAGGTATGCTTTCAAATTTAAAAGGCATAGATCTAGAGTTTTGTGAGCACTGTGTATTTGGAAAATAGAAAAGGGTTAGTTTTCTCAAGATTGGGTCTACTAAGAAGAAGCATAAGTTGCAGCTTATTCACACAGACGTGTGGGGACTGGCTCAGGTTGCTTCCATTGGAGGATGACAGTACTATGTATCTTTCATAGATGATGCTACAAGAAAGGTATGAGTCTATTGTATTAGGAGGAAATCTGATGTATTTGAGACTTTTAAGATTTGGAAAGCTATGGTTGAGAATGAAATAGGTAAAAGATTGAAGTGCCTGAGATCTGACAATTGTTAGGATTGTGGAGCTAAAAGCTTCACTGATGCAAACAGGAGAGGAGGTTGCTGAAGATTGCAGAGAAGTTGGGGTCGGTCTGATCAGCCGACGTCGGCAGGATAGCAAAGAGAAGCAACCGACGTCGGTCATATATCGGCCGACATCGGTCACCTCCAGGCAGACAGGGACCGACGTCGGTCGCCTGTGTGGTTCGACTGCGAGCTATTTACGGGCAGTTAGCTAACGAACCAAGTGTTTGCATGAAGAGATCTAATTTTAGACTGAGAGCTGCAGATCTAATTATTGTAATTAGATGTCTAATTATTATTTGGATGAGATCTATATAATAGACTCATGGTTGTATTGGAAAAGTGGGCTAGTTTGAGTTGAGCAAAGTTTGCTCCTTCTGTGTGTGAGCTGAGCAAGTGGGTTCCTCCTAGTTCCACAGCAGTACCAGGTGTGTTGGTGCTGGATTGGAGAGCCAGCTGGGTTCTTCAAGAGTGTAGGATCTTGGTCACAATTGCATGGCCTATATAGGAGATCTACATAGTAAGTAAGATCGTTGATCTGTAGGTGTATGTGTGTGCAAGGTCGAGGTTCACAGGTGAGCAGAACCATTGTTTGATTTGCAGGTGTGCAAGGTCATACAGACAGCAACACAACAGGGAGCAGTATCAGGCAAGATCTACTTGGAGTACAGGTGTGTACTCGGATAGAGCAGAGAGGAAGGCAAGGAAGTTCCTTCCATAAGTATGGTCTGTTGAATTGCAGGTTATTGCAGGTTCATGGGAGATCTACTTGAAGTACCTTGAGTACTTGTGGAACACGTGGAGTGCTTGTGGAGTGCGTGGAGCACTTGTGTTATGCGTGGAGCATGGGAGGTGAACACCAACTCTGTATTTGAGTTGGGTGTTGTGACCTGTGAGAGGGAGAGCTTTGGGGAGAAGAAGTACTGTTCACTTGAGGTGTGGGAAACCTCTGTAAGGTGGTGGAGAAGAAGTGGCATCTTCTTTATTGTATTCTTTTCTGTATAAAGTGTTAATACAAGTTGTGTATTGTCTCTCATATGCTGTGTTATTCTGAATTCTAGTTACTTGTTGATTCTGGTTATTTTCGCATATTATAGTTGCTTGAAGTTTGGTAATCAATTGTATGTTTCCGGTTTTGCATCCTGACAAGTGGGATCAGAGCATGTTTGTTGTTCTAGATTCCTGACAAGACAATGGCGGTGAGTTCTGCAGTTATAAATTCAGAGATTATTGTTATATGCATGGAATCCACAGGCAAAGGACGGTTCCAAGGACACCTCAGTAGAATGGAATTGTTGAAAGGATGAACAGGACAATAATGGAGCGTGCAAGGTGTATGAGATTGCATGCTGGTTTGCCCTTACAGTTTTGGGCACAAGCTGTTGACACTGCAGTGTACCTGATTAACAAAGGACCCTCTACAGCTCTGGATGGTGGAATTCCAGAAGAGGCATGGACAAGTAAAAAGGTAGATCTCTCATATCTCAAAATTTTTGGTTGTGAAGCCTTTATGCACGTAGATAAGGAAAATAGAAAAAAGTTGGATGCTAAGTCTATGAGGTGCACATTTATTGGCTATGGCTTAGATGATTTTGGTTTCAGACTTTGGAATCTAGAAACTAACAAGGTAATTAGGAGTCGTGATGTTGTTTTCAATGAAAGAGTGATGTATTGTGATCAGCTGAGGAAGCTAAATCAATCTGGGCAGAGCAATGGTGAATTAGACGAGGTGATGGTCCAAAATGAGCTCGTGGGAAAAAGAAATAATCACTTCCAGGAAAACACAGAGACCGATGTCGGTAGAGTAGGAACCGGCGTCGACAGGACAAAGACTGGCATTGGCCATACAGAGACCGACGTCGGTTAGGAAGAACCGACGTCGGCTAGTAATAGGCCTGGAAGTGATCGAGGTCGGTCACTGTCAGAGAATTTGGGTGGACAACGTGTTGTGAACGAGTCTCAAACACCCATCAGGAGGTCAGAAAGGGTGAATAAGCCTCCAATTCGATATTCTCCTTCATTATTTTATTTATTGCTAACTGATGGTGGAGAACCAGAGAGTTTTGAAGAAGCAATACAGGTGGAGTCCAAGAGTCAGTGGGAGCGTGGCATGGTTGAGGAGATGGAGTCCTTAAGAGAGAACCAAACATGGGATTTGGTTGAGTTGCCAGCTGGTAAGAGGACACTGAAGAATAGATGGACCTACAGGTTGAACGAAGGTGAGAATGGACAGATGAGATATAAGGCCAGATTGGTAGTGAAAGGATTTACACAAAAGCTAGGTATTGATTTTGGTGAGATTTTTTTTCGTGTTGTTAAAATGACTTCTATACGGATTGTATTGTCTTTGGTTGCTTTTGAGGATTTGCATCTTGAGCAGCTAGATGTTAAGACAACGTTTCTTCATGGAGATTTGGATGAGGAAATTTATATGGAACAGTCGGAAGGATTTGAGGTCAAGGGTAAGGAGAAGTTAGTGTGCAGATTGAAGAAAAGCTTGTATGGCCTGAAGAAAGCTCTTAGGCAATGGTATTTAAAATTTGACAAGTTTATGACTGAGCATGGCTACAGTAGGTGTCAATCTAACCCTTGTGTGTATTTCAAAAGATTTGATAACGATAGATATATTATTCTATTGTTGTATGTAGATGATATGCTGGTTGCAGGATCACACATGTAGGATATCTCTGAGCTTAAGGTGAAATTAGCTCAAACGTTTGCTATGAAGGATTTGGGAGCAGCAAAGAAAATCCTTGGCATGAGCATTAAGAGAGATAGGAAAAATCACAGGTTGATATTGTCTCAAGAGGATTATGTGGACAAGGTGTTGAAACGGTTCAACATGCAAGATGCAAAACTAGTAAGCACAGCTTTGGCTGGACATTTTAAGTTGAGTAAAGAACAATGTCCTAATTCACATGATGAGGTAGAGTACATGAGTAGAGTTCCATATTCTTCCACAGTAGGGAGTTTGATGTATGCAATGGTGTGTACTAGACCGGATATTACCCAAGCAGTGGGAGTGGTAAGTAAGTATATGGCCAATCCAGGTAAGGAACATTGGAAAGCAGTTCAATGGATCCTTAGATATCTGAGAGGAACCTGTAGTAGGCACTTGTGCTATGGAGGTTCATATACTTCTCTACATGGTTATGTAGATTCAGATATGGCAGGTGATTTGGATGGCAGGAGGAGCACTATAGGTTATGTTTTCACTGTAGGTGGAACGGCGGTTAGCTGAATATCTAAGTTGCAGAAGGTTGTTGCCTTGTCAACTACAAAAGCAGAGTATATTGCAGTCACAGAGGCTAGCAAAGAGATGATATGGATGACATGGTTCATCGATGAGCTTGGTAGGGAGCATGAGAGTTGCAGATTGTATAGTGACAGTCAGGGTGTAATCCATTTGGTTAAGAATTTAGCCTTTCATTCAAGAACAAAGCACATACAGCTAAGGTACCATTTCATACGATAGGTATTAGAAGATGGTGAGTTGAAGTTGGAGAAGATCCATACAGATAGGAATCCTGCTGATATGTTAACCAAGCCAGTTACAAAGGAGAAGTTGAATCTTCATTCAACTTCTGTTGGTCTTCATGATTGAGTTGAAGATGGAGGAGCTAGAAGATGTTGCTATACAGGTACTGGTGCAGCTGTTTATCTCCAAGTGGGAGATTGTTAAGGTGTGGAGCCTAAAAGCTTCACATATGAGCGCATTTAACAGTTTTGAGTCTACACAGTCACCGGCGTCGGTCAAGAGCGACCGACGTCGGTCAGGTGTAGTTGAAGAGACACTGGCATCGGCAGTGGATTGGCCGACGTTAGTCACAGGCAAGCAGGCAGGAACTGGCGTCGATTACCTGTGCGTCCAGAATGCTATTTTCGAGGACAAAACTGAGTGTTTGCATGATGAGTTTAAGTTGTAGTCTTAAGTTCGCGTCTCTATGATTAGTAAGATTATTTTTAGAGCCCTTGTTCAAGAGGCTTAACTGTTGGTTGTAAGTGCATGCTCAAGTCTCCTAATTCTATATGTAGAATTAGATCTTCTTAACTTATTGTATTGGCATGTTGAAGAATAGTACAGAGTTGAATCAATCTAGGTTGTTGGAGTTGATTGTTCTTGAGAGAGAGAGCTCTTGAGGGATAGAGATCTAGTGAGAGATCTATACATCTGAGAGAGGTGTGGAAGAAAGAAGTTTCTTCAATTGTATTCCTTCTGTAAAGAGTTTAATACAAGTTTTCACGGTGGTTTCTTGTATCTTTTGTTCTTGCTATTATCTGATTCTAGTTACTTATCTATATGATTTAATTCTGCATTTATTGCTTTCATAAGTGTAATCTATTGTTGGTTGATCCCCAACAATTCTCTCCTCAAAGCTCTCTCTCTTAGGTCCCAACACCCAACTCAAACAAAGAGTTGGTGTTCACCTTATACCTGTGCTCCACGCACACCACAAGTACACAAACGTACTTCAAGTAGATCTTCCCTAAACTTGCAACAACCTGCACCTCAATAGACCTTACTTATGGAAGGAACTTCCTTGCCTTCCTCTTTGCTCTGAGTACACACTTGTACTCCAAGTAGATCTCTCTTGATGCTGCTCCCTGTTGTGTTGCTGTCCTATCTGATCTTCCACCTACAGATCAAACTGGTTCTGCACACCTGTGAACCTTGACCTTGCACACACACACACCTGCATATCAATGATCTTACTTACCATGTAGATCTCCTATCGTAGGCATGCTCACCTGATGACCAAGATCATACATACATGAAGAATCCTACTGACTCTCCAAAACTAGCACCCACCCTGGCACTGCTGTGGAACTAGGAGGAACAACCTTGCTCACCTCACACACAGAAGAAGCAAACTTTGCTCAACTCAAACTAGAACAACTTACAATACAATCCATGAGTCTATTATATAGATCTCATGCAAACAATAATTAGACACCTAATTACAATAATTAGATCTGCAGCTCTCAGTCTAAGAATAACTCTTGACATGCAAACACTTGTTTCATTAGCTAACTGCCCGTAACATCCGGAGTCCAAACCACACATGTGACCGACATCGGTCCCTGTCTGCCTGGGGGTCGCCGACGCCGACTGATATCTAACCGACGTCGGTTGCTTCCTGTCTTACCCTGCCGATGTTGATTGGCCTGACCGACGCCGGTGTCTGTGACACTCCAGCAACTCCTCCAATGGCCTTCTCCATGTCTGCATTAGTGAAGCTTTTAGCTTCACAACCTAACAATACTCAGGTGGAGCATCAAATACAATGCCAAAATGGCCAACTCTTATAGAGTTTGAGGAAGAGAGAGAGAAGTTCAAGGGTCATAAGGACGCTTATAAAATCAATAATTTTTGTTATCCATGCATGGAAAGAATGTATGGGTTGAACCATGGAATTTTAAAAGCAACAAGTGTCTATCTAAGTCATTAAAGTTAGGCAAAATGGCACAAAACTCCTATTTTTGCACAGAAAAATTGTCTTCATGATTGGAGCTATTTGAGTGACTTATGAATAGTATATGGTAGATACAATTATTGTAATAGAAGGAGAGGCTCTCAAAAATTCCTCTTCATGTATTGGTTGCATTAATGGTCTTCTAGAAACACCTGGTATAGAGTTATCATCATCTTTTGTCCTTAAAACTGCCCTTCCATACACCTTGCACACTTGGCCTCAAAATTGGCATCAATTGTCCATGAAAATATATTAGATGGAGTTAATGACAAGTTTCAAGACCCTCCATAAGATTAAAATCATCAAGGGTACCTTAAAATCACTTCACTTAAAGATTTTTTCCCCACTCTCTAGCTTGTGCATTAGGCCAGTTTTGACTGGCTAAAAGTAAGGACCTATTTTAAGCACTTATAGGTTGATTCATGACATTAAATGAATATTTGAGGTTATATTTCATGTAAATATTCCACCCAAACTTTATTTCATCTCTTAATTCATCCTATAGCCTATACAACACACAAAATAATGAGAAAAAATATATTTATTCTCCTATCCATACAATTTCGTACAACTTATCATAGTGTGAAATAGCTTGGGGGAGTCCTCTACAACCTCTAATAGGTTTCCTAATAAAAATATTTTTTTAGGTTAGCTTTCCAACTCAACTTTCTCGAACTGGTCACTAGTGAGGGTTTTGTAGGGTTTTAGGCTTATTTTTGGTCTTAACGATTGTTCATAAAGTTGGGTCATCCAACTTGAGATTTTTTTAAAAAAATATATCCTATGAGACCCCTTTTAACACCCTTAAACTTCTCTAGGTCCCATGCATATCTTCATGAAAGGTATGAGAATTAGAAAGTGTCTATTCGAGCCAGTTTGCACAAATAGTAGGGTTTGAGTACGTTCTAAGATAAAGGGTGGCTTCTTAGTGAATATCTTGTTAAGGTGTGGAGCCTAAAAGCTTCACATATGAGCGCATTTAATAGTTTCAGGTCTACATAGTCACCGACGTCGGTTAGGAGCGACCGACGTTGGTCAGGTGCAGTTGAAGAGACGCCGGCGTCGATAGTGGATCAGCCTACGGCGGTCACAGGCAAGCAGGCAAGAACTGGCGTCGGTTACCTGTGCGTCCAGAATACTATTTTCAAGGACAGAACCGAGTGTTTGCATGATGAGTTTAAGTTGAAGTCTTAAGTTCGCGTCTCTATTATTAGTAAGATTATTTTTAGAGCCCTTGTTCAAGAGGCTTAACTTTTGGTTGTAAGTGCATGCTCAAGTCTCCTAATTCTATATGTAGAATTAGATCTTCTTAGCTTATTGTATTGGTATGTTGAAGAACAGTACAGAGTTGAATCAATCCAGGTTGTTGGAGTTGATTGTTCTTGAGAGAGAGAGCTCTTGAGGGATAGAGATTTAGTGAGACATCTATACATCTAAGAGAGGTGTGGAAGAAAGAAGTTTCTTCAATTGTATTCCTTTTGTAAAGAGTTTAATACAAGTTTTCAGGGTGGTTTCTTATATCTCTTGTTCTTGCTATTATCTGATTCTAGTTACTTATCTATTTGATTTAATTCCACGTTTATTGCTTTCATAAGTGTAATCTATTGTTGGTTGATCCCCAACAAGTGGTATCAGAGCTCAGATTCACTAACAGGCGGTTCAGATCTGTGTAGTGTGTATTGATTACAGGTTCTCACAGGGGTTTTTGCAGGGATTTATGTTTGAGTGGGAGAAGCAATGGCAGAAGAAAGTAAACTGAGAATGGAGAAGTTCAATGGCAAAAATTATCAACATTGGAGAATACAGATAGAGGACCATCTGTATCAGAAAGATCTCTACTTACCGTTAGGTGGGGTTGCAAAGAAGCCTAAAGACATGGATGATGAAGAATGGGAAGTTCTTGACAGAAAGGCTCTGGGGTCTATAAGACTGAGTCTAGCATCCACTGTGATATCCAATTTATCACAGGCAAAGTCTACGGTAGAGTTGATGACTACTTTAACAAACTTGTATGAAAAACCCTCTGCTTCTAATAAGGTATATCTTATGAAGCAGTTATTTAATTTGCATATGAATGAAGGTGGATCTGTTTCTACTCATCTGAATGATTTCAATGGAATTGTGAATCAATTAAGTTCAGTCAATATAGTGTTTGATGATGAAATAAAAGCTCTTTTAATATTATGTTCTTTGCCTGAAAGCTGGCATGGCTTAGTAATGGCAGTTAGTAATACTTCATCTGCATCAAATATTTTGAAAGTAGAGGATGTTGTTAGTGTTATCTTGAATGATGAAATTTGCAGGAAAAGCACAGAAGAGACATCTGGGAACGCTTTAAGTTTTGAGAGCAGGGGGAGGCAGAAAGATAAGAGCAAAAGGAGATCAAGATCTAAGTCTAAGGTGAGAGGAAGATCCAAATCCAGAAATGGCAGGAAGCCACAATGCTGGAATTATGGAAAGATTGGGCACATAAGCAGAGGTTGCTGGTCAAAGCCTAAGGAGGACAATCAGCACGAAGGAAAGGAAGAAGCCAAGGTTGCAGGAATTGCACAAGATGCTTTAATATTCTCTTTGCATAATAATATAGAATCTTGGGTGTTAGATTATGGTGCATCTTTTCATGCTACCCCTAACAGGGAATATTTTAGTGACTATATCCATGGAGATTTTGGAATAGTGTATTTAGGGAATGATGAGCCTTGTAAAATAATTGGCAAAGGTAAAGTGCAGCTGAAGATGCAGAATGGCAACACATGGGTGTTGAGAGATATGATGCAGTTCCTAGCTTGAAGAGAAATTTGATTTCTGCAGGAAAGTTAGGGGATGAGGGTTGTACAGTAACTCTCACAGCAAAATCTTGGAAGGTGACCAAGGGTGCACTTGTTATGGCCAGAGGTAAGAGAGTAGGTACTCTCTATTTGTGTAATTGTGTTACTAACAATTCTCCTTCTGTATTATCTACTTCAGATGTGGATGCTAAATTGTGGCACTCAAGGCTTGGCCACATGAGTGAGAAGGGGATGTCAATTCTTAATTCCAAAGGTATGTTTTCAGATTTAAAAGGCATAGATCTAGAGTTTTGTGAGCACTGTGTATCTGGAAAACAGAAAAGGGTTAGTTTTCTCAAGACTATGTCTACTAAGAAGAAGCATAAGTTGTAGCTTGTACACACAGACGTGTGGGGACCGGCTCTGGTTGCTTCCATTGAAGGATCACAATACTATGTATCTTTCATAGATGATGATACAAGAAAGGTATGGGTCTATTGTATTAATAGGAAATCTGATGTATTTGAGACTTTTAAGATTTGAAAAGCTATGGTTGAGAATGAAACAGGTAAAAGATTGAAGTGCCTGAGATCTGACAATGGTGGTGAGTTTTGCAGTTATAAATTTAGAGATTATTGTTATATGCATGGAATCTGTAGGCAAAGGATGGTTCCAAGGACACCTCAGCAGAATGGAATTGCTGAAAGGATGAACATGACAATAATGGAGCGTGCAAGGTGTATGAGATTGTATGCTAGTTTTCCCTTATAGTTTTGGGCACAAGCTGTTGATACTGCAGTGTACCTGATTAACAGAGGACCCTCTATAGCTCTGGATGGTGGAATTCTAGAAGAGGCATGGATAGGTAAAAAGGTAGATCTCTCATATCTCAAAGTTTTTGGTTGTGAAGCCTTTGTGCACATAGATAAAGAAAATAGAAAAAAGCTGGATGCTAAGTCTATGAGGTGCACATTTATTGGCTATGGCTCAGATGATTTTGGTTTCAGACTTTGGAATCTAGAAACTAACAAGGTAATTAGGATCCATGATGTTGTTTTCAATGAAAGAGTGATGTATTGTGATCAGTTGAGGAAGCTGAATCAATCTGGGCAGAGCAATGGTGAATTGGACGAGGTGACGGTCCAAAATGAGCTCATGGGAAAAAGAAATAATCACTTGCAGGAAAACACAGAGACCGATGTCGGCAGGGTAGGAACCGGCGTCGACAGTACAGAAATCGGCGTCGGCCATTTAGAGACTGACGTCGACAGGACAGGCACCAACGTCGGTCAGGAAGAACCAACGTCGGCCAGTAACAGGTCTGGAAGTGACCGAGGTCGGTCACTGTCAGAGAATTTGGGTGGACAGCGTGTTGTGAACGAGTCTCAGACACCCATCAGGAGGTCAGAAAGGGTGAGTAAGCCTCCAATTCGATATTCTCCTTCATTATTTTATTTATTGCTAACTGATGGTGGAGAACCAGAGAGTTTTGAAGAAGCAACACAAGTAGAGTCCAAGAGTCAGTGGGAGCGTGGCATGGTTGAGGAGATGGAGTCCTTAAGAGAGAACCAAACATGGGATTTGGTTGAGTTGCCAGTAGGTAACAAGACACTGAAGAACAGATGGACCTACAGGTTGAAAGAAGGTGAGAATGGACATATGAGATATAAGGCCAGATTGGTAGTAAAAGGATTTGCACAAAAGCCAAGTATTGATTTTGGTGAGATTTTTTCTCCTGTTGTTAAAATGACTTCTATACAGATTGTATTGTCTTTGGTTGCTTTTGAGGATTTGCATCTTGAGCAGCTAGATGTTAAGACAACGTTTCTTGATAGAGATTTGGATGAGAAAATTTATATGGAACAGTCGGAAGGATTTGAGGTCAAGGGTAAGGAGAAGTTTGTGTGCAGATTGAAGAAAATCTTGTATGGCCTCAAGCAAGCTCCTAGGCAATGGTATTTAAAATTTGATAGGTTTATGACTGAGCATGGCTACAGTAGGTGTCAATCTGACCATTGTGTGTATTTTTAGAGATTGGATAATGGTAGATATATTATTCTATTGTTGTATGTAGATGATATGCTGGTTGCAGGATCACACATGCAGGATATCTCTGAGCTTAAGGTGAAATTAGCTCAAACGTTTGCTATGAAGGATTTGGGAGCAGCAAAGAAAATCTTTGGCATGAGCATTAAGAGAGACAAGAAAAATCACAGGTTGATATTGTCTCAAGAGGATTATGTGGACAAGGTGTTGAAACGGTTCAATATGCAGGATGCTAAACCAGTAAGCACACCTTTGGCTGGACATTTTAAGTTGAGTAAAGAACAATGTCCTAATTCACATGATGAGGTAGAGTACATGAGTAAAGTTCCATATTCTTCCGCAGTAGGGAGTTTGATGTATGCAATGGTGTGTACTAGACCGGATATTGCCCAAGCAGTGGGAGTGGTAAGTAAGTATATGGCTAATCCAGGTAAAGAACATTGGAAAGCAGTTCAGTGGATCCTTAGATATCTGAGAGGAACCAACAGTAGGCACTTGTGCTATGGAGGTTCAGATACTTCTCTACATGGTTATGTAGATTCAGATATGGCAGGTGATTTGGATGGCAGGAGGAGCACTACAGGTTATGTTTTCACTATAGGTGGAACAGCGGTTAGCTGGATATCTATGTTGTAGAAGGTTGTTGCCTTGTCAACTACAGAAGCAGAGTATATTGCAGTCACAGAGGCTAGCAAAGAGATGATATGGATGACACAGTTCATGGATGAGCTTGGTAGGGAGCATGAGAGTTGCAGATTGTATAGTGACAGTCAGAGTGCAATCCATTTGGCTAAGAATTCAGCATTTCATTCAAGAACAAAGCACATACAACTAAGGTACCATTTCATACGACAGGTATTGGAAGATGGTGAGTTGAAGCTGGAGAAAATCCATATAGATAGGAATCATGCTGATATGTTAACCAAGCCGATTACAAAGGAGAAGTTGAATCTTCATTCAACTTCTATTGGTCTTCATGATTGAGTTGAAGATGGAGGAGCTAGAAGATGTTGCTGTACAGGTATTGGTGCAGCTGTTTATCTCCAAGTGGGAGATTGTTAAGGTGTGGAGCCTAAAAGCTTCACATATGAGCGCATTTAATAGTTTCGAGTCTACACAGTCAACAGCGTCAGTCAGGTGCAGTTGAAGAGACACTAGCATCGGTAGTGGATCGGCTGACGGCGGTCACAGGTAAGTAGGCAGGAACCGGCGTCGGTTACCTGTGTGTCCAGAATGCTATTTCCTAGGACAGAACCGAGTGTTTGCATGATGAGTTTAAGTTGTAGTCTTAAGTTCGCGTCTCTATTATTAGTAAGATTATTTTTAGAGCCCTTGTTCAAGAGGCTTAACTGTTGGTTGTAAGTGCATGCTCAAGTCTCCTAATTCTATATGTAGAATTAGATATTCTTAGCTTATTTTATTGGTATGTTGAAGAACAGTACAGAGTTGAATCAATCCAGGTTGTTGGAGTTGATTGTTCTTGAGAGAGAGAACTCTTGAGGGATAGAGATCTAGTGAGAGATCTATACATCTAAGAGAGGTGTGGAAGAAAGAAGTTTCTTCAATTTTATTCCTTCTGTAAAGAGTTTAATACAAGTTTTCAGGGTGGTTTCTTGTATCTCTTGTTCTTGCTATTATCTAATTCTAGTTACTTATCTATCTGATTTAATTCCGCGTTTATTGCTTTCATAAGTGTAATCTATTGTTGGTTGATCCCCAACATATCTTGCAAATAAAAGGTTGAAAAACCTTTGAATGTGTACTCTAAACCTCCTCCAATCACTATTAAATCTCCCTTTAATATATAAATGGAATTGACCCCTATTTGGTGGCACCATGCCTAAACCTTGTCAATAGGTCTGCCTGTACCTTGGGCTCAAAATGACCCTCAAGTGGATTCCCTTGCCCCTAAATGGATCAAAATTTTCATTTTAACCTCCATGATGTTGATCCATGTCATTTAGATGCTTTACTAAAACCCAAAGTGAATGTGACCCTCCTTTCGAGACTAGACCTATTTTTTGCCCACTAGGTATGCATGCAAACATTATTGGTCATAGCACCCTATTTGACTTCAGACCCTCTAGGTTGACTTATCATGTCCCCCTAGGTTTTTTATAGATTTAAAAAACTCAACGTTAACCCTCCTTACCTTTTGGTCAATGATTTGACCTATTTTCATGAAGTGGCAGGGTCTATGCAAAGGGAAAGTGACCCCTATCTGAGAAAAATAAGTGGCACTTCCCTTGTTGATCTCATAAAACCAATTATGTTAGATGATATCCTAGGTTATTAGGATGAACTCCATCAAGTTTTATATCTTGAATCTAAATAATTACCCTCCAACTAATCTAAAACTCAAGACTAGGTTTTTTGAGGAATTGCATATAGGGTTAGAGGGAGAAGCACTGTGTTTTTTTTAATTTCTTGCCTCTCCTTCTCATGGATGATCCACCTGAGTATGGATTAGCCTTTATATATTTTACACCTTTTTATCAATAAAATTATTAATTGTTTACCTCTTTCATGATTGTTCATAGTGTGCTCTACTTGAATGTTAAATTGCTTAGTGAAGACTATGGATTCCTTAGCATTGTACTTCATTCTTTCACCTTTTTACAAATTATTATTGAAGGGAATGTGAAGTGTTCCAAGAGATGTTCATGGATTAAGTGAGTATTATTTTCATTAGAGTCATTCAACACCTTTTTTCTAGTCATCTTAGCCTTGCATATCATTTATGACCCCACAATGTAATATTGATGCAAGAAGACAGATTTGGGAAAGTGTATGTTTTAGTTGGTTTCTTGGTCATGTGAAATGAAATAGGTTGGATGTAATAAACATATCTGGTGTATCACCTCCATTAGAGTAGTTTTCTTTCAGCTATCTTTCTCCCTTTTCACCTCCCAAAGTTAGGAGTAGTTGTAGTTAAGTGGTGCATCAAGGGAGCTAGACCTATCTAGAGATTCACTTCATTCCTTAGGCTACCCACAAGCCTAGAAGTGATTCCATTGTGCCACTTGGATGAGAATACTCTTGGAATCTCCTCAAAGGGTGAAAATCTAAGTGATAACAACATTCTCATTGGATTAGTTCACTTGACTACAAAATGCCTAGCATTGGCATCACCAAGAGGGAGAAAGAAATAGAAGATCTTGTAGTCCTTGAGAACCAAAGCCATGATATGGTAGTTGAGATGCAATTTGATATCCCTCAAGGGATTATAAATTCTAAAGAAGAGGTGGTCTCTTGTGTTGAATTTTCAGATTTGGTTGATTTGGAAGAATATTTTCCTTTTATCAAAGAGGAAGAAATATTCATTGGTTCTTCCATCACTATGCAAGATGTCATGGATGGGCAAGAAAAAGTTCCTAATAAACCTTGGGATGACTTTTTTTCAGTCATTGGAGTAGGTTATACTCCTTTTCAAGGAAGCTATGATCTATTCAATAATGGAGAAGGCAACCTTGGCACTCAAGTGAGTATACAAAGAAAAAACAACTTTTAAATCTATCCTTTTAGGAGGCATATGCATTTCATGATGATATGTTTGAATTCATAAAAATGGCATATCATCCTCTTAATTATTTGGGAGAAAGATGTAAAATTTTGAAGGATGGAACAAGCTCCTATTGGCCTCTATATCTTATAAGGAACATGAAACCAATCCTCTTAAAACCATGCCTACCAAGAAGATACTAGTTGATCATGAGATGAAGAGTGGGTAGTAGTATAAGGTATGTGTACAAGTTAAGGAGGAATATATCTACATTGGATACCTATTTGAGGATGATCCCCTTGAGAGTATATCAAGTGAAGTGCCAAGGAATAGGTCTGATCTACAAAGCATCCAATCCAAGGAGAAACATGCTTGGCACAATGATTCATCTCTTGAAGGAGATTCAAGAAGCTTTCCTTTTGATCATAAAAAGGAGGTATGCTTAGTTTATAGTCATTCATAGTTATTTTGTTTTCTGATTTCCCTAAGTGCATTGAGCACATGTGTGTCTTGTTAGTGTATTTTCTTTGTTTTGTGTGGTTGAGGTAGCAAGTGGTCTCATCTTGGTCAATGCTTGTTGTCAATGGTCAAAGTCCTCTTGTTGTGTCTCAGATTTTAGATGACTCCCTAATACCAATGGATTGATAAGGCTACTGATCCTTAGCATAGCAGGCATGCTACCCCTATGAGTCGCCAATTTGTTGACCAAATTTGACCCTAAAGGTCAAATTGGGACCCCTATAGGTATAAACTCAACTTTATAGGCTTATTAGGGGTTTAATATTATGTAAAAATGTATATCATAGATCAATTGATGTTATTTAAATTCATATTAGCCCTATTCATTAGTCTTTTAGTCCTTATATCATTTTAAGTCATTTTGAGGTCAAAACAATGCATTAAATGAGTTTTATAGCTTCCTAGGGAAGTGTGGAGGTGTTATAAGTTTGATGTCACATGATATGTGTCATGTTATGCCTTAATCAACTATTAATAACTAGAATTGATAGGTTCTTCAAAAGAAAGAGCAATTTTCTTGGGAAAAGAGAAGAATTTGGCACTTGTATGACCCAAAAGGGAGTGTGACACATGGGATAAGGTTAGGGAATGTCTCTTTAACTTCATTAAGCTCAGTTACATGTTTGAAGTGTTCTGAAAGTGTCATTTTTGAGTCAAAACCATTTTGCTCCTTTCTTGCCCTTATAGACATGCAGAAGTGATCAACATGTTCATGCTTAGTACGGTGAGTAGAAGAGGTTCCAGGTGAAATAAATTTAGGAGGTGGTAGTAAATTTAGATAGATCCATTTCCATAATAATATTTATAATATTTGTCAACCATGCTTTATGAATCATCCTTTACAAGCTAGCTATCTTTTTCTGCTTTTCAATCTGTGCACCCTAGAGGTTTTACTCTTGTTTGGATTATTATATATAATTCAATTATTTATACTAGTTCTAGATGATGTTGACTCACTCCTAAAATTATACCCATATTTTTTTTAGTGTTTTAAGGGGTTTGTTTATGCAAATCATCTCTAGTTGCAAGTGAATGCACCATTCTATGTTGCAGGTAGTATTTCACCATTTTTAGGATTTCTTGCTTTGATAGTAGTTTTGGAGGGTGAGGATAGGTTGTTTTACATGTTTATAATTTTATCTTGGTCACCTTCACCTCTTAATATTTTTTCCCAATGCAACTCTTCATGGAATTATAGTCATATACAACATATTCAGTTAGGTAGTCATGAATGTACGTCTACAGGCATATATTAGAAGTGTACCACATTGAAACAGAGGTTTTGAGACTTTTTTCAACACTTTAATAGTCATAACATATATTTCAATAATTGGTGAAGAGTCTAGGTCTATTCATGAGACCACTCACTATACACATGATTCCAATTTACTTACAACCCACTTGCAACTCACATACACCTACAGGTGCCCTCATAGAGACCAATCATATTGAAAGGAAGTGTCTAATATAATAAAGGTTTTGAGAGTGAGTAAAATCCTTTTGAAACTTTTGAAAAGGCCTAAACTAAATTGAAACTTACAAATAATGCTTATTGTCCACACACAGACTTACTACCTGTATGTAAAAATGTCTACCTATAGGTCATAGCACAAAGATATACAGGTGATTGTACATAGAGATTAAAGCATGATGAACCCTGCCTTAGATTAATAGTGATTTTTTAAATCATGATAGACCTACTTGAAGAGATAGGTTGGCAAAAGGAAGTGTAAACTGCCTCTAAAGATGAGATAATTGAGTTTAGGGATCTAATCCCTAAAGCGTGAAAACAAAGGTCCAGGGGCATTTTATGAGGAACATATAACATGGTTACAAGTAGTATTGATGCATCCTAATGATGAAACCTTATATCATATATAAAATAAAATAGACATGTAAAATTTGGAGGGCATCAAGTTAGTGGAAGATAGAAATGTGAAGGCTCAAAGTTGCCTATAAAGATAGTAAATTCCTTCAATATCATCTGTAGGATCCAAGCCTTAAAGGGATATTTTCAATGTAATGTGCAATAACAAAACATGATTCCATGATTAAATGGTTTTAGATGGTGAAAATGGAATTTATGACGTAGAATAATCATTGATAAAGGTTGATATAGATGGTTTGGGGTCTTGATCTACACCTATAGGCACGCTTAATTCCAAAATTGTCCACCTAGAGCTAAGACCCATTTTCATATCATTCATGAGGAAGAGTTTGAGAATTGAGATATCAATGTTGGTTTTTGAAAGGGATACCAAATGGGCATGTAGGATATTAGGAGAAGTTGATCAGTGATGTTTCAAGGTCTAGTGATCACCTACATGTGTCCCATCATGCACATATGCCCCTATAGTTGACTATGAGTTTCTATATCATCTATGAGAAGTACTTAGGCATGAGAATATGAACATTAGTGTATGGAATATGTTTCAAAATGGATCAGGGTATCCAAGGGTGGTGTATCCTATCAAACAAATAATCAACACCTACAAGATTATACTGGTCATAACACAGTTGACTGTGACAATAGTGAACAGGTTTGAAGACTATGAGTGTTGATAGTGTAAAGTAAAAGGTGAAACATAGGTCCAAAAAATTATAAATGACCATGTATTATTGATGAAAGGTTCCATACATTTTATCAATCCTAACTGAGTAAGTAGACTCCTACAAGACCCCATACAGTCAACTGTAGTTGACCGTGAGGGGTAGAAAGCAAAGAAGTTAAGTCTCTTGACATGGACTTAACCCAAATATGGATTAATAGATATAAAAAATTATCAAATGATATTGGAGGGGGTCATTTTTAATCATTCAAGGTTTCCAAAATTTAATCCATATAAGTTCATCTACAGGTACACCCCAAAATAGGTCAACATAGTCAAAAATTGTGTATACAGTATGGAACAGTTGGGAATATAAGGAGAATATGGAAGAGTATGAAGGGTAAAAGTGTTGAATAGAGATTTAATAACCTGAATCATGAACATGGAAGTATATATAGGCTTTTTATAGTGGATATATAACAAAGGAGCTCTAAACACTGCACACAGTTCATATAATGAAAACCCTGCAGACAGTCCTTTTTACCAAGTCTAGTTTAGGTTTTTATGCCTTTAGAAGGTCACTTGGAATCACCAAGGGCCAAAATATTGTATGGAGTGTCTTTTTCATGTATATAATCTATTAAAACATCTTTTTTGTGTGATAAAATAGGTTAAGTTGCCTCTTTTTTGTCTCAGACAGAGGACACTCCCCTTAGGCACAAAACCTACAATTTTGGAGAAAATGGGTGAGAAAGGTAGACAAAAGATATAAGAACATCTCATGAATGTTTTTAAGGTTGGAACACATCCACACCAATATTAGAGACCAAAATTTGAAGGTATAAACTAAACAAGGTGCTCAAAAACCCCAAGGTTACAGTCAAGCCCATTGGGCAAGGTTTTGACCTAAAGCCAAATGGGAAGTCAATGACATTTATAGCCTTGGGAATGAATTATAATCCATTTGTTCCAGATTTTTGGATCATTTCAGACATGTTAAATCTATTTAGATGCAAATTAAACCTTTAAAAATCCACTTTTGGGCTTTAAGACAACTCAGGCATGTAGGAACCTAAAGAAGAGCTCGATATAGCTAGTTTAAGTGCTCACATCTCCTCTGAGGATGTGCATGGAGGATAATTGAGTTTATGGAGGTTAATAGGGCCCTATAAAATCATTCTTGTTAAAAAAATTTGTAGCTTCAACATCCCATTTTTATGAACATAGCTTAAGAGGGTAAACAGGCCTAAACCCTTGCAAAACCCTTACTAGTGACCCAATTGGAGAAATGAGGTCAGATGGATATTAAAATGAGATATTTTGACCATTAAAGTAATTTTAAATTGCATAATACTATTTTAGGCTCCTTACCATCCTTTTTATTTGTACATAACTATACAGATAGAGTATAAAACATGGTTTTCTTGATTGTTTTTTGCATTGTGCAGGTTACAAGAGGTTTCAAGAGATGACAATCACATGGAAGGGAAGATTAGGACTTAAAATAACTAAAAACTTTAATTTAATTCCTTGAAACAATCATAAGTTCCTCAAATAGCTACTTCATCTCAGCCAGTCAAAAATGGCATAGTGACCAAGCTATTGAGAAGGGTGGAAATCTTCAAGTGCACTGATTTTAAGGTGTGGTTGATGCCTCTAATGCCATGGAGTGTATTTAAACATTGAATTTAATTTCTCACATATATTTTCATGGAAAAATTATGCCTTTTTTGTGGCCAAGTGTGAAGGGTGCATGAAAGAAGATTTTTTTAGACTATAAATGGTGATAACACTTTACTAGATGATTCCAGATGACTAGGACTACAACCAATGTATGGAGAGGCATGTGTTAAATAATTCATTATAATTCCAATCATCATAATTTTCCCTAGTTAGTTTTTATATGTTAAAATAGATGTGTATGATGAATGGTAGTTTTCTGAGCCAAAACAAGGAGTTTCATGCCACTTTTCATGGGTTTTATGCCTTTTATGGACACTTGAACTTCCTTACCTTACATGGTCCATTCCATAATCTCTTCCCATGCACAATTAAATCATTCTCTAAACATGACAAGTGTTTTTTTGACCTTTTGACTTCTCTTTTCTCCTCTCTCTCAAGTTCTATAAGTACTAGCCATTTTGACCTTTGTAAACTTATGCTCTACCTGAGTATGGTGAATCCCTGATCATTTGTATAAAATTTGATCAATAATAATACTTAATTTTAACTCTTACATAACTATTCATAATGTGTTTACTTGGATGATTGAGTTTTCTTAGTGACGACTTGTTGTTTCCTTAGCATTGTTTCATTCTCTCACCTATTTACAGTTGGAAAGCTTCTTCTTATAAGGCATGTGAAGTGTTCTAGGAAGTGTCAAGGTTGAGTGAGTTAGTATATTCAATAGTGTCATTCAAGTCCTCTTGTCTATTCCTCCTAGCCTAAACATTCATCCATAACCTCATAATGTAATAATGATGTGAGAAGATGTTCATTGGAGAAGTGTATGTTTGGTTAGTCTCTTGGTTTCATGTGTAACATGCAGCTGGTTGGAAGTCATAAAATTATTTGGTGTATCATATCTCTTAGTATAGTTTGATTTTATTTTTTTCTCTCCCTTACCCCCCAAAAAAGTTTAGGTATAGTAGTGATCCAAAGTGGTACATCAAGGGAGCTACCCTATCTAGAGATTTACCTCATTCCTAAGCTCACCCACAGCCTAGTGGTCTTTCAATTGTGCCACTTGGATGAGGAGAGCTAAGACATATCCCTAAAATGTCAAAATCTAAGTGACAACAGGGATAAAATATCTTAACACATGAACAATTTAACAACTTCTTGTAAGAAATTTAGCATAAGTCATTTTACCAAATCTTTCAAGTTACAAGCAACATCCCCAGTAGAGTGCTACATAGTTGACAACCCAAAGTAGTAAAATAAACTCAAATAATCTCATATTTCAAGTGCATGAGATAATAAGGATAAACATTGTTTGAAAATATGTAATTGAGGTTAGTGCATAATATATTCTAAGGCAGATAACTTTTAAACTTGAATTAACAATAGCTCTTTCCAAGAGTCCTTGATGACGTAGGTGACAAAGATTATCCTTGGTAATGGTGAAAGATGAGTGTTGGTTCCTAATTTACACCTATTTCACTCATCTTTACACACTTTGATAAAATAGAAAACAAATATGGAAACCCCATAAATATGTCATTATAGCTGGGGATGGGTTTAACATCAGGATGGACTGATTGTAGACAATGACTTAAAGACACCGATAGAGGGTATGTTTAGCTCCCTAATACTTCTGGCTCTACCTGAACCAAGGTGAGAGGACCTAAGGGTATATTGTTCACATGGAGGGATACTTTAATTCAATTTTCATTATGATTTTTGAGATACAAACAAACATAAATCTAAACAGGGCATAACCAAGTTTGCACACTCCACCTAGGAAGGGTTGTCACACGAAATGAACAAATGCTCTAGGAGAGAAACGAGATACTAAAGATAGATGTAAATATAATTTCAAACTTTATTCAAAAAAAAAATCAACATTATAGGGCCAAATGGAAGACTACAATGTTGGGCTTCAAAGCACAAAACACAAATACATTTCAAATATACAATATTTATGCATGTGCAGGCAAACAATACTCATAATATGCAATAGGGTGTTTTATTTGTAGGGTAAAATATGGTAGGACGAGTTAAGTAGTTATAAAAGAGTGTTGTGGTGGTGTGTTTTTTCAAAAAAAAAAGGATCTCCTTCAATAGTCAGGACACATTCATTTATAAAGATGAAAAAGACTAAAATACAAGTTATGAAAACTATCAGGAATGAGTTACATCCATTGGTGCCAATACAATGCAAATATTTAAATGATTCTTGAAAACCTAAACCATACACTATAACTAGAGATTCAAACACTTTATCTTGTCAAATCCATAAACCCAAGGTGCCCTTAAGAGGTTATCAACACAACATTTCTAAAGTAAACTGCAGAAAGGAATTTACAACTTAGATCTATGCCCAAAACAATTACCACCATTGATAAGCACAAAACTAAATACCCAATCAACAGAGCATGTAAAACATATTATTGCATTTCACTAACAAAATACAATAGAAATCATAGCTATTTTCCATTAACTTGTAAACAAATCTTACATACATCATTGTTTCAAAATGCTACCATGGGGAAAAGCATGGTGAGTTTGCTCTTAGAGCTTGCTAATGGTTGTACGACTGCAACCACCTTAGGAAGAGAGATTAGAACTACACACAACAAGGATCCTAAAAATTTAAAGAGCCTAAGACATGTAAAAAACAACAACCAATAACAACCTTTGAAAAGAGGACAAGCCCTCTTTTTATACAACCCTTTTGGCCATAATATGCTAAGAATATTCTTTAGTTGGAAAATGCCCTTGATCACTCCTGGGAGCTCATTCCTTGCAAGAAAATCATTCTAGTAACTGCCTATCCTTGTCATGATGAAGATTTGAAAACAAACCCTTGATCTTCTTGGCTGAAAATGCACTGCACTTGGGCTTGTGGGAGAATAATCCCTTAGGAGCAACACAAACTCCTCTTCATGCGTAACTACTTGGCCATGCTCTCCCATTAATCATTTGTGAAATTGGAAACTTTTGCATAGTTTACCTTCCTCTTGTGGACACCATAGAAATCCCATTACCTTGTGATGATTGCATTGGAATACTCCAGGGTGTGAATCACATCTAGTGAATCTTACACACACTAACCCCCCTCTTTTTTCAAAGTCCTATTCAAGATTATTAGAGACTTCAGATCAAAGATAAATCAGATATAAAAGGAGCTCTATTGAGTGTTGAGCTTTGAAATTCCATAGGAAGTTTCATACAAAAGTGGTGGATAGAACCCAAAAAGCTCATACCTCTGTGACTAGTTTAGACAATATAAATAACAAGTCTCTAGCATTGGACCTCAAAGTGTCCTATTTTTGGCACTTTTATCCTTTCACCAAACAAAAGCTATATCTAGGTTCTTGATATTGTTCCAATCCTGCATAGTTAATATCAAACTTCACTTGTGAAAAAAGCAAAGAAGCATCCATGGCCATTTAGAAAATATGCTTGGAATGGTCCACCTTGGCCTCATAAACCCTGCAAGATATTTTTCCTCCAAGGAGGTTTTTGACACAAGAAATTTTTTAAAAGTGGCAATATTTAGCTTATTTTACCCTTTTTTGCCTTAATGTCAAACTTTCTGATGCCTTCCACATTTCTATTTTGCCTTTGACCCTTTCAAGGTTGCCGCCAAACTACATAATGCCTAAGTTCATTATTTTACCATTTTAAAAGCTTGACTTTGCCATTTGACCCTCTGTGTGAATTGTATTAAGAGTATGGCTTTGTTCCACTTAAAAGCTCAAGATTTGAATTTTTTTTACAAATTTAACCTCTGCTTGGATAGGTCATACATTTTAGAATGAGCAAAAATATTGATGTGGCCTCTTGAATGCTTATGTTGCCTTACTTGTTTTTTCAAGTCGACATTTGATTTCCTTTAAAACTTTATTGCTTCCCTTTTGGACCATATTTATTTTGATTGCATGTTGACTGGTGGGTGGTATACATTGGCTTAAATTGAAGGCTCAGAGCACAAATTGTTTGAACAAAAAGTCCAACACAAAAGTTTTGAACAAAAATTATAACACAAAAAGGCCAAACAAAAATTTCGATGACCAAATCCTTTAAAGGGAAACTCAGAACAAAATGGTTGACCAAAGATTTCAGCAAAATGTCTGACCACAAAGTCCGACCAAAAGTTTCGAACAAAAAGTTTGACTTGTAAAATTTTTGAAAAATCAAACTTTAGAATTTTCAAACAAAAAGTGTGAAGATTCAAACTTAAGAATTTTTGAACTTAAGTATTTTTTAAAAAAATAAAGATTTTGAAAAGTCAAACTTGCATCTTTTGCAACTTATTTTCTTGCCATATATTCTCGTAGACATTTTCATCCCAACTATAATTTGTAATATTGCAAACTTGCAATCAACCTAGAGAATCCTATCACTTCAAAGCCTTTTCGAAGATGAGAAACATCATACTCAACATTATTTGATCTTCTTAGATTGATTTTAATCATAGACCCTGTAATCTCATTAAAACATGAAAATGTTAAGCATTAGTTGGAACCAGATTCCACAGGGTTTTCTCAAGGTAAAAGTTATATTTTTTAACTTGGGTGAACACTTGGAAATAGGAGGCAAATAGTTAGATATTCATGCACTAATATTTCAAAAAAGTGTACAAATTATTAAGTGCAAGTTTGGGCACCAACAAAATATAAACTAAAGTAGTTGTTACATCATGGGACAATTGTCATAGCCATTATATTATAATATTATTTTTGCACATGTTTTTAGAACATCTGCCATATAAACTACACATTAAAAGGCAAATCCCTCACATGTATTGTGCCATTCACATATTTCATGCATTTTTTACATTGATAGAAGTACTTTTTACAATAATGCACCGTAATTATAAAATAAACATGGCTACCATAATTTGTTATAGTGTTGAATCAATCAAGCCTGCTCACCCTTATGATTATGTAATGTATTTTGGTGAAGTGGCCTTGATTCTCCCTACATAAACATGATATTTGATTAATAGTCAAGATTCAATCTATTAATTAGGGAAACACTTCTTAAACCCTAAATCAAAAAATAAAATTTAATTAGTGTTGTTGATTTTTTCTATTTGAGAGTTATGTAGCGTGGTGTAAATATTTTAGTTTTTTAAGTCTTTTTCTTCAACTTTAATATTTTTAATATTGTCATCTTAGATTATTTTAGATCAAATAAAAATTGAAAAAAAAATATTTTACAATAAAATAAATTGCTTTAATTATTAGTATTATGATTATGAAAACTATTAAAGAAAATCATAGTGATAATTTATATTACTTGAGACTTATCGTAAGCAGTAGAAATTACAAAGAGGCCATTATAATTTATGATTTATGGGTTATGAATATGTATTATTATTGTTGGATAACTTAATTATATAGTTTGGTTAAGATAAGTAACATGGAGTCACCAAAGGGATATGTAGCATGTTAAGTGCACATGTGTTAAAAGGAAGCATCCATATATGAACTGTTAAGTCATTGAGGGTCATTGTGATGTCATTTCCCTTGAGCATATACTATCATTTCTCTTGGGCCCTATTTATACACGATGAAGGCTATCATGATATATTGAATATTTTATTTTGTAATGTGTAGATATTTTTTCAATTATACCTAAAACTATGTCTCATTACAAAAATATAGTTCTCCTTTATATTTTTTCTATCATGATATATTGTATAAATTATTTTGTAATGCTTAAATATTTATTCACTTATACCTAAAGCTATACCTCTTACAAAAATATAGCTCTCTTTTATTATTTTTTATTTTTTCATATTGAGTTGGCACATACGTGTCACTTTGGCTCAGAGTCTTTACACCCACATAGTTTCATTGGGATCCCACTTATGCTTGAATAAAATTCAATAAGATATATTTTAATATTTATAGGCAATAGAGTTATTTTAATTTGTTTAAAGTGAATTATGCTTAAGTGCTAAATTTAATATTGTTCATTAATAAATTATAATCAACTTGTATAATCAATTATGTTTCATTGTTCTAATGGATAAGGATTTTAGAGAAAGATAATAACTACCTTTGACATTACAACAAACTTCGACAATCAACTTTACTTATCATGATTTTTTAATAATTATTATCTATTCAACATTTCCTTCAAATGCTAATATAATTGATAGTATAAATATATTTCATTGCCCTTCGAATACATAAATTTTCAATGTAAACTTGTTTTAATAATTTAAACTTGAAAATATAAATTTACATGCAAATTCAAACATAAATAATTGTCAATACAAAGGCATAAACAATTGTCAATATAAAGGCTAGACAATTGTGAATACAAAGACATAAACAATTATCAATACAAACGATAGACAATTCTCAATACAAAGATAGGGACTAGATTTTATGTAGCCCTCGTTTTTATCAAGTTATTGGATGTTTATTAAAAAAATAAAAATGCAAGACAACCATAGTTTCATCTACTTTTTTACTAGTATTGAATTTTAGTTCACACATAGTTTCTTAAGAAAATATTACTACCTCTAAGATGTTATTAGTTTTGAATACACAATTACAACATGAGGTGACATTTGATATTCTCCATAATGCTTATTAGTCCCTGTCAAGGCAGATACTATAGGAATCACTTAGCAATTACCTTCTTTTTTCCAGCCAATCAGATCACTAGAAATAATATCATATTAATAATTATAGTGTTTTGGTTAATATTTGTCATATTAATTTTATGAATATTCTCAGGGGCCTTATTTGAGAATATTCTTAGGCTAACATCATAAACAGTTTTTACCCTGATAGCTCATACTAGTATTAATTATTACATTCTTTTTTATTATAACCATCTATTCATTTTATTATTACTCTACCATGACAAAACCCTAAATAATACTTAGCAGTGGAAAGTAAAAGCTATTTTTCTAAAGTAGTTTCAGAGCAAGAGAAAATAATATGTTGGATACATTTATTATCATTATTAATTACTTATGGGTTTTCATGAATATTTACATATTGGGAAGTATGCACTTGGCAGCTCTAGACTTTTCCTTCATCGCTGCCAACACAAATGTCCCTTCTACCATAACGTGTCATTTATATTATGGATATATAAACACAAGTTAGGGAAACCTACTCATATCATCATCATTGCAATAATTAGACAATGTTTAATTGTCGATTACTAAGTGGAAATACCCTGCCTTGTGCACATCCTAAAATATGCTACTTTCTTTTATTAACTAGTATCTCTACGTATGTAACGATGATAGATTTTTCTCTATATTATAAATTAAATTTTATTAAATCCATTAATTTCATTTTATAAACCATTGTCAATTTTATGTTTTTATGTATATTTTCTAAATAATATATTTTTTTTTAAATGATAACTTTGTAAATATTCATTGTATCAATGCTAGAAATTTAACATTTAGTTAACACTCTAATTGGTATAAAATAGCAAAGTCAACCAAAGGCTATAAAGACCCTTTCACACTAGTAATTTTATTTTTGATATATTAAATTGACTCAAAACTTTTATAGCCCAAATTTTCACCCTAGAGAAGTTAAAGAGACCTTCTCAAATTTGGGATAATATGGAATTATCTCTGCATATAGACAAACCACTACAAGAGATAGGTCTCTTTAATTGAAGGGTTAGCTCCCTTGATCTATGTTTTAGGCTCACACACTACATTAAACTAATCACTATTGGGGTGAAAAGGGAAGAAATAAACATAAAATCAACCCTTACTAATGAAGGTGATACACCAAAGATAACTCCATAAACATACTTGCAATTGCACTAAGAAAGAAGACTGTTAAAACTAATCTCACCTCAATGTTATTCTAGCACAATGTTTCTACAAGGAGGCAGATTGATATGCATATACAAAAATGGGTGATTAGGAGGTCTAATCTTAGACACCACGGATCTCTCTCACACTGAAAAACACACCTAAAAAACATATACACTTCATGAGACATGTTATAAGAAGCATCACTCACATAATGCATACAAGAGCATAATGGAGGCAAGGAGAAAACATTAATCACTTGTCATCCAAATAAACTACTTGACATACTTAGACCATAATTGTAGAGACTAAATTAGCTTCAGATATTTATTCAAAGGCAAAAAGATGTCAAACTATTAAGGCTTTGCCATAACAATTATGGATTATTTATAATGCCAAAATAGCTTGAATATATAGAGAACAAGTGATGTTGAAGAGTCATCATGCCAAATTTCAAGACTTATAAACTAGTTAAAATGCAAGAGAATGAGTTGTAAAATAGGTCATAAAGTTGTCTTGGACAACTATCCATCTAAAGCACTTCACTCTCTTGAAGTTGGCATATAGACACTTCATTTTCCTTCTTGAAACTTCCTTTCTTGAAGAGGAATCCACTTGACAATCTAGAACTAATTTTTTAGTCATTGACACATATCATCTAACTTGAAGAGGTGAAAACATGATTAGCATAATTCATTATACCCCTTCAACTGATAACCTCCTTCTTGACACTTCTTGTTCACTTCCTTGTAGTTGCTCGCTAGCCCTCTAAGGATAAATTCACACACTTGTCACTATAGTGACCTCCAGATATTCAAGGGGATTCATTTCAGAGGTGTGAGACACCTCATCAAGACCTCTTTATATTATGGTCTATCATATAGTCCTCAAAATAACTCAACACCACACTTCTCACTTCCAATTTAAGCAGTCACTCTTTGTCATTATCTTATTCAAGACTGCTTGCAATGACCAACTTAACAAAGGGGTTTCCAAGAATGACCAAGGTGAACATTGGGTATGAGGAGTTATAACAAGTCTCGACAGACCTTCCATAATAGAATCTAACTATTAATTCCCTCTTGTACCTATATAACACCTCAAATCTTATAAAAACCATATAATTAGACCTATTTGTACAAGTGATAGTATGAAATAATTGGATTTTAAGGAGCCTAAGAGAGTGCCAAGCATGTCCAAATCATCTTATAGGTAAATTGACCCTTCTTGGATGCATAATTCTTCATATCTTTTTCATTAGGCTCATATAAGGGTTTTAGGTCATTTAGGTTCTTAATGATGATTCATAAAGGTTAAGCCCTTAAACCTCAAACCAATGCCACTAGTTTTGAGTTCATGACCCCCTTGAACTCTCCCTAAGTTCTTGATATCACATGCATATTGTTCGTACATATATGAGTAAAATAAAATGGATCTCGAGCTCTTACTATGCATTTTAGATACCCTTGAGAGAAAATTAGGCCAAAAATGACCATTCTAAAATAAATCTCTACAAACCAATGATTCTCATGGACTATCAATTCTCCCATGAAGTTTATCAAAGTGTTTTGAAAGATCACATGATCATATGAGTGTTATTAAAAGCCATGAGGGTTCATGCCTAATTCAAGTCCTAGTCTACAAGATTGTGTTTCTTGAGTGTATGACCACCTATGAGTGATCATTGTGAATATGAGACCTTTTCAGCACTCATTTACTTTCAAATTAACACTACATATAATCCTACAGTTATTATTGGCTCTCCCTTTACTCCGAATGTACCAGGTCTATAGGTTAGGTTGATTGTGGATTACCTCTAGTATGAAACAAAATAGAGGATACTTCCCTTTTTATTATAGCCCAATTGAGACCATGGATGTTTTTATAAATTAATTCTAACACTCTATATCAAGTTTAAAATTTTTATCATGCTCCAAGAGCCCTCTACACCTCAAACTCTCAAGACTAACTTCTTAAATTTATGACTGTGTGCATGATTTGGTAGACTAGGTTTGGGGCTTTGAACCAGTTTGCTCAACCTATGTTTGATTCTTTCCCTCTAATAACCTTATGAAGTTTTGGTGTTATCACTCTAAGGGTTATTTCCATGTGTTCATTTACCTTACACCTCTATCAAGCTCCCAAACCTACAATCTCCATTTGCTAGGCTATTCTGTAGTATGTGTCAAACTTAGGTATCAATTAGGGAATATGGTTGATTCCTGTAGGAGTTGATTCATGTTGGACTACTATGTTCCACAAATTTACTTCTCTCCTTAGGTCACTAAGACCATTTCACACTGGTTTGAACTCACTCCTACCTTGAAACCATGCCTTCATCCCACTATCACCAATGCACCATTGGTCTGCAAGTTTCATATTCATTTTGTCTCAATGGTATTGAAGCTCACTAAGTATTTTTAGTGAAAACTTGCCTGAGTTGGAAGTTCACTTACCATTATCTTCTCTTGACAAACAATGTTATCTTGTATTTATATGTTATCTCTATCCCTAGGTTTCAAAAATAAATCCATCAAGCTTATCTAGACCTCATATAGCTCCACCGAAAGATGACATCTTGTGGAACAAAGTCCCTTTTCATAGAAGTTAAGGTAAACTCTCCCATTAAGCTACTTTGTAACTCTTGACTAACTTTAGGTCTTGAATTGTTTGTAGGTGTTGAATTGACTCCCACCACCAATTTCCAATCTCTTCTAATGGCTCAGTCCTACTATTTTTGCCTAGAGGATCTTCTCATAACCTTTAAACTCCTTGCTCTATCAATATGATTATTTAAAGCTTATTTCCAATCAGTTGTAGCTACTCTTTTTAAACAATTGAATCTATTTTGGATTTCAAGACCTTCAAATAATGTAGTGGTCCTATTTCATGATGAGAGTATAGATACATTCATCAATGCATTCTAACCTTTGTATTTCCATTAGACACCACTATTTAAGGTAAGCATTTCTCACAACAGTTGTTAGTGGTGTTAGGGTAGTGGACTATGTGCAAGGCTTTTATGACTTTCTCAAGCCCATCTCAACAAATCTCCAGGTCCTTCAATGGAGAATATGAATAATCCATGTTTTGAGAGGTTGAAAATAAACATATACCATTCTTGAACTAAAGCCACTCATATGAAAATAAGCTTTGCAATGATGAAACATTGTTCTTAGATCTCAATGGTACTCAATCTTAGCACAAGGATGATTATATTTATCTCTTCATATCCACACCTACCAACCAGTTTGAAATCCACATGAAATGAGTGAATATGCACTTCAATACTATATACACCATTTGATTCACATAAACTAATGAAATCAAACGAGAAAATTGAGGTGTTGGGGTTGTATAAGCAGTTTTGAGGTGTTAACTGTCTTAGTGATTGTTCATATAATACAGACCACCATTATTAAAACTATGGCCATGAAATAGGATCTCATGACTACTAACATCCACCAACTGCATTTAGTCTAAATCCTCTTACCTTGTTTGTACCAACTAAAAATCATTTGACTTTCTTGACCTGTTTAAGAGAATGATAAGAGAGAGAAATTGATTTTGATCAATTTTGAAGTTTTTGAAGCTTCTTGAGCATTGAAAATACCTATGGGGATCTCAAGAGACTTCCCTAAAGCCTTCACACATGCCATATGGGTCACATCAGTCTATACAAGCATCTTAAACTAACTTTTGTAGATGATCTTCTTAAACCTACAACATTTTACTTTGGCAGTCTTTCTTTGACATTATTTAACATGACATGCATTAGAGTGAGCCTTGACATTTGTCCTTTTGGTGAAATATACACATAACTCCCTTAGAGTGACTAACGGGTGGCATAAGATGACAATAGGACAAATGACAAATATGACAAGGTTAAAACATGCTATGTGACCTTATTTGGGGCCATGGAAAACATTTCAAACCTATAAGGACCCTATGAAAAGTTTGAATATACAGGGGGTTGACTTAATTTGACCTAGGGTCAAATTTGGTCACTAAAACCCATGTCCGTTAAGATTTCATAGTCATCTTATTACATGCTAGAAGACATGTTACATAGGAAAAAAAATTAATTATTTTACAATATTAAATTTCTATCTTCAAGTTCAAACTATCAATATAGGCTTATATTTCAAGACACATATGCAAAATCAAGCACAAACATTTAACAATATAAAGGTAGGGACTAAAAACTATGTGGCCCTTATTTTATTTTCCCCTTCCATTACAAAATAATCTTAATTTATTTTATGGTTTAAAAGCATGGATACATTTGTACAAGGTCAACTCTTACCATAATATGATTTAAATTTATCTTCGTACTTAGGTTTATTTGACTTGTGGCTTCACGATTTATGGTTCATAGGTAAGGTTTACATTTTATGGTGTAAGATTTATTTTATAATTTTATTTTTAAACACATTAGAAGGTAGAGTGAAATAATAATTATGGATGTCTGTACTCTATGATCAGGTTGTCGATGCTTTTATAGATTTAGAGGCATAGAAATGGAGTATGACTTAGGTCTGTATGCAGTAAGAAGAACACATAAGTACATGTGTTTTTCCCTTAAATCCACTTGAAACTAAGAATTTTTAAGATGTAGATTAGAAAAATAACCCTTCAGTTACCAACAAGATGTGGGTGTATTGGTTATGTGGTTTGGTTTTATCCATCCCCGTCGAGGTTCAAATCTCGCTTGACATGTTAGGCCAGTTGTAGCCATTGGAGATGTTGGTGACACTAGTTAAGTCAGTGATGTTAGTGATATTGGTAATTTATAATGGAGATTTGGGCCTCCCATTTATGTCTTAGACTAAATCTTAACTCCAGTCAATATTTCTTCTCTCAAGTTCTTAGCTTTAGATTCTATAAAAGTGATCACCCATATCCAAAAAAAACACCCTTTAGTTATGATTTGATTATCAACACATCAATTATTTTTAGGCAAACATCCTATTTCAGTGATTATATTGGGCATCTTAAAGACACTTTTTGTTTATGAATTGTATACATTGTTGCAAGGATAATAATATATTTGATGGATGTCCATACTTTGACATCAAGTGATTTATGGGAGGCTTCTTGGCTCTAACAATCCACATTCGTTTCCATGCTCTCATCAACTTTTTGAAATATAATTTTTAATCTCCTTTAATGTATTTTGTTTGCTTCATTTTTTGTGTGTGTATGGGCAGTAGAGGAAATAAATTTGATATGTACTTTAATTTATTCCCATGCACTAAATTTAATTACCTATTGTACCAACTGGCTGCGTTGGAAATTTAAGATTGACATTATATGAATTTAATATTTGTAGTTCTCTTTATTATTTGTTATCTTTTAATTAAAATTGTTAGCTTATTTGATGTATTAAGATACTCCATCATATTTGATGTATTGAGGATAGTTTGTCATATTTGATGTATTAGTGAATCTTACAGAGGAATTTTGGAATAATATCTAAATAGTAGAATAAGTCTTTTGGTAACAATAAGAAGTACATAAAGAAAGTCAAGAGAGAAAGAAGAAGGAAGACAAGAAGCCAAAAGTATAAGTCGTCTATCTATGCAACAACACATATTTTAATACAAGTTTTTATCTTTTTCATTTTATTAGTATATGTTTGTGTGATGTTGGCGGGATTTATGTGAATATTATAATATGCCATTGAGTAAGGGAATGATTCCATAAAAATAAGGGAATGATGTTTCAGAATAAGGGAATGATGCCATGAAAGTTGAAAACATATTAAAATGATAATAATAAAGCATATATAATAGTTGCTATGATTAAAATGCATATATACCATGATATATATGTAAATATCTACTAATTAGTAGTTAAGAAGTTAAATAAGTTTAAACAAATGGTTACCAAAAGCAATGGTATTTTGAAAATGTAACATTTGGATTTGAAAAGGTATATAATTATGTAAATGGTGTGGAATATCATCATCACAATCATCATCATAAAAGACATGAGTATCACATCTTTTCTTATCATGTAAATATATATAATGAAGATAATTTGAGAGAGAAATATGTATGTAACATGTAATTCAAATAAACATATCATTCTCTATGTCATATCAGGTTAGGACATCTAACTATGAATCCATGCTTTGACAT
The DNA here is from genome assembly GCA_037957365.1 of Torreya grandis. Taxonomy (NCBI): domain Eukaryota; kingdom Viridiplantae; phylum Streptophyta; class Pinopsida; order Cupressales; family Taxaceae; genus Torreya; species Torreya grandis. The sequence continues at coordinate 1,954,111 of JARHVA010001181.1, forward strand.
TGTTTTGATGTCAACATTTGGTGTTTAAGCCCAAGTATTGACTAATTGATATCTAGAGCAATAAAAAGGATATTAGAAGAATTGTGGGAGATAAGAACATAGATGCATGTTTTATGTGGGAAGAATGTTAACCTTAAAGTTTGTGTTTCCCTCTTCTAAAGGGGTTTAGACACCTAAGGGATGGCAAAAGGTAAGGGGGGATCCAAGGAGAGAACTTTTTGAAAGATAAAGTGCGACGTCTATGGGGATAAATAGAATAATTTAGTATGAAGAAAATTAAGAACAAATTAGAGAAAAAAAATAGATTAAAATAAATTATGAAAAGTTGAGAGAAAAGAAAAGCAAGAAAAAAATAAGAAAAAGTGTGAGAGAAAGGAAGAGACAAGATACGAAAAGACATGTCTCCCAACTAAAAGATTTTGTTTGAGGATATGAACCTCTTTACCCTATCATCATCCCTTATGCCATTGAGGGAGTTTATGAAACATATAAAATAAGAAGCCTTAGAATTAAAAAAAATCCATAGAATAAATAATGACTCAGAATACCAAGTAACATATAATAAACACCTTAGAACATATATTACATATCGTTAAATGGATAAGCTATGCCACGTGACATATATACCATATAGCTAAACAAGTCAAATATGCTACAAGTTATATATTACATACTGCAAAAATAAGAAAAAAATAAACATACTCCTTAACATAGCAATATTGTAGTGCAAAGGGAACTACCATGAAATCAATAAATAACTATAATAACTACATTAGTAGGTAGTCTCATGGAAGATATAAAAGATATAGAGAATATGGCTAGGTGAAAAGGTCGATAACATGTTATAGGGGTGGATAAGGACATATAATGTGGAACTTTGAAGAGAAGAAACAAACTCAATGCAAATATTCTAAGGAGAAAGTGACATAGACATAATAAGATATTAAAATAATATAAATTGTATGCCCCGAAATCTACTCGCCTTAATAATTCTATTAAACCCGTTAATTTAGCCAATAAATATAGACTTAGCCAATTATTTAAAATTATATTTCCCATATAATATTTACTACACCCCATAAGCCTTTATATACCCTTATAACCAATTAATCATCCCATTAGCCTACTAATTATATTGCATTAACTATCCACTAGCCCACTTACAAATTAGAATTTCCTATTTATTCAACTACCCTAAGCTAACCTACCACCATAGCCTTTCCTACATCCCTATGAACCCTAAACCTCATTTAATCCTCATCTAATTCCCTATTATCCCCTAAAGTAACCAAGAAATCTCTAGAACTAGAGAAGCTCCTCTAAGATTCTAGAAGACTCTAAACTAGACACTTCTAAATAATTAAAAATTCCCTCCATCATCCTATAAAAGCCATACTTGGGCCATGGCCAAACTAACTTGTAATATATACAAGCCTTCATTAGACTCACATATTCAATCATCTGAAAGCATCCTCATACTCTTGTAAATCCATTCAACTATCTAAGGAGCCATTGTTGACTGAGTTTGACTTTTAGGTCAAACTTGGACCCCTATAGGTAAAAAACTTCATTTTTATATGTTATATGGGTATATGTCTTTGTTATAGGATATATTATGGTTCAATTGATGTTATCTAATGCATTTCAAGCCTTATTCATGGTTTCATTAGCTTATTTATCATTTTGAGTAATTTAAAGTGCTTTTAAGGGTCATTAATGCTAGTGGCATGGTTGCCAAGGTGCCTAGCTATCATTTTTTCCTTATATTAATCTACGAGGTCTGTTTAACTATGAGGAATGCCAGTTACATCAAAATATTGTAGGTTCTCTAACTGAAATTCAATAAATAAATGACAATAGGAGCAAATGACACTTGTACAACCCATGGGGAAGTGTGCCACATGGGAAAAGATCATGAAAGGCCTCTTAACCTTCTAACACTCATCTATATGTTTGGTTTTCTCTTGAAGTGCCATTTTAAAGCCAAAACCATTCTACTTCATTTTTGCATTTCTAGACATACATAAGTGACCTTCAGGGTTTTGCTCTGTACAAACAACTAAAGAAGTTTTAGGATAAATTATTTTGGGAGATTTTAGTAGACTTAGAGACATTAATTTCCATATAAATATTTTTAATAATGATGGCATGTTCTTCATGAACCATCCTCATGAAGTTTACTGTACTTTTTTACTTATTATTTCATACACCTTATAAGTTTTGATAAAGTTTAGTCAAATACATATGAAATAGTTAGTGATGTTTGATATAGAGGATTTTGGATACCTTCTTATATGGTATCCATTCTTAGTTTCATTTTTCACAATGTATTGATGAGCAGGTTAGTCTATGTTGTAGGAAAGTGTCACCACTGTCAAGTTTCAGTCAATTCTACTTTGTTCCAGATTGTGGTCTTCTTCAGAGGTTTCATGTGAGTTAAGTATGGTGTTTCATAGGTCTCAAGGTCATATGACTACCTCATTCATGTTTTGGTTTCACTATATCATGCTTTGGGCAAATTCCCATCTTGTCATTCTTCATTGTTAACTCTTTGCCTAATTTCACTTATACTCACCTGTATAAACTTGTTTATCATATCCATGGACTTATAATTAGAGTGTGTTAGTTATCCAAGCCATCAATATATGATAAGAGCCTATTAGGATGCTTGAGAAGAGTACAAGTTTGGTGACTAGCCCATTCATCATGCTAAAACAGTCACGAGATGCCTCTGCTTATTCTATTCATGTATATATAGGTGATTTTCAGGTTGAAAAGAATGTTTGAAGTTTGTATTAGGATGTAATTATTTTTAATCATGAATTTGGAAGGTTTACAATAGGTTTGAGCTGCCCATCAGGCTTTTTATCCACCTTGTTGCTCTATTCTACACTTACTGTCCACATTCATCTCATTTTCACATATAAGCATCTCATGATAATGTCATCAAAGCATTGGTATTGGTTGAAATCCTTTTGAGATATGAAAATTTCATTTGAGGGTATTGAAGGAGGCCTTGGACCATTAAAATCAAATGACAATGTATATTGCTCATTCCATGATAACTAGAGAGGCTTTACTGCCTATGTTTGAGATGTTCATCTAGAGGTGAATGAGCAGAGCATTGATGATTCTTGTGTGGAAATTTGAAACATTAAATAAGCCCTCATTTTTTATTCTAACATGTTTCTTGACCCTTTTAGACTTTTTGGAGGTGTTAAAAGGACAAAGGAAGGAGTAAGATAGATTGTTGAGAGGAAGACTGTATCCTGGGAAAGTTACCTCAAAAGGCCAAAATAGAGGTCCAGGGGGTTTTCATAGACATATTTCAACATGATTTCAAGGTGTTCCAAGACATCTAAATGGGTGAATCTTATAACCCATAGCATAGAAAGTTTACATGCCAAGAATATAGGTAAAACAATAAGGGGAAAGGGGTTGTTTGAGGCCTCAAATATGCCTCCAAAAACACTAAAATACTCCATTAATGTCTACAAGTTTAAAAGCTTGAATGGTATTTTGGCATCTAAAGAAGCAAATAGGACAAACTATCATAATCTAAAACTCAGAAGTTCTAGTTGATAAATATATCAATAGCATAGAAATAACACAGTAACAATGGATTCTCTGAGAAGATATGTAGTATTACTCAAGATCGCAATACAAATATATGCTTATCTCTAGGAAGAGATGTCTGCCTCCCCATTTCAGGTTACCTCTTCATTTATACATATTTTTTAAAGCATGGGGAGGATGTGGAACAATATCGTGGGAGATTAAGTGGCTTGAGGAATTAACAGGTGAAGATTTAAGATAATATAACATTCGAGGAAATAATTACCATCGACAATTTGACTTCCAAGATTTAAAATAATACAAAGCTCGAGGACATAATGGGTGAGGATTTAAAAAAATACAAAATTCAAAGAATTAACTGTCACCCAAATGGTCACCTAAATTATTGCCTGGATCATTCCTCCCTCCTTGAGAAGTAATGGTCCCCATTGCATCAATATTCCCCATCAGGTGTGGTAATTGTGTCTTGATTTGATTCTCTGTGAGCCACTCACCTTGGTGGCTAAGCTGGCCTCTTTTGACCACTCGATAAAGTGGAACAGAGCGTCCTCTTGTTGTCTTCATCTAAGTATCCATAATCTGATCCTCTTCTACTGGAGCAAAACTCTGTGGATCAAGCTCATCAAGGTCTAGTTTTTCTGCCACAACTGAAGTGTCCAATAGAGGTGGGTGATATGGTTTGAGGAGCTCCACATTGAATATTAGATTCAGACCAAGGTAGGCTGGTAGGTTCAACTCAAAAGCATTTTTTACAACTTTTTTGTTGATGGTGTATGGACCATATCGTAGACGCTAAATCTTTTTGTGTGGGCCTGCAAGCCGTTCCTTTTGAAACCATAACCAAACCTTGTCACCCATAGTAAAATGGTGTGCAATCCTATATTTGTCATGGCATTGCTTATACTTCTAATTCATCTTCTCCAGGATGTCATGAACTTGTTGCTAGATGTGTTGCATTTGTTCAATAAACTTTATTGCTTTTGCTGCCTCAGATCTTCCATGAGGTGTGTATTCTATGGTGGAAAATGGAACAGCTATATCAATTGGTGCCATGGGTTGGAACCCAAAGCATACTTGGAATGGACTATGCTTGGTCGAGCTATGCATCACCTAATTATATCCATGTTATATGAAAGGAAGTCCCTCATCTTGTGTGCGTGGATGTTTGGAGTGATACATCCAAATCATGTGAGCAATCAAGTGGTTTACCACCTCTGTCTGACCATCAATTTGTGGATGGAAGGCTATGGAATTCATCAACTTAGTATCCATCATCTTCCATAGAGTGGACCAAAAGATGCTCAGGAACCTACTATCTTGATCTGAGACAATGGACTTGGGGAGACCAAAATGGAGCCATACATGACTAAAATATAGTTGAGTAGTTTCCTCAGTAGATATATTTTTCTTATAAGCAAGCTTGATAGCCATTTTTGAAAAATGATCAACTAGCACAAAAATACAGTCCTTGCCATGTTTGGAAGTGGGTAAACCTGAGAGAAAATCCATTAAAATAGATTCCCAAGGCCAGGTTGGTTCTGGAAATGGTGTGTACAATCCTTGCTTCTTATTTGTTGGCTTGGCTATTACACATGGGGTGCAATATTTGAGATATCTTTCCACATCTTTTCACATATGGGGCCAGTAGAAGTGTTTTTGAAGAACTACCAATGTCTTTTCGATACCAAAGTGTCCAGCTGTCCTACTGAAGTGTGCTTCCCATATCATCTTTTATTCCTCTACAATAAGAAGACAGATGTGCCCCATATGATAGAGGACATTATCTTGCAAATAGAAGTCAGAAACATGTTCACCTTTTTGGAGCACTTGATATGTATCAACAAAGGTAGGATCTACTTCATATAGAGCACCCCAAGTGGTAGTCTCATGTCCACACAGGTCAAGAACTATTGTGAGTGCAGTAATTGGTGGGTGGCTCATACAATCTGTAGTTATATTTGAGCTCCCCTTTTTATGTTTGATTATTAAGTGGAATTGCTGAAGATACATGGCCCACTTTTGATGCCTCTCATTTTATAGTTTGATTTGCATATGGATGAATTCCAATGGTCTGTGGTCATTGTGGATGACCATCTCTTTCCCCAAGATGTAGTGTTTCTAGTGTTTGTAGGCTTGCACAATGGCATAGAGCTCTTTATCACATGTTGGATATTTCCTAACTATATCAGTGAAAGTTTCACTGTGGTATGCAACAGGATGGCCATGTTGCATGATGATAGCTCCCATGGCATATTCAGATGCATTTATCATCAACTCAAATGGTTGATGCAAATCTGGCAAGGCAGGAACAGGGGCTGAGCAGAGTCTATTCTTCAAATTCTCAAATGTCGTTTGTTGTATTTCACCCCACTAAAATGTAGCTTTCGCTCCTCCTTTAGTCACTTGGGTTAGTGACCAAGCAACATGTGAAAATACAAGAACAAACCTGTCGTAGAAATTTGCAAGACCCAAAAAGTTGTGAAGCTCTATGAGGGTCCTTGGTGTGGGCCATTCTCGAATAACCCAAATCTTTTCTGGATCAACATGGACCCCTTCCTCATTCACAATGTACTCGAGGTACTAAATTGTTGTCATTCTAAAGGTGCATTTGTCAAGATTTTCATACAACTTATGCTCTCAAAGAGTTTGAAGCACCTTATGAACATGTTGCAAATGTTCTTCGCATGTTTTGCTATAGATGAGTATGTCATCTAAGTAGACAACCATGAATGAGTTGGTGAAGGGTCGTAGGATGTCATCCATCATCCTCATAAAGGTTGTAGGTGCGTTAGTTAAGCCAAAAGACATAATCAACCATTCAAAGAGCCCCTCATTAGATTTTAATGCAGTCTTCTAAACATCAGTGGGATCAATGGGAATTTGGTGATAACCAAATTTGAGATCAATTTTGGTGAAGAACTTCACACCACAGAGCTGGTCTAGTAGGTCATCGATCTTGGGGAGAGGGTAGCGATTCCTCACAGAGATTTTATTCAGTGCTCAGTAGTTAATGCAAAGCCTTCATGTTCCATCTTTCTTTAGTACCAAGATAATTGGGCTACCACAAGGTGAAGATCTTGGCCTAATGTGACCCCTTTGGATCAATTCTTGAATATGTATTTTTATCTCATCATTCTCCAAAAATAATTTGTGATACACAGGACTATTAGGCAAAGGTGATCTTGGGATCAAATTGATAGAATGTTTTACCTGGAAATGAGTGGAACTCCTATGGGTGACTTGAATAAATCATCATATTTTCCTGTGATTCATCCTATCTGATTTTGTTGTTCTGTCAATTGTGTAGTCAGGACTACAACATCGACCTCCTTGGATTTTTGTGGTTTGACCACCATGAGAACAAATTGCTTTGTCTTCTCCACCAATCTCTTACATTTCTTAGCACTTATCGGAGAGACAGATGTGGGAGGTGGTACCTCTGGTACCCTATAACACCGTGTTCCACGAGTGAGGGTGATCCTTCAGGTTCATGATTCATAGATGCCATGTCACTCATACATGAATGGCTAACCAAGGAGTACATCACAAACATCTAAATTGAGCACATCACATAAGACTTCATCTTGGAATGGTTTTCTAACATTTGAAAGAAGACACTGATGGGTGACACGAAGGTCTCTCCCTGGGCTCAACCATTCAATACTGTAGGGCTTTGGATGAAGCTTCATGGATAGATTTAGACTTTTCACAACTTTAGCAGAGATTAAATTCTTTTGACTCCCACTATCAAGAATGAAATGCATAGGCTTACTTTTTACCCATAATTTTAAGTGAAACAATCTTTCTTTGTCATCTAGTCTTTCCTCATGGGTCTGTGATGAGGTGACGATGGTGTCAGGCTTAGCATCTATAATTTCTTCTTTATCCTCTTTGATTGTGGGTTGTGTATGAGGCAGAGTAGTGGATGTCGAGTATTGTGACTCATAGAGCAGTGACTTGATGGCTTGACATTCTTTTTTAGATTGAGTTCTAGTTTTGTTGTAATCACACCATTTTTTAGCCTTCCCCTTTTGGGATTTCTTATCCTGAAACTCCTTTTGCTTCCAATTTTGGCCTCGTGTTTGACCTTCTTTGTCACTTTTCCATTTTGAGGGTTGACTCTTTGTATTCTTTCTGCCATGCTTATGTTCAATCTTCACTGCAAATTTATATACCTCACCGAGGGTTTCCAAATTGAAGAGTTCCATTTCCCCTCGTATGTACCATTGTAGTCCATGATATTTGAGAGTCTTATGTTTCTCTCTTTCTTGAATGCCCAATCTTGTAGACAAAGAATAAAAAGTGTCTGTGTAATCTTGAATAGATTGGTCCTTGCCTTGGCGAAGTTATTGCCACTGTATGTACAGATCATCATATGCTCTGATGGGATAATATTCTTCTTTTACTACTTTTATAAAATCATCCCAAGTAGGTTCCACCCCAATGCCAATGATATCTATACTGAACCTATTTTTGTACACTTCCCACCAATTTTTCACAGGCAATGATGATTTAAAAAGAGCAAAAATGATCTTTTCTCCATCGATGAACTTATTTACAGAGAAGTAAGAAGACAGTTGATCCAACTAATTTTCTACTGCATCAGCATTGATTTGACCTTCAAATGTGGGAATATCAAAATTTACCTGAACCTTTAAGGGTGTTGGGGCACTAAAAGGAAGTTCCCTAGATGAGGAGCCAGGACATGTAGCTACTGAGACAAAATTTCCCATCGAAAGTGTTTGAAGAATTTGAGCAAGTTGTTGCAACATTTGTGCTTGTTGCTGTTGGAGGGCTTCATTCACCATTTCCTTGAAAGGATTAGATGTCTTAGTGTTATCTGCTATTTGAAGTCATTTGGGGTGAACAGGTGGAAAGTTTAGAAGCTCTGTTGCTTCCCACCCAAGTTTCTTGTATCCTGACCTCATCTTCGGGATCATACAGTCTCAATACAAACCGCTCTGATACCATTGATCCAAAACTTAGAAGTTCTAGTTGATAAATATTTCAATAGCATAGAAATAACATAGTAACAATGAATTCTCTGAGAAGAGATGTAGTATTACTCAAGATTGCAATACAAATATATGCTTATCTTTTGGAAGAGATGTCTGCCTCCCCATTTCGGGTTACCTCTTCATTTATACATATTTTGAAAGCATGGGGAGGATGTGGAACAATCTCACAGGAGATTGAGTAGCTCAAGGAATTAACGGGTGAAAATTTGAGACAATATAATATTTGAGAAATAACTATCATCAATAATTTGACTTCCAAGATTTAAAATAATACAGAGCTCAAGGACATAACGGGTGAGGATTTAAAACAATATATAATTTGAGGAATTAACTGTCACTTGAATGGTCACCTAAATTGTTGCCCAGATCATATCATGACGAAGGTGGTTAATATTGAGTTGTAGAGCTAAAAGCTTCAGCAATGTGCTAATGTGGAGGTTGTTGGGCTTTCACAGTAATTGTCATCAGTTACACAGTAACTGACATCGATTAGAACCAATCGACATTGATTAGGGGTCGACCGACATCGGCCATCTTCAGACCCCAACAAACTTACATTGATTAGGGGTCAGTTGGCATTAGTTATCTTCAGACCGACACTGACTTTTGTGCATTTCCAAGCATTTTTGGAATTAAAATTGCTATTTTTAGGAGAACAGTTAGTTTGCATGTAAAGACTAAAATTAGTCTTGAGTTTATTTTTCTAATTATTGTTTGCTTTCAATTCTATTTAAGAGACCCATGGGGCAGTATTGTAATTAGAGGGGAAATAACTCAGTAATTGAGTTGATTGTAATTGATAGAGAGAGAGAACTCTTGAAAGAGAATTACTGTACATCTGAGAGGTGTGAGGAGAAAGAGATTTCCTCATTGTATTTCCTTCTGAAAGAGTTTAATATAAGATTGGTTGTTTCTCGTATCTCATATTATTTGTTGTTTCTGATTTCTAGTTACTTATTATTTCTAGTTTCAATTTCGTGTTTAGTTGCTTATACAAAAGTAATCAATTATACTCTAAGATCTTGACAACTAGTATCAGAGCTCTAAACACTAACAACTGGTATCAGAGCATGCTAGTGTTTGTTGATTACAGAATTCACTCATAGGGGTTTCTGATTGAGTGGGAGCAAAGCTATGGCAGAAGAAAGTAAACTAAGAATAGAGAAATTCAATGGCAAGAATTATTAATTATGGAGCATGCAGATTGAAGATTATCTGAATCAGAAAGATCTATATTTACCGTTGGGTGGGGTTTCAAGGAAGTCCACAGATATGGAAGATAAAGAATAGAATATTCTTGATCGAAAGGCTCTTGGATCTATAAGGTTGAGCCTGGCAGCTTCTGTGTTTTCCAACTTATCACAGGCAAAGACAACAGTAGAGTTAATGGATACTTTGGCAAATTTATATGAAAAACCCTCAGCTTTGAATAAAGTATATCTTATAAAGAAATTATTTAATTTGAAAATGTAGGAAGGTGGATCTGTATCTAGTCATCTTAATGATTTTCATACAATAGTAAATCAGATAAATTTAGTCAAAATAGTTTATGATGATGAAATTAAGGCTCTCTTAATCTTATGCTCTTTACCTAAAATTTGGCATAGTTTGGTAATGGCAGTTAGTAATAGTGCATCTGCTTCAAATATCTTGAAAGTTGATGTTGTTAGTGTCATCTTGAATGAAGAAATTCACAAAAAAAGCACAGAAAAAACATCAGGTAATGCTTTAAGTGTTGAAAGCAGGGGAAGGCAAAGAGAGAAGGGCAAGCAAGGGAAATCAAGGTCAAAGATGGGAAGTAGATCCAAATCCAGAAATGGAAGAATAACCTACTAGAATTATGGAAAGAAAGGGAATTTAAAGAAAGATTGTTGGTTGAAGGATAAAGAAGAAAATCAGCATGAAGGTAATAAAGAAGCAAAAGTTACAGGTATTGTTGCACATGATGCTCTTATATTTTCTTTGGATAATAAAGTCGAATCATGGGTTTTGGATTCTGGTGCCTCTGTTCATGCAACCCGAAATAGAGAATTTTTTAATGATTATGTCCATGGAGATTTAAAAAAAAATTATTTAGGGGATGATGAGCCTTGTAAAATTGTTGGCAAAGGAAAAGTGCAGCTGAAATTGCAGAATGGCAACACATGGGTGTTGAAGGATGTCATGCATGTACCCATCCTGAAGAAGAATATGATTTCTGTAGAAAAGTTAGGTGATGAAGGTTGCAGAGTAACTCTCATAGTTGAATCTTGGAAAGTTTCCAAGGGTGCACTTGTATTAGCAAAAGGTAAGAGAGTAGGTACACTTTATCTATCTACTTGTATTACTGATTATTCTTCTTCTATTTTATCTACTTTACATGTAGATGCAAAGTTGTGGCACTGTAGGCTTGGTCACATGAGTGAGAAGGGAATGAATGTTCTTAAATCAAAAGGTAAGCTTTCAGATTTGAAAAACATGGATCTAGATTTTTATGAGCATTGTATTTTTGGGAAATAGAAGAAAATGAGGTTTCTCAAAACTGGGTCAACAAAGAAGAAGCACAAGTTGGAGCTTGTTCACACAGATGTGTGGGGACCAGCTCAGGTAGCTTCTATCAGAGGATCACAGTATTATGTTTCTTTCATTGATGATGCTATAAGAAAGGTATGGGTTTATTGCATAAAGAGAAAATCTGATGTTTTTGACACATTTAAGAAATGGAAAGCTTTGGTTGAAAATGAAACAAGTTTGAGATTGAAGTCCCTTAAATCTGACAATGGTGGTGAGTACTGCAACAATAAATTCAATAGTTATTATTTTATGAGTGGAATACACAAGGAAAGGATGGTTCTAAGGACACCTCAACAAAATAGAGTTTTTAAAAGGATGAATATAACAATAATAGAGCGTGCACGGAGTATGAGGTTGCATGCTGGTTTGCCCTTATAGTTTTGGGCAGAAGCTATATATACTTTAGTTTACCTGATTAACAGAGGACCTTCTACTGCACTGGATGGTAGAATTTTAGAAGAGGCTTGGATAGGTAAAAAGGTAGATCTTTCATTTCTTAGAGTTTTTGGTTTTTAAGCTTTTGTGCACATTGATAAAGAAAATAGAAAAAAGCTGGATGCTAAATCTATGCAGTGCACTTTCATTGGTTATGGTTTTGGAGATTTTGGATTCTGGTTGTAGAATTTAAAAACTAACAAAATTATTAGAAGCCATAATGTAGTTTTCAATGAGAAGGTGATGTATAGTGATCAGCTCAAGAGGCTAAATAATTTTGAGCAGGGCAATCTTGATTTGGAAGAGGTTATGATCCAAAATGAGCTCGTGAGTAAAAATCATCACTCACAAAAAAACACAGAGACCAACGTCGGTTAGGTGGAAACTAACATTAGTCAAGTGGAAACCAACATCAATCAGGTAGAAATTAATGTCGGTCAGGTGGAATCGACATTGGTCAGGTGCAGACTGACATCGATCAGAGATGACCGAGATCGATCACTGTCAGAAGGAAATTTGGGTGGACAACAAGCTGTAAATGAGTCTCAAATGCCCATAAGGAGGTCTAAAAGGGTAAGTAAACCTCCAATTCATTATTCCCCTTCTTTATACTACTTGTTGCTCACTGATTGTGGAGAACTAGAAAGTTTTGATGAGGCAATGCAGGTAGAATCTAGGAAATAGCGGGATCATGGCATGAATGAGGAAATTGATTCCTTGGAAGAGAACCATACATAGGATTTGGTTGAGTTGCTAGTCAAAAAGAAAGCACTGAAAAACAAATGAGTATACAGGTTAAAAAAAGGAGAGAATGGACAAGTGAGACATAATGCCAGGTTGAAGAAAAGCTTATAGTCTTAAGCAAGCTCCAAGACAATGGTATTTGAGGTTTGACAGGTTTATGGCAGAGCATGGCTTTAGTAAATGTCAATCTGACCATTGTGTTTATTTTAACATATTAGATAATGGTAGTTATATTATCTTGTTACTATATGTAGATGATATGCTTGTTGCAGGTTCACACATGCAGGAAATTACTGAGCTTAAGGTAAAATTAGCTCACACATTTGCTATGAAGGATTTAGGAGCAGCAAAGAAAATCCTTGGCATGAGTATTAAGAGAGACAGGAAAAATCATAGTTTGATTTTGTCTCAATAGGATTATGTGAATAAGGTGTTGGAGAGGTTCAATATGCAGGATGCAAAACTGATAAGCACACCAATGGCTAGACACTTCAAGTTGAGCAAAGAACAATGTCCTAAATCACATGATGAGGTTGAGTACATGAGTAGAGTTCCATATGCTTCAGCAGTTGGGAGCTTGATGTATGTAATGGTATGTACTAGACCAGATATTGCCCAAGTAGTGGGAGTTGTCAGCAAGTTTATGGCCAATCCAGGAAAGGAACATTGAAAAGCAGTTTAGTGGATTCTCAGATATTTGAGAGGGACTAGCAGTAGGCATTTATGCTATGGAGGGTCAAACACTTCTCTACATTGGTATGTAGATTCAGATATGGCAGGTGACTTGGATGTTAGGAGAAGCACCACAGGATATGTGTTCATTGTTGGTGGAACGGCGGTTAGCTAGATTTCAAAGTTGCAGAAGGTTGTTGCCTTGTCTACTATAGAGGCATAATACATTGCAATCACAGTAACTAGCAAGGAAATGATTTGGATGACTCAGTTCATGGAAGAGTTGGTAAAGGAGCAAGAGAGTTGCAAATTATACAGTGATAGTCAAAGTGCAATTCGTTTGGCAAAGAATTCAGCCTTTCATTTAAGAGCCAAACATATATAGCTTAGGTACCACTTCATTAGACAGGTATTGGAGGATGGACAATTAAAGCTAGAAAAGATCCATATGGATAAGAACCCTCCTGATATGTTAACAAAGCTGATAACAAAGGAGAAGTTGAATCTTCATTCAAATTTTTTTGGTCTTCAAGATTGAACTTGAAGAGGAGGAAACAAGCCAAAGATGTTTAGAAAATGTTGCTGTATAGGTACAGGTGTAGCTGTTTATCTCCAAGTGAGAGATTGTTGAGTTGTGGAGCTAAAAGATTCACCAATGTGCTAATGTGGAGGTTGTTGGGCTTTCACAGTAACTAGCATCGATTACATAGTAACTAACATCGGTCAGAACCAACTGACATCAGTTAGGGGTCGATTGACATCATCCATCTTCAGACACCGACAAACTGACATCAGTTATGGGTCAGCTAACATCGGTCATCTTCAAATTGACACTGACTTCTGTGCATTTCTAGAATTAGAATTGCTATTTTTAGGAGAACAGTTAGTTTGCATGTAAAGACTAAAATTAGTCTTGAGTCTATTTTTCTTATTATTGTTTGCTTTCAATTCTATTTAAGAGATCCATGGGGTAGTATTGTAATTAGAGGGGGAATGACTCAGTAATTGAGTTGATTGTAATTGATAGAGAGAGAGAGAGAGAGAACTCTTAAAGGAGAATTACTGTACATCTGAGAGGTGTGAGGATAAAGAGATTTATTCATTGTATTTCCTTTTGGAAGAGTTTAATACAAGATTGGTTGTTTCTCGTATCTCCTATTATTTGTTGTTTCTGATTTCTAGTTACTTATTACTTCTAGTTTCAATTCTGTGTTTAGTTACTTATACAAAAGTAATCAATTGTACTCTAAGATCCTAACAACTAGTATCAGAGCTCTAAACACTAACAGTTAAACTAATGGAATGGTACATAAATGGCTTAAAGGTTATCAAAATAATATTGAGATGTGGCATTATAAGCTCATGGTCACCTATAGGTATCCTTTTAGCATGGGAATAGACAACTACAGGGGTCATATAGGTAAGATAAGAAAATAATAAGTTAGGCAATGTGATTTGATGGTGTTTAGCATATATAAATTAAGTTCAAGGTGATATATATGTTGTGTGACCTCAAGGTGGGTTCAAGGAGGTCTTTTCATATCATGACCAGTCTCAATTAAAGCAAATAATAGCCTACAAGCATCATTTAGAAGCAGAGCATCTCAATCTAACTATGACCCAAAATTGATGCTAGAATGGTGTTTTAAGGCTTTAAATAAGGAAACTAGTTCAAGAATAAAATTTAAGACCTATAAGGATTCAATGAACGCCTCTACACATCATGAACAAGGTGTAAGTGAGCTCATGTGACCTACAACAGTCTACACTAAGGGTTTCTCATTCATCTAGGAAAAAACTCAGTCTGTTGAGTTAAAAAGTGCATGAAAAATGTTTGGGAGGTTAATATGATGAATTAAACCTCTATAAACCTTCTCATATCTATTATGAGATTCATAAGTTGTAGGTAAAACATAGTAACCTATAGGTAGGGGCAGAACTCATGGTGTTTTAATCAACAGACAGTGGAGGACTCAATTGTAAAAAAAGTGCATATGAAGGCAAAATGAATGTTATACCTATTAAAGTATCATATTAACACCTAAATTGAAATCATGGTGACTTCATAAGCTACAACAAAGGAAAAAATAAACCTACATAGGCCCCAAAACCCCTGTATGCACTTACAGTAGGGTACAGTCATATGAGGGTAGGGTAAGACATGAACTTGTTTAGGGAGAAGAAGAGGGTTTAAAACAATGAAATGTGGTTTATGATAGGTAAAAACTTGTTTTCACAATCCCAAGACTCTGCCAAGGTTATCATCTTCCTTGCTTGCTTGGCCAAAGGGCAACAATCTGTATTGTGGGCTAGGAAACCATGTTTGCTCAATAGGCAAGTATGAGGAATCCAATGAAAAAGAGTGTTTTTGGATGAATTAAAAGATTAATGAGAATTAATTGAGGATGAGGAAAATTTTTAGGGAGCATAAAATCATTGGTTATCTTGGAGAGGTCACTCTTAGGGGGATTTGATTAAAAAATAAGAAAACTGGCATTTTAGAGGCCTTTTTTGGACATTTTGAGTTGGTTAGGCATATAAATCAAGTATTCCAGCTATACCCTTGGTATAAATAATAATAATGACCTTGAAAAAAAAATCACTTTACCTTTGGAATGAGGGATATGCCTCACTGTTTTATCTCAGAGGTCAGCTAGTCTAGGAAAATCAGGTTTAGCAAAGCAAGCTAGTAAGTACAAAATGGGTAAAGAGATTGATATGGAGATTTGGGAACCTTAGGAAACATATAATGATGTGTATGGAAGGAAAATAAATTATATAGAATCAATAATTTAGGATCATACCTTTCAAGATGACCAAAATACCCCTGCACTCAGTCCAACTAGACAAGTTTTCACTAGGGCTAGTTGGTGAATGAGGGAAAAGGAAGAAGAGGAGTGCTTTGGAGGTTGTATGGAGATATTAAAAGTTTTAATGAATCATTAATATGCATGAGATACTATCCCAACCATGAGATATCAGTTCAAGTATCTCAAACTTGCAAGGTAAACCATTTAGGCCTTCAAGGGACCTAGAACCAATTAGGGTTCCATATTCACTTATAACTCTTAGAGGGATATCTATTTGATTAAAAAATGTTTAAAAGGTGTAAATAGACATGTTTGAACTTTTATTATGTATAGGAACCTATAGGAAAGCTAATTCTAACTCTAAGATAGTCCAAATATGCAAGAAAGGTAGAAACAAGCTTAATGAGGTAGCTTAAATTGTTCATATCTTTTCTAAGAGTTTGAATGGGAAAAAATGAGTTCTAAGGGGTTATTAGGGTCACCCAGAATCAGGTTTTTGGCATTTTTTGGCAATTCCAACATCAAATCTTTATGAATAATGCTTAAGACTAAAAACTGCCTAAAACCCTACTAAACCCTTAGCCAGGACTCAATGGAGAAAATAAGCTTAGAGAGCTATAAAAATGACATATTTTGACCATGAAAGATATCATAAATTATATATGACTCACTTAGGCTTCATACCATACCTTTGAGTTGTATGAAATTGTACAGACAAGGTAAAAAATAGTGTATTTTTGACCATTTTGTGTATTTTGTAGGCTACAAGATGAGTCTGAAGATGAAATCAAGTTTGGAGGGAATATTAGGACTTTTAATAACTCCCTATGGTCATTTATTTCCAATAAAAATCTCCTAAGTATCCAAACCAGTGCTGTCATCTCAACAAGTCAAAACTGGCATAGTGGACACAATAGTGAGAAGGGTGAAAACTCCAAGTGTGAGAATTTTTAAGGTGTACCTAAGTATTATAAGGCCATGGATAGTCTTTAAAAGAGTCATTAACTCCCTCCCATGTATTTTAATGAAAAAATAAATCCAATTTTGAAGATATGTGAGAGAGGTGACTGAATAAGGAGTTTATTTAGACTATAGGCAGTGATGGCTTCCTTCCAAGAGTTTCCAAATGAGTAGGAATGTAACCAATGCATGGAGAAGAATTCTTGAATTCATTCCCTCTCATTAAAATCATTATACCTATCCATAGTTAGTTGTGGGACGTTTAAACAGGTGCAAATTATGAAGGCAGTTTTATGAGCAAATATAAGGAGTTTTATGACACTTTTCATAGGTTTCATGACTTGTATGGACATTTGGGCCTCTTAAAATTGAATGGATCATTCCATGCCTATTTATAATGCAATTATAACCCATTTTATTAGATTTAAAAGTGTCCAAGTGGCCTTTAGACTTTCGTTGTCTTATTCTTCTCTCAAAGGCTATAAATATTGACTCTTTTGGCTCTTTTTGGCATCCTCCATTGGTTGATGGTGAAACCTTGGTCAATTTTGTACTTTAATGTCTATTGAAGCAATAAAACAAGTGAATTTTCCTAATTACATGTTATACAATTGAGTGTTATTTCAATCTTGTTTGTCTTGTCTAGTAGAAGATCATCTTTTCTAGCATGTTATCCTTGATTATTCACCAAATGTACAGAAGAGTAATTATTGCAGGTATTTGTTAGTGTTCTATTTTAAGTATATTTGTGTTTTATAAGTGGTTCATGACTGTGTTCCAAAAAGGAATCATTGATTACCCTCTTAAGCATTAAAATACCTCTTAAACCTAGCATATGAAACATTGATGTGACAATCCATCTTGAGTTGTGAGTTTTGTGTGAAAGAAAATTTGTTTAGCTCTAATTAGTATAAGTTTTGTTAATAAGAGGAAATTAAATATTGGTGCATCACCTTTTAATTTTCGTAGCTATTTTCTTAACCCTTTTCATCCAAAGTTGATAGGTAAGAAAGTTATTTAAAGAGTGCATCAAGGGATCTAGCCATTCTAGAGATTCATCTCACCAAATTATTACTCACAACAAGAGATATGTTTCCATTGTTCTACTTAGATGAGGAGATATTTTCCATTTCTTCAAATGGTGAAAATCCAAGTGATAATAGATATCAGAGTCATTTTGAAGCCATAAGCAAAAAATCCACAAACAAATCATTTTGCATTGAAATCGGTTGGAAAATATTGGAGAGAAGCCATAAGGGACAAGTGATGGTAAGATTTCATTATTTAATTATTAATTATTCCTTTATTTCCTTCCTTTTGATGTTAATGTTTTATTGGGTTTAAATTACTATTTATAGTAGTTTTAATAAATATTTCAAAAATATAATCATACATTAGCAACCACAGTGGGAAAACCCCTTCAATTTATCTATTCTACATGTTAGAAGTGTTTTGAAAGCTTGTAGTATTGATTGGATGAAGGAAGAGATTTGAGTTTGATCAAATTTTCTTGTCCAAGTAAAAATCAATTTTGCTCTAAAAAATTACAGTATTGCAATAGTGATTTTGCCTAACAATCAATGATTTTGCTCTAACCATACGTTTTAACCACTAACGACTTAATTTTTTGATAGGTTTTGGAAATTTTAAAACACCATCACTCACAAAAGGCAATTTTGCTATAAAGTTATGGCTTTGCAGTCTAGGTTTTGATTTTATAGACAATAGTTTTGAGGCAAATAGCCACTCCTGTATAGATCTTTAGCCTTCTATGTGTTTATATTCACCTCTTTGTTTTGTTGGAACAGGTCTAAAACTGAGCATCTCTAACCTTAAGAGTCATTTTACTTAAATTAATGTGTCTAATACACAGTTGTGATATTAAAATAAAACTACAATATTGCTTTTAAGAATAACAATTTTGCTTTTGTGACTAAAGCTGTTAGAATAACCTGCTAACCATGACTGTCTAACACTTGTCTGTCTTTGTGCCATTATAGTTTGTTGACAATAAGAAGAGGAGATTTTTGGAGTAATATAAAACACTCGTATTTACCCCTTTTCCACTTGGTGCAAAACCATAAGTTTTGAAAAGCAATTTTGTTTATTATAAGTGATTTTGTCAAATAATAGGTGGCTTAGAATAAAATACATTAGGCATTACATTCTGCTTCCTTCTAACAACTGATAAAATATTTTGACATTTCATTTTCCCTGCATATATATCTATATATTTTTCATCATCTCTATATATTATACATATTCTTTAAAAAAGCAAGAACTTTTGATCTTTTTGAAACCACAGACTAATTCTAGCAATATAGATTAATATAGGCATTTTTATGCATAAATAGGTGATTTTGATCTGAATCATTTTTATAATATATTTGCAGACATAAACTTTGATTTCAGGCATTTTTAAAATATTGTTAGTCTTTTACAAATATTTTAACACCTTTTTAATATCTTATTAGTCTAGTTTGTAGATCTTTGAGTTTTTTTATTTACTTTAAAAATTGTAGATTACGACTTGTAATATTGCATTCTAATTCATTATTTTGACTGATCACTTGTAATTTTACATAAACCATATAGTTAGGACCATGATTAATTGACCATCAATAAAATTATGTATTAGACACTCATGATATTGATTCAGATCTATGACTTTGTACTCTTTGGAATTGGTTTTGCATTAAATTGACTATGTATTTGCATTTTTATAGGAAAAGAAGCGGTTTTACCTATTTTCAAACTACTAATCCATTTTGAGCAGGACCATCTCAACAAAAGGCACTAGATTAGTTTACTAACTTATGTTCTTGTAGGGATAGTGCCTAACTTAAGAATTTCAATCTTGAATTTATATATATCTTTGTGTGCCTTGCTTGTTTGTATTTCCTCACATAGGTAATTAATCAGTTAAATAAATCTTATTTACCTGTTCATCAAACCATCTTATTTTTAATATCACATGATGTGGAATTTATCCCATGCACTTGCTTAGTCACTAAGGGTTGGGTGCAAATTTGATCATCACACAATCAACCAAACTGCATGTTCTTGGGGAGTATAAATATGAGGGACAATTATTGACCATAAAAATTGCTTTATTACTAGAGTTAATATCATCTTCCAAGTGATCATCAAGTATAAACAGGGTTGAGAGGGTTTGGTAGATTCTATAATGAGTCATTAGCTTACAAACTCACCTACAAATCTGTTATATGTTACAGGCATCGAGTTACACACCCATTTGGCTGACAAATATTGGGGCTTGTGATTGGGTGTGCTTATGTGCATGTTGTGATAAGGCCCATATTATTTGTGATCCAAGTCAGTCTATCCATTTTATTAAAAAAAAACAAAACTAGTCAACCCTTAAAACATATCCCATTTTAGAACCAAAACCAAATAATTTTGTTTCACCATTCCAACCTTTTTGGTATTAAAACCGTTGTCTTGTAACCAAAACTTTAGTGGTCACTCATCATTTATCTATCTTCATCATCAATTCAAACTCTATCAAAGTTTATAACCTTTTTAGGTTTAATCTAGAACCCATCATCTTATCATCTTGCCCCTTTATACCTAGCACCTATCTAATTATCTTGCTAGTGTGAAAGGTACCTAGTCGTCTCATCCTCCTTACTAGATTGAATTTTTATAAGTCTGTAGTCTTTGGTCACCCTAGTCTTTCTATCATCAAATTAAAATATAAGTAACATCTAATCACTTTTATTGACCACTTTTAGTCTTGGGTTTAAGACAAAATTAGTATCTTAAGTCACCTTATCTTGTATCATCCTATATCAAAGTCACACCTAATCACTATTATCACATCACCTTCACCATCCACCATGCCTATTACAACCCATTCATAAATTATAAGAATGGGATAAGGATCCAATCAAGAAAATGACATCCTTGGGAATCTAGGTGAATGAAATTAGGATAATGATGACACACATAGTGACATGCATACCCCTGGAGAGGAAGACTAGTTTACAAATGAGTTATTCCATAGTGGTGATGTTAGGGCTCAATTTGACCAATACATCTATGAAAACCATGATCAAATTCTTTCCCATATCATTGGAATGGGGGGAACACTACCCCCTACCTTTGATCTAAGCCTATTACAACACTTTATCCGCCTATCAACTAGACCTAATACCCTACCTCATCAAAATAAGGTCAACCAAGAACAAGAAGAAGATAATCTTATGTATTATGAGTAAGAACTTGAAGAAGAACAAGAACACCCACAAAATAATCATGGTGAGGCTGATAGGCCCTTGCCTCTCAATTTCATGATCAAAACCAAATACCTACTTCACCAAGACAACATGATAGAAACACAAATCCTGATCACTTGAGAACTTGAACCAACCAAGAACAAGCCTCAAATACTCTAATGGACCCCTCATTCACTCAAGAGCAGAGGA
This sequence comes from Torreya grandis, assembly GCA_037957365.1. NCBI lineage: Eukaryota > Viridiplantae > Streptophyta > Pinopsida > Cupressales > Taxaceae > Torreya > Torreya grandis. Next base: position 1,975,327 of record JARHVA010001181.1, read on the forward strand.
TTATGAAATACACTTTTTAATAGATTGATCCTCACACCCAAATAATGAGATGTAAATATGAAGACTTTTATACATCTCCTTTAGACATGAGTATTTTGTAAGTACCTTTCCCAACAAACTTTGAAATTCTAAAAGTTGATAAATACAAGGGAAAAGGGGATCCACATGACCACATGCAGGAATTCTATGTAGCATCTCACAAGGTTTCCTATGATTATGTTTACCTTCTCATAATCTTCCCCAAAAGTCTTACTAGGCCTACACTAGAGTGTTTTATACATCTACCTAAGGGGTCCATATCTAGCTTCTAGGAGTTAACAAAAAAAATTGTGACACTTCTCCTTCAATATTGGACATGACATCTCCATTATAGATCTTTATAATACTAAGCAAAGAAATGAGGAAATCTTAGCCTCATTCTTACAATGTTGGAGAAGCCTCACCAGTTGATTCCACTACATGGTTCCTAAGAAGGAGTTGGCCAAAATATTCATTGATAATTTCAATGTATAATTAAAATACCTACTTAAGCTATAGTGTGTTAAATAATTTGATGAAATCATAGAAAAGGGGATTCAAATTGAAAAGGCGCTCATTGAAAAGGGGATAATTAAATTATATACCTCAAATGAACAAAGTCAAAATCATGATAATACTTATTTGGGTAAGCCTAAGGTCTTCAGCAAGAATAAAAATGTCGTAAGGGATGGTGTAACAAATTTTGAACATGTACAAACAATACAAAAAGCTTCCCTTACTAAAAAGTGAAATGCCTCCACTATAAGGGTGCTACGGGGAAAATCAAAGCCCTGAATGGGAAAGAAGCCTCTAACTAGTCTTGGTATACCCATAGAAACAGTCCTACAATAATTAATCATTATTATATGATTACTATCCCTAAAATGTGACCATTGGATGATAACAATCCATGACCAGATTAGTATTAGGAAGATGAATTTTCCAATATCACAGAGTCAAGGGACAGAATACCAATAAATGCATGCAGTTAAGGCACTACATCCAAGATTTAATTGAGAAAGGAGATATAAAAGTAGAAGGGGAGAGCCCAACTAGTCAATCCAAGAATCAAAAACTAAAAATATACAAGGATCCCTTACCTAAGCATGATTAGAGGCAAAAGAAACCACTAAAGGATCAAGGTTAAGCGTCCACTTCCAATATAAATGACTAACATTCTATTCCATACCATTATATCAATACCATTAAAATATAATGCCCCCAAGAGCCCACACATCCACCATCCACCATCCACCATCCTTCAAATTAACGGGGAAACATCTGACTATGTAGTAACTATGTGGCATGGCAAGATTACACTTCCTATGGCACCTTCAAAAGACCCATACACATCCACATCTCCAAAAGTCAATGTCCCTAAAAAAGTTTCAAGTTATTTTGACAAACCATATGACATCATCCAACAAATTGAGAATATTTCAACTCAAATCTCTCTCATAGTTCTTCTTAAGATGTCATCGGTACATTGAGAGATTCTCAATCAAGTCTTGATTGAATTAAAAATTCACAAGGATATTGATACAAGTTAATTTTAGGCTTTGGTGGGTCATTTATCTCCTTCCCAACAACTTACTTTCAGTGCATAGGATATGCCACCTATAGGCCCCCATCATAACTATCCATTATTTATTAAAATTTCCATTTCCAATCATAAGATCCCATGGGTACTCATAGATGGAGGGTCAACCTTAAATTTGTGTAATATTAAATTTCTCAAGAAATTGGAGTAATTTAAGTCTTCTTTACGGCCTACTTTGATAATGATAAGAGCATACGATGATAATGAGAGGCTATCTATAGGAACTAATTATCTTCCTATAATTATGGGACCTATATTCCACTGAACCCTAATTCATATAGTGGATATTGATCTCCCACACAATTTACTTATGGGATGCCCATGGATTCATTAAATGAGATCAGTTCCCTCTACCCTCCATCAATACTTAAAATATAACACTTTCGTAGCTATTAAATTGAATAATTTAATCTTACTTATTATTGCCCCAACATTTATAGTTCCACTTATAATCCCAAAGCTACAAAATATAACCACCCTGATGATCTACCACATGCTTCAAAAAAATCCCCATACATCTCTCATCTTAAGATCACTTCCAAGGGTTGTGGAGAGTATGAATACAAAACCCTTTGTTTTGGAGACCTACCACTCTCCCCACATAGCTACAAGTCCCCAGCCATCTGGAAAGATAAACTCATTATTTATCAGTTTGTGTCCATGACCTTTACTAGTACAAACATGTTATCAAATGAATACTTTGATGAACTTGATGATTCATGGCTCATTATTGAAGATGAATCTCTAGAATTTCATCAGCAAAAGTACCCCAGCTTCAAAAGATGCTTCAAAATATGAATTATAAGGTCAAAGAACTAGGAAGGGATGAGAAAGGTAGGCTTGAGCCTATAGAGGTTAAAAAACACTCAAAATATCTGGGCTTAGGGTATAAAACTCTAGGCATTAACCTAAGCACTATCATCATAGACTCTTATTTTGTTATTGAGGACTCTACTCTGATGAAGAAGTTGAAATAGGTTATGTTTATAGTCTTTACAAGGAATTGGCTACCGCTAATCTCTACTCTAACACCAACATCTCCATAATCAACATCTCCCTCTATTATCCCACACTCATAGATTGAGATTAGAAAAATGAGCCTTCTTTTGATATATTCTATAATGATGAAGTCATTATTGAATATCTGGGAACAAGAGATTTTATGCCATCAGGAGACCATAAGAACGGGTTCTCTATTAGTCAAAATGAGTTTGCATATTTTGGAGAGAAACAAATATCTCTAAATCAAATCAAAGAAGAGGAATATGAAGATGAAGTTCCCTCTCCAAATATGGAAGAAATCCAACACACTGTTGACAAAGAAAAGTCTTATTTGAAATTAGATACAGAGCTCCCAAAATAATTTATTCCAAGAAAAGAGGAATTACCATCACCCCCAACATATCTATAGGACCAATCACCTTCCCTCATTGAGGAGGTTGTAAAAGTAAATATTGGAATAGATGAAAGTACTAAAATAATTAAACTATGGGTAATTATTACATTTGAATAACAACAAATACTCATAGAGCTTCTCAAAGAATATATAGATGTATTCGCATGGAGTTATTATGACATGTCAGGGATAGATCCAACCTTGGTAGTGCATCATTTAGTGGTTCATCCAATTGCAAAATTGGTTAAATAGAAACTTCACAAAATGAACCCCAAGGTGGCCCTATTAGTCAAAGAGTACTTGTAAAAATTCTTAGAACTAGGGTTTATTTGACCCAATGACTATTCTAAATGGATATCTAATGTTCTCCCCTTGGCCAAACCATAGGGAGGAATCAAAATATGTACCGAATTCTAAGACATATACAAGGCATGCCCCAAATATGAATTTCCCTTGCCTAATATCTATATGATCATGGACTCTATTATAGGGTATGAGATATTATCCCTCATGGATGGTTTCTCTGGATATAATCAAATTAAAAATGCTCACAAAGATCAACACAAAATAACATTTATCACTCCATAGGGGACCTTATATTACCAAGTGATGCCCTTTGGTTGGAAAAATGTGAGAGCTACTTACCAAAGGGATATGACAGTAATATTCCTCAATATGATGCATGATATTGTAGAAGATTACATAAATGATATACTAGGAAAGTCTAAACTCTGTTCAAAGCACCCTATGGTTTTAAGGAAAATCTTTGAGAAGTGTAGAGAATACAAGATTAGAATGAACCCTAAGAAATGTGTATTGGAGTCACCTAAGCAGAAATTTTGGGGTGCATAGTCTCTAGGAGAGGTATTGAAGTAAATCCCGCTAAAGTTAAAGCTATTATTAATCTGCCTCCTAAAAAATTGAAGCATTTAAGAATCATTCAAGGGAAACTACAGGCTATTCATTGGTTTATATCACAATTGGTAGATAAGTGTCATACATTCACCCATCTCTTAAATAAGGGATATCATTTTGATTGGAAATCAAAATGTCAAAAATCATTTGAGAATCTAAAACAATAGTTGGTGAAACCTCCAATTTTATCCCCACCTGTCTCAGGAAGTTCGCTACGATTGTATATCTCTACTACACCTTGTGCTATAGGGGCCTTACAAGTTCAACATAATGATGAAGGTAAAAAAAGAGAAATTTATTATCTCAATAGAACCTTAATCTCATATGAGCTTAACTACACCCCGATTGAAAAAACTTATTTGGATGTAGTCTTTGCCTCACAAAAAATTAGGCATTATATGTTGAATAACGAAGTCAAGCTCATAACAAAGGTTCATCCCCTTAAGTACATGTTATCTAAATCAGATTTAACTGGCATAATGTTCAAATGGATCATGTTATTAAGTGAATTTGATATAGAATATGTTAATCAAAATTCCATTAAAGGACACATCATTGCATATCAACTCATGGCAACACCTTTTACAAACACTGAGCCTTTAATCATGGCTTTCTCGTATGAGTCTATAATAGCTATTGAAGAGTCAAATGGATGGAAGTTATATTTTGATGGCTCTTTTACCATGCATGGGTTGGGAATAGGCATTATTTTGGTAACCCCACAATGTGACCTAACCCCAAAGCCTTTTGAATTGTTTTCCCATGCATAAATAACATTGTTGAATATGAGGCATTAGTTGTTGGACTCCAACTTGCCATCCAATGGAATATCTAGCATCTTCAAGTCTTTGGTGATTCATAATTGATTATAAAATAAGTAACTAAAGAGTTACAGATAAAATATGATAAACTACTCCCTAATAAATAATTGGTGGACTAATTGAATCAAATTTTTTAGTCAATGACATTCAGGCAAGTTCCTAGGGGAAGTAATAAAGCTACTGACTCTATGACCACTATCGGTTCTCTAATAGATATTCTAGAATCTCTACTTGAAGGCAAATTTTTAATTGAATAACTATTACTACCGACTCAAAATCAAAGGTTGGAAGTTATATTTTGATGGATCTTTTACCATGCATGAGTCAGGAGTGGGCATTATTTTGGTAACCCCACAAGGTGCCCTAATCTGCAAGCCTTTTGAATTGCTTTCCCATGCACAAACAACATTGATGAATATGATGCATTAGTTTCCAAACTCCAACATTGATGAATATTCAACATCTTTGGGTCTTTGTTGATTCACAGTTGGTTATAAAATAGGTAATTGAAGAGTTCCAAACAAAAGATGAGAAATTACTCCTGTTTAAATAATTGGTGGACCAATTAAAGAAAAGTTCTTAGTCAATTACATTCAATAAAGTTACTAGGGGAAGTAATAAATCCATCAACTCAATGGCCACTGTTAGTTCTCTAATAGATCTTATAGAAGATGTACTTGAAGGCAAATTTTTAATTGAACAACTATTATTATTGGCTCATCAATCAATGGCTCGTAATCAAATTTGTGCTAAACCTGATCCCATTATAACCTGGTACTATGACATTTACACTTATCTCCATGAAAGCATTCTATAACCAAACCTCAATCACCACCAATGTAAAGCCTTCATTCATCACACATCCTGCTATACCATCCTTGGCATCATGCTCTATCAGCTAGGCTATGACGGGACCTTATTAAGATGCTTGACATCAGAGGAGGCTAATTTTACATTTAAGGAGGTCCATAATAATATCTATGGTGGTCATGTCATTGGGATATCCTTAGCTAAGAAGCTACTCTAGAATGGATACTATTGGCCCATAATGGATCATGATGCTTGCTAGTATGTGCATAAATGTGTAGCTTGTCAAAAGCATGGTAATCTTGTTCATTCTCCTACACAAGAGCTATATCCTATAATGATCCCATGGCCATTTTTCATATGGGGACTAGACCTAATTTTCAATATCAATACTATATCATTTGATGGACATAAGTTTATAATTATAGCTACAAAGTATTTTACGAAATGTGTCAAAGCAATATTCTTAATCTATACCACAGGTCTCTAAATATTGAAATTTATTCTGAATTGAATTATTTTTTGCTTTGTAATCCCAACCAAAATTATATCATATAATGAAAAATCTTTCAAAAATAAAGAAGTCAAAGACTTGTGTAGTCATTATCACATTGAACTGCATTTATCCACACCCTACTATCCCTAGGGCAATGGACAAACAAATGCAACTAATAAAACATTTCTCAACATTTTCAAGAAAATTGTTAATGATGATAGTAAAAATTGGCATTTACAATTATATCTCACTCTTTGGTCTTATAGAACTAGCATCCGAACACCTACTAGGGCCACTCTATATTCTTTAGTCTATGGAACAAAAGCAATCTTGCCCATTGAAGTTGAGCTCCCCTCATGAATTTTTTTATGGGGCATGATTACTGTTCATAATTGTAGACAAGAATGGCTACAAGAGCTTGAGCTATTAGATGAAAAATGTCAAAATGTCTTAGATCATCTTAGGGCATACCAAAATAAGCTCAAGGGCCATTGTCGCAAAAAGATCTAGTCTTGAGAATTCGAAGTTGGTGACCTAGTCCTCAAGGAAAATCATAAAAACACTAATGTAGAATGAGAAAAGAAAGGTAAATTTGAAGAAAATTGGCTTGGGACTTATGTTATTATTACAAAATTTAGATCAAGAGCCTATAAATTGGCTACATTACATGGTGATGAGCTTGATGAACCCATGAATATTATACATATAAAGAATTTTTATACTTGAGGGTTCCAAATAATCTCCATCTATAAGTTCCCACTCTTGGGGGAAAATCCATCCATTCCCTTTCCACTTATCTCATCCTTTCACTTTATTCCATCATTTCCATATGACCCTATCCTAATAGTGGGTATATAATATATGCTTAGGGCAATCCAGAGATATAAGTTTCACATTGTGGCTAATCATTATTGAAGGTGCAAAGAGGATATTTGTTGAGGAGTCATATGGAAACATATACTCCACCCTCAAACATTTACTTATTTAATTTTGGCCTTTTAATACATATCCCAATCGCATCTTTCTTGATGACTTTTCTTCCTATCAGCCTCAATCGCACCCATATTTAGTTATCCCTATTTATCCCTTAAACAAAAATCTGCATCATACCCACTAATTCGTCACTAAAGAAGGGTCATAAAAAATTCCTACTCTACAATCTATAATATGCTTTGTAATCAAATCCTATTCGTACATTTCGGATCCCAAATTTTCAATATAACTAGCTTTGATCCTTGTCTCATTTATCACAACAAATTTTGGGCACGATCTACCCCTGTAAATATTAACTATATCCCTAAAGATAGTTTTCTTAGGACATCCTATATATATTGTCTTTAGAAATATTTTCTTATTAAGACTTTAATCAATAATACTATTTTTGTCCCTTAATTATGATCTCATTTTAATCATTTCCTTAGGTTTTATTTATAGGAGTCAAATATGTATATATGTTAAAATATTTATCATAATCTTGTTATATTATATTATTAAGTGGTAAATTTTTTACATATCTTGCATTATCCTTTTATACATGAGTGTATGTGTGTTATTTATCACAAATAAATATATATATATCCACATGTAAATATTGTCGATCAGTGTATCAATAACCATTAAGAATTGTAAATATTTTTCCTTTTAATAATAATAATAATAATAATAATAAAAAATAATCTTATTTTGTTGTCTTGTTATATTGTCTTTTTAGATATTGTTTTATTTAACAAAGGGAATGAGGATGACCTCTAGTGACTACCCATTATAAAAATTGGGAAAATCACTAAAATGAAGTTTCCACACACTGTGAATCCAATGTGACCTTGATTATTCTCATATCATAGGTACACTTATACTCACTAGTGTAAAAGTAAATTGGATTGTCTACATCTCTAATGGCTTCAAGTTCCCCCCCGCCATTCTATCCCCCTAATCGTTTTGCTATCCCATCTAACAATCTTACCCTACTAATTAACACTCACCCACCATCCTTGGTGTAAAAGGATTTTACCCAAAAATTAGTTTGTGAGACATGATTAAACCAATGGATTATTTACTAGCACATGTTATTAATCATTACATGCCCTTATGCCATTGCATTATAAAACATAAAACAATAAACATCACCTACATCTAAACCATAACAATCATCTATATCGTCTAATTAATCATCTAAACATATGCATCATCATCATTATCTCACCTATAAATACTCATCATCACATAAAAAAATACATAACAACATTTATGATCCATATATCCATATCTAACAATAACATAATCAAATCCATCCATCACCAATAACATAATCATAATATAATCACAACATCATATACAACATCATTATGATAACACATATATCAACAATCCATAATGTCCATAGGAGTCCATGCAAAAATATATAACTACACAAATGGCCCCCATGGGTATCAATGTGCTACAATACATACATGTCCATAATATAAAACATGCCTCATAAATACACATCTAGAATCACTGTTGTCTTAGTGGTATCCTATCAGGCTGGTACATTAATTAGGAAGAACTATCTCTAAAAGTTGGGGCACATTGGCTTACTAACACTGCTCCCTCATTAAAATATCTATAATATTGTGCCTCTTATGTTAGCCTACCTATCTGTCTTATCACCATCCCCATACCATGCTACTCTAGTATAACATCACCCTCCTCCTTAGCCTTGTCAACCACCTGTAACTTTTCTCTCTCTCCCTCAACCTCGATTGAAGTTGTTTGATCTACCCTCATAATGAGGCTATCTATGAGTCTTACATCTAAATATACCTATGGAGTGTAACTATATGCCCTTGCAAGTCTACCACCTATCCCAACAAACTTGAAACCTATCCAAATACTCTGACCATCTGACTATCCCTTTATATGATCTATCCTTGTAAATCTATAACCATCCTATCCCACTAAACTAAGATCCCTACAACCTCTATAGCTCATGCATGTATCTCTTTTTTCAGCTTGATTAACAATTCTTAATCATCCTTGCTCAAAGGTAGCCTGGATAGTCCTGTATCATTTGCACCTACTCCCCTTCCTACCTAATCCCCACCTCTAGTTTGGTCTCCATCTCAACCCCCCTGATCTCCCCCATCAATATCCATAACATTTGGTCCTCCCTATGCATCCTACTAGCCCTATGCCTAGGGATATAATCTATATGTTCATCTCTTCCTGAAGTGATTCTATGATTGTAATAATCTCTATACAACCCCCTCCTCACTTCGGCTAGTCATCTAAGCAGTCTATGAGGCCATCTATAAGCCCACCAAACTATATATGTTGTAATCATTCTTGGATCTGGAATGGGAGTATGATAATCCCATATAATAGGGGTGATGCTCTCATAATCCACTTTGGCTAGTGCCTTGTTTACTAAATACACACATTGTGGCCTTTCCCTATCACTATGAGTAAACAAATGCTTGTATTCAAGAATATTCTGCTACCTCTTGAATTTCCACTACACTTGATCTAACTTGTATCTCTCAGTAATATAATCATGTTGACTACTCATATAATACTTAGTAATCATGAATCATCCCATAGACTATCATATACCATCTGAACACTAAAGGCTGATTAGGATCCTTAGCTGCGTGAGTACCTAATGGTCTCTCTATCATGATATGTTCCTAGCTCTATATCTGTAATAATAAAGAGGGACCTAAGTGCGTTATTCCTCTATAAACCCCCATATGAAACTCTTTGTATAAGTGGGCTAGTACTATAGGACCCTAGGCAAACACTTGATAATCCTAAACCATAACTGACACCACATCCCCTAATCCCAAGTAGAACCATTGATTGCTCTTATCTAGTAAGAGTATGTTGATAACAAGAGACATAACCACAAGAGTCAACCTATCAATAGTCCCCTCACTTAGAGGCCTATTAATATCCACCCAAGAATCATGACCTCTAATCTAAAGTCGACCAACCAATATCTACATCATCACACTCTATGTATGTGAGTGCTAGTATATCCTATCACCTCTCATCAGCAGTCAAAAAATATGCAGTACATCCTCAAGAGTTACTATCATATCACCAGTCATAAAATGGAATGTGTTACTCTCTAAATGCCATCTCTCAACTAGGGTTGTAATCAATGCCCTATCAATCCTCATCATAGACATCATTGTGATATAGTAGAGGCCTACCATCTTGAGCACTCCATACTTTAAAAGTGTCAAATGATGCATCTCATGTAGTACCACTAGATGGCTTAATGTAGAAGCCAATACACCTAAATCCTCTTGCACAAATAACAACACTATTAAATCTTGACCCCTAAAAATCTAATCATAGTTATTTAGCCTATTCCATCCCATCCACCAAGTACGTATTTATCTAAACCCCTGACTCACTCATTTAACCTAGCCACCTGCCTAATATTTCTCATTATAACTACTTCATCCTATCTACCTAATTATCCATCACAACTAGCCTCTCTACCCATCAAATTTATTACTACCCACTTTACCCATTCTTAGGTACCTATTATCTACCTTTATAATCATTCATCTAACTAAGCTATCTCACTAGTTACACTGGGTCCTAACACTTCCTTCCCACTAACCTATCCTATCTAGCTAAATACCCCATCTAATTAACTTTTTTACCCATGTAAATTTCTAACTAACCTAACCCTTACTCCATTTAATTTCCTACCATCATATACCCATCCCCATTTCGTTCCTAACACATTAACTAACTATCATTCATAATTGTCATAATATCACTTATCACGATCTATCCTTAAGTAATAATTTTGGTGATATCACTATTCATAACCCATATTTCTACAAAACCATAGGTCTAATCATGCAATTTAAAAAATTGTGATTCCCTATTTGTAGTATTATAATAATACAAGTCACTTTCTATAGTATTGTAAAACTATAGGTCACCCATTGTGGTTTTGAAAAATGATAGCTTGCAGTTGCATTATTACCACTTGCGGTGGCAATACAAAAACTATGGGTAATGCCCCTAGTGGTGATATTTCCATGACCCAATGCACATATAATAAATGACTATAAGAAATACAAAAATGACAAAATTAACTAGCCAAGCATGAAGTATTCATTGGTGGTATTGCATCGGTTATCTTCTGGTACTCTTTAACTCTCTCTCTCTATAGTGTGATGAGTGAGGAATGCAATCCATGGCTTGGTCTCTAGAACACAAAAATCACAATAGCTAAAATACAAAATGACCTCTTTCACCCCACCTTTTCCTATTTTACCCCCTTTTTTAACCCTTCCATCAAATTTAACCCTCACTAAATATATTATTGTTGGGTGAATATTTTGTCGTCAACTAACTGAAGACAAAATTGTTATATCAGTCACAACATAATGGGATAAATCTCTCCTCTCAGCAAGGGGAGGCTCCTTATGAACTATTATAAACTAAACCTATACTAAATACTAACTGGGGGGTAGAATCACACCATCCATTTCTTTTTTTTTAGAAATAAAGTTCACAAAATAGAGAAAAACTCCTATGTGATAACTGAATCCATTTCTCTTTTTCAGAAATGATTTTCATAAATCAACAGGAAAACTTCTTGGGTGATAACTGGATCCATAAGAAACCCATGAAAGCACAAAGTCTTTCGTTACTTCTCTTATTGATTAAGTACGTAGGACACCATAGAATGAAGTGTAGCCTAAAGTCTCCACCCCAAACTACAACAGAGTATATGATCACAAGGGATAAAATTAGTTCAAAGCTTTTCCAATATCCTTTGTGTTGAAATGCGAAATTCACAAGCTAAAGACAATTATGGTAGCACAAAGTCTCTACAATCAGCTTCAGGACATCTTCTAGATTATTTTCACTTGCTCTGCTTATTTGATCAAATGGATAAGACTGTATTTAGGAAAAAGACATAAGAACAATTTCCTACATAACACAAGTTATTTCAACACAAAGTTTTGAAGGTCACTTGCTTTCTCATTCACCAGATAAAATATGATTAATAATCTGAGCTCAAAGTCTCAAAAATGCCTTTCAATTTGGGCAGAGTTTTGCTTCTAATAACTGAGAGATCTCCTATTCAAAATGAGAGATTACAATATATAGAATCCAAAAAAAGACTTTGGTGCTTGTTTTCATAAAATGGCCCATGCTGCATTGAATGCATTAGAAAGAGGAAGTTCTGTGTAGAGGCCATGCTAGAGTAGGTTACCAGTCTTGACTTTGGTGCTTAACTCATATCAAATGTCTTCTCAAAATTATGGGTTGTCTGATCTTATGAAAGGCAAGGCTGCTTCTCTTTATGATACTTACACGACTATCCACTCGTCTTTACTCAAATGAAGAAAAATAGGCCATGCCATTGAATGTTTGCACTGTTTGATATTCACCTAGTGGACTATTCCACCTACTGGAATAACTCTTCCATTGACACTTCAAGATTCTTTATTTGATTCCCTCTTTCCTTGCTATATTTTGTCTCTTCCCACTGATCTGAGCACTTAGGGCTATCTTCTCTTCAGCTCCTTTCTCAGTGGAGCACTGAGTTTATCCTCAGGTCTACATTATTTGAAAATTAATGGTTATTCCATTACCTTAAATTTGACATCCATAGGGATGTCACTGGTTGCTTGAACCATCTTTTTAGAGTTCACTAGTTCAATAGTTTGATCGCTCAATATTTTATGTTTTGCAAAGAATCACGTTCACTCAGTCTTTTTATGAATTCAATTCAATGTATCATTGAACCAACTGTTTGAACCTTTCACTGGAACCTTTGAACCATTTTGAACCTTTGAACCGTTTTGAACCATTAAATCATTTTGAAGCAGAGTTCAATGGTTTAATTGGTTCAACAGTTTAATGGTTCGGCGGCATTCATTTCAAATCATTAAACCCTATCGTTGAACCGTATATCATTAAACCTCGACGTCGAACCATCCTTATCAATTTTTTCAGAAATGCCTTCAAGTGTTTTGAATTATTCCTTGTTCATTTTTTTGACTGAAAAACTCTTTGAAAATGAGAGGTTTCCTTTTGCCAAAAAGACTTGGGTAATTGGATAACTTGACTGCTCAGAACATTTTTGAGAAGGAAGGAAACCATTTTTTTACCTGCAGGACCAAAATGGTTAACATGTTGAATACAAAAATGAGTGGCTGATTTTGGGGACAATAGCAGGCTCCAGTTGGGGAACTTCCATCGGTTGTACTCTGAAACAATCAAAGGGAATAGAATCTAGACTCTAAGTGCCTTCATCCATGCCATTGGGCCACATAGTCAATCCACCCAAAAATAGAAAGGTGCCAAAAAAAACCAAACAAACAACATAAAACAAATAAAGACTATACAAATGTATAATTAGACTTATTTGATACTTCAAGGATTGAAGTGCTTCAGATGCTGCCCACTGCAAGGCAGTGAGAATGGCATCCCATCTTGATATCTCAATAAGAAACTATTATCGCCACTGAATTTATGGATGGCAAATGGACCTCTCCACAAGGAATCAAATTTTTTGTGCATTGCCTTTGGTTCTCTCCTCTTGTCCCATAACAAGACTTGATCTCCAATTTGAAACTCATGAATCCTTGCTTTTTAATCAAAAAGTTTCTTCACTTGATTTTGATGTTCAACAATTCAGTGCACTAATATAGTTCATTGCTCTTCTAACTCAGTCAGACACATGATTCTTTTATCAATACAACTTCCAAAAGTTGAATATTCTACTACCTTTGCCAACTTCAATGCTGGTAATTCCAAGGTAATGGGTATTTCTGCATTTAGACCATATAGAAGTTAGAATGGGGACATACATATTGCCCTCTTAGGTGTCATATTGTCTACCCATAAAGCATCAAACAATGCTTTATGCCAAGTCCTCTGATTGTCATCAACCAATTTCCTGATGATAGTAACCAAATTTTTGTTACTCAATTCTGCCTAGCCATTTCCTTGCGGATAATAGTCTGAGGAGTGGGAAAAAATAATTTCATGATTGTAGCAAAAGTTAGTAACCTCCTAAGAAGAGAAATATGAGGCATTATCTGCTATAATCTTGTTTGGAACTCCAAAATGGGAAATAATATTTTCCTTCAATAAACTACACACCACTTCTGAAGTGGCATGCTTGACTGGAATGGCTTCCACCCACTTAGTAAAATAATCTATTATGGTGAGGATATATTCATGTCCAACACTTGAGAATAGGTTTACGATGCTAATGAAGTCAACACCTCATTGCTGAAAAGGCTCTTTGATCACCACAGGCTTGAGGCGTAATGCGGCCAACTTGGATTTCCTAATGAACTGTTGACATAAATCACATCTATGTACCCAATTGTATGCATCTCAAAATAGAGCAGGCCAATAATATCTAGCTTATATAATTTTATGAACAGTCACATGGGTGAAAAAATGTCCTTCACAAGCCAAGTTATGGAAGGACTCCAAAAGTTTACTTTGCTGTGCTTTATCCATGCAATAAAGAAACATATCATCAAGGCTTCTTTTGTACAAACCATTTTCTCACAAAACATAGTTAGCAGCTCTCAACTTAACATTTCTCTTTTTATTGTAAGACAGATGTGTAGGACACTCACCATAAGTAAGAAAATGAGTGATATTAGAATACCACTCATCAGTAGTATTAATAAAAAGAACTGTTGGCATGTCATCAGTCACTGCCTCTTCATGTCTTATTTCTTCTGATACATTTTCAACAACTAATTGATAGAGACCTCTTCCCCACACCAGCTTAGTAATCTTGATATCAAGATCAAACTCTATAATTTTGGGAATCCAATTGCCCCTTTTTGTACCAAACTTTTTCTGAGTTAAAATAGCCTTCACTATGGTATCAAGCACCAGAACAATAGTGTGTGAATTTAGGATATAGAACCAAAAATATTTTATCACCTTAAGCACTGCATAAGCATGCTTCTCCATAATTGAATACTTTAATTCATGATCTTTGAGAGGGCATCTCATAAATGATATGGGAAAATATACACCTTCTTTGTCCTGCTGAACTAAAATGGTTGAAAGTGTGTGCTCAAAAGCATAACTGTATACCATGAAGTGTTTGGTAGAATCCATAGGATTAGGGCATGAGCAATAGCCTTCTTGATATCTTTGAATGCTACTATGACTTTTGCAGTCCATTGGAAAGTAGCTTTATCCTTCATCATGTTGCCAATATGGTGGGTTTTTTCTACAAATTCTAGGATGAACCTTCATAGAAAATTTACCTTTCTAAAGAAAGAATGGACTGTAGACTTAATGGTAGGTAGAGTAAGATTCTAGCTAGATTTGACTCTTTCTGAGTTGATTTTTATACCTTCTTGGGATATAATGTGGCCAAGAAGTTTACCTTTTGTAACCCCAAAAACTGACTTCTTGGGATTAAGAAAAAGACCATTTTGCTGACAATGTTCTAGCACTTATTGTAAATGATGCATATGATCAGGACGATGCTTGGAGAAGACAGCTAAGTCATCAAGATATACCATGATGAACTTCCCTAATTCATCTTTGAAGGTAAGATCCATTGCTCTCTAGAATGTGGTGCCAGCATTGATCAAATCAAAATGCATTCTGTGATATGCAAATGTGCCCCAAGGTGTAGTGAAAGCAGTTTTGTGTTGATCTACTTCATCAAATTCTACCTCATTATACCCAAAAGAACCATCTAACATTGATAACATCTTTGAGCTAGTTACTATTTGCAACACTTGATCCATGATAGGTAGAGGGTAGTTATCCTTTAGAGAAGACTGATTGAGATTCTTGAAATCCACACATATACGAATTTATCTATTCTATGTTCTTGCATGAACTATGTTGGCGATCTAGGTGGAATAATGAATTAAAAAAATTTATCCTAGCATTCAACATCTTCTGGATCTCTGAAAGGATTGTACCTATTATCTTAGGATCATATTGCCTTTGCTTCTGCTTGTGAGGTAATGACCCAGTCTTGAGAGGAATTTCATGCCAAATTTCTTCAAGCCTAAAAGATTTTAGGTCATCGTAGGAATATGCCAAAACATCAATGTAATGGTGAAGAAGAGTGATGAATTTGAGCTTTTCCTTGATAGTGCAACATTTTCCAATGTCGACCATTTTAGGATTTTCTTTGATACTCAGATTTACTTGATCTAACTCTTGGGATGAACTTGAATCCATTGGTTGCTGCTTGATACACCTGTCATGCTTATCAAATAGTTTCTCAAGAGAAACCAAACTTTTTAAAAATTTATTCCCTTTGAGTTGAAGAAACTCTTCGCTAGTTTGTGAACTTATTTTAAGAATTGATTCCTGTGTTGGAAAGGTACTACCTTCGAAATAGAGCTCTTCAAAATCATCCATCTTTTCTAGAAAAGTGATAATTTGATTATCACCATTAAACACCTGCTAATGGTCAGCATTATCATGTACACTTGGTCAAAAGACCAACTCAGTAGTGTACTTATTCCCTTTGAAATCTTTATGAGGAACCATGAGGGTTACAGAGACAACCAATGAATTTACACGATCATTAAAATCTCTAGGCACCGTAAAAATACTGAAAGCATCAAAACTTTCAATATAATCCCATACAAGATTGTGATAATGTCGCAATCTTTCATTTTTAGTTTGATATAGATTTATTACCTGACAAACCACCAATTCAGCATCTCCTTGGGCATGAAGAATCTTAACACCATTAGCATGAACAACTTTCAATCTGAGCAATAAAGATTCATACTCAGCAGTGTTGTTGGTATTGTTGAACTGCAACTTATATGAAAAGGGTAAAATATCTCCTTGTGGAGATATCGTAACAATTTTGGCTCCAAAAATGGTAGAAGAGCAGCTGCCATCAAATTTTAGAATCTAGACATCATTAGAATCTGATCTTCTTAAAGATTTCTCTTCGCTAGAGAGGGAAGATCCTTTTTCACTTGAACTTTGCTCAACCAATTCTTCTAATTTTCTGTCTGAATTCTTTGAATTGTCACCCAATGAACTTTCATTTGATGAAATAGAAACATCTTCAGTGCACAAAAAGTAATTACCCATTCCTGAGGATTCAAACAAAATTTGAGCTTCAGGGTTTGATGTTTGGGTGACAATATATTTTGATTCCTTCTCAAGAAGCAATTTTTGCATGATGCCCTTAATAGGTATCCTTGCTTCAAATAGGTCTATATTCAACTCTCCACCTACATCTTTACAAAAATAATGTTCGAGCAGAATGCCATAGGAATCTGGAACATCGGCCACTAAGACTATCATCTTAATCCTCTTATCTGGAAAAGTTGAAAATGCAAATTGGGCATCTTTAATTTAACCCAAAAGTTGCACTTACTTTTTTTCCATGGAGAAACATCTCCCAAAATTTTTAGTTAAGGTAAGATCGAGAGAGTCTGCTACCTTAGCGAGCATAACATTATCAAAGGCTCCAAAGTCTATTATACAGTTGCTCAACTTATGACCATTAATCAAAAAAGGAAACATAGAAAGGTTCTATTTTCCCAAGGGCAACAGGAGCAGTAATGACAAGATTATTTTAGGTGGCTTTATTCTTTGGGGGATCATGAGTCATTTTTGAAAAATCTTGTCCTATAGGGATGGTTTTGCTTTTGATGCATTCAGTCAACCTATCCAACTACTTGGAGTTGGCTTATAAGTATTCAAACTCAGACATTTGGATTTAGGTCTTCCTAGTATGATCAATTATGTCAAATAACTGAAATAAACTAGAAACAGAGGAAGGAAGTCCATCATTATGGGTTTTATTGGGTGTAGGACTAGTTTGAGAAATAGAATAAGAAGGTATAGGTTTTTTTGAGGTACTTACTTTCTTATTGATCACTGGGTTCTTTGATTAGAAAGGCAGTGAAGTCTCCCATTTAACAATTGAAATTACTGGTTGAGGTTCTTCTCCTACTCTTCCCTTATCAACTTGTTGAGTTGATTGGTTTTAGGACCCAGTAAAAATAGCATATAATCCATCAAACTCTTCTCCCTTTCTTCTAACTTCATATTGATAATTTAGAAAACTAATGTTGGAGTCGCTAGCTAATTCTTCTTCTCCTTCTGCAAAGAGATTAACATAATCTTCTTGGTCTAACTCAAGTTGAAAAGAGAAATCATCTTTAGCTTCATGATAACCAACTACTGAGTTAGCTAGTGTTGCTTCAATGGCAAGCTTCCCATGTGCAGGAGGAAGGCGATTGGGTTCCCCTTGATTCCTGGCATCATTGCTTTGATATGAATAGTTAGGGAATGTATTTCTTGGTATATCCTAATAAGAAGGAGGAGCAGACATTCCTTGGTCCATTTGCCTTTTTAGAGCTAATAACTCATTTGCTAACTTTTACACCATAGGATCAGTGGTGCTTGTAAAAGAATTTTTAGCAGGTGAAGAAAATTTATTTCTGATAGGATCTCTTCTTATCTTACCTATAAAGATAAGATAATATTTGACCTCAATAGCCAAAATATGAGTTGTAGAAAGATTTGTATGGCCAGCCTGCCTCAACAAAAAACTCAATTCAGGAAGTTGAGAATTGATGAAGAAGCACTTAAGATTTTTTGGTGTTAGCTGAGCAATTGTAGGAATCATGTTCCTCAGCTTATCAAATTTAGTAATGAAGTCTCGCATAGGCTCATGAGGCTCCTTATTCATTTATGTTAGCTAAGACATCAAGGCATGTGCATCTTCTGTGGGTTTGAACCTAGCCTCAAACTTGGCCTTAGCAATGTTCCAGTCAGTTATAGTTAGAGCTTAAAGATGATAAAACTTATCTGCAACAATGCCTTATAATGTTTCTACAAACAATATTATCGCTATATCTTCATATTGAATGCCTATCACACCATAGGCTATGCAGAAAGCTACAATATGCTTATTAGGATGAACTTTCCCATCACCATAGAACTCGGAAAAATTCTTTCTTGAACTACGAGGTAGTTCATGTAAAGGTGGGGTTAGATTTAGGGGGCCAAAGGTGTTACCCCAAGGGCCTTGGGCTGTCATGATATGATGATTGAAAGGAGGGATAACAAACCTTTTTAGAGTATGTATAAATAAAGCTTTGCTAGTAGAGGAAAGAGAAGTTTTGCCTGGTATTGGAGACCTGACATTGGTAGGAGGAAAACTCCTAGTTCATTGGAGGCAAAATCATGGAGGAGAACAATCAAAATGATTTAGCTACACAAACTCGAATACAGAATCAACAATACCTTGAGCTCTTTGGCTTCACATATACTATGGATCTGCCAGAGTGTAGAATGGAAAAGAGCTAGAACTGCTTCAACTTGAAGTGCGAGGCTTCAACTTGCACGTTCTTACCTAGCAGAGTCACTAAAAAGCTGTTGGGTAAATATTTTGTCATCAACTAACTGAAGACAAAATTGTTATATCAGTCACAACATAATGAGATAAATCTCTCCTCTTAGCAAGGGGAGGCTCCCTATGAACTATTATAAACTAAACCTATACTAAATACTAACTGGGGGGTAGAATCACACCATCCATTTCTCTTTTTTTAGAAATAAAGTTCACAAAATAGAGGAAAACTCCTATGTGATAACTGAATCTATTTCTCTTTTTTTAGAAATGATGTTCATAAAAAGAGGAAAACTTCTCGAGTGATAACTGGATCCACAAGAAACCCACGAAAGCATAAAGTCTTTCATTGCTTCTCTTACTGATTAAGTATGTAGGACATCGTAGAATGAAGCATAGCCCAAAGTCTCTATCGCAAATTATAATAGAGTATATGATCATAAGGGATAAAAGTAGTTCAAAGCTTTTCCAATATCCTTTGTGCTGAAACACAAAATACACAAGCTAAAGATAATTATGGTAGCATAAAGTCTCCATAATCAGCTTCAGGACATCTTCCAGATTATTTTCACTTGCTTTGCTTATTTTATCAAACAGATAAGACTGTATTAAGGAAAAAGACATAAGAACAATTTCCTACATAACACAAGTTATTTCAACACAAAGTTTTAAAGGTCACTTGCTTTCTCATTCACCTGATAAAATATGATTAACAATTTGAGCTCAAAGTCTCAAAAATGCCTTTTAGTTTGGGCAGAGTTTTGCTTCTAATCACTGAGAGATCTCCTATTCAAAATGAGAGATTACAATATATAGCATCTAAAGAAAGACTTTGGCACTTGTTTTCACAAAATGGCCCATGCTAGAGCAAGTTACCAGTCTTGACTTTGGTGCTTAACTCATATCAAATGTCTTCTCCAAAGCATGGGTTGCCTGATCCTCTAAAAGGCAAGGCCACTCCTCTTTATGATACTTACACGACTGTCCACTCATCTTTACTCAAATGAAGAAAAATAGGCTACACCATTAAATGCTTACACTCTCTGATATCCACCTGGTGGATTATTCCACCTATTGGAATAACTCTTCCACTGATGCTTCTAAATTCTCTGTTTAATTCCCTCTTTCCTTACTATATTTTGTCTCTTCCTGTTTATCCAAACTCTCGGGGCTATCTTCTCACCTTCTACTGGATTTTTCAACTCCTTTCTCATCGAATCACTAAGTTTGTCCTTAGGTTTGTGTTATTTGAAAATCAATGGTTATTCCATTACCCTAAATTTGATGTTCACGGGGACGTCATCGGTCGCTTGAATCATTTTGAACCTTAAACTGTCTTTTTAGAGTTCACTGGTTCAATGATTCAATGGCTTAATTTTTTATGTTTTTTGCAAAGAGTCATGTTCACTTAGTCTTCTTATGAATTCAATTCAAAGTATCGTTGAACTAACTATTTGAACCTTTTGCTAGAAGCTTCTGCTCGAACCTTTTTGAACCTTTGAATTATTTTGAACCTTTGAACCATTTTGAAGCAGAGTTCGATGGTTCAATCGGTTCAACGGTTCGGTGGCATTCATTTCAAATTATTGAACTCCACCATTGAACCATCTATCATTGAACCTTAGCGTCGAACCATCCTTATCAATTTTTTATAAAATGCCTTCAAATGTTTTTAATTGTTCCTTATTCATTTTCCTGACTAAAAAACCCTTTGAAAATGAGAGGTTTCCTTTTGCTTAAAAGACTTGGGTAATTAGATAACTTGATTACTCAGAACATTTTTTAGAAGGAATGAAACCATTTTTTGGCCTGTAGGACCAAAATGGTTAACATGTTGACTACAAAAATGAGTGGCTGATTTTAGGGACAACAATTATCCAACCTAGTCTTCTAATTTTGATCCTTGAATCTTTTTTCATGTCATATTATCTTATTTAATCCCATATCATCATCACTAATTCATCCAAAATCACTATTCTGGGGCATAGTCTTCTATTCCCCGTTATAAGTCTAAAATATTGGATCAAAACTACATTGGTCTGAGGTCTTTTAAGCCTATGTATACAACACCTGGCCACTTTTTTTGTGCCCAGGTATAGCTCGACCACTGCTAGCATCTAATCCTATCCCGTCCCCTATAAGTCAGTCAAAATCCTTAAATCATATTGAGCTATAAACCCTATTAAAATGGCTTATTATCAATCATCACTTATCAAATGTCCTTTATAGGCTTCTATATATCCCTTGAATGTGTCATTACCAAGAATTTATCTCCATTTAGTGCCCCATCTTGTCTTTTCATTTCCTATATAATGTCGACATCTCAAGAATTTTAGTCTTATCATCTTAATCAAATTGCCTCCCTCTTAGGCATTGTTCATTATATAGGACTCATCATCTGAGGCTAAGTCACTTTATCCCATAGTAATTCTAATTAGGGCATCCTAACCGCTTATCATATTGATCTTATCCCACCCTGAGGATTTATTTTTGAGTGGCCATCCAACTCATTCCTCCCCACATGTCCCCTCAAGGGGGAATCATGCCTACTAACATCATATGCTAACCTATTCACAAAATGGTTTTTCTATAAATAGCCATTATACCTTCTACTTCACTCACTTGCAATGCCATTTTAAAGACGGGCAAAATATATGCACCTAGATTTTCTCACCTTAATAGTTCTATTAAATCTGCTAATTTATCTAATAACCATAACCTTGGCCAATTAATTAAAATTCAATTTTACATATAATATTTCCTACACCCCATAAACCTTTTTATACCCTTGTAATCAATTAATCATCTCAGTATCCTACTAACAAGCCTACTTTACTACTAATCTTATTATATTAACTACCCATTGTACCACTTACAAATTAAAAATTCCTATTTATTCAACTACCCCGTAGCTAACTTATCACCCTAGCCTTTCCTACATCCCTATGAAACCTAAACCTCATTTAATCCTCATCTAATCCCCCATTATCCCCCAAACTATCCAAGAAACCTATAGAACTAGAGAAGCTCCTTTAAGATTCTAGAAGTCTCTAAACTAATGACCTTTAAATAATTAAAAATTCCCCTAAAATCCCCTACACCATCTTATAAAATCCATGCTTTGGCCATGGCCAACCTAACTTAGAAAATCCACAAGCCTTCATTATACTGTCATATTCAACCATCCTAAAGCATCCTCATACTCTTGCAAATCCATTTAACTATCTAAACAATCCATTAGAGTCATTTTGAATCCACAAGCAAGAATACACAAACAAATCATTTTGCATTAAAATCGGTTAGAAAATATTGCAGAGAAGCCATAAGGGACAAGGGGATGGTAAGATTTCATTCTTGAATTGTTGATTCTTCCTTTATTTCCCTCCTTTTGATGTTACTATGTTTTTGGGTTTAAATTATTATTTATACTAGTTTTAATCAATAGCTCAAAAATACAATCATATAGAAACACCTGAGAATGACACAACCATAGAATTAGCAAATCACAAAAAGAAGTTACCATGATAGTAGCCAAAGTAAAAATAATACATGATGAACCAACATAGAAAATAGATAAGAATCACATGGAAGAGAAATTAGAAAAGCAAATGATAGAAAGTGAGAAAGAATGAGATAGTTAAGTTTTACAAGGGAGAAGACATCTATGTCATTGTGTAAAAATGTTATGAAGTAGAGGGAATAAAAGGAAGATAAAGAACAAGAAAGGAAAATGAAACAAAACCAAGATAAATTATAAAGGAAAAAGAAAGAACAAAAGGCACAAGAGATAAAATTTAGAATGGAAAAACATACTTAGAACTGAAAGAATATGGAAAAAATCAATAGTCTTAACATATGTCAAAGTTGACAATATGGAAATGTGTCATGGATCATTTGATCTTGATGTAAATGTGAATTTGATACCATAAGCTATGTGGGAGGCTTTGACAAGGTAGTCCTTATATATAATAAATCATGATATACAAATGATATATGGCACATGAAAAGAACCCATAGGGATCTTAAAAGGAGTAGAAGTCAATTTTCTTGGTATCACTAAAATAGTAAAATTTTAAGCCATGAAAATATATTAGAATTAGTCATCATGCACAATACTTTTAAAATTAGAATGGTTTGTTGATTGTAATGGGATATTGGACTCTGTAAATTAAGAGATAAGGATGGAATGTAATGAAGTAGTTTCCCCTTACAATTAGGAAGAAGTGTGGAAGATAAATGGACCATATCAAATGAACAAGATGAAAATAAGTAGGATGAGATTTGAGGTGTTAATAAAACTACTAAGTATAAACCAAATGAGGAGGTTAAGATATGTTATGAGGGTAAGATTTCATGACACTGTCAAAAACATTATATGATTATGTAAACGTAGAGCTCAATATGAACTCAATATATTCTACCGTAGAGGGAAAACAAGGCCATGATACCATGGATAAAGAAAAAACATGTCACAAAACCAAAAATACCATGCCATGAAGGAAAAATGACACTATACTGTGTAATAAAGGAATCACACCATAGGATAAAAAATGACTTAGGAGGAGAAAAATACAAGGCCACTGATGGAAAAAATGAGATGACCATAAATGATGTCACAAAACAAGATAATGATATCTTAAAATGATTAAAAACAAAGAGAATCATGTATAAAAGAATGTTTATTATAAAATAAAATTAATAGCTTGGGGTGAAAGGGTACTTTACTATAAATGAAAATAAAAAACCACTGAGGGAAATATGATGTGACATGATTATTCATCAAATTTATCTTGAGGATGAGATAAAAATTTAGTCTGGGGATGATGTTAGAGGGATTATTTGAACATTATAATATAACGTGGAAAAGGCAATGATGCCACATGATAAGGGATTGATGTTTCAAAATAAAGGAAGGATGTTGTAAAATAAGAGAATGATGCCACATAGGTCACAAACATATTATAATGTTAATAATGAAGCATATATGTTGTATTCTATTTAGATGTTTTACACAAACACACTTAAGTAAATAAAAGTGTTTTGAATACAATATGAAGATGTTTAGAATTTAGTAATATATGACAAACTACAAAAATTCACCTATTTATACATGTGTAATAAATACAATGAAATACTAGGCAATCAAGGGAAGAAGGAATCATATCTTATTTGAACTTTGGAAGTGATATATGATAGTGATCTGGAATCATTTTAGAGTAGTGATTAGTCTCTAAGATTTGCTCACTCTGTGTTTTGACTATTTTTGGTCATAAAAGGCTTGCATTGATCTTAGATAATTGTGTCAACATAGTTGTCCACCTTTGATGCAATTTTCCAATCTAGAATATACACAGGAGTGGATTAGAATCTCTATTTAACCTACACTGTCACCTGCATAATTATTTGATACCTTAGAATATGTTTGCCTATGTACAAGATTTAGCCAATAGGAAAAACCATAATCTCTTCACCTTTGACCTATTATAACTTGGTAAAAGGGGTTATCATAGGATTTAATATAATCCTAGTAACCCCAAATGTTGCTAAGTGTCACTTACATAGCTACTACGCTGAAGAGGGCTTCAGACTCACATGTAGTGCTCCATCCTGGGCATGTGTGTGGAATTGTAGCTGTGCAACTATATGTTATTTCTCAGTTAGTAAACCTTGTTACAAATAGTGCAAGAGTATAATGACCTTTTGAGAGCTTCAGATATTCGATTCAGTACCTTGATGCAGTTTGATAGCTTAAAATGTAAAGTACATGCTAATTAGACAATTACTTAATTAAATTGCTAGGTGGTGTAATTAGACCATGACCTTGTATATATAGGGAACTCTTGATTTTGAATTTAGACCTAGTGGTGAAAAAAAATTCAAAAATAAAACAAATAAATGGGACCAAATAAATGGTCAAAAGGTGAAAGATACAAAAAAAATAAAAGAATTAGTTTGGACACTTGCATCGACATAAGAGTCTAATATGAACATAGGTGTCTAAGGGCTAAAACATAGAGATAATAGAAAATAGAGGTAGGGATCCTTGGGATACAATAGATAAAAATAAAATTTGACAACATATAGTCCCATAAGAACAAATAAAGCAAGTGAGATAAGATGGAACCAAAGAGGTCCATATGAAGTCGCACCACTGGATATCTAACTCTTAGTCAAAATATGTATACATGCAAAAACCTATAAAAACATTATATGAAACTATGATTGTACCAAATATGGGTATCTACATTTGTCGCCTGCCCCTGCCCCCACCTCCCTAAGTCCCATAATCTAGGAATGCATAAAACTGAAATTACTAGTTGAAAGGAAAAAAATACAAACCTTGGTGTGTACAACATGCCTTGTCTTTAGTTGAAATTTCTTTGAACCTTTCATTTGAATATTACCCATAATAAAGGGCATGTCATAATGTATTCATCATATATAATTTGTATATTAACAATAATATAACATATCATAAATAAAGAGCATGGATACAATACACATGTGTATATGTTGCATAGTAATGTCTCAATAAATATTGGAAACTAGAGAAGTAGAAGGGGACTTGCAACATCATCCATCGTCTAACTAGGAAAATGAGTGAGCTCATAATTGGTCAACTGGGTTTTACCCTAGTGGTGATGTATCTAGAGTGGGGAGAGTCCAAAGGTGATCATGCCCCCAACTTAGGATAAGAAGAGTAGTGCTTCAGTCATTGAGAGTATCATTACCCAACCAACACAACTCAAGTGCATAACCTGGTGAGATTAGATGATTTAATCACTCTGATATATAAATATAGCCAATAATTGTATGTGTATAAGGCTCAAATAATAGTTCATAATAGTCCAACCTAGGTGCCAGCTCATGGTGTGATAAAGTCCATGATATAGTGATAATCCATAATGTGATAAAAATACATGATAATTTGATGAATCTTGAAGATAGATTAATGTCTGAGTACAAAAGAGTGAAACCTTGTTCATACTTCCTATCATATCTATTGTGAATATCTTATTCTATGTGGATTGTGGATTTTGGTTTTACATAAGTACCACTACAGTGTAATATGTGTATAATGGTAACACTAATGTATAGAAAGCTAACCCAAATATGTATCTAAACCATATATTATGCCTAAGATCTAGAGAGTTTTTTCATGGCATAAGCATGAAGGACATGTTTCCATAACATGTCCTCACTATAAGAAGAGAATTGTGTAAATGTGGAGGACATGCTTTCCAAAACATGCCCACACTATAATCTAGATATGTTGAATATTCAATAACTGTGGAGGACATGTTCCCATAACATGCCACCACTGAATCTGAAACTATAAATATGTAGAATCCATGTATCTATGGCATGCACCCACTGATATGTCCCCCTTTTAGGGAGAAAAGGAAATAAAATATTTTAGTCACATCATCACAAAATGAACAAGTGACAATGTCATGTACATGAGTGGATATTAACTAATTTTACCCTGTTAAGTTCGGTACCTAAGAATGTAACATTGTTTAAACCACATTTGTAATTTGGAGTAGTGTCTTTTGTGTAAGTAAAAAATTTAGGTGATTTTTGGTATTTCTTAAAATCTTGCAAACTTTATATAATGTGAATGGTATTGTTGCATGTATCCGAATGCAACTCATAGTTTTGAATTTGGATAACTAGTATTGAAGATATATCCATTTGAAGTTCATATAAAAGTTATATATTAGGATTTTTGAATAGAAATGTCAATTATTTTTCACATTAATACTCTTGAAAATTTGATCTATGAGTAGAAAAATGTAATGCCATATAGTAGAGCCCCACGACCATTGCGATTTTAGATGTTCTAGATAACCTTAGCCGACTAAGATTTTGATGAGGTGATAAGTAAGTTTAAGTGTGAATCACATGGTAATTTTGAATTTTTGAATTTTTGTATTTTTAAACATAATTTTTTGTTTTTTCATGGGTTGAGAAACACTTCCCTCAAAACTTTGGACAATATCATCGTTGCTTCAACGCTAGTGTCTGATTTTGGATGCAATCGTCTCACATTTATTTCCTATGTTGACACTACTATCTTTTTAAGTTTTTTAAACTATAAAACATGATGTTTATTGCTATAATATAATGGCTAATGATCATTTTTAGTTGTTTTTATTTTGAAAAAAAATGTACGTATTCAGTATTGCTAGTATGGTAGACATTTATCCACATTGGCAGAGCTGGGGATGGATGTGGCCGACTGGGCCATGATAGATTAGGCTAGATTGGGCCATGTGTCCTACTTAGGATATATCCCGTATGACATCCACTTATTCATAAAACTAACTGATAGGTGGAACCCAGATACTTGTACCTTTTTTCTCCCAATAAGAGAGATGACAATTGCATTGGAAGATGTGTACAATATTTTTTGATTATTGATCAGAGGTGAGAGAGCACAGGTTGCAAGAGATGCCATCCATGGTTGCATTCAATGGTCCAATTTATGTTTTATTGGATAGAGAACACCAAAATTATATCTAATTAACATGATACATCTTGATAGCATTATCAGAGGTGATGCTCTATAGTTGCAGAAGTTCATTTGTGTATTATTGGCCTCATTTATAGTAGTAGAGGGTGGCACAATTGTGATTTCATATTTATGCATCATATAGTTCAAAATATTGAGGTAGAGGGTACCATATATTCTTGTGGTCATACCATATTGGTCCATTTATATAAATATTTGTATTGATTTGCATTAGAGATTCATGGTGGCAGTATTGGGGTTGGCACCTTATTACATGTGTGGGCTTACAAATATATTACAGTAGTTTGACCCCTCAGTGGACCCCTAACAGGGTGGGCCCATCCTAATATATTTACATACATGTGGGTACTCCCCCATAGTAGGATGAATACCATGATGGAATACCACACTATTTTGGATATATGAACACTAGACCAAATTACATGGAATCCATATATGAGACTTTTTAGGTGGCTCAAGGATGGGCATTAACTTCAGAGGATCCAAATTAGCATGTGGTTTGTAGAAGGACTCTTAGTGTATATGAATTATTCTAGTATGATTGTGTTATGTGATAGTTTGACATAGAATAGAGTGTGTCATCAGTGCCATACCCATGGCATCATATAGTGCAATGTGGGCATTGGCACAATGATATGCATGCATTGAAACCTATGGATCTAGCTCCATGCCTTGGTGATGAGAAATATATTGTGGTTCCCCTAGCTATAGGGGATGATGTAGGGTGTATTGATGGCTATATGTAGGGGTGGGTAGGGACCCATTGGCCATTATTGTTCCTAATTATAGTTGTCCCACCTAGTTCCATACTTGTGGCATAAGGAATTACAGGTGGAGATGGAGGTTGGGGTGGTCCTCTATGACCAACACCTATGGATATGGAAAAGATCATAGCCACATGTAAGTACCTTTGATTTTGTGCTATATTTGATATAGTACATAACATATTAGAAATAGATGACTTGAATTTTTATGTCTTGCTTGCAAGTAATGAGGAGTGGGATACCATGGTAGATAGTGTGATGTGGGCCCTTACTATGAGTGTGCCCATAGACATAGCCAACAAAAAGTTTATTGAGAGATTTTTTTACATTGTAGGTGTCCATGCACCTTTGTTTTTGGCTGCATATCACATTGTAGGCACTGAGCGTGAAGAGTTGCATGCTGAGTTAGATGAGACATCCCACAACATAGTGCCACTAAGATCTTGCATGTTTTAGTTGATTGATATGATACTATATCACATGATTAGGATGAGATAGTATGCCAACTAGGGTCATACAAGGAGAGAGTGCGTGAGTTGTCTCAAGCATGGGGACCTATACTAGACCCAAGTGCTTCCACATTGAAAGGCAAGAGGGTGATGCATATAAATAGTGATGATGCATATACAATTGCGGATATTCCCCCAACATATGATTTATATATTTATTTATATAAACTCTATGCCATTTTGATATATATATATATATATATAAGACACTATTCACATGGTTTGTTTTGCTTCATATGGATGTGCATTGTTTAATTCTGTATGATTTGTTAATAGTTTATTTGTATTTTGTTTTTAATATGTAGGTTTAGATATAATCAATGTAAATTTAATGAAACTATTTGCATTTGTAATAATAATAGAATAATCAATGTATGTAATTAAATTCATTTGGAAATAATTAATCTTGACTATAATGATCATGTGCTAATGGAACTGCTAGTTTTTATTTTGTCACTAACTCTAAAGTATCTGTATAAATATCATGTGAATCTATACACATCAGTTTAGATACCCAAATTTATTGTGTAAGTACACATCCTTCATATGTTTCTCTATCAAGGATCCGATCAACCAATGGTTTTGTTGACTTTATAAGTCACCCCTAGCTTGTGCGGAACTCACAAAAAATCCTACAAGAAGGTTTTCATGCCCATAAGTGTCAAGTGATTTAAAGAAATACATGCATAGATGCCTCCCATCTATGCCCATGCACAAAGTAGTTAGTGTAGATCCATGAATTGACTAAGTGTCAACTTGCATTCAAAAGGAATTTTTTATATGCACCCAATGTAGGGATCCTTCATGTCACAAGCTAAATGGTATGCAGGTTGAAAGGTGTAAAGCTCTCAGACTTCAGATAACATAGGGAGAGGTGCACAAGAAGCCATCCCACTCCACTTATGCACTCTCATAAATTAAAGACTATGATCTATGTTGTGCACATGCTACTTTGCCAATTGATATGGGTTTTGGTATAAAGCAAAGATTGAAGAAGACTACCAAAAGGGGACTTGGAAAAAAAGGGTTCAAATTCATGCATCCCATAGAGGACTTCTACATATAAAATGTTTTCTAACTCATAGCTCACTATGCAGTTTAACTACATAGCTCTTAGTCCATAGATATTCCTAAAAAGGCATAAGGCAATGTTTCCCATCAGGTGCATAACAATGATGTGGCAGTTCAAGAGAAACCGATGTACTGATTGACAAGTGGCAGTGGTGTATGAAGGGGTAGTTAAAAATCATTTGAGTGGTGTTCGAGGCCTTGTCAAATAAGTAAATGTAGAAATAGTTGTTAGACATAGGAATATGATCATACACCACCCCTCTAACTTTTCCAAAGATCTTCCATTCTCAGACATGCACGTGGATCCAAAAGAATCTTGCCATGAATTCCCAGATTTGAATCACCACGTATAATTTAAGAAGCATAGATGCGGTGCCACAATATAATTAAGAGACTATATCTACCACCCCAAGGGGTCCATTAATTATAAAAGGCTTGATCCATATAATGTATTGTTCTTCATTGTAAAAGGATTAACATTTTTAGGCAAACTCATGCTACCAAAATTCTCCCTCTAAGAAAACTTCTATTGGTTGAACCTTGCATGTTAATGAGAATTAAGTTCACCTCCCTCTAATATTATTAAACTATGTGTGTTATTTTTTTTGTTCATCTTTGTTTGTGGGTAACATTCACCCCTCTCATTGTTGTCCATTCCTATCACCTATGTGTGTAACTTGGAACTCATGTATAGGTTATGTTTTGTGTGCATACAAGTCTGTGTAGACATTATCTATGGATCATGTATCATCCCTATTAGTTTTGTGCTATGTTCTTGTGCCTTTATGTGAATCATTTGTGCATTTGGAGTGTCCTTGGTGGAGTCTGTGTGATAAGGTCTTGTTCTCAAATATTTGTAGTGTGTCCATGACAGTAGGAGTGCTCACTCTATTCTTTGTGTATCACCTTTTATTTTCAATTAAATTCCTACCTTGTCCCTCCCTTTTCCCTCAAAATCTTAGGTTTAGATTAGTGATAGATTTACCTTTTTGCTCTTTATGTCTATGTGTTGGTCCTAAACTAGGTGCACATATAATAGAATAAATTCATCTAACCCTGGAGGCTCATCCGAAAGTGCGTAAAGGTACCACACCTTAGGGACATTCCCATCATTACAATGAGACAATCGATGCCTTATGTGTGTAGGTGAGTGATAAAAATTCTATGCCTAGCACCAAATGCTTTTGTGTCATGTGTAAGGCATTCATGCTTTACACCCTACTACAAAACCTCCCACACTATAGACCATCCATGGGTGAAAATTTTGAATGATAACAGTTTCTAGCACACTTGGTGGGACTAGTTTAAATAAATATCTAAGGAATCAGTGCTACCCTTAGCTAACAAGTGTTGTAGACACTCAATAAGATCACCTAGCAACTTTAAGAAATTTTGGTTCATAAAGATGAATAACTTAGCTACATGCCAAGATAAATGAGATCATCTATGAAGGGTATTGATTTCAATTTCATTGAGATTTCAATGACCTCTAGAAGAAGCATAAAGACATCTTCATCCCCTGTTAAGAGAGAGAGAAGGCAAGACAACCATGCCCTAGAGCTTAGTCAACACCTCTATTTGGGAGATTCCCTGCACCTAGAGGTAGATTATTCCCTATCCCATCCATGGCTATGTAGATTAATCAACTCTTTATACCTTTAAATAAAGACATCCCATTAATTCTTTCCCAATATGATGACATTTCATTTGTAACCCTCAAACATTTATCCTACTTTACTAGCAAGAATGTGACTTTCCCTATGGAACACATTTAGGATGTTGAAAATATCTGTTCAGTACACCATGTCATCAAATACCATGTTTTAGTCATGATACTGGCCTCTTCTTTCAAAGGTAAATCACTTAAGTGGTAGTGAGGCTTGAGACCAAATTCTATCCACAACTACGATAATTTTGGGGAGGAACTATGAAAGTAATTTGAGGACATAGTGACCACTTATCCTTGATAGAGTAACTCACAACTATAAAAAGAGTCCCATAGGAGATGATGGTTGATTTCAATTTTAGGTTCTAGAGAGTCAAGGATAGGATCCCACCCTTGTGTAAACCATCTCCCAATATTATATTTTTATATTTATTGAAGGCTCTTACTAGCGATATAGCTGTGATGATTCAATCCATGGGAGGCACAGTACTACACGATGCCTATGAAGTCACTATGTGTGTATAAAATTGTTTGATCCAAGTAGGGAAAATTATGCCTAGACCCCCATGCCTTTATTCTCAAAACCTCCTCCTAGCCAACCATTTATGTAACCTATGTTAACACCTATCCCCATTGTAGTAAGCCCATCAAATTTATCTATTGTTTCCCCTAACTAATTGCATGAGGTTAAATTGCTACTGTAAAGCTTTGGAAATGAATTTGTCACCCTCAAAAGGTAGCAAACATAGTATCCCAAACCTCATCAACCCTTCAGTAAGTACTACCAGTCAAGTAGCCCTCCTCACCAAGGTGGTGCATAAACACAAAATCAACTCACATAAAATAGACCACCTTATGCACAAAAAATTGATGTTGTTAGCACCTTTAGAGCCCTTGTACTCATGTAAAATAATCTTGCACATGATCCCAAATGGTGTTTCCCATGTGATCAATTACAAAATCAAGCTACATGTGCAAATTGAGTCATGAACCAAGTGCTCATGGTGAAAAGTTTGTAGCAGCCTCAAGAGCAGATAAATACCACTACTCCCCATGAGGGAGAAATTCAAGCTCCAACACAACAACAAGATGGGTCTACTTTTATCAATTTCCAGGAGGATGATTTTAAATATATAAATCAATGTGGTGAATCAAGTGTAGGAAACACCCTAGTTGATTTCAATACAAGATTTCAAATGAAAACATCAAAGGAGGCAATACCTATAGACACCCAATTTTGGCCACAACTAGCTTCCGACTAGGCTTTAGATTGATTCCTACCTAAGGTTATAAATTAAGCCTAAAAATCACTGAACATCCCAATTTTGGCTATGCATCATTAATTAATGATCAAAATCATGTTGAGGAGTCCCTATTTGGGGTACTGTACTAGCCCATATGCAATAATAACCTCTCACAGATTCATCCTCAGTCACCTTGTGACCTAACAACCGATAGTTTGGCTTATGGATCCATTAAGTGGGGCACTTGATCAAATATTAAGAGAGCTAAAATGCTAATCAAAATGAATCATTTAATTAAATAATATTAAATGATTAATTGAATTATCTATTTATAATTAATGAATATCTAAAAATGGAAATTGTAAAAATCAAAATATCAAGCCTTTTCATCATTGCGTTTATGAGTTGTCAAGCTCTTCCAAAATATCTCAAAATATCTAATTTGAGAGCCATGCCTAGTAATTGCAAAAAATAATTACATGACAAATTTTAACTCAACTAGAGTTAGTCTCATCTCACCTAGGGTTATTTTGAGCTCATTCCATGTTTAAACTCAACTTTAACTCACCTTGGGTGAGAGTTAACTTTTGAGGCTATAAATACAAGGCCTACTTATTGATGTTTAAGCTATTTTTGTGTAATGTTATTATCCCAAAATATCTTCAAATCTATCTTGGTGTAATGTTATAATGCTCATTTGGAAGAAAATAAACCTCTCAAGTAATGTTACCACGCCAAATTCATAAGCCAAGCCAAGCCAATGAGTGAAGCCAAGGTGCCAAGGAAAGGTGAAGCAAATAAAGCTCCATTGATGAAGATTTCTTGATACAGAAACCAAACATGACACTTCAACAAGCCATTTGGATCTCCAAATAAGGTAAAAGAGTGATTTATTTTATGTTATAGTTATGTTTTCATATGCATGCTTATTACCTATGCTCTCCCTAGTTTCTAGCTAGAGGTGTTAGGATTTCAATGTGTTATTTTGGTTTTGCTTTATTGGACTAGCAATAGACTAACATACCCTCTACATATTATTTGTTCACAATACCAACTTTAGTTCTCTCACCTTCAACTTCTTATAACATGCATGCAAGTACACAAACTAAAGTGCATGTACAACCTTTAACATGCACAAAGTAGGCTATCCAAAGAGAAGAGCCACCTCAAACTAGTGCACAAATATGAGAAGAGGATACTATTCAAAAAACATAGCCAAAGGGATGCCAAATTCCATTCAACACAATTGAATATATGAATACAATAAGTGTCAATGTAACTATGAGGGATGTTCTTACCATTCCTTCTCAAAGAATTTTTCTACAAGACACTTTGAAAAGCTTTTAGGCATGCAAGACATCACAACTTATGCCTTCCATATCTATGAGTCTATGTCAACCAAAAGTGGAGGAAAAATAAGTACATAGTAGCACCAATTCACCCCCATTCTATATCTCTTTGATTATCAGCTAGCATCTAGTACATTATTAAATGATCGACTTCAGTGAGAGCAACTCAATGATGTCAAAGAAGATTACAGATACACTCAGAATAGCATATTCCCCTTTTTCAAAAGGACTAGTTTAGCTAGATGGCACAATGATCAAGATCATAGGAATCATAAAATATTTGAATCTTACTTTGCATGAATGCCCCAACCTTTCAATTGTTTAATATATTGCAGTCATCGACTTGCTTGCCTACTTTGCTATATACCTCTCTTGAGAATTAATGATAAAGATGGGTGGATATTTATCTTCAAATTGGTCACACATGTTACTCAAAACTAGGTATGAGATTAAGGTGACCATCAGGGTTAAACCCATCTTCAAAAGTCATATTGAACCATACTCTCCCAACCAAGTTGAATTAAATTGCATAATGTTTGATCAAGATGAGAATCTGATTGTCCATGAAGTCATAACACCACTTGAAGAAATCCCAAATGATTTGTTGGATGAATGGGCACGTGAACATTATGAGTGTAACCCATATGACGATGTAAAGTAGATATGACTAGGTACATACTACATCTTGGAGGAGGATTCTATGTTACTTGATATCTTAAAGGCATAGGAGAACCCTAAGGGTACATGTAATTATACTTCGATGGTTCTCAAAGCTAAAAAGGCATTGGAGCTAGTGTGATGTTAGTTTCCCCTCAAAAGGGGAAATATTTCCACACATTTAAGTTGTAGTTCATTTGTATGAATAATGTTTCAGAATAGGAGGCATTAATCCAAGGCCTCCAACTTACACAAAAGAAAGGAATTAAGGTGCTATAGGTGTTGGTTCATAGTGAACTAGCTGTTAATCAGGTTAGAGCATGGAGCATGACCAAAAATGGCTTGATTAAGGTCTACAAACATAGAGTGTGGGATATTATTGAATGTTTTGATGCATTCAATATTAGTTCTATAAAAAGATCATAGAATACTGATGTGTATAGACTCATAATTGTATGTACACAATATCACATCCCATGCAACATAATGAAGGAGCCCAAATAACTTGTCAAGCTCATGATCAGACTAATAATCCCTAACAATGTAGACAATTGGTAGGTGTTAGAGAGTGATTAATAGACTATTAGCTTCCTACAAGATGAGGCATAGTATTGTGCCAAGACCCAAGCATAGCTACAAGCCCAATATGAAGATCAAGTTGTCTAATAAAAGGGAAACAAACTGCTAAAAGGGTTGGCTACATTAGAACACATCTTCAATTATGATTACCAACCCAAAGGAGAGAGGTGAAGCATGACAACAAAAGATGAGGTCTCTATGTAAGTAACCATTTCTAAAGGAAAGGTCCTAAAAGTTGGAAAGGTATGCTCCCCACTATAAATTAGGAACTTTATTGGACTTAGTAGGAGATACTATGATATATTTGCATGGAGCTATAAGGACCTTAGAGGCTTTGATCTAGGCTTAGTACAACACACAATTGAGTTTGACCCTAGTGTGTAACCAGTTCACCAAAATCAGAGGCCTGTCAACCCAAAGCTTGAATCATTGATGAGAAAGGATCTCTAAAAGCTTATCAAGCTAGTATAAACTCCTATTCAAACACTCTTCATGGGTTGCCAATTTGGTCTCGTTGTGGAAGGACAATAGAGAAATCCATCTATACATAGACTTCAGGGACCTAAACAAAACTTCCCTCAAAGACCACTATCCCCTCACATCAATGGAGTAGATCCTACAAATAGTTGTAGGCATACATAGATTCTCATTGCTAGATGGTTACTTAGGCTACAACTAGATAATTATGCAAGAATACAATCATTATAAAACAACATTCACCACTAAATGGGGAACCTTCATATACCAATGAATACCATTTGGTTTAACAAATGCAGGAGCAACTTACAAAGATCCATGGATGTGGCATTTAAGAAGCTCATCAACAAGGTCATCTTGGTTTACCTCGATGACATAACTATTTTCTTTAAGTATGTAGAGGATCCTTTATACCATCTGGATCAAGTCTTTGAAAGGTTCCAAGAATCCATAATATCTTAAAACCCTAGTAAGTGTATCTTTGGAGTTCACGAAGGTGCTTTATTAGGGCACATTATTTATAAAGAGGGGATTACGATTGATCTAGAGTGATTCAAAGTTATTTAATCTCCCCATTTTCTAAGTCACAAGAAAGTATCCAAATATTTTTCAAAAGAATCAACTTTGTCAAGAGATTCATGCCTAATTTTTCTAGCCTAACCAAGCCCCTGACTATGATGCTTAAGAAGAATTCTACTTTCAGCTAGACTCATGAAGGAAAGGGTCATTTTAAAACCATTAATTCATCGTACAAGCTCTAATCTTGATCAACCTATATTATAGTAAGTATTTTATCCTTTATGTATCCAATGGGGTTGAATTCATCTCAACTATTCCTACACAACAAAACAATGATCATTTAGAACAACTAATTGCCTCCTTCAACCAAGCACTGAAAGATTATGAGTTACGCTATAGCTTCATAGAGAAGCACATCCTTGTAGTTGTGAGGAAGGTCAAGAAGTTTATGCATATGATCACCAAAAAAAAATTTTGACTCATGATTGCACATTCAAGTATAAAAGGGTTCTTACTCAGTAAGGACATAAACAATTAGAGAGCCAATTAGGTCATGAAGGTGATGGAGTATGACATGGAAATCCAGATCACCAAGCTAGTTCAAAGAAAAGGAATATATGAAAAAATGGATAAGGTGGAATTTGTTTAAGACAAAGTAGTCCTAGTGTTGCATAAAAAAGAATCAATAGGTCAAGAAACTACAATGGACTGGATACATAATAAGATGACTTTCCTTTGAATCAACTCATATCCCTTGGCTTGAATAATGTCAAACACAGGCATTTTAGGTTGTAGGCCTTTACTTATTTGCTTGTCAGTGGTGTGTTATTCAAAATAGATATCAATGGAGTCCTCTTGAGGTGTGTAGAAATAGACCATGTGAGTAGAATTCTCTTAGAATTCCATGATGGCCTTATATGAGGCCATTATTCACCCAAGACCACTAGTACAAAAATCATGCGAGTTGGCTATTATTGGCCAAATCTATTCAAAAATGTGCATGCATATGTGTAAAATTACAATAGATATGCCTTATTTGTAGGCAACCAAATGCTGGTGGCCTTACCATTTCACCAATACAAGATGATTAGCCACTTGCACAATAGGGACTAGACTTCATAGGCATGATTAACCTGCCATCAATCAATAGACATAAATGGATCCTTAGGGACATAAGAGATGGATGGAAGTAGTGCTCAAGGAGGATAATGAGGCATCTATATTGAACTTTTATGAAGGCATTGTAACAAGATTTGGTTTTCGAGCCATTTTTATCTCTAATAATGCATTGGATTTTGTTGGAACTAGTATTAGTGAATGAGCCATCAAACATAACATCCATCTAAGCACCTCATCAAATTATTACCCTCAAGGTAATGATTTAGATGAGTCCATTAATAAGAATTTGATTCATATAATAAATAAGACCATGGAGGATGATTAATGAGCTTGGCATACTAAGCTCAAGACTACCCTTTGGGCTAATTGAGACATACCCAAAAGAGTGTTTGGAAATTAACCCTTCATGTTAGTTTATAGAAGGGAGTCCAGGTTGCCCACATCCCTCAAGTTGCCTTCATTGGAACTCACCCATTATTTGGAATTTCTTGAAAGTAATCCCCTCATGGCAAGGTTAGTAGATATAACGAAACTCGAAAAGACTAGAGAGTAAGTTGTGAATATTATGGAACTTCAACAGGCCTAGACAAAGAGAACCATTGATAAAAGGGCCACTGATAGAATTTTTTAAGAAGGAGATTTAGTGCTCAAATGGGATGTAGATAGAGTGAAAGTTAGAAGGCATACTAAATTTGATGCGATATGGAGTGGTTTATATACCATAATTAGCTGCAAATAAGCCAATGCTGTCTAACTCGCTAAACTAAATGGAAAATAACTACCCATCCTATTCAATGGGATCCATCTCAAACACTATCTTCATTGATTCTTGTATAGTTTTTAAATAAGTAGATTAGATGGTTTTTCATTTCCCTAAGTGTCTTATGCACATTGTTTTAGGATAGTTTTATTTCCTCAAAGCACTTGTGCATGGTTTTCCTCTTAGCTTAATTCTCTTTCCTCTATTTGACTTTAGCATAGTTCTCTATTTTTTTAGGAGGATATCAATTTATTTTAAGTTAGGAGTACATGACTAGTATGCTCAAAGGCAAAATGACCAAAAGTTTCAATAACTTTGTACCCAATGAATTGCTTCAAAGGCTACTGGATTCAAAGGTATGCAACTTGTAGAGATCACCATAAGTGTTGACTTTCTAAGTCACCCTTAGCTTGTGTGGAACTCAGAAAAAATCCTTCAAGAAGGTTTGCATGCCTGCAAGTGTCTAGTTATTTACATGAAGCTATGCAAAGATGCCTCCCATCTACATTCATGCCCAAAATAGTCAGTGCAGATTCATGAATCGACTAAGTGTCAAATTTCATTCACAAGGAATTTATTATATGTGCCCCATGTAGGGATCCTCCATCGCACAAGATAAATGGTGTGAAGTTTTAAAGGCATAAAGATCTCAGCCTTCAGATAATGTAGTTAGAGGTATGTAAAAATCAGTGTCATTCCAATTTTACACTCTCATAAATTGTAGACTATGATCAATATTGTGCACATGATATTTCATCAACTAATATGGGCCTAGATATAAAGCAAAGACTGGAAAAGACTACCAAAATGGGACTTGGCAAAAAAAGGGTTAAAATTCATGTACCCTGTATATGACTTCTACATATGTAATGCTTTCCAACTCGCGGTTCACTGCATAGTCTAACTACATAGCCCTTGGTGCAAAAATATTCCTAAGAAGGCATAAGGTAATGACTCTCATCAAATGAGCAAAAATGATGTGGTAGTTCAAGAGCAACACATGCACTGATTGAAAAGTGGTGATGATGTATAAAGGGGTAATTGAAAAGTAATTAAGAGGCATTAGAGGTCTTATCAGATAAGTAAATTTAGAAGTGGTTGTCAGATGTCAGAGTATGATCACATGCCACTCCTTTTACTATTCTAAAGATATTCTAATCTTAGACATGCACGTGGATCTAGAAGAATCCTACCACCAACTCCTAATCCAAATCACTAGGAAAAATTTAAGAAGTATGGACATGATGTCATAATAGAATTAAGAGGTTGTATATACCACCCCAAGGGGCATATTAATTATAAAAGGCTTGATCCATTTAAGGTCTTATTTTTCATTGTAAAAGGGTCAAGAATTTTAGGCAACCTCACATTTCCAAAATTTTCCCTCCAAGAGCACTTTTGTTAGCTAAACCTTGCATGCTAATGAGAATTAGGTTCACCTCCCTCTATTTTTATTATACTCTGTGTGTTATTTATGTTTCTTGATCTTTTTCTATGGGTAGCATCTACCCCTAACATCATTATTTATTCCTAGCATCTCTGTGTAGAACTTAGAACTCACTTATAGGTCATGTTCTGTGCACATACGGGTCTATGTAGACATTGTCTATAGATCATTCAGTATCCCACTTAGTGTTGCATTGCATTCCCATGCCTCTATGTGAAACACTTATGCATTTGGAGTGTCCTTGGTGGGGTTTGTGTGATAACATCTTATTCTCAAATATTTGTAGTATGTCCACAATATTAGGAGTGCTCACTCTAAACTTGGTGTACCACCTTTTATTTTCAAGTAAATTGTTACCTTCTCCCTGCCTTTTCCCTCAAAATCTTAGGTTTAGATTAGAAATATTTTTACCTTTCTACTCTTTAGGTCTGTGTGTTGGTTCCAAACTAGGTGCACTTAAAATAGAAGGACTTCATCCTACATCGGAGGTTCATCCCAAGGAGTGCAAATGTCCCACACCTTGGGGACATTCCCATAATTGTGATGAGACAACCGATGCCCCCTACACACAAGTGAGCAATAACACTTCCATGTCCAACACCAAACACTTTTGTGCCCTACATAAGGCATTCACTATCTATGTCCTACCATAAAACAACCCACACCGTAGACCATCCACGAGTGAAAATTTCAAACAAAAATAGGTTCCTTCATAGGATCAGTGTGGGAGAGATCAATATTTGTAGATGGTACACTAGGAGGACTTATACTAGTGGTTATCTTTGGCAAAGGTTGATGGATCACGTGTTCATCAAAAGGATTGGCATGGGATGTCTCAATCCTATTAAGGTAACCTATAGAAGAAGTATGTGAAATAGGTCTAGATATGTTTTTTCAAAATGTAAGAATTTTCCTATCAACTAATTAGGTAATATTTTACTCAAGATCAAAACACTCATTATCTTGGTGCCCATTTATACCATGGTAAGTGTAAAAGTGTTGTCTTTTTTACCTTTTCAAATATTCATGGTGTATAATTAGAATTAGGAGGAAGCTTTATCATTTATTTATCCAATAATGTGCATAATATATCATGTGGTCTATCTTAGTTCTAATCAAACTGAAGTGATTGCCTTTTTATAGAGGCATATGGTTTAGTTGTAGGATATATTCTGTAGGTATGTTATTTTCCTTTGTTCAATACCTTTATTGCTTGTTCATTTTTATGCACTACCAATTTTTGGAGTGGTTCATGACCCTTATATTTTTTCTCATCTGCTTTGAAAATGTTATTTGTTCTATGTTTGCCTTTAGGTGGAAAAGTAGGTAACTCAATTTTGATTTTCATTAAATCACATGCATATTTATGCACATCCCAATATAAAGTGTCAAATGAAGTAAAAGGCTTATGCAATGCTCTTTTTATGAGAGGAGAAAGAAGACCCCTACTAAATAGTAATTGTAGTTCCAAATTTGAGGGGGTATAATTTAAGAAATATAATATATCCATAAATATGATAACATAGTATTGAATGGATTTATTCTCATTTTGTGTTAATACTTACAAATTTTCTAATGGTATCCTAGGTAAGTTATATTGATGAAAATTTGATAGCAACACATTTTCAAGTTTTTAAAATGTAAATAAGGAAAAATTTGGGAGGATATAAAAGTAATCAAGAGATTCTTTATTGAAACTTTGATGGAAAGCCTTTAATAGCAAGTGTCCATCCTTAGCCCAATGTTTAAAAGAATGCACATATTATTTCAAATGATTAGTAGGATCTCCTTGACTGTTGAAGGAAGAGAAGTTAGGCATGATAAATTTTGAGGGGTAACATGATTCAAATACATCTCGAGTAAGAATTTTTTACTTTAACATATTCTCCTCAAAGGTAGCCTCATGGGAAGAGACTTTCAACTTAAGGGTACTCACTTATTGTTGAATATATTTCATGGTAGTCATGGTAAATAACATATCACAAGTAGAGATTGGTGAAGAGGTTGAATATTTTCTTAGAGGTTATAAAATACCATTCATATGAAACTTAAGAATGCTATATTATTTACCACCTTCTAAAATAGGGTCATCACATGGTTGCACAATATTTGGTAAGTGGGTACCCATGGCTAAAATGACAAGTATATCATTTTGGACAACACAAAGCTTGATATCATTATCATTACAAGTTGTTATATTATCTAAAATTTTATGACATACAATAGGAGTAGGGGAAGGAACTTCACTTGTAACACATGTTATTTTTGAGTATAAAATGCAATAGATGGAGGAAAAGAAACATTTTCTACTTCATTTTCAACACCAAGAGAGGGAAAAATGTAAGTTTCACTTTCATTTGTACTTGTCAAAGAAGAAAGAGAAAATGCAATGATACTTTTGATTTTATTTGATTTATATGACTTGAGCATTGAAATAGATGAATCAAATGTACTTTAAAATTTAATTGTATCTCCAAATAATGAATTTTTTATAACCACTTTCTTAAGACTTTCACATGCATTTTCATTTTTCTGTTCAAGCAAGAGAGGATAAGAACTCATTACAATTTTGAGAAAGAGAAGTACTTTCACTATTTTATTTTGAGTGATCAAAACAAGTCACAAGATTTTAAAGATTAGCATCACTTTGATAAGAAGGCACACATTCAATTTCTTCAAGATTTTTATTATTGGAAATAGGAAAGGCATATTCAACTTTTTCAACATTTACATCATTGGAAGGAGAAGAGGAAAATTCAATATTTGATGCATCTAGAGAATGTATGAATACAAAATTTTGACTTGTAACATTATGAATGCTAAATTATTGCTTATATATTGATTCATTATTTTGCAAGGCCCTAACAAAATGCAATGTTTTTGACTTTTTAGACCCTTCATCATAAAGAAGAAATAAGAGAATTAGGTTCCACATACCCAAAAGGGATAACATCACATTGATAACTATATGAAAGAATACTATAATCATTACCATGTTCATCTAGACTTGAATTTTCATCATTAGTTCTTCCATTGTCAAAATTATAAGCAAAATAAGAGATGTTGACTAGTTTTTGATATGCCATAAGATCTTCATGTGCAATACATTGATCATTAGGAGCATAAAACAAACTATTGAAAGGATGAGACTTGGCATGCATTATAATAAAGGACTCCATAAGTAATTTAAATTTTAACCCAATGTAAAAGAAAGAATGAAAAATGCATAAAGTAAGAAGATAAATAAACATGCCTTAAGCTATGTTCATACAATAAATCATATTTAAAAAAATAATATAGAAATCTGAAATAAATTTTTTTTAAGAAGGAAAAAATCCTAACATGCAACCTAGGGTTTTATTCAACAAATAGCAATGGGGTTCATGAAAATGTTTAATGTTATTTATGGTTTTTAGAAAAACACACTTGAGGAAAAGTAAATTATTTTGAATGCAATATGAAGATGTTCATATTTTAGTAATAAATGCCAAATTACAAAATTTTGCCTATTTATACATGTGAAATAAACACAATGAAATAATAGGAAATTGAGGGAAGAAGGAATCATATCTTATTCAAAGTTTGGATGTTAGATATAACAGTGTTCTGGAATCCTTTTAGAGTAGTGATCAGGCTCTAAGATTTGCTCACTTTGTGTTTTGACTATGTTTGCCCATATTATACTTGTGTCGACCTTAGATAGTTGCATCGACATAGGTGTCCACCATCGATGCAGGTGTCTAGTCTAGCGTATACACAAGAGCAAATCAGAATCTCTAGTTGACATGCATTGTCACCTATATAACTATTTTGTACCTAAGGATATGTCTATCTATGTGTGAGATTTAACCAATATGCAAAACACTAATATTTTTACCTTTGACATCCTATAACTTGGTAAAAAGGGGTTAGCACGTGAGTTGAGCTAACCCTAGCAACTCCAACTATTGCCAAGTGATGCCTACATAGCCATTACTCCATAGAGGGCCTCAAACTTACATGTAGTTCTCCCTCTTAAGCATGTGTGTGGAATCGTAATTGTGCAAATATATGCTCTTTCTCTTATAGTAACCCTTGGTACAAGCAATGTAAGAGTATAATTACATTTGAATGCTTAAGATATTCAATTTAGTATCATAATGCAGTTTGATATCTAAAAATATAAGGGTAAGTGCACAAAGCTAGGGGATAAAAAGTGGCCTACATGTGGATGTGATTTTCCTAAAATTTTAGAAATATGAACTTTTGTAGATAATTTGAGATTTTTGCACTCCAAATTTGAAGATGGTGTAAGAACATGAAATGTAGAATTTTGAGTCTAGTTTCCAAAACACTATTTAAAAACAAAATGGTTAAGTATAACTAGGTCATAGAACATAAATTGGTTTAATATGGTGTGCAATCGGGGCTAATAGAACCCAACTAGAACATTATATGGATAAAATTACTTTCATGGGGCTCAGTTGGCCCCAATTATTTATAAGATAAAACCAAATACAAGATTAACTAGATATAGTTTACAATTAGGGCCAACAAAGTTGTAAATGACATTAGATGTATTCAATTACTTGCATAAGCCTTGGTTGGCCATAATTGCATATTCAACTGAACT
The DNA here is from genome assembly GCA_037957365.1 of Torreya grandis. Classification (NCBI taxonomy): domain Eukaryota; kingdom Viridiplantae; phylum Streptophyta; class Pinopsida; order Cupressales; family Taxaceae; genus Torreya; species Torreya grandis. The sequence continues at coordinate 2,020,043 of JARHVA010001181.1, forward strand.
AAATACTTGGTTGATTCAATATGTTGTTTTTTTGGGACCAACAGAGCCCCTTGTTGACAATAGAAAGATGCAATTTCTTACACAAGGCTTGTTTGGAATAAATTTCATATCATATTGAACCAAATATTCTTTCAATTAAATTTCATGCATAATTAAAATCCCAATTATTATTACATGGATGGAATTCTTTAAAAAGGGTTCAATTGGTCTTCATTTCATATTATATTAGATCAAACATGCAATTATTTGACTAAGATGTGTAATTAGGGCCGTAATTAAAATTATGTTGACACAATTCCTTGAGTAAGCCTCGATTGGCCCCAATTATGTATCATCTGGTATCAAATACTTGATTAATTCAATATGGTATGCAATCAAGGCCAAGTAAGCCCCAATTTCCATTATATATGAATGTAATTCCTTGCACATGGCTCTTTTGGACCAAATTGCATAATAAATTGAAAAAATACTTATTTTTTTAAAATGTTGAGCACTTGGATCCCCAATTGATATCAAATGGATGAAATTCCTTATAGTTAGGTTCAGTAAGCCCCTGGGATCAATTTAGCCCCAATTAACATCTTTTATATATAGTAATAATTGAGTTCACAAGGATGAACTTGGTTAAAATTGCATCCGTCATTACCATAATTGACTTCATAGGCTCAATCTATGATGATGTGGGGGATAATTGATCCCAAATTCACATTCTTTACTCATCTATATAGGTTCAAGGAGCTCAACTTTGCCCAAATCACCATCATGATTGTACCTTATATACCATAAAACCTATACCCTAAGCCCCAATACCTAAAGTTCCTAATCCCTTAGCTCTAAACCATAAATATAAACTCTTTAAACCTTGAACCAATCATTTTAGCCCAAATTAACATAATTTAGACTAAGAATTAAGTTCATAGGGCTCAGTTTGGCCTAAATCACATGACTGATTACCCCATTCGACTAATTCACTCAATCTACATGATGACATCCATTGTATAATGACAACCCAAAAACACATTCTTTAGTCACAAATGGGTCCAAGTGATTCAAATTATCCTCAATTATCTTTACGATTGACCCTATATACCCTAAACTATGTATATACATTAAAAGCTAAAATATGTAAACCCTAAACCCTAAACACTATACCCTAAATTGTAAACCATAAACTTTCCTTATTTACCAACTTCAATTTAGTCCCAATTAACATCCTTTGTAGTAGGAATTAGGTTTTAACAAATGGCATAGAGAGATTAGACATTAATATACAAGTCCTTGATCCTAAACCATATGCCCTAATCCCTAGTCCCTAAAACATAAATTGTAATCCCTATGCCCTAATGCCCACTACATGCCACAAATGTACATGCCTTATGATATAACTAATTTTATCACAAGATGTCATAAAATGCACTTTTAAAACCTATGGATAAAGCTTTTGGAGTACCAATCTAATTGTGCATCCTAAGTAAATTGGGACTATTTTAAGCCCCTTCAACCTAATTAACCAAATAGGAGGATCTAATTGATTCTTTTAATCGAGGACACATTTGAAGACAATTTAAACCCCTTCAATAACAAGATATTATTTAGGGCAAAATCAATATATCAATCTCTTCTATCATGAATTGATCCAATTAGTCATTTTGTGCAATTCCCTGCATGATTTAGGCATAATTGAGCCCCTAAACCAAATTTATGGCTCAATCAATTATATAACATGCATGTAACATCTACATGGCATAATTGACCCTAATTTTATCAGAAATGCAAACATAAAGGTAATCAAGTCATAAATAGGTGTCACAAGCAACTCAAATGTTCTTCAATTACCTAAGTGATTGGACCCTATAGTTGATATCTATGCCATAAACCATGTACCATTTAACTTTAACCCTAAACACTATACCATTTACATTACACCCTAATCCATAAGCCCTAAACCCCAAACCCTTTAAAGTATAAGCCCTAAACCCTAAACCAATAAGTTTAGCCCCAATTAACATCCTTTATATATATAGTAAAAATTAGTTTCACAAGGATGAACTTAGTTAAAATTGTAATAGTCATTACCAAAATTGACTTCATAGGCTCAATCTATGATGATGTGGGGGATAATTGATCCCAAATTCACATTCTTTACTCATAGATCTAGGTTCAAAGAGCTCAAATTTACCCCAATCATCATCATGATTATACCTTATATATCCTAAAACCTATACCCTAAGCCCTAATCCCTAAACTCTAAACCATAAATATAAACTCTTTAAACCTTTAACCAATCATTTTAACCCAAATTAACATCATTTAGACTAAGAATTGGGTTTATAATCACATGACTAATTACCCCATTTAGCTAATTCACTTAATCTACATGATGACATCTAGGGTATAATGACAACCCAAGAACACATTCTATAGTGTCAAATGGGTCCAAATGATTCAAATTATCCTTAATTATCTTTGTGATTGATCGTATGTACCCTAAACCATATATATACATTAAAACCTATAAGCCACAAACCCTTAAAACTATACCCTAAATTATAAACCATAAGATTTCCCTATTTATCAATCAATTTAGTCCCAATTAACATCCTTTGTAGTAAGAATTAGGTTCACATTGCATAGATCAATTATATAAATTATATAAAAGTCCTTAAACTTAAACCTCATGCCCTAATCCCTAATCCCTAAAACATAAATTATAATCCTTATATCTTAATGCCCACTACATGCCATAAACATACATGCCTTATGACATAACTAATTTTATCATGAGATGTTTTAAAGTGCATTTTTTAAATTTATGGCCAAAACTTAGCCTTTGGAGTACCAATCTAGCTATGCATCTGAAGTAAATTTGGGATATTTTGAGCCCCTTCAACCTAATTGCATGACTATAAAATGTGATTTAGGGGTTGATCAACTACAATTTTCCCTAATCACTATCACAATTATATCTTATATACCTTAAAACCTATACCCCAAGCCCTAATGCTCAAAGTTCCTAATCCCTAAACTCTAAACCATAAATATAAACTATTTAATCTTTGAACCAATCATTTTATCCCAAATTAACATAATTTAGACTAAGAAATTTATTTGTGATTGACCCTATGTACCCTAAACCTAATCCCTAAACACTTTATCCTAAATTATAAACCAAAAACTTTCCCTATTTACCAATTGATTTAGTCCCAATTAACATCCTTTATAGTAAAAAGTAGGTTCACACATGGCATAAAGTGATTAGAACTTATATACACCCTTAAACCCAAACCCTACATGCCCTAATCCATAATCCCTAAACCCTAAAACATAAATTGTAATCCCTAATCCATAAAACACATATTGTAACCCCTAATCTTTAATCCATAAACCCTATGCACTAATGTTTTAATCCCTAATCCCTAATCCCTTATCTATATTAAGTATAACGTGATTAAATTATTTAATAATGCATTTTTGTTATTCTTAACATAGGCAACACTCAATTCTCATTGCTAATTAGCAACCCTAAACCTTATATTAATAATAACATGATTGTGTTATTACATAATGTGATCACGTTATTATCAATATAAGCTTCTCAATACATTGGATGGGGCAAAATTATACAAGACATAACATGATTGTGTTATATAACATGATCATGTTATGCTTATTTTAGATTAAGATTGCTTATTAATGACTATTTTAACCCAAATCAAGAATTTTGTCCCCACAAACATTCTCTATGTACTTATGCAAGATCTGTGGTACTTGTATACTTGATCCCACCTTTAAAAAGTTGTTAGGTATCCCTTTTGATGGGTGTCAGATCACATTCAAAAAGGAAGAGGAAGATGTTGAAGAACAAGACACCAGAGGAACTAGAAGATTTAGGAGAGAAACACAAGCTATGAATGTGAAAACTTAGTGGTGAATAAGGTACAAACCCTAATCCTAATGAACCAAATGCCATAAATAATGAGCTAATTGATGATAATGAATTAAACAATGATGAAATTGATTGTAATAAATTGAATAATGTTGAAATTTACCATAATGAAATGAATGATGATGATGATGATGATGATGATGATGATGATGATGATGATGATGAGTTTATATATGATGCTTCACCCCCATGAATGAAGAAAATTTAATGGAAACAAAAAATGATGAAATTAACCATAAGGAAAATTTCATGGAAACATATAATGAAGAAATTAACAATGAATAAAATGTCATCCCACCTCTAAAAAATGAAAGTAATAATGATTTTGAAACATCCTCTCAACAAATTCCACCATTACCAACACGTCCAAGAATTTTGTGTAGAAAAGATAAGTACTTTATTGAAGTTGATGAAAATATTTTAGAACCAATGCATAATAAAATATCTGATCACCATTCAAGAAGATTGGCTCAACAAATTTGGGATACTTTTTTTCATATTTTGGAGTTTGATGTCAAAGATGTCAATTATTTATTTCATTGATAAAATTGATTAGGATGAGACCTATAATGTACACATTAGGACTAAGAACATCCAACATGGATGATGAAAATAATGAAATTGTTGAAAATCTACATGATGCATATCATCTGTTGGACCAAAATCATGTACCAAATATTGTAATGATGTTCGATGTATACTTATAACTTATGCAGTAATTGACATAAAAGGGAAAAAAATGAATGGTTTTAAAAACAAGTCAAACACTTAATATAAATAGAAAAATAATAATGAAATCAATTGAAATACGTGAACAACTTAATGGACATAATACCAATGAGCTCTGGGCATTCTTTGGTAGACTTCCATGAAAGGACAAGGCTATAGCCAATACTCTCAAAGAGTTGCTTGCTCAATTTTGGATAGACAATACAAGAATTTTGCCCAATGCAAGAGATGTTGTAAAAAAAAGAGTTGATTCTTGTAACCATGAACCACATCCAAAACATTTATTGGATACGACTTAAACACAATTGTACTCTAAATTTTTGGAAAGATATCTATAAATTTATATTTGTCAAAGATATTTTGAGATGGCAAAAACTTTTTATGTTAAAATAAATCACACACACACCACTTGTTGTAGGCAACATGTTGAATTTTCAATGCATTATGATGTTTTCCACCATATTCATTGAAATGTTCATACTAACATTTTATAGGAGTGTGGAATTGAATTGACAACAAAATTAGCAACAAAATTTATTTTAACTATCTTTTGCAAAAGATCAAATGGACAATTATTTTACAACAAATAATATTTAAATGGAAATTGCAGCATTTGTGGTGGATTGCCAAAATTAAAAAAAATGTAACCATGAGGAGATTACAAGTGAAATTGGATAGGAATTAGCTAGTTTAAGCAAATATAAATCAATGAATTATCAAGTAAAATATGGAAAAAAATCTAAAAGGTGTGATCTTGTTACAAAAAAGATACCTATTTCTAAACTTTTGGTCAAATTTAGGGAGAAGATTGTTTATGAGTATAAAAGGCACACACACAGGGCTAGATGGTTGGATGAACATTTAAAGATAAGCAATGATACATTACCACTTGGTTCAATTATTTTATTAGTTTTTTTTTAAAAAAAAATAAAAATTACACATTCAAACCACAAATGGAATTCAATCATAGTATTAAAACTCATCACAAGTTGCCATATTCGTGCATATAACATTCATCCATGCACCTGATAATACAAAGCAACAACAAAAAATATTAAGGGAGTACCATTTTTATATCAGCAATGATAGATCACATTATTTAGAGTATGTGCAAGGTTGTTTTTAAAAGTTCTATAAATAGTTGAGTCAGAGGAACATTACTTTTAATCAACATTACATTTGGTTAGACAATTACACATCGTAATTCAAAAATACATGGATATTTTTTTGGTTGAGTAGGATACATGTTACCACTGGTGTAGAACAAATTTGAAGTTTCACTGAGGTTGGCCATGGAAAAGGGGAGCATGACGATGTTGGAGCATGTGTAAAAAGAGCTATTGTAAGGGAGGAGTTAAAATTTGAAGAGGGTGTTCATTTGACAAATGCAAAAACTATGATTGAATGGTGTAATGAGAACATGTGTCATGGTGCTCAACTAAATTCTACTATTCATAGACATTTTTGATTAATGGAGGAATAACACTTGGAAAAGTATGAGGATTGTATGACTCTAACAGGTTCAAATGGCCTCCACTCATTTTATATCTCAAATGTAAGTTCTTGGATTGTTCATACGAGACACTTGACATGTTTTTATTTTGCATGTGTGAGCTCTATTTGGAATGAGTGTGAGTCACAAGAGTGGGTGGATGATTGGATTTATAAACCTTTAATTCCAATCAACACATTTCAGGTTTCAACAACATTGTAACTTACAAATATGACATCATCAAATGACTTTGACTATGTATGTGATCTAGTGTAGCCAGATAGAATAGTTTTCATAATGTACAATTTAATCTCATTAAATATATCTTCATATTGTTACTATAAATGATTTTTTGTGATACAAGGCTTGTTTTTGCAGTTTTTGTAGATGAGAATGATGACGAAGGCACTGATTACTACTTGTGTCGGTGTGTAGAGAGAAAGAAAAAATTGACTTCATTTGTTATAGATGGAGAAAACATTGACTATCCCATTGGGTCAGTGGTATTCACTAGAACTTGGTTTCGATGATATCTTATAAAAAATTCAAATCAATGGTTGCTTGAAGAGTTTGAAATGCATAAGAAGATACTGCACTATTGAAATTTGATTCTTGCAATGAATATTCAATTACAAAAATATCATGAGAGGCTATTAAACAGGAAACGATGGAAAGTTTAAGAGTCAGACTGTGAAGTTATTCTTGATACTATCAATGTTAGAGAAGATCTTAGCGGTTTGTTGGATTAAAATATAGAGGTATGTTCACTTTTTAAATGTATGCGATTGCATTAGTTTCATGTTATCCTTGAAGGTCCTTCAGGCCATGAATATGTTGTCATTTGTGTAAGGTTGCAAGTGTAACAACCCCACTGGATTAGACATATAAATACATGACTTTTTTAAAATTTAAAATATATACCATAAATAAATTACACCATGAGAATATAAATAGAGATCATATATATAATGGAGTGATACCAATAAATACACATTACATCTTATATCTCATATCTCCAATGTCATGAGAACACTACATAAAATAAATATAGAAGTGATATAGTAACTCAGCCATAACTGATACAACTCTATAATCACTATAGCCAATATACAATAATAAGTACTTGTAATTATTCATGACAATATCCAATAATAATATACAATCTAATACAATGGCAATCTCAAGTGTCATCTCAGTAGTAGTACTGTTGTGGGGAGGGAGAGCATCATCTGAGCACTTTTTTCACACCCACCATGAACCAATGATCCCCCACACTAATCCCATTAGGAATTGGCCCTCCCTTCATGGATGAGTAGATAATGCCAGCATGGGAATTCAGAGAGACGAGCAAGTATCCGTGTGTTGTATGATTCTAAACTAAACATGTAGTGTATCATAGAAATCCGTTATATTGTAAGATATTGTAAAAATATGTGAATCATACTCATGAAATGGTAATGTCTCACTCAACATACTCTATCCTAAAGTTTTACAAATAATAAATAATAACGATCTAGATCAATCAATTTCATACACACCACTTGATCGGACTACCTTTATTTGTCATAGTGAAACTAGTAAGCCAATGAAGTCCATCTCACTCCTTAATCTAAATTAGCAAGACAAATTAGTCAAATACAATTCAACCATAAGATTTATTTAATTTACATCTTACTCAACAAATATATCATATACTATGTTATACATAGGAGTAACCAAAACATATGTTTATTTCGTCAAATACATGAATGAATATTACATTAATTTCTATCCCATACTAGAATTAATGTCTACAATCTATACGACCCAAGTAAAATATACATAATTGTATATTTAAATTACCACAATTTGTTTTCAAACATACTACACCTATGATAACTCATATTACCATAGTTTAGTATTTTAAGACATAACTACTAGTTTTCCCAAAAACAATCATACAAGGTAGTCTTAAAATAATGGAAACATAAGTAATTATATATAACAAAGCAAATCATAGTTCCCACAGAACACAATAACATACCAACACAACATTTGTTAAACTCTCAAAATTGCATGCACGCATTCACAAAGTCTTACCAACTGTTACAAAACACATTATTCATAACAATAACCAACATGTATACAGTAAATCAGTCAAATATAGATATGAGTTAAGATATAATAATTATAGTATGTACCATCCAGGTAAAATATACTTTTATATTGTATTACCCTATGATATCCCATATTATTATAGGTTCCCAACTACATAATAACACATAACCCAACCTTACGATTTCAATAATCAAGTGACTTACATACATAATAACAATTAATCAAGTACAAGGTTATACCACCTGGGTATACCCTAAGTTTGAATTGCATACAAGTATTTAAGGAATTATAACATATAAGCATGCACCACGATTCTAAAGACATCCAAACAACTATACATATATAAATTCTCATAGTATATATTCCACGTAAGTATTCAATACCGAGTACACATATAACTAGCAATTAATCAATCATTTGCAGAGTAACATAAACCACATAAACCTATTATGACATTTGTTTATACATCTCATCTTGCTTTTCAGAAGACTATTTTATTGTGGTTATGGTTTCAGTCTCTCAGACACCTAACAACTAGATAACATTTTTTTGTTAATTATAGGTATTGTTCCTATATACAAATACTTATACATCAGAACATACATCATATGCATGTACTCTAATATTATATCAAGGTCCACTTATATGTCTTAACCAAGAATCTCCCATATTTTAACTACATTTTGTAAGAACATAACATTACACTGGGTTAAAGGTTTATATTTATGTTGACATGACCTCTCAATCCCTGAGTCTCATGACCGACTATGTTTATATTTGCCAACATCTTAGAGGTACTCCACTAGACATACCCATTATTCATTAAACCCATAAAATTACTCTTAACCCTTGAATACATTTATTTCCTTTACACAAAAAATATACCCCACAATAAAAAGGGTATTATTAGACTTCGTGATTGTCAATTAAAAAATCGATCAATATACCTCTATTTTAATAATCTCCATAATCTTATTATATTTATCCAAGTATAAATGATATGGGGTGTAACAAATTACCAATTGTAGTGTATATAGTTTGTCTAAACTACTAAATAAGACACACCACACAAACATCAAATTGCCTTAGATATTTCCTTAAATACCACTTGAGATTTATTTCCTTGCATGTGTATGATAAGCGGTAGCTCTACAAAATAAGACATTGCACTTATGCAGTAAATCATCATTCATTTTGGAAAGTCTCTCTCTCTATATATATTTTAATGTGAGTATCACAAATCGATGAATTAATTACAAAAGTGACAGCCATATAACTTTAATGAGGACTGATAATAACAACAATATCAATTGCATAAAAAAAATAAGTCTCTGGACTGGATCAACATTGACCTTTTAATGTCTTAAAGGGTAGAAAAAGACTAAAATCAATGAAATTGTTGTAATTACATAAATTATGTACATGTTTATATTTGACAGATTTTTAAGTATGTCCATGTGTTATCAATGTTGAGACATGAAGCACTCCCCTTCACTTAGTGTTTTGTATCAGAAGGCACGTTTATACTACATAGATTCCTAATCAATTGACTCTATGTTAGTTCTTAATTTTGAATTCTAAGAGTACAGGAATAAATAAATGTAACAACCTTGGAAAAGGAAAAATAATAGAAATGATAACATGACTGAGATTAGACTCTACAACAGGAGAAAATCAAAATTGTTATAATTAAAATAATGAATTATTGATTGAGTGAACAACCTAAACATAAAAGGAAGGATGGTTTATCAAGCTTGGCTTGAGAAGAATTTGAAGTAACATAGATAATAAAATGTCTCACAATTCCCAATGATGCCTAAGGGAATGCATCCCATCGACTCACAAAGTATGCAGTTCATTCTACATTCCTAAAATTGGTATTATAATCAAATATTAAATAATTTTCTTATAATATTGTGTTTCCCCATAACTAGCGTAACTAGTGCTATTAATCATTTTATTGATTTGGTCTCTTTCTGTGGGTATGCTTGATTAATTTGCTACTTAGGTTTTGCGAGATATCATATGTAAATAAGTGTTTGTTTTTTTCTAAAGCTTTGATGTCTTCCAAATATGTGATTTTGTTCATGCTTCTGTAATTCTTTGGCTATCACTTCGATGACACACCATTTACCTTGCATATCTCTCAAAAAAATCTCTTCCATAGAGTTTTACTCACATAAAACAAAAGACACCAAGAATTTTTCAGTGACTCCCAAAATAATTAACTCAGGGATTTTATTATTTTATACTTTAGCCTTTTTCATTAGAATACAATTATTTAATAAGTTGATAAAATAATAAGATAATAACATATAAAAACAAAAGGATTAAAATCATGCATGTGAGTCTAGATAGATCAAGAAATTCATATCGATTCATGTATCTAATCAATTTTTCACTGTAAATCACTTCACAAATACCCACATGTTGGTTATACCATAAATACATACTACACCTATTTAGATAAATAGATTGGTTATATTAGTAGTTGATGTTATATACTCCCACAATAGTTGCTATACAAAATTTTATGACTACACTCTATATCGCTGGAATCTGATTCTTGCAGATAAAACTACCATATATAGTATATATATTATAACACTACACCAAACACTTACAATTTCTAGCTTCGAGTCTATTGATAGATATACAGTTCATGTTTTATTAAATTTTTGAATTACCAACATACTATTCTACCTACTGAAAGCATTATGGTAAAAATATCTAGCCATACATACTTATAGCCAATAACTACAAATTTCAAATTTATCCAGATTCATAAATACACTAAAATGAAGTGCATTGCCTACCTGGTAATTGGTGCTTGTATTCATTTAAGCCCATGATTTCCCTTTTGTTAGCTACCACCTTCCACTACCTTTCTCCTTACCCTATGTTTATATTCTCCTCTATATTTTTCCTTCTTGTATTACGCCCAACTCCTCATCTCCTTCTATAAATTATATCAAAGAACAATGGATGATGGTGTAGTTTCTTTTTCCTTTTAAAAGTTTTTTTCACCCTTTTCCTCTTTTATTTTTTGCTATTTTTAAGACTTCTAATTCTTTTTTTATTTTTTTCTATATTTTTAAAATAATTCTTTTTTTTAATATTTTAATATGAAATTCCTATTTCCTATTAAACTAATTTTAATTTTAATTACACTTTAGAAATTTAATGGTAAAATCATAAATAATACCCCATATTTAATTTTACCTTTATTAAATTTACCTCTACGTGTATTAATGGTACATTAGGCTAAGCACACAAGGGAATTTATTTCTATAATTTACCTAATTAGTTAATCATAAAAAATAACAATTTGAATAAACACCCAAAATCAATCATTTTAAAATGCCTTTTCTACCATAACTAACTATTATGGTGTGTATAGGGTTTCTCTAGCTCTCTGTCGACCTGCGATGTCTCCATCTACATCATCCTCTCTGATTATGTTATCCCTTCGAGATGCTCAAGGGGTGAATTATCTTGTGTCCACCTCACAACACACATGTAATTAGATCATATCACATGATAATCATAAATCAACAATATATAATTGAAACAATACATTATTATGCTTAAAAATGTAAACGCATACATTAATCTAACTCATAATAAGCAGTCATGTATCATCATCTAACTAAGAAACATTATACTAGTCCATAATAACATAAATCTCAAGCTTAGTTATAAATATAACCAAAGCTGAATTTTTTAACTATTGATACCCATGAATAATCTAGCAAGCTTGTTTGACGAGAAATCAGGATGAAACAACAGGTGGATGAATGACTATAGGTGGTAACCAAAAATTGATTGTAAGTTACAATCAAGGAAGGGAGATTGAAGTGATTCCACCAAGTTGTTAAGTTGTCAGTCATCATGACAAGAAATCGGGATGCAACAACAGGTGGATGAATGACTGTAGGTGGTAACCAAAAAGTGATTGTAAGTCACAATCAAGGAAGGCAGATTGAAGTGATTCCACCAGGTTGTTAAGTTGTTAGTCATCATGTTATTATTTTTGAATATGTTGAACCTATATAGACCTATAGAGAAATGAGTAAGACATATACCCATGTACCCTATTTTACCTATGACAATCCAATATGAAAGCAAATGGTTATTTCTCATAAAGGGAGTATGAATTTGGTGTAGATAATGATATATAGATTGATAATGATGATTTATGTGTAAGTTTAATTGTTTTTAATACAAAATATAATGGTAAATAATCAACATACAGTCCTCTAGAACAAAGAAACTTTGTTTATAACCTATTTTGGGTTAATAGTCACATTGTAAAGGGATGTAAGAGTTATTTCTTAATATTTTAAGTATGCCATTGAATATATGGACTTTGAATATGGTACCATCAAAAAATAATGTTTTTCAGCTCTTAGAAGATGCATGAGAGATTTGAAATTGAACTAATACTCCATGTTGTCATAGGCTTGTAGGGTGCTTTATGCACAGTTAAGATAGAGAGGAGAAACTTTTATTATATAAATGTGTATGATAATTGATATAATGGCTTGTATGGTTGGTGATAGGTGGAAATAAGGTAGTGATAATTGTAAAAACCCTTAATAAAGTCCTTGAAACTCATTGATACACAAACCCTATTGTCACAATCCTAAACAGGTCTCAAAAACATGTGTTTTGATGGTTAGAAGAGAGAATAAAGAGAAATGAGATGTATCACCTATTTTATAATGTGTGTGGGGTTAAAATAGATCTATATGTGGAATTTTGGTCCTTTGAAACTTTGTATAACTTAAGATATTGAATTATATAGCCCCTCAGCCTATGCAGAAGCCTAACTAGGGTTTCAAGAGCAAAAACCCCGTAGAAAGAGTTTTAGCCCTTAGAAATTAATGAAAATTAAATAATATAACATGTTTTGATGTATGGAAAAGGAATAAATTAGTTTTTGTGCGGTTTAAGGCTGTACAATATAGATTTGGTGACTGTGGATTTAGGATAGGGCTAATTAGGCCTAATTAAAGGGTGGTTTACAAAGGAAGTGTGGTTTATGAGTGGAGTTAGGTCATGATATTTGACACAAACCTATAAAAAGATAGAGGGTGGATATAAAAGGTATTAAATCTCCATAATAGTTGATATATTTCTCAAACCAAAAGAATTTTCACAAAAAAGGCTACAAGCCTAATGAGACCATTATGAGCCCTATATATGGAATTGAATGTTGAAGTGTGTTTCAACACTTGTAATAGGTTAAGGAAGGTGTGATTTGACCATATAAGAACATATATTATATAATATTGACTCCTTGAGACCTATAGAAAGTTTTGGTAATTCAAACCTAAGAGGATTGCCTAGCGAGAAGATAGTGAAAGAGTGAAAAGACGTTTGTGAATGAAATGTATGAAATGAGTTAGAGAATGAATGTGATAGGTTTGTAAGAGGTATAATACAACAAGAAGTGTCTCCAAAGTGAACAATAAGTAGGTACAAATAAAATCAGGGCATTAAGCCTAAGTGATGAGATGTCATTAGTCATTTCCACTACACACAATGAAATATAAACTTTAATTTAAAAAAATATGGGAGATCCAAGATATATAGCATTGAAAAGAATAATTTTTTAATATTCATTTGTGTATGTAAAATATTAAATATGAGATCTGATAGATAATAATTTGGAATATCAAAACAACACTGTACAATAACACACAATTAAATAAAAATTGAATATAAGTTAGATAGATTACCATGATAGGCATACAATATAGGCACGTGTCCAATGTTAATAATACATAGATTTCCATGATACGCATACAAAAAATTACATCTACCAACATATTATCTAATGTTGGTTGAATGTCATATGCACATATATAATGCCAAAAATGCATAAATTGCCATATAGGCATACAAAAAAGTACATCTCATGTGTATGACATCCTATTCATCAAATAGACTCCTTCTCTTTTCCTTTATTGAAGAAGACTCTCCCTGGGATGCCCTATTAGTAGATAAAAACCCCTTTAATGCCTTGCATTGCTCCAAGGTATGACTACAGGTCCTATGCTCATAGTTAGCTTACAGTTGAGCCTATTCAAATTCAATAATTATTACAAAATTAATGTAAAATACATTCAAACAATTGTTAAGAAATTAATTCTAAACTAAAATTAAAAAATATTTAAACATGCACTTACTGCAAGCTAACGATCCTGCTTAATCTATTTTTCATGCTCAAACAAGTCAATGGTAGGCTCATCTATCCAAATAAGCATCTCAAATATGGGAGGAACATGATAAATTTCCATACTGATCATCTGACTGGGACTATCAACTATCATAGGACAACCCTGCATACACAATACATTTACATAAGTTATATTTGCCCCAAGTACATGTACTCAATTAATTAAAATAAGTATATATTTACAATTCAAAATTATAAGAACTAATACATACCTCTATTAGTGCTTGTGCATATGGTATTGTAGCAACAATGCTTATGTCTATCTCATCTCGTAGAGAGGGAGAAGTGTCTACTTCAGCCATCGCCTATTCATGTAAATAAGGTCTCACTTAGTTTTATATAAAGTATCAAATCTTATATATGGAAACTAAAATGATCAATATAAGCACTTGTATATAAAAGATATGTTTATATAAGTACATGAATTCAATGACACATTATAAGAAAGAAGAGGACAAGCATGCACATGAAAATACACTTATATTTGAATTGATAAACCATCTATTGAAGTGTTAGAACATCAACCTTTTACCAAAACCAAAATTAGAGGATTAGTGAAAGAGAATATATAATATACTAGTTCTTTTTCTTCATTGATAAATATAAATATACTTGGGTCAAGATATTCAATTTATACTATATTACATGATGGACTATATTGGTTGTTGATTTATTGCTTGTCTAAAAATAGGGGTTTGACTTAGGTAGGACCCTCGTAACTACTTACTTTTTATATGGTCTAACAAGGTTATTTGATCTTATTATCACTTTTCAAGGAAGGAGAATAAAGTGTAGGCATGCTTGACAATCATCTCCCCTTTTTGAGAAATGACTTGGGCAACTAGTGGGTGGGTTTTGACACTCATGCTAAATCTTAGCCTAATCACAAGGAGGTATGTGTTGGGCATGATATTGATGATTATAGTAGTTCCTCATTATTTTTTAGAGATGGTTGTTTAAGTGGATTGGTGTGGGATATTTATTGCACATGCCTAACATAAAATATATACATACATGGATATTATACAAATGTTGGGTCCACAAATATAGATGGGAAAGAGAGAAAAGGGATTGTTTGCGTTTACCCATATCAAAGATGAAAAAGTAAATTTTAGATGTGCAGTCATGTCAAGTTTATGTCCTTATGGTTTTAGATGCAATATGGTCATAGGAATTTTAGTTTGCATTATTAGAAAAGTCTTTGGGAAAGAGGTGTATAAATGAGACTCCGATTTAATAGGATATTATTACTTCCAAACTAACTTCCACTAGGAAAATGGATGTATATTCATAAGGAAGCTTCAAATTTTTTGTGGAAAAATGTGCTTCATGTTTTCTTCATAAATAATGTCCTATCCCTGGAACCATGTAATAGATTTCTTTTAAAATAGTGTATTGACCTCAAGTAATAGAAAGAGAAAATGTACCATATGCATAATGGGTAGAAGATATGAATACAACATCTACATCCTTAATCAGTGACCCTGTAAGAGCATTGTAGGATGTTACTCCCAAGGAAGCATGGTCTAACATAAGACCACTCATGACTTTTATGGTTTTGGTTGTGATATTTTTGCATTAATTCTTTAGAAGAGAAGTAAATTAGATGTAAAGAGTAAAACATATATGTTTTTTGTGTTATGTCTATTGTTAATGATGCACATTTCTTCTCTTTTTCCTTAAATTCCCTTGATATTATCACTCATTTTCAAGGGTAACATGTGAATTTATGTATAATGGTAATGGTGACATAATTCAAAATGATAATATGACTATATTGAGGTTAACAACTTCATTTTCTAGATAGTGTTACCTAGAAGGACCCCTAAATAAGTGTTAGATTCATTTTATATTAGTATCCTTGTTGCATGTGAACTAACCTTATCTAATCTTGAATGAGATTATTCATGACATATTTGTGGGATTTTACAAAAGTAGTTAAATAAATACTATTGAACCCATTCTCATAGCTTGAAATTGTTGTAAATAATAGAGCAAGGATAACGAAAGAGAACATGAAAATAAAGAAAGATAAATTTAACTTAAACTTACAAGGAAAATATACACAGAGCATAAGATTAATTCAAAATTTTACCTCTATATAGGTAAATGATGTCATCTTAATAGTGGCATATGCAATAGTGGATGGCTCAACAGTTGGATCTGAATATGTAAACAATGACCGTGATAAATCAAATGTTGTAAATATCAACTGTGATGATGAAAGAACCATCACCTCCTACGACATAAAAATTGACATATATTATATTAAATTTATATGTAAATTAATTGTTAGTTAAATTAAATTCATAAATATAACTTAAATTTAACATGACATTTATATAAAATATAATTGCATTTGTGTGGTGATTGATGTATGCACGCCAAATATACATCCCAAAAACTCATCACTCATAAGAATATGATCTAAGTCATTTGAACCACCAATTCCATCATTATTAGAAGGTCCTATGTACATAGTTCCACATGAACTACAAGGGTGGGGTCAAGGTCAGGGGTGTGGCATATATGTAGCATCACTCTATGAAAGCCTAGTTGCATGCTGAATGATTATATTGATGAGTGAAATAAGAACATGGAGAGTGTCTATCTCCATGACCTACTAAATTGTAGAGGGGATCTCAAGCTCAAGAGGATTTTGGATATGGATCCATGTAGGCTGATAAGGCACATGACATGCACCTGGTTGATCCTACATAGAGCCTTTTCTTTGATCTTGAAACTCACTAAAATCAAAAAAATTAGGAATCTCGTTGAGGAAAAACTCCCAATAAAGTTTCCTCAAAAAATATAATGGGACCTCATGGTTGTTGTTGGTTGATTATTTTGTCTATTAGTGTACTAGTAAACAAAATAGGTCTTATCAGCCAAATCAAGAAGATTAGTCATCCTAATGTGTACGTTTATAACATCAGAAGGAGACTTCTCTCTCCTCTCATCAAGGGGAGGTTCCCTGTGGATATGTTATGTGTGTGTGTGTGTATATATATATATATATATATATATATATATATATATATATATATGAACAAAAAATAGTACTCAAGGGTAGGACTAGACATCCATCTCTCTTTCTTCAGAGATGATGTATACAAAACAAAGGAAGAACTCAAGAGAATGACAGACAACACTCCTCTTCTTTCAGAAGAACTATTCAACTAGCCAAAAGAATACTCCTAGAAATAAAAGCAGAATATGACTGAAGTATGGTAACCAACAAATCAAGACGCAGCACAAAGTCTACACAAGAAATACTCAAGAGTGATATATGAAGAACAATGAAAGCTCAAAGTCTTTCCAAAGTTCTTTACACAGCAATGAAAATACAAACACACTGAAGGCAGTTATGGGGGCGCAAAGTCTCTCCACAGTTGATTCTCCAAGACACCTTGTTGACAAATTAACTAATTCTACTTATTAAATCAATGAAACAAATAAGATATCACAGCACAAAGTTTGAAAAAGTCCCTTGTTTTCATTAACAAAATATGATAAACAGACTGAGAACAAAGTCTCAATGATGCCTCTCAATTTCAACAGAGTTTCGTTCAGATTATAAAAAAGAAGATGATCTCTATTACAATCGAAGAAAGTCCCTTATATAGCCTCTTAAGAAGGATTTGGGAACAATCAATACATCAATTTGCATTAGAATCTATTAAGGAGACGTGTCAAAACTTAGGGGCACTTTACCCATTTGATTTTATCAATGCAAGGAAATAAGTCGCACTTATTGAAAGTTTGTAACTTCCAATGTTCCACTTGGCAATCTGATCTTATCGCTCCTCCTTGTCTGGCTAATTGAATTGGGTCTTGGATTTAACTTGTTCTATTTCTTCCCCGCATTCTGCTGGTCTTGGCCTTGAAAATTGTGAATGTATTCTGCCCTGTGGATTAAAGGATCAACGGCTATTTTACTATCTCTAAAATTTATGTTTACATTCCCATCACTGTGTTTCCAATGGCTAGTTGATTGTGTTGAATTTGACGTGTTCAGGCGTGTCATCCCTTGGTCTTCTTTTATCTTTCCACTTGGCACTTTTCCAGACTAGACTTTACCCTTTTGGGCCCTGAGAAATGATCCTTCAGCTTCCTTTGTTGGCTCTTCACAAATTTCCCCTGGGCTTTCCTTTGAACATTCCCATAAATTTCCCCTGGGCTTAATGTCCAAGTTAAATTCATTCCACCAAGTCTTTGAACAAGTCGAAGTGTCCTCCACAAGGGCACTTATCCTTTAGAAAAGTTCACTTAGCATTGAACTATCCTTTTGAACTTAGTCGATGAACCTTTGTTGAACGGGTTCAAAGGTTCAATGAAGTGCGCTAAGCTTTTGAAGCAAAGCCGATGAAAGCGTTGAACCGCTTGATTGAACCCGCCTTTGAACTGTTTGAAGTTGAACCAAAGGATGAACCAAATGTTGAACCTACTGCTGATTATTTGTCGATGAAAATTCCTACAGAAGTCGTGAAGCTCGTTGAACTTGGACGTTGAACTGTTCCTTTGGTTGAACCGACTGTTGAACTTGCTGAAGCAACTGAACTTTGAACTTTTCCCAGAAAATGAACAAATGCTGAAAATCAATTCTTTTGACTGAAAACCACCTGCAAAAATCTATAGATTTTCTGAGAAGCTCTAAAAATGAGAAATCTAAATACTTAAGACAAATTTTAAAAATGGAAAATATTATTTTGGTTTGTAGAACCAAAATAATTCAAATGTTGTTCCAAAATGACTATTATTTTTAGGAGACAATAGTTGTTACATGGTGGATAGTCAAAGACCATACACCATCGATTCTAAAAATTGGCTATGATTAAGTAATGTACACAATGATGGATAGGAAAACATTTAGTAGTTATGGGAA
The DNA here is from genome assembly GCA_037957365.1 of Torreya grandis. Lineage (NCBI taxonomy): Eukaryota > Viridiplantae > Streptophyta > Pinopsida > Cupressales > Taxaceae > Torreya > Torreya grandis. Next base: position 2,039,436 of record JARHVA010001181.1, read on the forward strand.
ATGGGGCATTGGTAGTTGGGCCAATGAATAGGGCACACATGGAGGACTTTAAAATTTGTTTGTTCTTAACCTAAAGGGCTGACAACTTATCAACATAATATGCCCTACAAGTATCCCTATATGAGGTCCATCGATCTATTTGACTTGTTATAGAGTCAATTTGATCTAATAAGGTCTCTAAGGAATTGACTAGCTAGGTGTGATGGGGGTTGGTCAAAGTAGGATCTCTCATTCTATCAATTAACTCTTCAATTTCAAGTTTGTTTCCCACCATGTTGTCAATGAAAACCTCTTGACTATCAAGAGGGTTTTGGGGAACTGTAGGAAGGTTAGGTGGAGGGATAAAAGGAAAAAGAGGGTTTTATGGAGGGTTAGGAGGAGGAGAAACTAGAGGGTTTTGTAGAGGGTTAGTAGGATGGGTTGTTAAAAAAATAAATTACAATTAAAAACTAGGGTTAAATAATGAAAATTATGAAAAATTAAGGTTAAATAGGGAAGATTTCAATCACTTACCTCTCTTACATGGTGACATCATCGATCAATAGGTTTGTGGGATGAATCTGGTAGGTTTTTGACACTCTGCAAAATAAATATTTTGCATTCGAGTTTCCTTTTTTATTTTTTTTGACACATTAGTAATGCGATCACATTATTAATGCAATTTATTTATTTGTAGTTACAATAATGTGACTGCATTAATAATATAATCATGTTATTATTCAATTTTCACAATCATGTTCTATAATAATGGAATCACATTATAGATCACTAATCATCGAGCTTAAATTTAAATAACATGATTGCATTAATTAAATAATGTAATCATGTTATTAATTAATACAATCACATTACTGATAATGTCCATGAAATTATCCCCCAACTCCGTGCACTTACCCATAAAGTACTGGCTAATTAGAAACTTGCTTAATGTAATCATATAAAATGTTTAAATTGGTAGTTTGAGTGTGGTTTGTGACATCCTAGCCATATCTCCTATTTGCATGCTCTTATGACCCTCCTAGGTACCTTTTTGCTTATTCCCTATCATATGTAGCCTTCTAAATAGTCTTTCTAGCTTAATCAGACTCTTATTTCCTAGGCCAATTCTATCCCCCCAAGTTTCGAGCCTGCAAGACAGGAGTGTCATCCCTGGACTATAGCACCAAACCCTAGGGTGTCCCATTTTTGTCACTCCTATATAATTACATTTTGAGCCTAAACGATCATTTCTATCCAATTCCTATCCTTCATCATGTCGGCCTAGTGCGAATACATTTAACCCATGACCAATATTTCCCTATAAAAACCTATTCAAAGTTCATTTACAAAGGGAGGTAATAAATCTGACAAAGCAAGCAAGAATAAAAAAAACTACCAAGGCAAATTTCCCTATTCTCTGCACATAGTCATCCAACATAGCTGCAAACACATTCAAACTCTCATACCAGTCCCTAGACACCTCAAGCACTCTTAATTTGGCATTTTTGCATTCATATAACACTATTGCATAAAACATATTTAAGTGGAATAACTACATATGGCTTGATCCCTCTTCAAAATATTGGTATTTAGGTAGCATGCCCACACAAGGGATGTAGATCACACATTCAGTACATCTTACACACATTAACCCCTCTTTTTTTTAAGTTTTATTCAAGCACAATGAAGGTTTAGGGTTTGAATATTAAATCATCTCTACAAGGAGCTTCATTGACATTCAACACTTAATATTTCACATTTAGACTCATTCAAAGATAGTGAATAAAACCCAAAAAACTTAGATCTTTGTGACCAATTTAGACAACAGCGGCAGGAATGGACTATAGCACTAGACTCTAAAGTGTCTTATTTTTGGCACTCCTATCCTTTCATTGAATGAAAGCTAGATTCTAATTTTTGACACTGTTCCAGTCCTACATAGCCAGTTTTAGCCTTTATCTTAGTTGTCTCAGTCTAGTTTTAAGCTAAGTTGTATCTCTTCTTATTTATTGTTATTTTTAGAAAGGTTTAAAAGACATAATAAACTATACAAATCAGTAATGTAATTATTGCAATATTATTTACTAATTTATTTAATCTATACCCTTAACTAAATTAGGAATAAAACTCCAATATTCTAAAAAAAAGTTAACTCATTTAGTGAACCTAACTTCGTTTACGCACAAAAACCCTATAAACCCTAGGAAAAATTCCTTAATGATTTTTCTAGTATTTTTCTAATTTTTTCCTACATATTTAAATCAGAATTTCCATTTTATTTTTTAAATTTACCTTAGTAATTTTAAAAATAATTTCATTAAAACCCTAGTTGCCTATATTAGGTCCTGATATTTTGCCAGTATCTTTCTAATTTTTCCTGCATATTTAAATCATAAGTTCACATTTAATTTTTAAAATTTACCTCAGTAATTTAAAAAATAATTTATTCCAAATCCTAGTTGAATTTCCTAGGTCCTTTTGTTTATTTGAGGTATCACCTTACTTATTGTTGGACTTCGTATCTTTTTTATGCATATTCCAGTTTGCTATTTTTAAGACTTTACATTTCTTTTATTCAATACTTTCATTTCACCATATTTTTCTTATTACAACTTATTGCAATAAAATCAATCTATTTTTAATTTGTTTTCCTACTTTAACAATAGCCCAATATACTAGTTTCGACAAAATTGATAAGAGGGAACTTCAAGACCTTTTAACTAAACATCCTAATATATAAAATGATATGCTTAAAATATTGCAAGAAGAAAAACAAAAAACAAACAATGGTCAATCTTCTCAAACCATGAAACAACTAGTTGCAAATGACACTACATGGGCAACTATGTCTCAACAACCCCCTATAGTAGCCCAACTTTCCTATGAGGCACTACTAGTTACGACTAATACATCTTTGTCTCTTGATGTGGCTACCCTTGTGCAAGTGATAAAATCTCTTAAATAAAAAGTTCTACATCTTTAGCAAGGTGCCTCTAGACCTATACAAGCCTTGGATTCTTTTGCTCTACTGCATACATCATTAGCACATCATATTGCTTCTACGCCCTTGCCACCAGGTTTTGTTCAACCCAAGCTCACTCTATATGATGTAAAGGGTTATCTAGAGACACACTTAAGAGCTTTTCATGTAGCATGCTTGGATTATGTGCCAAATGAATAGTTACTAAACAAGCTATTTCCATGGAGTCTAAAGGATTTTGCTTTAGAATGGTTTTATAGTCTACCGAATCAGTCAGTTAATGCATTCAATCCTTTAGCTGACATGTTGCTACCTTATTTTAGTATTAACATAGGTGACAAGGTTTCTTATGCCCAAGTTGCATAATAGAAACAAGGGTCAAATGAGCATCTTACATATTATGTTCTTAGATATAAGACTATCTTGGCTAAAATAACTAGCCCCATGGCCGATCAATTGTTACAAGATCTCTTCAAACAGAGTCTTCTGCCAATTTTGCACAAGTCAATAATGTTTAAAATATTCTCTTCCTTCACTGAGTTATGTCATACACTAAAAGAAAGAGAAGTCAAACTAATTTCAATGGGAAAACTCAAGTACACAAGCATATCATAAATAATAAACAAGAGTAATAGTAAAGTCCCATATAAAGTAAAGGTTAATGATAGATAAAGCCAAAATCAACTAATATTTAATACGACTTCAAAGCTCCCTCAGTGAGTGGTTTTATCCATGCCACCTCGGTGAACTTTGACAAATCTACCAGTATCTCTAGCTAGAGTCTTACAACATCTATTGGAATGTAACATCATATCTCTCCCTCCTATTCAAGAAGTTGATCCAACAAAACCTCTTCCATGAGAATATGATCAAAATGCATTTTGTGATTTTCATAAAGCACCAGGACATACAAAAAATATATGTATCAATCTGAAACAAAAGATACATGATTTGGTAGATGGTAACCTTATTGACATTGGCACTCCAATTGAGCCTCCTCAAGTAAAGCAAACACAAGATAAAGCTTTGAAAAATTTCTTGGATCCTTTCCCAAAACATTCTAAATAGGAGACAGGGGATACATTAGGTGTTCACCATGCAAATCATGCACACCCTCCACCATCTACTTATCAGACACCTTTAGTTGAGTCACATCCTTTGAGCAACATGATTGGTGTGTACAATTTTAGAGTTTTAGCTAGACCTTCCATCTCCTTCTCAGAGTAGGAGATAGTTGAGGATGATTCAGATTACCATGCACTCTTTATCAAAGCTTACATTAATCATCATCCCATTCATAGTGTTCTCATAGATAATAAATCCATTGTGAACATGTACACTATGACATTACTGTAACATTTGGGATATTTAGAGTAGGATATTACCTTGATGGACATAGTTATTAGTGGATTTAGTGGGCACATGTAGAGTTAATTAGGTGAAATTGTACTTCCTCTATAGGTTGGTCAAACACATGTGACCACAACATTTACTATTGTTCTTAGTGCAGGAGTCTTCAATATGTTGCTTGGTTGACCATGGATTCAAAAATTTCATATAATTCCTTCTATAGTTCATAGATGCATGAAATTTATTCATGTTAATCAGGTTGTTATAGTCAGTGGAGTTTTGTATGAGTTACCACTCCTTACTTTAGAGCTATCTAGTAATTTATAGTCATTAGTTTCAAATTTTCCACTAGTTATAGTTCTTCTTCCAGTTCAGATTCAACCATAATCAAAACCTCCATCTCCAGCACAGAGAGTTCATACACTTCCATAGAGGCTTCTTTTAGAGAAACCATAGTTTTAGGATTCTAGATAGTTTCTAGTTATAATATTCACACCCAGGGTAGAATCATTGAGGAATCATACCTCTACACACATAACAACATATTCACAGAGCTTCTCCTACAACCAGATGGGTCCCTAAGAGCCCTATAGTTGCATCCACTTCTCAGATTTATAGCAAGACCCCAAAATTAGTTTCTACTATAGATATTTTAGATCATTTACAACATACACAACTTCTAGAGTCACAATCTTAGCCCTCCCATCATGTTTCATGATCACATATGATCCCTCTCCTTGATACAGGATACCATGATAGGGAGTCTCTCATGAGACTCATCGGTTAATATCATTTCTTCTTAGTTACTTGTATATAGCTTCTTTTCAATTAATTATACATAATCTCCTTATGATTGATTATACATAGCTTATATTCAAATATACCAAAAAAACAATACAAAATTTCAAAATATAAAAATAATACAAAATCTCAAAATACAAAAACATTCAAATAATTCATAACACCAAAAACATTTTAATTGTATGCATTATCCATGCTTTACATTTTTACTACCATGCTAGACTTACATTTTATTGTTCTATGCTATTGTTTGTCGATTTATCTACATTATCATGCTTCACTTGATCTTCTTTAAGTGTGTGCAATGACACCTAGATCCTTAATTGCTTCAATATACCCATTGAGGAGGCATCCTACTTCTACATTCGAGACATACATCGATATATCTACCCACTAGGGCATCTTCTACATGACTACATCATCCAAGTTATGTCATTCCTACACCACATACTCTAATTATCATTTTGATGTACATTACTTACTGGCTTGCACAAATTACTCTATCGACACTCACTAGTATATAGAACTTATATATTTCTTATCATTTACCTAGTCTTGTACTACATGTTTTTCATACTTTCACTTCTTGCTTTGATTAGTTAGATGTGATTGTATTTTCTAGCATTTACATGCTTTCCTTTCTTGCTTTGCATAGCTAGATGTGATTTCATTTCTCAGTTCCTATTTTGTCTCTTGTGTGTGCCTTAGGAAATTTGCCAATGTCCTTTGCTTTTGCTCTTTTATGTGCCTATAGCCCTCATGCCAACCTTGCTTATTTTTAATTATATGTGTATGTGGCATTTGAACATACCTTAGATGCTTACTTTCCCAGTTTGAGTGACATGTGCCTATATCCCTTGTTTGGTTGGCCCCTTGGCCACTCTTGTATGCTTCTTGCTTATTACCATGCGTGCTTATTTGCTTGTTTTCTTCTCAATTTTATGCAATGCCATGATCCATATCATGCATTTTCTTACCTTATTGGATGTCATGATGGACATCATGCTCCATCCCTCCTTGATAACTAACAACTAACCAGTTTTCTAATTTCAATTAACTATACTACATATGTTATTACATTATTACATCTATCTAGGCATACCCCTATTGATCTAACAATCTCTAATACAAATCATGCTATAGCATGAGACATATTTTTGATTATCATTGCTATATCATGTATTTCATAACACACTTGTAGGGTTCTTTCTTTAGAGGGAAGTCATTGTAGGGTCTTCATTCCTACCCTCAAAAGAGGGGGAAATAATTAGGGGTTTTGTCACAGAGATCAAATCCCTCTACTGATCAAAACTAAATTTTTAAAACACTTAGAACAACAATCAAAGATCAAACTAGGTAGAATAGACTAGAAAAATAGTGATGATTATAAAACAGTGATCAGAATCAGTAAAGGACAAGAGCGCTAGACTTGGAAAATAGTGATGGACACCAAGGTGTCCTATTTTTGGTGCTCCTATCTAAACAAAAAAACTTAGATTTTCAAAAAATAGGTAGAAAGGTAAATTCAGTTATAATTTTGTAAGTAACACTATAGTTCAAAATTAATAGTTTCAGTATAGTTTTTCTTAGAGAATTCAGATATAGGGGGCATTATGCGCAACATGATAACTCTTGCTTATAGTTTCAAATAGGGTAGTTGGTATAACTTCTAGATTAGAATCCATGCTATAGACACTAGTGATTGGGGGCAATATGTGTGACACATTAGCTTTATTTTCTTTTTGAGTTCAGTACATTACCCAGGTATGCTCAACAGTTTCATGCCTTATTCCATCTATAGGTGGTTGGCATCATTATCAAGTGGCTTTTATATAAACTTAGTTCCCAATTTTAGAGTGGATTTCATACAAGCTTAATCTCCACTACTCAAAGTAGCCAAGATTGGCCTAGTTTTTAGTACACATTTGGATATCCATGTCACATTGTCAGATTAAAAAGCATTCATGGGCTTCAAGATCCATATCTTATGATGCACATCCATACCAATATCAAATCATATCTTCAATTAGTGGGAAACAATGGAGCAAAAATCCTATCTATCCTTTTTATTCTTAAGCCACCTACTCAGAGGGATTGGACACATAGTCCAAACATTGACTAACACACACATGATCACATAACTTCACTTAGTGGGCAATGATAAAGCCAAAGAGCCATCCTTTACATTATTGAGCCACCCTTATGGAATTGAGCACTCAATTCCATTCATGATATTACTCTTGGTACAAAACATACCTAACATCACTCATAATTACTCGAGCAACACAATAGGTTTTATATTGGTTCATGTACTCAATGAGGTGTATTCATTCCTTTCTCTTCCTCTTTCTTTTACATAGATTTTATATGCTATTATTTTAGACATAACATGTCTAGTAAGAACTAATCTACTTTTTGTTTTCTCTTGCAGATTTACACTTCACGATATGCTCTCTCTATGCACACTCAACATCATACATTTATGGACATCACCTTTGTAGCTAAGTTCAGGTACGCTTTCTACTTTTCATTTTATCCGAGTATTTCAATTTTTTGCATCACTAGAATAAAGTGGGGCAAATGTAGTCATATAAAATATTCAAATTGGTAGTTTGAGTGTGGTTTGTGACATCCTAGCTATAGCTCCTCTTTGCATGCTCTTATGACCCTCCTAAGTACCTTTTTGCTTATTCCCAATCATTCGTAGCCTTCCAAATGATCATTCCAGCTCAGCCAAACTCTATTATCTAGGCTAATTCTATCACCCAAGTCTTGAGCCTATAAGATAGGAGTACCATACCTAGACTATAGCATTGGACCCTAGGGTGTCCCATTTTTGGTGCTCTTATCCAATTACATTTTGAGCCTAAATGATCATTTCCATCTGATTCCTATCCTTCATCATGTCAGCCTCGTGTGAATACATTTAACCCATGATAAATAATTCCCTATAAAAGCCCATTCAAAGTTCATTTACAAAGGGAGGTGATAAATCTTACAAGGTAAGCAAGAATACAAGTAAACTACTAAAGTTAAATTTCCCTATTCTCTGTACACAGTCACCCAACACAGTTGCAAACACATTCAAACTCTCTACCAGTCCCTAGCCACTTTAAGCACTCTCAATTTAGCATTTTTACATTTGCATAACACTATTGCATAAAGCACATTTAAGTGGGATGACTACATATGGCTTGATCAATCTTCAAAGTATTGGTATGTAAGCAGTGTGCCCATACAAGGGGTGTGGATCACATATTCAGTACACCTTACACACAATAACCCCCCTATTTTTATTCAAGCACAATGAAGGTATAGGGTTTAAATATTAAATCATCTCTACAGGGATCTCTGTTTACATTCAACACTTAATATTTCATAGGTAGAATCATAGAGGGATATCGAACAAAACTCAAAAAACTTAGATCTCTATGACTAGTTTGGACAACAACGATAGGAATGGACTATAGCACCAGACCCCGAAGTGTCATATTTTATTTGTGACATCCAAATTTTTATTTGTGACACTGTCATCCAAATTTTTATCTGTGACACTGTCTCAGTCCTGTACAGTCAGTTTCAACCTCTTCTCAATCGTCTCAGTCTAGTTTTAAGCTAAGTTGTATCTCTCCTTATTTATTGCTATTTTTAAAAAGGTTTAAAAGATATAATAAATTATACAAATTAATACTATAATTATTTTAATATTATTTATTAATTTATTTAATCCATACCCTTAACTAAATTAGAAATAAAACTCTAATATTCTCAAAAAAAAGATAAATCACTTAATCACATTGTTAGGTAGTATAACCAGACCATAACCTTTATACATATAGGTATCTATTGATTTTAAATTATCATCTAGTGATGCAGAAAGTGGAATATAGAATAGAAAAATGAGACCAAAAAAGTGGTCAAAAGGTGAATGATACAAAAAATGATAAAAAGATAAGTCTAGACACGTACATCATGGTTGGACACTTGCATCAATGCAAGGTTCCAACACGGATGTAGGTGTCCAGAGGCTAAACACAAAGATAATAGAAAAAATAGATATGAATCCCTAGGATACATTAAATAAAAATACAATTTTACAACATAAAATCTTACAAGAACAAATAAAACAAGTGAAATAAAATGGAATTGGAGAGGTCGATATGAGACTACGCCACTAGATATATAACTCTCAATCAAAAGATGTATACATGCAAAAAGCTATGAAACTATGTTTGTACCAAATATGGGTACCTAGAATATTATAGTTTATATGATTAAAATGCATGTGGATCATGACATATATGTAAATATCCACTAATTAGTAGTTAAAAAGTTAAATAAGTGTAAATGAATGATTACCAAAAGTAATGATGAGTGAAAAGATGGAACATTCAGATTTTAAAAGGTACATAATGATGTGAAATATCATCATCACAATCATCATCATGAAATATACGAGTATCACATCATATTATCATGCACGTGCACACACGTGCACACACACACACACACATAATGAAGATAATTGGAGAGAAATTTGTGTAATATGTAATTAAAGTTAATATATCTTTCTCTATGTCAAATCAACTTAGTTAGGACATTGACCTATGAATTCATAGCTTGACATTGTTTTCATGTCAACATGTGATTTGCTTACAAAATTATATGTGAAAAATTTGGTATTATAACATACCTTCAAATTAGTATTAGAGCTAGATAAATTAATCAAGTTATAAAGCTACTTGAAGTATGATGAGTATGAGTAGCAATAGTCTTATTCAAAAATAGATTCCTAACTTTGATGGAAATAATTATGAGTATTGGAGCATCCAAATAAATAAATTATTCAATTCTCAAGAGTTATGGGGCTTTGTGGAGAATGGTTTTCTAAAACCAACAAATCAAGGGGCTAAAAATGCCCAAACATAAGCATAGAAAGATCTTCTTAAGGAGAATAAGAAGGATTTCAAGGCACTATTTTCATCCGATGTGCAACAAATGTGTCAATTTCCCCAATGATTTCAATAACAACAAGGTCCAAACAAGCAAGGGATAATCCTCAAAACTCATATCAAGGAACCAACAAAGTCAAACTGGTTAGATTAAAAATGCTTAGAAGAGATTTTGAAATTTTGTAAATGAAAGATTTGGAGTTGATAAATGATTTTTTTACTCATGCAATGAGTATATTTAATCAAGTGAGATATCATGGAGACACATTAGAAGATCAGAAGGTAACGAAAAATATTATAAGGAGTGTTTCAGCTAGATTTAACCTTATTATTGTAGTTATTGAAGAATTAAGAGATTTGTAAATAATTTGACAAGTTTATGGGGTCTTTACAAATTCATGAGCAAAGGTTGAAAATGATAGCTAGTTCTCACTTAGAACATGCATTCAAATTACAAGTACCAATTATGAACTATAAATGCACAAGAGAAATAATGGCAGTAACAAAGGTGCAAGAGGAAGAGGAAGGAACAATAATTGACATGAAGAAGGAAGAACAAATACAAATTTATTTGCAAGCAAAAAAGGTGGAGGCATGTTTGTTGTTACTTGCACAACATGCCCCATTTTCAGTCTGAAAATGGGGACCCACTTTTTACTTTGGAGTATGATCTTATACTTCAAGGAGTATGTATTGGTTGTTTATCTAATTTGCATCTGAGTTGCATTAATTACATATTTGAATTTCCATCATTTTACTATGTCTCGATTTGCTTGTTTGTTTTTGTTTTGAAATACATTTTACGGCTTTGTTTCAAACTATTTTGCCTTAAGATGGTGCAAATTATCTAGTTGATTCAAAGTTTTATGGTTTCTTTTCTTGAGAAATTTGGTCCATTTTTATTCTCATTTTGATTTAAATGACTAAGCATTTATGTAGTTTCATTCTATTACTTAGTTGCTTTCATATAAATGGATTAAATTAACTTTTGAATAAAGAAAAATGTAAGTTTGTGCATTGTTTCATTTTATACTTGTCATTTTTTGGCTTTTGCCTTCACTATTTCTATTTGAATTTCTTAGCCATTGGCTTTTAAATCAAAGACTACTGATTGGGATTCTTTTTGTTTACCTGCAAGTGTTTTAATGCATCCTGGTACCACTTGGAGACCTTCAATAAGTACCAGTGACTTCAACCCCTCCCAAGATGCCTTTAGACACTTAGCTAATATCCTTTTGGCACTTAACTAATGTTATAAAAGTTGCCCATAGCCACATGAAACCTTTTTGTAGCTCCTAATGACCCAAATCCATTCAAGAAGACTTTTTACACTTAGCTAATTTCACAAAAGTTTCTCATAATGACATGGCACCTTTCTACCACTTCAAAAGACCCGATTGATTGTCTTCAAGAATTACCCAGTGGGGTGATGACATCAACAATGCTCCAAGATGGTAGGTTAATGATATGATGTCACATTACATAATCTCATTATTTTGTTATTCTAGGGTAGTCTTTATTAATGCAATACCTCTAGGCTAGTGGGTCAGTGGGATGATGTCATGTAGTATAATCATGTTGCTTTGCTATCTTAGAGATGTTCATACAAAATGTAAACCCTGTGGGTGAGTGGGTGAGCAGGATGACATCATGTAATATAATCCCACTTCCACATTCTCTCAAGTATTTCCATGCAAGACAAAAGTAATGTCATATTCCCAAGCAATTTGAAGAGCGAGATGTTTTTGTGTGGTGAAATCTTGATGCTCTGCATCCCTATGGTGATCCATGTAAGTAGAGTAGTATGTCTGGGTAGCAAGTGAACAAGATTGGGATGCATGGTGAAATCTTGCTTCACCATGGAATGAGGAGTCAACATGCACTTAAATCTTTAATCAAGCAACAAAGGAGTGACAAAAATCCATGTGGTAGAAAACCCATTGGAGCTAAGGACACATTGGCAACATAGCCTATGAAGCATGAACATAAAGTTGAAAACTCATTTGGTTGTCAAAACTATCAAAAGGGCTTGAGAGAGTAAGAAGGTTGTCAAGTGTCAAAGTAGGACCCACATAAGAAAACCAATTTTGCATCAATTTTTTTTAAAATTAGAATCCATGTGACAAGGACCATGCAAGCAAAAGACATGCTGGGTGTGTAGCCATCAAAGAACTAGTTTGAATTTGATGGCCCATTTGGCTGTCAAAACTATCAAAGGCCAAGAATCAACTATGTGTTCAATTTGATTCATAGAATCAATTGTAGTGTGGTCTCAAATGGAAAAAATGGTTGAGAATGTGACCCATATCATGAATAATATGATAATAATTAGCATGGCATGTGCATTAGAATCATACAAGGAACATAAAAGACAAACTCAACCTTTGAGAGGTAGGGCAATTGATTGTGCAAAAGTATGGGAAACTAGTGATCACGATGAAATTACAACAAATTTCAACTACCATATGTAACGAACCACTACACCAAAAGCCTAGACTATTAGTGAATCTACCCACCAGGATCATAACATCCCACCATGCTTTCGAAGCCCAGACTCTAAGCTGGCTTTGCGCACGTACATGAGATCCACTACGTGTATGAGCCCTGGATGAACACTACAATGCCGGTGTGACCCACCCACTCCGTGACTCGAACACGGGTGGTTACTCTGATACCAAATGTAATGACCCGCTACACCAAAAGCCTGGACTATTAGTGAATCCGCCCACTAGGATCATAACACCATAATTTAATTGAGGAATGGTTTAATTGCACAAATTCTAGGCCCACCTTAAATCTTTTAAATGTCTCAATCCACTTGCTCATCCACATTATTCCAATCAAATTGATGATTGTTGCAACCACCCCATCATTGGGTGAATTTAATTTTGAATATGAATTCCTTGGGCTAGCATGCCTATATAAGATCAACTCTTTGATGTAATAAGGACTGGTCTTTTTCAAGACTAAGAGAATTATCTTTAGGTTATTCTTTTTAGGATTAGAGGAGACTATGCCTGGGTGGCACCTTTTAACTTAAAATATAGAGAACTTAAAATATAGAGTAGTGGACCGGTCATTTCTTTCATGCATTTCCCTACTTTCTAGAATAGTTTTCTGATTTGAGGTTGTTTGAAATCCAAGTTTGTAGTTCACTGAGCATTTGATGAACCCCAAATGACCTTTAATAAAAATATCTTTAATTTGAAATAATTTTCAAGTGATAAACTTGGTCTATGCATGCATATGGTGACCCTATTTTGCTCTTTGGTTTTATTACTTCATTCTACAGACTCTTGCACCATCCTTAGTTGGAGTTGTGCTAAGTCTAGCTCAACTAAGGACTAGTCTATGCAAAGATTCATCTACTCAATACAACCAGGTTGGTTGATATTAGAAAGTTGAATCTTCTTCTCTTTTTCCCTATCCTTCTCTCTCTCTTTTCCTTTTCTTAACAATCTATTAGTTTAAATTAATTAATATTCTAAGTTGAAGTCTGAATCTAATGCTTAATTTGATTGCATGTTCCTTTATCTATTGTTTTTTATGCATTGTTAAAGTTACAAGCAATAGACATTTTCATTGTGAATCAACTGTTTATTCATAGTTAAATCATTTTGGTGGTTCCTCAAGCATGAGCTCTTTATTTTTATGACTATTGATCTATCTGAAATACACACCAAAGAGCCTTGATACGATATGCTCATAATGAGCCAACTAGGTTACCCTGTGTACCAAGACCTAGTAACTAAGACCTTGGGGAGATTTGTTCATGCAAGTATCCTTTCAAGAGAGGAAGGGATTAACAAACCCTACCTAATTGTTAGTTGTATCAAAAGGCTGATCAATATGTTTTGGCACTAGAAGGAGGGCCTAAATGGTGTATTTTTGAATTTTATTTTGTTTACGAAGAAGTGTGATAAAAACACATCTACCAATTGATTGAATGTGGTGATAAACTAATTTAGTAAATCATAAAACCACTATAAGGCATAATCCTTTAAACTACATGGGAATAACTTAGTGAGGAGCCAATCATTGGACACATAGTCCAAATATGCTACATGAAAGCTCAAAAATAGCACTCTGGGTCACCCTTGCCATCATACAATGTAAGCTTATGTGCCATGAATTTGGATGGCAAAGGAGTTACCCTTATGTGATGTGCTAAAGGTGTATGTAAAAGAACATGATAATCCAAGGCATGTGATGCCCTAGTTACTCCTTTCTTGAGATGTAATACCTTATCCTGCAGAGTATGAACCTCTTGCACAAGGGATTGTACATATGGAGTGGAGGAACTATCCATAAGAGGTGTAACTATCACTGAAGGTTGTTGAGTTATAATTGGTTTTTGTGTTAGTTGAGCTAGCCCCAATGTAGGTATAACAATGTTATTATCAAGGGTACTAGAAGATTGACCATTTTGTTTTTTGAATTTCTTCATGAATAATATTGATGAGGTCATATTACATATCCAAATGTTTAGAAACAAAATCTTACAATTGTCTCTTATCAGTTTCATCAAATCAGTTGTTGAATTCTACCATTGTAGTTTGGGGAGTAAGAAAACAAACTATTGTATACTTTGACACTTTAAAAAAAATCTATGAAATATTGAAAAAATCAAATATTGAAACAAATCTGATATTTTAGAACTAATATTTGAGCATAAAAATAAAAAGGATACAAACCCTAAGAACATCTAGGGTTAGGGTTTTGTTTAATGTTCTAAGTAGTTTGGGTTCATCAAATGTTTTAACCTTTTAAGACTCAGTGAATGTAAATCATATGCTTGTTAAAGAGCTTAGTAGACTAAATCAGGTTAATAATATGAAACAAATACAACCACTGATTTGTTATAGAATTGACAAACTTTGACCTTTTTAAAAATAATAATAAATAATGCAAGTAATAACTTAACTAGAAAATGACTGAGCCATATGATCTGAAGGATAAAAAATGAGCTAGAGGTTGGTCTAAGTGTCGCAAATAGGATCCCGTGTCAAAACCCCTCATGGATAGTAGCACCCTAATTAAAATAGTAGCACCATTTTTATAAATATGGAAGTAGTGTCCTTATTTTGGTGGTAATTTCCTTTATGCAGGACTATCCTAAGCTTTTGGGTGTACCTATGTTTGGATCTATGAGGTTTGTTTATGCGTTCATGAGTTTTAAAACCTTATAAATTACCTATTTTTATTGAATTTGTGATAAAACCCTAATCCTCCATGTTTCTAGGGCATTTGGTTGATACAAGTTGAAAAGTGTGTTTGTTAGTGGGGTGGGCTAGACATCCTCAACACCCCATTGTGAAGAGAGTTACCTACATACTAATACTAAAAGGAGGGATCAAACTTGATATAGTTCTCCCCACCTGAGTGCTGATGTAGGTATAAGTGAATCTAGTATGACAGTGGACTTGAGTGCTTTGAATGTACTTTAGACTGGAAATCTAGGTAATCTGAGCTTAGGAATGTTGTAGATGGTAGTATGAAGAAGTGGGATTGATAACCTAGATTATGCACAACTTGTTCTAAGTTTTAATATATATTTTGCATCTGATTTTCATTTAGTGGTTAGAGGGCTAAAATACATGTATTTATACCATTTTGATGCTTGTGTAGATGTTAAAAGAGGTATAGGTCAACCCTAGGAGGTTTTTGATTTGGAAATATGTTTGTGAAAGAGAGAGGGAAATAACATTAGTGCCACTATTGGGACACTAGCACCATATGGTGCTACTATTATTATTATGGCATTGGTGTCTAAGTGGCAGAACACTAGGCACAAAGGACCAAGATGCAAGAATGAGGGTCTAGGACTACTTTAGTAATGACTAGGGATGCTTATAGCCTGCATGAAGGTTGGATAAGTGTGAAAATAGGCTCTAGGATAGGTCTAGGGCTAATCTAGGGATACGTAGTCTCAAGTAGCACTCTTAGCACTCAAATACCACTTTTAGGTTATTATAATTACATATATATTCTCTACACACATGCTTTTCATGGTATACATGAGTGGGATGTAGGACATACATGTCACATATGATTCATTTACATACAAATGTGTGACATTACTTACTCCTAGGGGAAACCTTTCTATATTAAGGGTGTGCCTAAACTTGGGAATCTTCATACACTTATCAGGGTATATCTTTCTATATCGGCCCATTGATCATAAAGACTATTACACAAATTTATTTTTCAAATAATTTCTAAGATATTATTTCATATATATATTATGTTTTTATATATCGGTTGATGTTATTCATAGATTATTTGAAATAACATTGCTTGCTCTATGAGTGCTTGATATTGATGATTGTCACAGTATGTAATCATTGATGGGTAATATACTGATTTTTTGATGGGTGTATTGATTGTGTCTTGTCATTGCATGTGTTAGTTGTTTTAGAGGAACCTTTGGTCTGAGTCATGGCCATGTTGTGTTTATGTCAGGTCAAAGTCATGTTACAACTTGTATGCTCAAGTGTGCTTCTTGATATGTTGTGCATGTGAGTGTGCATGGATACATAAATGACTATTTTTTAATCATTGGTAAAGGGGATTTTTTTGGAAGTGACTCTACCCTTTTACAAAGGAGATATAAATAAAATAATGAAATCCCAACAAAGTTCCTCTTCCAACAGAAAATGAAACCGGCTATTGACATGTTGTGAAAATGTTGCAGGCCCTCAAGAGACACACATAAAAATAACCCCTTCTAAACTTTTTCTTTTTAGGATATGAGGGTCATATTAAGTGGTTCCAACATCTTCCTTCTACTTCATTTCCTCTTATTTCACACCACAATATAATCTTTTCCTTCCCCTGATTCTGAATTGATAGGGATGGAGACTTCCAAAGTATCCACTAGTTTGTAGATCATCAAGCCCTCAATTCAAGCTGAAATGACATCCAATGAAGCTCCATAGAGCTCATATTTATTTTTCTCCAAGTGACCTAAAGATTATATTTCTTTTTCCTCCTCCCTATAATTTACTTCTTCATAGATCTCATCCCTTTGAATATCTAAAGCTTTATCCCCATATTTGCACTCAAGAAAATTCATGTCCTC
Source organism: Torreya grandis (assembly GCA_037957365.1). Classification (NCBI taxonomy): domain Eukaryota; kingdom Viridiplantae; phylum Streptophyta; class Pinopsida; order Cupressales; family Taxaceae; genus Torreya; species Torreya grandis. Next base: position 2,056,579 of record JARHVA010001181.1, read on the forward strand.
CATCATGAGATGATTGGGAAGGGAATCCTTACACCAAGAGGTATCCATATTCTTTTTATAAGTTTGACACAAACCAACAATTTGTATTGTATAAAAACATCTTCTACATTGAAAGGGAAGTGCTTTATTATCAAGATTTTGAGTCTAACTATGATTATGAACTTCAAAATTAATGGTTGCAGGTAGTTTAGAGGACATGTCTATACAAACTAAGATTCTAGTGTATGTGGTATGGAGATAACCCATGGTAGATCCATCCACCCCCATCATCTCATTCAATGACTTAAATATGCATAAGAGGAAAGGATTATACTAAAATTGGAGGGAAAGGTATGCTATATGTACCCAAACATGCTTAAAATTGAAAGATTTGGTTAAAGGGTTGAAGGAGGGAAATCATGGATTTGTTAAAAGAAGACATCAATCCATAGACCATATCTTATCTTACATAATCACATTCTTGTCTTCTATAAGATTAAAGATAGTAATGAAGAATCCACACACACAAGCGCACACATATATACATGTACACATGCACATGCACATGCACGCTTGCGTGCACACACACACACACATACATACATACATGTGTGTGTGTGTGTGTGTGTGTGTGTGTGTGTGTGTGTGTGTGTGTGTGTGTGTGTGTGTGTGTGTGTTATTATGATTTTGGTGTCATGGTTTCTATCATGCATACTACTATTATGTGTGATACCATGATTGCTTTCATGTACCTTTTACAATTGTTATAATTGTGTGCTTAATTGATATATCTACTATAAGTTGACACTTATATGACCACTGAATTGATTACATGTTTCATACATGCTTTAATGATCAAATATTTATTTGATGACATATATAATAATGTTTTTATATGTACTTTATATTATTGTACACTTTTTATATAACACATGATGTGCACAACTCTTTCTTTTGAGATGAGTGATTGACATGCTTCATCCCTTCTATTAAAAGGGGATATAAACTAGACTTTTCTTAGACATTTGGGCCATAACAAACAAATAGTTTATAGATTGGGTCAAATTATGTGATTCAAATGGGAAAACTTGAGTAGATTAGGTTAGATTATGTGATTAGATGCGACATATTGAACATATTGGGTTAGATTATGCGATTTAGATGGGATAGATTGAGATGGATTATGTGATTTAGGCGGGTCATATTAAATAGATTAAGCCATATGTGGAAAATTCTACATGAGTATGAGGAACAATCAAGCCATTCCATAACATTATTACAAATAGATGGTGGCATTCTATATCACTTTGAATTGTAGGTGGATCAAATTCAAGGCATGTATCTTGTTCATGCAAAGACTTTTCTATTTTTTTATACTGTGGATGGGTGGGGAATGATGCTACTATGTAAGAAATTTGGGTCTATATCCCATATAAAGTGGTTTATCCTTTTACATACAAACACATTTTAGGGTTCCACTTTTACACACAAATTTGTTTTTGGGTTCCATTTCTTAATATAAACCTATTTCAGGGTTACACTTTGACATACGAATTTGATTTTAGGGTTCCAAAAAATAATTATTATGATAATGAAAGTAGAGTTGATATTTCTATGTCACTGAACTTATAACACCCCTCATACATTGGTATTTGAGGCATTACCACTTGTCAACTCATGGTTTTAGCAGTTCCATCTCCTTGGGGCATGATCACCCCATAGTATTCTCCAAACAAGATTCAACAAGTGGTAACTTAGTTTGCATACCCTTAGGTGTATTCATTCCTTGGATTTTCAATTTCATTTGACTCAAGGATTGAAATAATTTTGGATTGATTATCTTGAGAAGACAGTGATCTATGCATGTTTTCCTATATCTTTCACATGGGAAAAATAGAACATTTGGGGCATACTTATCAACAAGTGTGGTTATCATAAGTTTAAAATTTATTGTCTTATCCCTTTAATTTATCATTTTTAATACTAGAATAAAATAAGATCATAGGTAAACACCTAAATTTGGTGTATGACATTTTGGAAACATCAACTTTGCCACACTTTGACATACATGGACATTATGTACACATGACTCTTCGGCATATTTTCCCACTATTTGTCTACCTACTTGTTGTCTTGGCCAACCTTATCCTTCAAATACGCTTATTCAAGATCATCCCAGTCTATACAAGAACCTTTCATAATCCTATATAGGCCTTCTCCATATCTTAGATTGATTGTTTTAACTCTAAAGATAGTATCAATAATGAATGGATATATGTGATTATCGCAAGTGTCTACCTCTATCAGTGGCATCCAAGAACACTTAATTACTATTTTTCAAATTGGAAAATCTCCACTAGGTTGACCTAGACACATTTTATATGTTGATCATATCATGAAATAACAAAGGGTAAACTATAAATACAATTCAATCCTAAGGTCATCACTCACTTAGTCACAATAAAATAACTTGGAAATTACATTGAGAATCACTTGGAAGCTTGAGAAGTCCATTAGCACTCTTTTGAGACATTACCATAAAAATGTATATATCTAAAACCCCTCAAAGGAGAATCCCTATAGCCAAGTTTTAATACATAAGAAATTCAGATTTGCACCGTGCCAAGTGTCAAAATCTAAACACTACATTGAATTTTAGATTGTTCATGTTGTTGCACACATGAGCCCTATTCAAAGTATTGGAATGTAGGAAACACTTAAGTCACTTATCAAGGAGTATTTTGGGTTTTCCAACCCAAAATATTAACCATTTTTTCAAGGGTCATCGTATGTTTGAAAGCACAACTAGGGTTTGGATGGAAGGAGAAATAAAATAGAGATCAATGTACAAGACCAATGGTGAGCACACACAGATGAAGCATATACAAGTGCAATCACATGGGTGTAAGGAATTACAAACTAACATATCACACAAGTATGCTACCCATAGATCCATTACAATACTGGCTACCACATGACTCGTAGTTTACTAACAACATCCAAATAATGTTTGAGCCACTATTTTCTTATCTAAGTAATGACAAAGCATACATAGAATTTTTAAAATTAGTGATAACTGTTGCGAGTGATAGATATCATAAAAGCTAAGTACATGTCTTCTCTCTTGTTTTTTCAATTTCAAATTGTCTAAATGCAATATCCATTTATCCATTTCTCAAATCATATTAGGGTATTATTACTATATTTTACACAAAATGAATTATCCCCAATTTTATATTATTTAGATCACATTAATATAAAATTAGTAAAATGATACCATATTTAAATTTACTATTTAGATTAAATCAAGAGAGTTCTTGAATCCCTTACTATATTCATGCCAAAATACTAGAAAATGATATTTAACTGACTTAAACACACATAAATAAAATTATATAACAAATAATAGCGATATTATATTTTGGCTGAATTTTTAGTAGTAAAATCAATTGATAATCCAAATAATAATTATCTATAAATTTAAAATAAAAAAACTAAAGCATTGATGAAGGGTGAGAGCCATTCCTATGACTAGATTTTTGAGTTACTAGCTTATATTATTAAATTCCATGTCACTCTTCACCACATTGGACTACTAACACAAACAATAAAAAGGTTGGATTATTGTTGGGCCCACTTTAGGTTACTAAGAATGATATCCTACATTAAAAAAATTTCCAGTATCTCATTTACCAACTAAACAAAAATATATTTATTAAATGGATTATTACATTCTACCTATCCCTAAATAAAATCACAATCAATGTGGCTATTAGTTTGGGCACTTAAAAGTTCATATACACTACATCCCTGCCTTACACATGTGTGTTAAACTATCCCTAATTCATGTGGGACCATTTGTGATGTAATTACAAAACAAAACTCATTTAAGTCAAAGAGTTTTTTAGGTTATGCTGGATTTTTTAGGGTTTTAATGTCATAATTATTTTCTGATTGCTTATCCTCCTTGTCTTTCACACTACTTCTATGGGATTCTCTAGTATATTCATGATTTTATTATGCTCAATGCACCACCCTTTTCGCTAGTCATTATTTTATAATGGCCTTTGCCCTCTCTATTGCAACTATTGTTATAGGTAGGGAGAGGGATGGTGCCTAAGAGCTATGAATTTTATGCTGAAGGTATATGATGAGGTGATACATTTGATTCTCCCTCTCAGCCAGAGGTATGTTTAAAGCCTAATGCCATATACAAATGGCATGAAAATAATTCTCTTATTATTATTTTGGCTGAATCCCCTTTGAGGAATCCTCAATGCCTAGTTTAGGCACTAGTGGGAGCCCTCATGTGTTCACATCACTAGTGTTTGAAACCTTATTAAGGATTTAAAAAAAAAAAAAAATCTTTTAAGAAGCCATTTGAGGTCTAAGCTCTACTTTATGTAAATTTGAGGTGTTGGTTTCTCAAGAATACACTTTTGATATTGTCCAAATGGACTTAAGACTTTAAGGTAACCAACCAAGCTTCCCTCCAGGTGCCTGTCTAGATTGAACTCCCTGGCCTTCTTGTCCCTCTTTGGTACTTTATTAAGGATATTGTCCATCCCATAGGTCATGACATGTGCCATGATGCTCCTAAATTTTATTTTATGTGATTGAATAAGTGAATCTACATCGAGGTCAACTTGACCAAGGATTTAAAAGAATCCATCGACATTTAAATTGATAATGAGCATCAGTCACAAAAAGTGGTGTATTTTAACCTCTCTAATATATGTTATCATTTTAAATCCCCTAACTAGTGATTCAAATATTTGCTCTTCATGGGTCAGTTGAAACCCTTAATGGAACACTCACATTCTGAGAAGACCGAGGTGGTAAGAAAAAAATGGATGGATGATTGTTACCAATAAAAAGGTGTATTTTGGGTTTAATCCTTCCCCCTAATTTGTTACCCCTTGTGATTAAACCCTATTTATAGGTGCACACTGCTATCCCCCCACCCAAATCTCTTAGTTTTCTTATTGCCTAGTAAAGCCATGTTACACAAGTTTCACATCCTCAAGCGAGCTCTTCTCCCATTGGCATATCCTTTATAAATGATTACTTCTCTTGGTAGGTGTGTATCCCACCTATTAGTGTCAGTAACTCTCCCTAAGAGGATAATGGGGCCAAGTGCCACTCCATTTTTCTCAAGAATTTTGTTGTGCCAAACTAACATAACATCTTTGTAGATCTTAAATACTTTGAATATGGTCAGAGAACTCCTTATGGATGATGTTTCCTAATGAATTTTCTATCTTAGAATGTTTGAGGTCTCATAGAGTCCTTTAAAAAATTTATTTGTGTGAGTTGTTTATCAACACGTTAGATTACTAGATTTTGTTTGTCTGTAAGAAGTAAAAAATTTAGTTTTCTTCTACAGACTACTTTGAAATTCATATGGTCTGAAAACACTCAATTTTTCACTCTGCACGTCGATGGATGAAGTGGGTCTAGCATCTTGGTTTCCCTAAAGTTTTCCTCATTCATTGTTGCCACAAGGGGTGATCTATCACACCGGGCTATTTAGCTTCTCCTAGATGTTATTAGACATTCATTAGGGGTGCTTAACATTTATGATCCTAATGATGGCCCTAGAAAAATGACTTTATGATGATATTTGGTTGACAACCCAACCCTTACCACCTAACTAGTGTGCATGGATTTCAATATGGTGGAATATCCTAAGGAAAAATTTGGAGCCTTTACATTGAGATGGTGCATGGGAGAACATGAGGCTTGGTTTTATTTTAAAAATTGGTAGGGCCTAGTTAACTTATTTTGTGGCGATGCTCAATAACTGAAATGCCTTGGTTTACGTGGTCCAATTACCATGAAAACACTGATATGGTTCTTTATAGGTTAGACCATTATATGATTTTAGAGAAAAATATTTTCTTTTTTGTGACTATTGATGGCCATCCCATCTCTTTACATCTTGAACATGTTCTTTTATACCACTTTGTGATCATTTATAGAGAGGAGTGGAGCAATATTCAATTCAAGATGCCATCAATCCATCCTTAATACTTCCCTTATATGTCATGATGCTGCCATATACCTTGTTGCATGGATTTGGAATCTTATGCCTTAACCACCTTTTGCTACTAGTTGGATAGAGTGGTGGAATGAGGCCATCCCTCGCACCACCAAATTTATCCACCATATGGAAAACATATTGCTCATGTCTGAAAATAGGGGGAATACGTTGTGCTCAAATAAAACCAAAGGTTTGCCTCCGTTCTTAATTAAAACCCTTTTGATTTATAGTTCTAAACCTAGGCCACTTATCTGAAACACCAAATCAAAGTGGCAGATCATCATGTAGCCAAAGGGGTGAAACTTTGTGTCCACCTTCATTGGATCAAAATTGGAGATAAGGATTCAAAGGGATTATTTAATAATTTTAGAGTCGAATAATTTTGAGAACAAATCAAGGCCATCAAGTCAACCCATATGAGACACTACTCTTCCTGATATCTCATATGTTTTTCCAGACCACTATAAATCAGTGTTTCAAGCCCAAGAGGAAACATTTGAGAGGGATCAAACCTTAAATGAATGCCTCAATGTGGTTTCTTTAAAAATCAAGCCTACAAAATTAAGGTTATGTTATTCTCATGTCTCGCTTCATGAGCTCTCTCAATCCCTTCATAACATGAGTAATGATAAAGCCCCCAAAATTGATGGATTCCCTTGTGAATTCTATAAAGCCACCTTTGAGTTTATTAGGCCAACCCAAATCCAAGTCTATAAAGAGGCTCTTCAAAAAAAATCATCGGGCTCACTTATTAATCAAGGCAATATCAAGTTCATACCCAAAGCAGGTGACCCAGAACTCATTACTAACTAGTATTTGTTCAATCCGTTGAATGTTTCTTACAAGATTCTCACTAAATATATGGCCAATCATCTTTGGCTCATCCTACCTACCAATTTTATAATCGATAAAATTGGTTTTATCAAAAGCATATATATATATATATATATATATATATATATATATATATATATATATATATTTGAAAACCTTATTGTTGTTTGGAAAGGTATGGAGTGGGAGAGAGTCTCTCATTAGAGAACCATATTTCTCAAGCTTGATTTTTATAAGGTTTGTGATAGGATTTAATGGATTTTTATTAACGTCATGCTACAAAGCCTTGGCTTTGGCCCATTATTTATTTTGATAGTTTAAACTCTGTTTGTAGATGCCTTGGCCCATCTCACTATCAATGTTCTAAAATCTGATCGAATTGGCCTCAATCGCTCCATTCGTCAAGATTTCCCCCTCACCTTGGACCTATATTCCTATCTATTGAAGCTCTAGGGTATCTGTTAGCTCATAGAGTCAAGTAGGGTCTCATATGGGGTATTTTTTTCCGTAACCAATCCTCTCAACTCATCAATGGCCACTTTGTAGATGATGCCTTCCTCACTTTAGAAGAGCAAGAAAATTTGTTCAAGGAAGATTTTCACTATCTTAACATTTTTTGTTTAGCTTTGGGGAAGACCATGTAATGGAATAAGACCCAATGTTTCAAAAATAGTAAAATTCCCATGTTCAAGTGATTTATATAATATAAATATAATTGTATCCACAGAGGGGGAAAACTCAAGTTTTTGTGGATCCCTTTCATCTTTGATAGTTCCCCTACAAAGTTATGGCAATTTGTCATAAATAGAGTGGAGAAAAAGATGGAGTATTGGGTCACCATACCACTCTTTCTTGTGGTGAAGTTCCAAGTGTGCACCAAAATTATGGCTACTACTCATGTTTATTATTCCTTCTGTTGGGTCCTTCTAAAAACTCCTATGACAAATTGGCTAGAATTATCAGAGGTTTTATTTTATCTAATGCCAAGCAAACGTGGAGTTTTGATAGAGTTGCCTAGGACATATATTGTTTGCCTCATGATAAAGGAGGTATGATAATTATTGATATATACTTATAAATCATTAATTTTTGTGTGAAATGGCTGGTTAGGTCTAGTAGTAATGAATTCTAGAATATTACTCTACATCATTACATCTCATCTAGATGTCCTTATTCAAAATTGAAGGCTCTTTTATGGCTAAAAGCATCTTGAATGCCTACAAGGTTGTTAAGTCTTATTTAAAGTGGTTCAATGATGGATTTTGTAGTGGTATTTATTTTAATGATCACAATCTTTGGTGGTCTCTCATGATGACCACTATTAATATTTTATTGCTAGAATTGTCTAGTGTAAAAGCCTTGAGGCTTTTATAAAAAGGGATTCATATGATAAAGGATTTGGTTTTTGTTTGTGACTTGGCTCCCATTTAATCTAAGTAATTTTGAATTTCCATTTATTCTTCACATTTAGGAGCTTATGCCAGATGTTATGCTTCACAAGTTGTCTTCAACCTCCATCCTCGTGGTGGAAGGATTGGAGATGGAATTGTGATACCCACTTCAAGAATTATTATCTAGGCCTCTTTTATCAAGTGATAAGCCCCTTTTCTTTATCACTTGACAAGCTCAATAGGCATTGGAACCTTAACTATTCACCTATAATGTGGCTTTACAACTCGACATAATTTGGAAAGCCAAGCTTAAATCCAAGCTAGCTAACTTCCTCTAGTGCTTGGTCTATCAGGGCCTTCCACTTGGGGAGCATCTTTCTCACTTAGGAAATGCTCAACCCAAGTGTCTAGCTTGTAGCAAATGATAGACTTTCAAACACACATTATGGACATGTCCCAAAGCTCAATCTACCTGGCAATGGATACATAGTCTCTTTCAACCATACCGTCTTGAGCCTTTCTCATGGTGTTTGGCCCTCCTTAGGGATTTTGTGAATTGGCGAGCCTCTATAGTTTTTTTTATGTAATTACTTTAGAGTTATCATTATATTTCAATTATGAAAAGCTATAAACTCTATGTTGTTTAATAATGAGGATTATTCTTGTCATTTCTCTATCAACGATAATGTTTCTATATTATCTTCAGCCTATATGCACATTCAAGTCCAAGCTGAGAAGGTCTCCATGAAAGTTATACATCTTCAAGAATTGATTGATCACTGGCCCCCTTGAATGGTGAGTCATATCCCCTCGAACCATCCACCACAGGGCCCAACACCTCCAACTCATAGACATCACCGAAGTCAGTCTCGTTGTTACAATCATTGCTCCACTCCCGTTAGCATGGAGGATGGAGATCATTGCTGCCATATGAAAAATTTGATGATAGTCCCTTGCAATAGGGGGTACCAACTAGCCCTTTTGAAACTGCGATGCAATCTCTTGATAGATGGGACATTCTTTATTTTTAGCTCCTCTAGACCCCATGGATGGGTGGGTGGCATCAGATCCTCCCTTGACAAAACCTTTGTGGCCTCCTCTGCCACCCAATGACGATCCTCCACCTCCCCCTTCAGGGGTTACAGCTTGTGCCTAAGTTATTTTTATGTGTATGAATTCTATGAAATGTTGCTTTGGTGTCATGTTTTGCCTAGCATTGCCATGTGATTTTTGTTTTCATGTTGCTATGTTTTGAGTCGGTGTTTCCTCCAACAAGGAGTCTAAGTCGTACATACCAATCAATTACTTTACTATATAACCTTTTGTATATTATTATTTGATTAGTAATAGTCAAATTGAAACTTTTTAATAGTAAATATTTCTTTTAAAAATCCATTTGACAGTCACATATTAAAAAAAAAGAATCTTATTCATTTAAGTCAAATACAAATAGGAGCTAAAAAAAGGTATGTGAGAGAAAAATCTTGGATAATTATATGGGCAAAGCAACTTAGGCAGAAGAAAGAATATTATGTCAAAGAATTTAAATCCTGTGATTATGATGAAAAAGCCTACATAAGAGTAAGAATCAAGTGGAAGGAAAAAATGTTGATACCTCAGCGAAGGACTAGTTTGTATCATCTTCAATGTGAAACTGCAAGTGGATAAAATCTAAAGAAGAGGGAAAAATTAGCATGCATATTTTGTACTATGGGTGTGGTGGAGACAATATGACACTAAATCATGGATAAGAACATCCAGATCAATTACGACAATACCTTGACAGTGGACAATAGATTGCCTTGTTTGAAGAGGTGCAATTAATTTAAAAAAAAAAAAAAATCAATATTCATTGTAGAAGAACCAACATAAAAAGGGAAACCATATTTCACAATCCTAATGGGGTAGCTTTGATCCCATATAGTGCTTGGTCTCATTAAAATCTTCCATTTATTCATTATAAAATCTTTGATCCCATATCGTTATTAAAATCTTCCATTTATTCATTATAAAATCTTTCATTTATTTATTTTAAAATCTTTATTCATTCAATTATTTATAATAAACTTTGGAACATCAATATCATAGCTAAATTAGTTTCTTAATTGATTAATTATGATTGAATAAAATTTTTAGAGTATATTGAAGAGACATAACTTTGAAGAGTACAACCATTTAGATTATGAAATCAATGACAAGAAGAGGAAAAAGCCTAGCATAGAAACTTATTCTTCTTAACCCCAATGATTATTCTTACAACCAACCAACTGTAATGATTTTTTTTGAATAACTGGATTGAGGTATAGCCCAAGGATTTTTTAGCTCTATCGAGCTGCCCAAATGTTATTGAGAACGAGCTGTTACGTAGAACATACGAATTAAAAAATGAATTCAATAGCTCATTTAGTTTTACAAATCAGGTTTTACTATGAATGGATCAATTCCATTGCGTTTGCGTTATCCTCTATACATCCTGAGAGCTTTTAGCGCACACATTCAACCATGTCCGCGTGCCTTTTCTCGCCTATTGAAAATGTGTACAGATGCCAAGGAACTTTCAAAGGGCAAGATTGCTCATGCCCATATAGTTAAAACTGGATTTGAGCTACCAATCTCTGCATTGAATCGCCTCATTGATATGTATCATAAATGCGGAAATGTGGAGGATGCACGCAAAGTGTTTGATAATATGCGCAAACGAAATGTGTTCTCTTGGAACATTATGATTACAGCTTATGCTAAATGGGGTTGTATGGAGTTCGCTTGCGAATTGTTTGACGAAATGCCTGAGAGAGATTGCGTCTCCTGGAATGCTATGATTTCAGGATACGCACAATCTGAGAACGTCAAGAGAGCCCTGGAGTTTTTTGAGCAGATGCATGGAGAAATGGAAAAGGTGAACGAGTTTAGCTTTTCTAGCGTTGTGGACGCCTGTGCTGAGATGTTGGCTCTGGAAGAAGGCAAGCAGGTTCATGGACGTATTTTCAAGTCTGGTTTGTATTCAAATGCAATTTTGGGAAATGCTCTTATTGACATGTATGCAAAATGTGGGAATTTGGAGGATGCACGTCAAGTGTTTGACAACATGCGTGAACGAGACTTGGTTTCATGGACTGCAATCATTACAGGATATGCCCGGCATGGGCACGGCAATGAAGCTTTGTGTATGCTTAACCGGATGGAACTGGCTGGTCTCAAGCCAAACGAGATAACGTATGCGAGTTTCTTCAGTGCTTGTGCTGAAAGTGGGTGCATTGAGGATGCACGATATGTGTTTGACAAAATGCCTGAGAGGAATGTAGTTTCATGGAATGCAATGCTTGCCGGATATGGGCAAAATAAACTTTGGATTGAGGTGTTGAAATTGTTTTGCCAAATGCAAGGGGAAGACATTGAGTTAGACCATGTCAGCTTCCTTGGTGTTATTGGTGCTTGTACAGGCCTACTAGCTATAGATTATGGCGAGCAGGTTCATTGCACCATCATTAAAACTGGTTATGGATCAAATATCTTTGTTGCTAGTGCCCTTATGGATATGTATATGAAATGGGGTAGATTATGTGATGCACAACAACTGTTCCAGAGAGTGCACAGTCAAAATTTTGTCACTTGGACAACAATGATTACCGGGTATGCTCAAAATGGGTACGGCGAGGAGTCCTTGAAGTTGTTCTCTCAAATGCGATTGGATGGCATCAAACCAGATGCAATTACTTTCACTGGTCTTATCAAGGCCTGTGCTAGTCTTGCATCTCTGGAAAATGGGGAACAGGTGCATGCCCACATTTTAAAATCTGGATTTGAGGTAAATGTCTTTGTAAGGAGTTCAATTGTTGATATGTACTCGAAATGTGGAAGCATACAGAGTGCATGCCAAGTATTTGAGAACATGCCTGAGCACAATGTGGTTTTATGGAATAATATGATTGCAGGCTATGCCCACCATGGCTATGGTCTCAGTGCTCTCCAACTCTTTGAACAAATGCAATATCAATCCATAAAACCAGATCGCACGACCTTTGTTGGTGTTTTGTATGCATGTAGCCATGCTGGCTTAGTTGATGAAGGTCGTTTCTACTTTGAGTCTATGAGTCAAGGTTACTGTATGGCACCAAGAATAGATCATTATATGCACATGGTTGATCTTCTCGGCCGTTCCGGACTTTTCAACGAGGCAGAGAACCTTATCAACACAATGCCGTTTGAACCTGATGCTAGTGTGTGGGGAGCTCTTGTTGGTGCTTGCAAAATCCATGGAAACCTGGAGCTAGGAGCACGAGTGGCATTGCACCTTGTTGAATTGGAGCCAAATATTGTTGCACCATATATTTTACTTTCAAACATTTATGCTGCAGGTGGCAGGTGGGATGATGTTGCGAAAGTGAGAAAACTTCTGAAAGACAGGGGAGTTAAGAAGCAGCCAGGATGTAGCTGGATTGTGATAAAAAACAAGGTTCATGTATTTGTGACGTAATATCTAGATTATATGCAGCAACAGGAGATGTGGCAAGAGCAAGAAATTGATGAGTATGGAATTCAGACTTGATGTTTGCAAGAAATTGATTGTTGCATCTGAATTATTCGTTGGAAACACGACCCTTGGGACAACCCTAGTAGTTGAAATGTTGCTTTTGTGATCTATCAATTTGAACGGAAGGTAAGATCCAAACAGAGGTTAAATCTCCAAGCTTGTGAAGGAGAATTTTTCTATCGGATGCAATTGTTCCCATCATATCAAGGATGGTTTTTGCTCAAGTTGGATCATTGAGTGACACTACTTTAGACAAGCTTGAAGCCTTAGACTTTCATTTATAAGACAGATCAACAGTTCACTTGTAAAGTATTGGTGTCTGCTACTCAAGGTTGTGTTTTTAGCTGTTACCTGAAGTTATGAAGCGTGTATATATTGAAAGGATATTAACAGTCATCGCAGGTCATCATCTGGGATGATATTTGAGCAGGTAACCACACCTTGCTAACTATGTATGACGAAGGGGAGTGTCTACACATATCAAAAGCGATGCATCTGAAGATGAGGGGTAGTTCCTTAACACTAAAAAAAATAAATCATCAAGATAATACATGGGATAGAATATTCATCAGTTTGAAGGTAGCGTGAATGGACATATTGAAAGCTCCATCAGGCTCAATGGCTACTCTTGGAATGCGTAGATTTGGTGCCCCATGAGGCCTTAAAAGGGACTGTCTGTCTCATATAAGTGGCCAGAAAGACCAGATTAATGTTACTAGCTAGCACGGTGAGAGAGAAAGGGTGGTCGTCCTTTCTCCCCTCGAGCCTGAGCACAAATGAAAGTAAGGTAGATGGGGTATCACTAATCAAATGGCTATATTCATTGTGGTTGCGGGATCGTTTGGAGGTATCGTCAGGTGACTTTGAAGCAGACTCTATAGAAACATTGAGCATGAGCACAATTAAAAGTAAGCTAGCTGGGGTTCACTAATCAGATGACATTGTGGCTGTGGGATCCTTTGGAGGTATGGCCAGGTGACATTAAAACAGACCATAAAAACATCGAGCATGAACTCGAATAAAAGCTAGCTAGCTGGGGTATTACTAATCAAATGATTTTATTCATCGTGGTTGTGGGATCCTTTAGAGGTATGGTCAGGTGACTTTGAAGCAAACTGTATAAAAACATGATCCTCATGATTGTCCAAGTGAGACCTATGTTGTTTTAGACAACTTACAGTTGATGAAATTCTCACAACTAAGTCATTTTCAAAATTATAAACATGTTAAAAGACCTTGGATCACTTGATGAGATGTTTGCTTATGATTGAGCCCACCAAGGTTTCATTTCTGCTGAGTGTAGTGGTCAAGACACCATGAAGGATCTGGGCTGGGTGGGAACCCCAGGCAACTTTTGGTAGAATAGATACCCCTGAGACCTTGACACTAATCCGAAAGACTTTGATTATCTGTGCACCCAATACCTATGGGATGCTGAAAGAAGGGAACAAAAAAAAACAATTTTTGAACATGTTTGTCATGATGTATATCCATTAGCTTTAGCATGACAGAAGACTGCAGTGACAAGGTTAATGCCATGTCCTTCATCCTCCGTATTTCCTTGTTAATCCTAGTGACGCTACTTGAACTTTTTGTGGCGTATGTGCATATTAACCTATTGCATCAAGTGGAAGACCTTTGCTTGGCAAAGGTGACTATGAGTAATGAATTATTGTAGGAGCAAGAACCAAAGCTCCATTTTTAGTTGTTACTAATTTTGTCGAGAGCACAGGCTTCTTCTCCCTAATGATGTGTCCGGTAGTAGTCTCGAAACATTAGAACTAAAAACTATAATGCAGTCTTATCCGAAAATTAACTTACAAGAGCTTTAGTGTTGAATGTGATGTTTTAGTGTAGTAATCGGTGCCGTCCTAAGCTATAAGGACACAACATTATAAATATTTTAACAACAAAAAGGTGACTGGAGTAAGAAATAGGTAATGTTAAGTTTTAACTATAACTGAGAATTATATACAATTGTGCAAGCTGTAAAGTATGGAGAATAATATATTTTTGGGACTAGATGTTTTCATTTTTGGAATATATATCTGGATATCACTATGATCAATCTTATTATCGGAGTTTGTTTTTGTGGAAGGAATTTATGTTGTTGATTGATCATTGAGCTCTTAAAAAAATTAATTCTCATACATTATTGCCTCACAAGCATTAAAATTCAGTGTGACATTTGCAAAGCTATTCCTTTGTAGTATAACATCTAAGAGTGGAGCATCAAATATAACGACAAATGCTTGTGACTCAAACTATGAAGAATTATGTGGTTGGATTTAAACCCCGTTGGTGTATTGACTGTTTTAGTTTGTAGAACCCATGCACACTAGACTTAAAATATATTGTGTTTCCTTAAGTTAGTTTATTTCAATTTTTTTTTTCCAAAGAAAAAATCAAAACTTTTATTCCAAGAAAGAAAGAAGCTAAATCACGTAGATGCTTGAGGCATTAAGTCATAAGTTCCAAAAACAACCCTTGTGTGACTTTATAGTTGACCCTAAACTTCATACTACCCTATCCAAAAAGAAACATGAAAAGATTAAAAAAAAAACATTTCAGATTAAAAAAAAAAAATCAATAAAAATTAGAAGACCTCATCCCTATTCCAAATCAGCTTCGAAATTGAAGGATTGGTAAAAAGACATTGCTATAGATCATGAATAGTGCAAGAAATATGAAGTGGTATTATTCCATCCCTAATCTTCATCTTCACCTACTGTCCCAATGCCAACAAAACACCTCCTTTGGATGGAGAGTTCGTTGAGGTGTTTAATTCTCGATAAATATGTTTGTAAGAAATGATGGTTAAAACACTTCCAACTAGTTTGCTTGTTCAAAAAACGCAATCAAGGAAAGGCTCTCCATTATGTACAACTTCCGCATCAATTAATAACTATTAAATAGTCTACCATCACTTGCAACCTGTCAACATTGTTATCCCAAACAATCTTGAGGAGCAACGTAAGAGCAAGTAATTCTACATAGTTATTTGACCCTGGAGCTAACCTTGCTTTGAAATGAAAGAATCGACTTTTGTTAAATAAGGTACACCACGTGCTCCACAACATATAGGGGTACCTTGACTTGCCCCATAAAAATACCTCCAAGGAAGAGTGTTATCAATCACTATGAAGATTTCGACATTTCTTGCCAACCATAGGCCTTGAGCATTAGATTGGAGTACCTTAATTGGAGGAAATTTTATACCTTGATTAGTATTATGCCCCAATATAATTGTAGAGTTTGAAACTATATGTGAATTTGCTCCTTGTAACTTGAAAATTTGAAATTGTGTGAATTTGTTCCTTAAAACTAGAAATGAGAGTGCATATGCAATGGCATATGCCCCCATAATCTGCCAATAATAGATTTTTCTTGCCACATTTGAAATTGTGATTGTGCCACTGATTGAATTGTTCAATGTAAGTATTGCCTTTGTAACTGTAATGTGTAGTGTGTTGGGCTTAATTTGTGACCTATTCAGAATGTAGCTATTGAATTAACTGATCTCAAAGGACAAAGGGAGCCTATAGCACATGGTACAAATGGTCCCTTGTTTTTAGGATTTTGTTGGAGATCCAAGGGCCCAAAAATTTCAAAAACGTTTAGTTGGGTGAGCAACAACCATTACTACTAGAGGTTCATCTAGTCTCCTTACTTGAATTAAAGTTGTCTAATGTTGTAGGCTTGTTGAAACCATAGGTTTACTATCTTCTTTCATAAGATGAGACAATTATAATCTACTAAGTAGGATATCTTATCATACAAAAATGTAAAAGAGAGGGAAAGAGTAAGGCAGAAAAATAATGATTCTTTGATAGAGATCATATATTTTAGTGCTGAGAAATAGAATTCACGGTTCGCTGCAATTATATCACTGGACATTAAGTTTAGCTATTGCACAACTTAAATAACTCAATGAGCAAGACTTAAAGGAAAATATGAACATGTAATTCAGAATCTCTATAAAAAGAAACCAAATACACAACTCTGTACCTATTGCACACAATGACTTAATGAAAGTTTCAAAATAAACAGAATGAGAATTCATAATCAATCAAACTCGTTACTGCAAAATTTGATTGTATATTCACTTGCAAAACCATCATTTAAACAATTGCTTGGCATGTATTACTTCTCTCAAATCAAAACCCTGTGGTAGACAATCATGACAAAACAAAGGAGAATGGCAAGGGCAATCCTAGAATAATTCAAACATAGTTTTAATGCAAAAATAATTGACCTTTACAATGGCAAGCACTATTGCTTATATAGGCAAGGCAATCAGACCCATTGCCTTGATGCACAACCAAAATTTAATGGCCTGATGCATAACTAAAATTAAATGGTCATATTATCAATATAGAATACAATAGCTAATCATAGTGCAAGCTCTTAAGATAACACATCAACAAAAGAAGAGATAAGGACTAAGTCATGGCACATCTCCTAGATTACAATAACCTCCAAAAAATTTAAATGAATAAAGTCAAGTATTGAATGTAATTCAATCTTCAAGTGACCAAACGATTGCACATATTTAATTCTTTTCACCAGGTAATCAACAACCCAAACAGGAAAAGCCATATCATGGTAAACATATCTTAATGATGGGCAACTAGTTCATGTTTTAGTTTGTTTATTCTCAATGTCTTATGTTTTTCTTCATGACAACAAAATTCCTTCTAGATGTACCCTTTTGCCATTAAATGTTGGTGACAAAGCAATATTGAAATAATAAATTATTCTAATCTATATATAGGTACATCTACTCCTTTTGATGAAGTTATCAATGTCTTTGAATAGTGAAACAAACTTGTGTTGTGCACATTTTTCTTGATCTCATTTCTCTCCTACTCCAATTTCAGCTATCGCTCTGGTTGTTGTTACTTGGTTCTTTTACTTCTTTGAATGTAGGACTTCATTACAAAATACTTCTCAATTTGATAGTTTGATTATTCTTGAGCTTTCCTTTTGTGCTTTGTCCTCAAACTTTCAATACAAGCTCTTGATGAGTTATGCTCTGATCATTTCCCAAGTCTATATCTTGACTAATCGACCTTCAAGCTTTGTAGTCGGCAAAACCATTCATATTTACATTTAATTCTATTTAACAAAGTGAAATCGGGAATAAAGTCACACCTTCATGTACCTATCCTTTCTCTTATTTGCTTGGCCATCAAATTCTACATGCATTTCACGGTTGTGTGTCTTTGAGATTACGACACTTGTCACAATCTCAGTTTCTAGGAGCTTGGGCCTTATCATGTTGGTGTTGTATACTCTGCGAATTGTGAATCCCCGAGATCATGCCACTTGGCATGATCTTGAAACTGTGAGGAGTCTTCGATTATTGATTATGCTTTGTTACATTTTAGCTCCTGTGAGGTCCATGTGGCATCATCGCAGAGCTTAGGTCTTTGGGGCTTCACTATTGGTCTTATTTATTCCTTTGACTAAGTCTCCAAGATCGTGCCACATGGCATAATCTCAAGAATTTGGGAGATCTTTCAATTGTTAAACATGTATTCTCCCTTTTGAACTCTGACTCTCTGAAATGTGACCACATGTTGCAATCATGGGACTTTAGAGTTTGAACATCTTCGAAAAAAATTTCACTATGCATCGCCTTTCCCGATCTTCAAATCCCTGAGATGCTACCATGTGTTGCAATCATGGGACTCAAAAGTCTTCAACACTTAGCCATTTTTACAAGAATTGATCTACTCTGATTGAACAAGATCATGCCACGTGCCATAATCTTGTTATTTCTCTGCCTTCAACACTTAGTCGATTTTAAAATTCTACTTCTTTGTATTTTGGGTGAGCTCTGAACTGTCGATGATGCCACATGGCACCTTTGTATTGAATCTTCCATTGGAGGACTACACTGTTCAAATCAACTCTCTAAGTCCTTAGTTTCTATGATGATGGAATGTGGCATCATTGTCGGCCTTCAAGCTTTGGAGCTTCTATGGATTGTCATCGACCTTCCACTCCATTACTCTTTGAGATTGTGCCACATGGTACAATCTCTAGGCTTTGGGCCTCATGATGAATATAAACTTTTGGCTTCACTCAAATCGCTCGATCTATCGCCACGTGGACAACTCACAGAAGCTCTGGAGATCAGTTTGGGACATTGAACTATTGACTACCTCATTTTGAGCTTTGGGTTTTTGAGATGCAGCCACATGTCACAATCTTAGAAGGTTAGGGCTCATAAGACTTAGACTTTTTGAAAGAACTATTCCTGCGGACTCCAAATGCTTGAGATTTTGATAGTTGATAAAGATCAATGGCTCATAAGACTTTAAAAGATCTCTGTGAGTAAAGACAAGGCAAAGTCGACTCAAGGAACAATTAATAGGTTAGTCCATGAAACCATTCAGAATAAATCTCTAGAAAACACCAAAATATGTATAAGTGAGGCCCCCAAAAATGCATAAATAAAGCCCAATTTAAACGAAAACTTGGCTAAACAAGCACCAATTTGAGTTTGAAAAGACCACTATAAAAACCAAAATGAGATTTCTTACAATAATTTGACTATTTCAAAATTGTAATTTGAACTAGATATGAATAAATTAATATCACAATTTAATCGAAATATTTTAATAATGAAGTCTAATGTCCAATGAAATAATCTACTGAAATTGGTCCCTTTCAATTTAAACCCTATAATAGGTTATTTTTTAAGAATTAAGGTACAAATGTTTATAATAATCATTCCAAGTGGACAATGAACAAAATAAGCTAATTTTAGAGGATTAAAAAGTAATGTTTTTCAAAGGAACAATAATTAAACCCACAATACATCACTTGAACTTGACCTTAAAATGACATGAAGCACCTACAACCAGTAATGAATCAAAGTCAACTTTGTCTAAAAGTAACCTCAATGGACCAATTCTACGTTTGAAGTTTGGACAAAGATTGTTTAGCCATTTTGAACAAATGGTCAAGTAAAGATAATTCATTTTCATCAAACGAACTTGACACATGAGTTAAAGACTAAGAAATGAAGGTCTATCTCAATAGCTTGAGTGGCATTTATAAACGAGGTCATGCAAGTATGTAAGAACACAGAAATAAAATAATTATGTTGTAGCAAGAGGGTCCTCATATAAATTTATTGAGTGTGGGGCGTGTTGGACCCAACAAATGGTGACTTCTATGGGAGAATACTCTTTAGCATTCAGAAGCTAGAATGTAAATCATTAAACTTAAACAACAAACACAAAACTGCAGACAAATCCTTAGACACAACCAGAAAGATGAAAGTACTAAAGTCTACCTCAACATGTGAAATACTATGTTCCAGATCTTCATAAGACCATTAGTGTGTGCCAAAGTGATTGGTTCTTTTATAGCTCTTATATTTACATAAATAAATTTAAAATTGTTTAAAATAATCAAAACATTTAAGAAGGAAAAATTTGGATGTTTGGCTTGGGGGAGAATGGCATAGGCATTGCTTTACTGCTAGCTAGGCATCTATAGCTCTAACAAACATACCCTTGGTCCCACTCAAGACCTTACTCCATTGCAAATGGAGATTCTTTGGCTCACCCTTTCGAAGAATTTGGATTTTGTATTTTATTCAATTTCTTTTCAATTTTTTCCTTTTAAAAATATTTCATTATTTAGTCCATTGAGGGTTGGGGACCAAGCTAAGGGTATGATGATAAACCCAAAAAATCCATGAATATTAAGACAAAGTTAAATCAATTCAACATTTCTATTTGATTCATATGTGAAATTAAGTGCAGATCGATGGCTTCAATAAGAAAATGAAACGTTTCTAAAATTCACATATTCTATTTTGAATTATAGGCCTTCAAAATTTTAAAAATATATTGAATTACAATATTTTATGTGACTATTCAAGGATGACTACCCACCTTTTAGCTTCTAAAATCTAAATGATTCTCATACATTCATCAACATCTGAATGATTCTCATACATTCATCAACATTTGAAGTTCCTAACCCACAAGAGTGTAAGGAAACAATGTTGCTTCAATAAATTGTTGTCTAAAATTTCTATCCATTTCTTAAACTTGATTGTCATATAACACTGATTGGGATCAAATTTTACTTCTCTAGGACTAAAATGTGAACTAAGTGCAACAAAAAAAGATCTAAAATAACAATGTCAAGGGACTACCTTACGAAATATTGAATTTTTATGATACAATAAATAATCAACTTTAATCAATCTTGAAAAGTACACGAAGACCACCAACAGGTCCAAAAAAAACAAACCAACTTAAACATGTTGGGGTAAAACAACAGAATGAGGACAACAAGACAAACCAAGCAGGAAAAACACAAAATAATAGAAAACAAACTAAATTAAGAAAACACAAACCTAAAATAAGAAAACAACACAACTAAATCTACAAAAATAGGAAATTATATACAATATGTACATACAATTAACCTCCTAACCTTCATTCTAAAATTGTATTTGATAGAACAACTAAGAAATAATGCTTTAAAAATTGTCTGTTAACGGGTAAAGAGAGGTTGTTACCTTGAAGATATTTCAAATTGAATGCTTTCCATCCTAATAGCTCTGAAACTTGATAAGACTTGATCCAAAGAGGACTAAACTTAGAGTTCTGACCCTTCTTCTCATGGGCTTTGTTCCATAATAAAACCAAGTCTTAAATATGAAAGCATTTGACCTACACTCTTTTATCAAACTATCTCTTCACAACAGCCTAAGATGTGTTGAAATTATAAAAGGTTTCTTCTCTTGTGTCTTCCAAATGAATCAAGTCTAATAGTCTAGATTGACTTATTGCATTGGCTTCCATATAGTCATGAATGAACTGATATGTGGAAATCTTGAGTGCCATTGGAAATATTAGCTCTACACCATAAACTACCCTGAAAGGAGTAGTCTTGCGACTATGCTTGTCTCTTGTTTGATCAACCCACAAAGCATATTTGAGTATCAAATGTCAATTACATAGGTTATTTTCTATTGCTTTCTTAATGGCACTCAAAAAATTCTTATTTTTCGATTCAACCAAACCATTGTCCTATGCATAATAGTTTGAGGAAAAATTTGATGTAATTTCATTCTTATATGCCCACTTAGTCAATTTAGTTGTTTAGTTGTTTGGAAGGTAGACTTATTATCACACACTAGTACCACTGGGGTGTCAAATCGAATTATGTTAGGAATAGCTTTTACATTGAGTGAATTTTTGGTATTTACCGTGTGGTAAATAGTAAAGTTGATATTTATGGAATGGTAAATAAGTAACAGGTTAGTAATTAGTAAATCAAAATATTGTTGTATATAACAATATTATGTTATAATATATATATTGAGATATATTGTTATAACAATATATCATGTGCTCAATTAGAGGGATTTTGAGAGAGAATATTGGGGAGAAGTTATATGAGATATATTTCCTATATATGTGTGTAATATCTTGGAATGTATTATTATCAGAGAATCAAAGTGAATAGAAGTGATTGTAATATATTTTGTATTGAAATTATTTACCTGTGTATTCTACTATATGAATTGAATCGGTTCAACTCTGCTCCAATTCCTATCATTGGTATCACATTGATATCAGAGCATGGATCCTCTTATGGGAGTATAGGTAGTTTAGAGGGGCAACAGTATTGTGCTTTGTCTATGTGCATGAGAGTTTTTTTTGTTTTGAGAATGTGTTTGTAGTCACTATCTTTTGTGAATTATTCAATAGCTAGTAGCTATAATAATGCCCACTTATGGATGATTCATTCACCATTCAATTATAATATAGCGTAGTCAGTCTTTTATCATAGCAAGCTTATATGTTTAGAAAGTGGAGAGAGAGCGATATTATATCCTAATGTTTTTGGATTGAGCGCAACCTTGTGTATATGCAGTCAACATCTGATCTAATTATCTGACTTATTATAGTCATCTGGTGCGTGCATTAAGATCTATAAAGGGATCGACGTTTCATCCAACTTTCAAGTGGACTAGGTCATTTTATTGCATAGATTATCGTGCCATTTAGAAAGATATCAATTTTCAAAGTTTAGAGCTCAAAATAAAGAATATCCTCAGTGAAACATATTATGAAATTCTGATCATCTCTGTTTGGATCGACAAGTCTTCTGTCCAAATCTTTCACATTCCACTTGCATCGAATGGTTCCCTTGTTGCGAGGCCGTTGACGTTCACAATTTTTAATCTATCAAATTCTGGATTGATAGTTTTTTTTTGTGGCATCAAGACCTATATAATCATGTGGATCTATCTAGAACTGCAATTCAGTTGGATCAAATACTGATAACAACATCAACTTACCTCTATCAGATCCTTGGCTGCCCGACTATGTGTCATTTTGAACTCACCGGTGACATTGTATTCTTCTCACCACCCATAGATCCAGTTTCCATGTAAAACTCAATCATTATCTTTAATGCACCTCAATATTCCATTGACACGTGCTATGCAAAGGTACTCGGTAAAAATTAAGTGGTATTTTGTGGTAGTCTGTCTGCTTTAAGTAAGTCTTCGATGGTTCTATCTTTTTGTTTTAGTTTAGTGTGTTGGACACATCAACGTCAATAAGATTTATTATAAATCATTTATTAGTTTATAGTCAATCTCTCAAAGTAGTCTTATTTGTAGTTACTTTAGTTTATTAGTTTATGAGGTCAAAATTTTAATTATAGCCTTTTGCTATATTAAAAATTGATGTTTAGGGTGGTTATTATTATCTAGTCCATAGAGTCTCCTTTTAGTGTTATTTTGGGCTCTATATCGTGTGTGGTATTAATATGTCAAAAATAAGAGTCTTGTATATTGAGTCATTGAGTCTTTAATTATGTTTAAAGTTAAAGTCTATTTAGGTCCATTGTTGAAGATTTGTAAAAATTAAAAAAAAATTGTCTTGCAAATGTATTTTTGGGCGTACTCGACATCTAGTGAGCATGTCAGTATTGTGGGGGGAACCTATTTTAGTCAAAATGACATGCACCTGAACTCTACTACATCATTAGTTGAGTGAGCAGTATCATGTATTGGAGGATGGAGGCTATACGAAGGAAGGAGGTCTTTCAATGACCTCTCGTCAATCACCAATGATGGGGCCGCATCAATGTTTTGGTGGCATTTTGTGTGGTGTGCTTTTATTATTTCCACTTTATGTTTGAAAATAAGAACATAAGAATAATAATTGTTCATGATTTGTAATTTGTCTGAAAATTTCAAACATGATTCCCTGAGGTGAAGACATTGTAAAAGGATAAAAATCACTAATGTAAGTTAGTTCATGGATCTTGAAAAGGTTTGTGGTAGAGATCCAGAAAACCACTAGGAGGTGAACAACAGATAGATGAGTTTCTATTCATTTCAAGGTTTGTGGTAAATCTGTAAAACCATGGGAGGAGTGAGGATCTATGTATCAAGGCCATGAGCCAAATATGGTATGCTACAGGAGGTGAGCATACTGCATATAAGAGTGCGCATGTTTTTGCACCATGTAAAAACTATGAGGGGAAATGTTAGGAATAACTTTTACATTGAGTGAATTTTTGGTATTTTCTGTGTGGTAAATAGTATTGTTGATATTTATGGGATGGTAAATAAGTAACAGGTTAGTAATTAGTAAATTAGAATATTATTATATATAACAATATTACATTAGAATATATATATTGAGACATATTGTTTATATTGTTATAACAATATATCGTGTGCTTAATTAGAGGGATTTCAGGGGAGAATATTTGAGACGTGTTATGGGAAATACATTTCCTATATATGTGTGTAATATCTTCGAATGTATTATTATTATCATATAATCAGAGTGAACAGAAGTGAGTGTAATATATTTGGTATTGAAATTATTTACTTGTGTATTCTAATGTATGAATTGAATCGGCTCAGCTTTGCTCTAATTCCTATCAGATTATGATTTGTTCTTTAATAAATTTAATCACTTCTTCAACAATATTGTTCTTTGTTATTTTTTGCTTCAGCCCACCTTGAGCAATAATTAGTGGATGTAAAAATGAATTTATGACCAACTGAAGAATCAAGATTTATAACACCAATAAAGTCAAGACCCCATTGAGAAAAAGGATGCTCTCTAATCACTGGTTGAAGAGGCATGACAATATGAGTTTCTCTCTTTGAAAATATTTGACAAAACCTCACATGTACAAGAGCATATTTAAATAAAGTTGGCCAATAGTAACCAACTCTAAAGATGTGTCTAACCCTAAAATGGAATCTAAGTACTTGGAGTTAGCCTTAGATTACTATTAAAGGGGTATATTAAAATGAAATGACACAAAGGTGATAATTAGATCTATAATAAGCTAATTAGATGTTAAACTCATATATAAGTATACATTGAATTTACTATGCTAAGATAGTTTAAATATGAAAAATATAACTGTTATAGATATAAAAATGACAAAGAAGTGATGTAATTAGCTTGTTATGATATTAATATAGTTTTGGATTTGGAACAAGCAAAAAGTAGGGTAGAATGAGACTTTAAAACAGTCATCAGATTTTGAATTTGACATTTTTGGCTCTCGAAATAGTAATGTCAGCTTAAGACGGTTGTGTTGACACTATGTCTAGGTTTGATGTTAGTAACTTATATGGAATACCTGATGGAATATGATGCAACTGCCTAGATGCTTCTAGGTTTTAATTTATCTTTGATCCGGTACATTTAGATCTGGATCATGGACCATTGTTCCTTATGAAATGGTAAAACCCTAGCTTTCCATCTTCATAGTGACCTTGAAAAAAAATGGGTTAGTGGGCACACAATGTTGAGCTGACTCCAAAGACCCCATTGTAAGAGGGTGATGCCTACATAGATAATACTCCAAAAGAGGGCTTCAAAATCATGTAGTTCTTCACTATGTGTTGGTTTATGTGTGAATTATACAATATATGCAAAGCAAGTACAACAATGACTTAGCTTGTACCTTAGAAAATTGGGATTTTGGACTACTCTTTTAGTACTTTAGACCTATAGATGTGCAATCCCTATGACTGATATGAAAATAAAAATAAATAGGAAAGTTTTGTTCAATTGAATACTCTTTTAATGCTCTTTGATCTTTTTCTATGTATTATAGGTCTTTTCCATGTAAAAAATAAACAAGGGTTGATATTATATTTATATCGATCTTTTTGGAGTAATAACACACATTAAATCACTTAGGTCAACCCTTAGAATACATTTCATTTAAAAATTGGATGAATTTAGGGCACTAGACACTTACATCAGGACATGACAGTAGCATCAATGCTAATTTCTGCCCTAGACATTCATGTTCAAGGAGTAGGAAAGCAAATACAAGTTTAGAACTTGTATAGATGGAAGATAAGAAAATTTTAAGCATTATGGGCAAGATAGAAGACCTAGATCATCAACATAAGATTGGTTAGACTAAGAAATATAGGCCAAGGGGCATACAAATAGAGTACATATGAT
The DNA here is from genome assembly GCA_037957365.1 of Torreya grandis. Lineage (NCBI taxonomy): Eukaryota > Viridiplantae > Streptophyta > Pinopsida > Cupressales > Taxaceae > Torreya > Torreya grandis. The sequence continues at coordinate 2,082,859 of JARHVA010001181.1, forward strand.
ACTTGCGAAAGCAGGAAAGGTAAAGAATTGAGAGGAACAACCAAGGTTTGAGTTTGCCAAGTGTACTAGATTGAGGTGATACATAATCATAAAATACCATTTACATTTACCCCCACTTTAATCTAGTAATAAAATTATTAGTTTAAAGGAAAAAATGCATACCTGGGTGTGTATGCACACCTTGTCGTTACATGTACCCAACTTAAGTGCTTTGTTGGTGACTGAATTACAACCAAGATCATGTTATAGTATAAAATTAGTGCATATAATCTTAGTTGAAAGTACTTGAAATAAATTGAAATTGAAAGAGCAAGATTTAGGAGTACACCTGTATGGCAATGTAATTGCATTGCCTATTGACAAGTTGTTTTGAAAAAGATATATCATTGTAAGGCTCTCAATATGAGATTAGGACAAATATAGATAAATCTTTAAAGTACATATATCTAAGGAGATATATAGAGAGAGATTGGAAAGTACATGCCCCCAACTTTGGAGCAAAAGTGAGTTGTCACTTGGCAGTTGAGATTAGCTCAATTGTGCAACCCAATGATACTTATAACCTGGTGAGGCTAGATAATCAAGTCCAACATTAAAAAATGGCAAGAATGAGTGATTTGATCACCTTAACCATACCAAAAAGGTGATCCAACTACTGTAGTATATTTTTAAAATCGAAGTCCATAAAAGTCTGCAGGGTATCAATATAAAAAAGTCTGTGATATGATAACAATCCATAAAAAAGTTTTAAAATATGAAATTGATTTGGATTATGTAAAATTAGGCACATGTTTCATAGCATATGTACCTTAGATATGTCTTATGTTGAAACTATGTATAAAAATAGTATCAATGTATAAAACTATATCACAATTATGAATCTGAATTATATAACTATGTGCTTTGGCCAATTTGGATAACTATGTGTGGAGGACATGCTTCTAAAGCATACCCCCACTATATATGGAGAAATATGAAAACTGATATAAGTACCATTATGGAGGACATGTTTTCAAAATATGCCTCCACTATAAACTAGAGACGTTGATTATTGAATATGTGTAGATAACATGTTTCCAAAGCATGCTCCCACTAAATTTGAGAACCGTGAATGTGTTGAAGGCATGCCCATATGACATGCCCCAACTGAATCAAGAAATTGATATAAGTACCATATATTGAATGAGTGTGGATAACATGCTTCCAAATCATTCTCCCACTAAATCTAAGAACCGTGGATGTGTGGAATCCATGCCCATATGACATGCCTTCATTGAATTTGAAAACTAATATAAGTACCATATATGGAATGAGTGTGGAGGGCATTCTTCCAAAACATGACCCTACTAATTCTGGAAATTGTGTCAAGTGTGGAGAACATGCCTCTATGACACACCCCCACTAATATTCCCTCCTTTGAGGTGAGGGAAAGATAAGAATTAGTAGTTATCTCACTTCAAAAGGATAAGACAACTATATAATCTGTGAATGTAACCATGTAGCAAATAAAAGGAACATGTCTAGGTAGATATAGCATCAAAGCACATAAAATCAATGTGATCACATGTAGGCCTAAGATGCATGATGAAGATCATGGCAACATTTAGATAATAAAAATATAAGATTAAGAAGAAAATAAACACACACACAAGAGCACTCAAAAGTAAGTCAAAAGGTAATGGTCCAAGGAGACCCCAAATAAGGGGCATGTTCAAATGCCACACAATCGAAGGGACAAGACTTGGTCAAATGTCCACAAAAGTAAGAATAACATATTCAAATTTACATACAATAAACAATGACATATGAAAATGTCAATTAAAGCAGAAAAAAAAGAGCCTATTCAAATTCTTGAACAAGGAATACAATAACAAGGTAAGACACTCGAGGAAGTGCATAAAGTAAAGTATAAGCAACCAACATAAACATGTCGTAGTAACCCATGGATTAAATGTGTTAGGAAAGTAAGTATAATGTATATCATATCAAGTACATGTGTAAGATATATTCATGGATAATAGGCATGTGTAAGTACACATGGAAGCTCAAACATGATAATGTAGGGTGATCATCAAATCATATAACATGTGTGTATTAAGATCAAATAAGTGAATTCCTCCAACATCTATATGTCATGAGTATAGAGAAGGCCCAACATCCTAAGTAGGTATATATCATATAGTTGTGTATGTTTGTATCATACTCAAATAGAAGTGTGACACATATGTGTATGTAGGAGTAACTGAGTATGTCATCCATCAACATGGAACTAACACATGAATGCCAAGGAACCAATAAAACATGTAAGTGCGGAAACTATTTTTTATTTTTTTTGGTATTTTTAGAATTTTTGAAGAGGAAAGATCATCCTATGATGCCATCCAATGGATGGTCATAGATACCTACCCATTGTGAATTTGGTGTAATACCCTGTTTACATTATCAAGGAACATGTATAGGTGTAATATGTGTCATTGTGGCATCAATTGTGTTACGTGTATCTATAACAAGACTTTGTGGTCATGAAGCAATATTGGGAGTAATAGGATTAGGGGTTCTTAGAATCCATCGTTGAGTGCTCCGTGGTTTCTTTGGCATAGTAGTGATATGTATATTTTGAGGTTCTCTAGATATCTTAACATGATGCATAGTATAAGATTGATATTTCATAAAATCCAATGTATGTCTCTGATGTAATGGTATCTCAAGTACTGGATGCCTAGTAAAACATATTACCTATTGCTTACCCTTTTGTGACGAATTAGCTTTAGTAGGCTTGATAGGAAGTTATCTGGGTATAAGTTTCTTTTGTTCAAGAGGATGCTCATATGGAATTCCAAAAATTGTAATTACCTAAATTACATGAATGATTTAACATAGCATGCACTATATAAGGTACTTCTCGAAGAGTGTGTATCTAAGGTCTTCCCAATAACATATAAAAAATGCTTGTGGAAGGGATAAATAAGAAGGTAGTAACCACATATGCAGGACCAAACTATAAAGGTAATTCAATCTTACCAAGAACCTTTTAGGAGGTCCCATTGAATGCTCAAACTGATCTGGTAGAGGGGTGTAAATCATGATGAGTATAACCTAAATGCGTAAGTAATGTCATAGTGTAAATATTTTCACTTGTACTATTATCAATCATAACACTATGTATGGGGTGTTTATCAATGTATGTTTGAGTAAATGGAGAATGCATATCAGAGTCATCATCCTTAATTTCACTTTCATCAAAGAAAATATAAAGTTTCTAAACCACATGAGGCATATGTCATGTTTAAGTACAAATAATCCCATCTAGTGGGTGTCCATAATGTGAGGGAGGAGGATGTGCATTATATGCCATTTAGACTTTTAGTTCCTTCTTAGAATGGTCTTGTAAAGGATTATTAAATATTTTTTGTTTATTGTGATTATTAGGTTATGAGCTTAATTCTTTTGGAGGATCCTCAAATATAATATTTTGTCATCGATAAGATCTTGGATCTTGTGTTTTAAAATAAAGCATTTTCTTATAGAATGTCCCGATCCTTGATGATAATCACAATAAGCATTCAAATCATATCCTTTGGGTAGAGGTCAAGTCATATCAACCTCGATAGGATGAGGGAGAGATATAAGCTAACACTCTTGTAACCATAAAAGTAATGATGATGGGGACTTAGGTAAACATGTAAATTGTCTCATTGGTGCATTGGATAAGACAAGCCAATTAGGTTGTTATTAAATTATGATAACTATGTTGGTTGTTTCATTTTTATTTTCATGAGGTTTTACTTTATAACTTCGTTTAATTGTAAATTTTTTAATAGAAATGAAATGTCACAAGGGTGATAATTGTAAAAACTCCATTTTTATCACTTCTGTGTCAAGTTGTAAAATGGAATGACTTTTTTTGCAATTTTACATAATCTCATTTGAAATCATCTGTTCATCTAATATACGTGTTTGAATTCACATTGGGGCATCTCTAGGTGAGTCAATTTTATGTATTAGATCTATTCAATCATCATTCTCTAGTCAATTTATCTGTTCAATCATCATTCTCTGGTCACTTTCTCTATTCAATTATCATTGTTTGATCAATTTCTTTGTTCAATTATCCATTTGGTCAATTTATCTATTTAATTACTTTGTTCTGGTCAATTCAGTAATTATCCTTTCTATGATCAATTAATACTATTAATTCCCTCTTCTCTATATCATTTTTCTAATTAGATTATCTACATTGTATGAATTAAATTGATATTTGATTAATTTAATTAACTATTATTCTGATTAAATTCTCTATATTTTATTAATTCAATTGATCTTTGATTCATTCAATTAAACATTCTTATAATTGATTTCTCTATATTGTATTAATTAAATTGATCTCTGATTAATTTAATTAAGCATTCTTCTAATTATATTTTTATTACAAATACAATTATACTTTTCTTTCAATTAAATATTCTTCTTTTCCCTTCAATTAGGCATCTTCATGCAAAGAAAGAATATTGATATCTCAAGAATATACCATTGAGAGCACACTAATTATGCAAATAATTAACAATAAAGTGGGATTATTCTCCACCCTCCATCTTGAAATCAAGATGAAAGGCCCACCTTTGAGATCCATGTACTTTTTTGAAGAGGATGTTCCACCCTTCATCTTGAAAAAAAGATGAAGGGCCCACATTCATTCATCTTTTTTAGTTACAAAGGGTCATCCTCCACCCTTCATCTTGGAAACAAGATGAAGAGCTTATATTCATCCATTATTGATATTTGTAAAGGTCATCCTCTACCATTCAAATTGATTGAGATAAAGGGATTGCATCATTGATCTATGTGCACACTTGAGGAATATTTAGAAATCAAGATGAAGGGTCCTCCTTGATCCATATTTTATATAAATACACCTCTTTGAAATGCAATTCAACATGCTCAAGATCTATAACGAAGTGCTGACCATTTCTGAAATCATCATGTGCATCAACTCTTCTCCACTATTTGATCAAAGTCTTCATGGCCCATAGTTTTTATGTAAGTGCTTAACTACAAATTGATATTGACATAGACTATATAAAGTTACATATGATCTTCTTCCCAATAAATACAAGTTATAATGAGGTTTGCATCATGTTTTTTTTAATATTTAAACATTGCAATCTTTTGTATCTGTTGAGCTTACGAGGTCCTAATTGTGTTTTTCATATTTATCATCACTTTAATTATTTAAAATATTTATGAAAATATTGAATATATGCATTCTATCAGTACATATGGCATGCTTGGTGGAACTGCACAACCCATATATCTCTTTTAAGTCTCTTTATCAAGCTTTCTAGTTAAAATTTATTTTTCTAGCTTTTCGCTAAAAATGAATAGCAAAATGCAAATAAAATTTGATATGTTCTCTATTTTAATTTTAGTTTTTTATAGGTATGCATATTTTTTAATTAAAAACTTCACAAAATTTCATTGAAAATGGATGTATAGTTAAGGAGTTATGGCCAAATTACTAACTGACATTTTTTTATTTCTGATTTTATTTTTTAACTAAAAACAATTAGTAAAATGCTAATAAATTTTGATCTTTTCTCTATTTTAATATAATTATTTTTAGATATATTTGGATTTTTTTATTAAAATTCTCTCAAAGTGTTGTGTAATATATATATATATATATATATATATATATATATATATATATATATGGAGTTATGATCAAATTACTAATTGCCATTTTTTATTTTCTAATTTTATTTTTAGTTAAAAAAGGAAAGTAAAATGCTAATAACTTATGATATGTGATCTATTTTAATCTGAATTTTTGCATAGGTATGAATATTTTTTCTATTAAAAACTTTTCAAAATTTTGTTAAAAATAAATGTATATTTTAAAAGTTATCATTAAAATACTGACTACTACTTTTGCAGAGTTACACATGTCAAAGACCCACCAAGCAAAACTACTAACTTTATTTTCTTGTTGGTTTCAAAAGCGTGGGATGGTTTATTAAAATAATCACATTTTATTTTGAGTACTTAAAAATCAATTCGTAATTTGTTTTAAGTGCTTAAAAATTAAGTCGCATTTCATTTTAGGTTCTTAAAAGAACACTTGTTATATTTGTTCAAAGCTTTCTCATTTCATGCAAGTATTCTTTGTTGCTTCTTGAGTGTATTGTGAGAATATTTTGTGCATATGCTATCCCATTTTGGACGAATCATAACCACAAATATTATATTTGTTTTAAATCTTGAATATTTTCTTAATATGTTCTTTGCTTTGCCTTTAGTGGGATCTTGTAAATCAGAATAACAATACATTTTATTTTTCTTTTGGTTTGTGAACAAGATTTCAACACCTCCTCACAAGTCTCGTAGGTGGTATTTGACCTGGGGTTTCATATCCTATCATCGTACCAACCGTACTTATTTAGTGGGTTATATAAAATGAGCGTATTATTCATTGGGACAGTGGTTGAGTGGTTAACCTAACCAATTAAATAGGGTCTCAGGCCATGCAACAATCTAGACATCACACTCTACTGAGCAAGTGATGGTTAGAGTGGTTGTGAAAGGGACTAGACCATTTCATAACAAGATATATGGTTTTGATCTAATTGATAGATAGTTATAAAGTTTCTACATACTGCAAGGTATATCGGGACCAAATAGTTTTTCTAATCAAAAATTAAGAATAAAAGCCTTTTTGTCACATAATTATCATTGATGAAGGGATGCGAAGGTAATAACTCCCAAAGATTGTATTTTTTGTATGAAATTTTGAGAGAAGGGGGTGTAGAAAACATACCAATAACCTTTAATAATTAATTTCTTTTAAATAATTTGAAAATTTATCTTCTCAAAAGTAAGTATATCAAAAGGATCAATGATTTTCCCCTAAACATGTGTTAGTTGCTAGTTTCTAACATAGGGAAACATTGCTTGAGCCCTTATTTGGTCAAACATTGTCACATTGTACTTACACTTCAAGGCGTTACTCTATCTGTGTCATTTTTAAAATCTTGTATCATTCTACCTTGTTCAAATGTGTACATTTCATACCCTTTTCTTGTGTGAAATTATACTGTTACTTTGTTTGTGTTCCTAGTCAAAATTATTCCTCTTTATGTCCATGTGTTCAAATTTTACATTTCATATCTTTCTTGTCTAAAATTGTACCATTACTCTGTCCATGTTCTTGGTCAAATATGTTCCCTTCTATGTCCTATATTGGTCAAACTTGTATATTTCATACCTCCTTTGTGTGAAATTGTATTATTACTCTATCCACATTCAGAGTCCAAATTGGTCTTTATACTACTTGTGTTCAATTTGTGTCTCAAACCACACCTCTTATTTGAGATCATACTATTATTCTGTTCATTTGAGTTTGAAAGCATTATAGTCTTGTTCTTAAATTCTCATTTTAAGGTCATTTCAAATTACGATTCTATTTTATTCCCCTGTGTTCGAGTCAAATCTATTCAAGTCCAATTATTTCTCTGGTAAGTTTGAAATCATTTTCCCATTTTTTCTATGGTATATTCCAAGTTCAAGTCCAATATGGTCAACTCTATTCAAAATAAATTATTCACAATCAAGCTGTTCTAAAGTCAATCAAAATATTCTGAGGTCAACTACATTCATTTCTCTTTTTTGAGTCACATTTCCAAGTCTATTCCAATTCATATCCTTATCTTTACATTCAATCTGCTGCACTTGTCAGTTGGGAATGATGACATCATAAAATTCATCATTTCTCTTATTTGAATATAGTTCCAGTTTATTTTTTCCCCTTGCATACTTGATTGGGGGCATCCTTTGATTAGTCTTCTATTACCTTTCCATTCAAGTCTATGACATCCACACCAAGTTCAATCTTTGAACGATACATGTTTGAAAATAGAGATGATCTCTTTTCATGATTCTTCAAAGTAGGTAATTGACTACTTACAAATTTATATCTATAAAAAAATGATTATACTTTAAGTAGAATTGGTCACATGGTTTTATAGACATATCTATCAAATATATCATCTACTAGTCATTCACTTGATTCTAGTCATGCTAGCAAAAGGGAATCTATTTTGGTATCTTTATCTGAACCCCATTTAGCTTTTGATCCCCAACCAATCCAACAATCAAATCATGTCTTGTCATTACCCCTTCAATATCCACCATTTACTAATGATCCAAGTACACCCAAGTCTGATAATCACTCGCTGGGGATAGGCCAAGATCAATTTTCAAATCACAATAATACTAGTTCACTTTCAAGTCAAGATCAAGACAAATCACATATTTCTATATTTTTTATTGATTCTCCCATATTTGATGAGTCACCCTTTGACCATCCTCCTATTTTTTATGATCCTTGCTTTTAAGAGCCTCTTTATGAATATTCACCTATCTTTGATGAACCATTATTTGATGAGCCCATCTTAAAAGAACCCATTATTGATCCACAATCTATTTTTATCCTATCCTCTAAAGTTCCTCATTTTCAAAAATTCCTTCATCCCAAAGCCTTCATTTCCAAGTGTACAATGAAAAAGGTAATTATAGACAATATAATTAAGAGGCCCTCTTTGTGGATAAATCCAAACTAAAATCACCTTTCTTATCAGAACCAAATTTAGAGTCAACATTGTAATTAAATTTATAATTAGAATTAAGATCAACATCTATGTTAGAATTGGGTTCCATTCTAGAACCACTATTAGATTTAGTATTAGAAGCAAAACCAACATTAGTCTTAACATCAAGTTCATAACCTATTACATCAGAATCAAATTTAGAATAATAATATATTAGTGGATATTATAAAAATGGTTATACACTTATATTAGATCAACTTAAGTCTAAGTCAACTTCAGAATTAACATACATTAGTAGATGTTATGACATAGGCTACACACTTCTGGCAGATCAAAGTTAATAGATTTATGATCCTTTCATAGTTTTTGAGGATGCTTCCTTAGACATTGACACAAGTTCTCCTATTAGCCTTTGCAAGCACTATGATAACTTTTCACCTTCCATTGACATTATACATGCCTTTACCATTAATCATCCTGGTCATTATATTGATGTTCCATCTATCACAAATATTGATTAGGACCAACATGATCACACATTATTGAACTTATTTCTTGGTGACATTTTAGTGGCAGAATCTCTAGGGATCCAAGACAACATTCAGGAATAAAAATCTCCTAGTAATACCTTATTTGAGGTGCTAGGGGAAAATCAAAGTCTAACCTTAACATCTTCTAGTGAAACCTTGTTTGAGGTGCTAGGTAATAAGCATGATACAAAATCAATATCTTTTAGTAAAACCTTGATTAAAGCACTAAGGGATAATCAAAATGATTTATCAACATTCCTTAGTGAAACCTTATTTAAGGCACTATTGGATAATCCAAATCAAAAAATCAAGAAGACTTTGTTGGTGAAAACCTCCTTGAGGTGACAATAGCTGAGCCAATTAGTTTGTCATTGATTAATGAAGACATTATTGAAGTTAATAGCTACCCCACCACAACCAGAATCAAATCAAATCTAAAATCAACAATACCATGTGTGACTAAAAGTCCCAATTTTCATTCATCCCCCAACCATTATACATTCCATTGTGAAGTTGTCATATGTTCAAGACCTACATTCCATTATCGAATCAAATCATTTATGCAAATCCTATCCATCTATACACTCCCTAGCAATACCCTTTTTCAAAGAGACTATGAAGACACCTATTTTAGAAGTTTGGAAGAAGCAAAATCAATGACCAATGAAGATCACAACAACATTAATATAATTTAGATAAATAACATAATTCTACCAGAGAAGCTATTCATAATGGGTATGGGTTAGATATCAAATATTCAATATTATGCATCTTGTCATCCTCCATTGAGTTTAGATGTCAAAAATTAAAAAAAAATCAAATTAAAAGAGAGATAAATAATTACTCTAATGGTGAAAACCATATTTTTAGCACCTTGGGCAAGTACCATGATGAAAACCATGTTTTTAGCGTCATGTGTAAATAATTTGTTGTCTACAAGTACCTTGACACTTGAGGGCATCCTTGTCTGCATTGAAATTCATTCCATTCCCATCATTTTACCTTGTCCTGAGCCATCTATCTGTTCATCCTACCTTGGTCCTATTTTTCCTTCCTATCTTGATCGTAATAAGAAAGTGGAATTTGTTCTACACCTTGTTTTGTAAAATATCTTGACATATCCTCTTAGTGACACTTTGATGACTAGACATTTGGTTCTCACATGACATGGTCCCTAGAAATTCCTTATCCATTTATCATCCATTATTATCCAATTTGATTATTCCAATCGTACCATTTGTTATGACATCCCATCTTGGTGCTAGAACATGTTTTCAATTTTGTTAATGATCCATTATTGGTATATTATTCAAAGTGATCATAATCATTCACAGTTAACTACACTCTTGCTGTTTCAAAATTAAATTCTATGCTCTTGCCACTTTGTAAGTTAATTCTATGCTCTTTCCATTTTGCAAGCTCGTATTTCATGCTCTCACTATTTTGAAATCTTTACCATTCTATCTCAAATTGATTCATGTTCTTGTCCTTGATCATACTTATTTGTTTCTATGTTTAATTTCTAATTGAACTATAATGGCTTGAGGTCCAAATTGGATTATGTAGGCAACACTCAATTTTTTGAGGTCAACTCGACCATTCCATGTCATTATTATAAGTCCATTTTCAATTATATCTCTTGCCATGTTAGCAAGCTTGTTCAACTATAGACTCTCACTATGTTGTGACCCTATTCCCATGTCTTGTATGTTATCAAATCTCTTTACTTTTCATCAATTTTCTTCAATCCCAATTTCTTTTTGAGACCTACATTTTACCTGACGTTCATGTTGGATCCAATGTCCATGAAACTGTGTAGGCATCATATAGTTGCTTAAGGTATTTGGATTTAGCTTGGCCACTACTTTTCTATTATTATATTTCCCCCTTTGGTCATGATCATTTTGTCATATCCTAGGTATCAAAGAGTAATGCCTTATTGTCACACACATTGACATTTTAAAATGGAATGTTTACTTGCTTTCATTTGTGTGTTTCTGAATGGAATGTGTATTGATTTCTTAGGTACCTTAGCTTGTTATATTTTACTTCCTACATGACTCAATTTCTTGATCAAGTTATTTAGATGTGAGCAAATGTATTTGAGCTTGATTTAAATGATTGTTTGTTTGCTTATTGATATGGTTAATTGTTACTTGGGTGGCTTAATTTAGTACATGATGTTTTCCACTTAAGTCTTGATTATTCATATCATGATTTTGAGTTGTGAATAGTTGTATCTAAATTAAAATTGATTTAAGTACATTATGTTAAACATTTAAAGTTAGTTTTTTCATATCTTACTTTAAGTTTCATGTATTTGCATTTTGAATTCAAATTGTTATGCATTTTAACAAATGAATGTTATCATAATCCTTCCTAGATGATGATACATATTGTCATGTGCAATATTAAATCAAGATTCAAAATGGTTACCATGTCAATGCCCTCAATCATATACATCTCTATCTATCTAATCTAATCTAATCACCAAAGATAACAAACATCATGATCATTCTTCCATTTCATTCAAATCAATTGTACCCTGTTTGGGGAAAATCAGTTCATTATAATCAGAAATCAAAGTGTGCAAGTGTTAGCTCAAGTGGCATAATCTTATCCATGGGTTAATCTTTTCTTCAATTCTAGCTTCTTCCTCTCTTTTACGAGAGACCATCCACATCCATCCCTATATTCCCTCTTGAGGGGGCATTATCTGTAACTAATTTCATTCAAATCACATCTTAATTTTCCATTCAATTTCCTACATCTATCGGTTGGGAATGATGAAATTAAAGCATACATTGTTTCATCATTTAATTTTCATCCACCCTTTTTTGGTTTCTCATTATTTGAGAAGATGTTACTTCATATACATCTCACAATGCCTTCTCAAACAAGGGCAAATGTAGACACTCCATTTTTATCACTTATGTGTCAAGTTGAAAAATAGAATGACTTATCGTAATTTTACATAATATTATCTAAAATTATTTGTTAATCTAATATACGTGTTTAAATTCACCTTGAGGCATGTTTAAGTGAGCCAATTCGATGTATTAGATTTGTTCAATCATCATTCTTTTGTCAATTTATCTATTCAATCATCATTCTTTGGTCAATTTCTATTTTCAATTCTCATTCTTTGATCAATTTCTCTATTCAATTATCGATCTAGTCAATTTATCTATTCTATTATTTTTTTCTGGTCAATTCACTGATTCCCCCTTCTCTGATCAATTAATAATATTAATTACATTTTCTCTAAATTATTCTTCTAATTCATTTCTCTACATTGTATTAATTAAATTGATTTTTGATTACTTTAATTAAACATTCTTCTAATTAAATTATATACATTGTATTAATTAAATTGAGCTTTGATTAATTTAATTAAACATTCTTCTAATTGATTTCTCCACATTGTATAAATTAAATTTATAATTGATTAATTTAATTAAGCATTCTTGTAATTATATTTCTATTACAAATAAAATTATAATTTCTTTTCAATTAATTAATTCTTCTTTTCCCTCCAATTGGGTATCTTCATGCAAATAAATAATCTTGAGATCTTGAGAATATACCATTGAGAGCACACCAATTATGCAAATAATTAGCAATAAAGTCAAATTATTTTCCAACTTTCATCTTGGAAACAAGATGAAGGGCCCACATTCATTCATATTTGTTAGTTGCAAAGGGGCATCCTCCACCCTTCATCTTGGAAACAAGATTAAGGGCTTATATTCATCCATTATTGATATTTGTAAAGGCCATCTTCCACCATTCATCTTGATTAAAATGAATGTATTACATCATTGATCTATGTGCACACTTGAGGACTCTTTGGCAACCATTTATCTTGATTTCAAGATTAAGGGTCATCCTTGATCTATATTTTGATTAAATACACCTCTTTACAATGTAATTCAACATGTTGAAGATTCATAACGAAGCGTTGACCATTTCTCAAATCACCTTGTGCATCAACTCTTCTACACTCTTTAATCAAAGTCTTCATGGTCTATTTATTTTATGGAAGTGATTAGCTACAAATTGGAATTGATATAGACTATGTAAAGCTACATCTGAGCCACATCCCAATAAAGACAAGTTACCATTAGGTTTGCATCATGTTTGTTTTAATCTTTAAGAATTGTAGTCTTTTATATTTGTTGAGATCATGAGGTCCTAGGTGTGTGTTTTAGTATTTTCCATCATTTTACTTGTTTAAAAACTTTGTAAAAATATTAAATATCTACATTCTATCGACACAATAATCAGATATATAGTAGGCTAATTAGATGCTAAATTCATATATAAGCATACATTAAATTTATTATGTTGAGATAGGCTAAATATAGAAAGTACAACTATTCTAGGTATATAAATAATAAAGAAGTGATATACTTAGCTTGTTATAATGTTAATGTAGTTATAGATATAAAATAAGTAGAAAATAGGCTGGAAGGAGATCTTAGAATAGTTTTTAGATTCTTGATTTAACACTTTTGGCTATCTAGATAGTAACATCAACCTAGGATAATTGTATTGATGCTATTATTTGGGTTAAATGCTATCATATTATATGGAATACATGCTATAATAGGATGTGACCACCTGAATAGTTTTTGGTTTTACTTCACCTTCACCTTGGTGTATTTAGATCTGGGTCATGGACTATCATTCCTTGTGAAATGGAAAAATCGTAGCTTTCCATCTTCATAGTGACCTTGGAGAAAAATGGGTTAGTGGTCACATAATGTTGAGCTAACCCTAAAGACCCCCTATTAGAGGTGTTGTCTACATAGCCAATACTCTAGAAGAGGGCCTCAAAGTTATTTAGTTTTCCCCTACATGTTGGCTTGTGTGTGAATCATACAATATGTACAAAGCAAGTACAATAGTGAACTTACTTGTAAATTGTAAAATTGGTCTCTTGGGATAATCTTTTAGTACTTAAAACCTATAGATGTGAAACCCTTATGACTGATACAGAAATAAGAATAAATAGGGAAGATTTGCTCAATTGAATGCTTTTTGGTCTTTTGCTAGGTGTTGTAGGTATTTCTTAGGTGAGGAAAGAATGAGGGTTGATCTTGTATTTATATCAATCTCTTTGAAGTAATAAGTCACATTAAATCACTTAAGTTGGACATTAAGATATGTTTCATTTATAAATTGGATAACTTTAGGGCACTGGACACTTGTGTCGAGACATGACAGTAGCATCGATACTACTGTCTACCTCAGATGTTAGTATCTATGGAATAGGAAAACAAGTATAGGTTCAAAAATTATAGAGATGGAAGATAAGTACATTTAATTATTCTGAGCAAGATATAAGACCTAGGTCATCAACATAAGACTGATTAGACTAAGAGATATAGGCAAATGGGCACAAAGATAGAGTAGATGCGATACTTGTAAAAGTGGGAAAGGTAAATAACTAAGAGAAATAACTAAGGTTTGAGTTTGCAAAGTGTACAAGAGTAAGGTGATACATAATCATAAAATATCATCTTAAATTTGTTGTATGTTGTCATGTTACCAAAATGATGCCCATTACTTAATTTGATATAAAAACAAATCATGATATCTTGTGATTCTTCTTCTATTAAACATCTTAGGAAAACCCCTCCATGATTTTTTTAGTACAAGATGTATTTATTAAGCATGAAATGAGTAATATTTAATCTTAATGTCTTTTTTATGTCCTATCAAGGTTAGAAAGTGGAATACCATATAACAAGTAATAAATGATTGAATCATACCATGGGTTGTGCTTGATTTCAGACTAATTTACATTAACAACTATGTTAGGATCAACTTTAAAAATAAATTGTGACAAACCTTGACCTCGAAACAAACTTATGAGCTTAAATTCCATGTCATATTCTTGAAGCTTTGAGAACCATCATCTTCTTCTTTATGTAATTTCATTATGTCCTAACATCAACTTGATAGCAAGATCAAGAACCATAACATAAACCTTATATCATAGAATGTAATGTCTAAATTTATTTGCTACCTTTACTAATGTATAAGATTTATTATCTAATATAGGGTAATTTAATTCAACCTCTTTAAAATTGGTACTCATGAAAGGTATAGGGTGTTATCTATCTTCAAACTTCTTAGTCAGGATTGTTGTAATTGTATGATTAGAGGTAATTGAATACATGTAGAAGTCTTTGGCATGATTTTGAATAACCAAAATAAGGGTTTGCATTATGGAATCCTTGGTTTATTGAAAGGATTCCTTCAAAGTATGGTTCCACTTTACCTTGGATCCCTATCTTAACATAACATTCAAAGGTTTAATTATTTCTACAAAACCGAAAATGAAATTACGAATGAAATTTATGTTACTAGAAAAATATTTTAGTTCTTTCGTACTATTTAAAAATTGAATTTTAGAAATGGAATTAGTTTGATCAAGGTTAATTTACATACCTTCCTTTATTATTACATGACCAAGAAGCTTATCTTTTGTTTCATATAAAATACACTTTTTTGGATTGAGAGAAATACCAAATTTGTGGCAACATTCAAAAACATTCTGTAAGTAGTTCAAGTGGTTTGATCTGTGTTTAGAAAACATTGTTAAATCATCCATGTAAGTAAAAATAAACTTATCAATCAATCCTTTAAACACAAAGTCCATAGTCTTTGGAAAGTGGCACCAACACTGATTAAACCAAAGGTGCCATTTTATAAGCAAACATTCTCCATTTTGTGGTGAAAATTGTCTTTGATTTATCATTTTTGTCAACTAAAATTTGATTATAACTTGAGAATTCATCTAAGAAAGACATCATCTCAGACCCACTAACTTTTTTAATGACTTCATTTATAGATGGTAAAATATTATTGTCATTATTTGAAGCTTGATTCAAGTATCTAAAATCCACACAAATGAATTTACCCATTTTTATTTTTGACTAGTACTAGGTTGGCCAACCATGTCTAATGAAGCATTGAAAATATTATGTTAGCTAATAATAGATTTTCACTTCCTTTGGGATAAGTGGCTCAAGAATAGGATTGACTAGTTTTGGTAATATCTGAATGGTCTTTGATCAAGATTTTGAGGAATATTATGTGTCATGATGCTGGGATCAAACACCTTTAGGTCTCCATATGTCCAAGCAATGCCATCTTTGTATTAGATCAATATTATTTTCATCCTTTCCATCTCTTTGTCATTGTATTTAGGTCATATATTGATGTTATTAGGTTGATCAGGATCTCCATGTTAATAACTCACAATTTTTGATTGGAACGAATGGGCTTTTCAAGTCTATTTATAGGTTTGTCTAGATTGAATAATATTTCCAGTGAGATCATCCCCCTTGAAATATAATTGTCTTTAAGATTAAATAGTCCATCACGATCATGATGCTCTTCATTCAAGTCACTCATTTTATGTTCATCAATTACTTGTGTATCAAAAGCATTAGAATTAGAAAAGAAATCCAAGATATGTATATCATCTTTAAATACTTGAAAATGTTTTGTTTATTTGGCATAGATGGGTATGAAACTAATTCCACAAATTTTTTTTAGTAAATTAATAATGTCCATTGGTGTGAGGTGAGAAACAAAAATAGTTAGTGAATCTGCCATGGCATTTTTAGTTCTAGGAATAAAAAAGATGTTAAAAGCATTGAATGACTCTATTAGATCCAAAACTCAGTGTTTATACCTTTTAAAATAAGATAGTTTGCATTAATTTTTTTTACCTGATTGATGACTAATTGAGACTCACTATAGACTTTCAATTAATGAACATCATACCTGGTTGAAAATTGTAACTCTAAGATTAAAGCTTCATATTTTACCATGTTATTTATGCAAGGGAATTACAATCTGTATGCTGTTACATGATTTATATTAGATGGGTCAATAAGTATAATACCTACTCTATATCCTTGTTTAGTGTGTGTTCCATCAAAACATACCTGATTTTGATCATGTTCAAGATTTTTTTCTTTATTAGTTTGGTAATCAACATATAAACACCTGCATTTATGGAAGTAAAATTGACTTGTTCATTGACAACATTATACTCTATAATCATTAATTTCATTCGTGGTTCTCTATTAATTTTGATATAAATTTTCACTCCTCTCCATGGAAGCCACATATGGGAAAAGTCTGTTTCCATATAGCCATAGAATTATCTCAACCAATCCCTACTTAATATCATGGCATATGCTTCTAGGATCTCAACAAAATATATGCTTATGAACTACTACACTCTTAGTTCAACTTGTAACTACATATGGACATTCAATAATTCTCCTACAACATTGACTTCAGACTTATCTAATTGAACTACCACTTTATCTGATTTTACATGAACCAATCCTAAATTATTACAAATATCTATAGGCATAATATTATTTGAGGCATGAAAATCAATAAGGTAATTATGCAAATTTTTTATCAAAGATTCAAACTATTAACATAAAGGATGGAACTTTAGTCCTAACATTATGTATTGTAACATTGGTATTAGTATAAGCTTTATGTTTGGGTTGATTACTCTTGTCTTTAAGAGAATTAAGAATCAAATCCCTTTATTTAGTGATTTGTGCCAGTTCAAAGAGGGTTATATTCACTTTTATTTTCTTTATATCCTCTACATTGTTGTAGCTTGTTTTTCTAGTGGAGGGTTGATTGTCACCTCACTTTGGTGGAGGTGGATCATTTTTAGCTTTAGTATTAGGAGATGTATCAACATTATTTGGTGGGGTTGAAGTAGTCAAAATTTGATGTGCTCTATTCTTAAGAGTATATTTTTGTCTTTGGTACTACTAGAAAGCTTGGATGTCATTGGCATTCTCTTTAGGTTCATTGTCTTCTACAGTAGGAAAGTTTAAAGTTTATAAAAGGATGTATTAGGGGATTTTGATGAATTGGGATTATAATAATGGCTTGAAGTATTTTGATCATTTTGGACAACCTCATATTCTTACATTTCCTTTTGAAGAATGTAAAAAATTTGACAAAACTCAAGGCAGTCAAGTTGTCCATGTTGGGTTGTTTTATGCACATGACACTAGCTGGGTAGGGTAATTTCCATAATATTGATGTCATGCAATTTGTTAAATGAAAAATCAACTTGTTTACTAGCTCTATTAAAGGGCCTATAATTACATTGATAAGTGAAATTTAGGGTAGAATTCCCACTAGTTGAGCTACCTACTTATTTTTTCAAGTTTAGGGAATCATTACTCAATCTCTAGATTATCCTTTGGATTTCATGTAACTCAAGTTTGGATGGGTCTTGAGGTGAATTCTATATATTATTAGCCACTACTAAGACCAAATATTGGTTTAAATACTGAGGTATAACTTCATTACTAATTGGATTTAGAAATCTTAAATTTAAATTAAGGGCAACATATTGTAGAGGGAGATGATTCGTAACTGGAAGAGGCATGGAAATGGAAAATTTTGATTTATAGGTGGGATTAAGTTTAATGTTGGCATGTTTAGAAGAACATTGGGAATGTGAGCCAACATGTGCCCTTATGGATTGAGTTGTCTGTCTGCTTCTTATTTCTACATATCCACGGGTAAAATCAATCACAGTTAGATCTCTACTTAAGAACATGGCAGTCCAAGGATTAAATTTTTTTTTGAACATTTATAAGGTTAGTTGGGCATTTAGTATTTACAAGGCTATTACCCTACTATACATATTTTGAAAACATGCGTTAAAATTACATATAAGTTCATTAGGTTCCCTTATCATGCAAACAAACTGATGTTATAAGATGCTTGGATCCACTACCTAATGAAAATAGGATAAAAACATGTTACTCAATTGATTCTAGCCTATAATTTAATTTTCAGGTAGGTTGAGAAACTAGTAATAATCCTAATCAAGTAAGGTGAAAGGGAATAGTCTACATGCTACATATTTATGCTCAACATTAAGTAGCTTGAGGGATGTTTTATTATATGTAATGTTTTCTTTTTCAATCCTTCAGGTATTTGGAGGGAACTGTAGAAGATAACGCTCAAGGTTCTTAGGCAAATCATGCACTTCACCAAGAATGATTATACTTGATCTAGCTAGCCAAGCTACAACCATTTATATTGGTCTATTGGTGATAGATTGTGGGTATGGTATGGTTGGATAAATTAATATTTTGGCTCTATCTTGACTAGATATAAGAAATGTATGAGCTTGAAGAGGATAAATAATTAATCTTATATGACTCAACCTAACCTAAGATCACATGATCCTTGATGAAGAATCCAAAATGATAAACACTGATTTTTATTAGTATGGGTTTTAAGCACGTAACAGATGAAAAAGCATAAAGATGAATTTAAATACAACAAATATATAATCAATGATAAGCTTAGAGTATTAGGATGTTTAAGATAAAAATTTTATGCCTTGAAATATTACGTTCAACCCTCCTTTTAGTGCCAAATTCTATTTAGCTTAATTTATGACCTACTCAGAATGAAACTATTGAATTAATTGATCTAAGAGGACAAAGGGAGTCTACAACACATGGGATGAATGTCCCCTCATTTTTAGGATTTTTTTGATGATCCAAAGGTTGATATTTTTTTTAAATGTTTAGTTGGGTGAGCAACAACTATTACCACCAGAGGTTTAACTAGTCTCCTTGAATTAAATTTATGTAATGTTGTAGGCTTGTTGAAACCATAGGTTTATTATCTTCTTTTATAAGATAAAGAAATTATAATCTACTAAGTAGGATATCTTATCATTAAAAAATGTAAAAGAGAGGGAAAGAGTAAGGCAAAGAAGGGGTGATTCTTTGACCAAGATCATATATTTTAGTGCTTAGAAATAGAAATTATGGTTTGATACAATTATATCACTGGACATCAAAATTAGCTATTGCACAAATTACATAACTCAATGATTAATAATCAAAGGAAAATGTGAACATATAATTCAAAATATCTATCAAAATAAAGAAAATATACAATCTTGTAACTATCACACATAATGACTTAATGAAATCTTCAAAATAAATTTAATGAGAATATGAATCAATAAAACTAGTTGCTACACAATTTGATTGTATTTTCACTTTCAAAATTAGAATTCAAACAACTTCTTGTCATGTATTACTTATCTCAAATAAATATCCTCTAGTAGAAAATCATGACAACATAAAGGATAATGTATGGGAAATCCTAGTATAATTATATCAGAGTTTTAGTTCAAAAATAATCGACCATTACAATGGCAAGCACTACTACTTATATAGGTAAGGAAACCAGACCCATTGTCTTGATGCATAACTAAAATTTAATGGCATGATGCATAACTAAAATTAAATGGCATGATGTATAACCAAAATTAAATGGTCCTATTGTCAATATTAAATACAATAACTAATCATAGTTCAAGCTCTTGACATAACACATTAAGAAAAAAAGAGATAAGGACTGAGTCATGGCCCAACTCCCATATTACAACAACCTCCATAAATATTAAATTATTAGGGCTAAGTATTGAATGCAATTAAATCTTCAAGTGACCAAATTATTGCACATATTTAATTATTTTCACTAAGTAATCAATGGCCCAAATAGGAAAACACACATTATGGTAAACATACCTTAATGATGGGGCAACTGGTTCATGTTTTATTTCATCTATTCTCAATGTTTTATGTTTGTCTTCAAAATAACAAAATTACTGCTAGATGTACTTTTTTACCATTAAATGTTGGTGATAGAGAAATATTAGAATAATAAATTATTCCAATCTATATATAAGTGCATCTCCTCCTTTTGATGAAGTTATCAATGTCTTTGAATAGTGAAGTAAACTTATGTTGTGCACACTCTTCTTGATATCATTTCTCTCCTACTCCAATTTTGGCTATCACTCTAATTTTTGATACTTGGTTATTTTAATTATCTAAATGTGGGACTTCATTCTAAAATCCTTTTCAATTTGACAGTTTGATTATTCTTGAGCTTTCCTTTTGTGCTTCATCCTCAATATTTCAATACCAAGATCTTGATAAGTTATGCTTTGATCTTTTACCAAGTCTATATATTAGTTACTCAACCTTATAACTCTATAGTTAGCCAAACCATTCATCTTTGCATTTTATTTTTCTTAACAAACTATAATCATGAATAAAATCACACCATCAACTACCCATCCTTTCTCTTCTTTACTTGGCCATCAAATTTTACATGAATTTTAGGGTGTGTGTCTTTGAGATTATAACACTTGTCACAATATTTTTTTTCAATAGCTTGGGCCTTGTCATGTTGGTGTTGTATACTCTACCAACTATGAATCCCTAAGATCGTGCCACTTGGCATGATCTCAATATTTCAAGGAGTCTTTGACTGTTGATCATGCTTTGCTTTGAAAAGCCTTATCATTCTAGCTCTCATGATGGTGCCATGTGGTGTCATCATGGAGCTTAGGGTCTTTAGGGCTTCATTGCTGGTCTTATTTATTCCATTAACTAAGAATCTATGATTTCACCATGTGTCATGATCTCAAGAATCTGAGAGATCTTTCAATTATTGAACATGTATTCACACTTCTAAACTCAGAATCCCCAAGATGTGACCATGTGTTAAAATCATGGGACTTCAAAGTCATAATGTATTTGAAAAAAATTCTCTATGCATCACCTTCCTTGATCTCTGAATCCCAAAGATTGAATGAGATCATGCCATATGGCATTATCTTAGGACTTCTCTACCTTCAACACCAAGTCAATTTTATAATTCTATTTTATTTGCATTTTTGGTGAGCTCTAAACCATTGATGATGCCATGTGATAAATTTATATTTAATATTCCATCAGGGACCTACACTATTCAAATTAACTATTGGTGTAGGCCTTTTTCCTACAGGTTTTAGCTACACAACTACATTAACTTGCTTAGGGCTCTAGAGGTCATTTAGGAAGATTAATACCACATTCACTAGAATGTGGGGTTTCACTATCTCTCCAACCTATAAATACCTCTCTTCCTTTGTATTCTTCATTGAATGAGCATGGATTCATTGAGCTTCTTAGTTGTGAGTTGTGACAGCTTTGAGAGCTATGAACTTTGTCTTTTTTGTAAAAGTGTTTCATCTTCATTATTGAATACATTGTGTTCAATTTTTGCTCTCTTCTAGATTTCTTGATTCAAAAACTGTGTGTTCGCTCTGCAGTCACCGGTCTTGGACGTCTGATTCTAGACAACTCTTTCATGGTATCAGAGCTGATCTAAATCTAAGGATTATCAGGTATATTCTACAAAATTTTCATTGAATTTGTCTCCTTGTTTGCTTCAGATCTGGGCTTAGCTTAGCTTTTTTTTATTACATAAGCTTGGCATCATAATCTTTCTTAGAATTTAGATTTAAATCTTATGTTCTATTTTATTATCCAATAGCAATTTTATTTATGAAATTGTAGAAAGCAAATCTATTTTGTGATCACTTCCTTTTTTATCAAAGATTTGTCTGTAATAAAAAATGAGTGTTTTTTTGTATATGAGATAGATACCTACATCTTAAGTCATGAAGGACCTTTCTATTGAGTCCAGAAGGCTTGATAAAGTCAAGATAAACTTTTGTTTCATCAGATTTAGAGTTTTAAAGCATTTTTTATAAGGGTTTGAAGTTTGGAGAAGGTTCCTAGATCTGAGAGGTACCAGCATTTTTGGATGACTTTCAGCCAAATCTAACCCCATCAATGCATTTGAAAGGCCCAAATCTATATAGATCAACTTTTGTTTCATCAAATTTTGATATCTGAGGCACATTTGGCAAAGGTTTGAAGTTGGAAGAAGTCAAATTTGACCGTCAAATTTAATCTAGTGAATTTTTATAGAATATTCTCTATAGATTTTGCCAACTTTGCCACAAGATTTGGTATTTCCACCATATTTAGTTGGGTTCTAAATTTGGCTGGTTCACCAAATTTGATGGAATTTTTTAGTAGACCTCTATATTTGTCTACATCACCAAATTTGGTGACATCATGCCAAATTTAGTTGAGGTTTCATTTTTCAAATCTGTCCCCCACATGGATGAGTAGTCTACCCTGGATCAATCAACTTTAGAGGACCATAACTTGGTCATAAGATCTCATTTTTCAGAGCAATTTTTTTTTAATTTAGGGTAGAATTTCACGCTTTACACATTGGTGCAATTTTTTTTTGTTTTTGGTGTATGGTTTTTATAAAAATTGTAGATTTCATAGATGTTGCTAAGTAATCCTCATTTTTGACCCTTTCGGGGCTTCGTTTGGGCACATACAACAACATTTTTTGGTGCAATGTTTTTTAAATTGCATGATTTTTCTTTTACTATTCAGTGGTGTAATATATTTGATTTATTTCTATCAAAAAATTGTACTTTTTTTCTCTAGATTTTTTTGGCATCTGTATTCACTGAGATCAAATCCACTTCATTGACAAGTGGTAGTTTTAAAATGCAAAAAATGAGTCCCAAAAACAAGGTCTAATGAGGTACCCATATACAATGTAATCTCCTATAAAGTAGAGAAATGGAGAAACCCAGTGGGAGAAAACTCCTGCAAAAGAGAGAAAATAATAAGAGGAGACTAAAAGACCCCCCAAATGATGATGCTAAAATAATCAGTACTCCAAGTATAGCTCGCAAGATGACAAAAGTTGATGATGAGATCCTCTGTCGGAAGACTATATAAGCTTCATCCACATCAAAAAATGTTTCTTCCCTTTGGCAAAGGAAGAACTTGATGTGTGTACTGAAAGTCTACCCATTCCATAATGGAAGATGAAGGCAATAGTAAGAAGATCTCTAAATGTGGTCCAAATTATATATGTGGCATAGGTCTCACAAGAATGTGCATAGAATCTGAAAGTAATACGTCTAAAGTGAACCAATCAGAAGAATGGCATGGAATATTCACTAAAAGAATGTCCATGTGAAGAGTGGAACATGACTCACCAACTGAAGAAGGAAAGTCCACAAGAAGAGATGAGTCATCTATGCTCATAATAGGTGTACTCATACTATAAACAATGAAGTCCTCTAAAATGCAAGTCTGTGAAGTCTCTAAAATAGGAACAATTTGCGTAGAAATGGATGTAAAATCTATAATAGGACAACTAAGGTTTGGTAGAATCTTGTCCTATAGTGGGGGATCGATAGAAGGAAGAAAATTATCCACCATGGATATGTCATCATAGGTAACAAAATTAGGAGGTGAGAGTACAACGATCTCAGAAGAGATGATAGATAGTGGAGGAGGTGTGATGTAAGTCTCAACTGGATATTTGAAAAGACTCTGAAGAGTGATCCAAATAATGGAGGGACACTCTATTTTCTCTACATGGTGGTGTAAATCCCATGAAATATACAATAACAAGTGACCATAAACATAGTCACAAGAGTTAGCCCAATCATTGTATTGACCTAGGTCAATAGGAGCAAGAATCTGTTCATGTAAGAATGGAATAAGTTCCCATTTCTTGAGTGAACATTCCATGTACATACACCATAAAGCATAATTGTCCTTCCCAAGAAGGATCACTAGAGATAAAACAAATCTCCTCAATAAGGATCTCTCAAGTGGAGTTGACATGACCACAAATGAGAGTAATAGTGCACGCTCTAGAGATGGACTTCAAACAATGCCAAAAAATGAGTCTAGTCAAATGAGAGAAATTAGTGCACAAGTGACAATACATGATCAAATGGACTTCAAACTATGTCAAAAATGAGTCCAATTAAATGAGAGAAATCTATGCAAGTAGTCATTAAAATAATGGTGCATGCTCTAGAGATAGACTTCAAACTCAGCTGAAATTGAGTCCATGCAAATGAGAGCAATTAGTGCATAAGTGAAAATGCACACTCAAAATGAATGTCAGCCTCTACTGATAATGCATCTATGAATACAAGAGCATTCTATGTAAATAGTCCCTAATGGGCATAGGTAACAGTTACAAAAATTGAATGTGCACACACAAAAAAAAAGGCCCACAAAAAACTTCCTTGAGACAATCAACAAGTAGCCCATTGTGTTTGCAATAAAAAACATGCTCAAGGAATGAGTAATCTATGATTATGATCAAGTACCAATGCATGCTCTAATTATGGACATCAGAATTAACTAAAATGGGTTCACACAAATAAGAACAATTAGTGCATAAATGAAAAAACATGTCTTAATGAATGGATGTCAGACTCAGATGATAATGCATCTATAATATGAGCAATCAATGCAATATCCACTAAATTGGCACAAATTAAAACTACAAACAAGGCAAGTAGGAAGACGTTGGACTCTGCCAATAATGTGTCTGAATGAGAAGTAAATGTGTAACTATCCCATTTGCATTGTGAAATGCACTAAATTATAAAGTGCCAAAATTTGGGGGGGCTCTTTGACTAGTTCACACATTTACTTCTCCTCATACGGATGCATTATCAAAAGAGTCTGACGTCCCCCTGAATACCTTGTTTGTATTTTTTATTTGTGACAATTTAGTAGATATTGCACTGATTGATCATATTTATGGATGCATTGTCAACTGAGTTTGACATCCATTCATTGAGACATGTTCTTTCACTTGTGCATTGATTGTTCTTACTTGTGTGGAACCATTTCAATTAATTCTAATGTCCATACTTAGAGTGTGTACTGGTATTTGATCATAATATATATTGTTCATTCCTTGAGCATTATTTGTTATTGCAAACACAGGGGGGCTACTTGCTGATTGTCTCAATGAAGTTTTGTATGGGACCTATTTTTTCTTGTGTGCACATTCAATTTTTATAACTATTACCTATGCCCATCTAGCGACTATTTGCACAAATTGCTCTTCTATTCTTGGATGCATTATCAACAGAGCTTGACATCCATTTTGAGTATGCATTGTTACTTATGAACTAATTTCTCTCATTTTCATGGACTCATTTTCAACTGAGTCCAAAGTTCATCTCTAGAGCGTGCACCATTATTTTAGTGACTACTTGCACATATTTCTCTCATTTGACTGGACTCATTTTTGACATAGTTTGAAGTCAATTTGAGTGTGTATTGTCACTTGTGCACTGATTGCTCTCATTTTATTCGACTCATTTTTTGTCATTATCTAAAGTCCATGTCTAGAGTGTGTACTATTACTCTCATTTGTGGTCATGCCGACTCCACTTGAGAGATCCCTATTGAGGAGAGTTGTTTATCTCTAGTGATCCTTTTTGGGAAGGACAATTATGCTTCATGGTGTATGTATATGGAACATTCACTCAAGGAATGAGAACTTATTCCATTCTTATATGGATAGATTCCTGCTCCTATTGACCTAGGTCAATACAATGACTAGGCTAACTCTTGTGACTATGTTTATGGTCACTTGTTGTTGCATGTTTTATGAAATTTACACCACCATGTAGAGCACACAGAGTGTCCCTACATTGTTTGAAGTACTTTTTAGAGTCTTTTCAAAGATCTAACTAAGAATTACATCACACCTCATCCACTATCTATCATCTCTTCTGAGATAATTGTACTCTCACCCCCTAATTTTGTTACATGTGGTGACATATCCATGGTGGATAGTGCTCTTCCTTCTATCGAGCCCCCACTATAGGACAAGATTTTGCCAAACCTAAGTTATCCTATTACAGATTCTACATCCATTCTTGTGTAGATTGTTGCTCTTTTAGAGACTTTATAAACCTACATTTTGGAGGACTTCATTGTTTATACTATGAGTACACCTATTGTGAGCATAGATGACTCATCTCTTCTTGTAGACTTTCCTTCTTCAGTTGATGAGTCATGTTCCACTCTTCACATGGACATTCTTTCAACAAATGTTCCATGTCATTCTTTTGACTGGTTCACTTTAGTGGTATTACTTTTAGATTCTGTGCATATTATTGCGAGACTTACACCACATATACAATTTGGACCATATTTAGAGATATTCTTACTACTGCCTTCATCTTTCATTATGGAATGGGTAGAGTTTCAGTACACACATCAGGTTCTTCCTTTGCTAAAGGGAAGAAACATTGTTTGATGCAGATGGAGCTTCTATAGTCTTCAGGCAGAAGATCTCATCATTGACCTTCATCATCTTGCAAGCTATACTTGGAGTATTGATTGCTTCAACATCATCATTTGGGGAGTCTTTTAGTCTCCTCTTATTATTTTATCTCTTTTGAGGGGGAGTTTTTTTCCACTAGGTTAACTCCTTTTCTCTACTTTATGAGAGATTGCATTGTATATGGGTATCTCATTAGGCCTTGTTGTCGAGACCCTTTTTTTGCATTTTTTGTATCATCACCTACCTAAGCTGTGCTTATGGGGGAGTGTTGGTGTAGGCATTTTTCCTATGAGTTTTGGCTACATGACTAAATTAACTTACTTAGGACTCTAGAGGTCATTTAGGAAGATTAATACCACATTCACTAGAATATGGGTTTTTACTATCTCTCTAACCTATAAATACCTCTCTCCCTTTGTATTCTTCATTGAATGAGCCTAGATTTACTGAGTTTCTTAGTTGTGAGTTGTGATAGTTTTGAGAGCTATGAGTGCTGTGAACTTCATCTCTTTATACAAATAGTTCATCTTCATTATTAAATACATTATGTTCAATTTCTGATCTCTTTTAGATTTATTGATTCAACAGTTGTGTGTGTTCACTCTAAAATCACTAGTCTTAGATGTTCAATTCTGGATAACTCTTTCATTAACCCTATGAGTCCTTAGTTTATGTAATGATGCCACATGACATCATCTTGGGCCTTAAGGCCTCAGAGCTTATATGTATTTTCATTAACCTTTCATTCCCCTACCCTTTGATATCATGCCATGTGGCATGATCTTGATGCTTTGGGCTTCAAGATGAATATTAACTTTTATCTTCATTCAAATCACCTGATATATTGATACATGAACAACTCAGGAAGCTCAGGAGATTGGGACTTTGAATTGTTGACTGCCTCCCTCCAAACTTGAGGTGCCTAAGATGTATCCATGTGTCACAATATTATAAGGTTTGGGCTTAGAAGACATTAGACTTTTTAAATGAACTCTCCCCATAGACTCCAAATTCTTGAGATTTTAACAGTTGGTGAAGATCATTGGCTCATAAGACTTTAAAAGATCTCTACAATTAAATACAAGGCAACTTTGACTCAGAGAATAATTAATAAGTTAGTCCATGAAACCTTTTCTAAATAAAACCCTAGAATACACAAAAAATTATATAAGCAAGGCCCAAAAATGCATAAATAAGGCCTAATTTAAATAAAACTTGGCTAAATAAGCACCGATTTGAGTTCGAAAAGACTGCTATAAAAACCAAAATGAGATTTCTTACAATAATTTAACTTTTTAAAATTACAACCTGAAATAGATATGAATAAATAAAGATCATAATTAAACCAAAATATTTCAATAATAAAGTCTAATGTTCAATGAAATAAACTATTGAAATTGGCTCCTTTCAATTTAATCCCTAAAATAGGTTATGCTTTAAAAACTAAAGCATAAATGTTTAAAAGAATCATTCCAAGTGGACAATGAAAACAATAAGCTACTTTTAGAGGATTTAAATTAATGATTATCAAAGGATTAATAATTAAACCCAAAACATATCACTTTAACTTGATCCTAAAATGACATGAAACACCTACAACCAGTAATGAATCAAATTTAAATTTACGTAAAGGCAACCTCAATGAACCATTTATATGTTTGAACTTTAGACAGAGATTGTTAGGCCATTTTAAATAAATGGTCAAGTAAAGATAAGTCATTTCACCAAACAAAGTTAACACATGAGTTAAAGACTAAGAAATGAGGGTCTATCTTAGCAACTTGAGTGGCATTAACAAATGAGGTCATGCAAGTATTCAAGAACACGAAAAGAAAATAACTATGCTATATCAAGAGGGTCCCCATATGAAATTTTTGAGTATGGGGATGTTGGGCCCAACATAGTGTTTTTGAAATTTGTAATCTATGATTTTTGATTTTGATTATACGTGCATGGGAAATTCCCTCATTATTGTATCAATATCTGAACCTTTGTGATTGCACGATGACATGATAAGTGACCAAGTATCAATTTTGTAATAATTTTTATATTTGTGCCCCATGTTTGACCCCCTTTTGAGGTGAATGATGAGAGTATACAAATGATCATATTGAAAGATATAATAAGTCAAGAAATGCTCGATTTTGTTAGAGATGTTTAGAAAATTGTGTCATAGATTAAATATTATTGTTCTATTAGTTGCAACAGAGTGTGAGTGATATAATGGTGAATAGTTGCATTTGATTATTGAGTAAAATTGATAAAGGAAATGATGTTTATATCACTAAGTGTAAAATTGGCTCATTTTTTAAGTTTATATTAGTGATCGATTATCATTATGATGTAGAATAAAATTATTTGTGTGTCTCAATGTAATTTATGTAATGTGTTTTCAATAAATATAAATTGAGATATCACTTTCCAGACTCTTGATTGGTAAATGGAATTAATAACACACAGAATATTTATTGATATTGATAAAAATTCAACTCAATAATAGACAATAGTGTGAAAATTGATTTTGTAATTTCATTTTCACCATTGCATTCATTGAGATTTGAGCTATGGGTATTCCAAGATGTTGATTCAATGACCCAAATTATCATTGTGATTCAAGTGTTTATAGAATGTGATTACACCAAATACGACTAATGATTTGGTATGTTTCTAATTTATCCTTTGTATAAACACCTAAAAATGGCTACCACTGGCCTTCAACTAGACTTTAGATTGATTCCTACCAACCATTGTAAATTAAGCATAGGAATCATTGAACATCCTAAATTTGATTTCACATCATTGATCAAAGCTCAAAATCTCATTGAGGCATCCATAATTGCGGTATCTTATTGTATGCAATAATAACCTCTCATGGATTCATCCCTAATCATCCTGTAGCATCACAACCATCAATTTTGCCTATGGACCTATTATGTGGGGCACATGAGCAAATATCAAATCTTGAAGGAGCTAATGGCTAATCAGAATTAATTAACAAGATAAACCAAATGAAGAGCCTAGTTGAATTATCCATGTGCAATCAATTAATAACTAAAAAAGGAAATTCAAAAATGCAAATATCCTAGCCTTTCATCATGACCTTTGCAAGTTGTCAAGCTCTTTGGAAATATCCTAAAATATCTCATTTTGGAAGCCATGCCTATTCATTGAAAATAATCATTAGTTGACAACTATTAACTATACTATGGTTATATTTGACTCACTTAGGTTAGGTTTGAACCCATTCCATTTTAACCTCCACTTTGACTCACCTTGGGTTGGGGTTAGATCCATTTTCTATAAATATAATGCCTTGCCTATTGAATTTTAAGCTATTTTAGTGTATATTTATCATGCACAAATGACTTCAAAGATTGGAAATTATAAAGTTATAATGTAGGTTTTATTACATGAGATTCATATCAATAATGTTATAATGCAAAAATATTGAGCCAATCGACATCAAGCCAACACAAGCCACAATGGTTCCAAGGAGAGAGGGAGCTACACAAACTCCATTGCCAAAGACTCTTTAAGCACAAATCGAACAAGCCACTCAACAGTGCATTTGGATCTCCAAAGGAAGGTAAAGGATTGTGTGTCTTTCACATTTTAGTTGTGATTTCATTTATCTTTTGTTACTATGCTCTCCCAATGTTTTAGGCTTGGAGTGTAAGTGTTGGTGTGTTTTTATTTGAATTTTCTTACTTAAACTAACATATTTATAACCTCCCTTCTTGGAATCCTATGATCAAAAATGGCATGCTCGATAGGACCTTCAAGCATACCATATATAAAGGAGATGAAAATGCTACTCTTAGTTTTTCTATTGAGTGCTTGACAATCTTCAAAATCCAAGTTTTAACATTATTTTTCATGTATTCTATTTTTTAGTGATATATAAATTATACAAAGACTGACATCAGTTATAATAGAATTGACATCAATTCTACCTGACCAATAATGATTCACCCAAAACTGATATTGACCTTTATGTGCATCACGTAAAATTGACATCAAACTCTATGTACAACACCCAGAACTGATGTCAGTCTCTGTGAAAAATATCAAGTTGATAGGCCATCTTTTGAAGCTTCATTTGGGGTCATCTGGAATCTATTTTTTATGTTTTTTTTTTAAACCACATGTTTTCTCATAAATTTTTAGAATATGCTATCAGTTTACCTTCAAGTTGCATAACTATTTCACAAAATCTTGAAAACCCTCTAACATATTTTTCAGGATCCAAAGGCCACAAGGAGACATTTAAAACACTTCTAACTTGCAATTTTCACATTTCAAATTGGTGTTTTAAGAATATTTTTGTTTAAATCATTTTCATTTTGTTTCAAGATTTTAACAACAAATGCCAAAGGGTCAAATTTAATAAACATTTCACTTTGGTGCATTAAAATAAGCACTTACACTTAGATTTCATACTCTTAAGAGTGTTTTGTTTTATGCTTGTTCTTTCAAAGTTGTTTATTTTTGTAAAATAATTGATGCATTTATGCTCTCCTGTCGTCTCTTTTTGTGAACTTAGGTAACAAAAAGTGATCTTTATTTGCATTTGTGCCTTATCCAAAGGTGTGAAAATAACATCACTAAGGCTCTCCTCAAATTCGTATGGTTTGGGTGATCTAAACACAACCCTAAAGTCTTTTCACTTGTCATTTATTTTCATACATATTGGCTTGTGAGTGGGAGTTCATCACCTCCTCATAGGTTATATAGGGAAGAATTGACCAAGGAATTTATCTCCCAACATAATTTTAACCCCATGCCATGGTGGGGTATATAAATTGAGGTTGACTTACTGGGACATTTGCTTGATCGATTAAGCAAACTGTGTTAATAAGATACTACCTCAGATCGTAGAGGCAACTCAGACATTGCACTACATTGAGCAAGTGATGGATGTAGTGGTTGTGAAAAGGACAAGACCTTTTCACAATAATATGGTTGATGTGGATCCAAATGATGTGAGCATCCCTTGTGTTAGCCACACTTGGGACCATCTAGAAATGCATGAAAATTTAGTTTTAGAATAACCCCACTTGTTGTAGACATATTGTTGATGCAAGGTCAGTAGCTCAAAGTTTCATGTCACCTTACACTCTCTTAAGAGAAGAGGGGGCCCAAAAACCCTAATTTTTATGTTCTTTTATTTTTGTATTAATGATTAAATTCCTCTCAAGAGCATGTATATAGATGAAATTTCATAGTACTATGAAACCTTGTTAGTTTTAGGATCTAAGACTTTACATTTAGGTATTTTATGTTAATTTATCCTTTATTGCATGGCTTTTGAATCTAAACTATCTATTTTTATTTTTTATGCCACTTCAAAATGAGTTTTGTTTATATGCCACTACTTTGTTTAAGGAGGCATTACATTGACCATTTTTATCACATGCCTTTACCTTAGTATTTTGATAAATCTTTGTGTGTGTGTCACTTAATTTAAAAGGGTAATATTACGCTGCCCAATTCATTTCAAGTTTTGTGCCTTGAAGTCTTGAAACCAACCATCGATCACATATTTAGAGCATGATAACATTGTTACGTTTCTCAAATCATTTTGAGACTTGTTGGCCTTGTGTCCAAAGTTTCCATTCTCAAAACCAATCCATGTGTGCCTTTTGGATCTTTACCTAGTGTAGTCATGCCATTTAAGTTTGTCTAGCTTTTTATTTATTCAAAGAAGCCTATTTTTCCTAAGTTGAGTTTTTAATTAACCTTGACAAGTTCAAATTCAAACATTGATTGGTTTTTACTTATGCCTTGTGTAATTTGGGCCTAGACATCGATCTTTCTCTTTTGGGTTATGCAACTTAGGTTAATTCTTTACCCACTTTAGAGAATTATTATTTGTGCCTTTATTTGGGAGAAACAACCTATCTCTCCATGTGCCTTTTATTTTATGACTTATGCTAATTGACCAAGTTCATGTTTGATTTCAAATGCCTAGTCAATGCCAAAGTGTTTCAGATTTGTTAGATTAAATCATCCTTTTATTTAAAGTCTAGTTTGTGTGTTTGTTTTGCCAAAAGTACTAGCACATGCCTATTTTGAGCCTAGTTTTTGACACCACATTTGGCCAAAATATTTATCAAATTTTGTTTATTTAGATTAGAATTGTTTGGAACACTTTGGACCTAGATTTTAGCATGATGGTTTTATTCAGTCGCTTGATATTTTGTGTGTGAGACATTTGACATTAGATTGTTTTAGACCAAGTTTTAACATGAACCATTTTTGGAGATACATCTCCATTCCTTCAACCAAATTAGACCAAGTTCAAACCTGTTGTCCTTTGGAAAATATTTTTAAGAATTTCTATAACTCTAGGCCTTTTGTAGAGATTTCATCACTGATGTGGATATGCCTCACTACACTTATGGTGGATTCATGTACAATCTAAGTTATGATAGAATGACCACAAAAATTGACATTTTTAAAGACCCCTATGGTGAAGAAGTCATTTGTGAGATGGATCCATATCCTCCTTATAATACTCAATCTAGGGAATAAAGCCAAGATCCTCAAGCATAATGTGTGGTGACTTCTAGCTAGTTGATGTATGATACTCACCCTTTCATGACCACCTGATCCCCCACCTATACCATTAATCCTCCTTTAGATAGTGCAAGCAACCAAGTTCCATAGTGTCTAAGGATTACCATACCAGGACCTCATCCTTTGGCTTGTGTGAGAAACTAAGCTCCATAATGCCCTACCATTTCTATACCAAGACCTCATCTTTTTGATTTTGAAAGTAACCAAGATCCATAACAACCTAACATTTTCATTCTAAGACCTCATCCTTTAGCTTGTATGAGAAATCAAACTTCACAACACCCTACCATTTCTATACCAAGACTTCATCCTTTGGCTTATGCAAGCAACCAAGCTTTAAAATGCCCTACCATTTATATAGAAGGACATCATCCTTTGGATTGTGCAAGAAACCAAACTTGAAAATGCCCTACCATCACCATTTTAGGACCCTCCATGTATGGTATCTCATTCTCCTAACAAAGTTGTACACTTACGACTCGATGGGTCACAGTTACTATCCTAGACCATACACTAGCCTTTACTAAGCCTATCATTATCTAACCAATGGCCATTATTAATCCCTTACCAACTATTTACCATTTTATAAAACCCATGCTGATCGTCTAGCCATGATTGAGCCAATCAGGACGTCTCTAATCGAGCCCATCATTCAAAGACCAAGATATATTCAAAACTATTATTTTACAACTACTTATAAACTAAGGCCAAGATAACCAACTAAGCCAGGATGTTATTGTTGAACCAACAATTTGTGATAAATCAACCTATGATGAACCACCTTTTGATCTTATGCCCATTGTTAAGGAGTCTCACTCTAATAAGTCAGTCTTTATTGAGTCACTTCTTAATGATTCTAACCACCTTTGGGAAAATCATTATCTTGACTATATGCCTATTTTTCAAGAGCCTCTCCTTAAAAATCTAATCTCTATGGAATTATCTCTTGACCTTTTCCTCATCATTGAGGAGTCTCAGTTTGACAAATTAGTCTCTGTGGAGCCCATTATGCCATCATAGACTATTATTTGTCTCATACCAAAAATTCAACAAGACATCATTATAGCAGTTTCCACACCTGATGAAGAATCAACATTGAAGTTAGGTTCTATTTTTAAACCAACATCAAATTTAACATCATAAACAAAATTAATGTTAGTCTTAACAATGGATTTAGAGTTATTTGAGTCAAAATTAGCTTCATAATTAGAATATGTTCATGGTTGTTATAATATTAGTTATGCATGACTTACAAATCAATTTGAATATATTTGTGATCCTTCCATGGTTTTTGAGGATGAGTAATTTAGCTTTAACACAAGTTCTCCTAATATCTTCTATGAGGATTGTGTGGCCTCTCCCCATTCCATTACCATTCCAAATGTCATTACTACCAACCAACCTAGCCATTATATTGACCTTTCACCTCTCACAAATGTCTTTTGGGACAAATAGAATCACACCTTGTTGAACCACATCCATGGTGACATATAAATTGAAGAACATCAGGGAGGCAAAGACCACATTCATGTAGAAGAAGAACAATCTTCTAGTGAATGGAGTTGCTAGGGTATAATTAAAGTTCAAAATCAACATCTTCTAGTGAAACCTTATTTGAGGTGCTAGAAGACAATCAAAGTCAAAAGTCAACATTCCTTAGTGAAACCTTCTAGAATGTGCTATGAGATAATCAATAAAACTTCACTGGTAAAAAACTCCTTGAGGTGATAATAGTCAAGCACAATAACTCTTTGCTACTTGATGAAGACATTATCAAAGATCAAATCAATACATCAGTAGGGACAACACAAACATTCACCTTAGCCAAAAACATTTACCTTTCCATTTGCCATTTTACCTGGCCAAAAACATTTACCTTACCATTTTCATTTTTCCATTCCTCTTTCCATTATTTCATACCCTAACACTTACCTCACCTTATCACTTGGGGGTAACCATATTACCATTATATCTAATTGCCAATTGCCATATTATTTATGCCATACCATATGTCATTTTACCACGATGTCCTTATTATACCAAAGCCTATTTTAGCCATCCTACCTAACCCTTTTGATCTTGGTTCCTTTGGTCCTTCTTTCACCTTCTACAAGGGGATTTTGATCCAGTTTCAGTAGTTTTAAAATTTTATGTTTAAATGATAGTCTATAAAAGTAGTGTGACAGTCAATATAGCAAGTTATTTTTCATTTACATTCAACTGATGTCATTGATTATAACCACCTATGGGCAAATTAGTAGCACATACCTATGTTGTTTACTAATTATAACTACCCATGGAAAAATTAGGAACAACACCTCTACCATACATTATCGCATCACCTTGCCATTACTATTCTCATTTGCCTAGTCGTTTACCTCAATTTGAGAACTTGTTGTTACCTGGTTAGATCTCACCACCTTTTGTGTTGGCCTAATTACTATGACTTTAAGTCCTAATGGGACTATGTAGGTCAAGCTTGATTCATGTTAAGGTCAACTTAGTCCCTCTGTTCCATATGATCTTGCAATTTTATGATCAACGTAAGCCAATGCTCTCACTATTTTGTGAGTGGTATCTTGTCAATCTTTAATGAGTTAAGATATCTCAAAATTCCAAAAACATTCAAAAATTTAAAAATCCAAAAACATTTATCCTATTTAAGCCTAGTTAATCATCCTTGAGCCACCTTACTAGGGCACATCTATTGTTAGGATGTTTTATGTTACTTTTAATTTCAAGCTTTCTATGTGTTTGTTTATTTGTTTACCTATTTATTTGCTTTCATATTATACCTTGACTTAGTCTATATGCATTCATTAGATGATTCCTTATGCATTATTATTGAGTCTATCCATAATCATACATTTACAATATCATCATGGTTTTTATCATTGGTGCATTGTTTTCAATTGTTTATTAGATCATGAGTCAGTCCCTATGCAAATTATGGCTACATTATCATGGTATTTTGTATCATGATGCATACCATCACATGTTATAGCAAAAATAATCTCAAGAAGTCTTACAAGAAATGGAGCCACAAAATTTTCTCCTTGGTAACCTTGGAAAATAATCCCACCCTCCTTGATCAAATCAACCCGTTGACCATTTTGGTTATATCAATGCTATTAAGGATGAGCATCTCTGCATTGGTAGGTACAACCAAATCATTTCCATCGATCAATTATTATTCTTCTATTCATCTCTTTCATCACTTTATGTGTCCTCATGTGCTTGGTTATTTGTGGCTTCTTCAGTCATTAGACCATCACATCTATGTTTGTGCATGCTCATCTTTAATATATGAAATATATTATATCTTTGAGTTATGATTGCCAATCTACCCTACTAAGGCACAATAAAAAATCATTTTTTATTCTAGGTCATCTTAATGATTATAACTACCTTTAATAAAATCATTATTCTGACTCACCCACCCTAATTGGGGCATATGCCATTGCCACTAATTATAATCACCTTTGGGAAAATCAGTGTCTCAACATTTATTACTGATTATAACCACCTTTGTGTAAATCAATACTTTTTAAATTAATGCATGCAAGCATTTTCTTGATTGGATTAATTGCACCCATGGGTTAATTTCATTCTTATTCTTGCTTTTTTTGGGGACCATCCATCAATCGTATGTGTTAGCCACTCCCTCAAGGGGGCATCATTATAAGCTTCCCAAACATTATTTGGAGTTTCTTCTTCAATCCTTTTTTCTTAACATCCTGGTTCATTATTTGAGAAGACATTACTGTGCCTACAACTTGTAACATCTTCCTAAATAGGGGTAAATTGTAGACACCTAAAACTGGCCACCATTGGCCTTCGATAGGACTTCAAACTGATTCATATCAAATATTGCAAATTAAGCCTAAGAATCATTGAACATCCCAAATTTTTTTATGCATCATTCACCAAATCTCAGAATCTCATTAAGGCATCCCTAATTGGGGTATCCTATCATATGCAATAATAACCTCTCATGGAGTCATCCCTAATCATCCTACAACATCACAACTGTTGAGTGTGGAGCCCTTTGGGGCTATCACATGACCATGGTGGCATACTTTGGGGGTTTAGAGAACTCCACAAATGTGGGGAGTGCATTTTTCCCCACTTCACCTTTTATGGAACCATGCTTCCATGTGAGTTGAATATTCCTAGTATTTTTTAATTTCTATATCTTCCATATTTTTTGGATTTAGTTGTTAGATGACTATTTTCCATGTTGACTTCCTTATTCTTAGGGAGTTAGTTGTTTATTGAAAAAGGGAATGACTTCCTTATTTCAAGGATTTGGTTTTCATCACATGTCATTTTAAAATGTGCCCTTTGGAGGAGGAGAGATGAGGATGGTGAGTTCCTCCTTAGGTGGGCTTGTGGATAAGATTACTTAGGTGGAAGAGAGGTGTTACCTAGTAGATAATGCTTATCTTGGATAAGCATTACATAATTCTCCTTGTTTGGTGGTTTTTTCTTCATTTGTTATATATATAGGTGTGATGTGATTATTTAGAGTGATGTGAATTTTTTTAGGGTGTGGATTTTGAGAGACAAAGTCAAAGTGCATATATTTTGGCAAAGTATAGGTGTTTATTTACAAGGTGTGGTATAAAAGCTTGTGATATAGTATTGTGTAGGTGCAACATAACATATGTGCAACATTGTTGATAGTTTTAGATCAGTAATTTAGTGAATTCATTTATGAATTTAGGAGGAGATATTCTATCTCTGTGAGAGGTTCTTTGTAATATTGTTTGCATATTTTATTGAGGACTTTCTTGGTGGATGTAGCTCACATTGGGTGAACCATGGTATATCTGTGTTATGGTTTTATTTTCTCCATTATTGTTTTCATTTAATTATGATTTGAAGAATTAATTTTGTGATGCAATTTAGTACATATTTAAATTTGATTTCACATTTAAAATCTGGTTATGTGATTTTATGGTGAATTAAATCTAGTTTAGATTCTTTTGATTCCTAACAACTGGTATCGGAGCTTTGATTTTAAATCATATGAAGTATTATTAGCTTGAGTGGGATCTATGGGATAAGAGGTCAGATTTAGGGTTAAAAAATTTGATGGTAAGAATTTTGGTTTATGAAAAATGCAAATGGAAGATTACTTGTATCAAAAAGGATCTTCATCTCCCATTGGAGGGGAAAGGAGAATAACCTATAAGTATGAGTGATGCATATTGGTTTTTGCTTGATAGGAAGGCATTGGGAGCTATCTAATTATTCCTTGGATTATCTGTTGCATTTAAATTTTTTGATGAGAAATATATAAAGGATCTCATGGATAAACTTGGAAAGTTGTATGAGAAACACTCTACTTCAAATAAATTTTTTCTTATGAAAAGATTGTTTAATATGAAAATGTTGGAGAATGGTTCTATTGCTAGTCATCTGAATGATTTTAATATGGTTGTAAGTATGTTCACTTATATTGAAATTAAATTTGATGATGAATTTAGAGATTTGAAAATTTTATGTTCTTTGCTTGGTTGTGGATGTGAGTAATGTAGTCCTTGCCAAGGGAAGCTTGAATTTTGAGGATGTTGTAGGTGTGATTCTTAGCAAAGAAATGCAAAGGAAAATCACTAGTGAATCATATTTAGGTAATGATTTGTCTATTAAAACTAGAGGGAGGTAAAAGGACAAGAGCAAAGGCATCCATGGAAAGTCAAAGGGTAGATCTAAATCTAGATATAGATTGAAGATGATATGTTGGCATTGTGGGAAGAGTGGATACTCAAAGAAGGATTGTTGGTCACTTTGGGATAAGAATGCCAACAAGGAGGAAACAAATGAGGTAAATGTGATGTTAGGGTGTGGAGCTAAAAACTTCACCAAGGAGCATTCATTATCAGATTCGGGTCTACACAGACACCGATGTCGGTCAGGAGCGACCGACGTCGGTCACAGGTAGTTGCAGAGATGCCGATGTCGGCAGATAATCGATCGATAGTGGTCACAGATAAGCGGCAGGAACTGACATCAGTTACCTGCGTGTCCAGAAAGTTATTTCTGTGGACAGAAGCGAGTGTTTGCATGATAAGTTTGAGTTGTAGACTCAAGCTCGCGTCTCTATTATTAGCATTAATATTTTTAGAGCCCTTGTTTAAGTGGTTTAACTATTTGTTGGATGTACATGCTCAAGTCTCCTAATTCTATATGAAGAATTAGATCTTCCTAGCTTAGTAGAAGTATTGTAGAAGAATTGGTGTGTGAAGAATAGTACAGAATTGAATCAATCCAGGCTTGTTGGAGTTGATTGTTCTTGAGAGAGATAGCTCTTGAGGAATAGAGATCTATTGAGAGATATATACATCTAGGAGAGGTGTGGAAGAAAGAAGCTTTCTTCAATTGTATTCCTTTTTGTAAAGAGTTTGTTAATACAAGTTTTCAGGGTGTTTTCTTGTATCTCTTGTTCTTGCTATTATCATTCTAATTACTTGTCAATCTGATTTAATTCTGCGTTTATTGCTGTCACAATTGTAATCTATTGTTGGTTTGATCCCCCAAAAAGTGGTATCAGAGCCTTGGTTACAGGTTCAGAGCTTGATAATTGGTATCAAAGTTCAAGTTCACTAACAGGTAGTTCAGATCTGTGTAGTGTGTATTGATTACAGGTTCTCACAGGAGTTTCTGCAGGGATTTCTATTTGAGTGGGAGAAGCAATGACAAATGAAAGTAAATTGAGAATGGAAAATTTCAATGGCAAAAATTACCAACACTGGAGAATGCAGATAGAGGACTATCTGTATCAGAAAGATCTCTACTTACCGTTAGGAGGTATTGCAAAGAAGCCCAAAGACATGGAGGATGAAGAATGGGAAGTTCTTGACAGAAAGGCTCTGAGTTCTATAAGACTGAGTCTAGCATCCACTGTGATATCCAATTTATCACAGGCAAAGTCTATGGTAGAGTTGATGACTACGTTAGCAAATTTGTATGAAAAACCCTCAGCTTCCAATAAGGTATATCTTATGAAGCAGTTATTTAATTTGCATATGAATGAAGGTGGATCTGTTTCTACTCATCTGCATGATTTCAATGGTATTGTGAATCAATTAAGTTCAGTGAATATAGTGTTTGATGATGAGATAAAAGCTCTTTTGATATTATGTTCTTTGCCTGAAAGCTGGCATGGCTTAGTAATAGCAGTAAGTAATACTGCATCTGCATCAAATATTTTGAAAGTAGAGGATGTTGTTAGTGTTATCTTGAATGAGGAAATATGCAGGAAAAGCACAGAAGAGACATCTGGGAACGCTTTAAGTTTTGAGAGCAGGGGAAGGCAGAAAGAGAAGAGCAAGAAAGGCAGAGCAAGATCCAAATCAAAAGGGAAAGGCAGATCTAAATCCAAAAATGGCAGAAGGCCACAATGCTAGAATTGTGGAAAGATGGGGCACATAAGCAGAGATTGTTGGTCAAAGCCTAAGGAGGACAACCAGCACGAAGGAAAGGAAGAAGCCAAGATTGCAGGTATTGCACAGGATGCTTTAATTTTCTCTGCATAATAATATAGAATCTTGGGTATTAGATTTTGGTGCATCTTTTCATGCTACTCCTAACAGGGAATATTTCAGTGACTATATCCATGGAGATTTTGGAATAGTGTATCTAGGGGATGATGAGCCCTGTAAAATAATTGGCAAAGGTAAAGTGCAGCTGAAGATGCAGAATAGCAACACATGGGTGTTGAGAGATGTGATGCATGTTCCTAGCTTGAAGAGAAATTTGATTTCTGTAGGAAAGTTAGGGGATGAAGGTTGTACAATAACTCTCACAGCAGAATCTTGGAAGGTGACCAAGGGTGCACTTGTTATGGCCAGAGGTAAGAGAGAAGGTACTCTCTATTTGTGTAATTGTGTTACTAACAAATCTCCTTCTGTATTATCTACTTCAGATGTGGATGCTAAATTGTGGCACTCAAGGCTTTGCCACATGAGTGAGAAGGGGATGTCAATTCTTAAGTCTAAAGGTATGCTTTCAAATTTAAAAGGCATA
Source organism: Torreya grandis (assembly GCA_037957365.1). Lineage (NCBI taxonomy): Eukaryota > Viridiplantae > Streptophyta > Pinopsida > Cupressales > Taxaceae > Torreya > Torreya grandis. The sequence goes on from JARHVA010001181.1 coordinate 2,124,689, forward strand.
GATCTAGAGTTTTATGAGCACTGTGTATTTGGAAAATAGAAAAGGGTTAGTTTTCTCAAAACTGGGTCGACTAAGAAGAGGCACAAGTTGGAGCTTGTTCACACAGACGTGTGGGGACCAGCTCAGGTTGCTTCCATTGGAGGATCACAGTACTATGTATCTTTCATAGATGATGCCACAAGGAAGGTATGGATCTATTGTATTAGAAAGAAATCTGATGTATTTGATACTTTTAAAGTTTGGAAAGCTATGGTTGAGAATGAAACAGGTAAAAGATTAAAGTGCCTGAGATCAGACAATGGCGGTGAGTTTTGCAGTCATAAGTTCAGAGATTATTGTTACATGCATGGAATCCGTAGGCAAAGGACGGTTCCAAGGACACCTCAGCAGAATGGTATTGCTAAAAGGATGAACATGACAATAATGGAGCGTGCAAGATGTATGAGATTTCATGCCGGTTTGCCCTTACAGTTTTGGGCACAAGCTGTTGACACTGCAGTGTACCTGATTAACAAAGGACCCTCTACAGCTCTGGATGGTGGTATTCCAAAAGAGGCATGGAAAGGTAAAAAGGTTGATCTCTCATATCTCAAAGTTTTTGGTTGTGAAGCCTTTGTGCATATAGATAAGGAAAATAGAAAGAAGCTTGATGCTAAGTCTATGAGATGCACGTTTATTGGCTATGGCTCAGATGATTTTGGTTACAGATTGTGGAGTCTAGAAACTAACAAGGTAATCAGGAGCCGTGATGTTGTTTTCAACGAAAGAGTGATGTATTATGATCAGCTGAGGAAGTTAAATCAATCTGAGCAGAGCAATGGTGAATTGGATGAGGTGAAAGTCCAAGATGAGCTCACGGGAAAAAGAAATAATCACTTACAAGAAAACACAGAGACCGACGTCGGCAGGGTAGGAACCGGCGTCGGCAGGACAGAAACCGGCGTCGGCCATACAGAGACCGACGTCGGCCGTACAGGTACCGAGGTCAGTCAGGTAGAACCGACGTCAGCCAGTAACAGGTCTGTAGGTGACCGAGGTCGGTCACTGTCAGAGAATTTGGGTGGACAACGTGTTGTGGACGAGTCTCAAACACCCATCAGGAGGTCAGAAAGGGTGAGTAAGCCTCCAATTAGATATTCTCCTTCTTTATTTTATTTATTGCTAACTGATGGTGGAGAACCAGAGAGTTTTGAAGAAGCAATACAGGTGGAGTCCAAGAGTGAGTGGGAGCGTGGCATGGTTGAGGAGTTGGAGTCCTTAAGAGAAAACCAAACATGGGATTTGGTTGAATTGCCAGCTGGTAAGAGAACACTTAAGAACAAATGGACCTACAGGTTGAAGGAAGGTGAGAATGGACAGATGAGATACAAAGCCAGATTAGTGGTAAAAGGATTTGCACAAAAGCCAGGTATTGACTTTGGTGAGATTTTTTCTCCTGTTGTTAAAATGACTTCAATAAGGGTTGTATTGTCTTTGGTTGCTTTTGAGGATTTGCATCTTGAGCAGCTAGATGTTAAGACATCGTTTCTTCATGGAGATTTGGATGAGGAAATATATATGGAACAGCCAGAAGGATTTGAGGTCAAGGGTAAGGAGGAGTTTGTGTGCAGGTTGAAGAAAAGCTTGTATGGCCTCAAGCAAGCTCCTAGGCAATGGTACTTAAAATTTGGCAGGTTTATGACTGAGCACGGCTACAGTAGGTGTCAATCAGACCATTGTGTGTATTTCAAGAGATTTGATAACGGTAGATATATTATTCTATTGTTGTATGTAGATAACATGCTGGTTGTAAGGTCTCACATGTAGGATATCTCAGAGCTTAAGGTAAAATTAGCTCAAACGTTTGCTATGAAGGATTTGGGAGCAGCAAAGAAAATCCTTGGCATGAGCATTAAGAGAGACAGGAAAAATCACAGGTTGATATTATCTCAAGAAGATTATGTGGACAAGGTGTTAAAATGGTTCAATATGCAGGATGCTAAACCGGTAAGCACACCTTTGGCTGGACATTTTAAGTTGAGTAAAGAACAATGTCCTAATTCATATGATGAGGTAGAGTACATGAGTAAGGTTCTATATTCTTCCACAGTAGGGAGTTTGATGTATGCAATGGTGTGTACTAGACCGGATATTGCCCAAGCAGTGGGAGTTGTAAGTATATGGCTAATCCAGATAAGGAACATTGGAAAGCAGTTCAGTGGATCCTTAGATATCTGAGAGGAACCAACAGTAGTCACTTGTGCTATAGAGGTTCAGATACTTCTCTACATAGCTATGTAGATTCAGATATGGTAGGTGATTTGGATGGTAGGAGGAGCACTACAAGTTATGTTTTTACTGTACGTGGAATGACGGTTAGCTGGATATCTAAGTTGCAGAAGGTTGTTGCCTTGTCAACTACAGAAGCAGAATATATTGCAGCCACAGAAGCTAGCAAGGAGATGATATGGATGACACGGTTCATGGATGAGCTTGGTAGGGAGCATGAGAGTTGCAGATTGTATAGTGACAGTCAGAGTGCAATCCATTTGGCTAAGAATTCAGCCTTTCATTCAAGAACAAAGCACATACAGCTAAGGTATCACTTCATACGACAGGTATTGGAAGATGGTGAGTTGAAGCTAGAGAAGATCCATACAGATAGGAATCCTACTGATATGTTAACCAAGCCGGTTACAAAGGAGAAGTTGAATCTTCATTCAACTTCTGTTGGTCTTCATGATTGAGTTGAAGATGAAGGAGCTAGAAGATGTTGCTGTACAGGTACTGGTGTAGCTGTTTATCTCCAAGTGGGAGATTGTTAGGGTGTGAAGCTAAAAACTTCACCAAGGAGCATTCATTATCAGGTTCGGGTCTACACAGACACCAGCGTCGGTTAGGAGCGACCGACGTCGGTCACAGGCAGTTACAGAGACGCCGACGTCGGCAGATAATCGGCCGAAGGCGGTCACAGACAAGCGGTAGGAACCGACGTCAGTTACCTGCGTGTCCAGAAAGCTATTTCCGTGGACAGAAGCGAGTGTTTGCATGATAAGTTTGAGTTGTAGACTCAAGCTCGCGTCTCTATTATTAGCATTACTATTTTTAGAGCCCTTGTTTAAGTGGTTTAACTGTTTGTTGGATGTACATGCTCAAGTCTCCTAATTCTATATGAAGAATTAGATCTTCCTAGCTTAGTAGAAGTATTGTAGAAGAATTGGTGTGTGAAGAACAGTACAGAATTGAATCAATCCAGGCTTGTTGGAGTTGATTGTTCTTGAGAGAGATAGCTCTTGAGGAATAGAGATCTATTGAGAGATCTATACATCTAGGAGAGGTGTGGAAGAAAGAAGCTTTCTTCAATTGTATTCCTTTTTGTAAAGAGTTTGTTAATACAAGTTTTCAGGGTGTTTTCTTGTATCTCTTGTTCTTGCTATTATCATTCTAATTACTTGTCAATCTGATTTAATTCCACGTTTATTGCTGTCACAATTGTAATCTATTGTTGGTTTGATCCCCCAACATGTGACATCAGGTAAATCATGTTAGGATGTCTTAATTCTTTCTATGGATAGTTTTTCTTAGTCTTGGGTATAAGATTCAGGGGCTTATTTTCATGCCACCCCACATAGGCATTATTTTACTGATTATGTTCTAGATAATTTAGGACATGTTTATCTTAGTGATGATGAACCATGTGAGATAGTAGGGAAAGGTTGTGTTTAATTTAAAATGTAGAATGGGAACACATGGCTACTTAAGGATGTTAGACATATGCCTATGAAGAGATAGAATTTGGTTTCAGTGGGGGAATTAGGTAGTGAGGGTTATTTGATAATGTTTACTATAGATTTTTGAAAAGTTTCCAAAGCTGCTCTTGTGATTTTGAGAGGTAAGAAAGTTGGTACTTTATATTTAACTAGTAGTTTTGCTTCTTGTGATTTATTTGCTACAAATAGAAATGAAACTATGTGGCACTACAGGCTCGGTCATATGATCCATAAGGACATGGAGATCTTAAAAGACAAGTTTCTTGGATTAAAAGACATTGATTTAGACTTCTGTGAGAATTGTTTGTATGAGAAATATAAGTGAGTTAAGTTCCTAAAAGTTGGACCCATAAAGAAAGAGCACAAGTTAGAATTGGTATATTCAGGTGTATGGGGACCAGATCAGATATCTTCTATTGGTGGTTATAATTATTATGTCACTTTTATTTATGATGCAACTAGGAAAGTTTGGGTTTATTGCATTAAAAATAAATCTAATGTATTTGACACTTTTAATAAGTGGAAAGCCTTGGTTGTGAATAAAACACGTCTCAAGTTGAGATAATGGAGGTGAGTATTGTAGTAATGTTTTCGTTGATTATTATTCTAATAATGGAATTTGTAGGCAAAGGATGGTTTTAGGAACTCCACATCAGAATGGGGTATCTAAAAGGATGAAAATAATAATAATGGAATGTGTTAGGAGCAAGGGGTTACATGCAGGGTTACCTTTATAGTTTTGGGTAGAAGCAGTTAGTATGATAGTTTATCTAATTAACAAAGGACCTTCTACACCTTTAGATGGAGGCATTCTTAAACAAGCTTGGTCTGGTAAGAAGGCTGATTATTATTTTCTTAGATGGTAAGAAGGTTGATTATTATTTTCTTAGAGTCTTTAGATGTGAGGCTTTTGCTCTTATTAAGAAAGAGGATAGGACCAAGTTAGAGGCAAAATCAGAAAAATGCACATTTTTTGGATATGGTGAGGATGAACTTGGTTTCCATTTATGGAGCATTGAAGATAAGAAAATATTTCAATCTAGAGATGTAATCTTTAATAAAAAAGTCATGTACAAGAATCAGTTGTAGGAATAGGAATAGGAATAAGAACAAGAACATGAAAAAAAGGAGTACATAATATTGGATGACATTATGGATGGAAAAGTATCTAATGAATCAGTTCAGGAACCTTCTACACAAGGACCCCAAACTCCTATGGTAAAAAGGTCTTCTAGGGTAAGAAGAGCACCTGAATGATTTTCTCCTTCTTTGAATTATTTATTACTCACTAACAATGGAGAACCAAAGTGTTATGAGGAAGCAATGCAGGTAGATACCAGGATGAAGTAGAAGAAAGCCATGGATGAGAAGCATAGATCTCTCATGGAGAACCAAATGTGGAATTTGGTAAGGCTACCCAAGGGTAAGAGTGCATTGCCAAATAGGTGGATCTTCAGATTAAAAGAAGAGGATGAAGGGAGAAAAAGGTATAAGGCTAAGATGGTGGTCAAGGGGTTTACAAAAAAATTAGGTATTGATTTTGATGATATTTTTTCTCCTGCTATAAAAATGACTTCTATTAGGACTGTTCTTGGTTTAGTTGCATTTGAATATTTGCACTTAGAATAGTTAGATGTGAAAACTACTTTTTTTAATGGTGATTTGGATGAAAAGTTGTATATGAAGCAGCCATAGGGATATGAGGTCAAAGGGAAGGAGAACTATGTATATAGACTAAAGAAGAACTTGTATGGCTTAAAATAAGCTCCACAACAATGATATAAAATTTTTGATTATTTTATGTTGGAAAAAGAATATCAAAGGTGTAATTCTAACCATTGCATGTACATCAAACATTTTGATGTGTATTCCTTTATTATATTATGCTTGTATGTGGATGACATGTTAGTTGTAGGAAATAACATACATCATATTCATATACTCAAGAAACAACTTAGTGACACCTTTTTTATGAAGGACTTGGGTATAATGAAGAAAATCCTTAGTATGAGGATTAATCATGATAGGAAGGAGAGGAAGCTGATTTTATCCCAATCAGAGTATGTGAATAAAGTCTCAAAAAGGTTTAGCATGTTGGATGCTAAATCTATTGGTACTTCTTTGGCAGGCCACTTTAGATTATCAAAGGAGTAGTGTCCCAAGATGGAGGTTTAAAATATTAAGATGTCTAAGGTACCTTACTCATCGGTAGTTAGTAGCTTGATGTATGCCATGGTTTGTACTAAGATGGATATTGCCTAAGTAGTGGGAGTTGTGAGTAGGTATATGAGTGATCCATGTTATGAGCATTGACAAGTAGTGAAATGGATTCTTTGGTATTTTAGAAGAACCATGGATTTTGCATTATGTTTTGGTGGATTAGATACCACTTTGCATGGTTATGTGGACTCAGATATGGTAGGGGATATTCATAACATGAAGAGTATGATAGGTTATATATTTATTATTGGAGATACAGTGGTTAGTTGGATTTCTAAGATATAAAAGGTTGTGGCTTTGTCAACCATAGAGACAAAGTATGTTGCTAACATAGAGGCTATCAAGGAGATGATTTGGTTATAGGAGTTATTTTGAGAGTTGGGGCATGAGCAGGAAGTTAGGAGACTACACAATGATAGTCAATGTGCTATTGATTTGGCAAAGAACTCTACTTTCCACTTGAGGACAAAACACATTTAGCTTTGTTATCACTTCATTAAGATAGCTTTAGAGGAGAACTTGGTGGATCTGGAGAAGATTCATACTAGCCATAATCCTTTGGATATGATGACCAAGGTGATCACATTGAAAGAGTTAAGACTATGTTCAGATTTAGTTGGCCTTAGTGGTCATGGAGTAGTGATAGATTATGTTTAAGAGAAAAAATCTCCAAGTGGGAGATTTTTGAGTGTGGAGCCCTTTGGGGATATCACATGACCATGGTGACACACATTGGGGGCTTAGAGAGCTCCACAAATGTGTGGATCACATATTTTACCACTCCAATTTTTGTGGAACCATGCTTCCATGTGAGTGGAATATTCCTAGTATTTTTAAATTTCTATATATTCCATATTTTGTGAAGTTAGTTGTTAGATGAATATTTTCCATGTTGACTTCCTTGTTTTTAGGGAGTTAGTTGTTTATTGGAAAAGGGAATGCCTTCCTTGTTTCAAGGAGTTGGTTGTCATCACATGTCATTGTAAAATGTGCTCTTTTGAGGAAGAGAGATGAGGATGGTGAGTTCCTCCTTAGGTGGGCTTGTGGATAAGATTTCTTAGGTGGAGGAGAGGTGTTACCTAGTGGATAATGCTTATATTGGATAAAAATTACAAAATTCTCCTTGTTTGGTGGTTTTTTATTCATTTTTTAGATATACAACTATGGTGTGACTATTCAGATTGATGTGAATTTCTATAGGGTGTGGATTTTGAGAGACAAAGTCAAAGTGAAGATGTTCTTACAAAGTGTAGGTGTTTATTTATATGGTGTGGTATATTAGCTTGTGATATAGTATTATGCAGGTGCAGGTGAAACATAGCATATTTGTAGCATTGTTGATAGTTTTAGATCAAAAAAATAGTGAATTCATTTGTGAATTTAGGAGGAGATATTCTATCTCTGTTAGAGGTTCTTTGTAATCTTGTTTACATATTTTATTAAGGACTTTTTGGTGGATGTAGCCCACATTGGGTGAACCATGGTAGATCTATGTTATAGTTTTACTGTTAGTTTTATTCTATGATTTGAGGAATTGATTTCATGATGCAATTTAGTGCATAATTAAATTTGATTTCACATTTAAAATCTGGTTATGTGATTTTATGGTGAATTAAATATAGTTTAGATTCTTTTAATTCCAAACAAAAATAGTGAATTTAGCCTATAGACCTATTAAATGGAGCACATAAGCAAATATTAAATCTTGAAAGAGATAAATAATTAATCATAATCAATTAACAAGCTAAACTAAATTAAGAGCCTAATTGAATTATTCATGTGCAATTCATGAATAACGAAAAAGGAAATTCAAAAATGCAAATATCCTTGCCTTTCACCATGA